>CM069314.1:6000000-7250000 GCA_035609425.1 Epinephelus awoara
TGATCAAACCCCTCCGTTCGCCCCCTAAATCTAAGTAGTCACTCTAAAAATATTTAATATGCACCATCAGCGCAAAAGCAACAAGCCGCCCCTCAGCCTCCCTCGCCGCCTGCACTTTAAAACAACACACACAGACATTGTGGAATGCGACCATATCTCCCCAATAAATCCCGGCTTTTGATTTTTCCGCGATGCCTCTTGCAGAAAAATGCCCTCTCTGCATGGAATGTCTCTCAGCATTTGCCTCGCTCGTATGTGGCCGATATTGCTTAAAGAGAAAAACCCTGAATGCAGACATTGTTTAGCAGAGGGAGAGGGAGAGAGGCAGAAAAGGGCCAATAATGTTGGTGTTGTGTTGGCCCAGACCTCCCTTTTGCCATGTGAGGCTTTATCTTCTTCCCTCATCAGGCGAAGTCTGCTCTGGGTTATTATTGCTGACCTCTGGGTGCTTTAGCGAGCGGAGAGAAAGCTTTTAACCCTTCTGTAATTTCCAGATTGTGTACATCATGCTTAAACTGTATACACATACTAGTTTATCCTGGGTTTAACTTATGCCCATTACGTGTAAGGGACCTGACCAGTCTTTGACACTGCAACTTTTCTTATAAATGTTTTCTGCCAGTGTAAATACTTCTACTGCGGAGGGCTTTACGTTACAGAGTGATTAATCCCATGGTTTCCATATGACCAAAATAAAAGCCCACCTCTCAGCCCCTGCGTGGAGAAATAAGCGAAAACATCCGTGTTCTGCTCGACCCGAAAACAAACCCGACATTCATAATATCCACAAAATAAATGACCCGCTCCCTCTGAACTCTGGGGGAGCCGTGTACAGTGTAACATAATCTGCATTCAAAGTGTCGGACGCACAGGCCTTGGCTCTGTCCCTCAGCGGTGCCCTCCCGCTCGACTCCAAAAAATGACACACACTCAGAGCAGCACTGTCATCTCCCTGTCCTGTTCTCACCCCCAACCCAAACCCTTCACCCCACCACCACCACCACCCAGCCCCGCCTGTCCTTTCATCCAAAGAAAGTGCCCATTGTGAGGGCAGATTGTTGTAAAAGAGGGGTGTAGCTGTGCCCGGTTGGCGGGTGCTGAGTTTCCGTCTCGGAAGAGAGGACATCACTGCTATGTTGTGATTTCAAACGCTTTGGTTCAGTACTCAAAGGATGCCCGTCCAAGTTATCTCTGAAAAGATTGCTCTGTGGAGAGAAATGGAGAGAACAATTTTCCTTTATAAAGCCAACAAAAAATGAACAAACAAATGTTTTCTGTTTAGACTTTTCCAAGTGGGTAACGTACCGTGTCTGCACTGGTATGTGCTGCTTCCAGGAAAAAGCCGTAGCTCTGCACTGTAGAGAACAGTCTGTCCAAGATTCCAAATACCAGCACCTCTGTTCACTAATGAACATGTTATATCTCATTGTCTCGTCATCGCACAAGAAAGAAGTGTTAAAATGACAAGTTGCAGAAAGAAAGAAACAGCTTGAAACTTTAACATGTTGATTTCAGCTAAGCTAAGCTAACTGGCTTCTAGCTTTACATTTGCAATATAAACATGAGAATGGTTTCAATCTTCACATCAAACGCTATATGATATAGCAAATAGACATATTTCCCCAAATGCCAAACTATTTATCAATGAAATGAAATCTAAACAGGTGAGTTATATATAAACCAAACCCAGTTTTTGTACCAGGCTGTAAATATGTTTATTTCTGCTGTGCATGTGAACATGGGGATTTACTCTGCTTTACTTTGGAGCCAGCCTCAGGTGGTCATTTGATGAACTGCAGTTTTTGTTTTTCAGCCTTGGAGGTTGCTGCTTGGTCATTAGATATGATTAGGACCAGAAATCTATAGTTGTGAACCACAGATGATTAGATAACCATGGGCAGCAGCATTTACTGTCAAAGGAGCCATGTTAGAGAATTAAAAAAAATAAAATAAAAAATGTCTGGAGCCACAAAACAACAAAAACACAGTGAGTCTTAGTTTCAGGAGATTATAAACAATTGAAAGCATATTTATGAATATTAAATAAGATGTGTGAGATTGTTTGATGTTGAAAATCTGTAAACTCAACTTGATCTGACTCCATTCATCTGCTGCCAACACCTCTACATGCTGAGGAATAACCAAACACTGGATTCTTTGGATATAGAGCTCGACAGATTTGTGTATGTGCCAAAATCGGACAGTTCACTCAGCGGGTTGCCAAGGGTGCCACTGCCACCATGATCACGCCCTCTCCTTTTAACTATTGCTGTCAGCTATTTGTCTTTAAAGGAAAAGGACAAATATATGTATGGTAAGCTTAAGTATATTAGTGTGTGATTTCTTAACTCTCATACTAGCCTACAACAGCATAACAGAATCTCTGAAATTTGATTAAGGTGTTTGGTTTTGAGGTGCCACCCCAAGATCTTCAGTGCCCTATCTGAAAAACTCTCTTGGTAGCATGTGGATACAATTAAAGCTCAAAAGTCTGATTATTTAGAGGTCCAACCCAGTATATATTACAAGTCAACAGAACACTCAGACTTCCCGACACTATTCTAAGAGAGAGTGTGTTTGTGTTGACACCCTGGGATTAAACTTGTAAACCCTTTTTAACAGGATATTAAGAGCACTTTCTTACAAGAGTTGATTCTTCACAGTGTGAGCCTCACTTTTATTTTTCCTCTCTTCACTTTCCCTCTGGAAAATCCTCTTCAGCACAGCACACAAAGCCTGTCTTCACCGTGGAGGGGGAAGGAAGCTGTGGGAGAGTGGAATACCGAGGCTCTCCGCGTCAGAGATTCAGAATGGAAAGTCATTATAATCGCCACCGAGGCGCTGGCATAATATTTACAGTGTGTTTGTGAACATGCTGGTGCCCAGGCGCTTACTGTAGGAAACACTGCCTGTAGCATCTTGGCTCAGAGCGGGATGGATCAGGTCCCATCAGGGTCCTGCTGCAACACGTGCTGTCAGAGGATGTTGTCATGGTGACAACATGCCAGGTTTCCATGACCCCAACACCGCTGTTGCATCACCTCTTTCCACCCCCACCTTTAGGTGGCCAGTTGGCATGTCCACTGATGGTGATCACTATTTTAGTTCATGATTTCTGAGTGTAGCTCTGTCCTTGTCTCACAACGTCCGATGCCTTTTCCTCTTTCCATACTTTGTATTTTCTTCGCGGTGGTCTCAGCTAGGAGAGGACCGCTGCAGGAGAGAGATGAGTTCCTCTCTTTGAAGTTGAGCGCCCCTGAAAGGAGGCCCAACTCTGCCTGAGTGACAGAGCCCGCCTGCCTGTTAGACATCAAATAGACAGGTCGCACAGTTCCGACAGCGACGTCTCAAACCCCCTCACCGCCTCTCTCTCTGGACCCCTAGACCCTCCCTTCCACATCAGATTTGAACTTTTTTTTTTTTTGAACTTGTAATGAAAACCAGGCAGCCTGCAACAGAGGTGAGTTGTTTGGGCTACAGACGTGCTGCTGGGGTCAAAAGCCATGTCAGGGTTTGAACCCCCTTTTGTGGGAAGGCCCCAGATGAGCAGAGCTCCATGCAGGATTAAAAGATGAGATAAAGAGGAGGGCGTGGAGCCAAATTCATGTTGTGTTGTGCACAGCGTAAAGAACTACAGAATGTGTCTATTCATCATATTAGTTGAGGAATAAGATAGAAATCCAAGGTTTGACAGGACTGAAGTAACTTGAATTCTTCCTAAACTGTGAGGAACTGTTGTTAAACCTGCCAGTAAAGGTTTTGTGTGACCTCAGTGGCACACTGTAGTGTAACTCAGAGATTTGAAGTGATGACTCATGTGAAAGCCATAAAGAAGCACTGATGTCGGCATGGGAAGTTACAGGGTACAATCAGCTAAACAGCACTCATGGCACTGACTCTTCGGAAAACTAACATTGGAGGGAAAAGAAAACACACTCATCCTTAAATTAAACCTTTCAAGAAATTTTATGAGGAGTTTCTTAAAGGACTCCATGTTGCACGATGCATCCTTATGTCCTCAAGTACTAGTGGGTAAACATAACCAAACTGTCCTTGGGTCTTTGTTTGTTCAAGTCGTTAAAACATGACGTTTATTAGCTCGGTGTTCCTTTTCATTGGGGCTTTTAGCTCCATTAGTCTCTTAAGTTGCCCCTTTATATGCCTGAGAGTGTTTATCTAACTATGTAGACTAGGGCGGATGGTGGGAAGGGCAGGGAGAGGGGGAAGATGAAACACAGCATGCCAAAACTAGTCACTCAGCAGTCGATCAGTGACAAACCATCCAGTCTGAAATGTCAAAGTAAGCCTTTTGGCTGTGACTCACCCACCCACCTCCATTCCTCTCATCATCTCCAATCTCTACAAACATCGGCTGGTTACGTTCACTAGTCCTCTAATTGCTAATTTGCCTAATGGATGTGAACTCAAGTGTCTGTAGTTATCTGGGCCGGGGGGGACAAAAAGAGTGGAGGGGTGGAGGTCACACTGGAGACCCCCCTCAGGGGAATTTCTGCCCCGTCTGAGCACTTTACAGGATTATTTAGGCTAACTTTCATCTCCGTTGCTGGGGCTAGGGGCTCTCAGAGTGCTCTGACCTCATGACCTCCGCCTCTGTTCCTTTCTCTCTTTGGAAGGAAAATTCCAACGTGTGAAGTGTCTCTCCTAACCGCAGTCTCATAAGGATGGCTAAGCTCACCACCAAGTTTGCCCTACAGCCAAAAGACGGGGTGTCATTACCAGAGTAAGAACCCACAAGGTCAAGTTTGCACAAAGGCCTTTTTTCAGGGAGGTTAAGAGGAGCTTCTGCTGAGCTGAAGGTCTCTCTCCGGGATTATGGTTGATGATAGCAGGATGCCAGTGTCAATAATTCCTCCTTTTCTGAGGTCGGACATTTTTGCAATGCAAGACTTGCATGAGCAAAATTCTTCATATGGCCTCATGCAAACGTGAGTTAAGGTTAACTTGGCGTGAACACTTGCCAAATACACTCTGAGACAATGAACTCCACACATCCAGCTCACACAGCTAAGGGCAATAAACGTGATGTGTCCGATCATTGAGATGCAATGTGGTATAAAAGTTCCTGATGCCTTTGGGGAGGCACAGTCACCTAATAACCTGGGTAAATGTTGGAGATTGGCATGCAGCTCCTTCAGTCTCCCACCGCTTACGTACTTATAAAGGAATGTAATTGTATTTTGGCTGGGCCTTTCAGCATGTGTATCAGATATTGAATTGGTGTGGGAAGATGAGGGCTGGTGGGAGGGTCCTGAAGGGCTGAGCCGGGGGGCACTGAAGACAGAGTGGACAAGTCATGGCTATCATTGTCAAGGCGTGGGCCTCCGAATACTTTAAATGAGCTGAGGTATATGATGACTAGTGTGTTTCACATTCACACGTTAAAGCAAAAGTGTCTGTTTGAGTACCAAACAAACAAAATGGGAGGCAGGGCGAAAACCCTGCTGTCAAAAATCCTTATGGCTGCATCCCACTGCCTCTCTTAACACTCTCGAAGAATTCGTAGCTCTGTAAAACTTGAGAAAGGAAAACAAACGCTGCCTACTGTCCCACCTCTGCACACCTGACCATGCTGCATAAAGTGGTGCAATCTCAGAACCCACTGGCTCGTGGCTTATCTTTATGCACACATACCTGCATATGAATGTAGCATGTGAATAGCCGATGAGTTCCACTATTGCACTTTGACCAATGTATTTCGCCTCTTTTTCTCTCCACACAGACTGCTTACCTGCCACTCAAACATGATTGATCAATACTACTCCAACTACAAGTGGACTACAAACAAAACCAGAATACTTCCATGAGCAGAACCTTGTCCCATTGCCTTCAGATTCTGCATAAATACACAGACATCTCCTTGTAGAGATTAAAAGTGGTTAATTTCTCTTAGCTATTTGGAATCAGTAGGACCTGATAAGTATATAAAACTAAACACTGCCAATGATAATAAAGTCCCAATGTCTTCAAACGAGAACTTTCTAAGTAACAGCGTCTTAGCTTGTCGCTGTTGCTAAAAAATTAATAGGCATCAACCACTAAATCTGATCAAGTTTTGTTCCTTGCCCACTTTTGTGTCGGGGCGGCTGCAGACTGACTTGGCAGAGATGTCTGCCATCTTGTTTTTACAAAGATTAGTGTATTGTCTTTTTGCTACCTCTAGAGGGCACAAAAAAGTGTCCACAGACAAGGACAAAAGGGTGTAAGTTAGGCACAAAGTAGAAGGTCCAGTAAACTCAAAATGCAATGTCCTAATTAGGGGTGACCCCGAACAGTCGATGATTCGGTGATTCGATTTGGAGAAGTCTGATTCGACCGATAGTCTCGCCGTCAAATCGTCGCAAAATGTGGTTATGAAACAAGACCGTACCATTCTGACTATATGGCTGACGCAAATGAGCTCATTAATCAGTGAGAGGGAAAACAACATGATTCGACGATTTGTCGGCTGAAGGAAAAATCTGTCAAATCAGATTCGACTATGAAAATTCTTCGTCGGGGACACCAATAGTCCTAATAAGAGGATACAGGGTCTTAGGAGGATATGATCCAACAATTTGTGGCAACTTGGTTCTGTTTGTAACTGGATCTGCAGATAGATAAAACAAAACTAGAGGTAGAGTTATTGCCAGCGTGCAGAAAATTCGCCTCATTGTAAGTGTTGTCAAACGTATGCAGCATGTTAAATAAAAAGGTGTAAGAGTATAAGCCCTGTCAACCTCTTCCACTGGACCCAACAAGTAGAGTCAATTTTTGTAAACTTCACTAATATTATTCAAAATTCTAGTTAGGGATGCACAATAACATCGGCACATCATTGGTATCAAATGATACTGGTTTTAAAATGAAATATCCGAATCAGCCACCATGCTTTTTCTTATTTTGTACAATGAATGAATGAAAATTACAACTTTGAAAAGCTTTGTATTTCATGCATCCATCTGCTGGTGGGCCATCACGATATGAGTATACACACATAATATGATGTTAAGTCCACCACAGAAGAGACTTGATGATCACTGAAATTAGGCGGGGAACAAAGTGCAAAGTTGTTGCATGTCGGCATATCAGCAAAAAATCCAAACGTTTCTATAATCAAATATGTCGTGCAAAATGTTGGGAAAATATATTTTAAATGCGAAACATCTGGATTATTTTCATTTGATTAGCAACTATGAAAAACATATCTGCACTGACAAAGCAATCTTAACTCAAGGTTCATTTATTTGCTTGTGTGGAGCTTCAATCATGAATCACTGACATTTACATAAAAAAAAAGTGATACAGTTACATAAAATAAAAAAGTGGAGCTTTGAGCAGCTAATGCAAACCCCATCTCCTGAGAAAGACCATGTGCCGTGATCAAAAGAACTGGAACGGTTATTAAATGGACCTGGGGGTGAAATTGTTTTGTCAGCTGTTGTTTTTAATGTCAAGATGAGCTTTGAGCTGCAATGCTGCCTTTAATTTTAATATTTCAATCAGCATGAACAACCTGAAAGATTGTGGGAATAATGTTTTACTAACTTTAAATTAACTGACTTTCTCCATAGCTCATAATGGTACTGTAGTTTTACCGGTACATTAGCAGCAGTCGTGCAGCGTTGAAAGAGAGAAGACCACATATGTGCAGTCACTATGTTCACTGTGCAGATTTCCTCTGATTAGTATCAAAAACAAACAAACCTGGATCCAGTGTTCAGCTTCCTGCTTTTCCAAATACGACACCCACCATTAGCAGAATAGGGAAGTAATCATTAAATACCAACCATATGTTGGTATTTCATGGTAAATGAAATAATGAGAGAGAAGTGAAAGAGAGGGCCCCTCTTTGCAGAACACAACTGGGAGTCGGAGTCAGGCTTGGCCCTGTTGCCAGGATACCAGGGTCACCCCCTGTGGGCGGCAGTGTTCATTGGCCAGTCTGTGGTTGGGAGACAGAGAAAGGGGAGGTAGAGCACGAGTGCTGATCAAAGTTTAGCCAGTTCCCCGCTGCTCTCCAAATAAATCCCCCCACCGCTGGGCTCTCAGTGCCAGCCTTGTTTCAATAAGTCTCCCTTATTGTACACACAGCCAGGGGTCTTTGAGCTGAGCCATTCACTGTGAGCTTCCCACAGGATTACATATCTAAATATATGATGTGAGAAGAGCCACTGCCCCATGTGTGTGTGTGGGTGTGTGTATGTGACCATGTGTGTATTTGTGTGAGAGGCGTTTAGTGATTCTGTTAAATTAACCAGAGCTGAAGAGGATCAGTATGTTGAAGGGCCCACCTCACACTGGCTGCTCTTGCATTAGTGGGAATTTACCAGTGATCCCACTGTGCACCTACTGTGCATAACTTCAGCCATTGTGTTTTTAGAAAACTACAAATGTTTCACTGCAAGATAAAGCTGACCACCATCGCTTTCTTTCTTTCTTTCTTTTTTTAACATTTTGGTATTCTTGTTTGCTACCTTGTACTGGTTTTATCTGTGTGCTCAGAAGACAGACCAGTTCAGATGGTATTTAGTTAAAAATACGTTCTCCTTTTTCACATTTTCTATCTAGTTTGATATCTTGATAGCGCCTATTCTCATAGAAGGGAGGTATGTGGTCCTACTAGACGATACACGCTTTGAAATGTATGATTTAATCATGGAGATTCCAGTACAAAGTGCATACAATCTCAAGTTGGCCTCAGACTTGAAGACAGGGATCTGCAGGGCTGGATGACGTATACCAGTGTCCTCACTACTGATTTTGTTTTTGAAAAACATCCTTTTTGTATTAGCCATGAGTAGAGAACTATCTAAATTCTCAAGCTCAAGAATGTATCTCAGTGACAACCCCATCCCACTCCGAAGTTGTCGAAAAACAGCGCTTGGTTAGTGACTTCTGCCGTTAGACACCAACGAAAAAAAACAATTCTTCACGTTGGCATGATACACAGCCGGTCGCCATCATTGTTTAAAGGCACTCGGCAGCATCAGAGGGAAACACAGTGGGACAGCAACGAAAGTTAAGGCGGCAGAAGTCCGAGTAGTGTGGGTGGAAGGGGTGGTGGACTGATCCACAACAACCACCGGTTTTCCGGTGTTCGCTTCACAATTGTAAAGCCAAACACTGTTCTTTTTTACGAAGCCCAAACACATGCTTTTGTTGCCTAAATCCAACCACGTGCATTTGTTGTTGAAGGAAAGAATGTCAGTGAATGAATGAAGTGTATTTTGAAAATGGACAATGCAACAGGCAGTTGACACGGCATCCCAGAACGTCACCCAGGGCACCCTGCACGTCATATCTCTACATGGAAAGTCCATGACCAGAAGTATCGGAAGGTTGGAATGAGAATGTGCTGTCCAGGAGTGTTATTGTTTTTTCCCTAGAGTTTCCCAGTTATACAACACTGTAGAATTAGTCAGAGCTACAAATATCAAAGAGTTAAAGCTTTTGTCTTTCCCCTCTGGCAGCACAAGTAATTACACAAACACTGTTGACGCATGCTCATAATCTTTGCCTGCAGGCATCTCCCCCGCCCTCAGGGGCACTCTCCTAACTTCCCTTTGTGACTTTAATCCTTCCTCTGAATGCTGAGGCTCTTCTTTATCTGGAGCATCCACTCGAGAGACTTTTCTTGGACACCTCTCAGGATTTTCTGTCAGTTTCAGCCATGTTTCTATCTGTTGCTCTGTTGCTATAGTCTCTACTTCTGTCCGGCCCCTTTTAGCTGTGGCTGGTTGATGTACTGTAAAATACATCACTTCAAGTGTGGAAAAGATGCAATAGACAGTAGGGATGTCACTAGAACTGATGCTCGGGTATTCATTTTTCCTTCAACAACTAGCGCACGTGGTTGGGTTTAGGAAGAAAGAACAGGGTTGGTTTTAGAATCTCGTGGGATGTGGACACTGCTCTCCCGGGTGAAGGTCAATGTTTGTTGGAGCTATCCACCACTCCTCCTGCTCACCCTACTCGGACTTTCGTCGCATTTACTTTCAGTCTTATCCTGTTGCATTTCCCCATGGCTGCTGATAAACTATAACGGTGACTGGCTGTGAACATAGTGGAGCATTTAGCAGCTAAAGAACCAGATATTAGCCTCAGGAGTTAGCGAAAACCAAAAAAGAGCTAATAGAAGAGTAAGTAATGGAGGTGGTGATTAAAAAAAACCCGTTTGTAGTTAAATGCTAATGTTGCTCTGTGTCTGCTCAATATTTGCTAACATGTTTGCCACTGTAACTTTGTCAGGTGATAATAAGTCAATGCTGTGTTCACAGGTCTTTCCCTCTGTCCCCAAGTGGCCAAAAAGTCCAGATTTTTGCTGGAAAGTCCGTTAACCCCCCTCTGTAGGTGAGGTATTTGTTGATACATCAGCATGCATGTGCGGGTGTACAGTTGCCGGGGGGTTGGGACTTCTGGGGTTTCTAAACGGCCAACAACACAGCAGATATGGGTTCAGACTAATAGGCGGTCGGGGTTCCCACTGTCAAACCTGATGGAAGCCAAACGCTGCAATGAGTAATTTCATAAATATAGTGGCAGGTGGAACTTGTTGGACATGCCTACTCTCTCCTTTACAAATGGTGGGTAATGTTCCTGACCTCCTCACCCCACCGGGGGCCTCAGCAGCTGGGGCGCCTCAACCTATGCAACCCATACCATTCACTCCCTTGTGTGTGTACTGTGTGTATGTGTGTATGAATGTGCATTTGTGCCTGTCTGTGTATATAAATTGCCACATGGCCACCTGAGTTTCCCTTTATCCCAGCCCATTTTTCAGCTCCGCCACACACAGTCTCCCATACGTGCAGCTGTACAGCTCCCTCCCATTCACAAGAAACTCCCAACCTGGATCTATTGCATTAGCCCTGTGCTACTATGCCTCATGTACCATTAGAAACAAATCAGCTTTGTTCAGTCGGTACAGCCCCATTTTCCACAACTCTTTGTGGTGACACTCTGTCACCGTCGCGCCTGTGCGGTAGAGGGGATAAATCACGCTACCACTTGGTATAAACATGTCAGCATGTAGGCTCAAGGTGGGGTGAGGAGAGCCAGGGCTACTGCTGAGGTCTGTGGGGGCCTGCAACACCCTGACCAAAGGGTGGTCTTTAAAGACAGCAGGTCAGACAGACAAATCTGTCCCTATAGCGTCTTAAATCAAACCATACTACGAAAGACAAGATGGATCTCCAAACTAGTGCTCCGAAGCTGCCATAATGGGAACATAAAGGTGACATAGGCGGAGACAGTGTGGAATGTGTTGTCCTTGACTATCAGTAGACAAGATATGAGTCTGAGTGCTGCTGCTGCTTATAGTAACGTCATGTCTTAGAGGCGGCGAGCGCAGAGGAGAGGCAGGAGGTCAGGCGTCATGGTGATATGGCGTGGGATACCGTCATGTCTGCAGCTGCTGTGTGGTAAGGAAGATGAAAGATGAAAAGAAAGGGTGGTAAGAGAACAAAAGTGCCATACATAAAAAGAAGTTGGACAAAGAGCAACAACAGAAAGACAGAAAGTAGGCAGCGCAGCCAAACAAGCGGACAGAGACTGTCTTCTCAACACTCCCACAGTTTGCGGCCAGATAGCGATGTGTAATAAGATGTTACAGTAAATGGCCAGTGCATGCCTCATGCGGAGAGGGACAGAGTGTCTCCATATCCTCAGGCCACAGGGGTCAGCTCATTAAAGCAAGTGTTCCCCACTGAAGACATTAGTGCTCTTTGATGAGGTCGAGGGCTCCACGTCAGCCACGAGCACGCAGATAAACTCCCAATCTCTGCCTGCTAAAAGCCTCTCTTGTCTGGGTCAGGGAGCGCGGCGCTGCAGGGGAGGCTGAGGATGGCAGGGTTCGGCTGTGAGAGGAGAGAGAGCTCCAGGGGATTAGAGAGCGCAGATAGGGAGGCCATCCTGCTACCTCAGGGTGGGATGATCTAATGCTGGATGCACAGTGTGGTGCCATGTGGTGGTGAGGAAACACAATGTTCATTGTTTTCAGCTTCGGGAAATTAATGGTAGCACGGTGAAAAGTAGCCAATTTAAAGTAAGTTTTCAGATGAATAATGAAAACTAAATAAAACACAGAAACAGCAAACTCAACAAATGCCACTGAACACTGCCTCCTGCCAGCATGCACAGTTTGCTGACAGATGTAGAGCTCTTCCAATTTTTACATCCAACTGTGGCGGTAGAAGATGTTGAAAAGTCCAGAAAAACTAACTAACACACACATGTTTGGGCTTCCTGTTTCTCCCTCCAACAAAGAAGTGAATAGACAAGGGCTTTCCTCTTCTCACAGCAGTAAGGAGTCCACCGAGACTTCTGCGGGAGAAAAATATGTACAGCCAGTTTTTTGGTTTGGCCGAGCGTTTCCGAATTCCCCCCTTGGCTTGCTATTCATTTTCAATGGGAATAGTATTTAATGACTTTGCAAAATTCAACAGACATGCTGAAATTAAATTAAATACGGAAAATGAAAGAGGAGTTTTTATCATTATAGATTCTGGGGAAAAGGCGAAGGCTTGAGAGGGTATTACTGTTGGGACCCATAATCAGATCCTAATGGGACTTTACATGAACACATACATTATCTGCCAAAATATGAAATGCGTTCAAGTAATCATCCTTTGAAGTCTGACTGAATCACCTGAATGTGATGGCGATTGTTTAGATGTTTGCCAAGTGAACGTCAGTGTTAGTCACTTCTGATCAAACCACTGGTTACTGACAGACCCAATCAGAACACAGCAGGTAAATTAGCCAGTGTTTCCAGATAGGAAATGTTAAACTATGTCATAACCACAAAAGTAAATAGGCTTAAATGTGCAATTTTTTTCTGTAATTCTTTTTAAAAAAGGAAACTGACGTAGCTATGATGCACGGTAGGAGGTATGAGTCAATAAATACACCAGTTTGACCATTTTTGGAATAGCCTGCTATTACAAACTTAAATTACAAGACAGTGTAGCTGGAAGCTTGTTCATATCCTGCATGAAAACAGCTTAAGGTTCTTGTATGTGACATTCAGAGTGTTAATATAGCAGCAAATTACTACTTGCTATGTAAAGGATTTACTGGTCCATCTACGTGGATACTATGGTCATGAGCAGATACAAGCGGCCGAAATGAGTTTCCTCCGTGGGGTGTCTGGGCTCAGTCTTACGGCCCATTTATGCTCCCGTTACGTACGAAAACTGCCCACATACTTCATGTGTCCTTTACGTTGGCATGGATGTTAACCAATATATCCACCAGGGGGCAGCCCAAAGTCAAAAGTTTATGACAACAACAAACTCAAAAACAAACATGGCGACTGTGGAGGAGATATTGCGAATGTACCTCTTGCATAAGAAACAAAAACAGCAACACTGCCCCCACGTTTTCCGGAGGTACTGCTCCATTTGGCCCGTATCCGTATGCTTTATGGAAACATGCAGAATTACGGACAAAATGAACGCGGAGCACAGACAGAAGGCTCCGTCCGTATCCGGATCCGTATTTAACGTTGAGCATAAATGGGCCTTTAGAGATAGGGTGAGGAGCTCGGACATCAAGAGGGAGCTCAGAGTAGAGCCACTGCTCCTTGGTGTCGAAAGGGGTCAGTTGAGGTGGTTGGGGCAGCTGATCAGGATCCTCCTGGGCGCCTCCTGCTGGAGGTGTCCCGGGCACGTCCCACTTATAGGAGGCCCCGGGGCAGACCCAGAATACGCTGGAGGGTTTACGTATCTCATCTTGGAGAGAGAATGAAGTCACGCTACCTCTGTGTTCTGTAATCTGAGCTTCTCTGTGTTTTTTTTGTGGTAAGCCAGTCCGGCCTTGCGTACTTGTTAATGCATGTGTGTGTCCCACTGGCTAGCTCATCACCACCATTTTGCACTGCACTCATACGGTGGTTAACGCTAATATTGGGAAAGCATCTCTGTGACTAATGGCTGTTACCTGTGTTCACAGTCTCTCTCTGTGTGTGTTTACAGTATGTTTTGGATCCTGTGCTCTCAGGCATGTCTCTTATCTGTGTGTCTTTCATCCTCAGACTGACTTTGCATAGTCAAACACTCAGAGGCTCTCTCACTGTTTGTTGTCAGTATGTCCTGTCTCCTTCCACCACACTGTCTCCCAAAAACCTGCAGATGTGATGACACACATAAACACCGTCCCATGCAGCCAGCATCACTGATGTCATTGTTGTCACGCTCTGGCTTCGTCTCCTACAGTTTGGGGAGTGGACAGAGGTCACAGCGGCCAATTTGATCTGGTCATTCTGGACATGAAAGACTTCTCTGAGGGTTACAAAGATAACAGGTCAGCCCGCCAGAGGCTGAGGTCATGGTTTGGAGAGGAAGATCTTAACACATACATGTGGAGCTGATCTTTGCTTTCTAACGATGCAACAAAAGGATTTGTTGATAAAACTCATCCAGCTCAGATAGATATTTGTTCAACAAAATATGTTTAAGTCATGCTCCGCTGCCTTCTACTGACAGAGCTCCTGGCATGCGTGTCATCAGTTGACAGTTGGTGAGCTGGCCAAATAAACCTGCTCACCCTAAAATCATAAGGATATAAATTATCTTACTGGTGAAAGGATAATCACAACCAGACTCAAGGTTTCCTTTACGCACAGAAGGAGAGCGTTCCTAATCACACATGCACTTCATCCCTCTGTCCTGACGGGGGCGGCCATGAGTGGATCCTGTATGAGAATGGCTGTGAGAAAGAAAAGGGGCTTTCTCAGCCTCCATATCAGTTCTGGAGAATGTGTACAAAATAGAGCGCCAGCAGCTTTGCAGTTTGATTTGACAGGCCAGACGTCTCTTTGGCTGACTGCTTCTGCTCATATCAGATTTTCTTTGCAGTGTCTGAGAGCTTTTATCAAAATCTATCCTCGTTCTGTGCTCATTTAGTGAAATAAATGGCTTATAATTACTTCATTTTCACATTCGTTCCATTCTTAACTGCCATTCATGCACAAAGTGAAACCCTCAGAGGCTGCTTTATCTCAGTAGATTCTGGTAATGTAAACAGAAGTGAAAAACAAGTTGCAGCACATTTCATCCAATCAGTATCAGGTCCATATCTCCTGCTTCCTGCCTGAGCCGGGAGGCTAATCGATCAAAGGCTGGCTAATCCTCACTCCGTGTCCAGTCTCAGGCAGTGTGAAACATCCAGCGCTCAGGGGGTTTATCAAGGAAGAGATGACCCCTGACCCTGGACTGACTGCAGGTCCTGAGACAGGGAAAGGTCAGGGGGTCGTAACAGAAACTCATTCACACCTCACAGCGCTGCGCCACAGGGGGAGGCAGCCTCCCGCCGGGTGTCTGTGAGCCTCCGGTAGCTAAACAGCCGCTGTATGAGAAACCAGACAGAGCGCAGGCAGTGGTATCATAGCAGATATCAAGTTAGTCGGGAGTCTAGACGGTGAAGTATGTGCCTCGCAGAACTCGATCTACCTTGATGTGTTATCTAGCAATGCTAATGTTTATTGTGAGCAGTGTGTAGCCAACAGAGCTCACAAAAAATGACTTTATAAAGGAGAAATCTGACACTTTATCAAAAAACTTCGTAATCAAACAGACTGCAGAGACAAGAACCAGGTGCTGACTGACTGAATAAAGCAATGAAGGAATAAGCGCCCACACTTAAAGGGACACTTTAACCAGCTTTGTCTCATAACAATGTCCGTAGTATGTGTAAATGAACTATGCTAAATTTCCCTCCATCTTGCCAGCGCCCAGATCTCCCTGCTCATCTCTCAGCCAAATCCGCTGGATTTTCGCCGGCTCGTCGGCTGTTACTCAAATTACAGATTGTACTGCATTTCTGCATGCCCCCCACTGCAGACACAAAGAGTATAAAAGCAGATTGTGAGTGAGCCCTGCCCCTTTCTTTTCACTCTCTCTCAAATTCAGACCAAACTCTGATTAACTGTAAAATTAGGCAGTGCTAATCAGATATAAACCAAGATTCTGTCACTGCATTGCACATTTGTCACCTAAAATGTCTTCAGAAACATATTTTAGCACACTGTTTGGCTGTAATATGAGAATGTGTGAACAGGAAGTGGGTGCCATACTGTTTCCTGTGCCTGATGTAAAAATGGAGGCTAAAAAGATTTAGATCACACAGTAAAACTAAGCAGTGTTGATCACATATAAACCAAGATTATGTCACTGTATTGCTTATTTCTCACCTAAAATGTCTTCAAAAACATATTGTTGTGCACTGCTTGGCTTTAATACAAGAATTTGTCAACAGGAAGTGGGTGCCATACTGTTTCCTGTACCTACTGTAAAAATGGAGGCTGAAAAGACTGAGATCAAACAGCAGAGCTGTGCTAAAGAAAGTTGGACTAATATTCTGTTCCTGTATTGCCTATTTCTAGCCTAAGGGGGTGATCACACAGAATAGAGACGCTAGAGACGCGGACGCTTCAAAGACGCTTGAAACGCTGGAAGTGCTTAACTTTTCAGCGTCTACGCTCGTCTAAAAAGAGAGAAAAAGGGAAATATCTTTCTGTGTGACGTTGCTCGTTTTGTGTTTAACTTCCAATCAAAAAAACATACTGCGAAAAAAGAAAGAAAGAAATGGATACAGGTATTTGCTGGACAGTGTATACATCCCAAAAACAGAAAAAGATATTCAGGAAGTTTCACGTGTGACCACAGCACTGGCTTCAGAAGCTCTCATCACAGAGAGCTTTACAATCCAACTCTTTCAGAACTGCACATTTCAGGACCCCTCTCATGACAACAAGGTGAGTGGGGCGCATCGGCCCGCTCATGCACCACAAAACATGGCCTCATAAAGAGACGCATTATCAAGACAGCACACTGCATGACTTTGAAAGGAAAGGGTAAAGGTATCAGTTGAAAAGTGCGATCAAACTTTGTCATCCAGCCAAAGCCTACGCTTCTTTGTGCGCTACAGTATCAAAGCGACACGGTGTGGGATCATCAGAGAGCAT
This sequence comes from Epinephelus awoara, assembly GCA_035609425.1. Classification (NCBI taxonomy): domain Eukaryota; kingdom Metazoa; phylum Chordata; class Actinopteri; order Perciformes; family Serranidae; genus Epinephelus; species Epinephelus awoara. The sequence continues at coordinate 6,016,964 of CM069314.1, forward strand.
CGGCTTTGATCTGTTGACGGCTCGGTGTCTGCGGAGCTCAGCGGCTGACCTTTCATCTGGCCCAGAACCTGGGATTCACTCTGGCTTCAGTAATAAGATGATTAACAATAATAACCCCCTGAGAGAATGGGAGAGCCGGGGGGGGGACGAGCTTCTGAGTGAGGAGCACTTTGGGCTGCTGTGCTTTCTGTTCTGCTGTCTCATTTTCTCCTCTCTACTTACTCACTCTCACCGTCACCCCACTTAAAATTCTCTTTCTGCATTTCATCCAAATGTGACAGTTTGTGTGACATGATCTACAAACATCATCCCTCCCTAACACAAGACGACCACACTGACTGGTACATGTCCTCCATAGGTCAGGAGTGCAGACTTTGCTACTACACTGCAATGTAATTTATTACATCTACAGAATATATACATCACTTACACATTTCTCTCTGTCTAGGGGTTTGCAGATTAACTATGTATTTGAAAGACATCAGTCCTCTCATCAACGTTGAGTAAAGACAAACTGAACACAAACTGTGTAGGCACTGAACCATTTAAAAAGGAGACATACACAGGCCTGTGTCTGTCCAAAAAAATTGCTGCTGTTTGAGAAAACAAACTTCTGACATGGAAAACCACACTAAGTACAATGGCATGTGATGAAAGTTTGGTCAAATCCTGACAGATAAGTTGATTTATTCTCTGATTGTCATCTGCAAACAGATCTTAGATGTACAAACTTATAGGACATCCTGTTTATTTTCACTGTCTGCTCTACAGTTGAAGGCTCAGAGGGGGATCTTGATCTGCTGGAAACAGGAGCCACGGAGGGGGAAGTATTTGCTTTTTTAGGACACTGTACAAACACATTAGGACACCAATAAAGCGAGCCTTGTTGGAGAGAAACAAAGGAAAATGTGTTTAGTGTTTCCTTAATGTTCAGGATGCTGTTCATTATGAGCAGAGGACATGAGGAAGCAATGAAGCCGGGCAGCTGAAGCTAAGAATCTTGATACAACAAACCGATGGTTGGCCATCGGTCAGTGTTGGGCCGTTATCTGTTGTGGTGTGACCAGCACTGGTGGGGCTGGTAGGCACTTGTCGGACATTTTTCAGCTGATTCAGCTGAATTGGAGTTGAAGTCACATTAGTGAGTGAAATCACTCTGATTGGTAATTTAGCTCAGTGCACAAAAAGCGAAACTGAAGTGAGGAAAGTAAACAATGACTAGAGTCAAGAGATCCTGTGATTGAAAGAAGCCATGAATATTTCTGTTGTTGTTTGCTAGCGCACTGTAAATATCGGGGGGGACAGGTTGCTACGGTACTTATATGTGCAAAATACAGCATAATGCATTGTTATCGACCATTGCTAAAAATGCCTTACCTGGCTATAACTGGTTTTGTATCTTGGTTTTCCGACTTGAAAGCTGTCAACTTGTTGTGTTGACATTGAACTTGACCTTGGACTTGTCGAACTTGACGACAGACTGTTTGGTCTTGCCTCAGGCCTTTGTCTTTACTAGGGACTTGAACCAGGACCTGACCTGAGACTTGATTAGGACATCATAGTCTGGACATTTGTAACTAATGTAAGAAGACTGAGTTTGCTAAAAGTTTCCTGCCTTTGGCTTTGTGTTGTGTTGTTCATGGGCTAACTTGCTAATTGTCGGCCTAGAGTTGGTTCGTGTTCTCACGGCAGTATTTACAAACCAGATCAAATGCCCCCATGCAGGAAAAATCCAGGAAGTAAACCAAGCGTTGAAGAAGAGTACACTTGCAAGATAACTGTGACACTTAATCCACATAATCCTCCAGGACTGTAACATGCTCATGTTTAACCCAAACAATGTGTCATGTGACTGCAATTGCTTCACATCCAGGTCGGAACACCTTCTCACCACAAACGAACCGCACCAGAGTTCCTTTGTAACCGGACTGAGACCACCTCTTCAAGAAGGTCTGGGTCTGGTTGTTTTGGTGCACCTGAGTGTGATTGCTGTGTTCACACCTGCCTAAACGAACTGCACTGAGGGGGCAAAAGAACTTGAGTTCGTTTGAACCGAACCAAACAGGGCAGGTGTGAAAGCACCCTTAATCTGCCAATGCGCTGGATCACTACGCTGCTCTAGCATACGGATACACAGTGGCACGTAGTGCACTGCGGCTAGCTTATTACAGTCTTTGTGCCTGCGCTTGTGTTACATACTTATTTACTGCTGGGCTGCGAGGAATGAAAAGAGACCTTCATTTTGGATCTAACCTCGCTTGACCACACACCACAAGAAATGTGGGTAAATATATATCCATAAGAGCTCCTACCCTTTAGTCTCTTGGCCCCGGGGACTTAATGAAATAGACGCTGGAGGCCCCCTCTACAATCAGCAGACTGAGGCCCAGGGCTCAAATTATAATCAGCCTCAGTTTACACTTTGTTTGTTGTGGGGCAATTAGGCCGTCCGAGCTCAGACAATGCGGTTATACTTTCCTGCAGCAAATGGCCTGCATCCTGTGCCCGAACACTGCCAAGAAAACCCTCAAATAACAACGGAGAGAGAGGGAGAGAGATGTGGCTTCTGTGGGTCCTGCCTAAGAACAGGCCTCAACCTGGCAGCATGTTTGTCAGCAGAGAGAATCAGATATGGCCTCATTTCCCTGGAAACCACCTCCAGCCACCCTCTCCTCACACTGTCTCAGACTTTTTTCATTTCCCCCCCCCCCCGCTCTTCTTTCTCTTTATGCTTCTTCTCTTTCACCAGAGGTCTTGCTTGACTTATGCAAATTATTAGTCTGCATTTTCCATTTTTCCATGCCCTTCTGATTTCCGATTCGGAGATTACAAGTAAAGGAAGAGAGGGCTCAGTGTAATGACCTGTCACATTAATGCTAAAATGAAACTCTGCAGCAGGAAAAAAGTAAGAAATCATTCTCTTTCTTTTCTTTGTAGGATATTTTCTCTTTGCTCTTCTAATCTTGTGAGTCTCATACAGCACTGATTTACTATCTCTGTAATATGGCAACTTGGCAGAAGCTCAAGTCCCCTGATTGTATCTGGTACGACACACATCAGCACACAATATTTGTCAAAACATGTGGCCTTCACGCATTCTTTTCTCCTCCTCTCTCTGTCTTCCTCTCCATATCAACCTCGCCACCACCGCCGCCGCCTCCTTCTCTCCCTCCATCCCCTCCTCTTCTTTGGATCCTCAAAGAAGCCTCAAAGACCAACACGAAACTCATGGTGACAGACAGAAACATTTTTATCAATGAGATCCCACAGCTTGATGTCTGAAAACACAGATGAAAATAAAAACTAGAACAAATGTGTCTAATCCTGCCATGGAACGTGATTGCACGTTCGAGAAACCAACATCTCTCGAGAAAAAAAAAAATGCAGGAAGACAAATCTAGAGATATCGCGTATCTCCAGAGGTGCTGTCACGCTACAGCCGGGCTCGGCTTCTCCCCACAAACACAAAAGGATTATTCTAAGTCCCTTGAATTCTTACAGGATTAAAACATGCAGTGGTATTTTGGTTGGTGCTGGCTACTTGGCAAACTATTTAAGCTACTGATTAGGTAATGTGAACATAGTGGGAGGCCTTGTTGGATATAAAGGATTTGTTTGTGAGCTCAATGTTTGCAGGAAGCAAATAGGATACTACTACAAGAGTAGTGGGGAATGGAGTCACATGAAATGGACTTGAGTCAGATGCAAATTATGAATCGGATCTGAAACTTAACTTTGAGACCGGTGGCTTGGCGTTTGATTTGGAATGACTAAATATCCTTTTGAAGCACAATTTTATTAAAAGATGTTTTACAGAACTGTGCAGTGAAGTCTCATGCTTCACATCAATTGTTAGTTGTCTAACTGGGAGTGTCTCAGTTAAACTTGGGCGTAAAAAAAGCTGAAAGACAGATCTGAAACAAGATTCAATTAATTAAATTAATAGAATAAAAGTAAGACTTGATCGTCTTGACTTGGGACTTTTTGAACTTGAATTCAAACTTAATGACTAGTTTTTCTTTTATCTCAGACATGTCAGGATGTTACATACCTTCACATGTTTCAGTGGAAACTTCCGTCTTTTCCCTTTTGCAGTGATCTGTTATGGCTGATTTGTTTGTTTGACTTTGAATTTGTTGGTTTTGACTTGGAACTTGACCTTCGACTGGACTCTGGCCTTGTTGGACTTGACACTTGGTGGTTCCATTGCCCTGCCAAGTTGGAATTTCTAAATTCTCAATTGCAAATTTATACTGAAAAGCTCCCTGGAGATTTCTGACTCAGAAAGTCGGAGGACTCTCACCAACCCCGACCTTAAAATCCAATATGGCAGCCCGTGCATCAACAGTAGTAAAGGCAGCAGTGATATATTGTCTATTAGCACTTCTGTCTTATTTGTGTCTCATTAAAACAGTCATACACGCAGTACTGTCCAACTTCTATCTGTGGACGTGTTTTCAACTCTCATGAATAAGCATATGATGCGACATTAAGCTACTTGCTTCATTCGTGTCATTCGCATCATGCCCATTGTGTCTAAACGCATCTTTACATTGACTTTACATGTAATTCACTCATGCAAATTATTTTATTCGTGCCTGGTTTGAACGCCACATTAGAACTTGTTGGTTTTGAATCAGATTTTGACCATGGACTTGTTGAACTTCACTTCAGACTTTTTGTTTTGGTCTTGCCTCAGGACTTGGTCTTTACTCAGGACTTGACTTAAGACTTGATGAAGATCTCATAGTCAGGCCGTAATGTAAGAACACTGAGTTTGCTGACAGTTTCCTGCCTTTGACTTGACAAGACGCTGCACCCCAGTCAGGTGCCATCTTGGGTGTTCCCTGCTCCCTGAGGCCTGTGGTGGCTGGGTGGGGACCCACTGTGGGACACTTGCCACGGGACACTGGGTCTTTGCTTCCACCCCCCTTACTGGTGTTAATCAGACCCACATGGAGACAATTTGGGGCCACATTTTCTCATTTATACACACATTCATATACGGCGCGGCCAGGCAATTCAAGGTCACCTCACGTATCCCCATAAGGAAACAGACCATACCACTGTAATTGCACCAGGGTAGTTTTGCAAACCTATACATTTATAACCTGTACATCCAAACACCGTGGTTATTTGATGAAAACGGTTGCCTCTGGAGAAATGCATGCGTATGCTCTTTTGGTAAAAAAAAGTCTGTCTATACAATAACAAGCAGTGAAACAGGATACAGCGCTGTGAGGCCACAGGTCCCCACATGGAGGAGAGTTGATTTATTAAAGAGGGGCAAGTGACTTCAAGTTGTGGAAAATATTTTTTTGTCTTGTTTGCTGGACAAAGAGTCACTGTGCCAGATGAAATGTTTTTGCTGTGAGCTTAGAGAAATGCAGCTCTAATAAAGCTCTCATAGCAAACAGCTATTGGATTTAATTAAATGAGAAATCCATCAAGCAGTCTTCCAGTTCTCGATGTCCATTCATACAAATAATTCTGTGGATTGCTGAGCTCATTCATTTTATTCATGAAGATGAATAGACCTGGACTCCAGTGTGTGTGTGTGTATGTGTTGCATCTATGAAGGGAGTTGCTCATGTGCTCAAACACATGACAAACATTCTTACAAAAGGTCAAACGGACGTGATAAGTTCCAATAAGGATTTTCATTCTGGTTCTCCCTCTAAATCCTGCTTACACACACGTCAGTGTCAAATGTGAAAGTGATGTATTTACATCATCACGTTGTTCTCAAGCAGTGTTGGGCTTGTTACTCTAAAAGTGAAATACATTACTTGTTACTGATTTCTCTATTCAAATGCAATAATGTTACTGCTACATCTCCCTGCCGACAGTAATTCATTAAAATTCTTGTTATTGTTAAATTGGCAGTGGAGTATCTTCCCAAAATTCAGATGTCTGCCTCTGTCTGAATGTTTCATTTATTTATTTTATCATTATTAATATTATTATTATCTTCATCTTTTCTCCTGACGAAATCAAAGTAATGGGAATGTTTCCACCCTCCAAACTAGCTTGCAGCTTTGTAGTGTGCCTGCAAAGTGTGATGATCACGAAAATGAGTCAGCTGCCGTGATGCCAATCCAGTGGGATTTTGTGATAACCACACAATATTATTACAATATTAAACAGGGCCTAGAAAAAAAGTTATTTAATTTTTAATTGACTGTATCAGTATGTCGTGCACATCCATATCCTAATAAAGAGGCAAACTCTAGCAAAACAAAAGTGTTATTTAATTTAATTTAATTTAGTAAAAAACTACATGGGGAACCTGTTTGTCATTGTTAGCATGTGGGAATTATTAGTGTGTGACACATCAAAAGCCCTGATTGGCAGCCAGTGTGAGGGATGATAACATTTCAAATGAGAAAGCAGTGAGTGGGATGTACCAGCGAAGACGACCTACCACTTAATGAAAAGAGAAAGAACCTGTTAGTAGACAGTATCACAAAAGCTACCTGTCTTATTTTTTCTTATTTCTATTGTCTTATGTCATGATACGTAGAAGCTGATGTGCACACACACAGTGCACTGATGGGCTCCCTCTGGTGTGCCTTGGACACAAACAGTTTGACAGCCACTGCAGTAACCTGAGTACACTATCACCTCTCATTTTCTCCGTCTGCGTAACAATAACAAGCCAACACCAGCATTCAACACTTCTCAGCATCCCACCGTTGTGTTTTTCCAGCGTTTGGCATCTCTCCCTCCCTCTCCTCCAGCAGATCCCACAGTCTCATTACAGAGGCAGGGGCCAGAATCTCCCATTATCCCAGTCCCTTCTTATTACCCAGCCCATTATTCCCACTGCGAAGACAAAGTGAGACAGGAAATGAAATAAACGCAGTGCAGCGGTTGAAAATGAATGGCTTCTGATTGAGGCCACCGCTTTTCGTTGTTTATGGCGCCCGTCCACTTACTTGTCTTTTCCATCACTGGGATGCTGTGTCAGCGCTGAGTGGACTCAGTCACGCAGTGTGTTCAGTTAGACTGCCTCTATAGATGCAATCTGCAGGACCTGACATGGTATAAATGCACTCAGGTTATTGATAGAAGGCACTCATCGTCAGTACATGCTGAATTTTGTCCCACTCTGAATAAATTAATTTTGTTTTTCCTGGCCTGGATGAGAAAAAGAAAATATTGGAAGTACAAGATTGTTGAGGAAAAATAAATAATGAAATTCCCTCAAGTTAAGTGTTAAGTGCAGAGCAGCTGTTTTTCCTTATTGATGCAAATATCAAGGGATGTTTTAGTGGTCTGGACGATATCTTGATATCAGACTTGTCACGACTCCAGCCAGCAGTCATGAAGAACTGCCAAGTGACTTGGACAGCCAGGCAGATCAGACGGATTATCTCTGGTCTCTGAAGACAGGGGGGAGAACGCAGCATGAACCTACATGAAACCTTTATTTCATAACATTTTACCGTCTGAAGTTTTATATTACAAGATTACTTCACACACAAGGGGTTTTCAGGAGAGTTTAGACTTACCTGCCATAGGTGGTAACACATATCGTCAGATTCTCACCAGTGCAGGGCATCTAAGGCAACATCCTCACCAGTTACTGTTCCTACATTTATTCCAGCCATGTGGAACCCCTAAAACGACGACCTTTGAAAATGCTGCTGATCACATTCTAGTTTGAAAACCACTGCGTTGCATTTTAGCCTGGATGGGTGGAATCGATGACTTCTGAAAAGGATGACGCAGACGCCCGCGTTCACTCCTTGGGTGGGTCTTATCAGTCATGTCATGTCAGGCCAAATATGATAGCTATGCCTACAAAGCCTTTGTGATTTTATCTTGTGAAGGTACTTCTGTCTCACTGCCATGGCGTTCTCTGCAGATGGATAATGCTCTGATATCTCGCTGGATTTGCTTTGCAGCAACTCCCAGTCTGTTTTCCTTTACCACCTCATCCTCATGTGTTGCTTTCAGTTCCAGCTCCACTTCATCGTCAGTCCATGCAAAGAAATCTCTGGTCTTACTTTTCGACATCTTTGTAGTATTATCTATCCCAACCAAAAGCAGGGTAGATGATGTACTTCCTGTTGGCACGTGCTTGCCCAGTATACATGAATAGTCATATGATTTGACATGATCAGGCATGTTAGTATAGATGGAGATTATTTCTTTCCAAAATACTTGTGTGTACTTGTGATTATGGTCATTTTAATGTACCGTTTTAAATGAAAACGTATTGGTGTGGATGCAGCCTAATGCAGTGTCCTTCCTAAAAGTGAATTGTGTAATTTTGTCGTCACACTGAACAGTTTGACTGACCGGTCACGCCACAGGTGTTCACATGAAACACTTTTTTTCCCCATTGAAAATTTGAATTAAGTTTTATTCAAACAAGATGGCTTCCCTCACAAACAGTGCATAGTATGTTAAATGCAGTATGCCACAAACATCGGTACGATTTTGCAGTGAGCAAGCCAGCATGCTTTTCTGGCTGTTCTGACCCACAATCCTTTGCACAACGAACGATACATCACATCAACTGAGGCACAAACAGAAGTTACAATGGCGGATGACAGCACATTCAAGGAACTGATGACCAGTCGCATAGTAATAATAAGAATATTGATTTTTTAAGTGAAAACAATAATCATGAATACAAGAAATATCCTTCCTATCCTCTAATTACTGGATTTAACAGATTATTTCAGGAACACTTATAGCATTTAAGTAAGGGATAATGTATAGAAACGGCCAGTTCAATATTAATTATCATTAGGCTGCCGTTGCCATGGATACAGAGTACCGACACATTTCTTTTTGCGAATTTTGAATCAATAAAACATGCTTTAATCAGTATTTTGTGTCACATCACTGAATGTTTTAATAGTAAGCCATGTTCTAAGCGGGATAATGTATAGTGAGCCGGTGACAGTTGAAAAATAACTATTGGTATAATATACCAATTAAATGAAGTATAGGAACAAGCCCATTCAAATGTTATGTTGGCATAGTATATAGAAAAAGGTTGAATTATAATCTACCATAGGAAAATCTGGGGAGATACCTGACTTCAATTTATCATGATTAATAAGCTTTTTAAACCGTCTTTTACATAGTTTAATCTTTAGATAAAACATTTGTTTCACTCTGCTTGACAACAAAAATGTCTACACGTTTCAGATCTCCTGAAAGAAAAATACATCCAAAACCGTTTTTTTTCATGGTTTTTGTGATTGTGATTGGACTCTTCTTTTCCTGCTTTTCCAGAAATGTATGAAATATTTAATGCTTGAAATGCTAAACATCCCTGATATTCCTATACAGATGGAATGCATGGATGTTGCTGATGCTACTGATCAAATAGGAGTTTAACTGACAGAGAAAACTGTCAGATAATGTGTTCAGCCTTACAAATGCAGTGATGTCTGCTGTGACACTTTCATAAAATAATATGAGAAATATATGATCATGAAAATGATACATTTGTTTTCTGCTGCACATATTGAGACAGAAACTGTGTCAGAGTTACAGTGGAGTCTGTGTATGTATCACAGTCAGCGTGCAGTGAAATGTAACTTGAATGTTTAACTTCCATTACAGGAGAAATGTGAGCATAATTGGCTCTGATTTGAAATTTAGAATTAAAGAGCATTTAATCCAAAAGTAAATGGTTCATGATGCTTGTTTTGGATTGGCCAGCACAATTTAAATAAGTGCTCCTGATTACCGGTAATGAGTTTGGGATACACTCTCCAAAAGTCTTTGCACAAAATGTATCACATCACAAGTTGATGCGGTGGACGGCTCACCAGGGTGATTATGCAAGAAAAATTGTTGGATAAACAACTGAACCTTGTAAACCGAGGCCCATTTTCTCTGACTCCCTCACTTCCTCTAACCCCATCGCTAATGAAAATATCCCCAACCATCACCACCCTCTCTGCTCGCTGGAAACCCAATGACAACATTACACTCTGCATTCCTGTCTAGTGAAGTTCTTGGCTCCCGTTTTCTGTTGGTAGAATATTGCTCCAAATGAGTCAGTGGGCACAGCTGCTCGAGTCTTGTTTAAGCCTCAGGCATGCGACGGACAAATGTTGTTCTTTGCTCCTGAAACCTGTAAAGATAAAAGGGAAATTTTTTGCATAACGGGAACAACTTGCATTGATTAGCGAGGGCTGATGCCTCTTACTTTCCTCTAAACAAGAACAGCCTGTCGTCCCGTCTCTGTAACTTTATTTACTTAATTTAAATGAACTTTTAGGCTCCACTGGTGGTCTCTCTCGGCTAACCAATTAGCAGGGAAGTACGCTGCTTTTACCTTCCACTGGGATCCAGCGTAACCCTTGACAATATATCCAGTTGCCAGGGAAATGTGATATCCAAACAAACAGAGCAGGGGGACTGTTGACTCAGGATATTGCTAATGTTTTACATTACCCAGCACAAGCCCCGGTCTGTCCCGGCTGAGGAACACGCTGCAGCCTATCAGCGGGAGAGTGATCCACAGCCTGACAACTGCACAGGCTTTTAATAGTGCACAGCATCACCCAAAAGAGACGCATGCACTTCCTGTCCCACGCAGACGCTCTTTTGAAATGAAATATTGTGGTAGCTGGAGCATTTGTTATGGCATTAGGCACACGGTCTTATCATCAGACAGCACCCTGTTCTTCATGGTAAAGTCTGTCCTGTCCTCCGTCTCTCCCTCTCTGTAACGTTAGTATCACACTTCATTCATAAGAAAGCAGGCTCTGCAGTTGTGTGGAAGGACACTGTAAAAAAGAAGGGTAAAAATAATGTTGGTTTTATGTTTCCGTGTTGATAAATTTCACATCACTTTATTTCAGCATCTTTCGAGCCTGGTCCCATTTCATCGTGTTTATTGGAACAGACGTTATTTTCATTTATTCAGAAAACTTAATTCAATTTAAATGTTTGTTAGCATGCGCTCCCATATAACCTACTGGTAACTGGGGATAGCGAAGATATAGGTAGAGAACATCTGGTACAGACAGGCAACTACAAGAAATAAAACTACACTGAAAACCATCTCGGACAATGCTTTTAACTCAAATCCAAAATCAAAAATCCAAACAGAACACCATTCAGGAAACAGAAACACAGGGGTGAGCACAGGCGTCAACGCTGGAATGAACACAGGATGAACCCAGGAGGAACACAGACAATCTGACAAAGAGCGAGGGAAACACACAGGTACACAGAAAACTAATCACAACAACGAGACACAGCTGGAGTAGGAAGACATGGGCCAAAGGAGGGAAATGGAGATTGGCTGACAACAAAGGTGTGGAGAGGAACATAGGGTGGAGTAAACAACACTGATACAGGACAGGTGTGAAGGGAAGACTCTGGGAACAGGGAAGGACTAATGAGACAGGTGTGACAGAAAACCAGCGGGAAAACACACAAAGACAGGAAATAAAACCAGACATGACACATAAGGAGAGAATCTACAAAATAAAACAGGAAGCAGATTAAACATGAACGAAAAACATGAAACAAGGAAGAGCACAGATTGAAATCTCCAAAACAAAGTGTGTAGGATAGCAGAATATAAACTAAAACCCAGGATCATGACATAATGTCCAAATTCCATTGTGCAGCCAACATTTACTTCATATCAGGGCTGGGTACCATTTAAAAAATTATGATACCAGTACAATACCAGTACTCTTAGAGCAATGCCAACACCAATAGAGTAGTTTATTAATTACAATGGAACCTCTGCTGTGCTAGCTTGTGCTAACCAGGTAGATGTTGACTCACTGTCTGCTGGGATGAGAGCAGCTCTGGAGACGGCAGCAACAGAAAGTTTGCTGATCCAGTGGGGAGTCGGGACTGTCCAAGGTCAGACCCCCGGCGCCAAAAGGATCAAATGCAGGTATTGTTTGAGTGGAGACGTTTCAACACTACTTGGTGATGGGTTATTTCAGTCAATACCGACTGAAATAAAGTTAAAGGTTACAGCAAAAAACATGTTTTTCCACTTTAACTGATCATGAACTTACCTATCTTTGTTGTCCTCCAGCGTTTCCCTCGACATGCTTTTTCGGCGGCCACCATGCACCAGATTTCGGCGACTTTGGAGTGAAACTGTGTTGGAAAGGAACATGTTCAAGCTAAAGTGTTATGTTGCTCTTTAAAAGTTGAGTGTGATCCTTAAGTGCAGAAAGGAACGTGATGTAACATCAATAACCAATATTATTGGTTTTATAGATTGACGTGATAACCCTAAACAGTCATTGTGAGGAGACGAGGAGAAGAAGTTACCCTATAAATGATCAGCTCTTGAAACTTCAACATGCTTCACGTGTCAGCCTCGCCTTGGCAGTCATGTTCACACCATTGGCAGCTGATAAGGGCCACATGTAGTCAGCATGTTACAGCAGAGTGGACTGAGTCAGATTTTCAGAGGTAATACAGGCTGGGTTCACACACACACACACACACACACCCACCACAATGATGCAAATGAGGTATGCAGATGCCTTTAGGCTGCGTTCAGGCCGTCATAGTACTGTGAGAAAAAATGCAACACAAAATGCATCAATCACCTTTAATGAACAAGTAGCTGTGCGTACAGCTCAGGTCAGACTGAGTGTGAAACTGTCCTGAGACATTTGGTGGAAGTGAACATGTGCAGCTCTGTGACCTTATCTCCTGTTTGTTCAATCAAGAAAAACATATGTATGTCGTCTGTTTCCGCTGCCTCTCCTCATTCATTTCAGTTACAGAGAAACAGCAGTGGGATATATTTAATAACACAGGAAGTTTTCAGCTCAGGGAAAAGTCTTGTTAGCCACAAGCTCTGGATTTCTTTGCCATAGAAATCACAAAGACGCTATCAGAGCATCGTGTTTGCTTTGGCTCACGCACAGGCAGCAAACACACAATGTGAAAAGCAGGGCAGCAAGTCACACACAGATGGTGAGCCATGTCTTTCACTGGCAAAATCGCTTTGCTAAATCTCAGGACTGCTGTTACCCTTCGCACCTGGCAGGACGGCCAATTAAAGTACACGCAGATGTCAGCCAGCTCAGCGTTTCTGCTTGGATGAACATCTATCAATATAACAGTAGCTGCTGGTGTTTTCGGGGCAAACTCACCCCTTTAAGTGTTTGTGAGGGAAAATAGGATGTGCTTTAACGATGCCCTTTTTTGTGAATAAACCTCATTTACGAGATCGGGAAATAGGCAATGGAAACTCAAACATAAAACAGAAGCCTTTTAGTAGTTGCTCCCTCACACACTCACACACACATGCGTAAGCGCTCGCCTCACCACAAACAGTAAACACACATGGGATCAAATGCATGCAGCGGCGAAGACACACACACAAGAAATTCACATGAAATGAACTCGGTCACTTCACCACAGGCGCACACACACAAACTAACCGATACCATTAAAAAAAGTGAATTGAAGACAATGGTGCGAGTCTCCGGCCGGGTCGAGTGAGTGACACACAGGGCTATAATTCCCTGCATTTCGGAGAGGCTTTCCAAGCCATACTGACGTCTCTGAGACTGGAGCGAGACGGGTAATGGCCAGTGTTTACCACCACAAACTTCCCCATCACTATAGGCCTGACTCTATAAGTAGCACAGAGTAACTGAGCAGACAAGGCAGCTTCAATTCCCCCTAATTCCACAGGGACAAATGGGGAGAACTGGGAGTGAGAGAACAAGATAGAGACAGACAGAAACAGAGAAAGACAGAGAGAGAGGGGGGTGCTGTGTTAGAACAACTCCACTTATGCTGAGCTGATTTTTTTTGCCCCCCCTTCTTCCTTTTCTTCCCACACACCCCCCCCCTCCCCCAGCGGACACTGGTGCCAAACTGCCGGGTCGCGGTGGCGAGGGCGCATGTGGTGTATGTCTGCGTGCCTGTGTGCGTGTGTGTGTGTGTGTGTGTAGCTGTGTGTCGGGAATGAAGATGCAGAGCCAGGGCATACCTTGGGGCCATTAGTTCAGACCTTGTCGGCCTCAGCAGAACACAGCATTAATTGGACACAGTAGCTGCGAGATCACAGCAGCCCCAACCAATTTGTAAAATGAGTAAATTGCCTGTCTTGTCATTCCTGGGCTCGCCCTTGCTGTGGAAGCTGTGTTTATAAGGCTAAAGGGGAGGGATAATGTCTAGCATATGAGCTGGAATAAGCCCTCATCAGGGCGGTGAGGAGAAAAACACACAATTACAAACACTTCCGCATCCACAGTATACTATTACAGAGCTTCTCCATCTTAGAGCTCATGACAAATTCAACTTCTGATATCATTTGCAGCAGTCTTTACATCAGAGGAAAAACTTGATTCCTATTGACACAAAGATTTAAGACCCATGGTGATAGACAGAACAGAGACCCACCTGAAACACTTCCGGGTTAGATTACAGCTACGGAGAGCTCAGGAAACCCCAAAAGATCTGTAACATCACACTGCTCCTCTGATGGACAATTGACGGCAATAATGTGTAAGGAAGTGCAGCAAAGCACCAGCAAAAAGCAGAACAATTGACAGCTAGTAAATATTTATGTGCAGTGCAAGTTTCTAAATATCTAAAAAAAAAAAAGGCTTTGCAGTATTGCATAAGGACGGAAATGCATTAAACACCTTTGTCAGGCATCCAGGATTCATGCTACTAAAGAACACTGAATGGAAAAGTAACTTTTTGTTTACAAATAAATAAATAATTTGATAAATACATTTTGATTTTTATCGGGAAAATGGGCGTCCTCAAGGGACAAAGAAAAAACAAAGGAAGAAAAACTATACATGTATGTATATATGTATATATATCTTACTTATTCGGTCTCGCTTTCAAACCTGGTGCAGACTACGTTGGATCAGTGTTTGAGTGCTGCTTGGGTGGAGACAAATGGTATTTTGGAGTGGTGCGTCATGCATTTCACTGATGAGGGGGCTAAAATTAGTGCATTGGGTGCTGTGTTTCCATCAGTGCCGATAAATACCCTTGACTACTGCTGAGTCATTTGACCTGGGTGTGAATGCTGATTGTTACCTTTTCCATTACATTATATAAAAGCCACAGTAGCGGGTGTTAGCAGGGTTTTTTGTGCAGTGGAAATGGCGCTGTACATTGGGAATAAGACATCTTTTAATCAGTGGATACATTTTTTTTTGCAGCCCCTGCAAAAATGACTCATTTCCCGATCAGGACCTGATCAATGCAGTCTTATAACTTTTCCTAAATCTAGAAGAGCCACGTGATTAAATCATTTTTACATGTAGACATAAAAAATGTTTTTAAAAATGTACAGTTTTAAACATCATAAAATCACAATACATCATCAACATGGGAGGCACAGTAAAAAACATAGACCACACTCCAAATACTACAATCCACATACCACAGTACATATACCACAATACATCTACTACAATACCACTATACACACACCACAATACACCAATGCACTTACACTAATACCCCCCTTGAAGTTTGAGTGCAATTAGCTAAGAGCTGGCACAGCCCTGGGTTGCTTTTAGCCGGCATTTGACCTTTGTTGTGAAGGATTTTAAATCTGTAATCGGTTTGATTTCAGTTGGTAATGTGTTCCAGAGTTGACAGCCCTTTATGGTCAGAGGCTTCTTGTGTCACTGAGCAGCTTTCGTAGGAACAAACGGGCCCTTCCCTCCAGCCTTGTCTTTGTAATTCCATGATAGAGAGCAAAAAATCAGTGTAGGGAGGAGGTTGGGGTCAAACAAACCCCGGACTTTGATCCAGGAGACCATTTTTCCAGCCCTGCTTGACGTATGAGACGTGTATTTGACTTACATCATGTACATAACGTTGTTTACATGCATTTAACTTCCATACGCAACAAACATACGTATTTGAACCCAAATATTGATCTGTTTTCTAAGTTATGGTGCCTGACTGTGACCAAACAAGCTATTTTTTATTGAGGTATGAGGATGTGTTGGAAATGGGATATTTCATATGTTCATGTAGGAAACCAGCACATGTGCTTTGAATACACATGTGGGTTTGTAATGTGACTTCTTTTGCACAGTGCGTCTCCAAAACTATATTCTGTTCCCATGGACTCATTTCTCTGAGAGCACTGAAGTAGCCGTAACACTGTTTGATGGAATTCGATGTTTCCTGTGTCCAAAAACCACAAAGTGCTGAAACTGCACCAAAGTGAGCACGGTACACGTTTATATAAACTATGTATACTTTCAAAGTGTCTGGCTGCAGTGCTGAAATGACCCCGCTCTTAACTCCAAACAATGGCTGAAATAGAAAAGTGTTATCCACATTAAACTGAGTTTTCCATCATAAAAAGGCAAGTCTTTGTTTTCCATGGTTCCTGCGGTGAGCGCGGAGGCCTGGTCCTATGAAGACGGATGAGTCAGTGCATTGATAGCAACTGGCATAGAAACACTGCAGCTCTCTTGAGCTCTGGGATTCTTCTATCCATCCGCCCGTCCATCCGTGCTTCCTCCCCGTCCGTCCCACACACGCTCATCAGGCATGCGGATGAGCACAAGAGCCTCCCACAAATCCTCATTTCCCTACACAGAGGAACTCTCTCTCCTCCCTCCGTCTCTCCTCAGCGGACTGGCTGTGGTAATCGGTGGTGTGTGTGTTCCTGATTCTTAGCCTCTGTGGCCGGGAAGGCTTTTTGGAGTTCTGCCTGGACATTTGTGATTCATCAGTGTTTTTGGTTGTTGCCTTTGTTCTTAACGGCGCTGGTGGAGAGGGTCCAGTAAAACGCTGATGACGCACTGCTGTGCTCTGGGCGTTCAACCCAAACACAGCTACTAACCTCCTCATTCCACGATCCTCACCGCCACCCCCGATACTTCACTGGACCTCTGCTTCCTCGTGGCCTCCTCACATGCCACACCCTCCAACCCGCACAAACAAACAAACACACGATCCCACATATCCGCTAACAAAAACCCTCAATGGGACCGAGCAAAAGGAGGCACTATTTAATTTCACATTTCACAAGAACAAAACAGTCCCATTTCCTCTCTGCTGGATTAGTCAATCTCCTCGTCCCCTCGTGGTGCCTCCTCCCCTCTTCTCCTCCGTCATCACCACCTCTGGTTTTGTGTGATTTTCCTTCATTACCTCTTCAGTTAGTAAATAAAGCCTCGAGTAGTTGGAGCCCATATGGAGCCAAAAGACTGCTCAGGGATCTGCGTATCCGCATGTGTGTGTTCCTGGGCGCTACAGTGAGTGCGTTTTACAGTTGAGGGTCGTTTGGTCAGTATCAACAAATGCGTGCATGTGTGGCATATTCCACCATGTCTGGTTGCAGCGGAGCGCGGGGCAGCTGACAGAAGTGTAGCAGAGGGCCTCGCCGCCCATCAGTCATCATAAATCTAGCATCCAGCTCGAAGTGAGAGAGCGGAGAGGGAGACTGGAGGAAGGTGTAGTTTCAAGCTGACTCATTTGACTCATTGTGCATGTTGTTCCCAAAATGAGTAACTCAACAGAAAACAAAACAATGAATGAATGAATGAAAATCGACTCCTGCTGTCAGGAAAAAATGTAAATCTATGTCCAGCACACTGTGATTTAAAGCAGCGGCAATAGTGTAGTATAGCAGCTGTGGGGGTTTACTCTCACCTCTGCATGAAATTAAATAAAATCACCTCCTCAGCAGAGCCTCCGGCAGACTGACTACACACATTTCAGTGTGCTGGTACATTCATTACAGCCAGTGAGATTTTTTACCTTTCTTCCCACCAGCTGCAGTTTTTATATTTCACATGTAAAAAACATACATTTTAATGGACATAAATATACACATAAATATGCCATATCAGAATTTATTCACACCAATATCTGCATCGCAATAGAACAAAGTGGGAGCTCACATAGTTGGATAACATAAAATCAAATCAGTACAGAGACTCCATGCACTGCTAATTATCATAGCACTCATTGTTTTGCAGTTGAAAGAAATCAACAGTTTTGTGCTCACAGGATATTTGGACATTAGTCAAACTGTGACTTGCCACTGCTTATTAAACAACACAAAAGAAAGAAAATGTTTTTAGGAAGATTTAATGCTTATTTTTTGTGTTTTCCAAGATTTTTCTGTAGCTGTCTCACCACCACCACCACCCATAATTTACTTTAATTTTTTGCAGCTGTGAGCGCTTTCATTTCCTCTGTGCAATTCATTGTGGGACAATAAACAGTATACTTTTAAAACTGCTTTTGCTATGCATATTGGCTTTTTGAAGTGGAACTAATATGGTAAATTTTACAGTGTGCACATACGGTATATACTCAAAAACCTGTTAGAATTTGTTTGAGTCTGGAACTTGGACGCAGGCAATCTTAACTGGGAGTCATTTAGGAAAGAAAAATGCACAAGAAGTATGAGTCCTTTTCTTTTTCTGCATAGACAGCGTCTGTCTGGGTGGGCATAAAACTGAATCATCAGAACAAATGATGAGCAACCATGTGGTTTGCCCAAAAGGAGCGACACAAGCAATGTAGTACCCGATGACCAGCGCTAAAAAAATTCAAAGGGACATGCTGTTCATAAAATAGTAAAAACTGATGATGGTAAGAATGCACATGCACATACAAGTAGTGTAACTAATTACTAATACAATTTTAGTTTTATAATTACAGTTACCCACAGTTAAAATCTACGCCCCTGCAGTGTAACAGTCTCTGTAAGTGAATCCATTAAAATAACTTGTGCTTGGAACTTGATATACTGTACCGAGCATACATACATGCATTATTTGAAGTTGGTTTATAATACTGAGACAATGATAATAAACCCCATGTAACTTATTTCAACCATTAACCATTAAATCTTTTGGACTAGACTTATTTTTTGTGAAATTTCCAGGAACCTATGTTCTCATCCGTTAAATATGTCTGTAGCAGGGAAGTAAAAGTGATAAGCAACAGTATTTTTGGATTTAAACTGTCCTTGACTGTAACTGTTTAAATTTTATTTTTTTTTATTTGCCAATAAATACACTCAGTTTAAAAAAACTTTCTCTGTCCCAGGAAATTAAGTTTTGAATTGACTAAACACTTCTTCTTCCTTAATGTCTTTCTCTGAGACAAAGTATTTACTTGACTGAGGCTCTTAAGGGGCCTCTTTCTCTCCCTGCTACCCCCATGTAGGTCTCTCTGTTTGGAGAAGGAAACTTAAGGGCCTTGTGGATCATGTAACTCACTTCAAACCGATTTGGGTCAAGCTATATGACAAGGAAATTGATTTTTCCTTGTTGTTTTTCTTTCAGAATGGGTCCTGCACACACCCATTACATGGCTTGTGTGGCAGAACGGATGACCTTTTATGATTTTCCCTTAAAAAAAATTTAAGATTCTTCCAATAACACGGGACAGCTATGGTTCATGAGCTTTGAGTCTCATGTTTGGAACTGCACTAATGGTCGAACAGCATTTGGTGTCTAAGTGGGCTTGACATGATCCACTTGCATTTATTGTGGGAAAACATTTCTCCTTGGAAATGTGACCAGATGAAACAGAGCTGGTGCAGAAGACATGTTATATGACTGGTCGGGAATTCATGAATAGAAAACATTGGCTTTCTGTCAGATATGCACATTTTGTTGAATTTACAACCCAAAGAAGATCATTTAAAAGGATTGTAGTCCAGACCATTGCACTTTATGAGGAGTTTGTGTATCTGGCAGTTAACACCTATTAGACATTATATGTTTGTAATTGTATGTTTTCATTACTGTATAATCACCTGAAACTGAGAATCATTGTATTTTCGTTAACTTAAAATGAATACAGGCGGGTCCTCTTCCATGGAGTCCACCGTGTTGTTTCTACAGCAGCCCAGAATGGACAAACCGAACACTAACTCTAGACAGGGCCCTTCGCGTTTGTGCATCGGCCACCGTAGGCTAGTTCTCCTGCAATCCTGGCACACAGGTAAAGTTTCAGTTGGATGCAATCTGAAACCTCACCACTAGATGCCACTACATCCCACACACCAGACCTTCAAGTACAATAAACTAATCAGAATTCAAATTTGGTGCTAAGGCTAGCTGTTGTTGCGAGTCCTTTTCCATGAGCAACACATGATGTTAGCAGCTACAGGGCGATAGTGGTCGCGACGTTTGTCGTATTGGGTGGTGGGAAACCAAATGACATTTACCCAATAGCAACAGGAGTCAGTTAGAGCAAAGATTTTACTGGTCAAACTCTATTTCTGCAGGCGGAAATCCAATAAAATCGAGGTCCGTCCAAATATTTTTTCCAGAGACTGTATAAAAATAATGGACGTAGACACCATTACGTCACCCGCTGGTTTGCGGACTCCCGCTTTGAAGCCTCGACTATGGTATTTTGGTTATCGCCATCTTGATTTTTTGGAGCCAAAGGAAAGAAAGAAAGTGAAGCTGTGGAGGAAAGAGGGGTGGATCAAACTGAGACTGTGGTAATGCCTCGCAGACAGCCTGTCACTCAAAGCAGCCATACCATGTGCAAGAATTTACAAGAACCCCCAAAAATCTTCTTTTCTTTTTAAACTTGCATAAAACTTTGCAGACAAAATTCTGTGATTGATGTGAAACAGCTTTTAGCGTATTTTCAATTTGATGGTTCAACAGTTAAATCCATTCCTTACACTCTCGTTCTTGTGTTTTTGGTTTTGAAAAGACAATAAAAACACACAATCTTCCAATTTCTTTGTGCATTAAGCCATGTATGAGTCTTCCTACTGCCCTGGGGTGTTGCACTCTGCCTTGCCAAGCTACCATTGCCACCCCATGACTGGACAATTACTATTCAAGGGAAAGGGTTTAAAGAACGGTCAGTTCTCAGTGAACAAAGGTCCAACATCCTGATTTGGGGCGTTTTGTAACCACTGTGTACCTTTCTGTGTGAACTCTTCTCATTCTATAAAGTTGAAGTTCAAACATCCACAGTTTGAGTCCATTACACGCCATGTAGCTCCGTGAGAAGCCTGAGGCAGGACTGCCCTCATCCCCATCCCTGGCAAAGACACACCTTTGTCTCATAATTGAATTCGAGACAATAGGCAGTGTTATTATCTCAATTTTACTTTCTCCCCCGCAGACACACACATACACACACACTCCTGTCTCACTGCAAACTTCACAGAAGTCCCTTAGTCATAATTGTCCTCTGCCAATAGAGCGGGGGATTTTTCCCCTCTGCCTCACAAAGGCGTCACGTCACTCAGGTTTGCCACTTATCAAATCAAACATGGCACATAAAATGGGCGTCTTTGTCAGCGGGCTATGTGTGTGGGAGAGGAGGGGAGGGTAATAGAGGGTTATTCATGTCGCTGGAGGGTGAGGAGGGCCTTTCTACATCTACAGTAGACTAACTAACTGTAATCACAACAACAAGGGTGATTTACCAAACATGTGTGTCTGGTTTCTTTACAGTGCTGTCACTGATGGCATCTGCTTTTCTCTGATGGCTAATACACTCCAGGAGACTCACCGTCCATGTTAACTTTTACTCACAAAGAAATTATAGCAAGGAAAACCCACTAAACAAGTGTCAGAATATTTTTCACATGAGGTTTTGTGTCTTTTTTTGCTGTTTCATCACTACTGCAGATGCAGCTGTAGCCAGTATCTCACTATCACTATCCTCATTCATATTTTAAGAAGCTACAAATTATATTCAGCCACAAAATCAGCCTGAAAAGCTGCAAATCAGAACAGAAGTACAGAGAGTACAGAGAGAGTTGACCTTTGGTCTGAACTGAGCATTATTGTATGCACCTTATTTCTGATCCAGACATTCAGGAGGTTTTTACCAGAAAAGGAATTTTCCACAGAGATCTCCTCCTTTTAAAACAGACGGACCCGATGATTTAAACCAGTAAAATCAACAAATAAAGCCGATTCAACATTTAAAAAATCAGTATTTCTCTGTCTCTATCTAGAGCCAGTATTTGGTTTGTCCATTGTGGGCTACTGTAGAAACATGTTGGAATATGGCGATCTTTGTAGACAAGGACCCGCTCCCTATCTACACATAAACGGTAATGAAAACACAACAACTCTTACTTTTTAGGTGATTATACACTCAGGAAAACATACATATTATATTCTATTTCATTTTTTGACAGCATACTCCCCTAAATCCTTTGTACTGAGTCTCAGAAACGGAGGGGCTTATAGAGTTAAACTGACCAGAAAAGGGGAAAAAGCAAGTGAATTACCAAAAGAAGCCAAAGAAGGGGAAAGTGAGGCTCCCACTGATGACCTTTCTGAACCATGCAATGTGGAAAAGCTCTGGGAGAGGAAAAAAACTCCAACATACTGTAAATCTAGTTTAAGGGGCCCCTCTCTCTCTCTCTCTCTCTCTCTCTCTCTCTGTCTCTTACATGCAGGCCCCTGTCCTGGCAGTCTTGGAAAATGTCAGGCCGTGGACTGGCAGGGGATGAAGGGCTGTGGGCGGAGGAGGGGTTGGGGGGGACGGTTGAGGCAGGGGCGGAAGAACGACGTTTCTGAGGTTTTCAGGCACCTTATTTGTCTAACATTTCTACCCATTTCGAACAAGTTCAGTCACAGTTCATGAAACAGAGCACCTCCATTTACCAGGCTCGTTTGACAGGCCTGTACTTTATGCTCAAGCTCCTACACACACCCATCCAGCCAGGCAGAGAGAGAGTGTGTGCATGTGAGTTCACAAAGTGCATCTTCCTCAGATTGTTTCAGACCCTTTGAGATGTGACAATCAGATCACAGATATTTACGTCAGAGGTTGGTTGGCACCAAAACAGATCTAAAAGGAGACTGAATATTAGGTCCAAGCCCATTTTTTATATTTATCACTCCCCCTCATTTTTGAGCTCTCCTTTGGCCCTCGGGCAGTGGTTGAAATGTTCCCCTATTAAACGGGACAACTCTTCACGACATTGATATGTCATCAGTCTCATCATCACCATCGATGGCGTTTATGTGAACAGACAGAACTATGGCAATGATGACATTGTCACAATGAGATTGCCATGTATCTGATGGAGATAGCAGCTCGCAGTTTGTTCACAACTTAAGTTTCATGCTGTTAATCCATCAAACAAGTCATAAAAAGTAAGTGAAAGGAACACTGCTTCTTTACCTGTGCTCCTACTTACCCAGCAACTTTTCTGCTGGACTTTAGTTTTGGGTGTCATTTGCCATCGAACATGGGTAATTCAACATGGAAATATGTCAAAATGTGGGAGTGTTGTGCACAAAATCAGCAATGCAATGTAACATTAGGTAGCTAGTTAGCTACAGATTTATGTTTGTTTTAAATAAAAGGAGAGTAATACATTGAAACAACAAAGGTTATACAATGGTCATCATAATGTTTAAATCTTTATGAAGGAAGAAATTACATTTGTTGGTTTCTTTGGCTGCTTGTGCAGCCATCTTGCCGATGATTTCTCCTAACACTCGCTTTGGTGTGTGCCTCTGAAAAAACTGATTTGAGAGGCAGCGGGCCTTCTGTGGTGGTCACGATAACAAGTTTACAGTTGGCAAACATTGGAGGAGAAACTGGTCGTAGCAGTTGCCCGACGATAGACAGCAGGTTGTCAAACTGCCCCTGAGTCATCCTAACATATGTCTGGAAATGACCATCGGGGAGGTGAAGCTACTGGACCAAGGGCAAGGGGTGATTGAGGATCGAGCTTTGCTTACATTCATCAGGTAACCAGAGACACTGCTTCAAGTGAATCCTTCTTCTCCTCATCTTCTTCTTTGTCGTTAGTACACATTTTGTTAGAAAAAATCATATTTATATGGTTTCACCTCAGCAGACAGAATATGTACATGTGCTGTTAGTGTCTGTGCAGTAATAAAGCCCAGTCTTGCAGATATTCAGGCATTTCTCATCTTGATTGATAAATTCAGCGGATTTATACCTTTAATTAAAACCTGACCGTGAGCACTGAGGTCAGTCCAGTGTGTGTCAATGTGGCGCTTCAGCCCACGATCCATCAGGAGGGTTCAGTCACTCCAGACATCATGAGAGAGACAGGATGACCAGAGGTAGATAGAAAGACCTAGACACACACATAGTAACAGACAGGAGGGCGAGAGGGGGGCACTGCCTGGGTTTATGACCAGGGCGGGCAAAGGGGAGCAGAGGTGGGCGGGGGGAGAGACATGGATCAGAGGCACTGACGCCTTCAGACAACAATGGACTGTTTCCCCTGTAATCCTGTGATTCATCGGGCTCAATGGAAGACACTTGATAGCAGATGATAATGAAACTTCAACCCCAGACAGCCTGGCTGCCAGGGGCTTTTCCTCACCAGGCCAACAGCTACTTAATGCACGCTGTCTGACCGGACTCTTCGCCTCTCATTTGCAATCACTGACACAGGGTGGTTTTGCCCAGCTATGAGCTCATTGGGTCCTTAGGGGAGTCATTTTTATATCTACTGGTATCACCTCATCATCAGTAGGTGTGTTGACACAGTGTGTGTAACGTTTGCTACCTGGTTCAGGCTCAGGGAACCTCTCAGTCCGTCGTGCAAAGCAGAAAGCCTCTGTAAAAGTGCACCTGTGAGAAAGCATCTGTCTGAGGAGGAGAACTGGGCAGATCAGACATTTATTGCAACATTACTAAAGCACGCAAACAGAAATGTAATGTTGTGAAGGTTTTGGGTTTCAAATTTGGCAGTACCAGTTCGACAGACTCTACGGCTGAGGCTTTTTATTTGAAATCCAAACTCCTTCAAACATGAGAAAAAATTCAACATTGTAAGCACAACAGCCCGAGCCGTGTCCTCAGGGGTGTTCATAAAATGTAGCTCTTCATTTGACCCATAGAACGACGTCAGTACACTGGAGGCTATTGTAGTTTTCTTTGCTTTAGCTGGCAAGACATGTCAACAACACCAAACCATATAAATGAGGTTTGGAAGCATTTTGGATTCATCTTAAATAAGTAAGGCTAACAGGTAACATAAGGTGTCAGGTAGAGTTACTGGCCTACAGTAATGTGGTGGAGGCACCTCGAATGACTGGAACATCAATTCCTCAAGGTATGTTAGGAAAGGTTATGTGGCTTGTGTTCAAATTATTATGATTTTTATTCTTATTTTAAATGACTGCCTGAGGTGGTTCCAGGAATAAGTTTCATTCCCATGCAAGCCTCTGACAAAGTCATGATGGTGTCTTGCAGGGGACTGCCCATTGTTCCAACGACTCATAATGCCAAAGCCCAGATAATCAAAAAAATATCCATCGGTCCAAGAGCCAATAGGAGATCTGACCTTCTCACCTTGACAAACGTATAGTAGAAAAGCCAATCAAAGGCTACTCACCCTTTGATTGGCTAGAAGTTGTTGCCTTCGTTGGGATGGTTAAATTTAGGAATTGGACTGGTTAGAGTTAGGGTAAGAATATCAGAGCTATTGCCAATTCATATTGTCAACATAGTGTCCACATGTCCAGGAGGAGCTGCTTTGGTCCACATGATGTAAATCTCATGTTTGCGCACGGCTCATTTTCTGTGATCACGTGGATGACGCACTTAGCAAGCATATCCATTGTGCATTCTCTTTTTCCATACTCTAGTTCTGCCCCAAACACTGCAGTCAACAGACATTCACTGCAGACGCTTAAGAGTCTCCTTAGTTCAGTTTTGCCTGATGTCAGGAGTAGGAGGACGGTAAGCTTATCTCCCAGCATCACGCTTTCTGCTCTCAGTTGTACTATGAACTGTGTGCTTCTGTGACCGCGACAATCTGTGAAAATTCATTTATTCAAGTATGTCCGAGTCTTAAGCCAACCAGGGTCAGAGCAGGATAGGCCATGCCTTTGCCATAGTAGGCGGGTCCGATGAGTAATTAGCTATGTGCTTCTGTTTGGGAGAGTGTGTGGCGTTTTTTTGGAGAAACAGCCATTTCAACATCCCAAAGTTCCTCGGCCACATAGTCTGTGAGGTGTCTTGTTTTTGACTTGTGTTTCTGTTCCTTTTCTGGAGATCCACAGTGCTCACATGAGGCAGGGAAAAAGTTAAACGAGGTTTATTAATAATATTATTTTAATCTTTAAATCTTTAATTTTTCCTAATCTTACATTTTATGCATTTTATCATTATTTTATCTCATACTTGTTTTATCATATCATATTGCCTTTTAGTCTTTTAGTTTTTAGCTCCAGTGTTTCCTCATCTGGGGCCTCCACACTGAGAGATGTGTCTGGTCTGCCCGCGGGGATGTCGCCCTGGAGATCCCTCAGGCCCAAAGGACTGGGGGGCTCTGCACCATGTGTGGAGGCCACCACCGTCTGTCTGGGTCGGGGTGGTCTCTGTGGCTGCGTTCCCTGTGGCCGTTGGCTGTGACGCCTCTCAGTGTGGATGGCTCCCCATAGGTGGGTCTTTCCTCACCTGCTTCCTCAGTGCCCACCACCGACTCGATGTCCTATTTCTAAATATTGTCATGTATTACCCATTATAATACACTTTAACACTACATAACACAGTTAAAAACTTATTACGATCCAAACCGTCTCATATGCACGATGTAGTCCACAATCCCCTTTTGTCATGTTCACTAAACTGCCTTACAGCACCATACCCGCCGTGAATAACTTGTGCCTGTATTCTAACACACACATAAAGTAAATCAAAATATACAGAAATACTTGTGCAAATTGAAATAATAGCAGAAACGGTATGATATGTCATATCAACACAGACATTTTTACCAAATATAAAGATGTGCCCCACTGATGGGGATGATGATACTGAAGACATATCAGGGTTGTCCCATTTTAAAGGGGAACTTACACAGCCCTTTGGAAAAATGTGCATTTGTTTTTGGGATACCAAGTTGTCAGAGAAATCGGCCTCCAGTCCAACAGGACATTTTTTCTGCTACTGGGGCTTCAGTTGAGCCATCAGAACACTGGCATGGCACCATTCTGCAGACATTTACATGTTCACTGCCGTTAACTTCAGATTTAACACAGGTTGTAACACTTTGTGAAAACCTGTGGTCGCCAACACACATATGACAAACTGATTTATGCCACTTTTCCTCGCTGCAGCTCTCATGCTCGGCCTCTTGGAAGCCCATAAAGTTGCTTTTACACAAAATAAATGTCAGCCAAATTATGGAAACAACAACAGCCGCATGTAGTTAATACAATCAGAAGGCTTACTGCTGTTTAGTCATCACTTCTTTAACATCAGCAGGGGAAAAGAGGGGAGCGCAGCGAGGGGCCGACTCCCCCCGGCGATGTGTGTGGCGGCATTAATGCTGAGGGAGGCGTCCAAGTTTCGCTACATTCTGCACAAGGGGAGACGCGAGGGTTTTGCCAGAGCCTTTTCACGGTGAGAGAGCGTTCCAGTCCAATGAAAGTAATATGTTGTAGGCGGTGAAAGGGGGGTTGGGGGGTGGGGGAAATATAAATCCACTGTTGTTTTACCTCCTTCAGGGAAAATCCATTGTTTTCCTCTGGTGCCTGGCTGATGGTGAAACTGACACACACGCATGCACACACACACACAGAGACACCCACATACAAACTCATGCTATTTATATATATAAATACATGCAGACACAAGTTCATACAGGTCTGCTCTGAGATGCTTAAACACATACTGTACATGCTCTGCAGCACACATTCAAACACACACACATACACACACACACAGCTTAAGTGCAGTCCCGCAGAGTGTGGTGTGGTGATGAGAGGTTTGGCTGAAGCTTCACAGAGGCTCTGGTTAAATCTGGTTCGGTCCCGAAGCTCAGTCCCTCCTCGAAATGTCTCAGCAGCCTTGTCATCAGACTCTCCGAACGCTGCACTGTAATAAGTCCTGCAGCGGCCCTCCCTTCCATCCAGCGTGCCACCACCACTCCCAGCTCAATGCACGCTGATGGTGGTACTGGTGAAAAGCCGGAGTGTGTATTGTCTGTGAGCGTGTGTGTGTGAGAATTCAGTGAAAGCCTCCACATCATCAGCCTTCCACACCCTATCCCAAACTCTCTGATGATGCCTTTCTCAGCTCCCAACCTGCATTTATTCTCAGTTCTCTATGAATGGAAAGTAGGAGACGTCGACTGAATGAACAATGACCTTATAGTTGTTCTTAAAATAGCTCGTAAATCGACTGGAGAGTAAAGAGTTATATGTTTGATATTCTCAGGGAATGTGAGTGTTTCCGCTTTCTGAAGGTACTGAACTAAAAGTGACTTTTGGACTTTTTTTTTTCACTTTTTGCAAATCTGTTTTCTTACTGTTCCCACTTCAGCATTAGTATCTGAACTTCTTAAATTCTTTAAATGTGCCTCACAAATCCAGCTCATTATTTCATTCTGTTTGTACATTTTACTCATTCAGCTAACATGTTTGCCACAACCAAATGAGACCTTGTTAGTCTAAGGTTTTTCAACCAGACCAAATGCTATATTACAATGTTATTTTCTATGTTAAAGGAATAGTTCAGATTTTTGAAGTGGGGTTGTATGGCGTACTTATCCACAGTCAGTGTATGATATAGAGATTAGCAATGTTCCGCTGTAGGTGGGGTCAGCAACAAAAGATATTTTAGCCACTTGAAAAAGTCTCACCAAAAAATCAGTATCGGTTTAAGTGTGTGCTATATTAAGAGCATTTTCACCGCTTTACCTTTCCGACAAAAATCATAATTTTAGCAGGAGCTGCTGGTTTACAGCTGCTTCCATCAGTTAGCTTGTTTGTGTTATTGTGTGACTTCTGTGAACCTGAACTAAGTTTTTTAAACGCCAAAGTCACACAATAAACAAGCATTATAACTGTTTGAGGCAGTGATAGACCAGCAGCTCGTGTGTTCAGCAATGTTAAATCACTGTTTTCCTCAGTGGTGTCTGGCTTTAAAGAGAGTGATTGTGAACAGCTTCGTTTCCCTGTATGAAATCACTGTCTGACATTAAGGTGAAACCCATTTCCCCCATTTTAGCCTCACTCCACTGGCTGCCCATAAACGCTAGGATCCATTTTAAAATTATTTTACTCTTTTATTTGCTATTAAATCCTTGATTCTTGCCCCGCCCTACTTCTCTGAGCCCCTACACCCTTATACTCCCACCTGCTCTCTCAGGTCAGCTGCTCCCGCCTAAGCAGAAGCTCAGAGGGAACCGTGCCTTCACTGATGCAGCTCCAAAAATATGGAATGATTTGCCTCTGCACATTAAACTGTCTGTTTTTAAATCTCTTCTTAAAACCCATCTCTTTAACACTTTGTGACACATTTATTCTATTTTATTTTATTGTTTTTATTGTACGGCTGTTATGTTTTATGCCTTTTAATTTATTATAATTGTATTTTATATACAATTTTATGCCTCGTGAGCCTTTAATTTATTCTGTACAGCACTTTGGTCCACTGTGATTGTTTTAAAGTACTTAACAAATAAAGTTGGATTGGATTGGATAAAACAGTGAAAATACTGTCAATATAGCGTACACTTAAAATGATACTGATTTATTTTAGGTGGCTAAAATATGTTTTATCGCTGACCCCTTCACAACAGTGCATTGCTTAGCTTTCCTGTTGGACTCCAGCCTGCTTCTCCAAACTGGGGTGTGCAAACTGACATCTACCGTGTGTAATATACTGTATATGGATAAGTACCATGTACAACCCATATTACAAAAAATCTGAACTATCCCTTTAACTTAAAACAGTTTTCATGTCTTCATATGTGTGCATAAAAGAACTGTAGCCCACAGTTCTGTATCATTATTGCACCAACCCTTAAATTTATATGGTTTAATTGATGACATAATGCTGTATTTACATTTCCTACTAACTAAAGTGTCCTTTCATGAGAAAAATAAAACAACACATTGTTACCTGTAAATCAAAGTACACATTTGAAGTTATAATGTCATGATCTCTATTTTTAATTCATTTTTATGGTTGGCTGTATTTAAATTCTGTAATTATCTCTCTACATAGCACTTTTCATTGTTGGTGGCAGAGTCCTTCATTCCTGCGTAGGATCCAAATGGCTTTCAGATGCACAGAAAGAAATTATGATGCATGCATGTAATCTGGTGTAACAGTTTGTAATTGTTTTTATTTGTTTGTTTCAGAAACATGCATGAGAAGAGTGAGTAGTTTTCTTTTTAATCCTGAGGAGTGTGTGTGTTTATGGCAATGTTTATATAGCCTGAGAGACAAAACTCTGTATTAAAAAAATATATAATTTTGAAAAGCGAGGAGAACATGTGCTCCCCTATCCCCAGTAGAAATTACGCCCTCTGACACACCCATTCATTTTATGTCTGACAGAGAACAGATTTTGTAAATATGCATAAACAAAGTCAAGATGTGTGCAGTGCCATCGTGAGGCTTCATGTTTCATGAAATGTTAAAAGAAAAACCTGCACCATGAACATACTCTCAGCCATGAAATCATTAAAATCTAAGAAATCGTCGTTGTGTGTGTGTACATACAACAACCAAATGTGACCTGATCCTCTGCTCTGTCATCACATTTTAAACGGTGGCTGACTGTGACCCTCTGATGCAAACACACTCAGTCACATTGGAGGATTATCTGCTCCTTAGATCCAGATATACTGCCCACCTCCCATTTACCGCCATTATAACGAGGTTTGCCATTTAAAATGAACCCTCAAGTTTTGCAGTGAGCGGAGAAGAGGCCCCACCACTGATGGTTTGGGAGGAAAAGGGTTTTCAACAATGTAACGCTTCCTACAATCATCAGCAGTTTAACAGATGCAAACAGTTTGGATGAGGTTAAAAATAAGCCTTTAATTGAGGGGAGATCCTAACAAGAGTTAGTAAAGCCACCAGGTTTCACAGGCATGTGAAATTGTCTGGTTAAGCAAAGTCTGACACGTCAAGAACTGGCAGCCATTTTGGCTCAAGGAAGATGCCGCGTTTCTCTGTGCTCACCGATCCGCCCTGTGGCTTTTAATGCGACTGCCCGGTCTGCTCTGATAGAGCCATGTCAGGGATGTTGGGTGACAGAGGTTAAAACCGCGGCATGTTTACCCGATCTGGGGCCAAATCTTCTCTTCCTCGGGATAAGACTGGAGCGGGGAAGCCTGCCAGGAGCTGCGGCTCTTCCATACAGACTTCATTCCAGTCAGAACTGGAGACGAGACCACCAATTATTTTTATTCTGGGTGATTTGGGTTTCTTGGGGTTAGAATAGAGGAGGGGGAGGAGTTGGTTGGATTGGCTAAATATAAATCCATGAAAGTATGCATTCTGTATCACTACAGAGATCTCTCTTTCTCTGTTTCTTATTCACTGTATTTCCTAATGTCATCTGGTTGTTTATTCTTTTTTGCTAAACCAGCACTATAGGAATGCAGCAGTGAAGTAAATCAAATAAATGTGTCTGCCTTTTTAGCCTAAAAACTCAGAACGAAAAGCATGTGCTCTTCTTTATCCTGAAGATGCTGAGGTGTCTGTCTGGGGAGAGTGTTTTGTTGACGACAGTCCTGTCCAGGGACACACCAGGATGTCCTGGGAGAGGCCAGAACAGCCTCGAGGCAAGGAGGGGTAGACAGAGAGAGGAAGGGAGGACTGAAAGAGAGGTGTGTTTACGGTCAGTTTTGCGGTTGGCCCGTCAGTAAACAGGAAAAGGGCCGTTCTGTCAAGCCAAGACGTTCATTAAAGCCACGGTTCAGTCCCGTCCGGACAGTCCGGGGGACTTCCTGTACTCGGTTAGCCAAGTGGCAGAAGGAGACAACGTTTAAGGAAGGGAGGGATGGAATGAGCGTGGCACTGCCAGCTCTCCACCAGCACCAGAACTGCACCGTTCAGTGCCATGTTGGTCCCCACCCCCTGTCACTCCCTGGCCGGGTGCCACAGCCAAGTTTCCACCAAAGATCTCTGGCCTCCAGCTGGCACTTAGAGACACATTCGTTTTCCTCATTCATTTATGTATAAATGCAGTTAAGAAAACATAAGTAGGAGTAAAGGTGCCAATACTGACATATAAGTGAATGAATTTTAAAAATCTGAAACGCTAACTGTAAAATGTCAAGAGACTGCTCTCTAGAAGTAAAGTGAACGACCCCGCGCTCATGAATCCTGACAGTCGACGCATGATGCAATGGCTAAAGTGGTGCCTTCATTTTTCCACACCTACTGGAAAGTGACAGGCTGGGGGCCCGTAGGGCAGAACTTGAGCTGGTTTTAATATCGGTTTGCTACTATAGCTGGGTTTACATCCAAGTGTGTTCAGTATGGAATTAGAAGGGCCAAATGGGAATGGCTATAAAATGTCCTCAGTATCATGATTGTTAGTCTGAAGGTTGGAGAAGAGGAAAAACTCTGTAACATACAGTTACGCAGTGTAAAGACTCCTTCCATTATTCATGTGCATGATTTACCCTGTGTAGGCTACACTTACACACACATCATGCATCTGGTTACATATAGATGTTGTGTATCAAAAAAGTGAGTGCAACCAAATTAAAGACAGATTGCGATCTAACAGTTCAGAGGTAGTTAAACATGTGCTCACTTCAATCTGGTGAACTCCGAGGCTCGGTCACTGGTCCTTGGCGTCGAGCTGAGATGCTGTAGGTGCCCTCCTGCATCAGTTTTGGACGTTCAGGGACAGCATTTCGATTTACAGTCATTACATGCATTGTGACTTTTCAAAATAAAATTACAGTGTAAGTAAAATGCTTCTTTTAGGTTTTCTTCCTTAGGTTTGGGCAACAGAAGCATGTTGTTAGGTTTAGAAAAAAAAAACATTATTGTTTTGGCTTAAAATAAGTCCATTTGTTACTGACATAATGTCACATGACATGTCACTAGCATGGCATGCTACACATACTAGCACTCTACCTTGTGTAGCAGAACAAGCACTTTTGTTTTGATTTCCCCTTGCTCTTTTGTTTACATTCGTTGCCATAGTTACACCTCCGCAAATTGAGGCGAGCCGGTATAAAAAAGCAAGAGTCCGCCCCCACTTCTTCCTCTGTGCTTGTCATTTCCGGGTCGGAGGTCGTGTTCCCGACAGGTATGGCCGTTCCACTGCTTCACCACGCTGCTTGTGTTTTGTTTGTTATCGTGAACACGTGCGTTGTATTATAGGGCGACCAGTTGTGTGCTGCTTTGTGACCTGTGTGTGCTGCTCTGTGGTCTGTGTGCGCTGCTGGATTATTGGCAGTGGTAAGTGCCGTTCCACATTGTTGCGGTTAATTGCTGCTAGGTGGCTAATGCTATCCCGGTCACAGGTGAATGCTGGTGGCTGCCTGGAGTCTGTCCCTCCCTCCTATTATCGTGAGTTTATTCTATCAAAAGGTATGTATATTTATATGGCACCGTATTTTTTTTAGTGTTATTCAAATTCTAATGGTGTCTTTTTTAATTAGGTGGCGTTGCAACCACCTCATTGGGCCGCTGCTGCTTTGTTGGGAGCTACTTTTTGTGGATGCTGCTTTATTGGTGCTGCTTTTGCGGTTACTGTATTGTCTGAATCTGTTGCTGTTCGCCGTCACGGCGTTCCCCGGCGGACCTCAAGGCGTCACGGCCTACGAGATACCTGCCGAGTTTCGGTTGCACGCCCTTAGCAGGACGATTGACTGTGTGAATGTGCGAGTCTGAATCTAATGTTTTATTGTGGGAACTGTGTTTACGTTAAGTTTTGATTTTGTTGATGTAAATATTTTTCTAATTCAGAGTTGTTTTGTGAATTAAGTAATTGAGTTTCTTTTTCTTTAGTTTTCTTTTTGTTTTGGGAAATTGAGTTCTGTTTTTTTTTGTTTTGGGAAATCTAGTTCATTTTCCTTAGCTTTCTTTTTGAATTAGGTAATTGAGTTTCTCTTTTAGCCTCATTGTTTTGGGTAATTGAGTTTGTTTGCTCTAATTATATTTTTTTTGGGCAGTTGTTTTGATAAGTTTGACCTACCTTTTATTATAGTTTTGCTAAGTTGAGTTTTTCTTTTGTGTATGTGTGATATCCCACTAATGTGCATTATTTCTTTCCTTTTTCAGTTGCTGTAGGCCGGTGGTGGCGGTGCTGGTGGCCTGGTGGTGGCATCCCCCTGTCTTGTCTTGCTGTGTTCCTGGGAGTGGGTTTTTCTTCACTGAGAGTGTGTCTGCCACGTGTGCCCGGTGATTTAAGTTAGTTTCTTTTTTTGGTGGATCCCTCCCCTGCACTAGCTCCGTTCCATACACTTGGCCTCAGCCCTGAATATATCGTTTTCTTTTTTTTGTGTGCATGAGTTTCATTACCTTTAAACTAGTGTAAAAATAAGAGTTTTATTACCTTTTAGAACTAATGTAAAAATAAAATTTGTATTTTTCTAAAATTGAAACCTGTCTCTTGCCTTCCAGTAACAACAAACTTGCGTGCCTTTGGTTTTTGAGTAATTCCCTGGGTGAAACTCCCAGGGTGGCGTTGTTGGATTTTCCTTATTGTAGTTGCTACTTAACTTCTCACCTTCTCGCGCCACAAACTTGGCGTTGTCGGCAGGATTGTTACTGTGGAAGCAAGGCAGAGACGTGTGTTTTATTGTTGTGTTTCTTTTCTTTTTTTGCATTGATACAAAGCAGCAGCGGTTCTTTATCTGCACTCATGGAGGAGGAATTGCAAGAGTTGCGAAACCTGGTTGCACAGTTGAAAGCGGACAATGAGAGGCTACGCCAAGAGCAGGCCCCTGTTGAACCCGCCCCTAGTGCCATACCTTCAACCTCATCAGCGGTGCCCACGGCCGGTGCCAGCGTCCCTGCGGCAGAGAGGTTAGTGTTTGTGCCTCGTGACAGGAAGTGCCCCATGTTTAGGGGAAGATCAGGGATAGCGCTGGGTGAATGGGTTGAGGAGATACAGGCATGTATGAGGGCCCGTCACTTATCTCTAGCTGATCAGGCTTTCTTTCTCCTCGATCACTTAGAGGGGGAAGCCCGTGATGAGCTTAAATATCGTTCTGGTGTAGAACGTGGTGATCCAGCTAGAATAATTGATATACTTCAGGAACTTTATGGCTGCTCAGAGTCTTACGTAGCCTTGCAGGAGGCTTTCTTTTCCCGGAAGCAACATGAGGGAGAAACGCTACTGGAATTCTCTCTTGCATTGATGACTTTAATGGATAGGGTAAAGCAGCGTGCACCGGCTGGGATGCTCAATTCTGAGGTTCTGTTGCGGGATCAGTTTGTTGAGCAGGTCATAGATGGCACCTTACGGCGAGAGCTTAAGCAGTTTGTGCGTAGACAGCCCACAGCTACATTGCTTGACGTTAGGGGAGAGGCAATTAGGTGGGAACGCGAAGGTCTCCCCAGTGCTTTTAGAGGCCGCAGTAATTCTGTCCCCACAATCAGCGGCATTCAGTATAGGGTCCAGGGTGCCCATCCTGTTTCTCCAGTAACTGAAATGAGTGAGATGAAAGAGATGTTGAGGCAGCAGCAAGAACAGCTTAATCAACTGAGTCAAACCATTGCTCTAATGCAGCGTCCTCTTCCACAGAGTCATTCAGCACCGCGTGGGCCTGTGATATGTAGACGCTGTCAGCAACCTGGTCATTTTGCTAGGGAATGTAATGGTGTGCGTGTTCCCCCTCGCTCTCAGTTTTCCTCACAAACCTCTCGGCCCTCAGCTAGGCAGCCTGAATCCACCCCAGCTCCGGAAAACTAGCACCCACCAAACTGCAGAGCCACAGTTTGGGTGGGGCCTCTATTGGCTCAAATGCTGTGCAAGGTGAATTGACTGACACGTTAAAACTGGTTTCGTCTTGCCCCCATTTGGAGGTTGTCATGGGTGGACTTAAGGTGCCATGTTTGGTTGATACTGGTTCAATGGTTTCCACTGTTACAGAGAAATTTTTTCGCCAGCATTTTGAACCATGGGGCCAGGAGCGCCTTAAATCATGCAACTGGTTGCAGCTTAGGGCAGCTAATGGATTGGATATTCCTTTCCTCGGTTATCTAGAGCTAGATGTCGAGTTGTGTGGCAAGGTCATTTCACGCTGTGGAATCTTGGTAGTGAAGGACCCTCCTGGTGATGCTTCTCTTCAGGTCCCTGGTGTGATGGGAATGAATGTGATCCGAAGGTGCTACCAAGAGCTTTTTGTGCAGCATGGTTTGGCGCTGTTTGAATTGCCCCTTGTTGCTCACGCTTCACAATCCATCACACAGGCGTTTCAGAAGTGTCATCAAGCCACCACGCAGGTCCCCCCAGAGCTGACAGGAAAGGTAAAGGTCAGAGGTAAGCGTGCGTACCGCATTCCAGGTGGTGTAATGAAAATCGTGGCAGTCACATGCTCAGAGCGGAGTTGTGGCACCTCCGTGTTGTTCGAACCCCTGGACTCTGGTCTACCTTCTGGCTTGCTGGCTTCTCCATCTTTGGTTAGGGTGGTTAGGGGTACAGCATACATACCCATAGTTAACGTTGGGTCTATTGAGGTACTGTTATATCCACGTACTGTTGTTGGCACTCTGGAACAGGTGAATGTTGTGAGCTTACCAGCAGGAGTCACAGAGGTCCCATCCACCATAGCCACGGTAGCGTCTCAGACAGTTGTACCTACAGTACAGGATCAGATGGAGGGTTTAGACCTGTCTTCGTTGTCTTCAGAAGAGCAGGGTCAGGTGAGGTCTCTTCTTCGGAAGTATACGTCTGTCTTCTCCTCTCACGACAGCGATTTAGGTTGTACCAATCTAATATCTCATGATATCCCTCTTGTAGATGAGACCCCTGTCAATCAACGTTATAGGCGTGTCCCTCCGTCTGATTATGAGGCTGTCAAAGAGCATATTAATCAGCTTCTTGCCACTCAGGTGATCAGAGAGAGTAGCAGCCCCTACGCCTCCCCCATCGTGCTGGTTAAGAAAAAGGATGGTAGTCTGCGCATGTGTGTTGACTATCGGCAGCTAAATGACAAAACCAGGAAGGATGCGTTTCCGCTGCCACGCATTGAGGAGTCACTGGATGCTTTGACAGGTGCACGCTGGTTCTCTACCATGGACCTGGCCAGTGGGTACAACCAGGTCCCAGTCACCGAGAAGGATCGCCCTAAGACTGCATTCTGCACTCCGTTTGGCTTGTTCGAATGGAATCGCATGCCATTCGGACTCTGTAACGCCCCCAGTACCTTTCAAAGATTAATGCAGAGAATCTTTGGTGATCAACAGGGTCAGTCATTGCTCCTTTATCTTGATGACATTGTTGTGTTTTCTTCCACGGTACAGCAGCACCTGGAGCGGCTTGATGCAGTACTGGGTCGGCTTCAGCAGGAGGGACTGAAGGCAAAGCTCTCCAAATGTGCCTTTTTCCAGCCAGAGGTGCGTTATTTGGGCCATGTAATATCTGCTAATGGTGTCTCTACAGATCCATCTAAGATTGAGGCCGTGGCAAACTGGCAGCCTCCCAAGACAGTCTCTGAGCTCCGGTCCTTCCTGGGTTTCGCTAGTTATTACCGCCGCTTCGTGGAGGGTTTCGCAAAGCTGGCAGCTCCCCTTCATCGGCTGGTAGCTGAGCTGGGAAGCAACAAGCCCAAGCGGAGGTCCACACAGATTGTGGTTGAGAACTGGACAGAGGAGTGCGGAGAGAGTTTCGAGGCGTTGAAGACAAGGCTCACTACGGCACCAGTGCTCGCCTATGCAGACTTCTCCCATCCGTTCATCCTCGAGGTCGATGCCAGCCATGGTGGGCTAGGAGCTGTGCTCTCGCAGGAGCAAGAAGGCAAAGTGAGACCCATAGCGTATGCTAGTCGAGGACTGAGGCCCACTGAGCGTAACATGTCAAACTACAGTTCGATGAAATTGGAGTTTCTGGCCCTTAAGTGGGCGATGACCGAGAAATTTAGAGAATATCTGTTGGGCCACCGCTGCATCGTTTACACCGACAACAATCCACTCAGCCACTTGTCTTCTGCAAAGTTGGGTGCGGCAGAACAGCGCTGGGCAGCCCAACTGGCTTCATTTGACTTCGAGTTGAAATATCGATCTGGTAGAAGTAATAGAAATGCTGATGCTTTGTCCCGGCAGCGCTCACCTGGCCCATCAGATTTCGAAGCCATGCTCCCCGGCACCTTGCTTCCTAAACCCCTCCGACAGGCTCTGAAAATGGAGAAGACTGTAGTAAGTCAAGCAGCTGTGACCGTTTTGCCTCACAAAACCTCTTCAGACATCTGTGCCCTTCAACAGGCTGACCCGGTCATCCAAGAAGTCCGAAGGTATTGGGAGCAAGGGAGGCGTCCTAGCTATGGAGAGCGGCAGCAACTCTCTTCATCTGCACTCATCCTGCTGCGTCAATGGAGCCGATTCGTGGAGAGGAACGGGATCCTGTATCGGCAGATCTTCCGCCCTGACGGTGCTGAGCCGATGTTCCAGCTACTCTTGCCTGCAGTTTTAATCAAGGAGGTGTTAACCCAGGTTCACCAAGAGCACGGCCATCAAGGTGTGGAACGAACTCTAGCTCTGCTACGATCCAGGTGCTATTGGCCAGGGATGTCTACAGAAGTTGAGCAGTGGTGCCAGGCATGCGAGCGGTGCCAGTTCGCCAAGGACAACCAGCCCACTGCACGGAATCCCATGGGACATCTTCTGGCATCCAGGCCAAATGAGATTCTGGCCATTGACTACACCCTGTTGGAGCCTGCTAGAAATGGTATTGAAAATGTCTTGGTCATGACAGATGTTTTTAGTAAGTACACGCTCGCCATCCCCACCCGTGATCAACATGCCACTACTGTGGCTCAGGTATTAGTGGTGGAATGGTTTTCTAAATTTGGGGTCCCAGCCAGGATACATTCTGACCAGGGACGTAACTTCGAGAGCGCCCTCATCCAGCAGCTTTGCAGTCTGTATGGTATTCAGAAGTCTCGCACCACCCCATACCACCCAGCCGGCAATGGGCAGTGTGAACGATTCAACCGAACCCTCCATGACCTGCTGCGCACCTTGCCTCCATCCCGAAAAAGAGACT
Organism: Epinephelus awoara; assembly: GCA_035609425.1. Classification (NCBI taxonomy): domain Eukaryota; kingdom Metazoa; phylum Chordata; class Actinopteri; order Perciformes; family Serranidae; genus Epinephelus; species Epinephelus awoara. The sequence continues at coordinate 6,055,854 of CM069314.1, forward strand.
GGACCTCTTGCCTCCCTCAAGTCTTGTACTGCTATAATACTACTCCCCATCGGTCAACCGGTGAGTCCCCCTTCTTCCTAATGTTTGGACAGGAGCCCCGACTCCCCATTGATTTCTTGTTGGGTAGAGTGTCAGACCCTGTGAGCGGAGAGGTTCACGAATGGATTCAGGAGCATCAAACCCGTTTACAGATGGCATTTGATGGCGCCCAGGAACGATTGAAGATGACTGCAGCACGCAGAAAGAAGGCTCATGATCAGCATGTTCGAGGTGAATCCTTGATGGAAGGCCAGTTGGTTTTGCTGCGTGACTTCAGTGCCAGAAGACGGCACAAGATGCAAGACCTATGGGGCTCCACAGTGTATCGGGTCATCAAAGCTCCTAAGGAAGGAGGAGCTGTGTATTCCATCGCTCCACAGGATGGCCAGTATAAAGTAAAGCACGTTCACCGTACCCTTTTGAAGGCTGTGATTGGAGCGGAGTCCCCTGGTTGTGCTGCTGTCAGTGACCCATCACCCTGTAATAGGCCAGTTTCTGATGATGAGGTGTCCTGTGATGGTGACCTGCTGGTCATGGTTCCTGAAACTGTTGCGGTTTCCACCTTGCCAGCTACCCGAGCTGTAGCAGAGACCCAAACCACCCCTCAGGTGTTGCATCCTCCAGCTGGCCTGGTCCCCACTGAGCCAGGTCCCTCGGTGCCTGTCATAGCCCCCATTCAGCCACCTGCACCTCTGGTTATTCCCTCCACCAGTTCCTCTGACACCAGCATTATGGCATTAAGGAGAACAGCACGATCAACTGCGGGTCAGCACTCTAATGTCCACCATATCCCAAGGCCAGTGGGAGACTTGGCATTGGGGGCTGCAAACTCTCAGGGTTCTGTATCACATGTTGTTACTGCACTTTTTAGGCCCTGGAGTTAATCTTTTGTAGTTAATCGTTGGGACAACGATACAAAAAGGGGGGGTAGATTGTAGCAGAACAAGCACTTTTGTTTTGATTTCCCCTTGCTCTTTTGTTTACATTCGTTGCCATAGTTACACCTCCGCAAATTGAGGCGAGCCGGTATAAAAAAGCAAGAGTCCGCCCCCACTTCTTCCTCTGTGCTTGTCATTTCCGGGTCGGAGGTCGTGTTCCCGACAGGTATGGCCGTTCCACTGCTTCACCACGCTGCTTGTGTTTTGTTTGTTATCGTGAACACGTGCGTTGTATTATAGGGCGACCAGTTGTGTGCTGCTTTGTGACCTGTGTGTGCTGCTCTGTGGTCTGTGTGCGCTGCTGGATTATTGGCAGTGGTAAGTGCCGTTCCACATTGTTGCGGTTAATTGCTGCTAGGTGGCTAATGCTATCCCGGTCACAGGTGAATGCTGGTGGCTGCCTGGAGTCTGTCCCTCCCTCCTATTATCGTGAGTTTATTCTATCAAAAGGTATGTATATTTATATGGCACCGTATTTTTTTTAGTGTTATTCAAATTCTAATGGTGTCTTTTTTAATTAGGTGGCGTTGCAACCACCTCATTGGGCCGCTGCTGCTTTGTTGGGAGCTACTTTTTGTGGATGCTGCTTTATTGGTGCTGCTTTTGCGGTTACTGTATTGTCTGAATCTGTTGCTGTTCGCCGTCACGGCGTTCCCCGGCGGACCTCAAGGCGTCACGGCCTACGAGATACCTGCCGAGTTTCGGTTGCACGCCCTTAGCAGGACGATTGACTGTGTGAATGTGCGAGTCTGAATCTAATGTTTTATTGTGGGAACTGTGTTTACGTTAAGTTTTGATTTTGTTGATGTAAATATTTTTCTAATTCAGAGTTGTTTTGTGAATTAAGTAATTGAGTTTCTTTTTCTTTAGTTTTCTTTTTGTTTTGGGAAATTGAGTTCTGTTTTTTTTTGTTTTGGGAAATCTAGTTCATTTTCCTTAGCTTTCTTTTTGAATTAGGTAATTGAGTTTCTCTTTTAGCCTCATTGTTTTGGGTAATTGAGTTTGTTTGCTCTAATTATATTTTTTTTGGGCAGTTGTTTTGATAAGTTTGACCTACCTTTTATTATAGTTTTGCTAAGTTGAGTTTTTCTTTTGTGTATGTGTGATATCCCACTAATGTGCATTATTTCTTTCCTTTTTCAGTTGCTGTAGGCCGGTGGTGGCGGTGCTGGTGGCCTGGTGGTGGCATCCCCCTGTCTTGTCTTGCTGTGTTCCTGGGAGTGGGTTTTTCTTCACTGAGAGTGTGTCTGCCACGTGTGCCCGGTGATTTAAGTTAGTTTCTTTTTTTGGTGGATCCCTCCCCTGCACTAGCTCCGTTCCATACACTTGGCCTCAGCCCTGAATATATCGTTTTCTTTTTTTTGTGTGCATGAGTTTCATTACCTTTAAACTAGTGTAAAAATAAGAGTTTTATTACCTTTTAGAACTAATGTAAAAATAAAATTTGTATTTTTCTAAAATTGAAACCTGTCTCTTGCCTTCCAGTAACAACAAACTTGCGTGCCTTTGGTTTTTGAGTAATTCCCTGGGTGAAACTCCCAGGGTGGCGTTGTTGGATTTTCCTTATTGTAGTTGCTACTTAACTTCTCACCTTCTCGCGCCACACTTGTTATTAAAATAACACCACTGACTTTTGGTTGCATGCAGGACACAAACAGTGGTCTCCCTGGTGAAAGTCTGGTGCTTACCTCCCCTCCCACCCGCCCCATACAGACTTTCTTGCTCTTTATCTTATGGCACTTACACGAGGCGTCAAAAAAATGTTGCCCCCTGGTGTGGGGGAGTGAGACCAGGCTGGTCACCCGTCACATTAAAATGAAAAATGCAGCAACCCTAACACTCGTGATCTCTTTGTGACTTATCCCTGATCGGTGCAACCAAGATCTGTCGACCTTACCAGCTGTCAAGAATCACAGTGCAGCTCATGATGGATGAATCTTAAGGCTCATCTAGCTCGACATTTGAAATGTATACGGACATGAATGGATCCTTCTGTAGCCTGCGTACTCTGCGTTCATGTCGCCTGTATTTTTGCACATTTTCTGAAGGCTTGCTGATACTGACAAAATGGAGCAGAGCCACCGGAATTGTGTGGGCATAGCGTCGTTCAAGCAAGGCACGATCAGCAAAATGGAACGGATTACAGCAGAAAAAAATTCTCTGCTCATGGTTTGCAATGTATTTAATAGTCTTATGGACTTCTGTTAAAAGATACGACCTGCCCATCGCCGTGTTTGTTGTTTTCAGACACTTTTGACTATAACTTCTAGCGCCACCTAGTGGATTTATGTTTCCGAATAAAGGACAGGGGGAAGTATGTGGGCAGTGACAGTTACTACATTTAAAAACTGTTAAATCTGTGTACGTCACAACAGAGAAACTGACAGAGGAAACACATGGCAGCTTTGACTTCAGCCTTTGCATACGCAGCATGTGCTTGGTGACACCCTGTGCACAGTATACACTGGGTGTGCTGGACGTAATTACCCCTGTGCATGTTTGTAAGTTTGATGCGTGCACAGATGCACACGTCTGAGAGTAGCAGCTCTTCTTATCAAAGTCGGGGGGTCTGCAGATAAAGGCTTTCTGCAGGGAGGTGTGACTGAGCTTCTACAGACTGACAGTAGCAGCCAGCATCCTGCTTCCCCTTGTCTTCCCTTCTCCTCTTCAAACTCCTTCATCTCCCCTCTCCCTCCCAGCACTCCACACTCCTTCTGCTTCTCTATCTCGTCCACCGTCCGCATCTATCTCCTCTGCCTTCTTTTGCCTTTCTATTTCTACTCTCATCCCTATCTACCACTCTGCTTTTATCTCTGCCTTCCAGCCTCTCACTCTGTGCCTCACACCGTGCATACCGGAATACACTGCGGCCCAACTCTGACCTCAAACATGCAAGCCTGGCAGCGAGATTTATGCATATGCCTAAACTGTTGTTTTGCTATTGTTGTTGTTTATGACAAGTTATAATCACAGTGCTCAGCCAGTCGCATGGAAGTTCTGTTCCTTTCCGTCCTGTCCTCCAGCTCATCATTCACTGCTACCTCCAAATTAGCACTTAAGCCCCAGACATGACAGATGGAATATTATAAGTGGGAACAATACCAAAGGAAGGGTTTGCATGGATATGTCATTTGAAGAAAAAAGACTTCTCGGTGGGAAGACCATATCCTGGAAGTCCATTTCGAGCCCAGAGCGCAGTGCCTACTGAAACAGCTGCTGCGGCTTCTGAACCAAAAGAATGATGAAATTTAAGTGGGAGAGAGAGAATCCTCCAAGAGCATCGCCTCATCCCGGCAGAACAGGGGCTACAAGGCCTGACGTCTGCAACAATGCCAAGAGGAGATGATAGGCCGCAGTAAAACCAGTCTGAAGCGTCTAATTTAGGAGCCCTGGATGGCTCACAAAATACCGAGAGGGAAAAGAGAATAGCTCCCCGGCCCGACATGGAAACTGTCTGGGGGGAGTCGGAGCCAGTTAAAACAAACATGAAAATAATTGACGCTGCCTCGCTGTTAGACAGCTATGATTGGTGTTTGCGCTGCGACTGTGGAAGTGTTTGAGTGGCACCGCGGCTGGCTGTCAAATCTGCCTGTCAGTAATGACGCTGCAGTGTCTGCTGAGTCGGTGTTATCGGGAGGTCTCCAGCATCTCCATGTGCTTAAAGTCTTTAACCCCGCCAAGCCAATTAGCTGAACCCGGTATGAGGAATGGGAGGATGTCTCCCCAGCCATGTGTGATGCTTTCCACTTCCTGTTTGCACTCCCTGGCTTTCCTTCGTTCGCCTCGCTCAGGGACATCTGGGGAACACATTCAAAGTAGTCCTGCTGCCACCAAGTAAACCACACAGTAAGCAGTTACACACACCAGAGGTAGAAGAAGAAGCTCAGTCTCTTTCCTGTCTCTTGCCCTCATATGCGAGCATTGCACGCAGGCGACAGATCTTCTCCTCTCTTTTCTTCTCTTCCTTTCCCTTCCCTCCTCTTCTCTTTGCTTCCTGCAGTGTTCAAGGCTATTATCCCAGTGACTGCTGACCTGTGGTCCCGTCTGACAGAGAGGTCAGAGAGGAGAGCGATAGGAAGGGAGATGAGGCAGAAAAGTGGCAGGTCAGGTCAAACCTTGGGGACCAGGGGCCCCAGGGATGGGAGGGGGGGGGCTCTTAACATACTGCCAGAGGGGATGAGGGTGGGGTCCCTAACAAGGCTTGCTGCAGGGATGGGTCAGCTCCCCAAGGACATGAGTGCACGCACTTACAGTGAGGGTTCAACTGGTTCTTGTTAGGCTTGTGTAACAGCTCTACACTGGGCACAGTAATAACATACACAAACAACATGCATAGTCGTGTGGAGTCCTTATTAATTTAAATGATGCAGCAGAATCAATTTAGGCTCCGGGCTCCCCATATAACCAGCGTGACATTTTACAATCCCTCAAGGAATCTGTGTTCTTGTAGAATTAACTCAAATTCAAGCAGCCAAACTGTTGCAGTTTATTCAAACCCCTGCAATTTTGGAGGACTGGATGAGCGCTTGCCAATTTCACCAGTCACTGCTGTTTTCCACATAAAAATAATTCAATTCAGAACCACTTTTACATGCCAGAGTCAAACAAACATCAAGTCTCAATCTCGTGTAAATTGGCTGGAAAGACTTTCTATAAGCTGTCCTCTTCAAGCAGCGCCTCCCCTGAGCCACGTGTATGTCCAAACAAGGTGCTCCATCATTGTGACGTTACTGTGAGTACGTTCAGAGGTGACTTTCAACCACACAGGCTGGTGCTGAGTTACTCCTCAGATAATGTCAATTAAACAGAGGGACACAGCACAATTTTGGCCCAGGCTGATGTGGGTTGATCCAACCACTTTGGAAGATTTTACATATTATAATTACATTTTGTTAGTAGCAATAGTTCTGGAAAAGTCACTGCAAATATACATTGGTGTGCAATGGTTTGGGCACCCCTGATCAAATTCCTGTGAGTAGTTAAGTACGTAGAAGATGAACTGATCTCCAAAAGGCATGACGTTAAAGATGACACATTTCTTTAATATTTTAAGCAAGATTACTTTTTAATTTCAGTCTTTTACAGTTTCAAAAAAGGGCCTGAAGCAAAAGTTTGGGCACCCTGTCAGTGCTCAGTAGCGCCCCCCTTTGGCAGGTATCACAGCTTTTTAACACTTTTTGTAACCAGCTAAGAGTCTTTCAGTCCTTGGGGGATTTTCGCCCATTCTTCCTGCAAAAGGCTTCTAGCTTTGTGAGATTCTTGTGCCGTCTTCATGCACTGCTCTTTTGACGTCTATCCACAGACGCTCCTCTTGAAGCCGTCCATTGTGGACGTGAAGGTTATTGTGATGTCTTGAGAGGTCGGGAGCTTTTCCCTGTGAGCTTTGGAGGTGTGGGTGCAGGGAAGGAAGACAGCCAGGCTTTGCTTTTCAATTTAAATTGCTGTGTTCAGTCTTCTTAATAAACAAAACCAAAACAGGTGTTTAAATAAAGTTCACTGTCTTTACGTTTTCTAACAAAACCAAAAGGTCTGCTCCTCCCTGTGTGTCTCAGAGCAGTCTCTTTTCTCTCACACACTGCTCACTGCAGTCTCTTGCTCCTCACTGGGGCAATCAGCTCATCCCCTTCAGCTGGGCAGCAACCTCTGCTCTTGTCCTCAGGACTATGGCTCTTGTAGTCCTTCCCCGGATGTCATGATGGGTTGTTGTAGCCATTGAGAGGGAATGTATCTCCCCTCTAAGACATCACAGTGTGTTTAGTATCATTGTCCTGTTGTAGAAGTCATTCTCTCTTCATCTTCAGACTGTCACATGCAACACACACAGTTGCATTTCGGAACATTCACAGGGGACGCGAATACCGACCTCGCAGCCTTCTCAGACTTTCACCCTCTTAACATACGTTGTTGTTGAGCCGCGTTTCCCCCAACGCTCCCGGGCACTGTTGCACAAAAACGGCAGCCAGCCGCATATCATTCCGACGTGGACGAACGGCTGTCTTTGTTGGTGTCTGACACCGAAGAAGCTGCACAAGTGCCAGTATTCGACAACTTCGGCATGAGACCAGGTTGACAAAAACACTCATGTTATGGCGTTTAAAGATATTGGGAGCTCCAGGCTTTCCTCTGTAACACAGAAACACTGTTCACACACACACAAACATACAGTACCGCACCCTCTTTTGTAATGTCCTGTAAAACCCTCAGAGCTCTTTCATTCCTCACTGCTGTAAAAATACCACATGATCAAATATAAACCTCCATTTCATTTGATAACAAAGCCACACATGTTCTGTACTGTTATTATAAAACCATTATTTTCAGTGTATCAGATAACTCCATGCACAACTGTGTCATTTAACACATCCTCAGTTTTGGACATGACATCAGTGCAACAGTCACACAATAACATCAGCTCGGCCTTCGAGTATCCAGCAGATAGCACCACGTCCAGATAGCTGAAAATAGAAACGGGAGGCACATTCCTTCTCGTGTTTTTAATATGATAATTGAGAGTCTAATTGCAGCTCGGTGCCGGAGAGCACTGGCCTGGTTCTGTATTTACTCTCGGTGTATCTAATCAGCTTCCTGCAAGCCTGGCCTATCTGAGGGCTGACGCTGAACAACGGGCTGGTTAACCATTGGCTCCATGCTCCACATTGAGACAGATTAGATTTATACGCACTCCCTGAATGGCTGCCAAGACATATTCTGGCTACAGTATCACGTTTGTCGTCTACTTCCTGGGTCACAGTCTGGAAATGACAGATATTTTCTCCTGATGTTTCTCTCTTAATGAGACAAGGCTCTGGCACAAAGTCAGCATCATTTCCTCCAGTGCATTATTTCTTAATGAGAGCCAGCTCCTACAGTGATTTGTGTTTTTCTTCTTTAGCTGTGAAGCGTGTGGAAGCGAGATCATTCAGGAGCTGGAGTAGATGGTGTGTGGATGTTAACAGGCTGCTGTAAATCTGTAAATATCATCAGTGTAAATGTTGTTATGTAAAGCGGAATGTGGGTCAATGAGATGATGGCCTCGCTGCCACCTCCAGTCACTTTCAGACCAGTCAAGCAAAGCAGGCTTCATTAGATCACTGGCTTCTGGTCACGAGCTCTGGCTTATGGGTCACAGCTCCGGGCTGTGTGTAGCCTATGTGTGTGTGTGAGAGAGAGAGAGGGAGAACAAGACAGAGAAATTCACACCTTTCGTTCAAGGACATTGGCTAGCTTTAGGGTTTGGAATCAGCCTCAGGGTTACTGGTTAAAAGGAGAGACCATTACAGTTAAGGATTTTAAAAATAGATAACAGTGATACACACATCCTTCACTTCATTTTATTCAGGCCCAAACACAGACAGCGTGATGTCTAATCTTGACATTTCCAGCTAAAATGGAAAAAGAGGAAACCAAAACTGGGCAATGGAATAAAAGAAAAAGCACAACCTGTGCACTGTTGACAGGAAAACTCTATGCTGTCTATATTTTCCTCAATTTCTCTTAGCTGTGGTGTTTTTCGCTCACAGACGAGTTTAGCATGCAGGTGGCAATTTGCTGCATTACTTTTCCATTTGGCTTTAACAGCACAAATACAGCAGTACTTAGAGGTAAAGTTGTTTTTTTCAGGCAGTCATAACTGATTTACAGGGTCTCGTACATCTCCAGCTGTGAAATCTGACATGTTTTTGTGATTTTTTTTTTTGGTATATTTCTGATTTATGTCGGTGGTGATGTTTCTTCTGGTTCTGCTCATATTCGGACACTGAAAGATCTGTTCTACCTTAACTCTTTTATCAATGGATCCGCTCTACCCTGTGAAACATATGATGCATCTTGCTGGTTGAAACGATTTTAAACAGTCAGTTTATATTTAGATTTACATTTTTTCTGTGGGATTGTGTTCAGCTGGTTGCAATCTGCAGCCTCACGCTTAGATGGACTTACGAAATCTGTTTGTGTGTGTTTGAAGTATTTGTGAAGTTCCTGTTCATGTGCACACATAATACACACAGCGTTGCTCCTTGCCCTGCAACCCTCCCCCCTTTCTTCCAACAGATAGCAGTTTCCTTTGAGGAGAGCTGTGATGGGAACGACGATAACGAGTCGCTCTCAGGAAGCCGCTGACTACTGGTCATCCGGACAGGCCCTGACACGCTCTGTCTATGAGTCTGCGCTGCCAACAATACACTCCTAACAACCATTTGGTGTTTTCAGCCCTGAAACCTTTTTTGATACTATGTTAATCTAAGAGAAAAAATTTAAGATAAGGATTAGAAGTTCCATCTCTTCAGCACCAGAGAAGTCATTTTTACTCCACGTATTGTTCTTCCTTGTCAAAACCAGGCACCTACATTACCCACAATGCAACTTGATTGCTAATATTAAGGTCAGAGATTTGGGTGTGTTTTCGTAGTAGCGGCTAATGTAGCCTGAAGCGTCGAACCTCAAGCAGAGATGAGCGTACAGAGCTCTGGAAACAACTCTAGTTTTTTTTTATTTTCAAGCTCCGGGTCTTCTTCCCCAGCCAACACTGACTCAAGTGACATCACTTGAGGACATTTATCAGACATCACTCACCTCCTCAAGACGCAAAAGGCGTTACCCAACTGTTTTTTGAAACCCAATTATAAGTATGCACTTTGAAACTGGTTTTAGGTTTTAATTCATGACCTGACAACTTGCCCTTCTCTGAGTGTGTGTGTGTGTGTGTTTACAGTATGTGTGGCGGCGCTGGGTGACTGGATTGGAGGCAGCAGTTGGTGCAGATTCTTCTTTTCCCTGGAGCAAAGTGTGGCTGTGTGACGGGAAGGTGGATTGGGAGGTGGGGGGTGTATAAGCAGAAAGCAGGGACCCCTGGCGAAACAGTGGCTCCCTCTGTGAACAGACAAGAGGGTGACGGGGGCCGCTCCCAGTGCCCACCACCCTCCAACGCCCCCTTACCGCTCGCTGTAACTCTACCCCAGAGATAACCATCACACCCTGAGCCTTCGGCATGCCCCGCCTGCCCCTCCTGACCCCCCTTTGCTCCAGGGTCACCGAGCAGGGGGCAACACTTTCACATCAATGCAGGCCTGTCTGGAGGCCTCGCATAGCTCTGCTGGAGCCGATAACTGACTCGCACATTTACACCGTCTTTGTTTTAAAGCCGGCCTGCCTTGGCCACGTCCGCTCTTAGAAAAACCCTGTTGATGCAGAGTCTGTGTTTATATGAGGAGCTGGGAGGTTTGCTCGCTTGTCGGAAGACAGCAGTTATCATTATCTGTGATTATATGAAATGGTGGCTATATGATGGCACTGCTATGAAAATGGGAAGCCATTATTTTCTGTGTGGAACCCTGATGAGAAAATAGTTGCAGTAATTGCGCTGATGTGGAGGGAAAGCTTCCTTTAACCGGGGGACTGTTTGTCAAACCCCCGCCAGCGTCAGGACAGTGGATGTTTGGAGCGACTGGGTATCATGTGGGTCCATATCTAAATATTTGTCTGACCTGGCCCTACATCAGAGAGGAGCTTTCCAAAAAGCCGTACCGTCTAAAAATATATTGGGTGCGTTAGTGTGGTCAGGAGAGCACTTTAGAGCTGAGTGGCCCTCCGCTCACGCAGAGCTGAGCTGAGCGTGACACCGCCGCTCCTGCTGTTCCTCGCAAACACATAAACCCTCAAATGAAACGCACATTGGCAGGGAGGCACACCGAGTGAACGTACCCTGTGGTTTGCCTGAGTGAAAGCCCGAAGACAAACTTATAGCTGCCTCTAAGTCAAACCCATAACTGACACACACTTAGAGACGGAGCTGACTTCTTTTTAACTCAAGTGGACCAAACTGGTTTTTATTTCAGCCGCTCTGACAAGTAACACTCTGTGTTGTGACTGCTGTGGTGCAGATGAGCTTAAATACATGCAACTGTGACTGATTCTATAAATAATATCAGCCGGTTGATGAAACACCACGAGGCCCATTTGGGAGGTGTTCTGGAGCTTTCAATCATACCACATGATCTTGAGGAAAAAATCGGGAGTGCTGCACTGGGTTAAGGCTCTGTGTAGTTAGTTGTAAATAAAAAAATCAGACTATAGTTAAAAATCCTTTATTAACACATGGATAACACGTTTTGACTGAAGACTCTTCATCAGGGTGTTAAATGCACTGGAAACAGGTGTGCAATTTAAGAGCTCATGTGAGCATCATGTGACACAGGTCAGGTGATATATTGGTATAGCCTAACAAGACAAAAAAACACACTGACAGATATTGCAAATGAAAATGACATAAATGTATATGTATGTATAGATAATTAATATTTTTAGAAACAAGAAAAAAGATTCAGTGCCAAATAAATAAAAAGGAAACAACAGTGAAATAAAATAATAACTGTTATATATTGTGACAAACCTGCACATAAAGTGACAGAAACTGAAAAATATATAAGAAATGTATGACAAGGACAAAAAATATTAATAAAGTGATGATGATGATGATGATCTTCCTCAGCAGATGTGGTTTACTGAGATGAAGATATAGAAAGGCTGCAGCACTGATGGATTTTAAAACGTATTACCATGATAAAATCAAGGGATGTTCACCCCATGCTTCTAACAGTGGAGCTGCAGATACGTTTTTTACACCAGTGTCATAATTTACTGGCAGATTTTGCTGCCTGTGTTACAAAACCCACAGTGCACAAACATTCAGTGACAAAACAACACTGCAATTTTATGTTTGTTTTTTTACGCACATGATCACGTTTTGCAAACACATGCACACGGTTGGGTTCAGGATGAAAGAACAGGGTTTGGCTTTACAATCTTACATCTTACTTGGACTTCCGCCACCTTAACTTTCGTTGTTGTCCTGACGTATCTCCCCGACGCCACAGAGTGCCATGAAACAATAACGGCAACCAGCTGCCTATCATGCTGACATAAAAGGACGGCTTTTTTTTGTTAATGTCTGACACTAGAAGTCACTGACCATGCACCAGATTTTGATGACTTCGGAATAAGATCAGGTTGCATGCTAGTGATGTCCAATACTCCAAACACGGAGCGCCTGTCCAAGGCAGCCCCCTCACTCTGACATCTCTCCACTGGGATTATGAGAGTATATATGTTCTTCTTCTTCTTAAGTCACACAGTAACACAAATAAACTAAGTGATCGAGGCAGCAGTAAACCAGCAGCTCCTGAGTTCTGCAAGGTCAAATTACAAAAGGAGTCTGGTGGCCTTGACGAGAGCGACACTATTTGGCTTTAGTTCCCAGTTTTAAAGAGCTTTCTGACGGCAAAGTAAAGCAGTGAAAATATTGTGACTTGCGTCTGTGTTGGTTTATTCCTGTTTACTAAAGTCAACACATCTCCCACGACATGAGCATCGTGAACTCAGTGCACAGAAGGTGACAGTTGGGGAAGCTATTAGATTGGATTAAGTGAACAATAGAAGAAACACCAGATGAATAACACACATCAGACGGGATTTAATATGTCAAATCTCTGGTAATTTCTTGGTGGGGCGACTGTAACTCTAGGTGAGGCCATAGCCCGTCACACTGCCTCAGCTTTGAGGTGAGACTGTTTTGCAAACTGATGTTTCCGAGCTCAAGAATGAACATTAATGCTCCAAATCAGGCAGAATGCAAAAACAGCATCGCAGCATGTCGGCCTGTGCTGCGTGGGAACTGACGAAGACCAAGGAAAATACTCTCAACAAAGTAAATACACCGGGGAGCCAGCTGATGAAGACTGCACATTAAAGAAATCCATAAAGTTTGATCTTCACGAACCACTAAGTGAAATGTCCGTAACATGTGGAATGACAGATGGTATTTGGCAGGTGAGCTGAGGTCTGTGGCAACACTGACAACACACACACACACACAGGGAGAGACCTGTTTGTCCTACAGCTGGTAATTGCTTTAGTTCCCTGCCATGAAAGCAATAAAGCCTTATCACAAGGTAAATAAAGCTGACTCATTACCGCTGAGGAACGCCATAAATATTTCTCAATTATCAATAATCCAGCGGCGTGACGTCCAATATGCACCCATTTCCCTGCATGTCATCATAAAACTGACGCTTTTGCAACTAAGAGCTGGCGGATAAGATAGTCCCGCATTCCTTTCCTCTCGGAGCTCCTCTTTAAGGGAAAACATTTGTGGAATGAAATATAACGTTGAGCTGGAAATGCATGCTCTGCACACACACACACACACATGAACACACCCTCCCGCTCTCCCTCTCACACTGAATGGACAGCGAACCACTCAAAGGGATATCAGGTTTCTGTTTGTGTTGGTTCCATTGTGTCCTACACGGGATGGTCGTGTAATTGCTCAGGAACAATACACAGTGAGTTGGCTCAATAAACGACACGCCAGTTTGAATTGCACAGGCTTTATGTTTAGATCACGCCGTCGCAGTTGAAGCCAGGATTCAAGATCGTAAACAGGCTTGGTCGCAAAGCACCAAAAAAAAAAAAACCCCACAGAGAAGTGCTGACTCTGGACTGCCAGCTCATCTAATGCAATCATAATGTTTTCTTTCAAAAGAGTCCTGCTGTTGCTCCACTTGAAAAACTCCCCTCATTATTGCTCGACTTGATCCGGCCTGGAGTTTTCTCACTGGAAATAGACATGTCCCTGTTTTATGAAACCTGATCTGCTGAAGTTTGGTTTGAAATTCCCACCATGGTGAAGTCTGTGGCGACTGAGAGTCAATGGAACTAAATGTCGACTATGGACGGAGTGGGAAAACAACTGCATAAAATAACAGACAATTTCACAAGTAATGACTCATCTAATGTTAAGTTGCTATGGCAGTGAGATCTCAGGAAACATGAGAAATGGTTCTGTGTTGTGGCAGAAATTTGATAAATGTGTAAAGTATGCAACGTGGGAATGTACAGTACAAGACTTGGCTTAGCAATTCCTTGACTCCTCATTTATATACAGATCTCAAATACCAAACATATCAAGCCTCCAAGGCTTTCGACAACAGCTAAAGCTCCAGATTTGACAGATTTGTGTAAATACACTGTTAGTCAGTGCTCAGTGGATTTAAGACTAGTTTGGACAAGGAGGATTTTTGGATTTTTATAAAAAATATGCGACATGCTGTTTAGATTTCAGTCATAGCTACGAACCTACTGAGAACATGACAGTTTTTTAAAGATTAATAATAGTGGACGTGGCCACTTACTTTGTATGTGCTATTAATTTTTATCCAGGCTAGCAGTGGGGCTCTTGGCATGGTAAAATCAGTTGGTCTGTTGAATGGGCAGTCCACCACTTTAGCCTATTAATCGCGGACCACGTCACATATCGACATTTGCTCATGCATGTGGTTGGGTTTATAATCTTACAGGATGCGATCACCTTCCTCCTGGGTGAAGATCGGTTTGTTGGACGCATCCACACCCTTCACCACGACGGTCCGGCACAGCGCCCACATCACTGCTGACGCCACACCATACTGCCGATCCATCTGACTCTCCATTCTACCCTCACTCGTCATACTTGCACTCCCTTGCTTGGTGCGGTAACTCTCTCCCAAAGATTAGTGTCAAAAAATATCTTTACTTTCTCTCCAATCTAATGACACCAGCATTAGGTAAGTGCAGAAAATATATTAATTGGCTTTCACATGCTTTTCACATGGTTCTCTAACATTTTGGCACACGCTTTGTGCGTCAGCATGGCAACTCCCATCCAACAGGCTAAAACAAATACAAAGCAATTACTACTGACCCAATTCTGCTTCCCACCTTGTCATAAAAACTGCTGTAAACAGAAATGTACACAACATACACATCAACTGTTACGCCTACACACTTTTACATGAAATCTTTTGCACATACAGCTTTTCTTTAAGACACTATTGACTTTTTCTAAGGTCCAGTTTGAGCTCGCGGCAGCAGCATTTTATATATTTTTTTTTTTTTACTTTTCAGTAGATGTTGGAGCACAATTTAATTGCTGCATGAATCATGCTTGTTCTGCATTCCCAGGGCTGTGTATTAAATGCTTCATTAGACGAGCCAAGTGAACATTAGTTTCCAAAATCACTCCTCGCCCTCTCACCCCCCAGGCGCTGGAGTGTGGGTGTGATGTCTGCTTCTGGCTGCACGCCCACCTCTGTCATATGAACAGACAAAGAGTGTGTGTGCATGAAAACCTGTTTAATTGTTTATTCCTTTGCTGAAATGTCAGGAACACATTGACTCAAAGCATCAATTTAGAATTAAAGCCATTAAAAGGTCGGGTGAACTGGTTTCCTTTGTTCCTCAGGAAGTACCGTCACCGGATTCTCCTCAGGCACTTACAACTGCAACCCTACAGCTTAATTTCCTGCTGCTTGTTTTTGATCTGCGTCACCCTGGGAGAATTTTTCTGTGTCGATTTTACAAGAAATGGTGTTGAGCAACCATCAGAAGTAATTTCTATTAATTATCCTCCCCTCTCGTTACAGCTAATCACCATTTGCAGCGTGTCTTTGCCAGTTGTGACATGCACAGATACAATTCGCAGTTCGCACACCGTGCAGAAAGGCGACTGTGTGTAAGATGTCATCATGTTACAAACCAAACTAAAAACACATTTAGAAATAGCTTCCCTGCAACAGCGTCCTCCCTTAAACCTTGCAGACCCAGCAGCCAGCTGAGCCAGAAATGAAAATAGATTGCAGGAAATATCAAAGTTGGAAACTTTCTGTAATTATTTTCGGGTATAAATTAAGAACTGTAGGCAAAACTAAGTAAGCAAAACATTTTCACTGTGTGCTGGCAGCACAGTTGGTGGCCTTTAAACTGAAATGCATAATTACACTTTATTTGTTCTCTGTAATATACAATAAAGACACTAACTAGACCCACCCTGAAAGAGTGCTGAGAAACAGCCAGACTAAACAAACTTCTCCCGAACATTCTGATAACAGAGGGTACGTTATGAAGTTTATAAAAGCCTGACATATCCACGCAGTCAGACACATAAAGATAGTCATGAAAGGCATGTAAGCTTATAATGGGACTGCTAATTTTATTGGCCTACAGCAGAGCAGAGTGTAAACTCAACGCCTAGTTCAGCTTTTATTTAACCACAGACTTGAGCAAGATGCTCTCGTTTTAGCTGTAAGTTGGAAAGTTTGGACACAGCAGAATTGCACTATTTTTAGTTTGGTAGTGCCGTGGGTCGAGGGATTGCAATGCTGGTCTGTCGGCTGGGCCACCGCTTTGCTGCAGACTGAAGCAACTCAGCAGCCATTCAGTCAATTTCAAGAAAACTTTGGCCAGACATTCATGTTCCCCAGATGATGAGTCACTTTGTTGAGCCCATCATCAGGTCAGAAATAATCAATACTTACTTCATACTTTTGGCCAAAAACCTACTGTACAAAACTAAAGCCATCTCCATCAGCCTCACGTCTTTCAAGCAATTGAGTCAGCCAATTTCAATTTAGTATTAGTATAAAAATTGCAAACAAAACCAAACTTTTCATTCTAGGATTTTCTCCTACTGGGGCCCTCGGCAATAAAGCCCCATTTCCACTACACACTTTCAGTATGGTACCTTTGGAACCAAAACTAACCCTTCAGACATGGTACCTAGACCCTAGTGTTTCCACCGCAAACAGTCCTCTTAAATGTGGGAAGGGGTTGTTGGCACTGCTCCGTCCAGCACTCGCTGGTTGCCATAGTGACATTTTAATTGATAACGACAACTTTTGCTTTGAGTAAATTTCAAGAATGCATTTAATCCTAAATGTAGTGGCAGCCTTTGAGCATCACAGTGAATTAAATTATTTTTATCAGTCTTTGACTATCTGACACTATAAAAGATGAAAAGGCAGCAAAACCTCATTTGATGTTATAGTTATAGTTGATCAATGTATGTAAAGTTGCCAATGTAGGAACAATGGTTACATAAGCTTCAAAAGCACGTGTCATAGGTGTGCTGCGATACTTAAACAAATAGCACTGCAGCCCTTCATGTAAGACACAGTTAATGCACAAATGAACTGACTGTACCGTAGAATACATTTACTATTAAAGTACAGTATAATATTTTAGCTCCAACACTATGAACTGCCTCCCTCTCATTATCAGGTCAGCTGAGTCTGCACCACATAAAAAACCCACTTATACAGACTGGCGCTTTTATAAGTTTTGGGCATGTAATTTCTTTTGTTTCATTTGTCTTTTATTCTGTTTCTTACATTGCTTTTATTGTTGAGTATCTATTTCTGTTTTATAAACTGCACTTTTACTTGTTTTCATGCTGTGTACTGTGCATTTTTATTATTAACTGTGAAATGGTTTGGAAATGCTTTTTTATGACAGATACGGTTGTCTATGATTTCAAAAATATCTTCAAGCTCTTGAGCACATGACACCTTTTCAGAACAGAAGTTCATGTGTTTTTAGCTACTGACATTTTAATAAAAATCTTTGTACAGACAGAGACGTCTTTTTTTTTTTCTTTCTTACTCACCCCAAACAATCATACACACACACACACTCAGACAGCCAGCTGACTGAGGCAGACTGAGGGGCTGGGGCCGGTGGTTGTGTTGGTGCCGGGGGCCCCGGCGGGTTTGTTTGTGGTTTGTTTGCCGGGGTGGTGGGGGGGTGAGAGGTTTACCCACAGCGCTCTCTCTGGCACCAGCCTGTCCCGAAGGAGAAAAACCAGCCTCTGTTCCTAGACGGATGCTGCCGCTTTGGGGATGTGGCAGGACAGATATGTGAGGGGAATACAGCAGGGGTTTATGAGATGGGACAGTTGGTCAGTTTACATGATCAGTGATTAGAACACAGACACCACAATCATCCGTGTGATGCCTTTAAGTGCCCTCAGATATTTCTATACCACACTCTTGAGTGTGATTAAATGAGAAAACTGCTGTTTGGTTATCAAGATTATTTTAAAAATTCATGTAAATGATTTTATTTTTATAGTTGAAAGTGAAATTGAAACTTCTTCATAAAAGATTTAAGTCAGGGCCGGAGGAAACACCGCAGAAGCCTGCACTTTAAATCATACAAAAATCTCCTTCAGCCTGGTCGGTTCTTACTCAGTATTCTGTCTTTTTATGTGGATTGAATTACTGAGCCTTATTTATTCTCTTCAGCATTAACTTTTTAACTCTGTTTTTAGCAACAGTGGCTAACTACATATATAAAACGTTGACCATTCAATTGGTTTTTTTTGTCTCTCTTGGATAACATACACTTTTTTAGTAATGAGCAGATCTTAAAGCGTTTATATTTATTAATTTCGACCAGGTCGTTCCTGTGGGCTCTGGCAACACTAAACCCCTGAGCTTGCATGAGAAGGACTAAATGTTAATTTCCGCTATTTTTAATATCCCACGGAGAGAGACTCTCACTGCAGCCTGTTATAATTTGTTCTGAAAATGTCGGCATGCAGCCTCGTTCTGTGGACGATAAACGAGGTACAGACTGATAAAGGAGAAAATACAGTGAGTGACAACAACTCCGCCCACATTTAAGAGGACTGTTGGCGGTGGGAGGTCTAGGTACCATGTCTGAAGTGTTGTCAATGTCAGGGTTGCGCTAGAGGAAAAGTCAGGTGATGACCAAAGCCAGTAAGTTTCAGCCTTGTGCCATTTTATTTCAAGAAAAGGTGTGTTTCCATTAACACAAAAAAAAAACAATAAAAATGGGCCGATATCGCATTTTGTTTCACTCAATGTACATTATATTGTTTATGCTAAAATGACTAAAAGTCACCTTGAGTCATTTGGATAAGAGGAACAATCTTTCTAAAAACCAAAGTGCTTTGTTTGCCCTTCAGTAGACGAATGCAACCAGCTACTACAGTGTGAGAGCAAGTAGAGAAAAAGATAATGTGTGCGTATGTGTGCGTATGCGTGTGTGTGTGTGTGTGTGTGTGTGTGTGTGTGTGTGTGTGTGTGTGTGTGTGTGTGTGTGTGTGTGTGTGTGTGTGTGTTTACGTGTGTGCATACCAGCTATTATCCACTTGGTCTGCCTCCACCATGATTTATTATTCTGTTTCCTAACAGAACCAGACAGGGCTCCACAAAATGGGCTTCCTAGTAATTGTCTTCTGACATGTCGAGGCCAGGAGTCAGCTTCAAAATATAAATACGCTGTAATAATGGCTTTGAAAACACAGCGAATTACAAAATCGACTTATCACAGAGGCCGAGAGATCATATGGACTGCAGCTGAGACGGCAGCAGGGAGCAAGAGAGGAAGAGAGACAGAGAACAAAGTGAACACGAGTGAGAGTGAGAACAAGAGGCAGACATCCGACACATGAAACATTTTTGAGAAGGGCTGCAAACAAGGAAGTGGCAGACTGAGAGAGCTTGTAGGGGCAAATAAGCAGTACACATTAATTTATATCCCAAGGAGCCAAGATTCCTTTTTCTCCATCTCTTTTCTTCATTCCAGCCTCACACATAAAAGGGGTCAACTTAATGTTAAAGTTTTGACTTAAAATTTAAAAGAAAACTCTCCCTAATTCCCCTTTTGACCTAAATTTAGTCTGTCAACACAGCTCTGCAGTCACAAATCAATCTACAAAGGAGCCTACTGTATATTCAACTTTCAGTTTTTGACAAAGCAAGCTTTCACTTCATTGAAAATCTGAAAATATGACTCATAAGTATTAAAAAGGTCTTAAAAGAGAAATATCATGTGTGAAAATGAGTCAGGGAGCAGCTTAGCGTAACCGAAACCATAATTATTATGATTTATAACGTGGACCAAAAGCATCATTGTGAGATTTTACATTCAAAGACTGAGCAGTGGGAATGTGGCTGTTTGGGCAGTACTTTGGTGTACTGCAGTACTTTTGTTTTTATGTGTGTCGTTGTTATTAAAGCACTGAAAGTAAAGAATTCCTGTTTGCCTCAAACACCGGATGGTACACGGCATAAATGTGCAAAAGTCAGGTAAATGGCACTAAACAGGTTTAAATCATATTTTTATTGTTAATGCCTTCTCTTCAGTGGTGCAGCCGACCTGTGGTGTTCCCCAAGGCTCCGTCCTCGGCCACTATCCACAAACGCAATACTTTACATTACCTGATATCTTGTATCTCAGAAATCAACTGTTGGATCTTGCAAATGCTCTCCAAGAACACGATATTAACTTGATATTATTATTGTCTTGATTATAGTAATCAATGTTAACCCATAAAACAATTCACACGTTCACTTAGTGCAAAACGCACACAGCGGCACAGCTTCAACAAATTGAAAGAGATCAAGATCCACCCCGGGCAACACATTCTCACACCGACCTTGTCACATATCGATGTTGTTTTCGGTTTTCAAAATACACTTACATTTTCACAGTAAATTTACAGTTTGCATACAGTCTCTTTGAAAACAAACACATTGCGTTGGTACAACACCGCAAACAAACAAGCGCACGTGGTTGGGTTTAGGAAAAAAGAGCTGGGTTTGGCTTTACATTCAAACAGGAAGCGAACACTGGTCCCACAGGTGAAGGTCGATGGTTGCTTAACAGCCCTCTCTCGATCGGGTACATTCTTCCCTGTATCATTCCCATGTGCACCACACTTCAAAGTGCTGAGGGCTCTGACAGTTTGGAAAAGGAGGATCAAAGTTGTTACTTCGGGATGGGTGTGGATGCTGAATAAAAGTAATCACAGAATCATCATTTTGTGCACCTGCTCTATTGTAAACATGTCAATCAAATGCTGCTGCTAATCCCATCATTTCACACACTGCAGCAGCTCTTGCGTGCATGGCTTCAAAATAAAGCTCACAGTCAATAAAACTACTAAGATGTCCATTAATTTTTCGTGGCAGAGAGCTTTTATTAATGGGGGCATTTGAGTGTGTTGTGCCAGGGAGATCAATTGCCTGGATAAAAGATACTTTATTTTAAAATCTTTCTTTCAACACTTAGTGTATTTCAGCCTTGTATCTGACATTACTCAAGCACTCCCACACAATTTGCAAACATTTATTTATCTAAATCGGAATTTCTGCCAAAAAGGGCTGTATTTTTATATTTTACAAATGTTCCAATCATGGGAGTTCCTTTTCTACCAGACAAGAGGATGTTTTTGTCATGTCTGCCAAATAAATGTTTCCAATGTTTTGCTTACCTACTGCGAGTCTTGTTTTCTCCCTTTAAGCTGTGTCACAAGGCGACGCTGTGCCATCCTGTTTGAGGAGGGAAATCTTTTAATTCAAGACCACAGATTCAGTGTTTACTCAGCGTAGCGGATGATTAGCCTGATTTTGTTTTTCCTTTTTGGAACGGGGCATTGAACTTGCTAATGTTCTGTTTATATGAGCGTGTCTGGGCATTAATGGCACATTAGCTCAAGTCCGATCCAGAGGTTAAAGCGTTCCCCCACCACCACTGCCCTCCACTCTGCTTTTACGGTGTTGTTTACTGTCAGTTCAAATGACATTTGTTGCACCGTTGGTTTCAAAGAGTTTTCCATGTCATGGGTGTTCCTGTCCTGCGAGAGGTGAAGTGGGTTCATGATTTTTTTTCCCCCCCGTCCAGAAACGTTTTCCATCCGACAAAAAATCATGGAGAAATAAGTTGAGAGACAGAATGAGAGAGAGCGAAGGAAGGAGAGGAATGACAAATGAGTTATGAGGAGTGAGGAGGGCAGGAAAAGCCGCTTCCTTCCTCCCTCCATCATGATCACCCAGGGGCCGCGGCTCTCGGAACTGCCTCAGTATTTTTAGCTCTAATCGGAGGGGAAATGCCACCTCGGGGTCCTCAGGGGTCGATGGGGAGCAGGGAGGGAGCAGTCCGGCGTTTCCTGACCCATCGGGAGCCACACCGACAGGGACACCCTGGGCCGACCCCGGGCCCTGCGGGACGCCACAGCCAGGGTCAGAGAGCACGAGTTTTCAGTGTGGGCATGTGAAAGATTCAGTGCTGAGCAGAGGCCCCTGAATTATAGATATTTAACACCCTGGAGCCCTCGGTGAGCTGTTGTCAGGAGGGGCTTTGGCAGCATCACTTGATGTGTGCCAGAGAGACAGACTGGTGGAATTTCTTACTGAATTTCTACTTAGGTTTCATTAAAATCATGATTTGTTGATCAGTGATTTTATGTGTTTTACAAACTATTGTGACAGAAAAATAAAAAATTAAATACTCAAGTAGAGAACCTGCCTAGGCTTCCTACAGTATAAGAGCTGCAAAACTGACTTAACCCTTACATACTGTTAGAGCCCTATAAACCAGGCTGACTGGCAGGTGGCAGCCAATGTCGCATTACCATCTATCACCCTAGTTTTTGTTCGTGTCCCGCACTGTTGGCAGTAGTTGCCACTTGTTGGTCAGCATGTTGAATCAGCAGTGGAGGTGGCAGAGCCTGTCTGTGAATGAAATGGAAGTGAGAAAAGCAAACAAGTGACTTTAGTCAAGAGGGTGTGAGCTCAAAACAAACTTGTTGTATTAGGTAAGATTATTTTCTTAAATCACAGAGCTCTTCAGCAGAAACCGTTTGTAATTGTTTGTCTTATTGTTCGCTAGTGTCTTGAATCCTCTCTGTCGGTCTTCTGGTTTTCCTTTTTGAATGATGCGAACGACCAGCGCCTGCTGATGTGGAGAGTTAGTCCTTCTCACACAGACATAAGTAATGTGGGTTGATGCAACAGTAGGACTTAATGGGCACAAGCTCTTTGATGTCAGTTTTGTTGTGTCTGGGCCTTTAGGAACAATTTTGACCTCTTGTGAGTTTTAAATGCACCCTAACTAACATCCATTTAGCCTGATTGTTTTTTTGTGAAGTGACTGCAACTGTGCAAAAATGGAAACATTTCACACTTTCATACATTGAGGTGACTCAAATTTGAGCCGCATTTATTAAAATAAATTTAAAATCCTCTGCTCCGTCAGATCAGTATATAGAGGAGGAGTCACCTGGTCGAATGAGGCTCTCCAGGACTTAGCCAAGTTTCGGTGCATCAAAGGATGTTACAGTTCCCGATTTTCCTTTGGAAATGGATGTGGCACCAAGGTTGTCCAGTTATTTTCCAATGCCTGTTTTAATGCAAAGCAGCGCCACCTTCTCAGCACGCCAGCTACAGCAGCACTTGTCAAGGCTGTGCAGCCGTATGAATCTGACCCTGATCAACCAGCAGTTAGTCAACGCAAGGGGAGAAACATTATTTGAGGCTCATGCACCTGAGTGATGACATGTTTATGAATGCAAAATGGTTTAATGCTTTACCATGCTGTATGCATGCCCCTCTGTACAGAGATAACGACATGTGCTCGTTACATTAGCAGCAGATACACTCTAATTAGGCACCACGAGAGGTGGATAATCTTACTGTTCAATGCAGCCACTGCACGCCTTTGTGTCTTCCTCCTCATTTATCTTCGCCACTTACTCTTTCATGAATCAACGTTTCCTCCAGATCAGGTCTCAGCGCGGCCGTCGTCCTGTTGCTCCACTCACTGCTGCGGTGGTGTTTAGCTGTAATGACTCCCTTTGATTTCAGAGACCCACACATGTCGGAACTGAAAACCCCAGATTTAAAGTGACCTTGGTAAGACAAGACCTCCCTCTCTGTCACTGTTCCTTTTTTTCCTTTTGGCACATCCATATGCATGCAATCAAACTGTAACTACGCACACACAAAGCCACAGTCCATCAATCTGATACAATACAAACTGTTGGAGGAGTAGCTAATCTTTAATCCAGATATTGAAAATTAGAGGCAGACTTCTTTTCCGGCTGGCTCTGTCGTTCCTTTTTCTTCCCTCTCTCCAAACAGAGAATCCCTCTCCCAGATCCTCTGGTTAGGAAAATGTTTAGCGGTCGAGCCTTGCTTCCTGTAATTACTCCATTATTCACATCCCACTGGTGGAGAGAGACAGTAGGGCAGAGGGCGCCCGGGCTTTACCCAGAGTACAGGAGGGAATTCAGCACAGAATGTCAGACATGCAAACTGTGCATTCCCGAGCACACTGCAGCACACACACACACACACACACACACACACACACACACACACACACACACACACACACACACACACACACATGAAGCGCTAAATCAAAGCTGCTGCAAATGTCACTGTACTTTATGCTTATTTAATGCGGGATTCAAATGATTAAGATAGATTGATGTGAGGCCCAGCTGCAAAATGAATTTGGTTATGTCTGATCTCTAAAGGATAACCCTCCCACACACACACTCACACACACACACACGCGCAGTGGTCATGTCAGTGCAGTTTTAATGGAGTGGTCAATCAGACAGAGAGTGAGCCAAAGCAGCGAGGCAGCCTCTCTATTGAGTTAGAGCAGACATTAGCACCAGGCCTGTCTCTCGCCTTAGACTCTGTCTCCTCTATCTGCTGTCCAGCACAAAGAGGCGCGCGCTGTGGCCTCCACCGCCCAATAGCAGCCACTGATCATAACCTAATTGGATTGATGTAACTTGTTTTCCAGCCCATTCAATCTAATTTGCCTGGAGCCAGCCGCACAGAAATAATTGTCAATATGATCCGCTCTTTTTGCTCGGTCTCTCTCTGGTTCTGTGGATTTCCCAGGGAAGGATGTGGGAGCAGGATGAGAGGCTGAGCTGTGCTGGAATGTACAGCACTCAGCGGGATGAGGAGATAGACAGCAGGTCTGAGGTGTTTGAATTGAATTCAGGTTCCTAACATCCCCGGGGCCTTTCATTAACACCTTCTTTGCTGTGCCTTTGCTAATGCACCTTTCCTACTATGTTTATCTCCAGGTATATGTGACAGGTGATGTGTCAACTTATCAGTAAACCATGTCACGTGGTTACTGATCACAAAAAGACAAACTCTACTTTCAACTCTTAAAAAATGACTTGCACCAAGATTTAAAACATGGTTTCTGATCCTTCCTTTGCATACCCTTATATCTGGTATGAGTGCAAATCTGCCCCACATACTGTATGTATTATATAGTGGCTTTCCAAATTTTCTAAAACAATGCAACTAAAATGCAAATTCTTGGCCTTGAACAGGTGTCACTGATGCATGATGGAGACCTAGCTCCCCAGGAGAGATGTCCTGACAGACCTACTCAAAGGGCGTTCATTTCCATGTTTCCATGGATGATTTGAGCTTGGAGTTGGAGGATGATGCTGTTTTATTGTTATTTGTCAGATGAACACACATTGAGATTTAATATAATATAATACTGCATTTGTAGTGTGTAGATCCAAAGTCAGTGTATTACCTAAAGTACATTGAGTCAGCACGCTCCCAGTTTGGAGAAGCAGACAAGAGTACCAGGGCACAGAGGTTAAGCATAATACTGCTGTGAATGCCATGGTAGTTTGGTTACAAGTCACAAAATAACATCATCATTCATTTTCTGGCAATTTTGCTTTGAAATGACTGCTTATTACCCGAAAACAGTGACACTATGCATCTGCTATGTTGTGCAATAGCAGTGGAGGCTACTTAAACATGTCGCTGAGTCATCCCCGAGACGATTCAAAAGTGTTTCTGTAATTTCTCTCACTTTAAGAGGAGGGAGTCAAATGTTTCACAGTGCAGGTTAAAAAGGTAAAAAAAGAAAGAAAACGGTTTGCACAAAATCAACTTCTGCTTTGACGCATAGTCAAAGTGGAGGTGGAGGTGGGGTTTATGAACTGTGCTGCAGTAAGCCTCTAGGGGGCGATCAGCATGTTCTGGCTTCACTTTAAGGGAGTTGTCATTACTGTCCATCTTTATATACAGTCATTGGTTTGGACCTATTCCTGATTTGCAAAACGTTGTCCCATCTCCAGAGGTCTATGACTGAAGCATGCAACTTGCTGATGTCACATTTGAAACATTTTTTGGCACTTGGAAATCTAAAAGTTGCTGCAGGAAAACTGCCATAACCAGTAGCTCTCTCCTCCCTGCAGGAGATAAGCAATGTTTCAGACAGACAGGCGAGCACACTTTTGTTTGCCATATCTCAGTTTTGTCTTTATCTTTGAGGACGACTCTGTATTCACCACCAGTTCCATTTACAATAGCTACAAGGAAGCAGAATGAATGCAGAATGCAGAGGGATATTTACCTCAACTCAAACTGAGCGAGTTGGATTTAAAGACAGTGAGAGACAGTGTGAGAGGTTGTTTTGACATGAAAGAGCCAAGAAAGCCATCCAAAAGATAAACAGTCCAAAACATCCTCAGAGTTTGTCCTCAGTCCAAATCTATTCCTCATCCAAAGCCACAGTCAAAGAAAGCACAAGCCTAACGTAATCACAGAGCGCTCGTATAAATTAGTAAGCAATCACCCAAACTGTTAAACTCTGGTTGACATCTGTGAGTGTCGTTAAATGCTCTGCATATAGACAGAAGAGCTTTTCTCTCTTTCAGTGTGTTTACGCAGGGTGTTGGCATATGTACGTCTGTGTAAACAGACATGACGGCTTCAATGTACATTCAGGCAGGTCAAAGGGTTACAGGCAAATTCACTTGTCAACTGTGTTTTTTTCCCCAGTGGTGCAAAATGGTGGCTGGCAAAAGTCGACAAAAGAAACTGATCTGTGAGCACTCGAGTAATGAAGTATCTCTCGCCACAGCTTTTGTGCGGACTCTCACAATGGTCCGTGTGATATGGATCCCTCTCAGACGGGCAAAGTGGCCACCTATTGTGAGAGCCGAGCACCCGGGATCCAAGGCGAGCCTCTCTCTCCTCAAAGCGGACAGAGTAATTATGATATAATTTTTCTTCAGGATTTCAGCAAGTCTTCTCACTTTACTCAAAGGGCCTGGAATTGGGCTGGAGTTTGGCGGCGAAAGCTCCGATGCTGGAGGGTGTCGAGATTTCGACAGAAACCCTGGAATTTTTGTACAGTTATATACGATGCAACTTCACATATTCTGGGGGGCGTCCGTGCAAATCAGAACAAAGTTCTTCTAAGTCTCAACTCAACTTTATTTATAGAGCACTTTAAAAACAACCACAGCTGAAACAAAGTGCAGTACAAAAATAAAAACATAAGACAAACAATAAAAACAATAAAAAACAATAAAACAGTAAAACAAGAGCAGCGTCTCACGCTGGGTTAAAAGTTTGTCTGTCTCTATGTCAGCGGTTATGGAAAATGAATGAATGAATAAATTGGCAGATATCAACAATCATCTGCTGAAGGATATGGGAGCTTGAAAATTCCAGGGTGCTGTCAACCTCTCCTTTTTCTCCACAACGTTTTATTTATGTATTTATTCTTCATTTAACCCCGCAGAAATACTTCTTGAGATAAAAATCTGGCCAAGACAGGCAGCAATAAAAGTTACAGAAGACGACAAAGAACAAAAATACAAAATAAAAAAATACTACTTAAACAAGCAAACACAAAATACAAAGAAAAGCCAAAAAGTATGTAAATATATGCTGTAAGTGAACAATAAAAATGCAAAAAAAAGGGGGCTACTGCACATGAATATAAAAACCAACTATAATACACCCTGATACTGGCATATAAATGACTGCATCTAAAAGTCCCGTAGCCATGCTTTGAAACCGCCGAAAGGAACCAGTGAGTCCAAATTTAAGTCCTTCTGCAGAAGATTCCACGTATAAAAAGCTGCATACATAAATGCTCACTTACCAAACTCTGTACGTACCCCCAGAATAGACAATAAAATCATGTTCTTAGAGTGGAGAGCATAGTCATTTTTAATTTCTTGCTTAATGTTCACACACAAATATGCTGGCAGTAGGCCAAGAATAGCTCTGTAAACATTGCATTTGAAATGAAATGGTGCACATTATAAAAAAAGTTCTATTAAAGGCATCAAGTGTTAAAATTGGGTTACGTTACCTTCTTCTTCTTCTTCTTTCCCTGTTTTAGTCATTTGTGGTAAAGTGAGATGCATCAAGTTAATGTGTTATATTATTTCGAGATGTTTGGGTGGAGGGTGTTTGAGTGTGTTCAAGGGGACTGACACTGACTTTTCTTTAGAAAAACAAAAAAGAAACAAAGTTCAGCCCGCTCCCCACCCCAGTCATATTCATGCAGTCCCTAATGAGAAACAAATTGGCTCAACTGGCCGACACTGTCACCCAGTTGTGAACAAAATCTGTTGCAATATGTCCCAATCTATTTCAGTTGTGTCAATATTGCATCGTGGTTGAATCAACAACACGAGAGGTTATACCAACTAAAAATACAGCAGGTCTTGTCTTCCATGAGCTGTTATCAGAGGCTCTAGCATGCCAACTGACATCATCCTAAACACGTTTCCCTACAGAGAATCACAATGATATCATCACTCAAGTCCCACAACAAGTTGACACCCATACGAGCTGCTGGTCTCTGTTACGACAAGAGGACGAGCCGCCTGCAGCCAACAGGTTGTTCCTGCTGTTTACACAATAGGTCGTCTCTGAGATGGCCTGATAGCGGAGACTCCATGTCCTCCCATCTCCCCTGTCCTGACTCCACAAGTCAAAGACTGCATGACAACATTTCTGTGCATAACACAGAGTCATGTAAGGGTCAATACAAAGAAGCAGCCACATCTTAATCCCAATAACGTCCCTGTCGCAGGGAGGAGGAGGAGGGGGAGGGGAGGAAGGGAACTTGAGAGATGGCCCGTGTTTACCCAAAGCAGGCGGACTACAGTGCATACGATAGCAGGTCTCCGAGGTTTCACGTCAACGAGGAACACGAGAGCGCCAGTCTATTGATCCCATCCGCAGGGAGAGATAAGCTGTCGCCACTCATGAAGTCATTTCATAGGTTACATGCTGGGAGTTAGGGGAAAGAGCCGGCCATGTGGACATACACTGAGCTATTATGTTGACGCTAATAAAACAAGACCTTGATGTGAGTGGTGGCAGGTGGCGTGCTGTGGTGATAGTTTTTTTTATTCACACACACACACACACACAAGTTAAATGGTGAAGTCTGCAGAGATTCAATGAAAAGACCCACAAAAAAAATGAATGAATCTATTATGTTGTATGTTGCGAAAGCCTGGTATATCTTAATCCTTGAACACATCAACGACCACACTGTTGCACATCATTACCACGAAGACACACGTATTTTATTTTGACTCAGTCCGACCCATCTAGACGTTGACAGCCTGCACTCATTCCAGTCGATAGCCTTTAAGCACAAAAGCGAGCCAGGAATATTAACGTTACACCCTCATCCACAGCCCTGGATATTGTTGTGGCCTGCTTGTTTTTTACTTTGTCCCAGCTGCTTTGTTTTGTATGATCTTGCCTGATAGATTGTAATTATAGTAAGTCCATAAATCTGTTACTTTTCCTCTTCTAAAAACAGGCCAGCAAATATTATTTGCAGAGACATCAGTGAAGTAATGCTGCATTCATGTGGTGTCGGAGAAATCAGAAAAATGCTATTAAACGCTATTAGCTTGTAGCTGTTAGTTAGCTGTTTGGGGATGTACTGATGCAGCAGCAAGTCGAGAACAAAATCACTTTGTAATATAGAGCGTCACACTGTTATCTTGTCTTTTCCTACGAAAAGTGATGCACACAAATGTGTTCATATCTCTATATTTATATTTTGCCCAGGTCTTTCCCCTGGAGTTGCGTGTTTGGAACAGTGTGATCTTTGAGTCATTTTAAGTTACGTCCTCACCATGTTTCTTTTTCTGAAGCCTAACCACAGTAACTTTTATTGCCTTGATCTAACATCAGTAACTTTACATTAATTACGTAACACATTGTAGATTCTACAGCCAATGGCCAACTAGTACAGATGAGATGAAATAGCTTTTCATAAGAGCAGGCGGAAACTGCAAGACTGACAGGATGGATTCAAGACACTTGCTGGCTGGTGAGCACATTAACAACACAACCTAACATTGAACGAACAAATGATGTTTACCGTGCACCAGCGAACAGTAAAACAGACATCAGACAGAAATCTTGGTGTCATATTTGATTCATCACTCAAATTTGAAAAACAAATCGACGCCGTGGTCAAAGGTTGCTTTTTCCATCTCAGAAACATCACCAAAGTCAAACCATTCCTCTCACTTACCGATCTGAAAACCATCACTAACGCCCTAATTTCTTCTCGCCTCGATTATTGCAGCTCACTTTATTACGGCATCAACCAGTCTTCTCTGTCCCGTCTGCAGCTGGTGCAGAATGCCGCTGCCAGACTAATAACCGGCACAAAAAAAAGAGAAAGCATTACACCCGTCCTGGCATCTCTGCACTGGCTTCCGGTCAAGTTCAGAACAGAATTCAAAATCCTACTGTTTGTCTTCAAAACCCTACATGACCTGGCACCCCAGTGCATCTCTGAGCTGCTGTGCCCCCTCACCAACCCCAGAGCTCTCAGACCCTCAGACCAGCTGCTCCTGGCTGTCCCTCGTTCAAAGTCAAGGATCAGGGGAGATCAGGCCTTTGCGGTGGCCGCTCCCAAGCTGTGGAATGCTTTACCTTTTTCTACCAAATGTGCCTCCTCTGTAGTTATGTTCAATGCAAAACTAAAAACTCATGTATTCCCTGGCATTTGATTGTCCTTATCTGGTCCTTGTTGCACTACATTATGCTGATCAACTGATATTTGATGTTGACTCACATGTTCTGTACAGCACTTTGTTCAGCCGTGGTTGTTTTTAAATGTGCTTTATAAATAAACGTGATTTGATTTGATTGATTGTAGTCGTTTGTTTGCTTTCCTCACATCCAATTCTCTCCTCGTGCACTACACTGAACTGCCAGTAAGCATGAATTCATTCGTCGGTAGGCTAATCAGCCAAAACACAGCCAACTTGGGCCAAGGGTGCGGGACACCACAAAAACTATGGTGACAGACACTTGATGTCCGACTGTCGGCTTTGTGTGACACATTGTTGGTTCTGGCTGTTTCATGGGATTTTTCAACAGACGATTTAAAAAGATAAAAAAAAGCACATTCCTGCATGAATTACAACCCTCAAATCACAGCATTCACAGTCAGTTCTCATCTCAAGATTTTGTTTCTTTGCTGCAATCTGACTTGTTTTGGACAAAATCTACAATAAAAGAAAGAAAGTGCTATCGAATTTCTTTAAACGACAGGACAAAGTGCTCAAAGCATTAATCAAGAGTAATTTAGGGGTTATGTTGGTTTTGGTTTCTGTGCAGACCACCATTCAGTTATTCCCCAAGATACTCCAACAATGTTTTCAGAGCTGCAGAAGAGGTCGAGGCCATGTGTGAGGGGCGAGGAGGTGGTTTTCATCTGATGACTAACTTTCCCTTACCTTGTTCCCCTCACTCATCACTCTCATTGGACCCAGTTTCCGTTGCAATGTTTATGCAGAGCCTGAAAGAAATGCACTCTGGATCAGATGTCATTTAAATTACAGCAAAGTATAACATTTAGTCAAAACAAAAGTTGAATTTGTGAGTAGATAAGCAACAGAGAGCAGCTATGTGCTTATTTGGCTCTGTCTGTTGGAGGGTAATCTGTAAATGTTTGCGCTCTTTCTTTTTCTTAATCTATATTTTTAATGCACAAAAGCCAGATGTCCTGCGCAATCAGTCTGCCACAGATAACGCCGTCTGTTCCGTCTCCTGTCGACTCAAGTTTTTCCCTCCGGTTTCTCAGCACACAAAAGAGGATGACTGACAACGCCGGCCACGGAGAGTCAAAAATCCATCTATAGATTTCAGAGTCCTGTTCCTCACCCCCCCTCTGTCCCCACTTCCACTCTCTTCCCCTGCCAAATCAATTCTGTGCAGGGACTTTATTGACTCAGGTAAAGGGGTTGTGATCCAGCAGTCAATGTCTGTGTCTGCACAGCGGAGGGAGGGCTGGAGACACGCAGGGAGTGGGCAGCATTAATGCACCCCTCTTACTGGGGTCAGGGGACCATTGTGTGTGTCTGAATGTACTTCTTCTATGCATACTCAAGTGCGCATACACACGCATGCATACTTTATGTCTGTGATTGTGCTTGTGTGTGTATCAGGCTTCTTTATAGGAGCTGAAGAGGCAGGCCTGGGCCTCGGGGTGCTGAGGGGCAGACATCGATTATCAGGCGCTGTGGAGCCACTGGTCTGTCTCCACTGGTGGGAGGAAGGCTGGGCTGGTTGGCTGAGGAGCTCCTCTGGCTGGGGGCTACGCACAGAGACGGGCCAGGGGGGTTAAATGGTAATAGGTGGGGGTCTTCCTGCTTCTTTAATGATTGAAGGAGGATGTGACACCCTCCTTGGAGTCACACAAGCCAAGAATCCACCCTGGGGCGCTTTACTGCCACTGTCCTGACTGTTGTCACCGTGCTGATACGCTGTTAGACGTCTTCACTGGAGCCTTGATGAAAGTCTTGATCGCACCTAGAGAGACACTTTGGCTCACATTATCTCAGTCATCACGGTTTTTGGCTTTTAAATGAGGCCCCAGGAACCTGCATGAGCCGCTGAGGGCATCTTTCATCTGTCTTCCTTAAGAGTAAAAATGTAGTTGAGGGGTTAAGCCCAATTAAACCTTAACTGTTGCAGGAGCAGATAAAGAAACATGACTCATTTCTGCAAAAGTTATGTGCACTGTAAAGAATTCTCCTGTCAATACTGACATCAGTTTAGGAGACATTAACACGGGACATTTTTAGAGGAAAGAAAAGGGGAAAAGACATATTTTGAGACCTGAAATGGACATTATAATTCTGGGAGCATGATGTGAAGCGTCAGTCCAGCTCATACTTGTTTCCCAGTCTGAGCCTCTGTGCTGTACAGCAGTGCAGGTCACCCTGGCCCTGTCCTGGTGCCAGCCTACCTCCACCAGCCCTTTGATCAATAGCGGCCCGACTGCTTTGTCTCCGCCCCCCCCCCCCTCCATTCGCTGCTCTTCAGCTCAGCCTGCTCTCTAACCCCTCCATGACTGGAGCCTCATTAAAAATACATCACATCCAAATTACATTGATCTCTTTTACTCTTTTCATTTACTTTCACTGAATCTGTGCCCCCACCTCTCTTCTTCTCCTATTCTGCTGTGTCATGATGAGGAGTAGAGGAGCAGATCGCCTTCTGTGAAACACTGTACAGCTTCTTCTCTCATCCTTGTGCATTTTTTTCTGTACCAGTCTACCTGTTTTGTGCCTTTATTGAGAAAAGTTAATTATCTTGCAATGTTTCAGCCTGATGATGTCAGACAGGCTCCAGTAAAGGATGCACTTGGACAGCCCTCATGTTTTCCTGTTTTCGTACAACACGCTACACTTATTTACATGTTTTCCTGCATTCCTCTTCAAATTGAAGTTTCTCCATCTGACTTGGGTGGCATTCCTCTGGGAGATAATAACGAGTATAGCTGAGGGCTGCCGGCTCACCTGGGGACTGCAGGGCGAGTCTGTACAGGCCGCTCGTCTCTATCACAGCAGACAGCAGGCAGACCAACCTCACCGTGTGATGAGCTGATACCCAGCCTGCCCGGCCTGCTCTCCCTGCTGCACGCTTACGCGCATTTACAGTATGGTCTGCCTCACGTACTCTACAGTTGCACTCTCACTCTAACGGCCCGGATACACCAGCATTGAAAAAGGCAGAATTTCATGGCACAATCAATTCATTCCAATGGAAACGCCTCGATCAGTTGATTTGCTCGCTAGGGCGAAGTAAATCCACATGAATTTGTGAGTAAGTTCAACTCTGGTGAACTTTAAAAAAAAACAATTTGCACTGTAACATACAGCAAGTTGTCATGATAGTGCTGTCGTTTGAGGGAGCATCGAGTCAGACGAGTCCAAAATGGAAGGAGCTATCATAGCGTATTAGCATGTCTTTTGAACAGTCTGTGTGAATCTAGTGTACATTTAGCAACCAAGCTAACAAGCTCGCTAACTAACAGTTGCTCAAATTGCTAACTGGCTGTCACAACAAGCTTGTTAGCTTCAATGTTAACACACTGTACAATCAATAATGTACAATCCTGAGAACAGTGAAGAGTGAACTATCCATCTGGCATTCTGGGTACGCTCCATTTGACCAACACAACTGTATTTTCTGCCCATAAACCCAGCCAACATTTGTATGTAGGGTCCATGTGGGTAGAGGAGAAATGTCAGTGTCCAAGCTCACATGGAAAAAAATAACAAAATCTTACAAACATGATATATACTAGTATACGTGTGTGTGTGTGTGTGTGTGTGTGTGTGTGTGTGTGTGTGTGTGTGTGTGTGTGTGTGTGTGTGTGTGTGTGTGTGTGGTATTTCCACCATTAATCGATACAGAAAAGGCACAAATTTGGGGGCATTAAAATTCACCAGAGTGTAAAAATGAGGTGAAATCAAGTGTTTAACGCTCAAAAAAGAGCCCCAGACCAACCTGCTTAATATGTCACCCCAAAAGCTGAAAACATCCTCCACCCTTGTATCATATAATACAAACAGTATGACTTCATGTTTGTGTGATCGATCATGGTGGGCTGGTTTCGGCCAAAATGCCAGGGTTGATATTTTTGTCCCAGTCAACCCCTGCTGAGAACAAAATGCCACGGGCGAGGAAATGGCCCAGTAGGCTGCAGAGAAAAGAGCTTTGAAAGCTGCTGAGACTTCAACTTCAGATTTGAAAATCCCTCATCTGCTCCCATTCTGAGTGCTTTATTCAGCGTCTCATGAGGTGGTCATTTTAAGGTTTCCAACAAAGAGAATGAGTATTTGCTGATACCTCCAGGAAGGATCTCTAAATCAAAAGGTTATGTCTATTGTTGGTAGAATATGCAGCACATGTACTGACAGTCTCTATAATGTGTTTTCTTGTATGTTCTGTAATGTCACTGATTGTCTGAATGAGCACGCTGGAGGAAAACAGTTAGCCCGGAGGAACAGGGCTCTCATTGCATAAGATGTCTGAAACAAGGAACCTGAGCTCTGCCCTAATCCCACCTTTATCCTCCGTGCTCCAGGTAAGCCTGACCCAAAGACACCACTGAGGCAAAAATGTAGGATTCCTCTTTTGTTTTCCTGTGAAAGCGCTAAGGC
This sequence comes from Epinephelus awoara, assembly GCA_035609425.1. Taxonomy (NCBI): domain Eukaryota; kingdom Metazoa; phylum Chordata; class Actinopteri; order Perciformes; family Serranidae; genus Epinephelus; species Epinephelus awoara. Next base: position 6,090,753 of record CM069314.1, read on the forward strand.
AAGAAAATTTAAGGTGCATTTTGGAGTTTAACAGTTTGGAGGGAATTAACATTCAAGTCTCGTCGATGAGGGCAGTTTTGGCTTTAGTGCCTCAGGAGCCACAGTTTAAGGCCCAGTGTGTAGGATGTAGCGGCATCTATCAGAAAACTTGTATAATATTCATAATTATGTTTAAAATAGTTTATAGTCACCTGAAACAAAGAATCGTTGTGTTTCCGTTACCTTAGAGTGAGTTGTTTATGAAGAAAATCCTCTTCCACAGAGTCTACGAGTCCTGTACATCAGCAAAGCCACACACTGGACCTTTAACTAAAGGGACTAAATAAGACGTTAAATATTTGTTTTCAGTTAATAGGTAAAAAACAAAAAAAGAAAAATGATAATATATTTCAAGTGTAGACAACTTTTGGTGTCTTGTAAAGTTTTTCTGACCAACGTTAGTTATTAAGTTTTCTGTTTGCTTGTCTCTTCATATCTGAATTAAGAGTTTTCAGTGAAATTTAGCTGAAAGATAGACCATGATAATTAAGGGAAAAGTGATAAATTGTTGATAGGGATGCAGTGCCAGATACAGATCCAACATTTCCAAACATTCTCTCAGTTTAAAGGGATGCACATTTGATCTATTCCGCTGCTTGTGAATACTTCAAGAAGAACAAAGCCGTGGAAGTGACCTAATCACTGATGATGAATGGAGGCGACAGCGCAAGAAAAGGAGCTTAACACAGGCGGTGACTTCAGGTGAGTGTTGATGAGATGGCAGAGGAGAGGAGAGGGGGCTGGAGGGAGCTATGGACTTTGAGCTCAGCAGAGGGAGCTCTTTCTTCTGTGTGTATGTGTGTTTGTGTGCATACAGTACATGTGGCTATAGAAAGCTTACAGTCGAGGGTGTGTAATGTAGACTGTATGCAGTCAGTGATGAGTTTCTTGGGCAACCTGGACTCTTCGCAGCAGATCCACCTTCTTCTTGCATATTTTCACTTTTTCAAATCTTGAAACACGTCGCAAATGAAGCCATAAAAGCCTCCTGCTGGGATCCGGAGTGGGACAAAAAGAGAAATTACAGCTTTCAGGAGACACAGCTTTATGACTGCATAGTTCCCCGTTCAGAAACCTCGACCACAGTGACGCCTGAGAAAAAAACAACTCTCCCAGACGCTACAAAGAAGGAACCTTTGGCAAACCCTGCGCTTAATATGTAAAACATACACACTCATCACAAGTCTCTGACATGGCGAATACCAGTGGCCAGATTAATCAAAAATAATAGACTCGCTGTACATGCTGATCCACCGAGTGGGCCTTTTTCTGCCTTCATAAAGATCATAAAGATTTTTTTCTCCAGTATTGCCGTCTGGAGCTGTTCCAGAGTCAAGAAACCTGATTCCACACCCTCGCATTTCTGCGTCCGCCAGGAATGACCTGTTCCCAAGAGTTCAGAGAGGAAAAGGTCTTGGAACGTCACACTTAATATCACACGCTCCTGCTCTCACACACACACACACACACACACACACACACACACACACACACACACAGATACACAGGGTCGGCTGCTGGCCACAAACAGTAGAGTAATCACCAAGTCACACAGTAGTTCCTGTTATCAGAGGATTCAGCCCACACACACTGACACACACACACACACACACACACACACACACACACACACACACACACACACACACACACACACACACACACACACACCTACCGATCGCTCCCATCACTTCTAAACTGCTATAAAAATTCCATTCATCTACACACTGTGGGAGGGGTCGCCTGGAGGTGATGAGGGGAGCGAGTTTCTATGGCGACAGTAATGAGCGAATGAGGTCGAGTGCAAGGACCCGGGGCTGCGATGCGCTTTGTGCCTCCCTTTGTCCCCATAACAGTGGAAATTAAGGGACGCAGGAACAACAGGATTGAGTACACATGACCTAATGAGGGTCCAGCGTGGGCCAAGCCTACAGGAAGGGGGCGGGGGTTTGGAGGATCAGGGGAATGTGGGTGGGAGGTGGCAGAGAGAGGTGCACAGTGGGAGGGGTGGGATTATGGGCGTTGTGTCAGTTTGGTGTTTGTTTTAACTTGAGGGGACATTTTTATATTGTTTGTGTCCTAACAGAAAAGTTGTAAACTTAATGTTCTCTTTTAACAAACTCTGTTTTTCCATTCAAACACTTCATCCCCTCTTTATTCTCCTTCCCTCTCCTCCTCTCCTCTCTCTCTCTCTCTCCGCTGACTGCCCTGAGTCGAAGTGACAGCGGTTCTCATTAAATACGAAACAACGGTCACATGCAAAATTGACCCCGCAAGTGTTCTGGCTCACCCTGTCCGTCCACCGGGCTTGACTCCCATCAGCCCCCCTGGAGGGAAGCGACCGAAGCCCCAGAGGTGTCAGGTATGAAGAGGGGAGGAGGTCAGAACAGATTTTGTTTTGTTTTTATCAGCGGTTTTAATGGATTGTCCCATTATCACCAGCTTACTGCAATCACAAAAATATCCTCTTTATCAGAAAAGCCAAGTTTGTGTTTACTTGCATGAATGTCTGTTAAATAAAGACTGATTTTAGACATTTGCAGAAATGGCATTTTTTTATACTAAGTTTCTTTAAAGGGGCTCTATGCCGAATTCAAAGCATGTTGTTTGCACATGGTTCTCAACATGGTGGTCGCAGCTAATGGTGCTAACTCCATAAACTTAACAACGGCAACACCAGATGATGACTTCAGTGATCACACTGTCCTGATATCAGCGGTAACGCCTATGAGCACAGTGCAAAGTAGCTCATATCAGTGCTCAAGCAGAACTCATATGTTGCCATGACAGTTGACAATGCTTTAAATGTTGCTTCAAAGAAGATACATACTCTAAAACATGGATGCTTCACACACATCTTCAACCAGCAGCACAGTTTCAACATTAGTGTCACCACTTCAGTTTCTGACCAAATGTCTCAACTTCTGTTACTGAGATGTTCAATAAAGGCTGGAAATGTGTTTTTGCCGAACATTATGATGTCGCAGTGAAGTTGACCTTTGACCTTTTCGATTAAAAAATGTCACTTTATCATTTTTCTCCTATTAGATATTTGTGTGGAATTCTGTCATAATTAGCGTATGACGTCTTCAGTTGTGGTCAAAAGCGTGTTTTGTAAGGTGACAGTGACCTTGACCTTTGATCACCAAATTCGAATCAGTTCATACCTAAGTCTGCATGGACGTTTGTGCCAAGAATGGGACAGGTGGATTGACAACTCAGGAACATAATGCTTCGGGTTGCAGCTATGTGCGGAGGCATGAAAATATGATGTACTGTTCATAGTGCAGCATTAAAGGTGAACCTTTAAGGAGGAACTCTGGAGAAAACAGTGTGTAACCTGACCAGGCACCAGGTTAGTGTGGAGGGATCCGTTTTCATGGCTACTTGTGTCAGACTTATTTAAACGTCCTTTATAAAGACAGGATTTCCTGAAGACAAGCCTGGTTTAATTAGTTATCTCAGACGGTGACAGTAGTCGGGTCTGGACCGCTGCACAGCCGGCCTTATTTGCAGGGCTGTGTTTGTACGCCCTGTGTCTGTCTGCCTGTCTCTGCGTCTGCCTGTCTGTCTGCTCGTCTGTGTACGGACAAGGCCCAGCTGCTGTGTTATTGCACTTGGCTGCCTCTGACAACTTAATGGGATGTTTGATTTCCACGTTAGACTTCCTGCACCGCCAATGCTCGACATTTAGCCCTTTGATATTTTGGCTTCCCCTACTCACTACTCAAAACTCAAAACAAACACACACACACTCACACACATATAAAAATACACAAACACAACGCTGACCTCATATCACCTGCAACACATTACTAATTTCATTTACTCAACCATAAGCACAGAGGACGGAGCCAAAACATACACGGTGGCCGTCGGCTCTTACTTGTAGGCCAATTATTTCCATAGTTTCCCCTTAAAGTGTGTAAAATACTTCTGAGTGGGGGCTCAGTCCAAGACCATCAGACATCTTGTTTGTCATCACTTACAGGCCATGAGGACGACCTGCTCTCCGCTCAGCAGTATCACTTACACCCAGCGATGGCTATCTAGCAGCCATCCATGTCTGCTCTGTATCTCTGTGACATATGATGATAAAAGACGTCTTCTAATTCTCATGAAGTGATGACTCCCGGTTATGGCCTTGTGTGACCTTTTTCGGCGTATCCAGCCTGTTTGAATGTTTTGTGTAAAGGATGTGAATGTTTCCATGTCACTTATAAGGTAAGCACAACACAGCCTCTATTTATGCCTATGGCTTTGTTAGAATGGGCCTCTATTTCTCCTAAAAGTGACTAAAATAGAAAGCATAAATAGTGGCACCAGCAACAGAATAACAGCACACGGTGAGAGTGGCTGCTGGTGTCTTTATCGGTGAAACTGCTGCATTGTGCTGGCTGTTTATCCCCCCACAAAAATGACATGGCTCACCATTTACCATTTCTCCACGCTTCAAATTGTCACCGACAACACCCTACACTAATATTCACACTAATCCACATTTACACCTCTGATGCAACTGACGCTCACACATCACAACCTGGCGTTAACAAGTCCGTCTCCTGTTCCAGGTTATGACACCACTCATTAAAACGTGCATGTGTCAGTCACACCAGTTTTAATAAGGTCAGAAGTCTCGTAAAATATCACATAATGAACACAAATCTTTTTTTTTTAATGCTCTGGTATTTCACAGCAGACACTTCGACTTGGACGGTAACGCTGGTACCTACCTTTACCTGCCCGAATGTCTCTCACTCATCTCAAAGAACCTCTGTATGTGAATCAGAGGATTAACGCTCTTATGCAGACAACCCATGCATCTTCTTTATTCCTATGTAAGTGGTGCATGAAGCCAAAAATGTCCAACTTCCCAGGTATAAAATTATGCAGCTCTTCCACATTGTTGGGACCATAGAGCAGGCTCTATAGAAACTTGCACCAGTTTAGCCCTCCGTTAACTTGGATGGCGATTAAAAATGATCTCATCCTGAAAGTCATCTAAACTCTTGAAATGTTAATCGACCCTAATGGAAAAAAAATCCTGATTTTTGCGGGGGGTTATGACACTCAAAAAATGTATCCACTGATTTCCAAACGTCTCTTTCTCAAAGTAAGGGCCTGTCCCAATACCCACACTTCCCCTACAAATACTCACTTGCATTTGGTTGTGCACATTCACGTTTAGGCTAGTGGTGTCCCAAAACAGAACTGAGGTAGTGGAAGTGGTTTCCAACACTTAAAGTCCGCCCTAGATTCCAAGGGAGCCCCGACCCACACACAAAGTGGAAGATGAAATTTCCCAGAACACCTTGCAAAGTCAGCAACTTCGGCAAGTTTTGGAGAACAATTTGTACTGTACGATCGGAATGTAGGCTATACAAACAACAGATGGTTGGACTAGCGTAAACTCATCAGCAACTTGGTTGAACACGGCGTCAAAATGTTTAAACAAATCGATCAGAACCTCCTGTTTTTAGCATTTCTTATCCGTTGATTCATCAGACGGAGAAGAATAAACATAGCACACGCCACAATATAAACGCTGGAGACGGCATTTTCATTACGTCGCTACTACCCATGACGTATGCCTGCACGTCGGCCACACTGATTTGCATGAAGTGGTGTCCCATTTCTTAGGGAAAGATCACACAACTTAGTCACTAATGTATCGTTATACTTGATTTTGTTTTCTGATCACAGAAGCAGAAATATGTGCACATGACGACATCTAAGTCACGAGATCAGCTGTATCAAAGTATAGTTTAGGTGATCACGGAGAGCAGGCGGGGACTGCAATCAACATGCTCGCCATGTACATTTCACGTCTCATGAACGGAGGCTGAGTGATTCGCTCAACATCAATTCTTGTGGAGTCCACACAAAAAGTAAGCAGAGAAAGGACGACTTCTTATCTGGTCCACCATGCTGCATGTTGCCTGCAAAGCAAACAAACACAGTAACCAGCAACTGTGAGTACTCTGTGAACCCTTCAGACTGTGTGTGTGTGAGTGTGTGCATGTGTGTGTGTGTGCGTAATCAGAGATCATGCAGAAGATTATACACATGTAAGTAAACAGAAGAAGCAGAGGATTAAGAATTTAAAAGGAAGACAAACATTCCCTGTTGCTATGTATGTTTGAGTATACACGAAGCAAGTGTCAAAAAAAGTTCATCCTCTTGCGTGTGTGTGTGCGTGTGTGTGTGTGAGACAGAGAGAGAGAGAGAAGGCGGTATGTGAGGAGGGAGAAACAGACAGGGAGAGGTCCTGCTGCTCTGGCTCTGTGGACACGTTCCCTCTGCCCTCATTAGATGGTTAACCAGTGTCCAGTCAGGCACACAGAAAACGGGCCCCTCCAACTGACCATCCGTCTCATCTCCAGAGACAGCAAACAAACCTCCCCGCAGCACTGATCCAGCGCTCCGAGAGAACACCCGCTGCAGCTCAAAACAATCCAGAAAGACGGGTCAGAGGAATGAAAGGGCTGGGCTGTTGAGAAAACAAGCAGGGGAGGGAATTTTCAATCGATTCGCTACGTATAACTGCATCTGACATGCATGTCGGTAGCTGCTTGCTAATTAAAGCCCAAATCTACACTAGGAGGTTGTTGTGTCACCGGGTCCCAGGAACAATCTGCTGATTGTTGTGTGAGAAGATTGGTCAGACAAGGGCCGGCCACTTTCCCCCCCAATTATCCCCATTTAGTGGTTCTGCTTCAAGCTGCCTGGACGGGGACGAGGGGAAAAAAGGAGGAAGCAAAGGAAAATGAAAGACGTCAAACGAAAGACAAGAAAGAGGCAGAGGAGAGAAAGTTGTCCATCAGCCACTGAGCCATTTTGTCAACACCAAGCTGTGGAAACTTGAACAAGCTCGCAGCCATGAGGTTTCTAATTTGCAGCAGCGGTTATTTTAAGAGTGAGCGACGGTCCTTGGTCTAATGAGCTCAGCTACCTCCCCCCACCTACCTACCTAGCCAGTAGGGGCAAGAGGAGGAGGAGGAGGAGGGGGTGGGGGGCAAAAGGGACGATTATGAATTGAGTTAATGAGCCTGGATTGGGGTGGGGGTGGATGGGTAAGGGGGCAGCCTGAGAATTCACCCTTTCCCCCCCTTTAGCCTCTATTTCCTTCTTGCACCCTTCCTGAAAAAAAAAAAATCTCCAGCAGGTGTTTTCAAAGCGTGCTGATTCCCAGTGATGGACTCCTGTTGTTAAAAGTAGAAAGTGTCAGATTCGACAGATGTGATTGTAAAGTGTTGCACTCGATGCTTCTCTCAGATCCCCGACTGCTTTACTGTAAAACCCCTTTCCTCTGGACATAAAAAACACCAGCACCCTCTAACATCTGGCTTTTGTCTTTCGTGGGAAAGGTTACAATCGGCATTCAACCCGGGACAAAAGACCCAGCAGTAGCTACGGGTATTTATCGGCTCCAGCTCCAATCAGCAGTGATGGAAATACAACACCCAGGTGGACTCGGGGCATGGACGTCATTTGGAGCCAGAATCTATGCAGTATCTCAGTGTCAAGTTCCCGCCCATACACCTATCAAACCCAGTCGCGAGCAGCACGCCTGTTTTCACACATGGGTTTTGATACTCAAGAAAATGTATGCACGTATTAACAGTTGTCTATTTCCCAATGTAAGTCTATGGGGAAAAGTGTTTTGGGGCCAAACTGGATGTTGTAGGAGTTTGGCCACTATGTCGATTGCCTTCAAAGTCCAGCATACTTCCTTGGCGCCTGACGTTATAGCTCTGAAGACAGTTGATGATCCGGTCCCTTCACCCATCCTGTTGTTGAGTTGGTATTTCACTCGGACAGAGGAAGCTAGCAAGCTACACTAAATAGATTCCATTTGCGGAGTGCACCTAGTTAGCCTGGCTTGATCATGTCTAGCATTAAGCGAGTGAGAGGGGCAGGCCTAGTAATGACATGTCTGTAATAATAGCGGGACCAAGAACATGGAAAGTAAACTCTGGGAACATTTTCAGACCAATGAAAGAAATGCTAAATGAGAGATTGCATATAGTTAGTCTACAGGAACTAGTTGAACAGATGCTAACACAATGTGATGTCAGGGCTTTGGCGCAAAACACCAACGACATTTCAGTCCGTTCTCATTCCAAACTCGTCAAATACTGCCGCTTTGCCAGTGATCTTGGCGCTAGATACCGATGCACAAAGTCACCTTTCACAAAGTTATCAAATGCACTGGCCAGCAGCAGACATAAGGAGCTTGAACGTTACTTACAGCGCAGGTGGACTGGTCCAACAAACCGTGGACTTTCACCTGGGAGTCCGCTGTTTGCTTCCTGTGTGACTGTTGAGCCAAACCATGATGTTGTCTTGTAAACTTAACCAGGAGCTTTTGTTGCACAATAAAATATCTATCTATCTATCTATCTATCTATCTATCTATCTATCTATCTATCTATCTATCTATCTATCTATCTATCTATCTATCTATCTATCTATCTATCTATCTATCTATCTATCTATCTATCTATCTATCACGTCATATGTAGACGTGAAAGTCCACAGACAAAGATGCGATTTGTGACGAGTTGGAATGAAAAAGCATCACAGGTTTTTATTCAATAAAGTAACAGAGTCAACTTCATTCTGAGGACTGAAATAGCCCTGTTTGTGATTTCTATTAATCCATTCTCTTCTCAATCTATCCACCCATGCTGGTGTCAGAGTGGAGAGGTGAGACTGTGGACACAGTGAACCCAGTGGCCGAGTCGAGCCGGGATGGAGGTGGAAGGACAGAGAGAGGGGAGGGGAGGTGTGTTTGTGTACGGCCCGGCCTACTTAGACTGATTTCAGCCCCAGCAGCAACCCGTCGGAGCTCCTGCGCTTCACCCACTGAGCTCGCCTCAACACCCCGACTTGATCAGTCAACCATGTGACTCAGGCCTGGAGCCAAGAGGACTTAGAGACAGACAGACGGGAGGGGAGAGAGGGGAGAGACAGACAGAGAGAGGCTTGATTTCATGAGCGGCAACATTACTCACATTCATCAATTTCATTTTACAATCTAAAAGAGCCAAATTTGGTGGCTGTAGATTTGTATCAAACCACTTATCTGCACAATTTATCAGGCGTCCTCAAAGGCTCCGCTCATTAGCTGAGCCCATGGGGATGACACAGGGTCAGAGCAATGGACAAAAAGCTTCTTTCTGCATCTGCCCTCTTTAAACTAGGCTGAACTTTTCCATCGCAGATGATAGCAGACTGCTGATGTTCAGCTCCGTATCAAAAGAAGGCCCTTTCCCACACTGAGGCCTGTCTCTTTCCCACAGACGACTCCAAATGCGCAGAGCAGATAGCCGCGCTCTGTCCCGATGTGTTCAATATGAGCCATGCCAAGCTTATCATCAGCACATTCTGACACAACTCTCCACAGGCCCCCCATTCATTCCCTGTTTTCATTCGCCTTCACCCCAAAAATGCGTATTGTTTGCTGCAAAGACTGAAAAAAAGAGGACTCAAACAAGAGAGCTTTTTGTGTAACATTCAGGCGCCAACTTCAGCAAACAAAGCTTGATAATAAAAGAGCTCAGTTACAGTGCTTTTTATTTGCTCCGGTCCTGTTTGCTGAGTCACACCAATTTCAAATTCCCTCACATGATGCGACGTATGACACAACATAAACAGCAGCATTGTCTGAGATGTGTTCACCTCTGTGTGTAGGATGTTTGATGTTTTCATTCACCTCAGCAGACAGACTGTAGCTTATTGTTCAGAGAGACTTAACGTGAGAGACAGACAGGCTGGACAGAGCAGGACTGGCCTGGTGACATTTCACTGGCGACAGCAGCAACACACTGTGACCTTTCAGCTCTGTGTCCCGCACTGAGGGGACGCTCGCTGCAGGGCCAGCACTGATAGCAGAGATAGGACTGTGTGTGTGTGTGTTTATGCAGGACACGAAAGAGCAAACACTGATGGTAGTGATGTCTCCCTGTCTGTCTGTCTGTCTGTCTGTCTCCATGGCTGCAGTGATCCATAGCCACTGCCGTCAGCGGTCCCATGTGATGAAAGTGATAAAAGTTACAAACGTGTTCACACCATCTCGAGTTTTTTCAGTTGAATGCAATGTGTGAAAAGTGCTCTCTGATCTGTCTCCACCAATCCAAAGTTATCAATGGTAGTGTTACTCTATGAATAATGACTTTTTTTTTTTTTACAATTAAACAGGCTGATCTACCCACTTAAAGTTCAACAACCTATATAAAAACCAGAGGCATGGGCTCAAGTCACATGACTTGGACTTAAGTCAGACTTAAGTCAATAGTTTGATGACCTTAGACTCAACTTGACAAAATCAAAACAGACATTTGCAACCCGACTTGGCCTTTAACACTAATGACTTGTGACTTCACTTGGAGTTGAGTCTTTTGACTTGAGAATACTTAATACCTTTTCCCTCCAAGCCCAAAGATTCAGAAGTATGTTATTTAAAAAGAAATGATTTCTCTTAATTTCCTGAATTACATAACATCAGCGCTCCTCCTTCCCAACAAGTAAACACATTTTCCCCACAAATACAACATGCTAACATTATTAGCACAAGCCTATGGCATTTTGCATTGTATAAATTAGCCTAACAGCTAGTTGACTTTTCCTCTACTCATATGAAGCCAGGGACAACAGCAACATTGAACAAAGGTAACATTACAAAATTTGGCTCCATCACAACTCACAAGGTTCACTGACAAAACAACTGTCTAATACTGAACACGTTTTCCAAACAAATACAACATGCTAACGTTATTAGCACAAGCCTATGGAATTTACAATGCATAAATTAGCCTAGCGAATAGCAGAGATTTCCTCTGCTCCTATGAAGCCAGGACAAATCACACACAAGACTTAAAATGTTATTTGTATGGAGGCTTTATTGTCTTAACAAAAGTCGCTGCAGCATGTAGTTACATTTCTCAGGCAATGGTGTAGATTCGTCGCAGAAGTATAAATCCTGCTTTAGTTGAGATTTGCAACACAATGACCTGGTCCCACCTCTGTTACAAAGTCACTTCACCTTGGGTCGGCTGTTACAGACAGACAGGGGTTTGTTAGAGAGGCTCCATGATGTCCTGTTAGCTCTTTAGCACCCAGGTGCCATGTGCAGCCTGCTTTAGTGTGAAAGTGTTAACAATGAAATAGTGATGTTGAGGAGGATTTCTGGCTCCCACTCATCTGTCTCTCTGTCAAGTCTTTTCATTCAGTATGAACCCACTGCCTGCCAGAGAGAACTTACTTAATTTTCCAAATGTTTTTCTTCTTTCAGAAGGTATTTTATCATTTGATATCACAGCGGGAGTTTCCCTCCAGCAAACAGCCTCCAAACAAAAAGTCAATTCTTTCTCACTATCTGTCTTGATATGAAGCATCAGCATTATGTTTTAATGAGGGAAATTTCACCGTGGGCTTTCTGTGTGGATTCTGTTTAATGTCTCATTACTCTTCATCTCAGTGCTCACTCTGTGACTCTCTTTGTTCTCCACAGCAAACAGCTCAAACTAGTCATTCTCTTTCTAATAATAAACTCACATGTTTTCTTTTTTCTTCGGAAATTAGAATCTACACCGTTTCATACATAAGGAATATTTGATTACCAGAAATGTGACTGGCATCAAGCTTGGAAGTATGGGTTGCATTACAAGTTACATTCCCATAGCATGTGTTCAAATAGAGCAAATGAAGAATGAATTTGCAACTTCAGGGATATTTCTGGTTTCAAACAGCCCGAGTCGAGGTTTTCATTTCTTAGCCAGCTTTCCCATTGGAAATTAGAGGGGCACTCAGGGAGCGCGGACCTCCGCCAAGGCCAAATGCCCTATCTAGAAATGTTAATGAAATTGAAAAATAATTTGTGTATCCGCCCCTCGATTTGTATCCACTCTAAAATTTGATTAGTTTTTCCTCGCTACACCCTTCCACCAAGTTTCATGATCAGGTCAGGAGTTTTTCTGCTGACAAACAAACAAACCAAACTGAAAATAATCTCCATGGTGGAGGAAATTCTCTATTCAGGATCCCCATATGTAATAATATGATTGAATTTACCTATACATTGCTAATTGAGATTTGAGAAGTTGGGGACATCGCTGAAAAGAAGTCAGAAGGGGCAAGAAGCATGAGCAGTCAAATGATCACTCAGATTTTAATCGCAGGTTGTATTATGATGAGAAAGGAAAGTCAAGGAAGTAAAATTATCATCTAAACTCTATTGTAAACATCCATCACGTTTTTTTGACTTCGTTGTGACGATGTCACCATGTTCTCAGATCGGAAAAATGTGTACCGAACTGAACTGAACCGAACCGTACCGGACTGCTCGGTAGAAATGGGGCTTAAGTATTGTCCCATGACGATGTCCAACCACTATTCTTTTCTTAAACCTAACCTAACTGGTGGGGGGAGTAATTCAAAAGATATTATACAACTGTTGAATGAGGATATGTTGCCTTAGAGAGACATTTGTGATAAAGCTGTTGTGTTTTAACTACTTGCAGTACTATGAGAGAAATACTGAAATGAAAACACTGATTGCTTGAAGATAAACTTTCCCACACACCCCTCTCTATATAATCTATATGATGTAGAGCGTAAAATAGATCATTCGCAAAGATCAAACTCCAGACAGACAACTCTTTGTTGTATGATTTAGGTATAGCAGACATGAGATCGCCATGATATACGTACAGCCTTGTGAGAAGTGCTTGACTTTAAAAAGTGCTTCAGGCTTTCTGTGTTTTAGCCCACATCACTGTGCAGAGCTCTTCACTTCAGTAGTTCCCACAAGCAAACACAGATTGATGTGTTGTTGAGCAAAAGCAGCTCTCCCAGCAAATCTGGCGGCAAATTCCCGACGACGATCAATTCGGTTTTTCTTTTCTTAACCACCAAATCCCTCATTTGACTTGAGGGAGGGGAGGAAGGAAGCTGCTCCGGTGCCAAGAACGACAAGTGAATAAACTGATGGTTTCAGGGTCCTTTTTTTTTTTATTACCTGTGCTGCCACAGAAACAAGCTGTCAGACAAAATGAAGGGATAAGTCATACAAGTGCTTAAGAGTCATGCAATACTTCCTCAGTCTGGCTATCATCATTAGCCAAGGCTCTGTCCTTTTAGTATTTTCTTACACCTCTCAGAGGTTTATTTAGATTTCAGCCCTCCCTCTCAAGCACTTATTTCTGTCTTTATTTTCTTTGATTAGAATAAATGCTTCTCTAAGGCGAGACACAGAGGAAAAATTATGTGGAAAAAAAAAGTTCAACTCCCTACTCTCGATGTGATGTTGATGTGTGCCGGGCAGGGTTCCACAAAAAGGTTATTGTGTGGCTTAATTGCGCCCAGTGGATTGTGACGGTGGTGGGGAGTGAGGTAAGGGTGCTGCCCGGATCACGGGTTGGGCAGAGCCTTGCCCTTATGTTGCGACGGTTCCACAGCTGTCATCGCCTTATTGTCCCGGCAATTACCCATAATTACTCCTGGCAGGGCCAGTGCCATTCAGTGACGCTAACAAAAGACGCTACCTTCCTGTCTGTTTGATCAGGGAAGCTGAGGATGTCAGAGTGTTGTCTGGAAATTCACAGAGAGGAAGAACGTGCAAATCATCTGCTTTAAAAGGTCACTGATCTGGTAAGTCTCCATCAAGATTAGCGAAGAAAAATGATTATCCACAACCTGGCAACACAAAAGTTGTTCTTATGAATGATTTATAAAAGATCTCCAAACCCTTATTTTTGATTGATTGACCATGGATTACTGTGTATTATACAGTGTAGTATACCCACATCACACCATCTCTGTAGACCTGGAGGTACCTGATAAAGTCCAGGCCAAGTCTACACTCCTACGTTAACAGGCAACATGCCAGAAGAGGTTAAATGCTGCAAATATTTACGGACTTATAATGGCTTAATCAGTGTCTAAAAGCAAACTGATGCATGTGACAGGGAAATGAGGTGACAGTGTACATTACATTCCTCAAATAAGGCCACATTTCCTCAACTCTCTTTATTGACCATGGATTGTGATGAATAATGATGAATAATGACAGTTGTGTGGATGTTTGCTCATGTTGCCTGCAGCTTTCAAACAAATCAGACTGAACCACACCCACAGTGCCCCGATGACGCCAATTAATTGAGGGGTGTTTTGTGTTCCCACTGAAGCCAAAATGACCAAGGCCAGCATCAGCCCAAACTCGCCACGCTAGAAGAAATAAGTCACGCCGTGTCCGGTTGCCCGACTCAGCTGAGACTCGGCATGAATGACGCCACAGATTCGGCCCAACTAAAGTGGCCAAATTTCGGACTACCGACACTGCCATCACTGGATAACTTCTTAGTCAATATGGATGGTTTTTCCCCTTGAAGTTTAAATTTGATTGTTGCATTTGCAGAAGAAATACTTAAGATTTTAAATCAAGCATTCAGGGGCTTTAAAGCCATAAATTACAGCCATACTACCTTATTCAAAAGCATTATTGTGAAAACGAGCTGAGATATTCATTTCCTGTACCAGACTATTGCATGACAGTGATTATTAAGGTAAATGTGACAACATGTCTCTACATGGATTCTTCCAACCCAGCTCCATGTGCTGTAATGTTATGTTAGTGCAGAGTAGCAGTGTAGATAATTGGCATATAACTCACAATGTTCTCCACACTACACACCCTAAATCATCCACTGTGAAGCCTATTATATGATACACAGTACACTGCAGATGTTTCTGCTCTCCTAGTTATCATGGCTCTACGGATGTGTCTGCTACCGGTTATCCAAACCAGGGGTTTAATCATTACAGAGAGCCCAGACATGTTCCCATGCTGCGACTGATTTCACTGTCATTTTTCATCCGTGAGCGGCTGGAACAAACTTTACAGCCACAGCTCCTTCACTTAATCATGTTTTATTGCTCCTCTGACCCTCGCTGCCGAGAGGAGATGGCAGGACATGGCGGGCCGGGGCCTTAAACTAATAATTATAAACCAGCCTGCCCTGTCTGTTTAGCAGACAGCCACTTCCTCAGATAATACACAAAGCTGGAACAGTGGCAGTGGAGCGTATGGAATACATAGGGGGTAGACCAAATGATACAAGACTTAACTCTTGAGTGTCTTAGTCACAATAACAAACACTGCTACGACATGGGTCAGCACTAACACTGAAGCTAGGCAGTAATGACCGATGAGGCTGCTGAATCTGCGAAGACTAGGAGGTAATGGGGAGTTGGAGGATGCTCACAACGGCAACATGAATGAAGTTAAGGTAGAAAGAGAATCGTGTTTGAAAATGACAGCAGCAAGATGATAGGCCAACGATGAAGATGTATCACTGATACCTCAATGGACAGCTCCAGACAATGACATGAGAATGTGTGCAAGGAGTGAATGGCAGACAGTATGAGAAATAAATTACAAGCCTAAGCATGCAAAATACCTTGTGTCTTTCTGCCCAAACGTTCGCTAGAGCTTCATTTAGCTAACATTCGCTAATAGCCACCATCAGCTACTGTTCATACCAGACCAAGTAAGGCTATAACAGTAAAATCTCTGAGTGTATGGGCTGAGCAAGGGTGCGTTTTATTGCTCATAAATTCAACTTTTCATTTGCAAGAAAGACACTGTGTTATTTCTTCTTTCAAAAGCCACACAGTCTCACTTTTAACTCCTTTTTTAGTGTTCATGTTATTTTGTCTACCCCCTGTAATTCCCATAAGTGCAGACCCATTGCCAAATTGTTGTATTTCACACACAAGCTCAGAAAACGGTGGCACACCGAACAAGGAAGTTCTATGAAAGTCACAAGTGAATACGATTTTGTGGCGTGACTGCATAACTTTTACACCTCGCTGTGCCAGCATCAATAGTCGAGGCCTCCAAACCACACTGCACTCACTTCCAGGACGCACACTGTGAACTCACAACAACATTTCTGAAGAATTAGTTTATTAAGACGACAGAGCTTCATAATATTTATGCGAGGCAAGACCAAGGTCAGCTGGAGACCTGTCGCCGAGCTCGCGGCACCGCTGCCAGCACCTCTGCCATGTTGGGTGGAGACTGTGGTCATTTTCTGAGAACAGCCAACATTTTTAACTCAACATGTAAGACTTAAACACAGAGAACTGTGACTCCCAAGTTGATGTAATATGTCCTGGGAGGCCTCCTTGCTGTGACCCGAAGAATTTCCTCGCATTCAATTAACTCGTGCTGCGGTTTCTGCACGATATATCAAATGTGAGTGAATGTAGGTTTTATAAAGTGAATGCGGAGCTGTAACGTCTAAACAGACCAAAACACGACTCTCCAGCTTTTGGATGTGACCCAAATCAGAGAGGACACAGCTGAAGCGATGCCTGCTCCAACCCAAATCTATAAACTGGGAGCTTCTCTCTGCTCCCACAGTCAGACTGAAGAGCCTTTTTATGATCTGTTTATGTTAGTCAAAGAAGCAGCCATTTTCCAGCCCCCCTTCAGTTTGGTCTTCGGTACCCCGTCCCATCGGACACATCAGGAAACTCTGGAGCCAGCAGCGTGGGAACACAGAAACCAGCCAGGGGTGCCAACAAAATTGTCTGACTTGCACACAAACGCGCACACAAGGGTGCACCCATGCTCATGCAGTCAGACACAAATACTCACACCAGTGCTCTTCCGCCCAACGTCCCCCTACGCTGTCCTCACCTGCAGCAATAACTTTGTCACGTCATAAAAAAACAGTCTCTAAAATGAACACCACTTCCACATCCACCTCGGCCTGAGGTAGCGTGCGAGGTGTTTTATTCAGACTGCGTTCGCGAGCGACTCCAGCTTTCACCATGTCTCTTGCACTTGGCTCTGGGGCCCGCACAGTAAACCAAACAGCATAACAGCTTCTTTGTACATGTATTTCTGGCCTTTTGGTGCTGTGATTACACAATGCGCGTATTATTTTCATGCACATTATGCACGGTGGAAAATGCTTTCATCTCGGGGCAGGGTTTCACAGTGGCGCTGCCCTCTCTGGCCGTGGAGACACACGGAGTGGAGACGAGGGTCTGCGCCTGACACAAGTCACACTCAATCTGGGCTGAGGGAGAGCAGCGGTGGCCGCAGGCGCTCTGCACGGGCGAGCTCGCCTCAGCCCTGCCTGAGCTTTCCATTCATTTGCTTTACGTTTCCTCTCTTGTTTTATTCCCTTTTCTCAGAGAGCTCAAGGGTGGCCACGAGGTTAAAGGAGCATTTGCTTACCGTACACATGGAACTTTCCATACTTGTAAGATTGCTTGTTTCTATTTGATCACTTCACTTAGATCTAATAGCGCTTGGATCTGCTTGATTAATAAGATTTTGATGGTCTGCCACACAACACTCTCACAGCGTGCCCTTATAGCTCAAAATGGCATTATTAAAGTGTGCGGGCCGTGCCTAATTCAAAAAGCTCAAGCTGCTTTTACGCCTGTAATTATGAGATTTATACCCCCACAGCTACCTATTCCCTTTTTTTATTTTCTTAAAATTTTTCCACCTCAATTTCCAGTTACATCCTTAAACAGTAAAGGGGCTCAAATTAAGCGGCCGCAGTGGCAATCTGGTTCCTATTTTGGGACGTAAAAGATCAAAAAATGAAAAAGAAAAAGAACAGAGAGAGAAAGAGAGCGGGCTGCTGCCTGCCACCGCCGAGATGCTAACCGTTTCCATGTGTCTGTGTGTCTTTGCTAAATCCCCCACCTCTTTTTTTTTCCGGCTGCGTCCCGCTGCTTCTTCCCCTCGCTAAACAGACTATAAAGAGCATGCATGGTAGTAGGAGGGACTCAACAAGGTGCAAGCACTTCAGGCAGCCAACCACAGTCCTCCTTTCCAGGCTCGGCTGCTCTCTGCCTCGCCTGATTGGCTGCGGCGGGCGCACAGATGTTTCTTCTTTAATGATTTTTGTAACCATTAAGTTAATAGTTGTTTATGGCAGTGAAATGCAGGAATGTGGGGGGAAGTGGAGGAAGGGGAGCAGGCTGATGGATAGGGAAGTGGGGGGGGTTGAGGGGGGGTGATCATGGGGTAAATATGAGGAGGGGGCTGGCAGACTTTGGGCCAACTGCGGTGGAGACTGTGGGTTGACGTTACGAGGGAGATGGAGACAGGGGCTTCACACGTACTCTGTCATGTATAGACACACACGCACACTTACGCACAGCCACATGAATGCATGAACATCCTTTGTGGACCATCAAAGTCATGAATACAGAGACCCAGACAGAGAGGCAGTAGCAGTAGGCTACATACTGTATGTCTACCCTTCTCTCAGTGTCTAGGCCTGGGTGAGGCGCTACAAACCAGCACAGATAAATGTGTAATGGTATGATACACTGGGATTTAACACCAACTTAATGGGATTCATTTCAGCTGCAATGCAAATTTAATACAACTGATATTATTGCATGGATGAAAGAGTCCAGGAGTTTGGGGCCAGGGTGTCTTGGACGTGGTGCTAGCTGCTAATGCTAGCATTACTTGCCTCTGGTTAGCTTCCGTCCAAAATATAATCACCTTTTTTGACCAGTATGAGGCAAGTTACCACACATAGGGCTGGGTATGGTTTAAAAAAACTATGATAGCAGTACCAATACCCATGGGCCCCTGGGCACAGATATGCAACAGGTCTCACCACCTCTCCTACACAGGAGCAGGACACACAGACTTTGTGGTTTTGCCTCTTTTTTTGTTGTTGCTTTGCATCTCTTTGTGTCTGAAGTCATTTTGTGGCCTTTTTGGTTAGTTTGTGTCTCTGTAAGGAGTCGCGGGGGGCTGGAGCCTATCCCAGCTAACATTAGGTGAGAGGCAGGGTTCACCCTGGACAGGTCACCAGACTATCACAGGACTGACACATAGAGACAGACAACCATTCACACTCACATTCACACCTACGGACACTTTAGAGTCACCTAATAACCTGCATGTCTTTGGACTGTGGGAGGAAGCTGGAGCACCTGGAGGAAACCCACACTGACATGGGGAGAACATGCACCACTGTGCTAAACGAGCTACTGTATAATCTCATCCTCACATGATCAAAAATTGCCTTATTATTTGATCACTTATTTTCTGTCATTTTTTTATTATATTCATTTTATGTAGACTGGACCACAAGAAGACGAGCAACTATTGCGGAAGCTATTCAAATACAGAATAAAAGAACTTGTATATGCATAGACACACATTAGAATAGGAACACACACATACACAATGCATGCCCCACACCAGACTCAGAGTAAAAAGCCTTTTAAAGAGGGATGTATTAATTATCTGAGACAGGAGAAGATTAATGGTTACTGGAACACACTGCAAAGAAAACAAAGGATCACTCAGCCGCTGCAAAGCTTCACTTTCTGTGTGTATATGTTTGTGTGTGTATGCTTTCATATCATCACGATACAGCACACATGTAGTAAATTACACATTCATTTCCCTCATGGTATTTGAGCTTTCCCTCAGACTCCTGCTGCAATCCCACTTCCTCCTCCAGCTTTTTTCTCCCGCGTCCCAGTGGACACAAGCATCCATCTCAATCCAATCAGGCATCTCTCCATCCTGCAGGAGCCTCCAACATGTAAACACATGAGTCAGCATTCAAATACAGTGGTTACTGCCTGTATTCCCACTCAGCCACTCTGGATTTATGGAGGGAGTGATGTGCAGCTTCTTGGAGCAGCTTTGAGAGCAGCAGAGTGGGCCCCAGTCTGGCCAGGTACAACCCCAGTGGAGGCGTGGCCTGCTGGGTCAGAATGAATCCCAGGTGTCCCTCAGAGGAGGGGTAGGGTGGTTGCGGCGGCGGTGGTTGGGACCGTGGCTATCGCTAACGACGCTAACACAAACCTTCTGTCGCAGCCATATAAAACGCTGCCCCTTATTAAGAGGGGAAAATGAGGGATGGGTTTCCTATAGGGTCCCTTGAGGGGCTCTGTGGAGCATGACGTGGAGGGATGTGGCGTGTGGGACTGCTCATATGCACTTCTACTGTATCTATCAATCTGTCCGCCGGTCCTCTCCCTCAGACTTTAAATCTAGCATGAATGATGTGCAAATACGAACCGCAGGCACATGTGTGTTGTCTCTGTGTTTGTTTGCTGATTTGGTAGTGTTTGCTTTAGAATCACCCTCCTCGCTGAAGCAGCCTCAGAGCACGGCTCACATTCATTACATGAGACAGGGTTATTCTACGCTCGCACAAGTGAGCTGAGATTGGCTGCAAACATCCAGTTTGGACTGAGACCGTCACCGACCACAGTGTAATTAGGCTTATTTGCTCCCCTGTTCTCTGTATACACCATCAAAACTATGCAACATTTTTACGGTTTTATTTCAAATCATCTGAGTGGGAAACAGATGATGTCATTATGGCCACAACTAACATTTGCAGCTATTTTCATAATCAAGCTGTTCATTATTTTTCAGAGTAATTATCTAATCAATTTAGCCTGTTATCAAGTGATTAATCAACACATTGTTTGAGCACTGGCTGCCGCTTCACTCAGTCCTGTTGCAAGAACTTAAAGCTGCTCTAATCAATGTGTTTAAACTACATGGGGTCAAACTGTACAGTAGATCTTTTGTTCTGAGCATCCCGTGTTAGGCTTTCTCTGGAAACAGGAGCTGAACCCACAATGCAGACCAAAGATAGGGGCACAAGTTAACCGGAAAGTTATC
Source organism: Epinephelus awoara (assembly GCA_035609425.1). Classification (NCBI taxonomy): domain Eukaryota; kingdom Metazoa; phylum Chordata; class Actinopteri; order Perciformes; family Serranidae; genus Epinephelus; species Epinephelus awoara. Next base: position 6,111,496 of record CM069314.1, read on the forward strand.
CAGAAACTGGCGGTAAAGCAGTTGTGTAGATGAGAGAAAATGAAAGCAGGGCCAGTCCAAGTGGAGAGGAGGGCACACTTGTGGTTACAACAACAAACTGGTGCTGAATGGAGAGAAAGACCATGTATATATACACTGCAGGAGAGGTAGGTGGCAATCGACCTGATGCAGAGCAGCTGTGAGGTGAGTAGTGACATGACCAGGAGCCACGCCCAGCCCTGGAACAGACAGACGAGGGAAACGGACAACACAAACACAGAACAAGAGGGAGGGGGAAAGAAACACAAGGAATGACTGGAGACAGGGAGGATCCTAACATCCTGGCTGCAAACAAAATATAAGTGTTGTTGGTTTCACTCTTCTGAAAGTGGCATATGGTAAATTATCATTGAGCTTAAACTGCCCCATCCATTTCACAGGTGTGCACAGGTGTGAGGGAATTAATCAGCTGTGGGTGTGTTTCTCAATAATTGACAACAGCCTGTGCACCATATGTCACACACCCCACAAACGAAAGAACCAGGGGACCAAAAAAAGCATAGAAAAAACCTGGAAACCTCAAGCTCCTTACACGCTAAAGGGTATTAGCAAGATTGCTTACAAAAAAATATTGATCTTATGAATGAACACATCAGCCTTGCAGCTTTCATAAATCATTCAAAATGTTCAGCAGTGTATACTTTTATGCCGTGTATCATAAATTGGCTTTTGAGATGCCATGGTGTCTCATCATTTAATCCTTTGGGAGATAGATGTAGCAAAGCAACATCAGAATAAAATATTTATACAATCCTAATTTTCACGTATAGGCATTTATAAGACTTTTGAAAGATTAAAGACATTTAGATTAATAACTTTCCATGGGATCCATTTGAACCCTGCTAACTAACAGAGAATTGTTATCAGACTCTGTAGACAACAACTATACCTTCTGGTTTGGTTCACTCTCAACTTTACAGATGCTCCAGGTGGCTGTTTTCAGCAAAAAAGCTCATATAAACCCATTATTCAACACTGCACAGTTCCAAACAGCAAACAGACAAGGTTAGCCGCTAGCAAATGGGCATATGATGGAGCATTTAGCTGCTAAAAATATGCAGCTAAACAGTCAGGCTGTTCTCATACACTGTTTGCACATATGCCAATGAGAAGTAATGCACCAGAATTTGTATGTAACCCATGTAATCGGGGAGGCTGCGGTCAGGTGGGTGGTGCATGGGTCAAACAAACACAGGACTTTCTCCAAGGAGATTGGTGTCTGTGTTATGTTAAACTAAGTGAACTTTGAGTTATGTTCAGGCATGTCATCCCCATGTTTCCTAAACCTAACCTACATAACTTTACATTACGTACATAACGTAACAACTCCCAACCATGGTTCTTTTCCTAAACATAGCCTACCTAACTTTACTTGCGTAAACGGAACCTATGTAACTTTATGTAGGTTACGTTAAGTACATAACATGAGGACACCATTTATTGGGTGCTAAAACATTAGATATCATACAAACCATGATATGTACATTTTCGTAAGATATTATACGAACTGTTGTACGAAGATACATTGAAATATTGGACTTAATATTTGTCAGGTGGCAAAAATACAAATCCAGCTGAATGCTGACTTTGCTATGTGTTAGCAGGACGTGTAAATAAACAACCGTTCGCTAACCTGTTCGCCAAATTATCTTCATAAATTGATAATATGTCTGTGTTATGCTTAGAACTTGTTGCACTGCCACCTAGAGGCCAAAAAATACATACATTTAGGTTAATTTAAGGTCAGGCTAGGAGAGATACAGTATGTTATTACTGGGTGTTAGTACAGTGCATGTAAACATTACAGCAGAGCAAAATGTAAAAAAATAGGAGTTTGGAAATTCTTGATATGCATTTTGGTTCCCTGTAGCTCCCAACTCAGGGTAATCTGTTGTTTTTTTTCATTTCCATTAGCTTTGGTCTAAGAGTGACAAAACTAACTTTCTCTTCTTCCTCGTCACTTAAGAAAGTTGAGAAGCTTTGCTTGACGCAAACCTGCCTCCAGGCAACCACAATCTTTACCACAATGTTACAATATAAAATTCCTCTCAACACTTCCTCAGTCTCCCGGCACTACCTGTATGTATTGGCTTAATACCTCAGATTTAATGCTACACTTCACCTACCAGTCTCACCTCCTAAACAGCTGAGTGCTACAGCGGCTGCCTAATCCCCCCCTGTTAAACCTGTTTCTATCTGCAAGCCGGCCGCGTCCATCAACAGGAAATTAACCCCAGCTTCCCTGTAATGTGAAACAGCATCGGGCACCATCGCAGCAATTCTCATTCACAAGTCTTACACACACACACACATGCGCACGTTGTTAAAAATATTCCCTGACGCCTGGGACTGGGGTGAGGATGAAGTCATCAACACACATGCAAGAGTTTGGATACGGATGCGCACACATTCCCACACACACGTAAACATGCACGGAGAATTTCACCCAGCCACACACAGGCAGTATTCCCACCACTAACTGGCTGCGGAGACAGCAGTGTTATGGCTTCATTGTGGGCAGACGTACAGCTGGGAATGTGGGACGTGCAGGCTGGAATACCTGGCAAGGCGAGAAGTCTGGGAGAGGAATGCCGCATTGACAGGAAGGTATGGATAGGAAACTCTAGGTATGTGTGTGTAGTGAAAACAGAGGCAACTGTTGTCAAGTGGCATTATCATTTATGGCTAAAGGTAAGAATGTTTGAGTCATGTGTGGTTAACAGGGTGAGATAAGGTAGAAAACAGAAGGGTTTAAAGAGATGTAGGTTTGATCTAATCAAGAAAATATAAGGGCTGATCCAAGTCCAGCAGGAGGGAGTGTCACTGGTGCTGATAAGATTCCAGTAATGACTGGGTCACTCCAGGTGGAGGACACGTGTCAGATCATACGGCATGTACATGTTAACAGATCCTCTATTATCGTTCCTAACACGCTGCTGTTGCTGCCCCTAAAAATGCAAAATGCATTACTTCCCGTGCAGGAAGAGATTTTCTCCAGGAAAGTCCGTCCAGACGGAAAGCGTTTAGAGGAGGAAATATAAAAGCTTTCATGATTTGAGATTTGTCAGATCAAGTGTGAGTAATTCACAAAAGCAAAACAGACTTTTATTAATATCAGAAAGGTCTTTGATAATTACAGTACATGTCAACACTAAAGCTGTGTCCAGAATCACTCCCTCATTCACTCACGCACTATCCTGTATAACAGACACTCTGTAGTTAACTCTATAGTGAGCAGGAAGTCAGAGTTTCAGCTATAGAGTCACACATCGATAATATTTGCATGCTTTAAATGTGACACATTGCATTGTGGGATACTTCGCAGAAGCATTATTGAGGCTGCTAAATAAAATGTTTCACTACAGCATAAATGTGAATACGAAGTGAAGTCTACCACCATGCTAGCAGAACTGTGAAGCTGCACTTAGTCACAACAATCCTGTTTTAATGTGTTGCGTAACTGTAAAAGTTTCTTTATGCTTCTGTATACACTTGACGCAACGTGTATGCAGTTGCTCCGCAGTTGATGTGTGTCTATCATAGTTCTGCTTCCTGTGGTCTGTGTCGCTATGCAATTACCCGCCAAAGCGCTTGGGGATGCAGAGTTCGTTTATATACATGTACCTACCTAGACTGTGTGACGTCTATGGTCATTGCTCGTTCATTGTTTGTTTATCTTCCGACTTTGCTTTAGTCACAGTGAAGATGGCAACCGAGAGAGAAAGACTGTTGCTGGAGCTCGAAATGATCGACATCGCACAACAAATGCTCTTATTACAAAATCAAAAACAATCACAATGGAGACTTTTGAACATGGCGGTGTTGTGGTACTGCAGCAGGAAGTGAAACGTCCCATCTCTGCGTCGGTCGCAGAGGGACGCAATGCCTCTGAAAAGCCCTCTGTGTCGTAGATACGCAGAATGCTTAAGCATGCTATTAATGTTCTTCAAGTAGACTGGTTGTCCTTTTCCTTAACCAATTTACAGCTTTAATTTTAAGGAGCTTAAAATACTCCCATACCTCAGACCTCCCATAATATGCATTACTGACTCTCAAGAGGGTGAGCGGGCAACGATTGCACCAGGGTGGCTCTGGCCTCCCACTTGGCGGCACCACTGGCAATGACTTAATAGCACTCTGACTCTGTATTTGTGAATATTCAGTATTTAAGGGGCACACATATGAAACAGGGTGTTTGGAGGTCATCCACCAGAAAATCCTTTGTGCCAAACATTTAATTTCCTCCCATATAGTGATTCTTTTTAATGCACCAATTTGTGCCTTCTCCACCTCAGTTTAGGGTGTAAATGTCTTTAAATGTGCAAGAGTAAAACTGCTCTGTTCTGAATATTGAGGGGGGCGGATCAACAAAGTCATTAGGATCTGTCCCAGATTTCAAAATTCCAACTGGCAGATCAATATGACAGACTCTGGAGCCATGCTGCTGACGTGACTGAGAAAACCTAGACTTGTTGAATGTAAATGAACAGACAGTCTGTCTGACTGTTAGCACAGATCACAGCAAATAGGATAATATAAAAAGTGGCTGATGTCCAACTCCTCCAGCATTAGCTGATTAGGACAGGATACAACAGATAATAAAAGTAGGAGGTAATTTCAAACAATCTGCTCAGAGATTACGCAGCAGGATGACGTCTTGAAGTCTGACAACCTTGAGTGGCAGTTGACCACAAGAAAAGGAGGGGGGGGAATCATGTACTCATACAACATCTGAAAGTGATCTACTTCCCAGCTACTGACTTAGTCTGACAGCGACCAACACTCACATACCCACCAACATCCACAAAACTCTCCCAGTGCAACACCAACACTATCCCCAAACCCACATCTAGTTAAGCACAGGGTAACGTATTGGCAAATCCTCTCTCCCCATAACATCGAATTCCTCAGGATCATTAGGTAACCATAACCTCAATGTGGGTTTAAAGTTCTTAGAATATTGATCCCGATCTCCTGACACCAAGTCACAGCTAAAAATACATACATGTACGGAGCTGCAGTGTTTTTCAGTACCAGGGATTAATGTGGAACAGCCTGGGTCTATTAGCCGCTGCTTTAAAGCTCCGCGCACATCAAACGAAGGAGCGCAGGAGGAGCAGATGTTGCTGATTTATTAACACAACAAGGAAACTGCTAATGGTATCTGCACTTTATTTGTTTTGGCTAATTACAAGGGAGCAAAGTCCTCAGAATTGACAGCCATGATAATGCTGAGAAATCTGTCTGGTTCAGTCTCTCAGCGCCGGAGCAGAGGAGATGTGCCGTGGGCTGCAGCCAACAGTGGCAGCAGTTTCTTGGCTCGCAGTCTCATGCGCCACAGCTTCAGGTCACAGTGGTCAGTACAGCCCCATACAGTTCTCCGTACAGTTCTATTGTCCATGGACAATACACACTCAGGGCCTCGCCACGGTCACTGGGGCAAATGCATCACACACACTTTTGTCAGACAGAAAATATCCATACCAAAAAAAAAAAACGTGGCTACGTGGACATTCTGTCACTGTGTGATATGTTTTATTACCACACACATACTGTGTGTACTGTATACATGTGTTTCTCGTGGTCAGCACCAAATGATGTTTTGTCCCAGTTTACATGGTTGGCATTAGCTGTTTTTAACCATAAGACAGAATAGTTCTTTGCACTGACTGGTGACAGGAAGTGAAAATTTCTGTATATTATTTTGGTTAGCATTAGGGCTGTACCCAAATATTCGGATATTAGAATATTTGTTTCTATGGGTAGGTATTCATTAGGAAAATTTGGTATTCGACTTTTTGGGGGTTTTTTTACTTTTTTTTTTTAACATATTTTTTTGGTGCTACATGTAGTCTTTTTGTTGTTGGTAAATGTAGGTTATCAATAAAAATCAAAACTTTTAAATTGCATTGTTAAAAATGTGAAAATATCGCCTACCAACTGAGCTTGTGCGCACGGCACGCCTGGCCGCATCCGTCTGAGGCTGTGGATCAATGCCACTATTCCCTCTAACTTGTTGCTGTTTTTTCGTTATCTTTTGAATTTAATATGAATTATGGAACTGTTTTTGTCAACGTTTGTTTCCCCCGTTTTGTACAATAAATAATTGTTTAAACTTTCAACAAGTGTCTTTTGGAGTGCGTGACACAAGTGTGTTTTGACAACAGCCGCGGACTGTCACCTGCTCAACGCATCAGCACCTTCGGATGCCATGACAGTAATAGCCAATAATGTCAAAATATCATTTACATAACGAATTAACAGGCGATCAGTGCTGCCTGACCCACAGGTCCATTTGCGGGTCCCGCGGGTTACGGATCAACCCGCGCATCACTACTCAGCTCACTCTATGAAAGCTGTACACACAGCAGTAAGGCTATAGACATTATATTCCATTCAGGCCGGCAGAACCAGCAGTGCATCGGCTCTACAGTGCACGGCACTGCTGATTAACCATTTTATTGCAGCACAGAGTGTCTGCCAGCAACCAAATACTTGCAGAGGCTTCCTACAACTTGTTTCAACGGTTCCGATTTAATCAGAAGACAAATTAAACAGGATGACTAGCCAATGTGAAAATCAAAAGAAAGCATAGAATAATGTACTGAAGGAGACTGTTGTGCCATCCCATCTTTTTGTGGTGTGAGAGCTAAGATCCGGTCGCAGCTGTGCAAAACTCTGCAATACAATTAGGTCCGAAAAAACCCAGTGTCCCACTGTGTTTCCCCCTGACGCCGCTGGGTGCTGTTAAACAATAAGAAGACACTATTGTTTTAAGGGAGATGTTGGATATAATGGTCTTGGATACTGACTCGAACTAGCAACTCGGGCTCACTCCAAAGTCGTTGAAAGCCGTCCTTTTACGTCGCCATGATACACGGCTGATAGGCATTATTGTTTAACGGGGAAAAGACGGTGGGACAACAACAAAAGTTAAGGCGCGGAAGTCCAAGTAGGACGAGCGGAAGGGGTGGAAGATGAGTCCAACAACCACCGACTTTCCCCGTGCATTTATTTCGAGAGAGACTGCATTGAAATGGTAAATTTTCTGTGGAAACTAAAGTGTATTTTTAAAAGTAGGGAGAACTTGACACAGTGTCCCAGAACGTCAACAACAAATGCACCCAGAGTACCTCGCTGGACCAATTTCAAACACTCATTTTTCATCTGTCGCAAGTCAGACTTTATTGAAGTTCAACATTAAACTGCTGGAATACTCCTTTAATGACACTTCAACAGGAAAGGTCTGTATCCAGGCTGAGGAGCATCTTCCCATTTTACCCCACATGACACCATCTTCTGTTTATTTTCTCCACACTTTTATCAGTGACTTCTATAAATCTGGTCTAAACTCATCAGAGCCTGTTTAAATTCATCCTTCCTCCCTTATAAAAGTTCTTAAAATCCTACGCTCAATGCTGGAAGATGAAGGAATAATTTCCCATCCTTTCTTTCCCACAATTTCCTGAGGAGACGTTTCACCACCTTAAGTGTTCCTTGAAAACGTCAACACGAGTTCTCCACGGTTCTTCTTATATAAGCCACCTAATGGCAAGTCAAAGTCCAATTAAAAGCCACATTCTTAGCATTGATGTAACTGCATCCACCGCTAAAGATCATTTGGTGGAAAAAACAAATTCTGGCCTCCTGGTTAACAGGGATGTTTTCCATTAATAGGAGGAGTGAGAGCGAGCGCTCACCGGCAGACATTAAATGAACCAGGAGACCTCTGTTTGTGCCTGAATGTGTAAGTATGTGTGTGGGGAGTGGGCATTAGTGGGTATGTCAGCACCAGTGTGTATGTGCAGCATGCACGTGCACATGGAAGTTCTCAGCAACCGTGTGTGTGAAAGGAAGAGGATGAGCCCCATTTGAAGGCCCAGGGGAGAGGGAGGGCGGCATCACAGGGTAGTGTGGGTAATTTTCATACCTGTCCCGTTGGTAATGGCGCATGGATTTCATGGGGCCCCAAATTAGACTTACGGGATTAGATGAAGCTGCTGTACTGTAGGAAGAGGGGGGAAGAGTTAAGCTTTCTGAGGAAGAGAAAAAAACATGAATGTACACAAAAATAGAGTCAGGACCGAGTGAAAAGTCTGAACACCGTGACTTATGCAGAAAACATTTAATGCACAGAGCCTTCAGCATGCTAACAGTGCCACTTTATTAGGTACACCTTGCTAGTACCAGGTTGGACCCCCTTTTTAATTCTTGGTGTCATAGATTCAACAAGGTGCTGGAAACATTCCTCAGAGATTCTGGTCCATATTGACATGATGGCATCACGCAGTTGCTGCAGATTTGTCGGCTGCACATCCATTGAAGAGTGAAATATAAACTAAAAAATAACTCAATTTTTCCAATTTACACAGCTCACACAATTAATTTTCCTCCTGAATATTTTGCTGAGCAATCAAAAGTTGTTTGTTGTGCAACTGAACATTTTTGGCTTCTAGATAATTGAAATCTCACATTAATTCAGGCCCATGTGTTTATTTAGCTTTTATATTTCCTGATCATTTTTATTTCAATCTACAGTAAGGGCCCCTTGTCATTTTTTAAAGCTTTAAAGAGTCAGACAGGAAGACAGAGACAGACAGGCAGAGAGCCACTGGAGGACAAAAAAAAAGGAGGATCAGGAGGGAGGCAGCGAAGGGAAAAAAGGTTGGAGAGCTGGAGGGTGAAAATTGCAGCAGTGGGATTATGGAAGATTACCGTGCAGGAGCAGGAGCATAGTTTGGGGGAGCCAGAGAGAGTTAGCTTTCATCTGGTCACACAAGACAAAGGAGCTGCCAGTGACGAGCCCGGGTCCCCCTACAGCCATGCTGGATGGTGAATGGGGTGTTAGGGAATGGCAGCATGTGTGTGTGTGTGTGTGTGTGTGTGTGTGCGGAGACTGGCTGTTTAGAGAGGTTACCACAAAAAGTGACAGAGTGAAAGGGACACAACCCAAAAAAAGACCAGATTTATGGGAAAGAAATATGTGAAAAGTTTTCTAATAACTTGCTGCTCCTGTCGTAAAGAAAGACAAACCAGAGACCATCTTGCAAAGGGATCGCTCACGCCACGATACAGCGATTCACGGATTTAAACAAATGTGGGCCAGGGGCGTAAAGAGGAGGGGTGAGGGCCCCTTCCTTATTTCTTAACCCCGGGACCCTTGCTCCAACCGCATCCATCTCTGAACTCAACCCTCATTTTTCACAGTGGCAAAATCTGTCCATAGATAGACAGACAGGCGTCCAGTATAAACACTGAGCAGAGAAACCAAAATGGCTTCTGTGGTAGTTCCCACTACAATAGATGCCACCAGCCCCATTTTGCCATTACACACACCCACACACACACACACACACACACACACACACACACACACAGACTCACAAGGTGAAAACAATACCAGCCGTCATGACGTTGTTGCGGCTGGCAGAGACGGGGATATTTTAGTTATTATATTTTAGTATTATTTTTGACTGGTTGACATGTATAAACACCAAATGTCAGTGTTTTCTAGTCTCTCTCACACACACACACACACACACACACACACATAATGATGGAGTTAGGGGGGAGGTCTCCAGATGAGTGTTTGTAGTCTAACAGAAGCCTTTCTTTCTGGTGGCGGAGTGCAGGCAGACAGTCTAATTACACCTCTGCACCACACCAGGCTACTGTCTTACTGTAGGGTTAGCTCAGATGAAGGGCTTCTTTGTGTGCATGTGTGTGTGTGTGTGAGAGAGAGAGAGATGTGATAAAGAAAGGTGAAGACGAAGTCACTCAGATCAGATCTTTTGTTCAGATGAACCTTGCGCTGTTTTCTGCGTGAACCTCTGCATGCGTGTGTGTGTGTGTGTGTGCGCGCGCGCGGGGGCGCATGTTTATATATCAGTTACCAGATATCTTTTACTATCTCTGTCTCCCTCATTTATTCAGTCACTCAACTAAGTCTGAGAGTGAGAGTCTGCCGCTGTCATCTGTCTGTGTCGTCTGCTCAGCCATATCTAATGACCACTAACAGGCCATCTGGACTACCTCAACATATAGACCTTTACTCTCATTTCACCAGCCACACTCTTTACACACACACTCACACACACACACACACTCCTCTCTCCTTCCATCCCGTAATCCTATACATCTTGCAGCTCTGTTTAATCTATATATAAAAGCATTTACATACCAAACACACACACATACAGTATATCCACAGGTGTGTGTACTGTACACATTCATGCACATGTAAATGAACAGTTGGTGTACAGTTAGATTTCAGGTAAACAGGTTATGATACGGTGCTTGGTGAAGCTGCTTAGCAACGTCAGATGCAACCTGCTGCCATGCTCTTAAAAGCTGGCACACAAAAGGCACGAGAGTAGCACCCATTGGCGTTTTCCAGGCGGTTGAAGATGCGGCATGTCCACGGCCCCTTATACACCTCCAGAGTCAGGAAACAAGCAGGTAGCATCACTGCAGACCGGTGAGACCCCACACACAACCTCTTCCATGTTCTCCCCTCTGGTTGCCACAACAAACAAAACATCCTTTGCACACTGCCCCAATGCAATACTGTGTTACTGTGAATAAAATGAGTTGTCGACATATTTTTATTTTATGGTCGTCAAATGTTTAGCCTTTCTTTCTTCACCTTTGTTGTCCTTGTTTTAGCTTTGTATCTATTTCTGTGTGTACATCAAGAGCACAAAAAACTAAGTCATGTGCGTGAACTCACTCACTTGGACTTTAAAGCTGATCCTGATTCTGAAAATGTGCACGTGTCCACACAGAAACATGCAGACAGCACCCTGAAAACACTCTATCAGAGGGCAATGGACACATTGGCTATCTGTGTACACGGACAGGCCATGTGTTTGCTAGCACATACAGACCATAGACTATTATATAAATAGTCTATGGTCTATTTATGATAGTCTATTTCAATGTTGAAATTAGCTACAGAGACCAAAACTGTTTTTGTCCCAGGCTGTAAACACGTTTATTTAAGCTGTAAAGTTGGACACTTTAACATGGGGGTCTTTGGGAATTGACTCACTTCTGGAGGCAGCCTCAAGTAGCCATGAGAGGTACTGCAGTTTTTGGCACTTTCGCATCAGCTTCATTTTCAGCCCTGGAGGTTGCGGCTCGATACAGACAAAGCACGTGAGTAGATGACCACCTTTACGTCACGTGGGCCCAGGCAGCCACGGAAAGTAAAACAAAGAAATATCTCAGAACAAGTGAATCTAAAATGGACAATTGTGAAATCATATTAACCCAAATGTTTGAAGATAAAAGTGAGAGTTTAAAATAATGACCCAAAGTATAGAGGAGAGAGTTATCTCAGCAGGACACACCCCTTCATACACCGCCCCCTCGGGCCCATTCTCTGTGCTGTGATGACTCTCTGTCTTGGGAGAGCTTAGCGCTGTCTCTCAGGTATCCCTCAGCTAAGACTTTAATCTCAGCCAGAAACTAGAGCCACACACAGCACTAATGGGCCATAATGGCTGACAAAAACACACGGAACAACCTGCAGGGGCTCTCTGGCTTTTCACAATCTGCTAATTCCACTGTCTCAGCCTGGCTCGCCTCCGACCCATTCACCCTCTGTCTCTCTTTATCTCTCTCTGTCTTCCTTCCTCCACTTTTCTCCTGCTCAGTGATATTCCCGTCTCTCTCAGTCCTCTGATCTTGTTCTGCCTCTGTTTCTGCTGGCGTTGGGCAGGTCTGTCAGCAGTAGTTGATTCAATGGTCGGCTGCATACTTGAGTCTGACTGAAGCTTTGTTGTGGGACCTGCTGACCCCCCACTTAACAGATCCTTGTAGCGTGTGTGTGTCAGAGTATCTTTGTGGGTGTGTGTTAGTTTACCTATACACATGATGACACCCTAAATGTGTCTGTATGTGGTTTTATCATAGGGGTGCATGTACATCAGTGTGTTGGCACCTATATAAGAGTGTGTAGGTGTGTGTGTGTGACATTCTGATGTAAAACACTGAGCAGAGTGGCAGCAGCTCCACAGCCGCGGGCCTTTTGACAACAACTCCCTTTGTTGGCCTTCTTCTTGACTTAAGAGCTTTTCTCCTTCAGTAACCTGAACAGTTTATTATCCACAGCAGCCATTCAGCGGCACAATGCGGGTGCGGCGAGGGCTGCGCAAGTAGCGAGAGAGGCGGAGGGGGCTTTGCAAGGTGTGTTTGTTTGTTGCTGACGTTAAAACCGCTTGACCTCCCTTGAAAAATGCCAAGTCGCAGTCACCCGGAATAAGGTTTGTTTTCATGGTCAACAGGATTTGTGTGTGTGTGTGTTTGTGTGTGTGTTTCGGTGATCTCTAATCTGACGTGCAAAAGAAAACCATGAGAGTCATCAGCAAATGCGGCAATAACAACTCTGGAGGCACTTTAGTCAAACTCAAGCATACTGTCTCTGCAGTAGTTCAGCATTCTGGAAAATACCTTAATCTCCTTCTTGCCGGAAGGTAGGGGAAAAGATAAATACCACTTGTATGTTTGTTCATGAGATATGAGGCATGGCTTAATAGCAACTACTTCAAACATAAAGCATTTGTCTTTATCTGGACACATTTTCCCCACAAATACAACATGCTAATATTTTTAGCACAGGTCTATGGCATTTTACATTGTATTAATTAGCTTAGTGGCTAGCAGACTTTTCCTCTACTCATATAAAGCCGGGACAACAGCAACATTTAACAAAGATAACATTACAAAATTCGGCTCCATTACAACTCACAAGGTTCACTGACAAAACAACTGTCTTATACTAAACACATTTTCCAAACAAATACAACATGCTAACGTTATTAGCACAAGCCTATGGCATTTTACATTGTATAAATTAGCCTAGCAACGAGCAGAGATTTCCTCTGCTCATGTGAAGCCGGGATAAATCACACACAAGATTTAAAATGTTATGTGGAGGCTTTATTGTCTTCATGATTTATTGTTTCTTATCTGTGAAATTAACAAATTTTATTTTTATTTAATTAACAAAAGATAAGTGACCTGTGTGCTGTGAAGTCAAATGTACCTGCAAACACCATGAAAACACTGGAAAAGGTAAAGTCATGATGCACATCAAACACTTCATATGCTTCAAATAAATATTTATCTAAAAGGAAAATGCGTTTTAATTCATGTTACTGGTTGTTGCCTTTTGACACTCATCTGTTTCATTCACTACTTCGTTCACTAGTTCCTGATAATCATTGACCCAGTGACACAGGATGACACATCCTGTATCTTATCTAGGTAATTCCCTCCCTCTTCCGTTTCATCCGCCAAGCGTAACATTATCATGCACGCATGACTTAGTCATCTAACCATAAAAGCCACCAGAAACTGCCACCCGCCAAATGATAGGCCCCTGGAGCTGAGCAGCATGGGAGTTAGAGCAGCAGGCTGGGGAGAAACGTTAGCCACCATTGTGTTCATAGAGACGCCGATTTGGAGTAAACAATGTGAGCGATGCTTCCATAGACAAACAGGCGTCAAGCTGTCATTCAGATGTGGTTTCATCCAGACGCCTACCGGCCTCTGCTGCTGAGTGATGCAATGTGTGTGTGTGTGTGTGTGTGTGTGTGTGTGTGGAGGTTTCTGTGTTTGACATCTTAGTGCGCATTGTCCCAACCTCACCTTTTGTCATATTTTAATGGTTGACACTCACCTTCAATTACCTTGATGACTTGTTGTCTTGTTCGTTTGTTGTACTTGTAATAAATCCCATGGATTTGCATGTTTTAAAGGTGTTTATGTCTATGTGTGTTTATGTGTTTATTTTGGGTCAGTGTTGGAGTTGGATTGAGTAGGATTGTTGTGTTTTCATTAGCATAGGCCTTGTTTACATGGATACCGATACACATAAAAACAGATTTCTATTTATCCCGTATAAAAAAATTCAGGGTTAACACGATCAGTTGTGAAAACGATATCCCTGTATATACGAAAACGCAGGAACGGCAGCTTTTTGCTGTAATTAGCATGCCAGGCCAGTAGGTGGTGATACGCTATATGTCAAACACCATAGAAGAACGTTCTGCACATGCACAGTGATTTGTTTTCGTCTTGGCGCTAGTGATAAAAACAATGATAAACTACATTTTGACCTGATGTAGCATAGTTAGCTGCTATGCACGTACTAATATTGGGCACAGCAGACGTCTTTGTGCACCGATGTAGCGGTGATATTGATGCAGCAGTGCTAAGTTCATTTGTAAGATAAGTAGTCACAAAAGTGCTAACGAAACGTTAACAACGCAGCATATATCCGCCATTGTTGTCATGGTTCCCGGATAAATACCTGTTTTCAGAAATATACAGAACCGTATAAACAGGCCCTTAGAATAAACTGTTTATGTCTTCATATGGAATGAATTCTCTTTGACAGTCCATCATGTTGCACACTTATGTTTCTAAAGTAGCACAAAATGGCCAAACCAAACAATGACTCCTGATAGGGTCATTCCCGTTTCCACGCTTTTGCATTGGCAATCTGCAACCTCACCGCTAGATGCCACTAAATCCGACACACTAGACCTTTAAAGCTGGCCTTTGTAACTTTTACTTAACAGCGCTCAACGTAGCCACAGGTGGCAAGTATGGTATAAATATAAAATATCATTCAGTGTAACTCAAGTTGACCACAACCCATTTTTAGTGTTTGTTGAATTTTCAGTTATTAAATTTGCTTTTATGTATTTGAAGTTTACAGCACATTTGTATTTTTGATCACCTCACCATAATCAAGTCAAGAGGAGCACAGAACTTTAACCATTTTTGTGGTGGATTCAACTTTAAAAAGTAGAACCTGTAAATTAGCATTTTATTGTGCATGTAAATCAAATAAATGTGAGTTTATTCATGCATTTTCCATGGACTGTGCAAGGAAGTGTGTTATCTGAGGGATGATCTTCCAGAGGCTTCTCTCACATTTATCAAAGTCTCCCCCTCAACTTGCTGGTGCATGCCCTCACTGGATCCTTTCCCTCCAGAGTTTGACCACTTGATAAGTTCAATTAGTCACTGTCTTCCAGCCAAACCAAGCCTAAACAACGCTGGACCCCTCAGAGTCAAGTGGCCTCCCTGGCTTTCATCAAAGTCACTGAGGATCTCCCTTTTTCCTCCCCGTTGCAGGAAACTGGTAAGTCAGGGACAGTTCTAGGGTTTCATAAATTATGTTTGCCCTCCTTAAAAGGGAGGGTGGGATGTGTGTGTGCCTGTATCCATTCCCTGTGTGTACTTGGACTCATTAGGAGGCCATATCACAGTGTAGTTTCCCCCCTTGGCAAAAAAACCCTGCTCTCCACCCGACCAATCACAACATGACCCTGGAGAGAACTGGTTTTAATCAGCAAGGGTGTGTGTGTGTGTGTGTGTAGGTTCTACTTTTGGAGTATTTATAGTGTGGCCTTGCGTGGGTGTCGTGCTCTCTTTCTCCTACATTCATTCATTCAACATATTTCTTTTTAATTGATGTAACATAGCTATAAGTAACTGGACATAATTTTAGAACAGGAATGTGCAGATAGAGAGACAGAGCGCCCTCACAAAGTTAACATCCCTCCAACATTCCCTGACAGCTTTGGCTTGGCACAATACACCATTTCATTTCAATCCAATATGGAGAAATCATTTGCGGGGGGAGTCGTTCCCATGCCGCAGCCTGATGTGCTGCCTGTTCGGAGCTATTTCTGACTAGATTCATGAACTGAAAAAAAAAAAAATTCCCTCCCTGCCTCTGTGCCTCCCGCGCTGGTGGATCTGGATGTGTGGTGGAATCTTGATGGATGTCCCCTGACTGGTTACAGAAGGAGGTCAGATATCCGAGTTTGTACAATATGCCGCAGCGGGCTGTCACATAGCAAAGTGTGGCAGAGAGCCCAGACTGTAGGCTATTATTTAAATGCTATTTTCTTTTTCTATTCTTACGTTGCTGTTTTCTTATGTATTTGGCTTCTACTAATTTATTGCGAGGACTCTTTTGTTCTTGCGAACAGAGAGAATGTGTTGTGTCTCAACATTCCCTACTTACACTTGCTATTTGGAGTGCATAAGTGTGCTCACACTGACAAGTATGGCAGAATCCAGATGGTTTGCTCATACCAGTCAAAAAGCTGACACTTTTAGTCATCAATGGACGCCATGTTGACCCCTTTGAAGCCAATTTTATGTAGTGGCCAAAAGTGGAATTACACCGCCTGTCTCTGTCATATGATGCCATGGGGCCCAAGAAGACCTTTTCCCATAGACTTACATTGTCACTATCAGGATTTGATCTATTCAGTCCAACAACTTCGAAAGTCTGGAAGAACAGCACAATTAAATCATTTTATCCACATTCAAGTTGGCGGAGCTCTAAACCTGGAGTTAGCCACTTGGCCGCAATCGGCTGCACTGAGCCGTCATAAGTCTCTAGTGTGCCGGCTCTATGGGCCCCAGAATGCGGAAGATCAGAGTAATTTCAAACGACAGAAATAGAGCTTTTTTGGCTTCATGCTCCACTGAGCCACTTAAATAGGAATGAACAAGGGCCATCCTCCAATGCTGTATTCAGTTCTCTTAATACATCCATGGGAGGGACCGCCAAACTTGTGAAAATGGCAGCCGAGGAAGCTGCAGCGGTTGCGTCAGCGAACAAGCAAACAAGTCGGCAGATATTTTTTGCAGGTGACAATTGCCATCAAATGTTGGTGGGAATGTTTCATCCAGGCGTAATTTGCTATTACAAAGAAGAAGAAGACATGACAAATGCTGCGTTCGTCATTTCTGACAAGCGCACAACAGTTGCTGGATTTGTGTTTGACACTACTCTGCCGAAATAACGGCGCTACACAACGTAAGTATCTGTATTGCGACACGACATTAGCTTGTTTCTCGCTAATCCTTTCTTGCTAAAGAGTCCGCCAGGGATGACGTTCTTCTTTAGGCCAACACAGATGTAAGCACCACAACAGTTTTGTCATCAAAAAGCCGATGGGAAGATCTGTGGCAAACAAACGTTTATGATACTTAAACATTTTATTCAGCAAGATAATCTTCACAACTTTTATGATTATTGAAGCCTAAATGCAAACCCCATAAGTGAAAAGCTGCCGTTAGGCTATTAACACATTAGCCTACAGCTGCAAGACTTCACGTCACCACCATAACAAGACTGTAAAACCATGTTTGGCGTGATGACGTTGTGTGGTCTCACTTAGCCACTTGTTAGCAACCGCCTTTTTAATACACATAAAAGCTTCAAAGTTCATGAGTGGAGTATTTACTGACGTATTTTATGCCGTAGAACAAAACGTTAAAGTCAGCCTGTGTTACCACAGACCTTATTTCAGGGATCAAACCAAAAGCCCCATTCAAAAAATCCATGCTAACTCATTTCCAGGTTTCAGGACTCATTCACGGCCGTCACTCTATAGAGAGTGTTAGCTTTGTCTTGCTAACTCACAGATGACTCCCCTCTCCTTTCTCTCCTACTTCTACTCTCTCCCTCTTTTCTAAAACTTTTTTCTAATTTGAATCCTTTGTTTCCCCTCTGTCTGTCACTCAGCCCTCCTCACTCTGTCCCTCGCTCAGTCTCTTTTTACAGAACAGACTATAATCTTGGCTTGGGCTCCAGCATCTCCTCCTACCCTTCAATCTCGCGCAGCCATAATTATGGCCACACCAAGCAGAGAGGCTTCTAAATCATTCAGAGATGGTTTGGCTTTCTAACTCCTTTATTTTTTTCCCTCCTCTCCTTCTTAAATAAAGTGGGAGAGAAGCTCCATTTGGGCCTGTTCTGAAGGCTAAATTATAACTGTGCAGACGTTCCTCTTTCGCTGAGTCGCCTTTTGATATTTTATCTTGCACTATTTCGAGCGCCTTATAAAAAAAGATGGGTTGACATTATACGGGGGGGGAAATGTGGGTTCCAGCCCTCGAGCGGACTTTTCCGAGCTTCGAGTCAATGTGTCATTCAGTTTGAACTATTAGACATGTTAAAAAAAACGCGTCACATTTGAGCGTTGACATTTAAATCTTCACTCTTTGACAATGAATCCTCAAATATTCCTTGACAACTGAACGACTACTTGCCACAAAATTGTTCCAGCTATACTGCCCGGCTCGTGAAATCCTTAACCCTTTGAGGGCAAAGCTGTTTTTGCTTCATGTCCAGGCCCTTCATAGATTTAAGGCCCACATGGTTTTGGCTAGACGTGCCATATATTGTTTCAGGACAGTGTATGAATAAAAAAAAAGTTAAAAGACCCCCTTTAATAAAAATCAAGTTTTTAACCATGTTAACATCTCCATATGGCGCTTTTTTTATATATTAAAACATATATCATGAGTGAAATAAGCAGTCAGCACCATGGCCGAGCATTTCAGCTTTGGAAGTGCAGATTCAGAGAGCTTTCATAAGTCACATATCCGAATAACCAGTCCTGTCAACCTGCAAAATGAGAGGATTCAGGGGAGAAAACTGTCCGCCAACTGACAGCAACTCTTTCACACGAGCCCAGAAATATTATTCTTGGGTCCCATGTTATCATGTGACAGATCCAGAAGTTGTAATTCCACTGTTTGGCCACTATGCCAAAATTGGCTCAGGTTACACCTTTGCTTCAGTACCCCCCTTGTTCACTACCCCTTAGCCCTTGGCCCTCAAAATGAAGCAACGAGGGGGTAGGGGTAGAAATCTTTCCCTAGGACTTGGGTAACCACTCATTACGTCACCGCATCGCTTACGTTCACGCATACATAACTATTATAAACAGGAAGCTGCATTTCCAACCGGCATCTACAATGGAGTGTCAATGTTAGCTATGTATGAACGTTTTTCCCCATCTCTTGCTCGGTGGTAGCCATGGTGACCCCTATACGCAAAAAGAAATCGGGACACCACTACCCCTCGCGGGAACGCGCAAATGTAGGGGGAGGGCTAAGGGGAGGTATTCGGACGGGCCCTTTTTCAGCCTGTGGGTGAATACTTAAAGATGGCAATCTGCGCTATGAAAAGTAATGCTGCATACAAGAATAATCACCTTGCCGGTGTCAACGTCATGCTGCACAACAATGACCTTGTTGTTTTTTGTTTTCTGCACACGTTTTTTTCCTTCAACAACAAATGTGGTTACATTTTGCCAACACTTGCATGTGGTTTGGTTTAGGCAACAAAAGCACGTGGTTGGGTTTAGGAAAATGCAACCAGCCTCATATCATGCAGATGTGAAAAGACATCTTTTTTCGTCTGACGCCAGAAGTCAGTGACCAAGCAGCACTTCAGAGTGAGACCAGGTTGAAAAACTATTAAGGCTTTAGAGACTGTTAAATGTCTTCTGTCTCTGCTTTTAGTTAGCAAATGACAAAATTGTGTTTTAACTTTGCCAACTTAAAAGGACAGACCATGTTGATAGACATCACCTGTTGCTCTGTTACATTTCATACTTTTACAGTTGTGTCAAAGCATAAAGATTTGACAGATAAAATGAGTAATCAAAGTTTCAGGCAACAGACAAATATCTGAAGTTTACTTCTATGCCAAAGAACTGAGCCTGGCTTTTATAAAGTTTCCTAACTACATTATAAAAACTTGTATATTTAATTATACTGATTATACAGGGCATGTTGTTTCTAACAGTAGCAGTGTTGTCATATCTCTGGCTGTTTGTTCGCCATTGCTTTTTGGGGATGGCAGAGCAGAGATAATACAGTAGTGACTGTTTACATTTTAACAAAATAATGATAAAAAAAAAACAGCGCATAAAGTGTTGTGCATTACAGTAACATTTGTCAGAAGAGAAAGAGAGGTAAAGAAGTATGGCCTGTGTTTTCTCCCCTCCATTTCTCATTAGAGGAACTGTCTGTCCTGTCTCCCAGGGAAAGGCCAGTGTACTCAGTGGCATGCACTTCACTTTGACCTGATAACCTGCAGAGAGGACAGACACAGGAGGGAGCAGAAACAGCAAAGCCAGGAAAGATAGAGGCAGACAGAACAGAGTGTGGTGGTGGTGGTGGAGGGACGAGAGAATAAAAACTAACATGAAAGAGAAGACGGAAAGACAAAGGGGATGGTGGTGGGTGGGTGACATGAAACAAATCTTCCCTGTTTTCTATCTGCTGTCCATCAGTTTGTGATCTTCTGTAAATACATTTCATATAAGTTTATTTGTCCAGAGCGAAACCCTGTGAGGAGCAGGAAAACAAAGTTCAAACAGCACTAATGTGATTATGGTGAGATCAGAGCACAGATCCTATCACTCCCCTCGCTTCAAAAACACAGAGTCGCACCACAAGCTCCACAAGCCACCCCTCATATGTGACAGCAGAGCGGCAGACGCTGCTGTGTATGGAGTCCTAAAAGCAAAGAACAAGGGAGCCAGTGTGTGCTGATTGGATCAAACAGGAGTTGGCATGGGGGAGATGTATGAATAAATGTCATATACAAAAGAATATGGATCGTAGGCTGCAGTATTTCTTACCTTTTAGTTCAAAGCCCTGTAGCATCGTTGGCTTTATCAAACTAATGTGGTTTTGAACTTTTAACGCAGCCTCGTCACCAGAAGAAAATGTTGGTATTGTAAGTTTCTGCATATCATGGATATGTTAGGTTTGTGCATTTATTACATATCATATCAACGTTTCTAAAGTGATGTTGTATATTTGCTGACATTGTCATTGGGAGGTGCACATAGGCATGACACCTGTCAAGCTGCAGACAACCATTCAAGACCAATCATCGCTGTGTCTTCTGTGTCTTTTAGCAGCTTTTACACCACCAAATGTAGGTGTTTTTACAGGACCCATCACTGTGTTTCCCCCAGAGATTGTGGCATTCAAAGCAGTTGTTTTTAACAGAGAAATTGCCGAGTGTGCAGAACATAGTTCCACAAAAAGTGGTTGTTTTTTACGGTGTCATTGCTGCATTTCCAACTGGGATAGTACCATGAAAAGCGGTTGTTTTCTTACCGAGACACTAGTGTGTTTCCTCCCAGAGTAATGCCACAAAATGCACTTGTTTCATTCTGAGACATTGCTGTATTTCCAGTCAGGATAGATCTACAAAAACATTGCTGTGTTTCCTGCTGAGAAAGTGACATGAAAAGCAGTTGTTTTATATGCGACATCACTTAATTTCCAGCTGGGATAGTTTCGCAAAAAGTGGCTGTTTTTCATGAAGACATCACTGTGTTTCTAGCTGGCATCGTGCCACAAAACACAGCTGTTTATTTCAGAGACATTATTATGTTTCCTGTCAGGGTAGTGCCACGAAAAGCAATTGTTTTTTAAGACATCAGTGCGTTTCCTGCTGCAACTGTGCCTCCAAAATCGAGGGTTTTTTGTGCCTAAAGTTGATGACTTTTTTAAATATCTCTCTGCCTTAGATAAGCTTGTGTGAGCTGTGGCCTTCATGTTAATGTGATGGCATTTCATTCAGACATAAGCTGTGTCGCAGAAATGTTTCCAGGTCCAAGATGTAATGCATGAGTTCAGGTCTAAAAGGTGCTTTGTGGGCTGTAGTTTGCTTATAAAAAAGGATATGCCGTATATCCATCCACACTCTTTCCTCATGTTTCTCATATTCCCCATCCGTGCAGCAGACGTAATATGTTAAGAATTTCCACACCAATGTTTTATGATAGTATATCATTTAATCTTGCATGTTAACCACAGGGACACGCTGCTGATCGTATACCTCCTTCCTGCATTACACCACACACGGCCACAGTATCCCTGCACAATGACCCCCATTTACAGTGCCTGCCTGCTCACTGTGCTTCGAGCGGAGGGGCATTAACATCGAAACGCCATCAAAGCTTCAGAGGGATCTCAAAGGAGACGGGAGCTTTACGGTCAGACTCCAGCCGCCGGCTCCAGCTTAGCTCTCTCACACCTCTGCGTGTCAAACAGGCTCCGCCGTGAACGCTGCAGCACAACACGAGGAAAAGACGGAGGTGGGTGGGAGCGATGGGATGGGTGTTACACGGTCTTTATGTTATATTAGAGTTCATTCATGAGTTGGAGGGAGAAATGTGCCAAGAGCTGGCAGGAAACTGTTCGACGAGCCTCCATTCACTCCCCCCCTGTTTCTCTCTGGAGGACTCTGTTAGTGATTTAACAGGGTACGCGACCTTGGGGAAACTGGAGTTTGGGAACAATGTGGGGCAATATGGGAAAAATCAAAACATAACTCCAGTAGAGCAACACTGTAGGTTATGCAAACACATCCTGCTCACACTGTCGGTGTAATTTATTGACAGTCGGTTAATGGTTATGTGTTGTAGGTGAGCACATGGAAGAACAGCGGGAGGTATGCCTACTCTCACTCCATGCGTTGTAAATTTACTATTGTGTGAAATTTTAGCAGTGTGCTGAGTATATCGTAAGAATAAAATACTTTTTATTACAATGTAAGATGAAAACTATATTTATTTTGTCCAAACCGACAAAAAAACATGTTAAACCAAGTGTATCCTGAGTGGCTGCCTCCCCATCAACTCACATCTGGATCCATTCACCAAAACATTTTCAATGGTCGTACTGTTCACACAGCACACTGAGACAAGCTTCAATGAATGAACAAATAAAAGCAAGGTCGTGTCTATCTCGCCTTGTATCCTCAGCAGTACAGGTGCACCAGGGTTAAGGCTGAGAGGAGGGAGATACTGTCTGGATCTGGCCAAGGCCTAGTGATGATAGAACAGCTAGTGAGGGAGTATTTTGTGTGTGTGTGTGTGTGTGTGTGTGTGTGTGTGTGTGTGTGTGTGTGTGTGTGTGTGTGTGTTTGGACAGAGATAGTAACAGATGTGTGTGTGTGTGCAGCCGTTGCACCACCTGCAGCCTGCAGCCACTTATCATCTCCCATCTGGCCTCTGGAGGACAGACAGAGGAGGCACCTGACTCACCCAGACGGCTCAGCGACTGGGGCACAATGACCAGGGAGGTGGGGGGTCAGGGGATGGAGGGAGGAGACAGCAGGACTGACTCTGGACACATGGAGCCAGTTTGCCTCACTAAAAGCTAGTGTCATGTCTGCAGCATCTCTACCTTGTCATTATCTGTCCCCGCATGCCCTAATTTCAGCCCCCATGGCTCCCTGGGACACCTATAATGATGGCACTGCAGAGGGGAGGGCTGGTGCCAGTGGAACAGGCCCCGGGGCCAGCGGCGGCGGTGACTCATGCTATAACAAGGAGTGATGAGCAAGCAACCTAGCCGGACTTTTAGACGCAAAACCAGGAAATTAGGTTGATGTAAACATGCATGTAACTCACTGCCTCCACCTCCCATGCTACAGATCCATAATTGGCTGAGGATCGTGCCCCTCAGCCTGGGGACCTGCAGGCCACTCAGGGCCTCTCTAAGGTCACAAGGTAGGTGGACATGTGTGTGTGTGTGTGTGTGTGTAGCATGAGGTTCCGCACTCCTGAGGCCTGTGTGAGTGCTGCATCCAGGACTAATTCAAAGCTCTGCTGAGCCCAGCGCCCCACCAGGCGCTGCACTTTAATGTCAAGGGGGCATGGGTGGAGCCTACGGTGCGGCGTGCAATTATCAAGCATGATGGGACACGGAGAGAGGCGAACATCTGGCACTGGTGGACGGGGGCGGGACGCACCTCCAACCTCCCTCCCTCCTCTTCTTCTGTGCAGGAGAGGCTTGCCTTTGATCTCCAGCTGGAGCTGTCTGCCGTGCCTCTCCAGATCAATCACACCGGCGCGAGATTAGCTTAGCCATCGTCATACTGTACTGTTCTCAAACTGGAGGTTTTCTGGGCTGGAGGTGGGCTGTGTGTTCACCCATTAACCCCACCCCTGCTGCACACAGCCCAGCATGTCCCCTACTCGTACCTGTTTTCGTGTGCAGTCAGCAGTCCCACCGTCTGTCTGTATTTATCATTTTTTCCCACTGGCAGACAGACAGGCGGACTCCCAGATACTGAGAACAGGGTTATAGTTTAACTTCAAAGTGCCCTGCACTGTAACTAATTTTGGACATGTCTTACTGGGGAATAATTCACCGTCCAAAATGAAAACAAACTGCTCTGTCATTAAGACAAAGGGTGTTTATGCTTCATAGGCTCTTACTGTAATTAATTCTGATCTAATAACACAACACATGGTGTGAGGTGAGTCACACAGAGCACAACATTTACACAACATCTCGCTGTCTGTTTACACGGCTGATCTCTAATGTCTTCTAACGATTAGAGCTGTGAAAACAGGCCGAAGACATAACAAACGGAGGAGGTCTTCGCAGACATGTGTTCGCCAGCGAAGACCGCCACCTTGTCATGTTTAGGACATTATAGAGCCATGTGACATCATATTCCTGACTTGCGGGCACACTGTCCTTTGTCCAATTAAGGATGTTTTGGAGTAAGGTAATGGAAAACGGATGTGTCCTTTAAAAAAGAATTAAAAAAAACAACAACAAAAAGGAACGGCTTAATTGGAAAGTTAAACAAAATAGTTCAGTAAATCTCTGTGGCCTCTTTGAAAAGGGAGGTTTCAATCGAGACCAGGAACGGCGTTGAACAAAAAAAGCCGTGCAAAACCAAAGAGAAACGTTCCGTCTTTTAACAAAGTCGTCGCACCAGAGACCAGAGAGCTATAACATAAGCACGTTAGTGATGTCATCCTGTTGGAAATGCAATATATATGTTTTAAAAATCCCACAATGTCAAGAAATTAGGATTTATGTCCTCTAGCTTTGTTGTGTGCAAATCAAATTGTATCCGATGACGAAAAAGCGCCGTCTTCCTTTTCTTCCTCTCTCTTGGTTGCCCGATGCCCAGAATTGGAAGGCATTACAAACAGATGTTGCACGAAGATGTTTGGAGCACATTTGTTCACAGGGGCCCCTCTGGTAACAAAGAAAAAATGAATCGAATTATATGATATGTCTTTTAATAGGATTCACTGGGAGCCTTTCAAAGCCTCTGTCTCCAGAGGACATTTTCATTGGAGAAGGAAATTGTATGCCTTTGAAATACCAACATGGAGCAGTTATGACGGAAAGAAGAACATCTTGGTTATTCTCCCTCTATTTCGGTTTAGACGCAGTGCCTTTGACTCCTCTAGCACACAATGGATTCATGATGAGACGCTGAATGTCCTTTTGAAACTTTGGCGCCGCGTCCGTGAGAAAACGCCAAACTTCTGATTTAAATCTCTTAAAAACTCCACACTATGGTTACTGTGTTCTAACCGCCACAAATAACGTCTTTCACTTCTCTTTCTTTCTTCTCTAAATATGGGTTTGGGAGTCTCTCAGCTTTCAACAAGTAGCTTGAGGCACGTTGAAAGACCATTTCTAGCTGCCACTCCCCACCTGGAAATACACCTTCAAATAACATGCACAGCAGTTTACGTCATCCTTTTCCCAGTGATAGAGAGGTGAAAGGCTTGTAGGTAAAGGCTTGGGGAGTGGACCTGCTGAGGCCTCATGACATGAGAACACAATGGAGAAAACACTGCATACAATTGTACATGGCAATGGAGTCGCAGAGTGATCGGTATTAGATGGATTAAATAAAATATATAAATACATTGTGCAAAACGTATAAATCAAGCAATAAATTCAGAAATTATTGAAGAAACTAAACCTCATTAGTTTGAAATCGACCATGAGTTTTACACTAATTGATCTGTAAGAGTTCATTTTTATGTCATCGTACAATTTCATATTTCAAAAGTCCATTTTAAGGGAGAAATGATGTATGTATTTTGTGTTTGTATTTGTGGATGTATCCTTGCACATGTCCTGGATAGTGGAAGGAGAACCAAGACAGAACCCACAGGGAGAACATGTAAACAATTTCATTCTATTTTCAAATGATATATTTATTTAATGGAGTCCACATCAATATACGGCACCCTCTGAATCTTCTATCTCACATCCTTCCCACCATCCACATTACTGTGATGCTGCAGCATATGCAGGGCCCCTGCAATTCATGTAAATCATGTCATTACACTGTTTGAACAGGAGAGGTTAGGCCTAATTACACGCCTGCGGGGCGGCTTGAGGAGAAGAGGCGCCAAGGTGAGCTTTGAGCCTGTTTATGTAACGGAGGAGAATGCGAGGAATGACAAAAGGCCTGCGACAGGAACAGGCCGACAGAAGCTTTTCACAGAGGTTAAGATGCAGGTAGGAGGTTTCCTCGCCATTCCACGCATTGCTCTCCACCGGGCCACAGGAACAGGTTGTGTGAAATGAGAGACGCAGAGTTCGTCAGACACTAAAACACTCCTGTAGTGTTGTTTGTGGCTGTCACCAAGCCACTAATCAAACAGTGTGGATCCTCCTTCAGGTCCACTGTTCCGCATTCCCCTTCCTAACATGTCATTTGTAGACTACGTCAGGTTCGTCTGTCCTTAGCTCAAATTTAACACATTTCTGCAGAGGCGTTTGTCAGATCACTTCTCCACTGCACCGATATCTTGACACTGACCTTATGTTCAGTGAGTGAAAAGACAGAGAGAGGTTATGTTTCTGTGATATGACTTGTAACATACCTCAGCCCTTAATCTAAGCCTTGCATAAATAAAGTCTCAAAGCCTGGACCACTTCAAACAGACTCGTACAGTCCAGTCTTTGATCAAGAGTCACTCCAATATTTGTCCAATAATAAAGCAGCGTTTCATCACAGCAACACAATGTTTTCCTTCCAGTTTCTGTGGTTTATCTCAGAAGGCCTCTCTCTCTCCGCGACTCAGAACAGATGATGTCCTTTCAGGGTCACGCAGACATGGTCTCAGCGATAGGGGAAGTGGCACCGGACCAGGAGATATCCTCGACATACTTGTCTTCCTCCTCCAAGGTTCTGGTGAACAACAGCGAGCAGAGAGCAGATAAAGAATGAGAGCCTCCGATTATGGAACATGTGTCCGACGGTGTTATCACGCAGACAGATAGAGACAGAGGGGAAAATGATTGTTGGGTGGGTGGTGTTTTTGGAAACATTATCACACGGCAAGTATTTTACAGGGTAATATCAAGTGTGCAGAGACTACAGAGTATTAGCTGGATGCAAAGCACGACTCTCCACCACAGGGCTGTAGGCTACATAGGAGTCTTAAACTGTCATCTTGTTGTGTTATTGGGAGCCAGAATAGAAGGAGTCATGGCTCAAAACCAGCACTAAGACAACTATGGGTAACTGTGATAAGACCAAAGGCCTGGACGGAGGCCATCGTCAAAAATGCTCACATGTGCAGCGCACACTTCATATCAGGTTAGGGAAAAAGTATTTCCTGTTGTACGGATGAATAAGGTTATGTGTATTAAGGGTTATCATGTCCACCTCATCAGAAACTGGGGAGGGATTAAGAGGAATATTGGATTTCTCTGTAACGCTAACTTTTTAGCACATTAGCAAATGTTAGCTTCCATAGTTCTCCTTTGTAAGATTGGGTTCCTGTGACATCATCCATCCACTGAGTGAGAGCATACGGGTCGGCCAGTCTGGTCCCGTTGGTCAGTGTTTACTTATTCAAGTAACACTGGCAGCCCTGGAGAGTGAGTGACCTGACATGGTGCGTTGGTAAATTCAGTCTGACACTAAAATGAGAGCCCTGCTAGTCGAAGAAATGGAGCGTTATATTTCGATATGAATTAACCAACAGTTAAATTAATCACACGTTCACTCTGCTCGGCGCTCTGCTGCTCCGTCTCCACAGACAGAGTGCCTAGAAAGCGCTCTGCCACTCTGTGAGTGTGGTGCTAAGGATAACCGGACGGTACATTCTGGCAGTGCTCCGAATTTAGTAACGGTCCAGTTTGTGTGCTTGTGAATGCATTGTTGCACTCAGAGGACATATTTCTGAAAGCACCACTCGTATCATCTTCCTCTGTCGTCTAAAACAAGCCAACAGAACTTGCTAACTATCGCTCGCTAATGTCTGTGGAGAACTGTTTTGCCTCCAGCTGAGCCCCGCCCACCAAAAAACACTGTTTACCAACAATAAAAGGGTCTATAAGATGCATAATTCTTTGATTTTGGCAATTTAATGTTTAAAATCTACATCTAAAACACATTTTAATAGATAATCATGCTGATATTTGGAGAAAACCTCGATCCTAAGATCATTATGATTCTGTCATCAAGTGTTAAATGTGCACATTTCATCTGAATGTTTGCAACTGCACACTGAAAAATAAAAAATAAAAACTTTTTTTTTTTCATTAATTTTGCACCATTTATTGTTTTCAGCATTTCAACTTTAACAGTGTATTTATTGATTCTTTCTCAAACACCAAGCAGTTTACAGGAGAGAGCACAGAGTGTGCATTTTCTAAAATGAAAAAACAATAACGATGATCCCACAGGACCGGTCCCACCCACCACCAGACAAGGGTCATAATAAAAGCAGTGATGTCAGAGGAGGGGAAATAAGAGGGGGAGGAAAAAGGAAGGGAGTACAGTTGGTGAGATACACATCAGATTTACACACCTTACAACACAGAAATTCATGTCCAGACCGATGCGCGTGTGCACATGTCAGACACATCTCCTCGTCAACCCACAACAGACTGTGAAATATTTCCCACGTAGCTCCTGAAACCAGATCATCAACTATCAAAGAGATGTGGTTTTCTTTTAAGATTAACATAATTTTTCCTGATGCCATGTGCGATGGGATTTCTGGAAGTCACATGGAGACATGAAGGATCTGCATTTTTCCATAAAATAATAATGATAATATAATAACCTTGATTTATAACCTTTTACCACTGTTAAAATAACTGATAGAAAACACTTTGGTGTATAGAAAAACTGAGGAAATAAAAGACGTCTAAAAGTAAAATCAGGAAAGGCTCTCCAATAAAAATATATTTAAGAAGGGATTTAAAAGAGATCACTGACTCGGCCGACCTGATTTCCTCGACTGTTCCAGAGCCTCAGGGCCCTGACGGCAAACTCTCTGCCCCCTTTAGTTTTCAGCCGGACCTCTTGAAGAGACAAAAGACCTCTGCTGCCCGAGGACCTCAAAGTACGTCCTGGCGTGTACCGCACTAAAAGGTCGGAGATATAGCTGGGAGAAAGACCATGAAGCGCCATAAAAGTAATCAGTAGAATCTTAAAATCTTTTCTGAAACATCGTCTCTAGCAGCTGAATTCTGTACACTCTGGAGTCAAGTCATGGATTTGTGATTCAGGCGAGAAAAGAGGCTGTTGCAGTGACCCAGGCGTGAAGAGATGAAGGCGTGTAAAATTGTCTCCGAGTCATAAATTACCAGCGGACTCAAGATTTATGTGCATTTGTGTCAATTATGCCACACCTGCACAACTTCCCCAAATGTGACAAGCAGCAACAAGAAAATGCTTCTGTCCCCCATTTATATATTTTATTCAAAAAAGTGTTTCTGGTCCAATTTATATTTAGTTGCAATCATGCTCTTCCAATGAATGGTAGGGTACTAATTGATAGTGTTGCCATTTTCTTTTCTACACGAATCCATGCTGCATCTGTTTTAGGGGTCATTCACTTCATTATTGTGAGAATTTGTGTTGCCAAAAAATAATTTTGCAGGTTTGGTTCACCTAGAGAGCCATCTTCTCTATTTTTCTGCAAAACTTTAAATTTAATTCTCTGTTTTTTTATTGTTCCAAATCATCTTATTCCATATATTAAACTCAGTAATGCTTGGAACAGGAATAAGAACTGTGGGAGTACCGTCATTTGATATTCCATCTTATATCAACCTCCATCTATTTAAACACTGTCGTATTTTGTTTTCGTCATTCAAATCTCCTAAGCCTGCCATTCATATGTAATGTAGCAAGTTATAATGATCTGATTATGGATTAGCTCAACTATGAATATCTGTAAGTAAAATATCTGTAGGTGGAAATGAGTGTGGTGGAAACATGTTTTAATTTCTTTGTATATTTTATTTATTCCATCAAATGCTGAATTAATGTAACCTTGTAAAACTTTTACATCATTCATTTTCAGATTAGTGTCATTTGTCATATCTGTTTTGGCAGATTTTCCATCTCAACAGTAAAAATATCTGTGGTGCAAACTCTGGCTACTTGTTGTTCTTATTATCCTGAATCTACCAAATGCAGAAAGCTGAATCTAATCTGTATGTTTAGTCTTAATAAAAGTGATGCAGTGATTGATAGACCAGTAAACATTGCATCTCTCCAGAAAGTGTCTGCTCTCTATGAATCTTTTGTTTGTCCCTGCAGCCCCTGTGCTCCTCCTCACCATCCCCACACTCACCAGGTCTCCGTCCATCCCCAGGCTCCGGCCCGCTGACACTGGGGCCGGGTACGGCTCGGCTCGGCACAGCTCTGCCCCTCTGAACCCGAGAGGACTGCCCCGGACCCCGACGCGCACACAAAGAATTCATTGAAAGGCAAAAAGCGAGGGAAGACAGTTTCTCAGGAAGAGGACAATGGGCGTTCTCCTCCATTTGGCTCACCCTTTCATCCTCGGACGTCCACAAGAGACGCAATTGTTTGGACACTGCGATATGGGGCAAAGCTTTAGAAGACGCATCGCTTTTAATTAACTGTTGGTAATGATCTCATTAATGGGGGCTGAGTGGGTTCCCTGGGCCCAGCGTTGTGCACAGGGGTGAGTCTGGGGTCATCGTTCTAAAGGCCCCACGCTAACCGACAAAACATGGAGGAATTTGTCATGCCGCCACGGTGCATCAACTCAGACACTGTCAAACTGGAGCGCTTCATTCAGGATGAAGGGAAATTAGCTTTTCATATCAGTTAAACAAACAGTTGGAGGCTACATTTTTCACAGAGAGCTTTTGCTCTAGCGATTTTATTTGGAGCTTTTACTTCTTGTTGGCATTTGTTTGATCATTTTCTGCAGAGTATTAAAATGAATAATTAAAGAAAAGTGATGCTCAAAGTAGGGAATTCACTCTTAAACCCCCGGAGTGTGAATTAGCAACAACTGCTGGGATCCTTCTCTGGGATCCTGGCATCTATCTCAGTTTTATTGAGTTTCCTTTAAGCAAAATCCTTTGAGTGAATTTGAGTTCCCTCTGCTTTTATTATGAAAGATCTTAAGGAGTGGATCTGGTATGCGCGACCTCTGTCAAGGTTAAAAGGAGTAATTAAGGTTTGCTGTCTGAATCGCACAACAAAGCTTCATGTTCATTCACAGTCTTCCTAACTATTGGTGCAACATGATTATTTGATGCCTTTATTTGCAAAAGCTCAGAAAAATTATCCTTGTCCTGCAAAAAGTAACATAGCTTTTTGCCGTGTAATATTTGTATTTTGTGTGACAGTACTCATGACAAAAACAACAGTCCGAGAAAATGTCTTGACGTGCTGGTTGTTATCTGTTGTTTAAAAGTAATGTATCAAAATGAAGTGTAGCAGAACAAGCACTTTTGTTTTGATTTCCCCTTGCTCTTTTGTTTACATTCGTTGCCATAGTTACACCTCCGCAAATTGAGGCGAGCCGGTATAAAAAAGCAAGAGTCCGCCCCCACTTCTTCCTCTGTGCTTGTCATTTCCGGGTCGGAGGTCGTGTTCCCGACAGGTATGGCCGTTCCACTGCTTCACCACGCTGCTTGTGTTTTGTTTGTTATCGTGAACACGTGCGTTGTATTATAGGGCGACCAGTTGTGTGCTGCTTTGTGACCTGTGTGCGCTGCTCTGTGGTCTGTGTGCGCTGCTGGATTATTGGCAGTGGTAAGTGCCGTTCCACATTGTTGCGGTTAATTGCTGCTAGGTGGCTAATGCTATCCCGGTCACAGGTGAATGCTGGTGGCTGCCTGGAGTCTGTCCCTCCCTCCTATTATCGTGAGTTTATTCTATCAAAAGGTATGTATATTTATATGGCACCGTATTTTTTTTAGTGTTATTCAAATTCTAATGGTGTCTTTTTAATTAGGTGGCGTTGCAACCACCTCATTGGGCCGCTGCTGCTTTGTTGGGAGCTACTTTTTGTGGATGCTGCTTTATTGGTGCTGCTTTTGCGGTTACTGTATTGTCTGAATCTGTTGCTGTTCGCCGTCACGGCGTTCCCCGGCGGCCCTCAAGGCGTCACGGCCTACGAGATACCTGCCGAGTTTCGGTTGCACGCCCTTAGCAGGACGATTGACTGTGTGTGAATGTGCGAGTCTGAATCTAATGTTTTATTGTGGGAACTGTGTTTACGTTAAGTTTTGATTTTGTTGATGTAAATATTTTTCTAATTCAGAGTTGTTTTGTGAATTAAGTAATTGAGTTTCTTTTTCTTTAGTTTTCTTTTTGTTTTGGGAAATTGAGTTCTTTTTTTTTTGTTTTGGGAAATCTAGTTCATTTTCCTTAGCTTTCTTTTTGAATTAGGTAATTGAGTTTCTCTTTTAGCCTCATTGTTTTGGGTAATTGAGTTTGTTTGCTCTAATTATATTTTTTTTGGGCAGTTGTTTTGATAAGTTTGACCTACCTTTTATTATAGTTTTGCTAAGTTGAGTTTTTCTTTTGTGTATGTGTGATATCCCACTAATGTGCATTATTTCTTTCCTTTTTCAGTTGCTGTAGGCCGGTGGTGGCGGTGCTGGTGGCCTGGTGGTGGCATCCCCCTGTCTTGTCTTGCTGTGTTCCTGGGAGTGGGTTTTTCTTCACTGAGAGTGTGTCTGCCACGTGTGCCCGGTGATTTAAGTTAGTTTCTTTTTTTGGTGGATCCCTCCCCTGCACTAGCTCCGTTCCATACACTTGGCCTCAGCCCTGAATATATCGTTTTCTTTTTTTTGTGTGCATGAGTTTCATTACCTTTAAACTAGTGTAAAAATAAGAGTTTTATTACCTTTTAGAACTAATGTAAAAATAAAATTTGTATTTTTCTAAAATTGAAACCTGTCTCTTGCCTTCCAGTAACAACAAACTTGCGTGCCTTTGGTTTTTGAGTAATTCCCTGGGTGAAACTCCCAGGGTGGCGTTGTTGGATTTTCCTTATTGTAGTTGCTACTTAACTTCTCACCTTCCCGCGCCACAGAAGCATTCATGAGCCAGTAAATTTCTGTATAAGCCACAATTTTGGGAGGGCTACAATCACGTGTCTAAATAAGGAGGCTGTCCCCATAAAGGCGAATTTATTACGCTGTAGCCTACACACGTGGCCTTCACCATTGTGAGCATTTTAGGTGTGTCTGTGTCACTCTGCAGTTACACCTCCAAAACACTAGTTGGCAGTGAGGCTTCTGTGAAGTGCTGTAAAGTTTCTAAACACACATTAAACACACATTAAACACACATTAAACATGGCTTAATAGAGACAATTTCAAACACAAGTACACAAATCAGCTTCACTATAACTCGCAGCATTCACAGACAAAGCACTTGTCTTTTGCTGGACATGTTTTCCCCACAAATACAACATGCTAACGTTATTAGCACAAGCCTATGGCATTTTACATTGTATAAATTAGCCTAGTGGCTAGCAGACTTTTCCTCTACTCGTATGAGGCCAGGATAAATCACACACAAGTCTTAAAATGTTTGTTTTTTTTTAAATTAAAATTGTTTCTTATCTGTGGAATTAAAGTAAATACAAGCTTTGTTTCCAAATGGTTTCAGCTTACAAAAATAGACAGGAGGTCTGCGTCACGGAGATGTGTAGTTACATTTCTGGGGAGGTGCACATCAAAGAAGTATAAAACCTGCTTAAGGAGGCAGGTTTGGGTGGTGGATGGGTCAAAAACACAGGACTTTCACCAGAGACTGGTGTTCAGAACTCTGTGAACTTAGATATTTTAAGGAACCCAAAACCTAACTTCAGTAACTTCAGGTAAAGTACAAATTAATCGCATGACAACAAAATGCCCCTGGTGCATGAAAGGCCGTTACAGTTATGCAGAATACAAGCGTTTTATCAAATTTTGTAACAAATGATTATATATTGAGAATATTTTTTATACACAAAAATGTTGCTGTTTTCTTGTTTTCAAGTTTTATCATCATTTTAAACTTCAACCATAAAAACTGCAAAACATCATCATTCCTAGTAGTGCTAGTCATTCAAGTTCTGTCCTGAACTTTTGGCATTCCCCCAGAGGGATTCTGAGACGCTTGATTAATATGGGCTCTGGACTGCTGGTGATACTGAGGAGAGGAGGTACAGGAGATATTAAGGGAGGGAAGGAGAGGGGAAGGACAGATAGGAAAAGACAAGGCTGAGACTGAGTAGGAGAAAATGGGGGGATTTTTCGGAGGAGTGTTCGAGGTCTTATCTCCAGACAGGCCTGAGGAACGGCTCGCTTCCCCAGGGACAATCATCAACCACTCCTATCCGCCTGCCTCATACACACTGACCTAAGATATCCCAGTGTGTGTGTGTGTGTGTGTGTGTGCTCTCACATGATTGCCTGCATCAGTATATTCACATGCATCCATGTACTTTGAAGAGGGAGAAAAAGGGGGATTTTGTTGTTTATGTGTTTTATGCTTATCTGATGGTGCAAAGTGTTCTGTGTGTCTTCCTCCAGGGTTTGTCCTTGTCTTGTATCACTGTCTGTCTCTCTGCAGGAAGCCTTATCTGCCATCACAGAGGTCACACTGGTTGCTCTGTATGCCCTCGGCATATCATAATCAGTTGCACAGAAGTAGCATACCGCTGTCTTTGTTTGTCTGATGGGAACCGTACTGATGGGAAAAAGACCCCATGCAAGACTGCTGAGTGAGACTGAGTGCGTCTTGTTTCAGTTTCCAAAGAAAAGCCACACATCGAGACAAAGACTTAATTATACTGTACATAATGAAGACCCAGCACAACACCTGAAGGTTTGCTGGGTGTGGTAAAAACACTGAATCAATGGGTGTGGCTACACCAGCTCTAATTATGGGATAATAGTGTGTAACGTTTGCCTCGGTTGGAGTCTGCTTTGAAAATAGAGCTGGGTGACATGTTTGAGGATTCGTCCTTCACCTGAACGCCAGCCTTGTGTCGTCTGCTTCGCTGAGATGTGTTCTGCAGTCTTTTGTGAGGAGGCAGCGATCACAAAACACCTGCTCCAGTCCACTGCAGAGCTCCTGAAATCTGGAGTCCAAATTCAGAGTGGATTTATGGAGCTGGTCCCAGTCACACAGCCTGCTGGTGTTAGGGTTTGGCTTGACAGCGTGCCAAAACACACATCCAACTAAAAACTGGTTTTTAAAGTGGGGATTGGGAGTCTTCAAAGGGCTGTCTGATTGGAGCCTCAGGTAAAAAAGGGAGAGTCTATTTTTAACCCTGTCGTCCAAAAAGGAAATACACAGAGTTAGAATTAATTGTGCCTGAGGGGAGATCCTTTTTCCCAGCACTGTACCTTATCAAACAACACCAAGTGCACAGCACACAGTAACAACATGGAGGACATCATATATACTGTACAACAGGGAGCCCGGGCTCAGCCCTCATGGTCCTTGTGTAAATCCCTGTTTGCTTTTCCACTGCATCCAAATAATCAAGAGGTTAATAGGCTGATAACATCAATAAAAACATTTGAGTGGTACATGTCATTCTGGAACAACACAGAGGTTCAGTACTCTTCTCTGTAGATCACCAATGTGTGACTGTGATGTTATGTACAAAGAAGAAATGCAGAGGCCTTAACTAAGATTAAAAAGTGCCTGTTTTCAAAGTCACAACATTTTTCTGAGTGTTTTATGCTTATGGTAACAACCAGTGCTTGCTGAAGCACAAATTATGCTCTCCGTGTCCACACAGCTACAAAGGCCACCCATGTGCAGAATGAAATTTATGACTGCGCACCATACTTGTGGACCATGTGTGCCATCAGCGTGCACTGCATGCATTTTAGAGCGTATAAGTGACCTTTTAGTGTGTAAAGGGTGTTGAGGACAAGTTGTAGCAGCCCAGGAGCAAAACTCAGACTTTTGTGAAAATGCAGGCAAGGTTGCTTCTTTGCAGGGTGGCCTTTTGGTTAGGGCACGTACAACATAACCGCGCATTGGCGCCAAGGGGGAGAGGGCTCATTTTTTGAGCTAGATCAAAGGTAGTGTTATCTTGTGAAACGAGACAACCAAGATCATCCATTGGCACCAACTTTAGCTCGTTGGGCTTCCTCTGGCCACCATTTTTCAGCCTGTCACCTCGCTAGTACAATCCGACCTCCTCACTCGCTTTCCTCCAAACGAGCTCCTTTATATTCCTGTTTTGAAATAAAATTAGGGAGTTCAATTTCCTATAATTTATTGCCATAATTAGAGATAAACTGTTCTGAATTTCAAAATCAACAAAAATCTAATTGAGTCAAAAATGCCAAAAGCCGCGCTGTGTTAAATCCTGCTTGAAATCAATATTTAAAGTAATTTCTTTGATCGCTACGTAAATACATAAGTCACTTAAATGTCTGGGATTTTTAAAAGCCAACAGAAGAGCATTCCTTTAGTTATCACAGCAGAATAAATCTCTCTTCCTTAGAATCAAGGAGCACACCAATAAAAAACACATTTAAAACGTCTTGTTAAAAAGAGAATGCTGCTTTTGTATTCTCCTAAACTCCGAGGCAGAAGTGGCCGAGGGAACCTGAGCAGCGCAGCAGCAAAGTAAATGCATTTGACAAATCTCATGTTTTATGCGTTCTCTCTGCGCTGCTCGGGGCTACATGGCAAATTCAATTCAAGACACTGAATTATCCTTAAATCGCTTTTATCGCCCGTGTCTCAGTGTTTCTCTGTTACTCCATTTAGCAGGGCAGGCTGTGACGGGGATGAATAGACACATTGTTTATTTTATTCATTATCTGGATGTTTGCCAAGGAGCCTATTACGGCTAATAGACCGTTCTGTGGTGCATTATAATATAAACAGAATGTTTTACATGCCCATAAAGACAAAATATGAACGTTCTTACAGTGAGGCTCTAACTGGATCCATATAGGCCACAGCAGCTCTGAACCCAGAGCAGGGGAGACGCTGGAAGGCATGCTCGGGCTTCTTAGGAGCTTCAAAGGAGAGGCGTTTCCTGGACTTTTTAAGACTAAACACAGGGAGAGCACGCAACATGGCGTGTGTGTGTGTGTTTAGAGTACCTGAGGGCTGCAGATTGCACACTTGGACAATGTATGTGTGTGTGTGCTGTGTGAGTAAATCAGTCTGAGGTCTCGATGAGTCACTCGCCTCGCTTCTAAGACCCCCTTTCTAAACACAGTGCGGTGGGCATCCTATATCAAGTGGTGGAGCAGAGGAAGGAAAGAGGAAGACGTTCCTGATAAGAACGAGATAAACACTTCCAGGCTGAGCCACTGACAGAGACACACTCCAACCACAACATGAGGAGGAGGGGAGGCGCTTAAAGAGGTTCGTCCCTCCGATCACATCTCATCACTTCAAACACTTTCCACAACCAGTGTGTTTCTCCGCTGCAGGTGCTGCATCTGAGTCAGACAGCGCTGCAACACAACTGATGTCAATGCGTGCCAAAGCTGTGGCAGCATCATACAAGCAAGAGTGGCTGCCAGTGTGATCTAATACATCGTCATAGACACAGCACGCAACCTGCCGCCATATCCGAAACATCCATGCATCTGTAAAGGCCACCCAGAGTCATCCATTAATCTTCCTCTAATACTGTCCACTTTGTAGTTTAAAGTAAGAAGTCTATGATACATGAAGCTGTTAAAGACGTGGTTCTCTGAAGATGGAAATTATATATACTGACTTGAATCTTATTTACAACAAAGGCTGTCACTGTTTTTGGTATTTAGCAATTTTAAGTGAAACATGCCTGGATATTTCAAGAGGAGCAGGACGTTGTAAATCAATTTTCACCCCGAACTTACATAAACCACACGTTCAAAAGTAGTCGTTTCCTGAGGATAACAACAGTTTACAGTAAACAAAGTCACAAAATGCTTCCAGTAAAAGAAAGTCAAGAAAAGAATGCAAATAAGATGTTATTATGCCAGAGGGAGGGTAAAACAAAAAAGAAAGACAAAGAAAGAAACGGTAAGTGTTGGTGCTGTAAATATCATTAAATATATATATATATATATATATTTTACTATAGTGAAGGCATGACCTGGTCCTCTCTGCCTCTGACTGGCTGGATGTCTTTGTTAGGTTGGTTAGGGTTAGGCCTCAGGAGTACGACTGGTTAACACATTACTTTCAACGCACTCACAGATTTAGGCTCAGGTTGGTACACGGGTGATCAGTAACAGAGGCAAAGGTATCAAAGACAAAAACACACTCACAAGGAACACGAGGGAAATGCAAAGATAAAGACAATCTGGCTACAATGCAGACAGACAGGGACTTAAATAAACTAAGGTGAAGGAGACAATAGCCCCTTTTACACTGCCAGATTTTCCGCGAATGTTGGTCCGTTTGGCCAGCAAGCTGCGAGCGTTTACACGCACAGAGCCGGACTGGCAAGTTGATCCGAGGTGCCCAATTTTCCGCCTTGTAGGGTAGACATATTGGCGGAACCTTTTCGGTTTAAACAGACCGAGGCGGCCTTCAGCCATGGGAGGGGCTGTTGGTGACTTGTGGGAGGAGCTGTTGATGATGACGTGACATGTGCGAGCCACTGGCGGTGGATAAACAGGAAACAGCTGATAGCAGGAATTAGCGAGCAGCTAGTAGCAAGAGGGAAACACAAACCTGACAGACACTGTAAAGATGAGCAACTGGGGAGACAAGGAATTGCGCGCCCTCCTTGTCCTCGCAAAAGAAGAGGCCATTAACTGTCAGATGACGGGGACGGTGAAGAATGGGCCGACTTACGAGAGAATCACCAAAGGACTGAGCAGCCGCGGCTTCCCTCCCACGTCACTGTTTACGTCACACGCTGAGCTACATGCTTTGTTACTTGCTCACGCCCCCCATTGCCCCGAAAAAGGCACATTCTGTATAAACAAAAGTAGGTAGGCGGCATTTTGCTGCACTCCCCAATTTTGTTTTTATACTGCCATTGCTGAAAAAAGACTGATTGGGCTTTCCTGCAAATTTGCACAATCCCTGTCTGAAAAGGGCTAATGAGGCACAGGTGAAACACATGAGGGCAAGGCAGGTAATCACAAAGGAGGGAAACTTGACCGGATCTGAAACAAGACCAGGCAGTGCTTACCAAGATAAAACAGGAAACTCAGGAATGACAAATAAACTTGAATTTGATCACCAATTATTAATGTCGCTGCAGCATTCTTTAAGTGGACGAAATACATGGAAACCAAAATCCTCTGGTTATGAAAATGTTCATTCTCCTCCCATGTGGGAGACACAGGTTTCCAAAAGTTAGGTGCAACATGTTAAATTATTTGATGTCATTTATTCCTTGAGCAATCGACACAGTTTTTGTAGTTTGCATGGCTTCTTAATATTGATTTTTTTTTCACTTTATGGACAATAAAACCTGCAGTTTAAGCTCCAGTTCTTATCTCCGACCTCCCTGTCACCGGTGTCCGGCTCTGTGCCACCATCAGAATCCCGTCCTATCTGTTCACTGTCGCCTGCTCTGATTGGCACAGGCGCAGCCACAACTAAACATACTGTATATCAGTTACAAAACAGAAAACAGAAAACTGTCCTCTGATGTCTGAACGGACCCGGGGCAATTACCTCTCCCAATCTCTTTATTCCTATTTTCCAAAACTCTGGCTCGTGCTCACTCATTCGCTGCCAGTTCCAATTAGCCGTCTGTACACTCGCAGCATTCATTTGATTACAGAGACCATACATACTATAAGGTCTGCGAGTAACGATGCCCGCTCGTGGGGCTTTGTGCGAGTATGATTTTGATTAAATTTAGGGAAATGAGAGCTGGATACAGTGTCTGCTGGCTGACACGGGGCACTCAGTGACATAAAGAGAATGGTATTGTGTTTGTTGGATGGAAACCTCACAGGCCGTATGGTTCATTCTCAGGACGCCACAGAGTTGTTTTTCAGAGATGGGTGGTAAAGTATGTGTAGGTTTAACACCTCCTTCCTCTAACACACACACACACAGATATGAGTGTTATCTTGAGTTGTGTGCTGGTGGTGGTGTGTGTGTGTGTGTGTGTGTGTGTGTGTGTGTGTGGGGTCAAGTGAATTTGGCCCCTTCTTTTATCTTCGTGGTACTCCCGTTAACGGCAAAACAAAAAAGGAGAGAAGGAACGAAAGCGTGCTAATTCTGTGTTTGTGTGCATGAGCCTTTGTGTGTACTGTATGCATTGAAGACTCTGTGTGTGTGTGTGTGTGTGTGTGTGTGTGTGTGTGTGTGTGTGTGTGTGTGTG
Source organism: Epinephelus awoara (assembly GCA_035609425.1). Lineage (NCBI taxonomy): Eukaryota > Metazoa > Chordata > Actinopteri > Perciformes > Serranidae > Epinephelus > Epinephelus awoara. Next base: position 6,151,720 of record CM069314.1, read on the forward strand.
TGTGTGTGTGCTGCTAATGGCTTCAGCGTTAGTTGATGAAGGCCGCTGTCTAAACATCCCTCTGGGGTTTCTCAGTGGACAACATAAACACTGTTTACATAATGAAGAGCTGGAAAGACCCTCAACCCCTCCTCCTCAACACACACACACACACACACACATTTCAGCACAACACACACACACTTCAGCACATACCTCCCCCGACCCTGCAGTGTCTACGACCACAGCCCCACCCTGAAAGCACCACTCAGAGGTTCTACATGATGAATGTGCAAGATGCACTAATTAACACACCTACGCTCACAGCCTAAGCACACACACACAGCCCCCCGGTAACTCAGTAGCTGAGTGTTTGTACACAGGCTACCGTCTGCTGGTGGGAGATGCTAATTGAACGGCCGCGCCCTCCTCTAAACGCCCCTCGTCTTTCATTAAAGCAGGCCTCCTGGGGAGTCCACCGGACAGCACTGTAAATATTTGCCCACTATCTGTGTCTACTCCTCTGCTGACACGGGCATTTGTTGCCCCCCCCGATCACGTCCCAGTACCATCCCTCCATCTCTTTCTTCTTATTCTGCTGCTGCTTTTTCTTCCCTTCTCTTCTTCTACAAACAGAGAATGAAAGCGAGGAGCCGGCAGGACAAACAAAACGCTGAGGGTAAACAGTCAAAGAGCTGCTTGTTAAGCTTAAACACATGTCATGCACACTGAGGAACCATCGGTGCACACACACACACACACACACACACACACACACACACACACACACACACACACACACACACACACACACACAGTGTATTGTGAAGAGAGCAGCTGCACAAAAATGTCCCCAACACTTATTTACATCATGAAAACTGATACGGTTTCTGCGATTTGGGCCTTTAAATGTTTAAAATGTGCCTCGAAATAAACTGCTGTTGTTCATTTTTTATAAAGTCAGACAAAAAAAACTTTTGTGTGTGACATAAACATTATTTTGGCTGTTTCTGAAAATGTTTCTCAAACTGAAATGTGTAATCCAACTAGAAGTAAAACGAGATCAGAATCAGATGAGAATCACAATTATTTCACCTGAAAACCATTGTTAGTTTGCAGTAGTGGAGAATAGCTAAGTACTTTCAGGAGAATCATGCGTAAGTTCAGTCTTGAGCCACACACACTTTTTCATTATCTATAATTTTTCCATATTTGAATGTAAACTTACTGGAGCGGCAGTGGCTCAGAGGTACAGTCATCAAATACCAGCACTTGAACAACGACCTCTGGCATCCGACACCGACAAAAAAAGCCATCCTTTCACGTCGGCATGATATGCAGCCGGTCACTGTTATTGTTTAACGGCAACCGGCGGTGTCAGGGGGAAACATGGGGGGACAGCAATGTAAGTTAACTGGGCAAAAGTTTGAGTAGTTTGACTGTAAAGCCAAACCCTGCTCTTCTGAGGCGGCAGTAGCTCAGTCCATCGTGCCTTTATTAAGGTAATATAGCTAAAATAAAACTTCTTTTATGGCAAGAGGTCAGTTTAAAGCATTATGAAAAGAACCGGTCTGCATGAGTAATTTTGATACCCATGTATACCAGGATATTTATACAAGCACAAAAATACTTTTACTGAAGTACATATTTGAAAGCGGGACTGCTGTTTCTGATGGAGTATATTTACAGTGTGGTGTTAATCAATACTTTATATCAGAGGCTAGATCGAGGTGCAATATGGTGTGAAATGAATTGCCTACAGTGCCAAATTATCACCCAATTCTGCAGCTCCTCTGCACTCTACAGAGCTTTTTAGCATTACTCAGGTCACTGTTTTGGTTTTATGGCCCACAACCTTCACTGTTTTGGTTCGGCCTCATGGATCTCATCACCCTCTCCAGTAGCAGCAGGCAGCTGTTCTCAGTTAAAAAGCTGTGGTGAATCCACTGTGCGCTACCTGACCAGCACCAAAAGGCAGACAGACAAAGCTAGTGACTGGCTGGTGAACGTAGTAGAAAAACCACGTGCCTGAATCCTACCATAGCTACCACTCTCTCTCTGTGCTCATTTTCACATTGACCTGTAATCACTCATGAATGTCATATAAGCTGTCACACAGCTGTTGGTTTAGTTTAATCACCAGGAGCCTGACTGTATGTTTCAGTGTTTGAGCTTCAGAGTATAATAGATGTAATCCCTGTAATGTTCATGTTGGGCACCTCAGGCTTTGACATCATCCTGCTCTGCTGGAATGGAAACAGTGAGCTTATGAGCACCAACGTCACTGCTCGCTACATGCTGAAGCTTCCTATGGGCTGAATAACTGGCATGTAAATGATTCTATAATATACTATTGATGCTTCGTACATGCTAAACTGGAACTGTGGTTTGGTTAACAGCAAAGACAGAGACTGCAGAACTCTATCTGTGCATTACAGCATGGCATGAACAGAGCCCTGTCTGTGCATCATGACCTACAAGACGTCGCAAATCCCATAATGATTTATAATGTCAAATAATGACGCTTCTTAAACCTTAAATAAGGTCTCGACGAATGTAATGGTCCATGACATTCTTCCTTTCACACTGCAGAGAGCCTGCAGGCTTCTCTCACACTTAACCTCCTTTTACCATTCACTCTGCGCCACATGCAAATGTTCACCTCTGTCTCTGTCTGTGTAAACGTCAGGGAACTATGTTTAGTGGCACGGCCATTATGAGCTGGCGCTGGAGCAGAGCCCTGAGGATAAAATGAATGGAGAAACCGAGGGAAGATGAGAGGTTTCTCAAGGTTGGAAAAGCTCAAATGACAGGGTGATGGGACCTACAAAAGCTGCCCCAGACACTTAAAGAGTCTGTGAGCGGTGGCAGAGGATAGAAGTTTGTCCACAGTTGGCGTGCGATGGTTTTAAAAATGTCATTGTCTGTGTGGTAACGCTGGAAACTTGACGGGAGTTTGAGTTTTTAGCAGAGGAGAGTACCATCTTCAACTTTTCACAGTGGAAAAAAATGTACTGAAATGAACTGTACCGTACTGCTCGGTGGAAGCGAGGCTTTACCCAGCAGGTGTTGAGATAAGGAAAAGTAGGCCTGATGTCTAGCGGGAATTGTGTCTGCCATCAGCAACCTAGGCTAACTACCCCTTACTGAAGTAAAAAAAAATTCATGAGTCATCTCCAACTCGATTAAATCTCTATGTGGATCTGTTAAAAAAGGTAAAAAGACTTCTTTCATCACGTCTGTGGGGGGATACAGTCAGTCTGCTCCAGTCAGGAGGGCGCCACTTACAGATGCTGTCGGCTGTTTCCACAAATTCCTCTTAAAATGTTTTATCTTCCTTAGGAATAAAAATATGCTCAATAGCTGCATTGTTGTTGCACTGCTTCGGTGTCATAGATATTCATAGATCATAGATAAATCTAACTCTACCCTGATGAAGCTGAGAAGGCAGAGCTTCTGCTTTAAGTCAGCAGTTGTCTCCCAGTAGTCAGAAAGTCCCGTCGAGCTGGTTGAAACCAGTTTCAGGGGTTAAATGACAGGTCTGGAGCCGCTGGAATTACACAGTTTGGTAGAAAGCTTCTGCTCCCGGAAAATGATGGCAGAAACTAACTGTCATTACTCAACGGGTTCATGTTTTGGAAGGCCGTGTGCAGAGCGAGTGCTTCCTCAGGTTTACTACCCGCAGGGAACGACCCTAACAAGACATTGGTCAACAGCATTCATGTTCTCACGCCTGTGTGTTTGTGAAGAGAGGGGAAAAATGCAGCCGAAACTTTGAACTCAGCACTGAAAACCAGTTGTTCTTCCGTCAGCTTCCCAGGTGTGTGCGTGCATGCAGCAGTGTGTGAGTGCAGGCCTGTCACCAGGTGCTTCTTCTTATTTCTACGGTGCTGCTTACAAACACTAATTATCTCGGTAAACCATTCCCAGGCCAGTGCGAGGTACACATTATCATGACAACAAGCGCCTCTGGCACTGTACCATGGAAAACAACAGCAGGAAGAGAAATGTGTCCAACAGAGGTGTCAGAAACTTCAAAATGTTTGATTGGGCCTTTTACAAGCTCATAATACAGCAGAGCACCCTGTAATGTTTCCAAATAGTCCATGAGAAGACCAGGGAGGAAGATGTTGGAAGAATGACATAAAGCAAACAGGGCAACCGGACAAAGCACCAAGGAGACTAATCTGTAAATGATCCTGCGATGAAATGATCCCAGTTTTTTGCTATTAAAAATGAGCAAGCTGTTTCCTCCGTACGAACTCTCCTAGAAGCCCAGGGACCATTTCAGCGTCTAATGTTAACTCCTCTGTAGTTCCATCATCAGCTGCACCAGCTGTTCTTAAAGGACTAATTTGACATTTCGGGAATTTGCTTATTGGCTTTCCTGCAGAGAGTTGTGTCTGTACAGTAAATATGACGCTAAGCCAGCAGCTGGTTAGCTTAGCACAACGACCAGACACTGATCTGCATATAAGTGCTGATACATTTTTTAAAAAGCTAATGCAATGCTAAATCAGCATTGGTCGGTAGCCAATGGGTTTCGTTTCACCACAGGGACCTAACATGGTCAGTATTACCTGGACTGCAAACGGACTACGAACAGAAACCAGAACGCCACAGATACCCAAATCCTGTCCCATCACCTAGAATTCTGTTTAAATACAGAGATATCTCTTTATAGATATCACCCAAATATTGATGGGTCTTAAGATGAGCTGGGAATCCAATCAGAAAGGCAAAGGGGACTTTGGTACCTAATTTGGTTACAAAGATTAGGTTCTGAGGCTCCTTTGTGCTTTGGAGGAATTTGCTCAAAAGTGACTTTAAGCAAGCGCTTGGCATCACTCTAGCAGCAAGAGCCGGGCCTGAAAACTGCAGTTCCTTGAAAGTCCACTTGAGGCTGGCTCAAGAAGTGAGTCAGTCCCCATAGACCCCCATATTAAATTGCCCAACTTTACAGCAGAAATAAACATATTTACAGCCTGGTACAAAAAATGGTTTGGGCTCTATAGGTAATTTTCCTCTTTAAGACAACTGTGTGGAGGATTAATTCTTATAAAACTCTTTAAAAAAAAGCTTAAAGTTATGCATAATTAAGGGCGCGACTGTTTTGAGAGACAGATCATCTCATTCACATCCACCCCTTGCTCCTCCACAGCTCCAACCTCTCGTCCAAATATGGTCACTTTTGGCTTCAAAGGAACCAGAATGGTGATCACTGTAATGCCAAAAAACGATGGATGACATCATGGCAGCTCCATCCATTATTTTATACAGTTTACGGCACCAGAATCAATATTGTTGACTGACTTTAAAAAATGTTATGTGGATGTAGTTCGACTTCCAGACTACCTTAAAAAAAAGCATGCAATAAAGAGACAAAGGACCAAGATTACAAGCAACGGGGGAAACAAGACTTAACTTTCCATTTGATTCAGTGCAACTAAATGTAAAATAAATACCCATAAAACACTTTCCAGTCTCATTTTCTATCATTTCAGGTTTCCTTTGCATCCAATTATTACTGCAAGTTCACTTTTTGGAAGTGTTTTCAATGTTTTGGGTTGGAGGTAGAAGTCTCACACACACACACACACACACACACACACACACACACACACACACACACACATGAAAAACTTGGACGAATGAAACCCAAGACATTTGTATGCCATTAAAGGTAGTGTTTGTGTTTTCATTAGGCGAAGCGACCCTTCAGTTGTTGCTGCAGACAGCTGCATCTTCTTCGTCAGATCCAAACTGACAACTCCTGTCTACCGTTACACAAACAGGCTCAGGACATGGCGGTAGTGAAAGAGGTACTGTGTGACTCCTTCAGACGGGATTGCTGACCACACCCTGATTTGCATGATGTCACAGCTTAATACTGCACCACTGACCAGTGGATCACCTCATTGTCTGCCGGCTGAGTTCATACAAAGATCAAATATTTATTGTCATGAAAAGATTTTATGAATCCACATGTATCGCTAGGAGGCTGGTGGACTCTTCCCCTGCTCTCTCCCTCCTGACTGTTGGATGGCATTTACTGAAACCCAAATAATGACTTGATTCAATTAAGGACTGAACTATTACACATAATTTGGTTGTAAATGAGGCAGACGGGGGAGACATAATCTCGCTCTGCTCTGACGCCTCCCATATAACCTTTACCACAGTGAACTACAGACAATGTAAGCCTTTCATTTAATGCATATATGTCCGTGTGTGTGTGTGTGTGTGTATGAGTGTAAGTGTATGTTTGTCATAAGGATATACCATATATACCCGCCCCAAGACACACTTTCATTTTGCCAAATCACCCACTACGCCGAATGGACCTCATAAACTTGCATGCAATTACACCTCGGTTTGGCGTCTGTGGTAACAAATCAGGGCATGGAATTTACACGATCCTACTAACACAGCTAAACACACACGTGAAAAAAAAAGAAAGAAACAAAAACTTCCAGCTAACCGTCTCTGCATCCGCCAGCATCTCACTGTGTGGTACGTCCTCTCCTGAAATCTCATAAAGCTGCGGCCGCGTTGAAAAAACTCGTTACATTTTCGAGCCTCGTCAGCACCTCTGCTAATGGCAAACATAAAATTGCAACCGTTTCTGGTGGGGCAGAGGTAGCTGCCAATGGGATTATGAGTCAAGGATGAAGAAAGGAGTGATGCTTCAGTGCTGCTGAGTCATTGCGGACGGACAGAAATTTGAGCCGGTATAATTCAAACCATTGATGTGTCAATATGATGTTTGGATCTTAATTTATATCAGGACGAAGCTCAAAACGCATTCAAGCTCTGGTGTTTTTCCGACTGTATTCCAAGGTCGATATATTTCCGAGATCACAAAGAAGATGTTGTCAATGCGCCGATGTTGTAACGTCTGTTTTTCACAGGCCTCGATGTGTCTCTGACTAAACAAGCCAGCATTCACCAAACTGCGATGCATCTGTTCCAGACTTTTACTGCATTCTTTGAGCAGCCATTTTGGAGATGCGTGTCATGTCTGGAAAACATTGGCTTTTATCATTCGGAGGAGAGAGAGAGAAAAAAAAAGAAAACAACCCTTCAGCTTTCCTAAGGCCTTGTTTCTCAGCAACAGGAAGTCTTGTGGCGTTTGAAACTGTAACCAAACCTGCGTCCCCCTCCTCCACTCCCTATCTTTGATGAGTGTAATTGGGAGTTGGTTGCATGGAAATGAAAAGGTAAGGCAGCCTCAATGATGTATAATCATCGTGTGCAATAAAAACTGAGAAGGAACACTAGTCAGCGAGAGGAGGGGGGTCAAAGCAGAGAGGAGCAGTTTGCAGTATGTGGACGATAAGGACAAAAACCAGAGACAAAACTATCTTTAAAAATCTGTATCTTTCTCATTCTGATTTGCATGACTGTTTGTCTTCCCCCAACTGTCCTGTGTATGACAGAGACAGGCACAGAGAGGGAGGGAGTCTGTAACGTCTACTCAACTGTAGCTGGTAGGCTGCTCCAGGCTGTAACAGGATATCATAATGAGCTGGCCCCCCCGCTGGGAATTTCTTCCTGTCTCTGCTCGGCCTGAGACTGTCTACCTGAAGCACTGCTGGCCCTCCTCTCATTTTCTCTACATAGGCCTATGTCTATTTTCTTTTTCTGTTTATTTCCCCCATTCATTTTACTTTTTACTCAATCGGTGTCTTTTTAATTACATTTGAAAATCAGCTTCTTCTCATAGTTTTCATGTTTTCTGCAAAACTAACAGGTGGATTTATTCATGCTGTTAAAGTCATTGTGGACAATTAGTGATTTTCACGTGGAAATAAACCACTTTGACTGGTGCATACAAAATACATGGGTCCCAACACATTCTCACTCCCAACTCATTAAATCCCAATGTCATGTGCAGCAGTCACAGTGCTGCACGTTTATTACCGAAATGCAAATAAACAACCTAGCCAACAAGAAAAAATAAGATGATAATATGAGCCAATTTAATTTTTAAAAAATTACAAGTGAACTTGACCATGTGACGAGGTCAGAGTGAGAATGTCTTGCATCTGTCAAATCTGATAGACGAACCCGATTGGAAGCACGTGGTAGAAAGAGCAGCCATTAGGCAGCTGGTCACAATCACAGCCACAGCTAACATTAGCATTAGCTACAGCCACAACCACGGCATAAGTCATATAGGTGAGCACTGTGGCCACAGCCATTGGTCATGAATTGAATCAGTGCTCTGCCTTCCTCTCACCAACTGAGACAGTGTCGACTCATTCACTTCTCAATCAGAGATTTGCAGGTAATTATTTCTCATGGGTTGGTTTCTCATGATCACAAGTAATTACTTCGGCAAAATGACACAGTGATTACATTATCATACTGACATAACCAGCTTTGTTTTACTGTTAATATGACATAACTGCTGTGATAATGATCACTAGAAAAGCTGCCAACATTATGAAACACTGACTGAACATGAAATGAAATGTCTAATTTTCATGACAGTGGAGGAAACATTATTCCAGTAAGAATATGACACTTAACAATAGACAATCTTCAAGTTCATTTGACTTTGACTTGACAATTTTTAACTGGTTTTAAGAAACTTAAGAATTGTATATCCAACACTGGATCAAACAACCTGTCAGGATCTGACTGTCTCATGTTGTCGTTCATGACCTTCCACATGAGGCCCACCCACCAGGCAGACTTCACTACTTGTCGACATGGACGACACCCACCGTCCTCTCCTCCTGGAGCTTTTCCTCCTCTCCTTCCTGCAGTTGGATAGAACAAGGAAACAGGAGAATATACACTTTAGAGAAAGGAGAGGGGGGTATAAGTGCTCCTCTGCTCTTTGAGCGGCAGATAGGAGCTGATTGGAGCTGTGATGTGTGCTGTAACCAGCAGACATGGGGAGTTAGTTTGGGGTGGGGGTAAAGCTACCCTGGAGACAGACATGCAGGGGAATGAGTTTCATTAGCTGAGCACTCAGCGGGCTCCTGTCACTCACTCTGCTGCTGGAGCAGAACTGCACTGCTGAATATGAGGGGGTCGCATCAGCAGCGTGCAACACATGGCATCAGGATGTAATACACACTGATGAGATATAAGCAAGATACTTACGAACTACTAAATCTGGACTGGGGAGGTGCAAGAACGTGAACAAGTCTCGATTCTCTTGTTTTGAGGACAAGGAAGAGAAACTGGTGGAGTTATGAAGTAAACAAGAGTCTGTGTGTAATTCAGTGTGTATCTGATCTGCTAACCAGCACCTATTTTAGTGAGAAGTCTTAATTTTTGGATCAGTTGGCCTTTCATTCCCACAGTCTCTTCCTGCTGAAATAGCACTCAATCATCAATCAAAAAAGGCATCCTTTAACATCAGCATGATACACACCCGGTCACCCTTATAGTTTAACGGTGCCCAGCGGCATCGGGGGAAACACGGTGGGACAAGAACAAAAATAGTACGGCGAAAGTCCAAGTGGGGCAGGTAGGAAGGGTGGTGGATGGGTCCAACAAACATCAACTTTCATCCACGTCCCATGAGATAATAAAGCCAAACCCTGTTTTGTAAGAAGACAATGCATGTAACAGGCAGAACTTGACATCATCAGCCCATGCACCCAGTGTACCTCACACGTCATCTGGATGTAGAAAGTCCATGACCAAACGTCAGTATGATACACTGTCGGAGTTAGAATGTGTTGTGCAAGACCCACAGTCTTTACAAAATTTTATAGCATTTAACACAAACCTCACATTGTCTTCAGATGCGAGAGCGTGTCAGATTTGAGTCTTTTACAAGTCTTTTCAAATTCTTCCAGTGAATAGCAGGCACAGTGGGCAGCCTAGCAGCTGATGAGCTCCATTTTATTACAATTTGGGTTTAATTTTTTATAGGTTTCACCATCATTTTATGTGGGCTTTGATAACACTGCACTCGACAACTTCTTGGAACATGGTGACATCGCTATAACAACGTCCCGTGAGGCAAGTAACAAGAGCAGTCAGATGATCAGACGGGTTGTAAACAGGCCAACAGTTTACAGCCAAGATGAAAAACAGTTATAATATGTGCAAGGCTTTGAATCCCATTTATAGATCTCCCCCTGCCGATATAAAAGCAACCAATCCTGACAAAAAAAAGCCAAGGAGTTACTTTCCAGCACTCGCTGAGCTTCACTTCCACTCCTGTTATATTTGGGAGTGAAAGCCCGCAGCAGCTCACTGATGCCAATCACATCATCCACTCTTGAAGGGGTTATAGCATCCCAAATTTGATTACACAGCAGCAGATCGTGTCGCAGAGGAGCTCCCCGCAGGTCGTGAGAACCATCCTATCCTGGTCATGTCAGTGCCTGCTTCTCAAATCTAATAAATTAGAGACTAGCTCTGAGGGAGCCCTCGGTCCGTCATCTTGGACCACACCACAGCTCCCCTCATTGTGCAACTGCTGCACCGTTCAGCAGGAGAGTTCAGAAGGCTCACCGCAGCGAGGCCATGGGAACCGAGAGAAGATGTGGAAATCGATCCAGAGTGTGGTCATGAATTTCATTTTGCTGATGCTCTTCACAGTGTGGATAAATGCTGCCTGAGGAAAAGCTCTTGGACGAGAGGTGATACTGCAGATGCTTACAAAATGAGTGACAAATTGCTTCTACAACCCATAATCCAGCTTGGATCCAACAGTTTGGCATTGGGATGCTACTTCATTTATTCACGGGCAGTTTTTCTCACTCTGTCACTTCCTGGCCTCCACAGAATCCAGTAACAGGATTTGTTTTACAAAGTTGACCTGGTGCAATTTAACCTCATAATCAGCCCATTTTACTGAATGTGATCCTCGCTGGGGAGATCTGATGTAAAGTTATCGTCTTGCCAGGACGGTTTTGGGTCTGTGGTCGGCCCAAACATCAGGTCTCTCCTCAGCAGCGCGGAGAGAGGGGAAGCCTGCCTGTCAGCACTAATCGCACCTCATCTGGTTCCTGTTTGCAGTTTAATGGAGCTGTTGCCATGTCCCACTCAGCTCGCTCATGGATTCCCCGCCGCCACCACTCGTCCACTCGTCATTTACCTGCACACACACGCACACTTGCTAACTCTGATTTCACTCAAGGACACGACAACAGGACACAGCCAGTTCCTGCCATCCAAAACAAACTGCCCCTAACTGCCAAAACTAACACACATACTTAACCTCCCACGACAATGTGGTCTTCATTGAGTTTAGATGAGATTAGATGAAACTTTAATGATGCCTGTGGTGAGGCTGGATTGTTGCAGCTGCACGTAATTGGACACAGCTAGGATAAAATGAGATATAAACAAAAGGCTAAAGAGCACAGCTAGCAGTGTTAGCAGCCACGACTTCACATAATCCTTTAAAAGCAGTGAATGTGGAGAATCAGCTGGTTTAATTAGCTGTTTTTTTACAGGACATTTATATGCAAAAAAGCACCAGAGGGGAAATCAGAGGAATAACCGTCATAGTGTTTGAAATTCATGGAGATGACATCACACACCCTTGGTCACGAAAACAGGGAAACGGACGATGAAAAATTCCTGGACGCTGCTGTGAGAACGGAAAAGTCCTGCCAACAGCGGATGTGTCTCTCCCTCTCACACACACACACACACACACACACACACACATTAGTCCACTCGCAGGGGCACACTGTCTCTCTCTCATCCACACATACACAGCAGACCTACTCTGTGAATGACTAAGTGTCCAAAATGCTCAAAACACACACACGCACTACTCACTATTCTGACGTTATGTAAGTATAACAAAGAGGCGAGAAGTTGGGAGTGAAGTTCTTCTGACCTGAGGTGATGTTTGTGCATATATGCTCTTGTATGTTTTTAACCTTTAATTTTCTCATGTTTATTTGAAACATTAAATCAAGCCCCATACTGTGGCACTATGATGAAACAACCTGGAAGAACCAGGAGACGTCACATTATGGTAAAGCCTCTTTCATACACACACGGGATACATATATGGACTTATAACATTTACAAAGCTCTAGATGTATTCACAAACCTGACTTTACGTGACTCCTGTGTCTCCGACGCTGCCAGACGAGACTGTAGATTCTTTAAACTCGACACGGCTCAGCTTTAAATGCAGCATTTTATTTTAATAGGAGCGGATTCTCCTCGCAACACCATATTAAAAGCAGAGACAGTTAAATAGGCTTCATTTTTTTTCCACTGTGCCAGACAGAGGCTCTAACACGGCACCAGTCTGTTAGTCAGCCAGCTCACAGTGTTTATGGACTTATTAACGAGAACATCAGTGATGGTGTCAATCACTCAGTGTTTCATAGAGAAGCAGCGACTGGATCCAAACAAAATGTGGGATTGATTCCTCTTATTTCTTTGTAAGATGCTGTACGTGCAAGACTGCAACGCGACCTGGGCCGGGTGACGTCTGGGCCTGAGTTGGGTGTTTCTAAATGTGATTTAACCGAGAGAATGCATCTCTGTGTGTTGTGTGTTGCAAGTAGATACCAGTTCAGGGTAGGATTACTGAATGGGAGGCACCTGGGCCTTCACCTGCAAAATGTCACTCAAATTAACATGTAGGAAAGGATTCAAAACAACCACAAGGAGACACAAAACAAGCACAAATAGACAAATATAACGGCAAAACAACCACAAAGAGACACAGAATTACTTCAAAGAGACGCAAAACGACCACAAAGAGACACAAAATTACTTCAAAAAGACACAAAACACCCTCAAAGAAACACTAAATGACCCATCCTACTCGGACTTAAGCCACCTTAACTTTCATTGCTGTCCAGCAGCGTTTCCCCCTGATGCCGTCTGCTGCCATTAAACTACAATGGCGACCAGCCTTGTATCGTGCCGACTTTAAAGGACGGCTTTTTTCATTGGTGTCTGATGCTGCAAGTCACTGCCCACACACCGGATTTCGACGACTTTGCAGTGAGACCAGGATGCACCCAAACAGCTGTGTGTGTGGCTCAGTTGTGCTTATGTGCAGGAATACACTTGAGAACATGCAGTGCTAAAGGAAAATGGCTGTCTAATGACGAGGTAAAACAGTAAAAATACTCTCAATGTAGAGTACACTTTAACTGACATTGACCCTGACATTTTATTTAGGTGGCTAAAATGCATTTTCCCGCTGCCCCCATCACACCACAGGCAAGGCAAGGCAAGGCAAGGCAAGTTTATTTGTAGAGCACAATTCGTACACAAAGTAATTCAAAGTACTTTACAGAAGAAGAAAATGCATTAAAATCACAATACAAAATAAAAACATAAATAATCATTATAAAATGAACACAGCAGTTGCACTATCCCTTTAAGTACTTTTTTGAGCAGTCCAGTTGAGTCTTGTTTGGTCTGAGCTAAGGCTAGCCCAGGTCCCATCAAAGCCAAGCCGTACCAGGCCAGGCCGGGCCTCCTGTCATCTAAATGGGACAGGAGTAAAGCCAGTGCTTCCTGTCAGACTGCAGGGCTCTCAGGTTCCACCTCTGTTCTAAATTATGCCTGTCTGTCCCAGACTGCCACACTCACCCTCCCCACACCACCATCATCCCCATGCCCACATCCCTCACCCCCCTGTCACTACTCCCCCGACGCACGGCTGGAAAGAGTACCAGACACCCTGCTGAGGTGGAGACGTACTGGAACACTGCTGACAATTCACATCAGTGGAGGTAAAATTACAGGGTTAAAAAATAGGTTTAAAGTATAGGTTTGGGCTTCTCTCAGTCTACCTTAATACAATACTCACACAAAAGGTAATTTTGGACTAAAATTACTGCAACTTTGGAAAATACCCACAAGATTTGGCAAACTTAAACTGCTAAATCATCATCTTAGTTTCTGCTAAACTTCACACAGGAATTCTGTGAGTGTACATTTGGCATATGAGTAATGTATGACGAGAAAGTACGGCATTTTGGGAAATATGTTCTACTGCTTTCTTGCCGAGAGTTAGATAAGAACATTTATACCTCTGCTGGTTAGCTTAGCTTAGCTAGCTTCCTCTTTTTCAGGTTTTATTCAGTTGCTGTTAACTGTTAAAAAGTATGTTTTTAAAGTAAAATGTATAACTTTAAAATTTAAAACACCCAATTAGGAAACTGCGAAAAAGTCTCCTCAGTCAAAAGAGGTGTATAAAATCATCCCCCCCCTCTGACTCTGCAGACTGCAGAGGTCTGTCCAGTGTCCAGCGGGGAGACAGCCTTAATCTACTTCTCACTCTTAATGCTCCACAGATGAGGGACGCCACCATCGGCTCCACCACACAGGATGTTCCTGGCTCCTGCGCTGGGCCGGGTTAGGCACAGTGTGGTGTTGCCAGGCTTGAAAGGAAAGGAGAGTGACGGGCAGCAGAGGAGGCGATCAGAGAAGCAGGACCGCAGTAAAAGCATTTTCCTGTACACCCCACAGGGGACTGGAGTCACAGGACCAAAGGGGTGGAAGGAGAGGATTATCACAAAGATCTTTTGAGAGGGGGGAAAACTTTAATGTTAAAAAGGTTAGAGCGGTCACATAACCTCCCACACTGAAAAAAGAGAGCAAATGAAAGCCAGAGCTCCTGCTCCCAGCTCGCAGGTTATGGAATTATAAAGAGTGGCCGCGGAGATATGATGTTATGTTTAATTCAACATGTCTCAGGGCAAATAAAATGACATTCACATTAACGTGGAGAAACATAAAAGGGTGGAGAAGGGAAATAGCCAGAGGAGATAGATAAGCAAGCATGGAGGACGTCTTATCCTGAGACTCTAAATGGGTTTTAAATGTCCTTTTGTGGCTCGATCTTATGAATCCGGTTAAAATGGGCTTCTTTTGGCCCCGGGGCAGAGGGGCCCTGTTAGATATGATCTTCAGTGTGGCCGCTTCATGCACGGGGTGCGCTTTAACAACAATGGCTCATCTGAGAGAGACCGTAAACATGTGCCTGGGACCTTGACCCCGGCAGTAAACAGTCTTTCCACCTGATGATGAATAGCAGAGCTGTGCAGGGCGCAGAGGAGAGGCCCGTGGCTCTCCCTCTTTACCCCTTGCTTCTCCTTCCAGGGGCAGAAGTTTGATTTCAAAGGGGGCGGGGGGGCCCAGTTTGTGCAGGCACAACTCCTCTAAAGGGCTTTAGATTTTCAGATACCCCTACACAGGGTAGAACAAAACATGACTGTGTTTTTACATCATTTCAATATGTCCCCTTCATGAAATGAATAAGAATATTTCAAGCAGCAAAAAGTGATGAAATTGATCAAAATATTGACTCACACTATAGGTGAAAAGTGCTAAATGAAACCACTCTGAAGATGGGGCGCTATTTAATCTCATGGAATTTTTCCCCCTATTGCTTGGATTTATTTCAGATTTACACTAATAGTGCCCTGATGTAAGCCCTAAGCAATATGAGGCTCCTCTTCTGTGGAAATATCTTCCTGTTTTAGTCCAGGAGGCAGACGACGAATTTCCTTTTTGATAAAGCTTATAGTTAGGGCTGGCTCAGGCCTGCCTTGGACCAGCCCCTAGTCTGGCTGACAATAGGCCTGTTTCCATCGCAGGAACTTTGGGGTAATTTTACGAGGCCGGGGCCACCCCTGAAGGACAGAGTTACAGAACTTTTACAGGGCTAAACAGGTCTCTGCCTTGAAGTAGGTACTCAGAACGGCCCTGAAAAACTCCTGGGTGGGGCTTGGGGTTCTGAAAAGTTGGTTCTTCATCATTTGCTAACATTCACGTCCCTTTACTGCATGTCACTAACTCGGCTTCTTCTCCAGAGCCTAAATCTAGTTCCCAAAATGTTCATTTTTGGGCTGTAAAAAATGGCGGGGTTCAATACTGCCTTCTGACAAAAGGCAGGAGCCATGCCCCTTCTGTCCCTCCCATAAATTACGTTCTGGTCTCCTTCCATACCCTAATATGACAAGAACAGGCAAATTTAAAAGGAGCTGACCTTATCTTTTAGCTGTGTATTAAAGGCTCAGAATATTGTGTTTATTCTCTAATGGGTTTTGGTGTCTTTGAGGCTCTGTTAGCTGCGGGGAACCTCCTGATTCCTGGCTCAGTGAGGAGCGGACAGAGGAAGCCCCCTGTTTGTTTTGCTTGACCTGTTCAGAGGCGATCCCCCGAGACAAGCCCATGTCTCAACTTATTTATGTTTGGAAGTCAACTTCCCCTTTTTGTCCCATCAGGGGAGAAGACAAGGGACTCTTGGGGTTAAAGTTAGGAGCTGTTTTCCATATTTACTCATTCACCATGAGGGACATTTTATTTTATTGCACAGTTAGAGGAGCATGTTAGGTCTATGTATCTTTCTCAGTGTTGCTACAACAGGTGTGGTTGTTGGAGAGGACTCCAAGGTGTGCAGGGTGCATGGTTACCATAACTTTACTGATCATCATATTTATATTGTGTGTGGAAACTAAAAAATTGTCCTCAGCTGCAGCACTCAGAGTGGCTCCCCGCTGAAAGCCTCAAACACTGAGGTTAGGATGAGGTCACTTAACACTAAAACCACCGGCCACACCAAACCTGCCTAGAAAAACACCCAAAGCACCACAAAGTAAAGAAACAGTGCGTCCTGCCCCACCAGTTTCCCCTCTGAGTGCCAGTTTGACCCTGGAGGGCTTTAGGTAGCCGCATCGTATACTGAGACAGAAAGGCCAGATAAGCAGAGGCGCTCCTGTTTATCTCTGCACGCTCCAGTTTCCAAACAGGACGCAGACTTGTGAGAGCACAGGGAGGCCTGCGGCAGGTCTGGGATCAACTGATGGACTATAAGTAAACGTTCTGGGATGGACAAGGCTCTGGGCTGAGTGAGACGCCTGACTGATAGGTATTCTCTGTAGTGCTCGAGCAATATGAGAACATGCTGACAATTCAGTGAATGAAATGTTTAGCGATCCAAGCAGGTGAAATTATTTTGAGAGTAATATAAAAGTATAAAAAGATGTAACTGCTTTCAAATATTGAAAACAAGAAGAAAAAGATTTTAACTCAAACACAATGCATGCTGGGAATTATTCTAACAACAGGACAAAACATCATCAAAAATCATGTGAGCATGATCTTATACAGCGTTATGAAAGTGAGCAGTGGTCAGTGAGACTGATATCAATTGGATGTAAACACTAGATTACAGGCATGCGTATTTCCTGTGTATCCCTTATATCCAGCGCAGGAATGGCGGACCCCACCACTATGAAAACTACTATATAGAGAGGCAGGAAGTGGCTGTGTATTCTATGAATTCCATTTTAAAAAGGGTTTAACTTTTGTAAAAATCTTAGGGATTATAACTTTAAATTGCAAGCCTGAACTTTTTTATTATAAATCTATTATAAGGGTTAAAACTTAAAAAAACTGATTTGACTTTTTTACACTCACAGTTTTGTCTCTGAAAATGTGGATGCTTCACCTTTGACTTCATGGATATATAATGTCATCCTGTCATCATTTTATCCTGTTACCTATTTGTGATAAATTTTGTCATAATACAGCGTATGAATTCTTGAGTTATTGCCAAAAACATGTTCTGTTAGGTCACAGTGACCTTGACCTTTGACCAACAAAATCTAATAAGTTCATCCTTGATTCCAAGTGGACTTTTGTGCCAAATTATAGGAAATTCCCTCAAGGCCTTTCTGGGGTATTACAAGAATGAGGTAGACGCAAGATCACAGTGACCTTGAACTCTGTACACCAAATTC
Source organism: Epinephelus awoara (assembly GCA_035609425.1). NCBI lineage: Eukaryota > Metazoa > Chordata > Actinopteri > Perciformes > Serranidae > Epinephelus > Epinephelus awoara. Next base: position 6,169,410 of record CM069314.1, read on the forward strand.
TAATCTGTTCATCCTTGAGTCCAAGTGGACATTTGTGCCAAATCTGAAGAAACATTTTAATGTCACAGTGAAGTTGACCTTTGACCTTTCAGATATAAAATGTCTTCACTTCATCATTGCATCCTGTTAGACATTTGTGTGAAATTTTGTCATAATATAGCATACAAATTTTTTCAAGGTCACAGTGACCTTTGATCTTGAAATCTTGGAATTTGGATCCCCAAATTCCAAGATTTCATCCTTGAGTCCAAATGGATGTTGTTGCGACATTTGAGGAAATTCCGTCACGGCCTTCTTCAGATATCACGTTCACGAGATTAAGACAGATGCAAGGTCACAGTGACCTTGACCATAAACCTTTTTTTCTAAACATTTTAAATCTTTATTGAACATATTGCGCATCATGTACAATCAATTGCATCAATCACTGTTTAGATCAGGTAGACGTTTGTGCCAAAATAGAGAGAAATTCCTTAAGGTGTCTTGGGATACTGTGTTCACGAGAATGAGACAGATGCAGCATCACAGTGACCTTAAATTTTGACCTATGACCTGCAACATCTGATCAGTTCATCGTTGAGTCCAAATGGACTTCGTGCCAAATTTGACGACATTCCTCAGAGGCATTCTTGAGATATCACATTCACAAGAATGGGACGGACAGATGGACGGACGACCCTCAAACATAATGTTTCCGGCCACTCTCACTTTGTATTGAATCACAGCTAAAGATTATTACTTACTATAAATCTAACAGTCACTCACTTCTGTTCAAGCTAGAGATAATTTCAGGGTTTTTTTATATCCCAAAAATAAAAGTTGGCATTTTTACAGCGTACTGAAAGCAGTGAAAGTAACTTGGACCATGAGACAGTGATTTCAAACGTCCAACCCGTCCATTTATCCTTCGTCTGTTTTTACAGTGAAGATAAAAACATATCTTATCATTGAAAGCAGATGAGTTTACATTCTCGCCAAAAATGTAGCAACTTAAAAAATCAAGCTGAAGGGAGTCTCTCAGTTTCTCAGACCAACTCTGCACACTGACAGTGGTCTTTGGTCTAATCAGGTGTGTGTGCACATGGGGGAAGCAGATGAGGGCATGATGGGGGAGGCGTTGACCCCTAAGTGTCTGTACGACAGGGGGCAGGTTAAGGGCCTCATGTGCTGGATCACTGGCTAATAAGTATCCGGTCATTCCCCAGGGTAGGTGGTGGTGATGGTGGTGTCTGTTGCTTTGTAATTTACCACAAACAGTCAATAGAAGCACACGTTTCATATGCAATGCTTGTTCTGTGTTCATAATAAAGCCAGTCTGTGATTACCTTCCATACATTCTGCCGTCTCACTCAGCACCGTATAATAAACCAGTCGGCCCTGATTTCTCATGCTTCATATAGTCATTTTCTCAAAAACAAATTCTGCCGTTTAACATTCCCAAGGAAATGTCATAAAGCATAACAGCGTGAGAATAATTACTCACAGGGTTCCCCGACATACAGCAGCTCCTAAATGTCATATTTTACACGGCCCGAGGCGCTACGCTCAACATGTGGTAACTGTGTCAGTTAGCGAGCGCTCAAACATAAACAAATAGATAAATTCATTTTGTCAGGCGGAGAGGATTTTAGAGCTCCACTTGCTTTTATCACTCACAGACTCCTTTGGCGGTGTGAAGTGGTGGGTCCTCTCTGTCAAAATACACGCCCGAGCATTTTTCCTCGACATGTTGGACGGCTGCGCTCGACGACGCCAGAATAAACAGGAGAAGAAGAGGGAGTAGTAAAATATGTATGGATACACAGTCAGCCCACAGTATTTAGTCTGTGTGATTCTTGTAATCACATTTATCAGTGAGCTGCAGCAGATTAGCTGCTCTTCATGTCTGTAAAGTGGGCTAAAGAATAAGCTAAAGATTATTCATATCCTGCAGGATAAGATTCAGATGAACATCCCTCAGCTGTTTCTCTTTAAAGCTCAGACCTAAATCCTAACATGAGACAACAGAGAGGAGCTGGGACTGTCGCCTGAGCAGAGAACTGTGGGTCAGCCCTGTGTGACAGCAAGCATGCAGCTGGAGTCTCATGAAGTGCAGGTGTTTTATATTCTTAATTAGGCACCATGAGTAGAAAGCTCATCACACCTGTGGTGTTGCAGCAGCCAGGTCACATTAATCAGTCAATGACAAGGTGTGAAGAAACAACATGCGATCAAATAAATAAAATAAAAAGAGTCTGACATTAGAGACTTGACTAAAATCAAGGAGACAGTTAAACTTTATTTGGCTGATTTGAGCCAATATAAATACAGACATGCAAAGACTGCACCACCTCTTCTACATAAGACACAGACTTTTTGTGTCTCTTTGAGGTCTTTTTTTTTGCCTGTAGTCGTAGTTTAAAGTTCTTCTGTGGTTTCTTTGGGGTGGGGTTAATTTTATGACTTTTTAGTCATCTTTGGGTTTCTTTGAGGTATTGTTTTTTTGTCATTTTTTTGGTTGTTTTGTGTCTGTAGCCATAGTCTATTTGGAGTCACTGTGGGGTTTTTTTTAAATTTGTGTACATATTTTTGGTCATTTTGTGTTTTTGTTTTTTTAGGTAAATTGTCATTTTAGTTAATTTCCACCGCTTTGAAAATAATTTTGTGTCTCTTTAGGGTCATGTTGTTGTTTTTTTATCCCTCTCTTAGTCGTTTTGTGTCTCTTTGAGGTAATTTTTGGTCTTTTTTTTATTGTTTTGTGTCTGTGGTCATAGCCTCATTGAAATAAATTTGTGGTTTTCAGGTAATTTTTGTCTACTTATTTTCTCATTTTGTGTCCCTGAATTAATGTTGTGTCTCTTTAGCCATGTTTCCATCGGCCTGTCTAGATGCGCATCTAGAAGTATCGCATCAGAAAATTATGATGGAAACGCCAAAATTCGAATTAAAATCCCCTGATTCGCACAAACTAAAATTGTCCCTCTTGTCATTTTGTGTCTCTTTGCAGTGAATTTCTACCTCTTTGAAATAATTTTGTGTCTCTTTCAGGTCATTTTGTTGTGTTTTAGGTAAATTATCCCTCTTTTGGTCATTTTGTGTCTCTTTGAGGTCTTTGTGTCTGTAGTTATAGTCTCGTTGAAGTCACTGTGGGTTTTTAGGTAATTTGTGTCTAATTATTTGGTTATTATGTGTCTGAAGTAATTGTATATCCCTTTGTAGTCATTTTGTGTCTCTTTAAGGTAATTTTGTAGTTATTTCTTTATGTCAATTATCCCTCTTTGCGGTCTCTTTTGTGTCTCTTCCTGGTGCGTATGTATTTATTTGATTCAACTATTCAACTGATTTGCTTTGTCTGGAGATGGATATCTACAGAGTATAGTTTATCCATAGAGTATAACGTGAGACAAGTCACAACATGCAATTGAATAATTTGGTTGAACTTGAATTTGAACTGCTTGTGCTGTGATTGAAAATAGAGGATAAATTCATGTCTGTACAGAAACAAATCTGCATCACATTTCAACCAGACAAATGGGTAAATATATCAGGTTTCAGACTCAGCTACAAGGCTTATGTTAACAACAGTGTTTGAGTTTGAGCAACTTTGGCATTGTAACCTGTGGGTCGCTGACAAAATCAGTTTGCCTGGTAAACAAAGCAGATCACAACAGGTTATAAAGCGTTCATAAAAAATTCTTAGAGGTAAATAATATGAAGGAGTGAAGGATGTTATGAGCAGTGCAAGAGCCTCAGGAATTACTTCTGTATGAGTCTATACTTTGTACTTAAGGAAAATCCTGCACACTATACCTTCAAATGTTTTTTTGCATTGCATTGTGGGACAATAACAAAATAGTCATAATTCCACAAAAACACTTGATTTTGTAGCTTTTCCAGAGCGAAGCCACTGAACTGAGATACAGCTGAAATCCTGGTGTATGACTTCCTGTATCACTATGGGATTAGATTTAAAACTTTTGGCTGTAACACCAGCTTCAATGTACAAAGTCTGGAAGAATCAATCGAACCAACCCCGTGTTATTTCAGACCACTTCCTAAACTCTGATCGTGGTTTAGCCTCACTCACACACACAGACGTTGTCGGAGAGACACAAGCTTCTCTGCTTTCAGCCCGGTAATCCCTGGGATCTACACTCACAATGAACACACATCAGAGCCAGCCAGCTAGCATCGAGTCCTGAGGCTATGCTGCCAGCTAAAGGTGCACATCTCTGTTAGGTAGAGACGGTTGGCCCGCTGCCAAGCCAAATGGCTTTGTGGGATCCATTATGATCCGTCCTCAGCATGCACGCAAGCTTCAGGAGGTCACCACACCTCTGGGTGCCCTTCCTTCTGCTGCTCATGTTTATTAAGTGTTCACGCATGTATTATTTTGTCAGTTTACAGGTTGTGTTAAAAAAGTACCGTTCAAGACAGCACATCCTCTGTGGAAATTGTTATATCACTTCTGCAACCTCCGCCCAACCTGCCATCTGAGATATCACTGGTTAGTCCTTGAGCTAAGTAAAATTACCCACTCACGACTGTATGCTTCAGTGAACCAGTGAGGCTGCAGTTTGCATCCATGTTAGTTCAGACTCATATGTAGCCGTGACAGTTGACAAATATGGATGTTGCTGCAAAGAAAAGCTACAAATTCTAAAATGTTGATACATCACACATCTTCAGCACAGAAGATCTGTACAATCAGTTTCCAGATGGACGCCAAAGACTAGTGTCACTAATCCAGTATAACAAAATGTCTCCCCTTCTGTTCCTGAGTTTTGACTTAAGTACTGGCCAGATAAGTGTTGTTGCAGAATATTATGATGTCACAGTAAAGCTGAACTTTGACCTTTTGGATACAAAATATCAAGATCACAGTGACCTTGAACTCTGACTACCAAATTCTAATCTGTGCATGCTTGAGTCCAAGCGGACATTTGTGCCAAATTTGGAGAATGTCTCTAAGAGTAAGGAAATCAAAAAAAGAAACTCAAAAGTCTTACTGAGTCAACAGTATTGACGGGACAACCTCAGTCAAGGAACACACACATTCACACAAAACATTCTCATGTACAGTACATGATCCTATTCATGTCATGTGTGAGTGGATGATTGGTTGGAGGGACTGTCTGCCTCTTAGGGCAGTTAGGGAGGGGGGACATTGTTCTGCCATCTGTCCTCAGGGGCCCCGCGGCCCCCAGCTGACAGATAGGGGCCAGTGAGTGCCCTCGGCTGCACAAGGAGGACGACATGAGACACCACGTCATCCATGAAGCTCCTGAGAAAGTGGACCTGCACCTGACAGTACGGTGACAGCTCATCACTGAGGCTTAAAGCTCTATGTGTGTGTGTGTGTGATGCTCTCAGGCCCGTAGACATGCATACAAGTGTGTGCACACAAGCCGTTTTGTTTGCACTCTCTTGCTGGACTTTGCGGGAAACCCCTCTCTCAGGAACATAACAAACCTTTTCTGCTATTTACAGTCGGTGACATTTAGCTTCGAGAAGCCCGGCCCGTCCTGTAAACATTCCCAACATTATTATTTTTCTTTTGGGGCAGATTTATATCTAAATGTTAACAACACACTGGGGTAAATGTTTAGATGGGGGGGGGGGGGGGGGGGGGGGGGTATATGAGGACATGCACTGGAGCCGCAGTTTTATCCAGTGGAAGGAAATGAATTGGCTAAATATTTAGATCACGTCTTCTTCTAGCGGATGTCTGTCACCACAGAGGATGATTTGTCTCTGCAGTCATGCAGATTTGTCAATTAAAAAATCCTCTTTTTTTTTGTCTTAGGGACTGACAAGTTGTGTTTATTTTCTGGAATGTCTGTATTTGTTTGTGGTTGGGAACTGGTAAACAGCCTTCAAGTATCAGTGATATGATTTAGACCATGAGTGCTTCATACAGGGGCCGCGGCAGCAGCTTCTGTCCGGTGTGAAGACGCTTTAGCGTGCAAGAGTTTGCTCACTCAGTTTAATTTACTGTGAATAGTTAAGTGAGTAGAAAATGAACTGACCTCCAAATGTATTAAGTTAAAGATGAAACATGCTTTTCAACATTTTCAGCAAGATCAGGGGGTTAGTTTTGTTTTGTACAATTTTAGAGTGAAGAAAAGAGAAGTAGCATCTTGCAAAAGTTTGACATTTGAGCTCTCAGACAACTTTTACAGTCTCAGACCTTAATTAGCTTGTTAGGGCTCTGGCTTGTTCACAGTCATCGTTAGGCAAAGCCAGGTGATGCAAATTTCAACTGACTCCTGGAACCTTGTCCCATCAATCAGCAGCCATGGGCTCCTCTACACTGCTGCCCAACACTCTGAAAACTAATATAACCAGGGCTATGGAAACAAGCCCAAAAGAAGCGACTATCATGCGTTTAAATAACTTGTTAGACGGATATATATAGAGGAAGGTGACATTTAGAGAGCAAGCCCAAATAAGCAACTCCACTTTAGGAACAAGCCCCAAGTCGTGGCTGATAAGCGGACCTGGCAAGTGGAAACTCTGCGGCTTGTCCTCCTCACATTTCTTCGGGCCTCCTGCGTGCTGACATGGGACGTATCCCGCCTCTCATTGGCTGATGCTCTTTGTCAGTCGTGTCACACTTCTCCAGTTCTCTAGCATGCCAGATATCCAGTTCCGTTAAAATGTAAATGCATATATGCAATGTAAAAATGTTACAGGGTTATGCTCATAATGTTAGCATGTTGTATATGTAGGGAAAGTGTGTCTAGTATCAGAACGTGAGATATAAATGGAGCCGAATATTGTAACATTGTCAACAAAGTTGCTGCTGTTCCTGGCTCCATATGAGTAGGAGAAAACTCTGCTAGCAGCTTGGCTAATTCGTGCAATGTAAAATGTCATAGGCTTATGCTAATAATGTTAGCATGTTGTATTAGCGGGGAAAATGTGTCCAACAAAAGATGTGTTTTGTCTGTGAGTCACAAGGAAACTGATGACTATAAATGGGTTAACTGTCGTCAGCCATGTTTTAGGCGTGTTTTAGGTCACTTAAACTTCACAGCACTTCACAGGAACCCCACCGCCAACTAGTGTTTTTGTGGTGTAATTGCAGAGCGACACACACACAGCACAAGTGTAAATGCTCACAGCAGTGTACGGACAAAGACAAAGACAGTATGTACAACTATAAATCAGCCTTAAAGCAGATTTTGGGACGGCCCATTCACTGGACCTTTTTCTATGGATTATTATTATCTATTAATTTTTTAGTCTATCGACTAATCAATAAATTGTTTCAGCCATGTATCGTATAAAAAGCGATGCAGACTCCAAGTGTGTGTGTTCCAGCGGGGAACAGTAGAGCTGGTGGAACCTGGTGAACGTGAGGACATGGAGGGAAGAAAACCAAGAAAAACATACAAGGATTTAGAAAGGCCTGTTACTACCCTGGGAGGTGTGCATCCATTACCGTGCTCAGGTGTTAACAGGTTCCATGTGTGTTTACACTTCATATATTGTTCCACATGCTGCTGCCGCCACAGCGGGTACGAGGCCTTCCTGCACTATTACTGTATTATTGTGAGGGTAACAGGGGGGAGCACAGAGGCAGCACCTCACAGATTTAAACCTCTGCGTGTTGTTAACCCTGCTGCAGGAATGTCACCCACCTGGGTCCTGCGGCGTGGAGGTGGGGGTGACGATGTAAAGGCGGATTAAACATAAAGCGAAATTTGGGCTGGAAATCGGCGTCAATAAAAATCCGCTGGCGGTGGGGGTCAGCTTGAAGTCGCTTCAAAACAAATTGGGGCTCTTTTGATGGGGGCTGGTGAGACACGTCATTAAATTTGCATGTGAATACAAACAGCTTGACCGCCTGGTGCTGCGCAAAATGGCCGATGCTAACGACCGTGCCGCCGCCGCTGGCTCCGGCTATTGTCAAAGAGCCGAGCTGTGACTGCTGGATGTTGGTGAGGCGGGAGGAGGCCTGGCTACAGCGGCAGACTCTGGTGTGGTGTGTGTGTAATTAATGCACAAAGGAAAAATGTGTGTCGTTGCTTACTGATGTCTCCTCATGTGAAGATAAAAAACAAACTTTTTAAGCTCATGTGTGACTTTCTAATCTTCCCGTGGCCACCTGACACCCATGGGTGAGCCAGCAAAGTGGAATCAGGCTAAAGAAAACAGCAGTCACATTAGGCAGGCCAGGCAGAGGACATTGTTATTATTACAAGGGTAATAGTCCTGGGGGAGGCCCTGAGCGTGGGCCGAGCCTCGCTAATGCAAGCTGCCGTTAAGTGGTTAGCTGCTAATAGTGTTTTCCTGTCCTCCTAATGGAAAGAAACAAGGGTCACCGCTCAGCACGGAGACACACACTCTTCACTGAAGCAAGCCTTGACTTTAAACTACTTACAGGATGTCTTGCATGCGGTTGCCACGGTGACTGAGGAGAGCGTGGGGTGTGAACTTTTCAACCCAAGCATCCCCACCTCGCTTTGTGTGACGCACACGGTGCATAATACGCCGACCGTTGCAGCGCTGTCAGGATCACTGTGACATTCGGACCTTCTTGAAATGTAAATATTCAGTAGAGGTTTAGAAACCCCTGACGAAGGAGCTCGACAGAAACCCGAGCCCCGGCTCCAAACAAACTGTCAGAATCAAGCTTTTACCGTTCTACTTGTTGCTGTTTGCGTACACATTTAGCAAAAATTCAGCCAAAAAGAAACAGTCTCCCATAATGGTTTAAATATTGGGTTGTAGTGGCTGGCAGCGCTGCTCGACCTGCGGTGATGCAGCTTACAGAAACTGCAAGATTCTGCAAAACATTGTCCCTGTGAGTTTTTCACCAGTCTTTGTGCACTTAAAGGGTCAGTTCACTGTTTATATCTGTGCACAGTAGCTCCTGTAATGTGTGTTATCACTCTTATCACGACATGAGACTAAAAATAAGAAGAAAAAAAATACAGGTAGCTTTCGTGATATTGTCTACACTCTTTCTTTATTCTTACGTTTTCCTTTCTTGCATTTGTATTTAACACACTTTGAAGTACGATGCATATATTTGTAAATATTTTTATTTTATTTGTATAATGTTTTTTATGTTATTATTATTTTTTGTATATTATTTCTATTCTTAAAAAAATAAGTTATTTATTGTTGCATGATTCACTTTTTTTTAATGTCTCCACGCCAGCGATAGCTGTGACCGGAGGCATTGTGTTTTGGTGTTTTCTGTCCGCCCATATGTTCGTCCCATTCTTGTGAACACTGTATCTCAAGAAAGCCTTCAGGGATTTTCTTTAAGTTTGGCAAAAACATCCACTTGGACTTGGGATTTAGTGGTCAAAGGTCAAGGTCAGTGTGACCTTGCATCTGTCTGTTTTTCGTGAACGCAACATCTCAAGAACACCTTGAGGTAGTTTCCTCAAGCATAGTACAAACGTCCACTTGGACGGAGGATGAAGTGATTAGAATTTGGCGGCCAGTCAAGAATGGATATGCTGATTATGACAAAACTTCACAGAAATGTCTAATAGGATAAAATGATGAAGTGGTGACACTTTATATCCAAAAGGTCAAAGGTCAACTTCACTGTGACATCATAATCTTCTGCAAAAACACTTTTCTGGTCATTATTCAGCATCGAATTTAAGCAGAAGACAGGCATTTTGTCAGACACCGAAATGGTGACACTAATCTTTGGTGTCCACCTTAAAACCGCTGTTTGTGAGATTGTCTGTGCTGCCAGGTGAAGATGTGTGTAAACTGTAAGTGCAACTTGACTCATTTGTGGAGGAATACAACTGCAAAGCAGTAATTCTAGTCTTACAGTCTTCTTATTTCATATATCTCTATTTTCTAATAGTTTCTTTCTGCTTGTCTACAGTGTAAGAGTAAATGTAACGTGTCCCAGTTCCCTCCAGGAATCAATAAGGTATTTCCTGGTTTGAGTTCTGATTCTGTAATTTTTTCCGACTGTCAATAAATTATTTTCAGTTGTGGATTGACACAGGTACTTCCAGCAAGTGTTACTAATATTTCTGAGGGGCAGGACAGTGTATGTTGGATTTAGTCAACATAAAATGCAGTGGGTGTGTGCTGTAATTAATGAACATGTCACCCAGTGCTACGCTGCAGCTCACTGATGCTTTTCAAAGATTTTTTGGACAACACTGAGCTCTACGGCACTGAGAGGAAAATATATCAGGCTTTGATACAGTTTTCTTGTTTCACTGGATTCTTTGACAAGAAAAATACAGACCAACAGCCGTATGTTTTGAATAAAGAGCAAAATGATATTAGTTTTCCTCCTCACTGACAACCTGCTGAACACAGGAGGGACAGTGTTTTCACTGACATCCACACAGGCAGAATATGAAGGCATTAGAGTGAGTATAAAATAAATAACTCCACTACTTCCAGGATAAATCCAGCCAGTGAGGGGGAGAGAAAGGGGGGGGAGAAGTTATTTGAAACTGAAAACGTGACGTCTGGAGAGGGTTCAAGAACAACTGACAGACGTAGCAGCTCTACTGTAAAACAAGGCCTCACTGTCAGGTCTGCTACACACACACTGAGCACACCAAGGCCAAACTGCGACCCAGCTTTGAAACATGACACTGTTAAAGCAGGATGCTCCTGTCACACATACACCTCTGTAAACCGCACTCTGACAACATGTGTGCCACAGGAGCAAAGTGTACACAGACTGTATGTTTCCCCTGTCGTTGTTCAGTGTCATGGCTACACGTTCAGTAAAAACACGAGAATCATCCAATAAATAAAAAGTCATTTAATGGAAGTTTTTCTTTCACACTCACAATCAAGCTTATAGTCTGATCACAGAGAGAGATGTTGGACATTCACCCAGAACAAGACGCACACCAGTCAGTTTTATCAGACAAAAATATATATATATTTAAAATCTTTACAATAAGTTCATCATGATTCGTACACAGAGGAGTGTGCACACCTACAGTCAAACACTGGATTTTTTTACTCCTCAGACAAGTTCATTTTTGTACCCTGGTGTCAGTGTAAAATTCTTGTTTTAAGCAACGACAACTTTTTTCTTTTCTTGTTTTCTCTTTACAAATGTGCAAATAAGACAGATTTGGAATCCTTCAGCGCTCAGTGAAAGTCCAGGATCCTCAGGAGCAGTGACAGAGCTCTCACTTCACCTCAGTCCTGCCCTCTCAAGTTTAAATACAGCTCCTCGTTGCTTTGCCTTTCATTTTCAAGTAAAGTGCTCCTCTAGCAAAAACCACACGGCATGAGATCAGTCTCGTATTTTTTCGCCACTGGTTAAAAAAGCTAAAAACACAAACCCAACAGTCCGATGGATAAAAACATGGGAATGTCTTTTTAAGGTAAAAAAGCAAAAGCCAACGACTGAGAGGCAGCCCTGGCTGTTTTGCGCGGAGGTGACAGTCACGTAGCTCCCAGCAGGAATCATACAAACTCCAGCTTGCCGTGGCCGCTGTACATCCCCCAGTGCACCAGAGACAGGATCTTGTCATTGCCCAGGTCGGCCTGCCTCATCTTGTCGCAGGTCAGGCAGCAGTTCTCATGGCCCGTGACGGGCACCATGCACTCCAGGTCCAGTTTGGCCACGTGGCCTTTCTTGGTGTGGTGGCCGTGGAAGCTGTAGTGGAGCCTCGACAGCATCTGTTGCCGCTGGTCCTGCAGCCGCTTGTTCTCGCTGCGCAGCATTCGCAATGCCAGCATGATGAGCAGCACCAGGATGAGGCCTCCGGCGATGGGGACGGCAATCACTGCCGCCCGGAACCACACCTCTTTGGCCGAGGCCAGCTCCTGAACCCGGGTCACCAGGTTCCTGTTGTTGCTGTCCGGCTGGTACCGGCTATGATCTGCACACACACACAAAATCATCTGGTTAATTGCATGCTCACAAGTTTTTACTGCTCCACATTATTATATACAGATACACAGATCTAAAGTTAATAACTATCTCTGAATATATGTATGTTGTTTGTAGCTTAATGAGAGGCTTCGCTCCACAGTCATGCCAGTAACCACAGTCAAGAGCGAGGAAGTGAGAAAGAGCAGCAAATGAGTCACCCTGTCCTGACTGAGAGCCAGAAATTAATTTGAGCTAATAAACTATAGTCTGCTCTGGTCATAGTCACAACAATAAGTCCCCTCAGGACAGCTCCCCTTCCTCTCTGTGCACCTTTTCATAACTCTGTGAGCTAGCACTCATGCCCAACATGCAGACTTGTCAGGGAATATTCATTCTACAAGGCACATTCCTACTCAGTGGGAAAATTACATGGTGCACACATAATAAAAAAAAAAGAATATATCTGATCTCTTTCCAAGTGCTTAAGGTAAACTGGCTGCTCCCCGGCTTCCCAGGCACAGAGCTGGAGCCCATTAAAAGTCAAACTGAAGTTCTGTAAAGCTGGGAAGCAGAAAAAAAAGAGTAGGAGGGGGCAAGGGTGGCCTGCATGTCCATAAACAGCAAAGTGTTTGAAGAACCCTACAGCTCAACGTATTGCTTCTGGAACAGGAAAGAGGAAAATGTTGAATATTTGCAGAGGAGGAATCGTAAAAATCCTCCCGCAGAGTCCAATCATTTTTAAAACCCCGGTTACAGAGAATTTCATATTTCAGTTTCAGTGAAAAACAAACATCCGAACAGCCCGACGAGGTTTCATCTTTACCTGTCGAGTCCCTGGTGTGCGCCAGGTCATGCAGGCCTCTGTAGTTGCACATGTCATCGTGGCAACACTCGAGCGTCGAGGCCCCACTGAGGGCATCCGCGCCCCTGGAGCTGCTGCTGCAGACATCCGCGGCGTTGACGATGGGGTCTAAGCACCCGTGGGTGAGGGGAGAGTTTACGTTGAGCGGGTCCAGGACCTTGGTGAAGCAGGCGTTCAGTTCTGACTTGCACATGTATCCGGTTGCCACGCAGTGCGGCGCGTCACAGTAACACCTTATTTCTCCTGGGAATGCAAAAGAGGCAGAGTTAGGGAAGCAAAATTAGACATTAATACAATATTTTATGACACATAGTTCCTAATATTTTGACTTTAACTTAACCTAAACTTCAGCTTAGCAGTTTGGTGTGTTTGTCAGGACCCTGTGGGGTTTTTTGAAGGAGTTTTAGTTCAGTTTTGTCACTTTATATGACAGCATAACTCACAACAATGCTCCTTCTCTGACATTTTGGAGACTTAATTCTGTCCAGAGCAGCCTGTGGTCCACTATACTTTTATTTTGAAAGTGGGCTCTTAAAGTGTCCTCTATGCCCTGCAATAAACAGCCAGGTAGCTTTAAAGACCTCATGGGAATATTCCACTTTTGCATCAGTTCAGCTAATATGCCTTCATTTAGGAGCTCCTCGTGCAAAATGGCCCTTTTTGTCTGTTTTATAAAACAGGAACCGTGTAGCTTATAATTAGTGGTTTGTTTGCCAAAGTCAATTTCTTTCAACCCAAATGGAAACTCGTAAAGAGGTGGAGAGGGAGGGGAGAAGCCGGAGCGCGGCGCAGGAGTCTCCTCTCCCCCGTTTGCACGCAAAGCTTCACTTGTGGTCAGGACTGCCTGGGGGGGCAGGGTGCACTGAGGTCCCATCTACAGAGCTTCCAGCAACCTTATCATTACGGGCTGCCTGCTTTTACACGGGCCCACTCATTACTGCATGCGTGGATTCTTTTTTAAAAACATATATGTGGGCCAAGGATCTGCCCTGATATGACAAAAACAACCTCTATTTCTTATGGTGCCACAGGACAATACATCTAAATGGAGTGTATGCTTTAACTTAAACAGCTGGGTTGGTTGCTGTGCTGCATTTCAACAAGTAAAAGCAGCAAATTATTGAAAGTAACTCCATAAACAAAGTAATAAAAACCTTGTGTTTCCATTTACTATATTCAAAAACTGAGCTAAAAATACAGCAGCTTGGGGATGAAAGTTTTCAGAAACCAGCTCAGCTCCTGTCAGTGCTGGTGGTGCCTCTTTGAAAGCAGGAGCACATTCATCAGATCAGTGTTTTCCCTGTGAATGATTGGAGCAGCAGGGCCCGGGCAGGTCATTTGGAGAATATTTCATTAGAAAGGAGAGGCCCCTTTGTGGGCTGAGGGGGGGAAAGAGTAGCAGGCCGGAGCTTTTTAAGCCCTGCTCAGTCTTGTATGAATGGCAGAGTTAAATATGAGTTATCCAAATGAGAAGCAGCAGTTTGAATGAGGCAGGATTTGTGCAATATATGTATTTAATGCCATTTAGTAAGGGTTGCAACTTCATATGAGTATTCTCAAAAGTTTAACTAATAGTTTTGCTACCTGGGCTGGCACAAGGAGGCACTACAGTATAAAGAAGTGAAGTAAAGTAGTTCATTTTAGTTGAAACACTGCAGATATGATTTAACAAACACTATGTTGAGTGTTAAACAGCTAAAAATGGTTTGTTTTCAATCATCTCTCCAGTGGTTTACGCCCCTGATCCTTAAAAGAAGTGTTTAAAAAATGAAATGCTTCATTATTATCTTGCTAAAAGTGATTTTAGGGACACTGGCTGACATTAAACCCTCAGGTCTGGGTCAGGGAGTAAAGTCCGGGTCCCTGACTGAGCTGTGGCCGCACTTCATCACTACAAACTGATGTTTAGCCTGATTTGATGAAGCTCACAAACATGCCCCGTCCACAGAGCACAGTCTATATACCTTTAGTAAGAAGAACAGCCATGGCACACAGCTCCAGTTGTAGCCAAATGGAAATGAAACTGGACTGGCGATCCATTTACACCAAGTTACTGCGCAGAGACACAGTCCTCGTATATCCAGGAGCAGCGGAGAGCAAGAGTCCGCTGGACGGAGAGCCGGACGGGTTAAAAGCTTCACGGCGAGAAATGAGTCATTCCTGTGCTGAAACACGACAGCTCACGATCCTGCCTGGAACAAAAGTGTCAGAAACCACTCCGAAATGTTTCCTCTCCCGCATGGAGGCTGAAAAGTTCGTGTTTTTAGAAGCGGTCCGACATTACTGGAGGACGCAACACACAGCAGCGTCTTCTTCTTCTTCTTCTTCTTCTTCTTCGAGCCCAAAGAGGCAGAAAAACAGAAATATACTCCTCGGTAGAGACTGAAGGGGAAACAAAGATGTCACCGCTGGTCCTCCTGTGTGTCTGTGAGCGGCCGGTCACCGTGAAGCATCACTTTAGTTTTCCTGGACGGAGGTAATGTCGGGGAAAGACAGATAACTCCGCTGGACCGAGGGCTGCACGCAGACTCCGCACGGACAAGATTTAGCAGGAGAAATAGTTGTGGTCTGTCAGAGCCCCGCCCCCTGCGCGCTGATTGGTCGGCACACAGAGGGGAAGTTAGGCAAACACGTAATAACACTGCATCCGGTACGCCTTTTCAAAATAAGACACTGCAAGTTTATTTCAACAGGTAATAAAAGCGATTTATACAAAGGATTAAAAACATTTAAAAACAATCTAAAGGGCAAAATAATAAACATATTTTATTTTATTATTTGACCTTTATTCAACCAGAAAGTCCCACTGACACTGAAAATCTCGTTTACACATTTAAAATGCAACATATACAACACAAAAATCCACAATAAAACAACTATTACTGAGAAAAACAAGCACATGTCTCTGTCACCACATTTTTGCGTGACGCCCTTAAGTTCCTCAAGTGTTTCTAACTTTAGATCGTTTAATAATAATAGTTGATAGAATGTAAATTAGAATATAAATTCAAAATAATAGGCTTTAAAACTTTTTTTCATAAATAAATACTTTATGTGTACAAATCAAAAGTGCATGAGTGTAGACACTGTCTGCTTCCTGTGCCTTTAATGTGCTAAGTATTTGGCTTATTTTATATTCATGTTTTCATTTATGTTTTTAATTGTCTGCATGCCTTTGTGTCTTTCTGTTTTTGAGGCTGGTGCAGGGTAAACAGTTGAAAATTAGCCCTTGGCTTGCACATTTACAACAATGTTTAGTGCTGTATGATGATTTGAGGATTTAAAGATTTGTGTTTTTGTCAATTTTTAGCTCTTGATTTTATTTATTTATTTATTTTTTATTTAATTATCTTCTTGTGGTTTTTAAATTTTATCTTTTTTATTATTTATTTATCTATCTAATATTTATTAATCCATTTATTTATTTAGTTATTGTTTTATTTTATTTTATTTTATTTATGGCTGCAGTATGGGTGTAGACCAAGAAAAATTTCCCAGTACTTTCCTGATAAAGTTAATCTTCATCTTGAGCTTGATCTTGATGTTTATTTATGTACACTGGCCTTGCAAAAAGAAAGAAAGAAAGAAGAGCAACACTGTTTATGTTCGCTGATATAATTTTATCATGATAGACCTACTTCACCTACATCACCACACACTGTGTTGAATTATACCCATCCTTAAAGCACTCTTTCATCAGAAAATACAAACTGCTATTTTAAGTCTCTGCTGTATTTTCACTTAATATTTTCGACATTCATTCTAAGTTCTGTACCTCACAATAATTCAGCCGATGCTTTTATTTTCTGCACCATATCATCCATGTTCCGGTTTTATCCTGTCTGTCACACTCTGACTTGATGACTCGGGTCAGGCCGATCCCTTCATTCATCGTGCTTTATTTCCATAATACCATATTCCATATTCCATATGTCATGATTGATCCCATTGGTGGGAGCAGCAGTCACTCCTCCAGGTTAACACAGCGTCTCAGCTCAGAGCTCGTTCAGTCAGCAGAGACTGGAGCCTGACTGCACTGCTGCTGCTGCTGCTGCTGCACAGTTTGGCCCCTGAGATCACCATTAGTTCACTGTGTTATATGTAGAGTAGACTTTTTAACACGTGCACTAACAGATGTGTAGTTTACATCCGCATGTTTTAAAGTCTGTAACACAGCTGTTGTGCCAGAGAAGCTCAGCACACTCAAACATCCTGCATGTGTAACTGTGCATTCACTGCACAGGAGGAATAAAGGCTTTAATGCCACTGTGTGAAACACATTATTCCAGAGTGAATTACTGACACGTCACATGTGAAGTTGAGTGTGTAGGTGAGGTCAGCAGGGCCGGGAGCAGCCAGAGTGACGCCGCGCTCAGCCGCTTCGCTCCAGGCTACAGACTGTTGCTGCTGCCGCTGCTGCTGCTGCTGCTGCTGCAGGGAGGAGGAGGAGGAGGAGGAGGAGGAGGCACACACACGTTCACAGAAATTAGCAATCCAAAAAGGCACATGGCGCCACCGAGACGACACACACGCACACAGCGCGCGCACACACACAATTGCCCTTTGACAGTCAGCAATGCAAAATACGTGTGCGCGCGTGCGATCTGTATGTGACAACTTTTTTTATTTTTTTGCACTGACACATGTACAGTATGCATGTTTTACAAAGCTGACAATAATAATAATAATAATAATAAATATCTCATATATATGATTGATTTTATTATTATAGTTAACAACACTAAAAAAAATATGATATATATTAGATATATACACATAATAAAATACAAAATATTTAATGTAATTATCGATAATTAAAAGCTTTATTGAAACAATAATAATAATAAATCCAATTCATGATAAAGTAAAATAATATATATAGTTTATTTTATTTTACAGTTAACAACACTAAGAAAAATCAGATAAAATATAAAATGTTTCATTTAATTATTAAAATAAATTAGATATTTTTTACATTTTAAGATATTCATCAAATAATTAAATATGTATTTCTTATATTTAATATTTAAATATTTAATAAATAAATAATAAAAATAATAATTTAATTATTTCTCTTTTACAAAGCTACATTGAAAAAAAATGAAATAATAATTATATATACATATGTGTGTGTGTGTGTATTTATATTTTTTTATTTTAGCTCCAAACCCGTATAAATAAAGGTTCTCATACTTGTGTCCAACAGACAAGAGATTGTGACACACCGCTTTAGGGAACAGAACAGAAAACTACTCACCGCAATTACCGTAATTATCCGCAATTGAACAGAGGCGCCAGACCACGACTGACGTTACAGCATTTATCTGTATGAGAGCTGCATGAAAAGGCTGGAAGTCAACAGAAATACTAGTTTGATGCCTGATGGCTTCTCATGGTTAATTAGTTTCTGTGATACTGAGTGTCATTGTCTCTCTGACAGCACAGGTAGGCCTGCACACCTGGGAACTGCGTCACGTGGGCTCCTCTTGTCAGTGAATTACGATATATGAAACACTTGGATTTGGATTTTGTTCCATTAAATATGATGAGAAATGTTCCTTTAACAGACTGAGAGCAGCAGCTGTTGCTTTCCTGCCTTCACATGTGTTGGGTAATCAAACATCACCACCTGGTGGTCGAGTCTGGTATGACCGCTTTATTTTACAAAAATATCTTCACAGAAACTCCAGTTATTAAAAATTGCCCTTATAAAAAGCTGAGAGACTTGCGAGAGGCATATTAAAAAATAAAGGTCAAAGTTGAGCAGCAGGGGTCAAGATACCCTGAGGTTAAGTACCTAGTCGGGGTCAAACTCCAAATAACAGTGGATATGTCTCTGGCTGGTGAACGTCCACTCCTCTAAAAAAAAAAAGCTCCAACTCTTCTATTTAACATAAGTTTTGCTTAAAAAAAAATTAAATAAGATGAAATAAAACCAAATAAAATAACATAAAATAGAGCAAAATAAAACAACATAGAATTAGGTAAAATAAAATAACAAAATAGAATAAAATAAAATAACAAAAAATAAATAAAACAAAATAAAGTAACATAACATGAAATAGAGTAAAAATAGCATCACTATGACATCATCAAGTCTACTTTCATAGTTACACACCTTAAGACCATTAAACTTAATATGTATATATATGTACAAAATCAGTGGAGTGCCCTTTCAA
This sequence comes from Epinephelus awoara, assembly GCA_035609425.1. Classification (NCBI taxonomy): domain Eukaryota; kingdom Metazoa; phylum Chordata; class Actinopteri; order Perciformes; family Serranidae; genus Epinephelus; species Epinephelus awoara. The sequence continues at coordinate 6,188,272 of CM069314.1, forward strand.
ATCATTTTTCTGACTATAGATAAAGAAAAAATATGACAATCTCCTTAAAAACCTTGACATATGTTAATGTCCAGACAGTAAGTAGGATGTTTAAGAGCCCACCAGAAGGAAAACAAAACTGTGTGTCTTGTCATGCTGAGAGGATGAGCGTCAACAAGCTCTCAGCTCTCGGGGGTTTCATGTACGTGACCTTTTAGGGAGCGATCACACCCCGCAGCTTGTGTCTGCTTTCACACATTAGGAGATACTTGTGGGTGTGACCCGGCTCAGACAGTAGGAGCTTTGCTTAACAAAAGCCCTCCTGCTGCACGAGCAACGATGGCTGGGCTGCAGCTGAGACGATGGGAGGAGGAGGAGGAGGAGGAGGAGGAGGGGGCATGGAGGTCAAGTCTACCTGAGAGAGTGGGCGACCTAAACCATGTCTGGATCCTAAATTCAGCCTTAAACAGGTCTAAACCAAACCCTTTGAAGGCGTCCTGAGCGCCCAAAATGACCATATTTTACACAAATATTCTCACTTTGAAGATCAAACCTCAGACTGGCTCTCTCCATGATACAGGAGGACACACACCAGAGCAGACAGACTTCCTCCGACACCTCCCGGCTTCCTCCTCTCTCTTTGAAGTGAGCCATATCAAGGTCTCTGAAGAATCAGAGACAGGCAGCCTGTCTCCATCCTCCACCGTCTATTTTACTCTCCTGGAGATAATGGAGCAGAGCATCAGAGCATCAGAGCATCAGAGCGAGAGCTCCTGCAGTTATGTGGATCCATACTGTAGACGTGCAGGGAAACTGTTGGCAGCAGCTTTGATGTCACAGATTGGGTTACAGCCTCTGCATTCACAAGCACTCATGCAGGGTTTATCTGGAGAGCTGCCAGACAGGAAACTGACAGCATCCACCTTTTGTTTTTACTTGTTTTATGTTGAGAATTAATTCAGCCGCGCTCTGTTCTCTTATCACAGATGACTTTGGAGATCATTGTTTGATCAGCCAGAGTGGTGTACCCTGACTTATCAGGCTCAGCCTCTGTGAGCTACCTTGTACCTGAAGTGCCTGGGTATGAACTGAAGAGAATACAGATCTGCAGTGAGGAGCTGTTCTGGTATATAAACTGGAAAAAAAGCTTAATATCATTAATAAATATACAAATAAATGAGCTTTGTCTTGAAGTAGACGATTCATTCTTGCACATGGAAATAACAGTTTGACTCGTCAGCAGCGGGGTTTAAACACATTAAACACACATTAAACACACATTAAACATGGCTTAACAGAGACAATTTCAAACACAAGTACACAAACCAGCTTCACTATAACTCACAGTAATCACAGACAAACACTTGTCTTTATCTGGACACATCCCCCCCCCAAAAAAAATAAAACATGCTAACATTATTAGCACAAGCCTATGGCATTTTACATTGTATAAATTAGCCTAGCGACAAGCTTAGATTTCCTCTGGTCATATGAAGCCAGGATAAATCACACACAAGACTTCAAATGCTATTTTAGTGGAGGCTTTATTGTCTTCACAATTTATTGTTTCTTATCTGTGAAATTCAAATAAATCAAAGTTTTGTTTCCACTGAGGGAAATGGTTTCAGCTTACAGAAATAAACAGGAGGTCTGCGTCACTGCGATGTGAAGTTACATCAGTAACAAACCACCCCAAAAAACTGACAAGCATCCGCAACTGGGTTCTTTCTAGCTAGCAACGTAGCTAACCACATCAAGAAAAAGCTATCTATATCTCTCCCTGTCCCATTCTCCCATGCTTTACAAAAGGTTGAATTCACTTTCTATACACACAAATAAAGCAGAAAATTGGGAAAAATAAAGCTATAATACCCTCTATTCACACTAAAGTCACTGTATCCCAATTTGTTTTGTGTCTCGCTCACTGAAAGACTCTGTACGTCACTGTGAATCACTAACATTAAGAAATATTACATTTTCTTTCTTTTATGGTCTACAGGAATGATTGAGTTTGCAGGGATGGTTTTTAATTGTGAGTCATTCAGTCAGCTTTGTGTCAGCATTATTTTGTTGCTGCAACTTTCTCAGGGAGAGGAGATGATGCAGTTACCGCCCTCTGCAGGTGTAAGATGGTACGACCAGTGAGCTGGACCTGAGGGAGGGATGCAAGTGTTTTTGGCTCAGTTTGTAGAAATGCTATAAAATGCTACACTCCTAATTTTGACCTCAAAATCTCACACAACCACGGACAACATTAAAGCATCTTAATTAAATTAGGTCATACATCTCATGCAGTTTGGTGACCCCAGAGTTGCATCTCTGCTTTTTGCAGATGATGTGGTTCAGTTGGCTTCTTCACACCGTGACCTCCAGCATGCACTGGGGCAGATGGCAGCCGAGTGTGCTTTATATGTATATACATCTATTTCATACTCTTATTCTTACTTCTTATAAAACTCATTATACTCGAGAGAAGGCAAACATCTTTGCAGACGATATCTCAAACACTCTGCAACTCACAGCAGAACAATCTAGAACAGGGGTGTCAAACTCATTTTAGCTCATGAGCCCCATGCTTCCCAATTCGATCCCAAGTGGGCCGCACCAGTGACACCATCGCATAATGACCTATAAATAACAACCTCTTCAATTTACCCCTTTTTTTAAAATAAAGAAGTCCATTGTGAAAATGTTCATCCATTTACAAAACGAACAGCACGAAACATCCACAGAAAAACTGTGCAAATCCAACAGTATGTCTCAGTTTCTCCACATTAAGTCAGTCTACTACTAACTTTACTTACACTTGTGTTTTTCACAGCTTTCCACTAAAGTAAAAGCTACTGAAGAAGCAGGTGAAGTCTTTCCCTGCCTTACAAACCATTTACAACCAAGTGCATTAGCAGCAGGGTCCCACTCTTATTGTTTACGACAGAAGTCTGACAGATTATTTTGCAGAAGCTGCTGGCCTTCAGTATTTTGCACAATATTCATTATCTTTACAGCCTCAGAGGCAGCATTTTACATGAGGCCTCTACTCACTGTTCAAATTGCTCCTGAAACCTGGGTGAACTGTTCCTTAAGATACTGACATAATAACCAAACCTATAGACTCAAAAAATCCTCTGAGACTATGGTCATGTCCAAAATGTCCTGCTGTGAATGGCAAAACAGCTTTGCATGCTGGGACTAGTGCAGGACATACCAGGAAGATGAGCCATGCTTGGTTTTGATCTGCTAAAATTAATGTTCTTAACAGAGATCAGAGTTCCTACAGTGTACCAGCAGGGGGCGGCAGAGTCCACGGGTTTAGCTAGAAACCATTGATTTGAGGCTTCCCATTGAAATTACAGGTACTGGCTGTGTTGCAGACTTTACAAGTTAAATATTGTAGCTGATTGTTAGTGTAGAGGATTTTGTTTTATCAGCTAGTCAAAGAAATGGACTCATGTTTTCTCTTTTTTGCTCAAACATGGACCTGTTTTGGGACCTCCGATTTTTCATCCCATAAATAACAACATACCGCTCGTCTTTTTTCATTTCTGAGTCAGACACATGAAATGGAAGCTAAGGGGACCATGAAAAACCCAAGAACAACATGGCCCTGGCGAGGCATATTTTATTTCATTTGTCAATATACTTCAGGAAACAATATACAAAGCAATGATGTGGTCACCTTTACTGAATGTGTGGTGCAGTTCAGTTATAGACTCAATAGATAGTATGGTGGGAAAAAAACAGGCCTTTATGCAGCTGAGGACCCTGCTCTTCAACAGTGGGGGACAGGAAACAATAAGAGGGGCGGAACGTGCCAGAATAAGAAGATCTTGTTGAACAGGATGAAAATAAAACGCAGGGCTTTGCAGGTAAAATGAGACTTAAGACTTTGGACAAGGCACTAGTGAATGAACCAAATAAACTCCCAATAAAATAACCAGTGCTCGCTTTAGTTGAACATGTTTATTACAATACATACATTTCACATTTGACCTTGTGACCTCTTGTCGCCCTGCTCTGGCACAAGAGGCGATCCACATACATCCGTCTCTAACCCGCTGTAGCTGGAGCACCACACCTAAACTGGGTGCAAATGAAAAATACGTGGATATCATTGTGATTTACTGCTCGTCACTACAACTCTTATAAATAAAACCTTTTTTTTTTTTGTTTTACTCTGCGTCCTCTTTCTTAGAACTCCACTGTATGTTAACAACTGTACAAAGGAATGAACCAGTGGTACCCACCTCGTCTTGAGAAGTGTCGGAGAGGGGAGAAAAGAGGAACCGAAAGTGTTGGAGCACAAAGGAAAAACTACATGGAGGGTGTGAAGTGTTGATGTCTCTGAGAGGATGTGGCAGGGCAGGGCTGAGGCCAGGGGGAGGGGATGGTGGGAATGGTCCAAAGCAGCACGCCATCACATCTCTTAAAATGTTTTTTTTTTTTTTGTTTATGTTTTTTGTTTTTGTTGTTTTTTTTTAAATCACTCACTCCACCACACCACCAGGCACTGTTTTTTTCAGACTGGGACATGCAGGGCCACCAGAAGCTGCAAGTAGATCACTGAACCGTAGTGAGCAGTCGTGACAGACCTGCAGAGAGGGGATGTTCACAGCGCCTGAGTACAGGTTACAGTTCACCCAAAGAAGAAGGGCACAGGAAGAGAATCTAAACAGAGTAATCGGATTACCAATATTTGAGGAAAGAAACTACAATGACACCAGTGTATTATGTTTTTATGCTAGGCTTCTGTGTATATAAATGGCTTCAAACATCCTCCTCTGTTAACGTGCAGGTCACACACGCTCAATGGTTCAATGATCTATGAATTGACAAAATGAAGCTTTAAGTCTGCAGACGAGTTAACATGAACGAAAGGCTAGCTAATGAACGTAGCCGCCTAGGCGTTGATTAGTTTGGATGTCAAAAGCTTTGATAGGCATGGCTTTCCATGGCTTCAATCTACAAAACATATTTACAACATAGATAATAACATCTACAAGAAATCTACATTTTTTTCCCCCCGCAGTGGGTCTTTACAAAACAGAGTCTTGCAAACCACCCCACCCTCCCCCTCCAACAGCTCTTCATGTCTCCCTCTTGGCTCTCCCAGCCCCATCGGTCCAAAGCCAACCCGACTGCAGCTCCTGTGTGTGTTAAGACTGGGCTCAAGAGGAACTGAACGACTGCTCTCCCTCCAGCTTCCAACTATGTGCAATGGGTCTTCCCCCTTTTCCCCCGCAACCTCCCGCTTCGACTAGCCACCAGAAGTTCTCAGACCATGAAAGAATTCTGATTCTTCAACTTTTCAAGTTCTTTGATTTGCTGTCTCAGAAACAGTATCCTGTGGGAGACAAAGAGAACAGTTAGTATTTGTGTGTGTACTTGGATCAAGCGTTACTTAGATGCCTTGTTCACACTACACGACTTTAGCCCTGATTTTGAGCTTGCAGGCAGTTCAAGGAGCTCCCTGACAAAACCCAAGCTCAGAGGCAAATCGGTCCTGGCTCAGTGCTCGCCAATCGGTGCTTCAAAGACGCAAGCTAAGAGGGTCAGTGATGCATCGCAGCCGCTCCCCAGATATCTAGCAGGCTAAATATCTGGACCTGATGGGGAATTGGTCAGCGAGCTTCAGCTAATGAGAGCGCAAGACATGAGTTGAGGACAGAGACCAGCAGCACTTTTCAAGGCGTGGGTGTGCTTGAGAGGGAATGAGAGGGTGATAGGTGGACTGTCATACTCAATGTTTCTGTATTAGCTTTATAACTTAATCAGAATGCTGCTTTGTTGCTTTTTGACTTCCATATTGACCAAAAGTGGGGACAATACAGAACAGTTCCACTGATACCATCCACAACTTTTCACAGTGGAAACAGAAAAAAAGAGTGCTGAATTGAGCCGTACTGCTCGGTGGAAATCACAACGTCAACACAGACAGGTGTGTGTGTGTGTGTGTGTGTGTGTGTGAACAGTACAGCGATCTGACAAGTCGTGTAGTGTGAACCTAGCTCTACACACCAACAGGTGCATGCTTCGAGACCAAAAATGTATCCTCACCTCTGCTCACGCAATGTTGCTTGTATTTCACAGACTCTGACCAAGGATCTGAGGTTTTTGAGTTCGGTGCAGTTCTCAGACATACAGATGCTCCCCATGGTGTGAGCCTCTTCACGTAGTCTTGATGCCTTGGTCAGACAAAACAAATTTTCCAGTGAAAAACCAGAACCAGCCACAGTGACGTTAGGTTGTCAATAACAGAGATGATGGTGAAATGTTGGTGGTACAAACCTGTTTCTCTGCGTGCTCGGCAGGCCAACCCTGCACGTGTTTGATAAGATTCTCATTGAAGTGGGCAGCGAGGGTGGGGGTGAAGGAGCAGGAGGGCCGGGCTGCTGAGGCGGTGGGGGGAGCGGAGGCAGAGTTGGGGGCGGTGCTGCTGCTAGAGGAGGAGACATGGTTGGGACCCGGGGAGGGACTCCTCTGACTGCTGCAACCGACACAGGTGGAGGAAGCATGTGAGCATCACATCGACAAACACTGTGATCATATGAGTGTAGCTGATCGCAGAATACAGGTCTCTGTTAATAGACAACTGCAGAAAAATATTTTTGGTGCAGCAGCTCAGTGTCATCAAGGTTTCATGTGAAAAATAACTAAATCTTGAGTTGAGAAAGTCTCAAAGACAGTGGAATATATATATATGTACACACACACACACACACACACATATATACACAAATAAAGAAAATTAGTACACTCTTTTAGAATTAATATTAAAAAAAAAAAACACAATAGAAAAACAAAGCACCCAACTGAGACACTCAAAACAAAATCAAAGGATCCTTCATTAACTTGGTAACAAGAATCTGCAAATGGCATTACACTGATATCTTCTCCAGATACAAAATAAAAGATAGCATCATGCAAAATAGCATAAAATAAATTCACTCATGGAACCTATTTTATTTATTTTTTAAAGTATTTATTTGAGGACTTATTTTCTTCTATATTACACGAAAACATAATCACATAAGTAAATAAACCTTAAAATTTACTTCACTATGGTGCGGCAGCGACCATAGTTGGTTTATCCACAATGGTTTTCAATGCCGCTGTTGCCCTGTGTTGCGCTGTGTAGTCCCTCCATGCACGAGTCTTGAATATGCATTAGAGTTGTCAGTTACGTGCACCGCTGCATGTACCGCAGAAATCTACATGCACAGCTCAAATTTTACGGGCAACACGTTGCATATGCACGAGGTATTTCGAACCCTGCTGCGGAAAAACTGATGTCTACACCAACAAAAGCAGCTGCTGCAGTTCTCTGTCAGTGTCTACACCGGCTCTGTTCAGTCATAGTACTGCTGTGCACTCAGAAGCACTTTGACGGCACTTACAGGTCCATGAACAATCACACGTGTAGAGCTCAAGCAGAGAAAATATGTTTTAAAGCCCCCTTCACATTTTGGGTCAAAGCTGGTTGCATTAAAGTGCACGTTGTTCCACAGCCAGGGACAAATGTCAAGATGGGCGACTGAAAAAATATTCTGGTGTAGACACGGTGTTATTCTACAACTTTATAGATCGAACTAACAGCCAAATGTCTGTAACTGTAAACCGAGCGAGTTTGAGTGAGTGTTATTTTGGGATCACGGAGTGGAAAACAGAAGAAAATTATAAGTGTGGCCGAGAGACAGACAGACTGAATGAACTGACAGGAGTCTGTTTTGCCACTTGCGAGCTAAAAACTGGAGCGTGGATGCTCATCTTCGGTTTCCAGTTCGTCATTGACGTAACTTCTGAGCACGTTATTCACTTTGAAGCTATCAGCGACACTGCACTCTGCCATGAGTAATTAAATATTTGTGTAAACACTGCATCCCTTCACAATGTGCCCAGAGAAACACAATGACAGTTATCTTCTACGCTGACTTTAATTAAAATAACCACTAATTGCCTCTCTTTAGGAAACCGCGACACAAAAAGCAATGAATGACTTCAATGAATCCAGATGAGACACTTGAATGAAGCAGCCGCTCATTGTTCCATCGATGAACAGCAGATGGTGCCACAACATAACACAATGAAGACAATCTGCAGTCAGGAATTAGCTTCTTGTGTGGTGATAAAAACTCCATTCATGAGCTGATGTGAATGGGCTGTTTGACATTTTTGCAGATGAAGTATTTCCACTCTGTTCGCCTACATGTGTAGATGGTTTCACACAGAAGTGCGTCAGTGCTCGTGGCTTTTACAAGTCTGAGATATTTCAGACAATGATGGCAGATCTTGCATGTGCTGCTCAAAGAATAGTTCACTCCTCTTTTTGAATTTTGGGTGAGTCGTGTGGTTGTACCTACCCTTGGCGCTGGAGGGTGCGCGGGGAGGCCGTGGTGGCATCGTGACTGTGCTGCTTATCACTGGAGAGGGACTGTTGGGATGTGGGCTGGGGATGAGATGCCTGCTTCCCTACCGGCGTGCTCACCTGAACACAGCAAGTCAGAAACACTACATCAAGACAATGCATCTCAACATGATGAAGACACAGGCTCATTGATGGTAAGCTTCAGTAAATACATTTGTCATTATTCCTTAACATGCATCACCTAAAAAAATGAGAGTTCATGTGTCTGGTTGAGATACCAGAGGAAAACGTCCCAAATTTTTCCCACCCGGCTGGATGCTGTACATGCTTATTGAACACACTGAATTCCTGTGCCTTACTTTTGTCTGTGAGATGACCGGTTGCGTGCTGAGGAGGGGTTTAAGGGGACCAGCGTTGGTCTGCGGTGTGCTGATCCTTGGAGAAACATAAGACCTAGGCGATGAGGCGTCCGATGTTAACGACATGGGTGACTGGTTCGATTGCTGAGCTGCTAGATGCACACACACAAAAGAAAGACAATGCAGGGGATCAATATCATCTCCTACTATCTACTATTTGATAGCCAGCAAGAAAAACACTGAGTGCACAGATGATCAGTGAAATCTTGAGTTTAGTACAACTTAGGAAATTGACTACCCTACAGGAAACAGACAGGAAACCCCAAAAGTTCCCTCTCTCAACTGGCCAAGTCGTCATTACACAGCACACACTAATGACTACATCTGCACACAGCAGTGGGACAGCGTTGGCTTCATTTACCTTGGTTGGAGAGTTGAGCAGCTTGAGAAAGGATAGTAGTGATATTGAAAGCTGATGGTCCAGCAGTGAGGATCTTATGGAGCATCGACTGTAATGAAGCTTGTGTGACAGCAGCTGTGAGAACTGGAGAGAGGCAAACAGACACAGTGTTAACCCCTGCACTGGTGCATTAAGTCCTAAGCTATTAAGAGTGGTTTCTACAGTGGAGCACAGTGGATTTGACAGCCAAATGTGTCCCATAATAAACACTAGTAACATTGTCATGGTGAAACAAATCAAACACTCTAAAAGACAGAGCATTAACAGGACAAGACGAGAGAAAAAAACAACGAAGGAGGACAATTAGCATCCTTCTGCTCACCTTCAAAGCCCTCCACAACCCTGCCCCCACCTATTTCTCTGACCTCCTCCAGGAGTACACCCCCTCCTGCTCCCTACGCTCTTCCTCTGCTCATCTCCTGACCGTTCCCAAGTCACGCCTCAGCACCATGGGCTGCACTGCCCCCAGGCTCTAGAACTCCCTACCTCCACACATCCGACAGTCCCACAGCCGAACATACTTCAAATCCTGTATCAAAACCCACCTGTTCAAGCTAGCTCATGCACTTTAACACTGACTGTACCCTCTGCCCTCCCCCTTTCCTTTATTACAGTTTTATCACAGCTGCAATATGTGTATGCCCAATTCTGCTCTGTATGTACTTTATGCTCTGTAAGGTAAATTTAGTCAAAGAACAAGGTGATGTTTGTTGTCAGGTGTTGTGTTTATTTGATGGAGGCATGATCACCATTTCTATCCTGATTCAGTTCACAACCCACATCGACTAACCTCTGAGGGCCGTTATGAGGTCATCTTTGCTTATGATTATATGCATACAAAAACCAGAAACAGCAGCAGAGCACTGACTTTCTACACGAACCTGCTGGATAAACGTTAAGCATGCAGCTAGGTCTGTCTCTACATTTACTTATCTACAATATTGAAGAAACGGAGAATCTCCCCTTTATTTAAGTTATGGTATTTCTTAAGGGGAGACTTTTTACACATACTTCCATTAACAAAATGGTTTTAAGTTTCAATTATAGTAATAAAATGTTATTGCTTCTGTTTTCATCCTTTATAGGGACATTCTTATGGCCTTTGTAACTATGCGATTTTGGGCTGTCCCAGACGAAAGATGGCCATCGTGGCAGAAACGTGGCGATATCTTTGGTCGTGGCTCTAAAACGGTGGTCTTACGTCGCACTGTGAGACAGGTTCAAGGACGGCCGTTGTCAACATCTTGCAACCGAAAATAACCTGAAATAAAATTCTGACGGTGTCAGAAATTTAGGATGACTATCTCACAGTGTGACAGCTGCTACCACTTACTAATCAACCAATAGAAATGCAGCACGAAATGACACAATGGTCACTGCAACACCGGCGCTAGACTCAAACAAATGATCGCTTGCCATGGAGGTAAAACGAATAAAAAGAAGTCTGTGAAACTCCCAGAAAGAGGAAAGTTTGGTGGAGCTGTGGCAGCAGAAGCCTTGTTTATGTGATGTTTCCTCCAGCTGCTATCATGACCGCGAGTAAAGAGACGCTGCATGGAGGGAAATTACGGAGGAACTGCAACTTCCAGGTGAGCAAGCTACCTATGGTGGCGCAGATGGATGACGTAGGCTGATGCGGTGCACGCTGATGACATTGCATATTGACGTACATCGTAACCTGCGATTCAGTAGTAAACGGTCATCGTACAATCTGCACATTAAACTTGACGTTGTACCAAAGTTTATTAGATCCACGTCTCACAGTGTGTCATGCAATGGTCTTGTAAGATTGGTAAAATCGCACTGTGTATAGAGGGCATTGGGCCTGTCGTGATATGCAATAGGTCGGTTAATTGCACGGTAATTATAAAAGGCAGACAGTAACTTTTCCGGCCGCGATTAATTGCCGTATTCATGCATGTTTGTTTTCCTCGTCTCTCTCCACCAAAGAGACTGGATGACAAGAGCGTTCACTGCCGTGCATCGTCTGGCAGCCAGGTGAGTTGGTTCATTAGCGTACAGTGAACAGTAAAACATCACAAGGTCATAATCACGTTAATAGATAATCTATCAGCGGCACAATCCCAAAATCACAATGTAGCATTATAATGGAAAAAAACAAACCTGTTGCATCCCCTCTACGGCAAAGCATCGACATGAGTTTTCGACAATTCAGGTACATTTTATGAACCTACAAATCTGTTTATTGTGTACTCTGCCCCATCAAAAACCGCCATCACAGAGCTCACAAGAGCTGCAGATGACAGCAGGCGGGCAGGCAGGAGTCAGGTCTGTCTAGAGCACCGGAACAAAAACACAGACAGTATGATAATAACAAGTTACACTCTTAGTGCTTTCCATGACTTGAGAGACACTTTCAAAACGAGTAAAGTCATGCGACCTGTTTTTAGGATTCCAGCATGGATTTGATGTTCACAATGTAGCATTATCAGGGAATATAATCAGGTGCGTACCCTACATTTACTGCATCCTTTCAGAAGTAATGCATCAGGGACACTGGACACAACATCACTGAAAAGGTAGAGTAGCTTAAGCCACAGAGTGTTAAGATAGCTGAGCTAGATTCTCTAACTTCTCTCTCAACCGTCCAGACTGCAGAGGTGTACGTATACACTGCTGCTTCTTGGGTTGGACCTCATAACTCTGTCAGTCAGGATGCATGTGGTGCCCTATACAATGTCAGCCAAGTTTTCTGCTCAGTTTTGGCACAACACTAACTGTCAGGCCAGTCATTCATTGTGTACTCCAACAGAAGTGCTTGCCAGGTGGTCAAACAGCATCTGAAACCCCCACACCTTCTCAACACTGAGATCAGAGGGCACTGCGCCTGACAATTTATCACGGCTGCGATGTGCAGGCTTAGCCGCTGCCTTCTATCAGAGACTATCTATTTACAATTACTGCATCTCGCCCCTCTCTGAAGACTGGCTTTTCCAACAGTTTGAAACAACTATGAACACTTTTGCCTTCCAAGAGGATTATACAAATACTTATTTTCAAGAGTACCCAGACATGAAGCATTCTTTGTCCAGACAGCAGTACAAACGCAGTAGTACCATGGCGATGTCAAGTTAGACTGGTCTCAATCCTGACAGATCATCATGTCATGTCAACACCTCTGACACTGAGAAGTCAAACCAAAGCTGAGGAAGCAGTACAGCATATAATTTCAAAGCATCACCCTGTAACTAGTGCTCGTCAAACACAGCCACTGCAGTGAGCTGAACGTAAACACTACATATGTATCATCTGCATTTTTCTTACCTTCGTTGATTTTCGCCATGTCCACACTGGCATTGTTGAGCTGCAGGGCGGTCTGAAGTGCTGGGAGAAGCTGGCGAAGCAAGGTGGGGTCCTGGAGTAGTGGAGGGGCGGGGGACTGCAGGACCGGAGACACGGGCACCGTGGAGGCTGATGACCCGGGGGGCCCCGATGTAGGGTTCAAGCTCCCTGAGCCAGAGGATGACGACTGGGACTGGGTAGCAATGGTCGTCACAGGCTTCTCCACCTGGGCTGTCTCTGTAACGGCGGAAGAAAGGAGGATGTTATTTCATCGACAAAGGCAGTCGCACAAATCAATTTTCTCCACATAACAATGCAGTTCCTTTTTGATAACACTGTATATTAATTTACACGGCCCTGGGAGAATGACTAATGGTCTCACACAGTGATCAGCTCCATTATGGATTGTAATCACACCCTCAGGTGTCCAGACAGACAGAAGCACTGCATGAAAAATAGCAACCAGTCCAGCTGCATTTCCATTCTGAATCCATACTAAGATGTACATGAAATTACATGCTTTCTGGCAAATTCATCCAAAACTTCAGAATACCTGAAACTTCTGGCTAACCAAAAAACATTTTTAAAGGTTTGATCAAACTCCAGGATACTCGTGAACAGGTACAGACTGGCAATTCATGCAAACAAGAAAACATAATGGTGACCTCCCGATAGCAATAAGAGGTTCTTTGCTTATTGTAACTGACTGGCTTAACACTAAGTCAAAAAAGAAAACTGTTTGTGTAACCACTTAACAGGACAAAGGATGGGGATCAGTACATACAGTGCAGACCCTAGCCCAATGAATTGGCCTTAAGGTGCACTCAGACAGACTTGAGCCCTGCATGTAATAACACAGCCCTCTAAATCATTTGAATTGAATCATTCAGTTTGGCGACAGCATGGTGCCAACGAAAGTAGTCTGGCAAAAGTTGCGCCAGGTTTGTTTGTTGCAACATGATGCAACCTCAGCATTTGGCTAATAAGATAAAAGCCCACATTCCTGGTAGATTACTTTGTGACTTTCAACAGAGTATTACCAGTTGTAATCCTGTCTGTACTACAAACAGTTGTGCAGAAGTTTGGAGACTTTTATCTGTTAATCCGACTAGAATTGCTCAATCGTATCTCACATAGTATCTAAAAACTACTCGCATGGGCCTTGGTGTCAGAAACACCTATTTCATTTTTCACTGAAGCATGTGCACAACTGAATACGTGAATAAAACACAAAAACAAAGACAACATTAAAATAAACTAAGAATCATACATCCCCTGCAAATGGTATTTCACCCTTTTCTGTCTCACATTTCGTGCTGTTGCAACATGAATTCAAAATGTATTGATTGTTAAATTTGTCCAAGTTGAACATGACATAACCAATGAAGCAATGTAGGCAACAACAGGTAGTGTTTTTGCTTGAGCAAAAAAAAAATAAAAAAAATACTGCCATTGGCCTGTATGCCTCCTCCAACCACTCAAGTTGCAGTTTACATCCTTGTCTGTCCAGACTTCTACAATATATATAGTGAAAGCTTAAAAGGAATTTGATAAAAAAGGTATTGAGGGCTGCAGGGATGATGGGGTTTTTTGTCGCCCTGGTTCACTCAGCAAAAAGTCAGTAGGATTTGTTCTATTGGATGTTTGATTATTGGAGAAAATTAGCACTGTGGCAAACACAAGTTTATGATATGTACATGTTCTGATCAGCAAGATAATCTTGACCAATGAAAACATGTTTTATGAAGCATAAATGCAATCACCAGAAGTAAAAAGCTAACACCAGGTTATAGACAAACTACACTACGGTTCCATAACTTTAATGTCGCCACCACAACGAAGCTGTAAAGCTCTGTACGGTGTAATGATGTTCCCATTTGGCCACTTGTTAGCACCAGTCTCTTTCAAACACGTGGAAGCTTCAAAATTCAAGAGTGGGGTATTTAATGACGTATTTTATGTCGTAGAACTAAAAAGGAAAAAAAAAAGTCTAATCAGCTTGTGTTAACGACAGACTTTCAAGCATCAAGCTAAAAACCCACTGACTTCAAGACAAGTGAACAGCAAGTGCAAAAATGCTGCCTCATTTCTGCGTTTAAGGACTCATTCATGCACCACTCTGTGAAGTGTCTTTTTTTGGGGAAGCGTGGATGCTTGACACACGTCATCAACCCAGGAGAGCAGAAGATCAACACAATCACTAAGACTAATCTCGGACACCCAAGATTAGTGTCACCAATTCATTATCTGACCAAATGTCTCCCCTTCTGCTCCTGAGATATGGCGTTGAATAATGGCCAGGAAAGAGTAGGTTTTTTTTGTAGAATATTACTATATCATGGTGAAGCTGACCTTTGACCTTTTGGATAGACACTGTCATCACATCATCATTTTATCCCATTAGACATTTGTGTGAAATTGTGTTATAAACATATGAATTACTCAGTTGTGGCTGAAAAACATGTTTGGGACATCTACGTAGCCTTTGACCTCTAAAAGTTAAGTGTCTAAATTCATCCTAAAAACGTCCATGTGGACGTTTGTGCCAAATTTGAGGAAAGTCGGTTCAGGTGTTCCTGAAATATCGCATTTACAAGAATGGGACGTACATATAAATGAATAGACGGAGGATCCAACAACATGACGCCTCCAGCCACGGCTGTTGCTGGAGCAGAGGCATAAATAAATACTCAGGATATTGAATTTTGTATTTCTCTCACAAGTAGTATCTGGCACCTTGTATATCATACATGTAACTGAGATCTTTTAAAAAGCTCCACGTGAACAACCCCCGTGGAGCCTCGCATCATTTTTATTTAATCTTTTACAACAGCCAGACCTGAGGGCAGAAATTCTCCGTCCACCTCGTCTCATAGATGCATCGCACAGCTCCTGCTGTAGGATTGCTGGTACAGTGTGCAGCTATAGACCTGACTAACAGGGCTGAGCAGCTGTGAGCAGCTGTGGTCAGTGCTGCTGCTGTGGGCAAGCTGCCCTCTGTGTCCAAAAGACCTGTCTTCATTACAAGCAAGTCTGAGCTTTGCCAAGCCTAAAAAAAGCCCACCCTGCCATCAAATTAAGCATTTATTATGAAATATGTGTGGCAAGTGTAACAGTAGCTCTACACATGGACACTGGCTTCCCACATCAAATAAACGGGGTCTCCTGCTGTGACAGTCTCATTTCATTGATAAATCAGGCAATGTTATTGGACGGGGTTGCCACGGTGATGGCAGGTCATCACAAAATAATGACTGCAGCAAAAACACTTAACCTTATAATCATTTTGCGTCTTTGTTAGTTGTTTTTCTATAATTATAACCCACAAAAGCATCTCTCCATTAACGCAATTGTGTCACGTCTGTCTGACAGGAAGTGTCTTGGGAGTGGTGAACTGGTATTCACAAACAGGTTATTCATGAAAAATGGCATCTATTCAGCGACAGCTCGAGTAGTTTGGGAATATTCTAACAGAGGCGTGTCACTGTGTAGTAAAAATACTCTGCAACATTTTGCCTGGAGTTGCCTTGCAGCAGCCTGAGGTGATTCTCTTTAAAACAACAGGCGACAGCTGTACCTGAGAGAAGGTTTAATTTCAGGTCTGACTGCTGTGATGCAATTCTACTTCTTGTTTGGGACTGGGACACAACAATGTGTGTCTGAGCAAGCTGAACTGGGGAACAGATATTAAGATTGTGGAAACATACAAAGACAAGGAGCCTCACGCATCGGTTTTTTCAACCAAGATACACAGATTTATTTACCAGCTGTGCTGCAATGGCTTGTATTGTTTTCAGCTCAATGTCATCATGGCACAATGAGGTCCTGGAGACACCTATTGTATTGGGAACTACCACAGGAGCCTCTGTGAGTACTTTTGCAGGTGTTTACATGTCTGTCTGTCGGTCTGTCTTTGAACACAATAGCCTCGTAATCATGGAAGATGCAGTCACGAAACTTTACAGGTGTTTTCAGATCAAAGTGAAGGCTGAGTCTGATGATGGGTGCGGTCCAAGCAAAGGGGGGTGGAAACAGGGAAGGGGAAGAGATCCCATCACAAGATGGTCTCTACTTTTATAGCTCTGGCAGACAGATAGGAGCACAAACTCGATGAGTATATGCAGAGTACAACGCTCTGGATACATGCAGACTACAATTACGATTGTGTTGCTAGGTATCCCCTGCAAACCAGTGTGAAAAAGGAATTTTGCCTGTGACTGCATCAAAACAGAAACATCAATTCATCAGACACAGCATGAAATAGGGCTGCACAATGTTGCACTCATCATATAGACTCAGGTGATCAAAAAGATTTGTTGTGTTACCTCGTGTTGTGGCGACAACGGCGAGGTACTGTCGGCATAGTACGCTCTTTTGGTCGACAACATCTTTTTTATATACGAAATATTTCCATATTTCGGACGTTGACCTTCTTTTGGGGACTAAAGTGCAACACACACTGCCGCCGGCGTGGCACTGTGGCCATCAAGTGCCACCCCCCCAACACACATTGGGGCACGCAGCGGCACCGTCGACACTTAAGTGTATTTCCCACCCCAGCCCGCTAGGCGGCTGTACCTACACTAGTTGCCAATGGTTGCCAACTGCTAGTAATGGAAGAAGAAGAGGAAAAACTTTGAGGCAACAACAACTTGGATTTCACAGGTGAATTTCTTATCAAAATCATCTTATTAAAAATTTGAAAAACTTAACATTAACCATCCAGATACCCCTTTGAAAGCTGCAACTGGAGTTGATACTACGGCGGCTTTTCTGAAGCAAAAGAAAAGCTGACTTAAGATTAAAAAAAAAAAAAAAAAAAAACGTCCTGCGATGTGACTATCGCACATGCGCACATCGCGATGACAATGTTTAAACGATGCATCGTGCAGCCCTAGTATGAAATGCTAATTTATGATGCAGGTTGAATTGAAAAGGCAAAGAAACAAAAGCCCTTTCGCTACTCAGTCCCTTCTTTTTTACGCCTTCACATTTTAACACAGAACCAAATGACGACGGCATCATGCGGCTCCATGTGTGTCATCGTAGACAGAATGCCAGCATCAAGGAAGCAAAGAGGTGAGATGTAATGCATGACGTTACAGAACATCATCTGCCTCTGGCATGACATGTAACATACTTGTCAGCAGCACTTTATACACAATAACTATGGCAAAACATGGCCAAAACAATAACTTATTGTGCCTGACATTCAGTGGCTGATTTCCTCCTCTGCTCGGAGGGTACTTTCCATTGGCTTGCTGTTCTAGCCAGTTTATATCGTCTTTTCTCAGGCTAACACACATGATCAGTGGTCCCAAATCTAGCCATAACAATAATGCTTGGACTTATCTTCTTCGACTTAATCAGAACAGACTGAATTTAATCAGCAGAAAACTGATGAGAATAATAAACCATATCATGCATAATCATTCTATCAAGACTGGAATGAATTCGGCCCAACGTGGTGCAATCAGTCTGATAGCCACATTAGTTTTAGTGCACAGGCAGAGTATGTTGCTTAAAAGCCACAGAAGCATGCGTGGTTCAGCATTTGTAGTCTCAGTCTTTTGGTAAGCAGTTCTTAGCATTCATCAGCCATAGATCAGCTCAACAACAGTCATCATCGACTTATCAATAACCACAATTGTTGCACTACCTCTCAGGTAGATCTGTACATCTGTGACATTTTGGGCCAGCCAAGCAAAGTAACAAAATATATAGACATGCAATGCACTGATATCAGCAGCAGCACACTTACTAGCACCAGTAAAGCCAGGGGCTGCCGACGCTTGCATCGCCTCCCTTCTGTAGTCCCTGTCTTTGGGGAAGCTGTTGACAACCGCGGTCTTTGTTGCCTCTTTTTGCCTCTGTTCTCTGTAAACACAGAAACAAGCATGCAAACAAATATTAGCCATGTATCAACCTTTACGATACATTGACTGAAATAAAAGTCGTATAATCGAGTGGTTTGAGTAACTGAATTATAGCTACCTCTCCAGCCATTCTTTGGGCTTCTCCCACTGGGACACCTCTGTCCTGCAGTTGTAATAGTACTTCTTTCCAGACGAGCTGATGTGCTCTGACCAGTCGTCGCCGGGTTCGTAAGGCTGAGAAGAAGAGCAAATATTTAGGAACATGAGGCCAGCCAGACAGAAAGCAACTGTGTGCTCCTGTGTTAAGGAGGTGTGATGCAAGAGCTTGTAATGAAATCTGAAATGTACAAGAGATATCCACAGAAGCTTTGTAAGTGGGAGGGAAGGCTTATTTCAGAGACAGCTCAAGACTCTTCCCCAAAGTGAAACAGTTTGATATTCAAAAAGGTTCATTGTATCGTGAGTGGCATTCTGTGCTCATTTGTTATGAATTTACAGTGTAAACCAGTGCTGCATTGTGTTGTGAACATTGTAAGGCAAACACATAGCAAGAGAAAATTAGAGCTTATCCATTACCGAGGCAAAGGCAAACTGGAGATAACTTCACAAAAACACAGTGTCACTGATCCCACTCTGTGGCAAAACACAGATTATCGGCACTGTTCAACAAGTGCACTTCAGATGGCAGATAATGAAAACGGCTGCAACGGCTGCATCAGGCTTTTCTCTTTGGTGGTGCCGTGCTTGGCAACAGCATTACAGAGACCCAGTTTGTGTCTGCTTTAACATCAGCATTGTAATGTAATGCCTTATTTATCATTAATTAAATCACATTTATTAACCAAATGGGATGACTTGGAAATGACTTTCTGTGGCAATTAAAACAGCAAATGAGGGTAAGAGGGGAACAAAATTAAAGACATTAAAAGACGGGAAAGAAAGCAAGCAGAAATCTTCAATCATGCCAGAATGGACTTTTTATTTATCTTATAAACATATTAAATGATGTCTGCATTAATCCCTGCGCACAGTTTTCCTTTTGACAATTAAAAAAATAGACCATCTTCCAAGATGTTATCTTTGTTATCAAAGTAGTGGTCTTTATATCAAGAGTACACGACAAAAATATCAAGGCTGTGAAACTACAGAACAGCAGCTGCTACCAAGAAACAATTCAGACTGTTGTAGTGGGAAAATGATGTTTGGTCCATCGTCTGCCAATGTGCTAATGTCGAGGCAACACTTACTGTGTCTGAGGTCTTGCTTGGGTTAGAATGTGAGTTGGAGCTATGAAGGGAACTGTGGTTGTGAGAATTTTCTTGTGGAGAATAACTGGTCCCTGCAAGGAAGCACAAGAAGAGGGAAAGACACCGTCAGTAACAGCCGAAAACAACAGCGTGCCAAGTTCATACACATAAATGTGAAAGGCTTGGCTGAGAACTACAACAAAATATACACACCAGCCTGAGGCCGTCTATGCTCAGACTAAAAGGTGGTTGAATATTGAATGTCTGGCTTTTAGAAATATGCTCAATAACACTAAACATTCCTGTTGGTAGAAGGTGCCAAGCAACAAATACTGTATAAAACTGTGCAATAAATATCTTGCAACTTAATTGCATTTCATACTGTGCAAAACAGAGGTTATAAAGTCTTGGCTGCAGATTATGTCAGAGTGTTCTGACCAATTTAGAGGCATGTCAGATGGTTCAGTGAATGCCTGATGAATCAGAGCCACAATGTAAATAGAAAAAGAGGAAGACTGAAGCAGTATGTCATCAACTAACGTCATTTATCTGCTCCGCTCTCATGTACATGTAACAAAACAAATAAGCTCTGGTCATAGCGCTGGCAATTCTTTTTGCACTGAAACCTCAGAAGAGGAAGATGATGATTGTAAAGCCATTGCAGAAGCTTTAAGCTAGCTTGCCACTGTATTCTGGTTAATTTCATGTCATATTGGAATTTGTTGGTTTGTAATTGTGGTTAGTAGCAGCTGTCACCCTGTGGGATTCCACTCATACATTACTGACACTTATAATTTTGCTCAAGCCGTCTCCAAAGCTCTAAATCAGTCTGCTACTTGTGGAGTCTCACGATGAGCCACCATTTTGGACTGATGACAAAAGATTTCACCATGTTCTTGTGGGATTCTCGCGGAAATTAGAGTGCAGTCAACTTTTTAAAAAGTGTGTTGCCAGTCTGTCGCGGTGCTAAGCTGCCTTCCTGGAGATTCTGATCTGGAAATGCCACCAACACTGCTACAAACAGAACAAGAAGAGCAATCACTTAACAAGACTGAACCTGCTTTTGCTCATCCCATCGTCTCGGCTCTGTCCCAGCTATTATTAGATGTAACAACTGTAAGCACTTCAGGATATTTTGACATTTGTAAAATTTTTCACGTCTTTGGGGTGGTATAATTACATGTAAGGGAGGCAGACCACAGCAGGGAAGAGGGAAGGCACGCTTGAATCAAAGACTTACGGTGACAAGGTTTTCGTACATACAGCAAAAGAGGAGGAAGGATGTACAGAGCATCCCTCTCCTCGTGGCCACATGGTGCAGTCTGTGGCAATCTGTACACACACAGGACCGGCAGCAGACTGTGGCATGACCAGTAGTGCAAAATAATACTTTAGCAACAGATGAGAGCTTACTGACTAAGTAATTGTTTGACAGCTGTGTGTAACAATAATACAATCAGATAACTGACACTAACGAGGGAGAAACAATTTCTCTCATTTAAAGATGCGACAGAGCTGTCCAAAACAAGAGACGGGCACTAATATTTTCACCCCTGATCCAAAAGGCAACCAAGCCCCTAAATTTAGTGGCCAAAGCACATTTTTGATGGTCCAAATGTAAGTTAATATAAAAGAATAGCCTACAGAAAGAACAATTAAATGCAGCTTAACACAGCCTTCATTAACTGTGACACTTCAATAAATGACAAGACATCAACAGAATGAAAATATCTTTCAAAACATATGGTCTTTTCTCTCGCAGATGTAGTTCACAGTCAGTTGTTTATTTAATCTGTTATCATCATCTATAGTTGTCAGCGGCACAATAAAAAACAATATTAAAACGTTAAGTAAATAATATATTTCTATTTTGCTTGCCCTGTAGAAAAAAGTCACTAGTCACTCATTAAAAGATACAGGATATATTTCAGATAATATCTGAGTTCACTGCTGTTTCTTATTGTTCTGTTTGGTTTATGTGATGCACTTTGTAATCAGTAACAACCACATACACTGATTGTTATCAAAGTACAAGTATCTTAGCAGCGTACTTCAGTAAAGACAGGCATAAGTGATCTGATTACTGACTTTCATCTCTGATAAAAGTTTGGTAAAATGGAAACAATGATGTTAAGTGCCTGTAAGCCCAAACTCAAAGCACTTTCAACATTATCTCCAAACTGCACTCAGCTGAAGTGCTTCAGTAACGTTACATGACTGCATTGTCACATTAAACTACCATTTACTATTAGCTCTGTTAGCCAAACACCACAGAGCTCTGCTGCCAATCAACTACTTAGAGCTAACAGCTAACTAGCTCTCCTCTCCGTGATAACAGCAATAAGACTTGCTCAGTCAGAGTCACTCGATTCAGTTTGTCATTTGCTAAGCAATAGTTCTACATATATACATAACCCACAAGAACAAGGGGATGCTGTTTGTTTCATGCCCTGGCTAGTGGGCGTCAAGTACTGTTTGCTGTTTTCATAAAATGTTTACCTAAAAGACAAATGAATCAGGATGTTTGTAGAACTGTAACGTTAGCAAATGCACACAGTACTGGGATTTTTTAAATTTAATTTTACCTTTATTTAGATGGGTAATCTCATTGAGACACACAGTCTCAATCTCAAGAGGGACCTGATAAAACTAAGTGGTCACAGGGGGCAACTTAATTTCGTGGCCATCGGCTGGAGTTCATGATCAAATCCTGCAAACCTTGCTACATTAACTGTGAGAAACAAATTCAACACTGCATCAATAACAAAATCTTTTTCCAAGTGAATAATGACTGTCAAAATTATGCATTGGTGGGCAATCACTGAGAACTCTGATTACACATTCTCATCGATGACAACCATGTTTGAAGCAGCACAATCCAACACTGTGTTGCACCGTCACCGTATGTTTTGGTATCGTTCTGACTGACCTTTGATATTTTACTTTGCTGTTTTAACAGATCATATCAGGTACTAGCTGTTTTTGTGAGACCTCTTTTACACCAAGGACATGCACGTTATGTCATGGTCCCCACACTGGGTATACTAGGGTGGCACATTAATGGGTGTTAACCTCTACATGTGACCTACAGGCTCTCACACCTGCATGATTAACTTTGTGTTTTCTATTAATATTCAGAATGTTTTGAAATGACCTTTCCTAACTTGGTTAAGTGTCAGATTTTGATGATAATTACTGGATAGTAAAGTTAGATAATTATGGTTCAAGACTACCAGCAGAGTCAATTTAATGATAGGGAATTCAATGACAGGGGGTAAATCAGGACTCAGACCAATTGACTGTTTTGGATTGGATTTTTCTCTGATATATAAAGCCCGGTCCACTTCTTCTGATGCTCTGCTTTGTGTATGCCAGCTGTCAAAAACGCTGCATTATGCTCCATTTGAACCACTACAACCACACAGTGCTGTCAGTACAGTAAGTGCCCCATGAGTGAACCACAGCGAACACAAAACTAACAGCAGCCAGCAGTTTCAATTAGTGATGTCATTGTGGATAAAAAGCAATACAAAAAAGAGCATCACTGGGATATATAAGTGCTTCTGTGTGAGCAGCATTTTAGGTTTGAACTTTAGAAATGTGTTCAAAGAGGCTGCTGAAATCACATCCACAACTGACACTCCTTTATTCCTCAGAGACTCTATGAGCCTGTTTATGTCTAGTAATAACGCGTTTCTCAGGTGACTTGCGATTGGATCTGACTTGCCTGCTCAATATGCAAATACAGACGTGAATTATTTCTGTTTGCAACAGCCAGACATGTCATTGCAAACCGTACAACAAACCTCCCAGTGAGAAGTAATATTCCCTCCCATGGAGAGGATTGCAATGCTGATGGCACACTTAAAGTCTTTATTATTTACAATGAGTAAAACCTTATTTAATAATAGAGGTGCACACACTATGGCCCAGGACACACTGACGTTCACACTGCTGAAAGAACGTGGCCATGTGAGGCCCAGACCACCTCTTAATGTGGTTTGAGTGATGGGATCATAATGATAATTATAAAAGTTAAACCAGAAGACTCTTCTGAAACGGTTTTGATGCAATTAATTAGGCGATTTCATGAGACGAGCTCCCACTTTATTAGTCTTGTTGAACTACAACAACACCCAGTCCACTCGCAATCACAACAGTATTACAGTGTGCTAGTGTTGCACGGTATACTGGTACCAACGGTAGACTGCGGTACTTAAACACCACAGTAGTACATATGATACCATAATATTTGAGTACCGTAGTACTATGGTACCTCACTACTGTGGGATAAGTTCAAAGTCCAATCATAAGAGGGTGAGTGTCCATGCGCCGTCCAACAACGGCACACGCTGGCCACCTGGCACTCAATGTGCTGCTGCAGTGGTTTGTTTTCCAGTGACATTTCAGGTATTAGCTGAGCTACTGAGTATCTTTAAGTAGTGGAAGTTATTATTTATTTATTTTTACTTGTAGGCTAGATTTGTTTATATATGATACAGTGATTTGTTTTCCACAGAGCTCTACGGTGCGAGCATTTTACTCACATTCGTTACTAAAAATAGTTTTATGTGAGCAAAAGAAATCATTCAGGAGCACGCTGTGTGAGTACAGATTTCAACCAGCAGCAGAAACGAAAGGCGAATCCTGCCGGTTGTGGGTTGAACGGAGGTCACAGACAGGAATACCGGCGACCGAGAAGCCCGGCTCCAGATCCAATAATTTCCTCTTCCAAAAGTACCTGAACAGCTGAGCTGTGGCAGCACACAGGTAAAACCAGCCGTTCCCATTTCTCTCTCTCTGGCAGGTAACGGTCCACAAACCTCACCGCAATCAAGGGACTGTTCTTAACTTATCAGAGGAGGAGGTTGGCTGGTTGATTTTTATTTTATTTTGATCCCCCCTATGTTAATCACTTATTGATGAAGTAATTTATTCGGTTGAAATATCATTGATGTATTATAGAAAAGTAATTTATCTTTTTATAAATGACAAAAGGCACATGTGCCTCATTTTTGATGTGGTATCATGATACTACTCAGAACCATGACACTTTCACTGGTATCGCACCATGGGTCCCAATTTTGGTACCATGACAACACTACAGTGTGCTGCGTGCTTCATGGGACATTTCAGTCCCCAGAGTGAGCACTTCTGTCTATCATGTCACTCTTTGTTTCCACATACTCCATTCGCGGCACACTACACAGGGCCACGGATCTGGAGCGACTGATGCCGCATACCCTCGCCTACTGGATGCGTTTCTGGAGCGCCAAGCTGCAGACCCGAGCCGCAAGCTCACAAGGGGAAACTGCAAAATCACATGATAAAATGCACCATTCACTCCCAAAACTCCTGCAATTTCACACCAGGTCTTCTCCTTTCAGTTTGTATCCTTGTAGAAAGGGTGAGTGGTGTCATACAAAATACTATGGTTTTCCACTTCAACTATGAGTTTCTTCTCGTCCATCCTTCCTCTGACTTCTGTGATGTGACTTTTTTTTTTTTTTTTTTTTTTAAATTGAGAATTTACAATCCATAGTCTGGCCTAAGAGCCTGCTCGATGGCACACTGGAGCCACCCTTAACATAACCCCTACCATACTTAATACTACCAAAGTCAGAGTGTCTTTTCTTTTGCCCACTGTGTCAGCTGTGAGTTTGCTACATCTCACAAGCTCTCTTCGCTTTTTCAGTTTAATATATACATAAATTAACATCTTTGTTAAATGCCATTATCATATAACAGCCATCACTGACGCAGTTTTCAGTCTTTGCAGCCAAATCGCCTACCTGGCCCGCCTGCAGTTACTGCACACTGCTGTGGGTGTGTGCTTTGTGTTAACGTTAGTTGCTAAAGAAGCCCTTGTATCCTGGTTCGGGGGGTTTGTTCTGTGCAACCGTGTGTGCGCTGCTGGCTAAAGAGAGTCTGTGGCTGCGCAGCGGCTTGTACTTTGGCTCAGGGGTCGTGTATGCTACTGTGCTACTGGTTAGCTGCTAAAGAGAGTCTGTAGCTGTGTGGTGGCTCGTTGTTTGCATTTTTATCCACCACTTTCTCGCAATCGCTCCACAGTGGCTCCAAACACAAGACCTATACATTATCGGAGTATCTTCTACTTCTGGTCTGGAAATGACGTTACTAACGATCTTGCAACAAGCTAGCTTTGCTTAGCTGCTTCTCAGTGTGTCTCACTGGAGCAGAGTGTTTTGGTTCGGGGGTGGGAGGGGCAGACAGCATGTTGCCTGTTCCGTCGTGTGGGCTGCCTTGTTGAGCACAGTAGCACTGAGATCATCATATTGAACACGATATTCTACAAATGTAATAGTTTGTAATGTGTACCTAACGGATCAATGCGAATGTGTGTATTGTTACACCCCTGGGTATTAGATGTACATGTAAGAAACTGCAGATACATTTAGGATTTCAACTGTACAACCACACAGGACTGGCTGTAAACAAATTATCAATCAACCTTGTACAGCCCTGTGTGGCTTACTGTCACCACTGTAACATCCCCACAGCTGCTGCAGAACCCTGAAGAATACACAATAACATTAGCCATCCTTATCAATAAAAACACAGATGGTGTTTTAGCAGCTGCAAATGAGAAGAGGTTTGTAACAGACGACACAATCCCAAGCCTGCTGTTATACAAGTGAAGCCAACAACCTTATGCAGAGCTCTCACCTGTAGCTGAAATGACAACAGACCATTTAATGAGCATGCATGGTTTGTTTGGCTTTCCTTGCAGCGTTTCATTCAGACTCCACAGAACTCAGTATGCACAGGAAAGAGCTCTAAAGGGCAGCACACATTGGCGACGCATGACGTGCGTCAAAAGGCCCACATCCATTGTTTTCGATTAAAGCCCACACACTGGCAGTAACTTGATGCGCGTCAACACATCAGAATACGCCACTGACCAATTTCCCAGCATCAATACAAACCAGATCTCAAGAAAAGCAGTAATTTTTTTCATGTTACCAGGACCTCTACATCCCAGTTACCTTAGGTCTGTTGCACTGCCATTTGGAATTGAGTTTCTCACATATCCTTGAAACTCAAAGATACATCTTAAAAAGGGACAGTTCACCCCCAAATCAAAACTGCATATTTTTTCTCTTATCTGTAGCGCTATTTATCAATCTAGACTGTTTTGGTGTGGGTTGCCAAGTCAGAGAAAACGGCTGCAGGGATGTCTGCCTTCTCTCCAATATAATGGAACTAGATGGTATTTACCTTGTGTTGCTCAAAGCGCAAATAAATAAATAAAACTACATTTGAAAAACTCAACAGCAATGTCTCTTTCCAAAACTCATGACCCCATGTAAAACTACTTTGTCTCTATCTAACTACACCTGCCAACCATATAACAGTGCAGAAGGAAGCATGCATCTACTCAAGGACAAGTGGCTCGTGCTCGTGACGGTGTTAGATGTAAATATTATATCTACGTCCTCCGTGGCTAAGCCATAACGCAGAAACCGTAGAAACAAGAAGATAGGTGCTGTGCTTCCAAGACAACGCCATCCCGATATCAGCAGTAACCTGCGTAATCCAGTGGGATACACTCACAAGGACTTAAATTTAACATGAACGCACGGCCAGCTACCACGACAACCCACAGAGAAACCTCAACTACAAAACACACGGGGGGAGCGTGACTTCATTCTTTGCTAATGACGCCATTACTCCACTGCATCTTCACAGAGCAAATAGTTGTTAGCCTCATATTAATGCTCTAACTGTTGCGTACAGCTATTTAAAACACCCTATGTGCTCAACATAAAAGCTTTAAAATCCCTGTCAGGACTCGGAGCATAGCAACATTTAGAATTCTTAAAAAAGTAGTTTGAGACTGTAACAAATACTGATGTAAAGAGAGGGAAATCACACCAACATGTGCAGCTCCTCCGCTAAACCTACTAGAATGCAGGCCTCCTCCTTAGCCATTTCTTGGTCTATGGCTCCCAGCTTGTTCAGGACTAGGGTTACAATTTCATAGCATTTAACATACCTAGATGATCCAAACCATTTTGAACCCATATCAAGTATAATTTGGTTTAGCTGTCCATGTGTCCTTCTCCTGCTGCTTTCTTGCAGCATCTCAGAATGATGCTCCACCCCTTCTTTCTTCAAGTGAAGAAATAAAATATTTGCAGTTCTCATAATCTGTCTGAATATACATTTTTTTAAACAACGAAGATCTGATCATCAGTGAAGCATATGAAATCCATGAAGGACAACAGCAACAAATTAAATGGACAAAGCCATCCTGATGACATTAAACGTGTGTTAATTGACATGCAAGAAAAAAAATCCACCTCAATAGTTGCAGGTAGCTACAAGCAGCTTTTGAACGGTACAGTGAGTTAAATTATTTTCTCTCAGTCAATAGCTAGTTTACTGTACATGAAATATGCATCTCTCTTCTGACAGTTTTATTTTTAATCTGTATGTATGCAGAATCTGTGGGACAAGATTTTGGTACCACAAGTGTTCTGGTGTCTGTTTGCAGTCTGAGTACTCTTGACCAATCACGTTTGAACAGCAGGTGGAAAGTACTGGCCTAAATGTCATTTTGGAACCAACTGGCTATTGTCTGACAATGAGTTCGCTTTATATTTTTAAAAAATGTATCTGCCGTCATATGCAGATATCGGATTACAGAGATTAACCGAAAATACCGGCACACGGAAGAGTAAGTCTTGGCCTGGACACCTGCTGGTTACCACGGATTAGCCCAAAATACTGGCCCTCGCCTCTACAGGCGTTGTCATTGTTAGACTGAAAGCTGATGGGTCCTGATGTAGCTTTATTTGTGATGCATTTTATTGAAACAAGTCTGTGAATCATCACTGAATGCTGACGCTGAATAATAATGACAAAGCCCTTCTGACGTCACTGAAAGCAGGTGAGTGCGCTTCGGCACAACTCTGAAGATGGTCCAACTGGAGCGCAACTCGGCTCATTTGAACTTGTAAAGGAAATGCAAATCAGTGTGACATGGTTTGACTCGGCACAGCAAAAAGTACCAGTGGAAAAACTCTATGGATTTATCAGAGCTATTTTGACAAGAACAGCTGCCTGCTGTGGCTGAAGACAGGGCTGATGACAACACTGAGACTCAACCATAACAGCTAAGTTGTGAGCCAGAAAACCAAAACAATGAGCTGGAAGACTGCAGGGTTGGGTGATAACTCTCTGTGGGTTCATCATTACATGCAACACCTTTCACATTACAAGACATTTGACCTATTGCACATGTACAAGTATTGATTAGTGCAACTTAACTCTACAAAGCAGTCCATTATCACTTTAAAACTAACACACATTTCCTTTTAAATACCTTGGAAACTACAAGAAAATAGGGATGCTCATGCTGATATGAATCAGCGAGTCACCTGTTCACATTTGTGACTCAGCTCAACTTTGAAATCAGATGTTAAATCTTAGTGGATGACAGTAATATTTATTAAGGTTTACTTAATCAGAGTCACTAGACATCATGTATGATAAAACACAAATCTAAAAACTGAAAAAGGCAGAGTCATCCAATGTGTAATCTGTGTTTTGCTACCTACAGTTATCGTCGTCATCATATCAACATTTGCTTACACCGATATTCTTTTCTTTAGAAGCTGTATATTATTTTTTAATGGTAAATTACGTAAAAGACCACTTTGCCATTTTGATCGCGACACATTAAATGCTAAATTTTATTTTACAAATCATCACTTCTTATAAAACAATCACCTGGCCTGCAATGTAATGACATATTTAGCAGATATTAGAAACCTACTTTGATGCTGTCTAAACCAAAAAGCACCCAGTTTAAGGGTTAATGGCTACAAACTATACAGTAATAGAAGAGAACTGCTGAAATAATCACAGCACTCACTTTGGTCTTACTTTGTCTGAAGCCTTAGATGCCAGTCAATCTCAAATATCTCAGAATAAAATGCAACATTGTCTCTCTTAAAATATGTGCACCAAATCCCAAAACCATATTCGTTTTCCTCATGGTCATATGTTCAGCCCTTAATCGTCACACTAACCAACAAACTGGCACATCTCTCTAACAGACATGTCTGATAGCAAGGGAAACCCTGGAACACTCAGTACATTTACAAGCACAGTTAAGTCGAGCAACGTTTACAGCTCGACTAGGCCAATAAATTGGACTACTGTCCTTGTGCCAGTATACAAGCACAGGAGGGGAATCGCCTTATAGACTGAAGTATGTCCGACTCTGCTACGATAGGTGGCAATATGCGTCCTTTAAGCTTGTAAGTATTGGACCTTTTTCTGGTTGACCTATAACATCACAGATTAAACAATCGACAAACAAATTAGCTACAGATAGCTAGCGTCAAACTGGTACCATGGTGGACAACTTCAAAGCTCTGTGCATTTCGTCCTTCCAGAAAATGCACGCTTCTGGTTGTAGATTTCATCGTGTTCGTCTTCTTCTTCTGTTATGCATTTAATGCTATTCGACTTCCGGATCAAAGCTGTGGACACTGTGGAGCACGGCAGAGCACCTCAGCCAGTTTGGTTCCGACTTAATGTAATGCATGAAGGAGTAGTTCAACTCCCAGTCACATTATCTGGGTGTGTTAGCCCGACTTTGAGAAGTTCTATTAACTACGATTTAGGTCAGACTAACGTGTTTACATTTATTTTCGAAAGTCAAATTTTACTCAGACTAACACAATAACTCGATTTTCTCTGATGCCATGTAAACGTACTGACTGTACGCTCTCAGATGTTTTGTTGTCTCTCATCTGTAGACAGAGATGTTGCGCACAGAGCAGTGACTGCTGCTGTTCAACATCGATCCTACTAATGTTTGAAAAACCAGCTACACAAACATTGTTTGCAAACTCAACTCAGTACTCTGATGTTAAACTTATATTAAGCCCCAAAGTGCAATAAATGCTTTTCAATGCACCAAAATTATACCAGATGAATGGATCTACCCGCTTGACAGCCCACTGATCAACTATTAAGAAATGGAGCAGTGTTTTGTTTCCTAATGTTTGTGTCATCTTGGAAAGAAAACACCACAAACTAACTTCAAACTGTCAGCCATATGTATGTTTCTACTTTCCATCACTGGAAATACACTTCATCAGCTTAACAAATTCAGATGCAATGCAAAAGCGACACTAAATCCCCATAGCAAGATATTTCCTCCCAACACCTGAGTGCTTGGACAGTGTGTGGTGTTACTTTTCACTCCACTGCATGAGAGCTGAAACACATTCACAAAACATCTAGCCTAGGGTTTCAACTGCTGCCAGCTGAGGTGTGCTTAACTGGTTTACATGCAGTGCTACTATTATGACATCAAAAAGCATTAGACAGGCTGTGCTTATGTGAGAGAGGTGGGAAAAACATTACGAAGCTGCAGAGTTTCAGTCTTACAGCTTACCATCCTAAGTGACAATTTGTTTTAATCTAAATGCATTTCATTCTACATAGACACTGTCTCACCTCCATCCCTGTCTCTGGCCCGGTGTGTGTGGACAGCCTTCGCTCTGCTGTGCCCCGTGCTGTCGATGTGTTTGTTTTCAGGGCTGTCAGACCTCCTGAGCATTTTGCAGGGAGGAGTGACATCTGAGGAGTCTCGCATCTTTTCATGTCGGTGGTCCCCTCCAGGATGGCTCTTGGACGAATATTTGAGAGTCTGCAGACACAAAACAAA
Organism: Epinephelus awoara; assembly: GCA_035609425.1. Taxonomy (NCBI): domain Eukaryota; kingdom Metazoa; phylum Chordata; class Actinopteri; order Perciformes; family Serranidae; genus Epinephelus; species Epinephelus awoara. Next base: position 6,219,568 of record CM069314.1, read on the forward strand.
CACCTCACTACAATCTGGTATCTTGTGCGCACAGTGATTTCATCCTTTTATCATCACTGACATCAGGTCTCTCAAACCAGTGTTGTTTAACAGCGTGTTTGGCTGATCAAAGTGCTAAAATGTCAAAGTAGCTATGCATCAAAGTTTTAATATTTCAGGAATTAATTAGCAGAACTAATCTCCATCCGTGTAGCTAATAATTTATGATCTGAAGGCAGCAGATTTATCCCTGTCAATTCCTTGTAGTGCTTACTGCAGCTATGCTAACGTTAGTTGTCGTTACTAACATGATAACAGTATGTTTATGTGTACTGACACATTAATGATTTCTGTTAATGATGAAGTAAACACAACGTTTATCAGACAACCTAGTAATCACCTTCGTCATCGCTTATCCGCTATATTTTGAATTTAATTGTCAATACTTTGATTAGTGATATATATTTGGAGCTCTTTGATGTTTCGGGAGCTTAGCTAGCTATATCCTTAAAATGACAGATTGCGGTCAGGCCTTAATCGGACTGGCTAGCTAGCAAGCTAACAGTAACAGGCTATCATTAGCTTTGAACTGCAACAAAACTCGTCGGTACCTTTCTCTAAACAGCTGAATTCGACGGATACATTCAGTCTACGCTGTCTTCACCTGATGATATTAACGTTAGGGAATATTTACAGCGTTCACACCGCAATTTCAAACAAAACCATTTACTTTTCGCGTTATTTTCCGCACTGACTGGGGCCTGCTGTGCTCCCCAGAAGCCTGAACTAGAGTGTCCATTTTAATCTTATTTGCTGCTAGCAAGCTAGCAGGCTACAGTTAGCTAACAAGTACCTGATAGGGCTGAGAATCTCTTCGGTCGCACCTGCAAATATAAAGAAACACAAGTGTGAATGCGAAGCTTCAAATGTCAACGTGGAGAAACAGTGCAAAGTGCTGCAACAGCTGAACGTCTAAGTTTCCAGACACTTATTTTGGTTTCAGTAAAAATGGCGGATTGTCAAAGCGTAGCTACGAGGAAAAGGAAAATCTGAACAAGTAACGTTAAAAAAAGATGTTTACCCATCGCCGAGTCTCGGTTGTTTCCTTGCATACATTACCATCAATGCCGTGTTAGTGTGTTTGGAGTGGGATGTGAAAGACTGATAACGGTACTGCGTTTTTCTTGTTGATTCAGCGACCTAAAAATCGTCAATTATTTCAGCCTAGCTTGGGTATTTCAATGCTATCGGCAGCACTGGTCGAAAGAGCGCCCTCACTCAGTCCATTTCCCACTCAGACACACAGCCGTGTCTCTATCTGCACAGAAACGTAGCAGTGGAGCTGCGCGCAGGGTTGCCAGATATTACACACCAACCCGTAAGGGCAAAGCCTTTATAAGTCAATGGTGGCTAAGAAAAGTATCATGTAATCATGTTATGCAATGTAGCCAACATTAGGTGCTTCTGCTTGTTATTTATATATAGGTATATAGTCTTATTTCCATTCCCTTACTCCTATTACTTACTACCATTTCAGCACGGCTGCCAAATACACACTTAGATTGCAGCACACACACACATAAAACACCCAAGAAGTGTGGCATCAAAATCCTCCAGTGTCCATTTCGTGTGTCAGGATTCTGACTTTACCCATAATTATGATCAGAAGCTGATTAGTTAGGAAACAGCCAGCAAATAGATTAACAAATATAAGTATTGCGCAAAACTGGCAACCCAGCAGAAACCCCCATTCTCCACCTCCCCCTTCCGACGGCAACATCCGGGACACACGCTGGCTGAAGAGGAGCAAAACTTGCACATCTTTTTGTTTGTGCGCTTGAGTTGACTGCATTTTAATTCTGTATTCAAAATAGTGTTGTTAACTTTTCGAATAAATTATCTATGTTTTTTATTTGCTGTATATTAAAGGTTTTATAAGGCAGTGAGTGCACAGAGCAGGCCGTGACTTGTTCTCTCCTGACATCTAGTGGTCAAACTGTGACATCGCAAGCAATCGTCATTACAGTAGTTCAATTTAACTTTATTTAGTAAAGAAAATTCTTGTGCCAGTGAATGCCTCATTGCAATAATATAGAATACAGTAATATCAGTTAACATTTACTAAAAAAAAATCAGTAACAACCAGTGTGTTTCCTGGGTCAGCGTCACAGACAGAGTATTAAATATCAGTCAAAAAACATTAAAATATACAAGATATAAAGTAAACCAGTGCCTAAAAGAGTAACATAAGGGTAACATAAGTAAAAGAGTTGCTAAAAATTAACTAAAATGGAGGAATAATTGCAGACTGCTCCTGATAATCAGTGTTATTCTATGTATGATGCGACCATGACAAGATACATGATGCACCACAGAGCGCCACAGGAAGTCAGTGTGTCAGCTCCTCTGAGTCATCAGACTGGCATTTGGACTCTTTAACCCACTGCATTTATAGTTCCTAATTATCTACTGGGCGCAGAAGTACAACTGGCGCAGTGTTTTGTGTAATTATTCACATTTACAGCCTCAGCACAGTGATGATGTACATTTTTTTCAGTATTTTAATTTCATATCTTAAGTGCTAGTGTTGAACACTGTGGCATAATGCACATTTCTTTTATTTTAAGGCACATTTTATTTCTACTTTATTATATTTATTGCTTTATATCAACACACTTTTACTTCTTATAATTCTCTTTTCTTTAGTTTCCTTGGGGTCAATAACGTGTTTCTGATTCTGATTCTGAATGAGAAGTAGAACTGCACTTGAGTTTAAGAAAAGGATTCTGCACAAGTAATATTGCACACAAAAGTAGCATTGTACGTCATGTAACGGTAATAGTGCACTTAATATTGGTGAATATTGTGGTCAGTGTCATTTGTTGCAGCTTTCTTTCCCACAGAAGGAGGAGGGGTTATATAGTTTGATTTCTGCAGGCAGAGAAGATGTCCTGTGGCAATCTGTGGTGAGTGGCAGGCTGCATATGCTCCAATTAATAGTTCTACACAGTCAGTATAGTACACGGTACAATAAATGTCAAAGAGGTTATGCATTCAAACAATAATAGTAGTATAGAGGGTGAGTATACAAATATCACAACAATGCCATAAAACATATAAATATATCCTAATCATTACAGAGTGCCACAAACCCCACAGTCCCATGAGAAGCCTTCCCAGGGCTATAATCATCATTTGCAAGTCTAAACTTGGGCCGCTGAGTAGTGTGTGCACGCAGAGGAGTCTCTTCACATGTTGTGGCTTTGAGCAGGTTGTATTGATGGTTCAGAGTGAGTGTCTGTCAGAAGAGGGCTGCTGGGCTCCATTGTTCCCACACAATATACCCCACATCATATCCCAGGCGGAGGACAAAAGAAGCTGCGGTTCAGCGTTTTGGCTCACAACAGACTTTAATGTGACACAAGGGAGCACAAAAGGGGGGTGCTTCTATTGTTGGCACAATTCTGGAACTTGTTCACACACACACACACACACACACACACACACACACACACACACACACACACACACACACACACACACACACACACACAGTTTTTTTTATTGTGAGTCTGCATCATAAGTCTGTATGCTCAATCTTACAATGATATAAGTTGCTTTCTGTGTTTATATGTCCACTTATTTGTTTTCTGTGTTAAATTTAAGCAGAGTTTTTGCAGTGAAGTTCTTTGTTGCCCCTCCAGTACTGTGCTTGTATTATTTATACATATGAAATGTGAAATAGTAAATAAATTGCAGATATTAAATGTGATGCAGTGTCAGTGTCCTCGTTCAGTGGTCAGTAGGATCACACACACTTGACTGTGACTTAAGATACATTGGTCTGACCTCAGTTATAAGACACATTATTTATTTATTTATTCTTGTAGGAGAATCAACTTTCACCTCTGAACAAAGTGCCTTTACTCATCTTTGACTACTTGTTGCATCATGTCTCCAGTTGACCTGTAGGGGGAGGTATTGAACAACTTTTCTCTACATCTTTTATTAAAGCAGCACAACTCACCCAAGTGACACCCACTGGCATAAACTGCCAAACATAAATGAGATAAAAAAATAATAATTATAATTATTATTATTACAGCCCCTGATTTTAAACAGAACTTATATTTGCATGTGCATATGAGTTTGAGTATCTGGCAAACCCTAACTCATCTATATCTGCTCCCCACTTGAAAAATCAGTTAACATCTACATATAATTCAGGATAATAATTTTTAAATATATTTTTATAACTTTTTTTTTTTTTAGTTTTTTTTTATGAACCCATGTATTATATATAATTTAATGTTTTAATGTTTATTTATGTTTTATATTTACGTTTTTGTTAAATAACTTTTTAATATTATTATTTTAATTATGTATAATATAGATTTAATTTAATTAATTTAATTAATATTATTTAAATATTTAAATACTACTACTACTTCTACTAATTATTCTTATTATTATTAACAGTAATAATGCTGTCAAGTTTACTTAATTCCAACTAATAAAAAATACAACTGAATAAATGATTGCCTTAATATATAAAAACTAACAAAACATGATATAAAATATATCTAATAAAAATATTTAAAAAATATATATAATAAAATTAACAAAAAAAAAATGTAGATGTCAACTGATTTTACAAGTGGATAGCAGATATATATTAGCAGGGGTTTGACAGATACTCCAACTAATATACACGTGCAATTATAAATGCTGTTAAAATAAGGGTCAGACCAAACATGCATGAAATAAATAAATCATATTTATTTGACTCATTTAACTGATATTGTTTGGCCCATTTGCACTGATTTAATTGAAGGCAAGAAGTCTGTATTTTAGGGGAAAACATCACATTCGTCCCCCTTTATGTTTTGTGACTTGTAGTTTCCTATAAATGTATTAATACATGTCTATAAACATTATTTCTCAAAGCATTTTTTTAAATTATTTATCTTTATTTCATTCATTGAAAAAAAAAGAAAAAAACAATACAATATAAACACAACATTCCCAAATCTGAATGAAAGGGAGCAGAGAGAAGAATAATCTTAAATAAATATTAATCTGTCCAAGTGCGATTGTTTTGTTTTCTCCTGTCTTTACGACGAAGGCGTTAGCTGATGAGTGACAACACCACCAGCCAATTAAAACACAGAAGCGAACCTCAGACCACGCCTTCATCGAACACCGACCAATGAGCGAACAGAGTGGGCGGCCCCTGCGATGAAAGCCCTGTCTCGCGCAGGTCTCAGATCAGTTATCCGCTGTCACACACACACACGACACCGCTGTGTCCAAACAAACAAACCGTCCCCGAGTCAGCGCCTCACGGAGCACTTTATCTGTCTTGGAGAGCGGCGGAGTCGAGGCGTAACATTTTGAAAGGTTGTAAGTAAAGCCACAGTAAATAAGCCACAGAAAGCGGGCATGAGTTAAGGTGGTTTACAGGGACAAATCTCGGTTTCTTCAGCGGAGGATAAAACAACTGGAAAGTTTTGTTTCCGGAGGAGCCGCTGGAGTATTGAGAGCAGCAGGGAACCATTCAACTCCGACCTCATATGCAAAGTGAGTACCAACATATTGTAGCTAAAAACTTGCGTTATCGTCAAAAATGTCGAGCGAATTAAAACAAAAGGCGGTATGAATGTTGGTGTGAAAGTAGCCGAATATATCATTGTGGCGAAATGGTGAATACAGAGAATATAGCTGTAACACAAGCAGCTGCTCACCTTATGACAGAGCTACTACACTTGGTTTGTGTGGTGCTGAGGGGCTCGTGAAGTAACCTAGCAGCCAACTTCTGTTATTGCTAACCTGTAACGTTAGCTAGGTGTGTGATATCAAAGTACTAGCCTTTGCTGTATGTGCAGTTCACGACACCTCACTCAAAGCTTTCACTGAGAATCAAAGCACACCAAAATGTCTAATTCGTCACTAAAATGACTTTTTATTTACATAGTTTCACCTGACATCTTGAGAAGTGTTTTCCGTGGGGGCAGTGAACGCACCATAATGTTAGGAATTACAATGATAAGCTGTTATAGTAACAAGGAGCCTGTCATTACAGCCCAGGAAACAAAAGGAAACAATACTCTAGGTATGGGAACACACACACACACACACACACACAAACCATAATGACAAAATCTCCTCGTGTCACAACCCTCAACTTCCACACAACACACCCACACCCTAAACGCACGGAGTTCCTCCTCCTCTCCAGGAAGTACAGCGTGCCATGTCGCATGGCCGCAGGGATTACAGAGCCCTTTGGCCCCGCGGAGTCAAGTGTGGTGACACGGAGCTTGTCACCGGCTGACAGCGCCAACAGCCCACTGAGAGGCTCAGCACTTGGCCAGCTCCCATCATATCCCGACTCAGCCATTTGTTGTGCATACTTCAAATTTGTATATAGGGAACAATGTGTTTTTGTCTTACACCATTATTGCTTGAGAGTATGCCATGATATGAATGAGCCCTTGTCATATGATATAGGACCCCTGTGCATCTTCACTCTAATATGAAAATGCCTCATAACCCTCTCAAAAGCTATGATATCATCTGCTTCTTGATGTGGTGAAAATCCACAGAGATCCAAGATGTCAGTTGCAATTTTCTTCAAAAAATGGAAATGCCATTATTTTGCATTCCACTGAGTCATTTGTTCCCCTCCACAGTGTCTGCATACTTCTCCAATGCACGCACGGTCATCATTCAGCAGTAGTGCAGTGCTTGAGGCTCAGACACAGGGAAAAAGTTAAAGGGGAACTGCGGCCAGTTTCAAAATTCATGCATGGTATTCCATCAGAGACAGTCTACAAATATTAGCAAACATGGACAACGTTCTCCTAAATCCACAACTAGAAAACTAAAACTCTAAATTTGGAAAGATGCTCTGACACTCTGTGGCGCCACAAAATCTAGCTCTCATTCATTGTCTATGGAGCAGCTCCAGACTTTATACTCAAGGACAGGGGTAGGCAACCTGTGGCTCCAGAGCCTCATGCAGCTCTATGCCCCTCTTCAATGGCTTCCTGTGGCTTTGATTGAAAATGATATGTAAATGAACAACTGTTTCTTTTTTTAATATTTTTATTTTTATTTGTTTTGTTAGCCTTAAGTGATTCTTACGTTCTTCAGCTGTCAAAATGTCCTCTTGATGCTCCCTATCTAGGCTCTGTGGATTCTAAATCCAGAAAAGCAAAAGTCTCAGGGGAATATAGAGAATTAAATAGTGCATAGACAAATCTGTTTGCTTTCATCGGCAATGCTATAAAGTTAAAGTACCAAATAATCAAAAGAAGCTCACTGCAGACCAGCCACCTTGAGCTTAAATATAAGCCCCTTTTACATTGCTGGATTTTTGGTGAAAGTTGGGCTGTTTTGCCAGCAAGCTGCAAGTGTTTAGACACACAGAGTCAGTCAGGCGTAGTCATATTGGTGAAACCCTTTTTGGTTTAAAAAGAACAAGGCGCCCTTCCGCCACAGGACGGGCTGTTGAAGACTTGTGGGAGGAGCTGTTGATGACCCACTGGCGGTGGACTAACAGGAAACAGCTGATAGCAGGAATTAGCGAGCAGCTAGTAGCAAGAGGGAAACGCAAACCTGACAAAGAATTACGCACCCTCCTTGTCCTCGCAAACGAAGAGGCCATTAACCATCAGATGACGGGGACAATGAAGGACGGGCCGACTTACGTCAAAGGACTGACCAGCCACGTCACTGTTTACGTCACACACTGAGCTACACATTTGTTACTTGCTCACGCCCCCCATTGCCCCGAAAAAGGTGCATTCTGTATAAACAAAAGTAGGTAGGCGGCATTTTGTTGCACTCCCTGATTTTGTTTTTATACTGCCAATGCTGAAAAAAGCAAATTTGCATAATTCCTGCTCATTTAGATCTGTTAGTAATGTTAATAGGCTGTCTTTTTTGGCCAAAAATTGCCCTTTTGATGGTAAAGGTTGCCGACCCCTGCCCCAGGGCACCACAAGTTTTGGAATTTCTTCTTCTATTTCTGGCTTTTACAGAGAGTAGTTCATATTCACAAACATTGATATAACTTTCCTAAGCAATGGAAATAACATCTTCCTTAATTTAGGTGGTGTTGCCCTTTAATTCAAAGGTTAAACCACTTTGTAACCAAGGTTAGAGGAGCATCTTTACAGCTAAAATGAATGAAACTAAGAAACTGCAGAGCTGCATGTTGCTTTAAAACATTCCTTGTAGATCTGTGTCTACGTTCATTAATTTGAAACCTTGCTGCTTACCCGCCAGGTACAGTATCTGCATTATGTACCCTCATTCATCAGCATTGTTTCTTGGTTGTCTCCTCATCACTGTTATGGTGCTCTGGCTGTGAGAAAAAGAGAAACACAGAGACAATGACCTCCCTTTCCTCCTTTCCTTGTGTTTGAATGCCACTGAGGGGACTCTCTAGAGAGCCGACATTTCTCTGTGTAAACTCTGAAACCTCAATGGCTTGTCTGCAGTTTTGGCCGGCTCCTCTGCTCTCACTGGGAGTAGCCTAGTTCTTCTTTTAAATCTTGTCTAAAAAAAGGTGGGAGGCCTTTAGTCTGTATTCCAGCTGGGCAGGGGGACTCTCCCAGGAGACTTTGATTATAAGTATTTCAGTCCAGTTCATTACTGTGGCTTGTACTGTTTATGAGGTCGGCAGCTTAGCATCATGACAAGTATGTGATGGCTTTATTGTGCCTCTGCTTCACACGGTAAATTGGCTCAGAGTGTTTAATGAAATTATTGAAGGCATCATTTATGCCTGCACGGTTTGCCACCTGGAAATAGTCTTGGCTTGCATGTGTGAGTGCCTGTGACATGAAAACAGATGCTTGAACCGTGATTGTGGTGCCCACAATGCTGGAGAGTGTACGGAGCCTAGGCAGCCGAGGTCAGGGTGGGGTCGGATGCAGTGGCTCAGACAAGGCCCAGCGTAGGAGGCTTTGCCCAGTTTTGGTTGTCTGAACAGGTGTCTCCGAGCTGCAGCTCTGCATAGCTCACATTCCCAGGGTTTTGTTCCTGGCGTGGAGGGTCACCAAGTCGGGGGAGGGAGGTGTGGGAACTGAGAATGCTATGTGCTCGAGACTCAACTCCCAGAATTCATCCGAGCAACCTGCTGATTGAGACAAACGCTTCCTGTCATTGCAACAGCGCCGCTTGTGTTGATGAGAAACCTGTCAGCAGCCCATTGCGCCGTTCGTGGCCACGGACAAAGCCAAGAGTTGGCTTCCATAACTGCTTGTCAGCAGTGAGGCTATTTTCTTGGGGCTTAGGGGTGGGTAGGATATAGTGGTTTTAAGACTCTTAATCCAAGCATTAGTTTGGATCGCTATCAGCTCGCTCAGAATCACAGGAAATTGCCTTGTCTGAAGACAAGTGTTGTCATTTTAAACCTCACTGTTTATATCCCTCACCTTTTCTTGTTATCCATTCCCTAAAACATCTCCACACATCATTTATCTTCAGTGTCATACCAGGATTAAATGGATCCTAATCTGGGGTCCAAGCAAGAAACAATAGCTCCTCACTGTGACTGCCTGGAATACAGCAGTTTAAAATCTCTGGTCCTGCAGAAATTACGTCATTCTCACACTGAAATGAAGCAAAAGATGAAAATGGAGGTTGTCAGATACTTTTGGCCTCTCTTAACTGTGACTGTGTTTCAACAGTGTTAGCTTGTAGTGAGTCATCTGCCTCTTGATCAAGCGTTAAGTGGTTTCTCAGTTCAGATCTCTGAGCACTGCCTCCTGACACATTGAGGTGGACCTACTTCACTACCAGCCACTGCTAAACTTGGCTTCATATGAAATATGTATACAAGTATGTTGTTGCAGTAGCTGATGAAGTCTGTAGACAGACTGGTCGAAAGATTTTATACTGCACATATATATTTGTCTGTTTGTCTTATTACATTTGTGTGTTGCAGTCCATATTGTAAAATTGATCTTTGAGTTAATTTGGTTTATTGCTGGTTGACGACTCATTGTATGGTTCTGTTGAACTGAGCAGCAGGACCATCCCTGCAGCTGTCTTTCCACTGAATCGCTCTGTCATTCTTCTGTTGTTTAACTCATTCTTCATCACAATCATCCATCTATTTATCCACCCATCATGCTATCCATGCACAATCATCATCTTACTCGATGGTATCACTAATCTCAGTTGCATTGGACTTGTGAGCCTCCTGCTGTTCTGCTGATCCCAGACGGAGAGATTAAAGTGATGTACTTGGCAGGGTCTCCGGCGGGGTCACAGATGATGAGCATCACCACTAGTGACGCTGTGTTGTTTCTGCCCCTGCCTGCCCTGCAGAGGTGTAGGGTTTCTCCCAGCGCCCCCTGTAAGCCTCTGCGGTGCTGCACTGGAATGAGCCCACCCAGCAAAATGGCAGCCATCAGACACCTGCGCTAACGTCGATGTATTCCAGCTCCAAAGCTGCGCTCACCGTGCAGGCATGCTGCCCTCCTGACTCACCGCGGGTCGGCTTTTGATGGAGAAAGCAGAGAGGCTGAACCAACGGTGGTGGCATTAATAAAAGTACTGGGTGCGGGAAAGCAAGTCAGGCTCTGAACCCTCGGGGAGAAGGTTCAACCATAATGTGTTACTGTATATAGGTCTAGACGTGAGTGGGTCGGAAATGCGGTGTTTTGTTATGGGACACTGTTTCAGTCCTGTTTAAAGCATGTACTATTAAAAAGTGTAAAGCTCCACTTGTGAAATACAATGGCCCTCTGAGTCAGCTGCGTCTGTCACCTAACTGTGGTTTACATTTAAAGCCTTGGGCCAGCAGGAACTTTGCTGTGGGAATACTGTATACACAAAATGCCTTGATCATAATCTTGCAAATTTGGAGTTGTAAGTTTTTTCTTAGACCATTGTTTAAAGCTAAAATGTTGTTTAAAAAGGAATTGTTGCACAATCAAGTGGAGACCTACTTTAAGTCTGTAACAGCTTGTAACCAATTAGTCAGTAGTCAGTGAAGGCTATAGCCTTACATAGTGAGGCAGCGGGTTCACCAGACTGACGTCAAGCTTATTTGTCAAATGTTGTTTTATTTATGAGGGGTTTCCATGCATGGCCCCTGCCTAGCACTACTACGCCTATTCCCCTTATGGTAGTTCTGTGAATAATTCAACATACTTGGAGTGAACACAACCAAAATAGGCCAAAGTGTGTACTTGTTTGTGGCTCTGTCCAGTAAATCACAGCAACCACAGAGGATTTGTGCAGTTGTAGGAAGTATTTATGTTCGTATCAGATGCTCGTGCTGATGAAAAGTTGACTTGAGGACTTCTACGAATCAATGCCAAGCAAACAAGAGCAACAAGTTGGAAAATAAGGTGCCTGAAAGTGTATTACTTCTTTGCTGCTTGACCTCACAGCTTTAAGTTTGCACCATCAGCATGAGAGGATCTATGTCACCTGTCAGTGAAGGCTATCCGGTGCTGTATTAATGGACCATGAGGTTGCAATATTTATGTAGCTTGCTCTGATAATATTTGGGGAACTTGGTTACCATACACCGGTCCTGTGACTGGTGTTTTCCTTCCTGCTTGAATCCCTACAGATGACAGTGACAGTAACTTGACCATGCTGTATGAGAGATAGACTGTAATTCATCTTGGGGTAGTTGGAACACAGTAATGTTGTAACACACACGTTACACACTGATGTCACCACCATCTGCTGCGTGCATGTTGCTTTGCTTGTGTCAAATGACAGACGGCAACTTTTTCTCTCACAAACACTGTTGTTTTTTAGAAGTCTCATGGTTGCAGGTTGTAGAGGGTAATGCCACATGAAAAGTGACATTCAGAAGAGGAGTTGAAGTTAATGTTGGGTGTTGTTTTGCTTGTGTAAACCATAAAAGCAGCTCCTTTCCTCTGGTGCCTTGCACTCAGAGATTGCCTCCTACCACACGACTCCTCTTGGCTTCTAGCTGCAGTAATGATTGATACCAAACGCGATGAGGATAGAACGCACAGATGGTCGGGCCATGTTTCCCTCCCTGAAGGACATTTACCCAAATTTGCTTAGTGGATGGCTGCATTCATAACAACGTTTCACGTCGTGGTGCCTCAAGGTATCGATTCCACCCTTGACCTTGCTGCAGTGTAAGCATTGATTTGATGACTGGTAGGAGACAGGAGGAATAACAGGATGACTGAGTAATATGGTATGCTGGGTTCTTTGTGATGGTGGGTGGGGTCTTGCAGAGGCCTTGAGTCCGTCAGAATAGTGCTGATTAACCCAAGAGGGGTTTCTTTAGCTGCCTGTTTTCTCTCAGTTGGCAGGGACTCCAGACTGCAACACTGGTTGTCACAGGCTAAATCCCCCCTTTGTGTGTGGGGCGTCTCAAGTAGTGTCAGCTGTAGCTCTGTACACTTGTTGCTGTGTCTCCTGCCACCTCCTTCTGGCTGCAGCCCCCCCCACCTTCCCCCACAGGGCTGAGTTTTCATTTGCCTGTTAACATCTCTGCCCCCCTTAATTACCTCTCGACTACACTCCACAACACATTAATGTTTGATTGGCAAAAGGAGGTCTGTGTGCATGTGTGTGTGAATGCATGCTTTTGTCTCTGAACTTGAAAGCATGTTCCTGAGCCCCTGTGTGCGTATGTTTGTGTGCGCATGTATCGGACAGGCATTCATTCTTCTTTAGTCCACTTGGCCCACTCTCTGTCTACTCCCTCGTTGCTCATTGAGAGCAATCACAGCAATTTAACTGTGAATACCGCTTCACAACAGCCCATTAACTATGCAGTCCTCACTCTTTGATGGCTTGGCCCGTGTGATTAAAACTATTCAGTCTGGACAATGGCAGACAAGGGGATAGGATCGTGAGGTAAACCAATAGGACTCTGTGCCCTGTACATCATGTAAGTTATTCTCTTCAAAATTACACATTATCCTCCCCCATGTTAGACATTACTTACATGTCCACTAACAGATGCGTCTAGTATCTAAGTAATTCTGTGTTAGCTCTCAGCCTGTTAGTCAAACATTACAAGTGGCTGAGTAACAAGGTTTAGTCAGATGTGGGAGACAGAATAAGCCTCATCATTTCTGCTTTGGCAGCAGAGAGAGCTTAACACAAGCAGATTTTTTTGATAGTTACACATATATTACATTTAAAAAAAAAAAGCAAAACCACTGAAAATAAAACACGTTAATTAAGAAACACATGCCCTAATTTTGAATATACACATGGCATAGAGAATAGTGCTACAAATACAGAAAACACAAGTAAAAGAGTTTGGTATGACCGGTAGCGTATGTTGGCTATTATTAGCTGATGCTTGCAAAACTTAAATAGATGTTGCTGCATCAGTTAGCTGATTTTTATGACATCTCACTTTTATGAGATATTGTTATATCCTGTAATTTATATGGCCTCTGGCAAAAAGTTACATAGGCCCCCTCTGATCTAGTAATTTTTAAAGAGCTATCGCCAGGTCTATAGCAGATATAGCAAAATTTGGTAAAGAGATGTTCCTCATTTGCTAGATTTTTTTAATCTATTTATCTTAAGCTGTGGTGAGATGAGCGCTCTCAGCCACTGTACCTGAACAGCTACTGGCTAATATTCAGTTTCTTCTATTTTATTTTAGGTAACACACATTTCCTCCAGCTCTGCCATATAATTTGCCAGTTGCTGGTTTAATCAGTTTTGCCACACTGGAAGTAAAAAGTCCAAAAGCTCCCCTCAGATGGCACTGATAATACAAAAAACAGCATGAGTGGCTGCGATAATTTCAGCCTAGCGTTGTCACAGATGTCATTTGGTATTTGCCTCTTATTTAATAAGCACGCTAAGATTTTAACAGCAGTAATCATTCTCTGCTGCCTATCATATGCTTCCCTCATATCAAAGGACAGGCTTCTCAGCTAACATATCCCGTTGCTCACCACTAATTGCTGAGTAACCTTATGGAAGTCTCTCAGAGTGGAGGTTTTTGGCTCTAGTGAAATTAAAGTGTGATATTTATAGTTTGCTCTAGATTGTCGAGCCTTGATAACAGAGGGCATATGGTGTTCATGCAGCAGTGTGTGTAGGAGTGGTTGACTTTGTCTGCGATGATGATGACTGCGTGCATCATCATGAAGTATGTAGAGTCTGTTTCGATTTGAATGGTGTTTGAATAAATGGACTGTGGAGGGTGGAGTTGTGGTTTGGTTTGCAGGTACGCTGGGTCACAGAGTTTGTTTATGGTGCATAGTACAATTTGTAAAGAGGCTGTGGCATGCATGGATAGATGTGTTACTGGATAACTTAAAACCTACAGCAGATGTGATGCAATTGCTTGTCTTGATTTGTTTCTAGTTTTCCTAGAAATCCAGGCCCTCACAGTCGGTCATTATAATGGCCCTTGTAATGCTTTTTCTTGTCCACCCAGTTTCCTCTCTTACTTCCGGGTCGCCAGCACCAGCTCGAGACAAAGCAGCTCTTTCTTTGTCAGTTTTGAAGTCGTCCCCTTCAGCGGCTGGATGCTAATCTGACTGACCATCAGCAGCCTCTGTCATGGTCAGGGAAAGACAGATACAGAGAGAAAAGACTGAGGGAGATAGCAAAGGAGGGGTAAAGGGGGATGGGGGGTGGCATGGAGGGTGATGACTGGACCATTTGGCATCCGGTGAACAGAGGAGTATTGTGTGCCAGTGGGCCACTGTGGAACAGGCTGCTTCTTTACAGGATGGAACTGGTGTTGAAGATCCAAAAACTTTTGGTGGGAGATCTGCCAGGGATACATTTATCAACCATCCACCTGAGAATAAAATGCTTGGATTGCTAATTAAGATCTGCAGGCAAAGGACATAAACAAATGTACAATATGTAAATGATCTGTTTCAAATTTCATTATTTTCTTCACATGTCATTTTGATTCTGTTTGAGTTAATATAACTGTTTATGGGATATCAGGCTCCATGTTAACATCGCTACTATAATCCATCAGTGTCGGTCCAACAGGAAACCAGAGAGGAAATGTCTCATGTAAAATGTCATCATTAGTCCGTGACACACGATCATGCTGTGAGCTGCTTTAATATAGTAACACTAGGGTCAGTAAAGGTGACAGATTCAAGGACAGGATTCTTCTTTGTGAAAGATAACAGTTAAGCTAAGACACTGTTTTACAATCATGCATTCTTTCAGGCCTTTATCAACAAATGTCAAGTTCATTTTCCAAACTCTTTGCTCTGAATGTGTCTTTGTCTGCGACCTAGAAAGGCAACTGTTCCCCACAGGAGAAGGAAGTAGTGTACATGATAAGCCTCCCAGTAGGGTAAAGAGGTTAATGTGATCTCTCTCTTAATCTGATTATTAAGAAATCATTCTTGGCTAGACATTTGATATTATTGGAAAAGTGTGTATATGTTACACACAAGGTGGGCCCAAGCCTAGGTGCCAGGATTGCCTTTACCAGGTAGAGCATTTGTGTGAACTGTAAATCTTAAAAATGTCAAAACCAACTCAGGAGGTTGCAGTAGCTTGTATTCAAAACAGGGGTAACTTTATTAAACATAAATGTCATTTTGTGTGCCTATAGAGGCCCAAACGCACCAAACTGACCACACAATACTAGCGAAGGCTGACTGTTGCGTTGCCTCACATCCCCCATGTCTCGCCCAAAAAGTTGCACATGAACACACCGCAAAGACTACAGCCAATGGCCAACTAGCACGCATGTTTTGTGCATGTGTGAGAGGAAATAACTCTCTATACCAGCAGGCAGTGGTGGTCTGTATTTGTCTTTCAGAAGGGGAAACTGCAATGGAAGACTGACAGGACGGATTCAAGGCGCTAGTTAGCCAGTTAGCACATGTTGTGCGCACATATTGGGCATGTTGAAAGAATGAAGCATATTTACTGCGCATTAGGATCTATACATATATATATATAAATCAACAGGTGATTTCCTTCTTTTAGTAGAATCCTTAATGACTGAGTTGGGGTTGAGTTTCCAAAGAGGAACACAGTTATATACCACTAAAATTTTCAAAAAAGTTTTACAAGTTAAGTCCTTTAGATTATCTGAAAATATTGGACCCCGCTGCTACTCTTTCACGTGCTTCAAAGCTCCTACTCAGTTGTAGACACCTCATTTTTGCCTACTCAGTTGACAGCAGAGGAGGTCAGGTAGAGATCAGACATAAAGCCAAGAGGTCAGCTAGCTATCTTAGTGTTGAGTTTCAAACTGTTTTCCTTGTGTTAGCCGACTTAGTGATGGTTCTCAACTGTCACAACCCGACACAATGCATAGCTGACTCCAAACAAAGAGTGCAGCTGCTGGTTTTGCTGAGTAGCACAACTTCAGTCAGAGGGAGGAACTAATAAACAGTGAGATCAGCTTCTGTTGTGTTTGGTATAAAAATATACAGAGGCTTTGGGCCGCGGTGTCCGATGAGTGAGAACCACTGACACAGAGGATAACACATCATATCCTGCTACACCTCATCCTCTGTATGTTGTTACACCTTATTGGTTTTTTCAATGTTGACCTTAATTTGAAAAGCTTGGCGAGGCAGTCTAAAGTTTTCATGCAGGATCTAATTCAGAAAACTCAAAGGTTGAAGTGTTCAAAGTGTTATTGCATATTTTAAAGAGATAGAAAAGACTTTAAATTTGGCAATAAATACAAGACTTGATCCCACTTCTGATTAAGTTTCCCCAACAATGGCATCTCGAGCTTTCAGCGGTTGAAGGGGAAAGTTGGCAAACAGCAAAGTTCTCAGCAAATGGATGTGTCTAAGCAACTGTGACAGAAGTGCACACTGCTTTGTATGTGTGTGTGAATGTAAGTCTGTGTGTGTATTGAGCACACCTGGGTATATTTGCACAGAGCATGTGGTAAAGTTCAGTTTGCTCTGTCCTGTCAGTCACATCAGTGGCATCCATCTACTGTGTTCATTTCAAGGCCTCATTCTGAACTAAAAAAATCTTCAAGGATCAATAAAACATATTAAGTGGAGGTATGTGCTGCATTTTCCCACACTATTTAGCATTTGACATGCAATATTGAAACACAAACTTTTATTCATCCGTAACATCTGTTCCAAGCTCGGTGAATCCTAATAAGGCCTGGGAAAGGATTTAGTAGATGTGTGTGATTTAGACAGCTGCAAATGTGTTGGCACCATTCACAGAAATAAGGATTATCACTGGTAGCAGTAGCCATCCCAGTCACACCAGTCCTGTGTGTTTTTCCTGGCTCTAAATGAGGTGGAGTTGGTAGCATCCTACTCACTTACACACATGTGCATGTTGTACCGTGTCATAAACTGGCTCAAACTAACACTTGGATAAACAAAGTATTTTAGCAGTCTTCCCTTTCTTTTAGTTATTTTCTACCATCTATAACCCTTCTGTTTTCATTTCTTTTAAGGGACATTCTGACTAGGAAAAATACTCACAAATACACCCATCAGAGTTTAGTTGAGAGCTGGAGGCAGCATAGAATTTGGCGGGGGCGATTGTTTGTAATCCTCTATGCAGGAAAAACCCTGGTCACAGTGAAGTTCATTTCTCTGCACTGGCATTATCTCACTCTCCTCAGGAGTCAGGTACTCCTCCACTGACTCATAAAGAGATATCTCTGCTTTCTCAGTCTCATGATGAGCTTATCTCCCAGAATATGTTATCGGAAAAGAACTCAAGAAGTACCAGTGTTGTTGCAGAGATGGCTACTCCCTATTTGCACTTTGAGATGTGGGGAATATGTTTGTGAATTTGAAATTACATTTTTTATACCTGATGTATTCATGAGGTTAAAGTTTAGTCTCGATCAATGTCTTGTTCTCTCTCCTGTGTTTGCGAGCTGATATCAGTCCCAGTCTGAAAGACTTGTTTATTTAGCATCTGTAAAGTTCATGAACCAGGCGGTTCCCTGCTGATTTGTGCAGAGTCACCAGTTTCCCACTCAGGCCCGAAAGTGGTTTGGGTAATATGAGGCTTCTGCACCAGATAAGGTCGAGAAAAAACAATGACACAGCAGCACAGTTCAACTGAGTTTTGGTTGCATTGCATATTTTACAGGAACGAAAACCAAACAAGCCAGATGCTGGTTTGTGTGGTAGTTCCTCCTAATTCTGTTGTGGCACTTACTTTCACAGAACTTAACCTACTAACCTTTCAATTTAACCTGATTAAGCATTTACAGGGGGGGGATTAAGCACACTTAATCACAATTATCTTATTTGCCTGGCTGTGCTTTTACATTAAACCGAAGTCGTACAGTTTAAGGACACTAAACTCTTATTGTTTTTATCCGTTAGAGAGTTTTCTGTTTTATCCCAGCCTTAACAAACTGCATCCACATGTCTCGGATTTCACTGACAAAGCAGCAGGGAGATGAGAGCCAGCCTGTGGTGGAAAGTGATACCTCTCCGCTCGAGTGGAGGAGGAAGTGCCGGCTGTATGTCATTGTGTGTGTGGAATGTGGAGCAGAGTGGAGATGGGAGTACTTCCGAGTGAGTTATGATGAAGGCAGAGAGGTAGGGAGAATCAGTGACGAGGTGTGTGTGTTGGATTCTCCTCCTCTGAGTGTATGTGTGTTATCATCAGGCTGCTGACAGGTGCTGCTTAGCCACTTAGACAGCCTGTCGTAGACAATAGGTATCATTATTTGTCGGACAAAATGTCTTTCAGCGCAGGCAGCACACCGACATCTGATGGAGGTGACAGAGGAGGGATTACCTCAGTTACAGGAACATTGAAAAGACAGTGTGTAACTTTAATTCAAGCAGAACACATTAGTGACACAATAATGAGCTGTGGTGTGAAGTCCCTTGATGGCCTTTTTCAGTGCATTGTTGGGCTGATGATGTTTAAACGAGGTGAGTCACATTTAGAGTTCGGGGCTCCCTCGCTGTGATACTCAATTGAAGCATTGTTCTTGATGCCTCCCTCCTACTTCATGCCTTCTTCCTAGCAACCAAAGCCCCATGCAAAAAGATTAGGGGTACCGGGAAATGGGGTTACACACTCTCCCATTTTCAGTTATCAACATGTCCACATAACTGCATACCGGGGTGGAGGAATGTGTTAATTGGTGCTGCTAAGATAAAGGAAGAGGCCCTCTGATATTGTAATTCAGCAGCAACAGAATTCATTACCTTCCATTTTCAAGCTGGATCATCCCGTTCTCTTTTCCCATTCCCTTCCCTCAGGTGAATTCCACACGCACACACTTTCCCAGCAGAAGAAAGCAGTTGAGCCGCTTTACAGTACACGAACCTCAGCTGATCCTTCAGCAAACACCTCTGTTTGTCTTCCTCCTCTAAACTTCCCAGCGTCTCACTGTCTTAAATGCTAATTGCGTGTAATAACTCGCCCGCCGTTGGTTTTGTTGTCGTTCTCAGGAGTGCAGAATTTCCAGCAGCAAGTGATTCAGAGTGCGCACAGGAAAAAAGGCTTATGATGAAATATGCAGCAATGTTTTGTTTTAGTTGGCGAGGTTGACAAAAGCATTTGGTAGTGCAGAGTGGTAGTAAATATGAGTAAACAAGCCCACTCAAGTGTGCGATGCTGGGGTCTCTTTAAGAAAGAATTCATGGTGTTATTCTTGTTTAAACACTTGGAGAAAGAAAAAAAACTTGTTATGGAAGCTCTAAGGTCCCAATAACAGAGAAAGCATTTCGTAGATTCCAAATGGTGAGGCACATCGTACTGTGCCTTTAATTGTTGCCAGACAACCACGCCATCGCCTCCTACCTTAACCTTCCCATGTAATCAGTCTATTATTTATTTATTTATTTATTTATTTATTTCATACATTTTATTTCACAGTAATTAGTAGCTAGTTACCAAAACTTTGAGGCAGAGGGTACTGTCTGTAGCTCTGATTGAGGGTGAGAGGCTGTCAGCAGATAAACAGAGATCTGTGTGGGTACATGAGACCCTAAAAAAGAGGCTGGATCATGGGGAGTACCACCAGTTGGTCCAGGAGCTTCTCCTCATGGTGGCTGTTTCCAGACATATTTTAGGATGACTCGGGGGCAGTTTGACAACCTGCTGTCTATCATCGCACCGTATAGCTCTGGGTATCCAGCAACCACTACCACCAGTCTCTCCTCCATTGTTTACCAACTGTAAACTTGTTGTCCTGACCACCACAGAAGGCCCGCTGCCTCTCAAATCATCCGATTAGACAATGAAAAAAAAGCGGAGATGACGTGGGGCATTTTTATGCTCTGAGTTAAAGTTTTTTTCATCTTGAGGAGTTCAGCAACGAGCAAAAAGCTTAATCCTCATTAAAAACAATTACAAAAGCCGCCTCCAGCTGCTAAAGCACTTTCTGTGTGGCACCGTGACATGACGTACTTGGGCACCAATGAAGCCACCACGATAGACAAGATAGACGCTGCTATCGGGATTGCTCTAAAATAAATCAACTTGTCCTCTTAATGTTGCCCGACACTGCAGTTTTTTTACTTTGCTCCACTCCAGACTTGAAACCCCGGCAAAATAAGTATGTTGGCATGGTTACGCATCAGTTTGGACTTAAAATCATGTTCAGGTGAGATCGGTTTGAGAAAATCAAATACTTCTGCCCCACGAAAATCAGTTAGAGTGGACGAATGCCAGGCTGAAGCTGGAAACAGAGTGTAACGAGTTGACAAGTCTGTCTGATATGAGGAAAGAAAAATCAGTTTGGAGGTGGGTTGAGGCTCTGTTTAACAGCAGTCTGACCCCTTCAGCTATTTTGGTTTTAGTTGACTTTGATTTTGCTGACTTTTCCAGTCAGTGGACACTGTGCTTCGTCATGAATCATTAATGATTGGTGGCTGTCTTGAGTCATTCAGTGTGATGGGAAAACAGACGAGTGACTGAGGACCAAAGTGCCATAATGTGGGTTTAGACAGAGTTAGGACTCTATCAGAGACTGCAGAGGATTATTATTTATTCTCTTGACGAGGTCATTAGCACACACACAGGATGGGGGATTTGAAAAAAAGAAAAGGTGAAGGATGGAGCTTGATGTTATTGTATGACAGCAGAAGTGTCTCATGCAGTTTGACAAGGCTGATGGTGCCAGAGAAATAGATTTATATTATCAGTGATCAATGATAATATCAGTGCAATGATGGCCGATTATTTGGTTAGTCGGAGCATCTTAGAATTAGTTTTTAAAGCAGAACTCATACCATTGTCTTTTATTTCATAGTTAACTAGATATCTTTGGCTGTTGTTGTGTTTGTTTGACAAAAAAGACATTTAAAGATGTCATCTTAAACTCTCCGTAATCTGCAGTGTATTACACACATATAAATGTCCCTGCATGGGATATTGTGTCCCTCTGTGGATCAGTGCCAGGGATCGAATTTTATGTCTTTATTTCCAACATCTACTGAAGGAGCTCCCTCCCTCTCTCTCCCACAGCAGGCACTGCAAATTACAGCCAAACATTTTTGTGGCCATAATAACCTGCTGCACACAGGCCTGTTTTTTCAAGCCATTACCTGAGCTATGTTGTTCTGCTTCCAAAAAAGATTAGGGATTGATTTTCATCAAGCACACAAAACCTGCAGAAACACACACACCATGCTGGTTGATGTGACGCAACACCAGCGGATGCCTCTTGTCTGGTCTTGAGTCACAGTATGAAATCAAAAGGATCAAATATGTTGTAAAGCCAAATAGATGTTCATAGCACGGTGTAGTCCCTTGTTCTTGCTCTGACAGGCTCTGTGGCACACGTAACAGCACCACTATCAACCCCATCATCATTTTAGCTCTCCCCCTTTACCCTGCAACCCGACTCTAAAGCTCCCATGACTCTAAAAACAGACCAAAGCCCGACCACGGAGCCCCTCTCGTCGCCTCGTCAATCCCTTTAATTGAAGGGAGATAACCTGGGACTCATTATGTTTCCCCTCTGGACACATTTGAGATCTGCATCCCTCTTTCCTTTCCAAACTATGATAATTCAACCTTGAATTAGCAAGAGAGAAGCAACACAAGTGTCACAACAATTAGCTTGAGCTCCTGTTGCAGTTGGCGCAGCGTCATGCGGAGGTTGTGTATGAGTGTGGGAGTACAGTACGTGTGTAATCACAGCGTTTAATGTCTTTGTAAAGGGTTTCTATCAGGGTGAGTGATCAGAGTGAAGGAGCTCTGGTAAGATGGAAGGCTTGGCACCACCACGTACCCAACACACACACACACACACAGTATCAGGCTGCTGGTTGACCTGTGTGTGTTGGTAATTTGGGAGGTGCTGATCACTGACACTCCATTATGGCTGCTGTCACTGTGCCAGGGGGCGACTATGATGATACCTCCATTCTTGACAGCCTGTGGATGTAACACTGCTCTGCTGTGGAAAATGCTGTGCTGCAGTCTTGCAATTTGCAGTCTTCAAGGTCGAGCTGTCCGTCTGTATATATTATGACACTGAGTTGTCAGGATTGATTCTGTTGATCCATCCCATCTGCTCACACAGGCGTGTGTTTGCGTCCGAGTCCAACCTCTCGGGGATAATAAAATCTTGACAATGTGATGCGCTGAAAGGATTATCAGAAGTGCTCACACACTCTCTTACACACACTCACCCGACATCAAAGTTTGAGGGATAGAGCGATAAAGTCTGGGTCTTGTTTCCATCATTGCAAAGTGTGTGTTAGCCCTGTCTCAGACCGTCTCATCCACTGTGGATTTGAATTTTCGATCTACATTATAGTGATCCATCTTTCTCTGGTGCCAGTCTGGTGCTGTGCTGACCATAGCAGGCCGGCTGACGGTTGTATTGTTGTACCCGAAGGAGCAGCTTTACTGCAGCATCTGCTGCCACACAGAAAAGCTGCCCACACACTATCTCACCACTTTTCTCCATCTGCTCCATCAGACTTTCTCCATCTGGTTGGAAATGAGGCAGATAACATCAACAGAGTTACTGCCGCCCCATTAGAGACATGTTTGTTTTTGTTAACAGTTTGTCTGTTGCTGAATATAATGAGTAAGTTTCAGGTTGTACGAGTTAAATTAGTAAATATACACAATTTTCCCTGCCATTTTACAAGCGTTTTTGCAACCTGTGTGAATGTGTAAACATTGTGAGACATTGTGGGTCTCCTTCTCCTCAGGCACCCTGTGCAAGCAGCCAGTAGGTGTGGAGCTGCCTTAGGAATGGGAATGTTGAGATGCAGGGAGTTTCCATGCTTACACTGACGCTCCGGCTCTGAAAATTCCTCTGGAGTGGAATTTTTCAAAGGGTGAGAAAGTGATGTGTATAATCCAGCATTGGTGCAAAATTGCCACTCCTCCCATTCAGTTAAATTTTGGTGGTGCATGTAGGCTGGGAAAAAATGTGGTGGCCTGTGGAGAAAACTTGAGGTCAACAGATTCAACTTTTGGAGAAACACTACCCAACGTCATGCTGATCAGACCTGAAAGATGCCTGCAGTCCACTGAAACAAATAATACAGTGTCTTTCTATTGTTAAATATGGTGAATAGAAGAAATAAAGTGTGTATTAACAGCCCATCTGTAATATCCTATAAAGGAGAGTGCTCCCTTTGTTTGTACGTGCACGCACTTGTGACTTTTGTGGCTACTTCTGTATCTATAATCAAAAGGAATTCTGCAGCTCTTTTAAGCCAACATAAACAAACTTCCTGGAGACAAATACCCAGTTGCTGAGATGGGCAGATTAGCTTTCCCTCCACCCTCCACTCCCCCACTAATTGGCCATTTAAAGGGACACTCCCACACTGCTGCACAACCCTGCGACTAATTGCTGCAACACCAGATTGTGGGTGAATGCAGCCTAGCTTTCATGCCATCCAAATGTTTTGGTGAGAACTTTTCTATTGAATCTAATTCAGCAAAGTTTCCCTCCTTTTGTAGATTTTCTTTACTTTTTATTTTAAGGTTGGGGTTGGACCCCCTTTTTAATTCTTGGTGTCACAGATTCAACAAGGTGCTGGAAACATTGCTCAGAGATCTGGGTCCATACTGACATGATGATATCATACAGTTGCTGCAGATTTGTCAGCTGCACATCTATGATGAGAATCTCACATTCCACCACATCCCAAAGGGTTTCTATTGGACTGAGATCTGGTGACTGTGGAGGCCATTGGAGTACAGTGAACTCATTGTCATGTTCATGATCTGAGCTTTGTGTTATCCTGCTGGAAGTAGCCATCAGAAGATGGGCACACTGTGGTCATAAAGGGACGGACACGCTCAGCAACAATATAAACCCTACCATCTGAATATCAATGTTAAAAGAGCCATAGTCTTGTTAGAAAGACGCCAGTATGTGCAGTAGCTTCATGCTGAGTGATGGAATGTGAGAGGGAGAATGATCTCAGGCCACAGAGAGTACATCCTGCTCGTCCACTTAAAGCATGTTCGCACAAGTATAACATGGCGCACTCTGATGGCGCTGACAGACACTTTCACTGTTCATGCTTGTCACTGATGCTCTGAATCTCTCCTAATACACCACTGTTCATCTCTCCTCATACGCTGTCATTAGAAATTTATAATGATGTTGTCGGACACACGCACACACACTCGACAGACCCTCTCGTGTGTCACTGTAGACCGTTGCACCAGTGTACAGTTTCATCTGATGATGTAATGCTCTAACAACAATACACTCAGCAGAGCTTAGCCCCGCAAAGCTCCAGTGATTATCGGCACGCTCTAACCTAATAGTCTCCATGCCAACAGTCATCATATTAGAGCTCATGTAAATGTATAAAAGGATTTGCATCATTATCGTGGTCACAGTGCCAAGCGCGAGCCTCTCTGTGTTTTACAGAGCTCGTGCTGTGCCAGGTGTTACATAATTGTGTGTATCGCAGGACTTCTAAGAAAATGAGATGGGCTGACTCTGCTGTGGTGCGTGCTTGATGTTGGTGTGATCTGCAGACACATCTGATGTACCTTCTACGTGCAGGTTTATGCAACAGCTTGTTAAAATTTTATCTCACTATAAAAAATATTTGCTAACATTGTACAATAAGGCCTCAAGAATTGATAATGACGTCACTGAAATGTGCTCCACACTCCTGCCAGCAGTTACCATGTAAGTGAAGATGTCCGTTTTTTCCAGTGTTCCTCAATATATGATGGAGTACCTGCCATGTGATTGTGCTGACTATGCACAGCTGTATAGGTTGCATTCACACACACTTGAGCTTCCCTTGTGTCATTAGGCTCAGTGCGGGGCTCAGCTGTTGGCTGCTGCAGCCCATCTGTCTTTCTGTTAGATGTGTGTCCTGGTCAGGGTCAGGTCTGGGTCACCTCGAGGACTTGCTTCATTACTCTTTAGGGCATCACATGTCCACACAAAGTGGGGAGTGGACATGTGAAGAATAGGGGGCAGAGTGATGGAGGCTTCTCCTGGGGGTGAAGGAGGAAAGAGTGGCGTTTGTTGACTGGAGATGCTCAGATGGTGATTGTCCCCCTTCCATCCCACTGGTCTGCCGTTATATGCCTTTGTTCGTTTTTGTACTGTAACCAGTGAACAAAGCTCTTGGCCATTTTGATATGCACAGGTTAAAAGGACAACAATGTACAGGCAGAAGGAGCCATGGGAGGACAAATGAAGAAAACATGACCACATTTTCATGTTGCAAAGAAGTAAAAAAGCATCTGTCACTGAATGCTCTTTTGAAAATATATATTGTATAGCATTAAATTGGGCTCACATGTTAGTAATGATAATAATAAAAATAATAATTGTCCCTTCGCTAAGCCCGTCCCTGGACGCAGACTGGTCAGGAACCAGTGAAGGCGAGCAGGGAGACTTTGCTGATATTCAACCAGCTGTGTGTCATCACAGTGTGCGCAGATGAACGTTGTTTGACTTCCCCCTGGAGATACAAAGCCAAACACTGTTCATCTGCACACACTGTGATGCCACAAAGCTGGTTCAATATCAGCAAAGTTTCCCTTTATATTCATTGTCTTGTGTGGCGATCAGCAGTGATGTGGTGGTTCACTTTTACACTGTGATCTGTAGCCTATAGTTCGGCTTCAGCTTCTAACTGTCTTTGTCTTTTTAACCTGTTGTTGCTGCTGAGTCAGTTTGACATCCTGGATATATCCTTCAAACACAGACTGTAGACCCCTCTGTCTGCTTCTCTCTGCAATCACTCTTTAATTTTTCCAAAAATAACACAATATTTCTTCAGAGAGTGCAGTTAGTTACAGTGTGGGCTCCATGTTTACCTCGACAGCGCGTCAGACAACCACAAAGGGCCATTTTACGACTGATTAAAATAAATATAAGTTCACAGTTGGTGTCTCCTCTGGACAGTGTAACTTTGTCCACCCTGAGAAATGTTTCTCACCAACTAGTAGGAGTACTTCAGAGCACATGAGGCACTGGGCCTGTTTTACGCTTTGTGGAATCTCCCCCGGCCAACGTTGGCATTCAACAAAACTTTCTCACTGTTTCTTTTTTGTGTCTTTATAACTACTCCCTTATTCACGAGCACAGACATCATTTAAACCTGCTCCTTTCATAACTGCTTTTTAAGAGGCCATGGCTGTCGTCACGTACTGTGTGGGAGGGTGAAAGAGTGTGATTGAGGACGAGGCAGCATTGAGGATGCTCAGTGGTTTGGAATTCTCCTGCCAGGGTGAGTAACAGTGCGGATGGGAGAGCCATCACCCCGGCTGATTTACACCTGTGTTTGTGTCCCGGGCAGGAGGAGGGAGGCAGAGGGCATGACTGTGCCCTGTGTGTAGTGGCCTGTAGGAAGAGGAGGCTCCAGTGGGTGGCACGGTGGCTCCTAAAGAGACAAAAGTCTGACATAATGGCAGGATTTGATTACTGGATGATTAATGTGGTGTAAAAGTGGCTGTTATTGTGTGTGGCTGAAAGACACATTTCATCATGTTTTGAAGAGGTTGTGATTTTTGTTTTGTTTGTTTATGAGAAAAGCCACGTTCCACAAGAAAACCACAAATGTGGCTTCATGATTACAGCCTTTCCTCCTCTCTACTTATTTTTCATTTTTGTCTTACACGCACAAATAAAACAACTATTGACAGTGGACTGAAACAATGCTCTGATTAATGCATGGTTCTCAGATTTCTTTTTCTTAATGAGTGTGTGTCTCTCTAAAGCCAAAATTAAAACCTGATGAAAGAGCATTTTATTATAGGCTTGTCAAAGGTGGAATAAACTATCTGACATATCTAGGGTACTTGATACGAACAATTCTTTAAAAATATATTGCTTTTTCTTATTTGCTGTGAGGTATATATTGAGTTATATGTTTATATTGATCAAAAAATGAGGTAAACATTTGTTAATGTAATCCCTGTGAACCTCAGGCTTCAGACTGTTTAATACTCTGTCCAATATTTTGCAAAAGCTAACGTCCGCTTGTGACACATTTCTTATGGTCATCTGCTTCACACACAGAGCTTCATAGTCTACACTGCTACATGTAGCTACATGCTAATGTCACGGAATCATGTAATTTTGGTTGCTAACGTTGTTCACTTCTCCCTGCCTTTTAAAGATATTCATGCCGAAACATGTCCAGTTGTGTTTAGAAGCTTTTAATTGTGATTTTTCATGTGACAAAGTGCCGCTGTACCCCGTTGCAGCCATTCCCCTGAGATCAGGCTCCAGGGGTGCTGTTGCAGAACAAGTACCTGGATCATCCAAAAGGACGAAGAAAGATTCACATTTTATAAACCACATAAAATGTTCAGCAAACAAGTCCTAATCTAATAAAAAAGTTGTCAGCAATGGATTTTTTTGCTGAAGGTGTTCCTGACTATGACCATAAGTAGTTACACTGTGCAGGCAAAGTCACCATGACATTGTGACGCATTGAAAATGTTCTCATTTGGGGCAGCAGTAGCTCAGTCCATAGGGACTTGGGTTGGGAACAGTAGAGTCGCTGGTTTAGGTCCCCATTCGGACAAAGTGCAGTCTGGAGTGCAGACTGGTAGCTGGAGAGGTGCCAGTTTGCCTCCTGAGCACTGCCAAGGTGCCCTTAAGCAAGGCCTGAACCCCCACCCCCCACCAAAACTTGGTTTGCGAGCCGCCAGAAAACACAGAGAAGAAGAACAACAACTGCAGCGCACTGTCTAGTAGTGATGGGCAAAGCAGTTCTGTAGATGTTACTGAATCACTAGAATCAGTTCTTTAAAAATATTTGTTCAAAAGATTCGTTCACCAAATCATCCACTGCTTGGCGAGAGGAGCCTTGGCTGTGTACTGCGTAGTCCAACTCACTGAGCTGATACACAGCTGAGCTGCTGCTGCGTCTGCCCTGCGCTGGTGAGTCTCATTACTGGCCAGCCTAACGTTTTAAGTTTGTTTATCTGGAAATTAAGTCTGTTAAAACAATGGGGAGGTGTGT
This sequence comes from Epinephelus awoara, assembly GCA_035609425.1. Classification (NCBI taxonomy): domain Eukaryota; kingdom Metazoa; phylum Chordata; class Actinopteri; order Perciformes; family Serranidae; genus Epinephelus; species Epinephelus awoara. The sequence continues at coordinate 6,247,920 of CM069314.1, forward strand.
GATTGTGTTCATGTGGCTTGACTCCTGGCTACATTAGCCATTAGCTTGGAGAACACGGTCCCTATGTAGTGTATATCTGAGAAGAAATAATTTGAATCACTCACTGAGTGATTCGTCACAGGTAGGCAGTCCCTCCCTGCACCCTGACTGCCTTGCAACTGACCGAGTCAGTAGTTCCACTCCCGGCCTGCACGCTCGCTGCTGAGCTCAACTGAACTGAGAAATTAATGAAGCAGTTCCGGAAGTGATTCAGTTCAGTACGTTCACTCAACAGATTCGTTCTTTTGAATGATTCGTTCGCAAACGACACAACACTACTGTCTAGAGGACAAAACATCTCCCAGCAAGGACGTCTTTCACAGTTGCAGAAGAAGATAACAGGATTGCACTGAGGGTCTAATCTCCAACCACCCAACACTGCTAAGACACAGCGTTGAAGGTGTTAGCATGAGCTAATTAGCAGTAGCGGCTTACATCCAACATCAAGCATGTAAAAGGCTCAACTCTGTTGTTAAACTTATAAATAACTGCTAGTCATATGATGCTGCAGTTAGTGATTATTTGTGTCGTTACCTGGCAACCTAGTGTGGAGCATGTCTCTTTCTCTGGCTGTGTGATACATAACTGCTTGTTTGTCCAAGTTGAGCATAAATGATAAATGAGGTGAATCGATTGCACATTGCTTTTCTACTTGGTAGTTGTAGGCTAGTTCAAATAATAAAAACATTTTTGTTACAGGTTAAAACAAATGGTACGTGTTACCATGCACATGTATGTGAGACGATAGAAACATGTAGTTAATGTTGATATGGTTAATTTAATTCAGTAGAACTTTATTTATCCTGAAGGAAATTCTTGTGCCAGAGCATATTTCAGATTACAGTAACACAAAGAATAGTCACAACAATTTAATGTTCACAACCACTAACATCTAGAACAACCAGTGGGTTCCTGCTAAAATGATGTTTTTATGTCAGAGGACTCCAGGAAGAAAAGTTCTGTTGAGCTAAAACAGATCCCACCGAAAAAAAAAATCAAATCACTTCAGAGCATTTAGAGTCCATTCCCTAGTTAAAAAAAAAAAAACTATGCCGCACCACCAGCTGGATGGCATCTAGTAATTGTTTGTTTTCTATCATAAGCAGCTTAGCACCGGGATTATCAGTCGCTGCAAGTTATGTTTTTGTGTCACAGCAGGAGGAATGCCTCGCGTCTTATTTTCTAAGCCAAAACATGAAGGTTAGGTCATTATTTTCCTGTCAGTCTCAGGTTTTATTCATCTCCCCGAGCTGGCAGGAGCACCTGTGCTGCTGCAAGAGCTGGGCGGGGCTCTTTGGGCTCAATTGTCGTGGTCGAAAATAGTGAAAACACAAAGGAACAAAGGAAAGTCTCAGTGCTGCTCAAACACCTGTGTGTTGCAGGTGAGCGACGAAAGGATGGAAACAGATTTCCGTCACATATGAAAGAGCTGATTGAAATATTTAGTGTACTGTGTATTGTAGTTTTCCTAAAGATACTGTGAGGTTTGCTTCACACAAACTTTTAGCAACAAGACAGATTACTGCAGCATCAAGAAAATGACCCCTGATTCAATTTACTGTAGCTATTGAAGCAGCACAAAATGGGAAATAATCCCATTACGCTTGTTTTTAAGCCTGACTAATTCAGGATAATGTTCGCATCATAGCCCACTATACACACACGCATATATATATATATATATATATATATATATATATATATATTAAATGGCCTGTTCCATTGTCTACCTGGTCACTAAGCTGCAGACTGCTGGGACTGAAGTAATTTAAACCTCTCTGAGGGACTCACGGAGAAGATGAGGGGCTCATGTCTCAAACTAACACCTAAGTGTTTATCTTTCCAACTCATGAGCATGACAGCATGTATATTTGGCTCTTGGCTGGTGTAACCCAACCTGGTATCAGACTTTGACCCTCTGGCACATACTCTCAGGCTGCCTGGGGTACTGACTCTGCTATCCGAGCTCCCATCATCTCCCCTTCTCCCAGTTTGGCCCAGATTAGAGCCCTGCTGGTGACACAGGAGGACTCAGGAGTGGGCTGCAAATCAAACCTCTGAACTTTCTTGGAGAACATGATGTCTGTAGCACCAGCTTTGTGGTAACTGTCACAGATAACAGCTGAAGCTGAAGTTGAATGTCTGAGTCCTGTTGAGTCGTGTGTACTTACTCTTTAATAATGTATTTACTTTTGTTAATGTTGACAAATTTATGTTTGCATTCGGAGAACATAAAACATTTGTTTAAGTTGCAGAGTTTGTAAATGTTTGGCTTCTTTGAAGTGTAGCAGATCCTGCAGAGCCCGACCAACACTACACTTTTAAAGTCGATACTTGAGAGTTTAAAAAAAACATTTTTTTGTCAGGCATTGTGTTCCCCTCAGGATGAAGTATAATAACTTTGGTGATGTAAAAAATTGTCACATTCTTATGAAAGTGCTGACTGTCCCGTTAGAATCAGCTGCTAGCATGGTTGTAGACTCTAAAGTTGGGTTTATTTCCAAATTAAGCACCAATTTTATCTGAATTTTCAGAAGAAAAAAACGTCCAAAGGAAATACACATTTATTTGCTTTTTCCATCCACTACTGTGATGCAAATATCGGGAGTTGGTTCATTGAGACAAACAGTAGGTGGCACTAATTTTCCAGACAGCGCAACAAGATGACGTAATTAAAAAAGCACCAGTCAAACCTCTAACGCCCTGGAGCCTATCCCAGCTGACACTGGGTGAGAGGCAGGGTTCACCCTGGACAGGTCACCAGACTATCACAGGGCTGACACATAGAGACAGACAACCATTCACACGCACATTCACACCTACGGACAATTTAGAGTCACCAATTACATGTCTTTGGACTGTGGGAGGAAGCTGGAGCACCTGGAGGAAATCCACGCTGACCAAGAGAGAACATGCAAACTCCGCACAGCAAGGGCTCCCCCACACTGGATTCAAACCAGGGACCCTCTTACTGTGAGGTGACAATGCTAACCACTGCATCACCGTGCCGATTAATCAGTTTCCATTGCACTTGGTTGCATTTAGTTTTTATCGATGCAATGTGATATTTTGAGTGGTTTCTTTTTTCACTCAGGTTTTTTAATGTGCAAATTAATAATGCACATTAAAAGAGGTGGATGGAAACGCACCTTTTGTTTTGTTGCTAGGATACATACCGAGTGCGATATTGTATGTACTTTTAAGGGTCATCTTCTGGACAAACTCAACAATGGCAACGATGTTTCTAAATGACCACAAACATATCTTTAGCATTTCTGTACTGCAATTCTTCGCTCGTTAATATCCGCCAACATGCAGCTATTTCTGCAGCGAGCTAATATTAGCTCATATGACACCCAGTTCTGCTCAGGCCTGCTGCCTTGGCTCACAAGTTGGCCTGACGTGACCAGTTTCTGCCTCAACTCCACAATTTTAACACAAATGCTTGTTGATAGCACGAGGGATTATTTTTAGCGGCAGTGATGAGTGAATGCTAAAATAGAGTTATTTTTGTCCCCAAGTGGGCCAAACAGCATTAGTGTGGTTAGAGCACAGCTTACAAACCGACTAATGGGAGCATGTTTTTACATCTCTTTTCCTCTTTCACTTTTTTATGTTGCTACTGAGCTGACGTTCCATTATCTTCCCCTCTCTGCTCTTGTTTCTTCTTATCTCATTCTTCCTCTCCTCTCACTCTCTATCCCTCTCCATCAATTATGCATCTGCTAATGGGCTTACTTCCACTTCCCGCTGCAGCTCTGTTAGCATGCCCTGTAAACACACACAGAAGGTGTGCGTGTAAACTCATAGGAGAGGCGTGCAGACCCGACTGTACCCTGTTGGCCTCTGTGTCTGTTGCATCACTGCTTTCTTATCAGTTTTATCCCATCTGTCCATCTGTCTGTCTGTCAAACCAGCTGTCTCTTTCTGTCTCTATGTGTCGCTCTGCCCCCCCGCTCGCACGCTCCAGGTAGAGTAATTCACTCCAGCAATATCTGGCGAGGATGTAGGTTACCCAGCAACAGTGGCATTTAGAAGGACTTCCAGATTAGTGCGGCTTATGGCTACCTGCTGCTTTGTCTCTGGGCCTGGCGTTGCAGGTGCGTTGCTATTTGTGGCTCAAATCACTCATCTGAAAATCTGTCATCATCTAATTAATGTCAGTGGAAGGTGGAGTTACATAGTAGTGTTTGTATAGAGGATTAATGCAGTGGCCTCTCCCCTCCCTATAAATAAATATAATTTCACAGAGGCATGTTGGGTCCTTAAGTGAAGCAGTGCAGCACTCACATCAATGATATTTTTTGATTAAGCAAAGTGTGTTTTGCTCCTCTGTTGCCTGCACCACCGACCCCAGTCCGTCCATCCATCCATGTTTCTGTCCTTCTGTTACAGGATAATTCATTTTGCCATTTCATGTCTGGGATTAATTGAATTGGTCATTAACAGTTCCACGGCGACCCTGCAAGCTGTGAATGTGTGTGTGTGTGTGTGTGTGTGTGTGTGTGTGAGACAGGGACAGAGACAGTGTGGAATGTGTGAGTGGCGACTGATAGTGACTGTGGTCTCCTCTCACTGTTAATGGGTCAGAAGGAGACAAAGAGCTGCTGTGTGTGCATGGGAACCAGAGGACAGAGATGGGACAAGGACAAAGAGGTGGAAGAGGTGTTAAGACAAGGAAGTACAATGTTTGTCTGCAGCTGATGATTATTTATTTTCATCATGCGTTAGTTATGCATCACAGTTTTCCACTGAGCCTGTGTGTGCAATACCAGCATCATTCATTTTTATTTATTTACACCTGTGCTGTTCCTGCTGTGACATGGCAAAGTATCTTCTGTGAGAAAGGCCTGTTGTTTAACCCTTTGAAACCTGGAGTGACATCACTTTTCTTTTTCTGCTTTCAGATGCCTTTCACAAGTATTTTAACCTTTGAACTCTGAGCAAATACGTGTGATTTCTTTCAAAAACATGGCAAAAAAGGCAATAGGCATCTTAGTAGGACATGTCCCGCAAATTGCAAAAAAAGAAAATATATATAGATTTAGAAAATTATTTAAAAGAAATAAGGGAAAAAGAAAAAAGCAAGGGAAAAAAACTATACTTATAATTAGTACTTTTTTTTTAAAGGGAAAAAAGGTAATGAGTGACTTTTCGAGGCACAGTCACACAAAAAATAGATTTACAAAATTATTTTTAAAAAAAATAGGGAAAAAGAAAAAATAGCAAGGAAAAAAAATATATTTCTAATAATTATTATTACATTTTAAAATTATTATTATTTTTAAGCACTCTTTCCTGGTAATTTCTTCATTTTTCTTATTTTTTTGTTTTTAACTTTTGTTTCTTTTCTTTTGTTTTAAACTAATTTTCTTGTTTCTAATTTTCTCATTTTGATTTTTTTAAGAAACATGAAATGAGCAACTTGGTAAGACGTCCCACAAATTGTTAAAATAAAAATAAATAAATTAAATTAAATTATCTAAAAGAAAAACTAGGGGGAAAGGGAAAAAAAATATATAATTATTATTATTACATTGTAAAAATATCATTAAGCACTCTTTTCAGGTCATTTCCTTATTTGTTTGGGTTTTTTTTTAACTTTCATGTATTTTTGTACATATATATATATTTTAATTAATTTATTTTTTTCTTAATTTTCTTGTTTTACTTATTTCTTCTTTCATTGCTCATTGCCTTCTTCCCATGTTTTTAAAAGAAATCAAGCCAATTTGCTCAGGTTTCAAAAGTTGATATGTTTTGCACTGCCCTTGATACCTTTACCCACATCACTTTTATTCAACCAGGAATTCTTCTCTTGTTGCAGATAGAGAGACCTCACCAAATTTGCAACATAAAGTAGTCAACACAAAATCACAAAAAAGCAAACACAGTTCATAATATTGATATAAAGCACAGTAATATAGGAAGCAGTGAAGAGAGACACTTACCATACTGCATGTCATATTTGACATCAATATTTGTCAGCAGAACATGGTATTTGTAGGCAAATATTGTGTTTTTATTTCTCATTGCAGCTCACTTAGATGAACAGTATGATGACATCATCTCTTAAACGACCAGTGAGAAAGCAGCTCTAGTTAAGAGCAGTCAGTGTGTTGGTGTGATGGAAAGCTGCTGCATGATGGTTTTATTTCTCAGTGATATATAATAATGTTTTTGTGTCTGTATGCAGCCCGAACTAAAAAAACACCAAAAACAAAACAAAACAAGCTGCTGTTTGTGTGTGTGTGTGTGTGTGTGTGTGTGTGTGTATGTGTGTGTGTGTGTGTGTGTGTGTGTGTGTGTGTGTGTGTGTGTGTGTGTGTGTGTGTGTGGCAGCCTGCCGCCAGCCCGCGGGGCCCCTCATTGGTTTTAGTAATAATGGGACCCTTGCTGGCAGTGGTTGAGATTACTGGTGCCCATCTTTACTGGCACCCCGAGGCACATCGGAGGTCACGACGGGGACAGAGACAAACACACACACATACAGCTGCACACACAAATACCCACACACAAGCAACCATGGAGACTTGCACAGTCTGCTAACTTCTATAATGGTGTTTGTTCTGCACAGTGTGTGGACTGGGGATATTTAGTGAGCTGGTTGCTCCATCTAGTGGTCATTTGTTGTCACTACATTTTGAAAGGATGCAGGTACAGTGAGCTGTTATCTGGTTTGTGTGTTGTTCTATTACACAACTAAATTAAGTCATGCATTATAGTGAATTCAATAAATTCTAATTTCTGTTTAGTAGACTTCCCAACGTATTTCGTCATTTCTGCAAAGACATTGTCATACCTGAGGGATAGGCAGTTCATGGTATGATCAAAAATAGTTTCAAGACCCAGTGTAGTGAAAATCATGTCTAGTCAGATAGACGCAACACTTCTGGAGCCTTTTATGTTTTTATTTCATGTTTCGATCTACATCCTGGGAAAGAAGGATACTGTTTCTTCCAGGGTCACATTGGTTAACACTTCTGTTTACAATTGTAGTGTGAGATCAAAAAAAAGGGTGGAGCACCATGAGCGCCTCAGGCAGGAAAAGAAACTTGAGTTTCAGGTCTGTTCAGGTGAGCTGATACACCTGGTGGGTGGGTGTCTTCCTGTATGGGAGGATTTAGTTTGCGTACACTGTAATAGTGTAGTGGCGGTGCCCGCTGCTGTGTGTGAAGTTTCTGTTGCAGGAAGTGTTCTGGTAAGTCTCCTGCATAGCTCATGTGCCTCTTTCCTGGTTGTTTTCATGACTTGTTTTAGTTGAATATATGCATCTTTGTTAGATCAGCGTTATCTCTTAAATGTAAAGAATGTCTTTAGTATGGTGCTGAAGTCTTTCTGTGGACACAGAGTATTTCAGGACAAAGTGACTTTGACTGTTGATTTGTTTGTTGTTTGATATTTTGGTAGTTTCCTACATTTCTACTGATGCGTTTGGGAGATAGCACAGTTGTAAAGCCTTGGTTTGACACATCCACCAGACATTCAGTGTTCTGCAATAAATATCTGCTACACTAGAGACTTACAGACCGTCACCTTTGATTTTCATCGAGCACCCTGACTCATATCCTTCCATATCAGTGAGCCCTAAGCTCCTGAAACATCTTTCCATCTCTCTTGTAAATTAGATACGTCTCTCTTAAACGCGTTTTTTTTAAGCACCATGAAACCCTCCAGCCAGTGACTTCATGCCTCTGGAAAGACAGGTTGACCCAAACACAGATTTATATCTGTGTGTGTGTGTGTGTGTGTGTGTACGTGCTAACAACACATGTACATACACATAAGCAGATGTATTTTATGTGGAAAGACTGGACGCTTATGAGCAACACGTGGCAGAGGGCTGATTCTGAGCTGTCAAAAATAATCCCACCTGAGACCAAGAGAAGAGAGCTCACTTTTCCCATTTCTCCGTCAGCCCTCTCACATTGGATGAAGCCGTTTCTGTTGATATGCACTTTTCTCCGTCACGGGTTAATGGCGTTCACTGATATTCCACATTTGCTCCCCTAATCTGTTTCCATATGCTTTTCAGTTGCACGAATATACTTCTTCCTATTGCTCATCGCTATTACTGCTCCTCCACTGTAGTCAGTCATTCCAGGAACATCAGCCGTGCCAGGTACCACTGAGTCTTAATTTAAGCAGCCCCAATCCCTCGTAAAGCTAACGGCTATTAACGAGAAGTCGTATGGCACACGCCTGAAAAACACAGCCCTGTCCCGCCAGCGTCACGCGCCTCACGCTTAATAGGAATCGACGTGGTGACATTTTGGCAGTGCTTAGCCGAGGCAGGAGAAAGACATTATTCAACAATGTGTTTTTCCACAGAAGAAACAGAAAAGGCAAAGGGCTGCCTGTGCGGCGCTGGCATCAGGAGGATTTTCGATTTTCTTTTTTCTCGGTATTTCAGTTTCAAAATGTCATGTGGATGAACGTTCCCCTCCACCACGGTTTAATACACTGCAATTATGCACAGCCCATTGAAATGTAGTTCCACCGTGTGCCTGTGTGTAAATGAATGTTCGCCTTTACCACAGTTGGATACACTGCAATTATACTCTTATGATCGTGTCATGTATGGTTGTGTGCATGTGGCTGTAACTCTATCTACTTCTGTCTGTCTGACTTTGCACTTTGTGGTTCCTACAAGCCAATATGATGTAGAGTAGCTGAAATACAAATTGATTTTACATCCAATCTGTCTTCACAGCTACCCCATACCAATACCCCAACACTGTAGCTCACCAATGGGGCTTGACGTAGAAGAACATAGTTTTCCATAAAAGGAACAACTGTGCTGTTTCTTTTAAATCCACATGGTAGTGCATGTTTTTTACGTCTCTTCAGTCACGTCAGACTCTTCCTATATCTCTCTGAACAGCATCACTGGACAAATATTTGGAGGCCTGTTTCGTGAGCTGGAAGATTGTGTGCTTTCTGCTGTTGCTGACCTTTATGCGGGCACACAAGAACATGCAAAACAAGATAGCATACCCTTCAACATGCAGCTGTTAAATACACAGCGAACATTTAATAACTTAGCTTAGTTTGTAGCCTTGGATGCATGGTGTAGGACAATAAAGTAGCTGGGAGTGGGCTCAGATGAAAGAGTGGGTCCTCTAGAGTGGATTTAGTTGATAATTGGAGGTAAGGGCCTTCTTGGCCCAAACTACAATGTGTCCATTGTATTGGATTCTATCAAGTACGAAAAGGTGGCATTGAATACCTTGTCAGATTTGTAATCATCCTTGCATGTTCTTTGACTAGCAAATCCCTTATTTAAATCAAAATCTTGCTGTATTATTTAGGCACAGTTCTTGTATAGATGCTCACATTTAGATACATTTTTACACTTAAACTTTGGCTTCATTTGTTGGAATAAAACTCCCAACAAAACTTGACTTCTGACAGAGGGCGAAATAGCTTCACACGACAGCTCAAGATTTGAGAGATCCATGAAGACAAAAGCAGCAGCACATTGGGCAATAAAACCTGATCTCCCTCATTTTCCTAAAGACTTCGATAAGTGCAGAACCAAAGCCTCACAATGTTGCAACAGACAGTACAGAATTGGTAACCTGAGGAGGTGTCCCGCGGGCTGCCAAATAGATCTTCTATCGTCTCACCGAGGACCCATGTAGATAAACTCATCAGACTGGAGCGGATCAGCAGACGTCGAAGCTGGTTGCTCGCTTTGGAGCAAACGGGTCCTTTGAGCCGTAACCAGAGCAGGTGTGACAGGGGTGGCTTTGGGGTGGGTGTCCGTCATGCGTTGAGGAGGATCAGTGTCGTCCATGGTGGCCCAGTAAAAACCCCGGCTAGTAGCTGACCTTCCTGTCACTTGATGTGGGACACTCCAGGACACAAAACCCAACACCTGAGTAGCACCTTGGGGAGGTATTAGTGGTGCTGAATGGCAGAGTTGACCTCTGCTGCGTCCTGTCGTAGCACCTCTTTGTTCAGGTCCAGTCATAGACCGAACCATTCCACTCAATGAACCCTGTTACCCGTCGGAGCCTGACTTGTTTTTCCGAGGATCTCTTTTGGCAGTTTGCTTTGAACGGCGATCTTTCCACCGTCCAGTCGACCCTTAGAAGGCAGAGAGGAAGCAAAGACCTCAAAACTGTTAACAGGCCCTCAAAAATGACAGCTCTTACAATTTTTTTTTTTTCACTGTCAGTCATTGACCTCTTGTTATTCCCGTCACTAACTTCATCAACGTCCAGCTGAGAGTCAGACGGCTCCACCCGTGATATCCCCACTCCGGCTGGACGACTACGCTTGTTTTTGAATGGAGAGGAAGAATAACAGTCTTCTATACTTCCCTGTTTTCATCCATCCACCTATCCATCCATCACCCCAGGCTGTTTTCTCTTTAAATACTGATTCCACCTCAGGTTTCACACTCAGAACAAGGCTAAGCAGACACAGACAGAGTCTTCTGACATCCATACATACAGGTCTTTGTAGGGAAGACATGCCTCAGGTTGTGTCTCGGCTGGGTTTTCAGGGTCGACCCTCCCTGCAATAGTGAAAGTTCCCACTAGATGGTGGCAGAACCATTTCAAGACGTCTTGTGCTCAGTGGTAGAGGGAGGAACATCTCACTGCAATTAAGCGTGTCCCATCTCTTGTCCACATGGCAGAGTGTCCCCTTTCTCCCCTCATGACCATCTGATATTGTGTGATCTGAACAGACATGGTTAGAGCATTCTGACAGCGGGGGAATGTTTCTTTAAGTCTGTCTGTAATGATCCATTTGGGCCTTTTAAAAAGTCCCAGGTGTTCCCGACTGTGCGACATGCTTCCTGACCCTCAGAAAGCTCCTCAAATGGAAAGATGGATCCTTCCTCAGATTGGGGAATATGTGGTCCTTCCCCTTTGGATGCAACAAAAGGCAAAGACTGATATTACAGCGCGGCATACCTGAAGAGTATTCATGTCCCTTGTCTTCCCGTGTGTCTGTCATTCCAATCACAAAGTCTTATGACAAAACCGTGCCGCAGCCCTCTCTGTGAAACACTGAACTGATTTAGCATGGGTCAGCTCTTTTGGCACGAGCGCAGCGGCTGTTAGGTTCGGTCCCCTGTTCAAACCGGCCTGCTGGAGAGATTTTGTGGTCACTGCTCGAGGCGCCGTTGCCCTTCTCTGCCGGTCCTCTTAACCTATTTTATTGAAGAATACAATTGAAGAGCTGAACAGCAATGAACCCCGATTTCGCCAGGTTCTTTATGCTCATGCAAAGCTCATGCAAACGACTGACAAATCTGGCTTACAATTTGGCGCTGGCGTGACATCGTAGCAGGGTTTTGAATCCCAGACCTCCTCACGGTGGAAAATCGATCCTTTCTTAAGTGCTGTTTGATGAATGCACCATATTTTGTACATCTCAATCCAGAAGAAAAATATCTTTTTCTGATATGCTCTTAATGACTTGCTTACCTGTACACTCAGGCATCTTCTGGACTGTATTGTTCTAGATGCTTTTTCCACAAGGCTCCACCTGGGGTCTGCTGGGCCCTGAGGTGAGTTCACATCACAGTATGTCAGACATGCGTGGTAGCGTTTTGCGACGTGGGCTGTCGTCTTGGCAGGTCTGCGAGTGTTTGTACACACATGTGGGGCAAAACGCCAGGAAATAAGTCACTCCTGTGCAGCTTTCACTGTGGGGGCTGAGTGAGAGATTCTTGACAGAAAACACATTTGTAATGAATTTCCGGTCCACTTTTCGGCCCGCTGAGATGGGCGTGAAGTCACAGCGTTTGAAACTTCAAGTGTGTGTGGCCGACACCACCTAACCATTGATGGGGGTCCCAATGAGCTGGAAGGGCGCAGGTGTCCTGGCTGTCCCTGTCTCCAGCCAAGTGGTTCTGAGTCAGCCATAACGCATTGTGACTCAGTATCCGCCCAGAGTTTTTACAACATTTATCAACATGGGAGATGCAGAATGTAGTTTATCTCAGTGCTGGTGTTTGTTTTGACCATTTTCTTGCAGTAAAGTGAGAAACTAACAGGACCCCAAGGCTCAACAGTTTAGCCAACTGAGTTTGACTGAGCTGCAGCACATGGGAGCTGACATATAATGGATCATTGAACTGCATGCTGTAAGAACCAAAGGCTCAAACCTAATTGTTTTCCACTCTCCCTTTTTCCAGATAAAGAATTTGTGCTGGTGGCAGCTACACTCAGAAACCTGTCGAGGTTTCTAGAGGTCTTATGAAAGAGGCTGTGATAAATAAAGCACAAACTGAGAAGAGTTGGGGACATTTTAAAGGCTGTGACTGAAGCAAGGCCCGAGAAAGGTCGATTGCTTGGCACATAAGCCGTCCACTGAGACAGCTCAACTACTCATACACAGATTTCAGCCTCTTTCCACTCTGTAGTGACAACATATACTCAGGCTGAAGCTATGACAAGTTCTCAACTCCAGTATTTTGCAAGCTACACTACAGCAGTCATGATGTTGTGGTTGGGTTGTATGTAACCTGTTCTTAAGTCGAAGTACAGGCTTCTTAAGTGAACTGTCCAGATGTCCAGATGACAAGTCTTGCAGGTGTCTGAAATGTGACGTTAAATTGACATGTCTTTATTTTCATTCTCAATTAATATGTTGATTACTTTCTTGGGTAATTGATTAGTGGTGTGAATCGTTAATTGTGAGAAAATGGTGAAAAAATGTCAAATTTTGTTCCTCAAATGTCAAATGTTTGTCCACAGCCCAAAGATAGTCATGAAGGAGCAAAGAAACCAGAAAATATTGACTTTTTTCTTTAAAAGAATTACTCAAACCAAATAATCAATCATCAAGTTAGTTGGGAATTAATTTAATACTTGACAACTAATCGATCAATTGATTGATTTTGTCATTGATGCTCTATCGTTACTATTATATTGCACATAGCTAAGACCTGTTCAAGGTGTTGCGAGCATGTCCAACTGGTGGGAGGCTCTGGGGCAGACCCAGAACACGCTGAAGGGATTAGGCTATATATCTTGTCTGGCCTGGGATTGCCTCGAGATCCCCCAGGAGGAGCTGGAAAGCGTTGCTGGGGAGAGGGACGTCTGGAATACTTTGCTCAGCCTGCTGCCCCCGCGACCCGGCTTTGGATAAGCGGTTGAAAATGGATGGATGGACGGACATAGCTACGATCGAGTCTTTTCAGTGCCCAGTGACTTAAATATTAAAACCATGTGGCTGTGCAGGTTCTGCCTGATTATTTGTCCTTTTCTAAAGATGTATCAAACTTGAGACCTGAATGAAAGTTTGAGGTAAAGTTGGATCTATGTGGAATCGAGTCTGAAGCAATCAACATCTCCGTCCAGTCAAGTTTAAATTCAGTTTCAGTAATGTATTCAAGTCCTGAATTGGCTGCAAAATCCAGAGCGTATCAGTTTGTACATGTTTTTTTAAAATGGAAGTGGCTGAGTCGGTAGCTATCAGTTAACGGTGCTAACTCCTGCAAAGTGGTGGTAACGAGTTAGCCAGTGGGATACACACATACACACAAGCACTAACATCCACACACAGCTGGACCGGCTTACCATAACAAACCACAAAGAAGCTCTGATTACAACACACAGAGAGGTAGTGTGACTTCACTCTCTGCCCAGGACGCCATTACTCCACCATATCTTTACAGAGCAAATAGTGGTTAGCTGCTTTATTAATGCTCTGAGTGTCCCAAACAGAACATTTAAGTCTACAGCTATGCTCTGCACTCAGACCTGTCAGGCTTTCCTATCCAAACAAATTCATATTATCCATTTTCCTCCTGTTGTGGTCAAGGAGTTTATTGTATGCTACTATGTGTCTCGGCACATGTTCATCCGCTGCAGGGGGAGATTTCAATGAGCCACAGGCTTATAATTTGTGTTCTACATCCCCTCTCTTCCTGTTCCTGCTCTATCTGGCTTTCCAGTTGAGCGCCATTATTTACGAAGCGATGCTTTTCCACGCCTGTTTGATTTTTCACAGGTCTGTTGCATTCGCTTGCTTACTTTCCCCTCAGCGGATAAAGTTTCCCTTGTTTCCGCTGGACGGCGAATAAAGTGTGGGACAGCTGTGTGTGTGCGCGTTACCGTGTCTGTGTGTGTGTGTGTGTGTGTGTGTGTGTGTGTGTGTGATGCATTTGTGTCTCTGAGCGTATATATGGGCGCCAGGTGAGGTGATGTTGGCTCATGTACAAAGCAGGATGTTCAGCAGATTAGAAAAAAAGTGTTGGGTTGTAAACACCCAGAGTCAACTGTGAATGTACTGTCAACACACACACAAGCACACACACACACTCAGCGAGTTACTCACTGTCAATCGCTGGCTCACCTACACACAAATGCATATATTTGCTAGTATGGTAGATATCCATATCCATGGCTACAGGCAGCTACAAGATCCCATAACACAGAACACAGTAGCTGACTGACACACACGTGCATGCGGCCAATCTGCCATTTGACAAGTAGGCTCTAAAATCTTGTTCTCTTGCAGGGCTCCATGGCATAAAGCCTGTCCTCACATTCAGCCGGTCCCTTGGGAGAGCTGCCGAGGAGCTCACTGCTCTGACGCCCCGTTGCCATTTTCCACAGCCTGAGGGGAACCAGGAAGCAGCCGGCAGGAGCCATGCCTGCCCTGGCCACCGGAGCCGGCCACGAGCCAGGTACAGACCCTTCGGCCAGGAACACAATCTGAAACACAAGAATTCCTGCACAAAACCAGTAAAATGCACTCGTAAAGAGTATGTGTCTGCTTTGATTCAGGTTTTTACGTCCGCCATCAGTGCACAAACAGAAGAAAATGTTCATTTATCTTTATTTTAGAGTCAGCCACCACTTAAATTTAATTTCAAATTAGAAATGATTGACTCTGAAATTGTCTAAGGCTGCTTTTTCTAGACTGCAGTGGACCTTTTAAAACTGTGGTTGGAAACTAAACCAATGTCCATTTTCACTTCATTTTGTTCCCTGCCAAATGAAAAACACACCACTGCAATATTCGCACCACAACAGAGAACAAAAATAATGTCCAAATATGTATACTCCGTCTCTCTGCTCTGTTCTGAGGAGAGTGTGTGTGTGTTTGTGTGGATGAGTGTGTGATGTCAGAATGAAATACGCGTCAAGCTTGTCAACGCCGAGACAGCTGCCAGAAATCACCACCTCTCCCCTCAGGAGCACTATCCCCCTCTCAGTCTGGCTTAATGGCCGGCTACATCATCACACACACACGCAGGGGGACCCAACAAGCTCAGGATAGCAAATGGACAAAAGGAGGACAGACATTATGTCCTGCCCTGATGGATAAAGAGTGTGTGCGTCTCTGCGTCCAGACTTTTAACAGAGTTACCGTAGCCCCCGTCGTCCTGGAAATTTGTGCAGACAAAGTAGAAAGCCAGACCGTCAATTGCGATTAGAGTCATTTTGGGCAATTACCGGCGAGGGCTCAGGTTTCCAAATAAAACACGTAAAGACTCCTCCGGCCCATCTCCTCTGCTTCCCCCTTGATGGTCCTGTGAAGTTGTGTGTGCAGGTGAAACATGATGAACATTATAGATGAACGTTAGATCACTGATCTCCAGGCCTGGTGAAGTCACAGATATTTGCGGCTGGCCTGGCATCAGGACTCCCCGGCATTGTACCAACGTTTACATAGCGTACTGGCAGTGTTGCTCTTGATATCATAATAATACTGTTGAATTAAGAGATAAAGCTCCGTTAGGATGATGGAAAATCTGCCGTATTTATGGTGTGCTGCAAGAGACAAACCTTTCAGCTACATCTGGTCTTGGTCAGATAAGTTAGAGCTTGAGACTTTACGGTGTCATAGAGAAAATAGATGAAGGAATGATTGCTGACCAGTTTACCTCGATTGATACTCTGTTATTTGGTTATTCTGATTCTCTTTCCCATTATTGAGTTATTCTGTATGATGTAGTTGTCTTATTCTGGTTTTTAAGCCTGCGTTACAGCTGATAGTACGACTTTCTAAACTATGTGTAGGCGCACTAGCTGAGAAAATGTTTGCATTTTTGCTAAAACGGTACTTCTGCAAACAACTAATCAGTCCACCAATCAGAAGATCAGGGGTTCGATCCCCGGCTCCTTCAGTCTGCATTTCAAAGTATCCTTGAGTAAGCTATTCAACCCCAAATTGGCTGTTGACCGTTCCATCGGTGTATGAGTGTGTTATAAGCTGAGTAGCAGGTGGCACCTTGTATGGGAGCCTTGGCCATCGTGAGTGGTCAGATGACTAGAGAGACGCTATACAAGTGCAGGTCCACATTTCCTCAGGATCATTTCTGATTTAAGGGTGAAATTTGTAATGTCTAAAGTAGGGATGCTCCTGGCGACTAATTTATCTGTCGACTAAATGAAAATGTTAATTAAGACACGTCGACTAGTCTAAAAAAGGAAAACACTCAGAAAACAGTCAAAATCTAGCACAATTTATTGTTAAGTATTTGAAACATTGTCCCCAAAAACATTGTGTGCATTAATTAAGAGCCCTTTGAAGCCTTTAATCACAATCTTCAGCAGCCATGTTGGATTTTAAATGCCGCTGAAGTACAAGACATTTTGCTCCCTGCGGTATGAATGTGAACATGACGGCAACTCAGTCAAAAGTTAACCACTAAAATAACTTCTAAAATGAATAAACTGCCTCTGAAATGTGGGGCACATTGAACCTTGCAGATTATCCGACAGAAATGACAGCAATTCACTTTAAAGTTAAATAAAACATGATTAAATTCCAGCTGAAATGAGGCATGTTGCTCCGTGCAGTATGAATGTAAACCTGCACATTATTAAGTTAACAAATAATATAACGTCTCATTGCTGCTGAATTCATTTTCTAGACCAAAGTGCTGCCAAACCGTGCTGGTTTTGTAGGAGGACATCTCTCCAATTTCCCACCGTGCTGTTTTAAAACTCCAGTCTACTCGAGCATTACCACTGCTGTCTGACGGCTCCGTAGCACCCACTAGTGGCAGGCGGCTGCATGACAGTTAAGATGCCTTGTATGTGAATGAAACACTAATTGGTTTAACCGACTAATATTTCTGGTGCCGACATGTACTTGAGAATGTAAAAAAAATCTGATACATAAATATCAGATGACTTTTTTTAACATATGACATAAAGAAACTGTGTTGACAAGGCCAAAGAACACCTCCTCACACTGCCCACGTTTCACCAGACTCATCTCCAGTCTCCATGCCAAAAGCTATAAGACAGCAAGGTTTATATCCGAGGATGAACCTGGGGAATGTAGTTTTTGGGGGGCATTAATCGCCCAGAGAACCTGATATGTATAGGGCAGCTTTTGAGAAGTGCCGGTGGACCAAAATAAAATCATGGTACAGGGTAATTCCTGACTTGACCCAAATCTATCTGGGACCATACTTAATAACACTTACCTTTTTTTTCTCTCTGCTATCCTCTGCATACCGACGAGGTTTTTAAGTCCAAGTAACCAAATATCTGTTGGGAAAACCTTTCACTTTAATAAAATCAATCTCTTGGCACCCTTTAGAGCTGAGCACCTTTTTGGGGCTGTGGTGCAGCACAAAATGTGAGTTATATCCACACTTACAAATATCTATATAGCTTCAAGCTTTAGGTGTTTGTTGGTTTATAATACAGCTCTAATATCTATTGTGTACGTTATGAAAGCACAATTAAATTACTTTATAACTGGAGGTAATCGTGCCTACATTCTTTTATTTACGGCAGAGGATTTGAACTAGAATTGGCTGACGTGTCGTCTCAGTGTAGCGGGCGTCCACATCAGCTGCAGCAGGACCCTCTGCACTGTTCTGGAGATTTGGCTTGTATGTAGCAACACCTCTGCAGGCGAGCATAAATCCACAGAGACTAACAACACCTCCTCCACATGTGGTGGCTGCCAATAATTACAGAGACATTACAGTGTCTTGCCGGTACCTTCGCTTCTTTTCATTAGCAGCCCTGCCATCTGCAGACCCCTCAACAACACCCTCACCACACACACTTGCAGAAGATGAAGTACTGTGCTCTGGCTTTTAACATAATGGGGAAAATATTATCATTAATTTAACTATTCTTTCGTAGCAGCTCTCCTATTTCATCACCAGATTTGGACACATAAGTGTGTGTGTGTAGATCTTATTAAAATGCTCATTATTGAAGTGTTTGGAGAGCAAACACGTGGGCAGACAAATGGAGGGCACATGTAAGATCATACCATCTTTCTCTCTCTGTCTCAGCCCAAATAAACAACAGGCCTCTGTATGAATTAGATTCTAATAAATGAAACCAAAAAGTGCGAAAATAAAGTTGAAAAACAATAAAATGTTGGAAAACCGGCTTTAAAATATGACCACGGTGAGTGCTGGAGAGAAAGTCCTGGTGATTGGGTTACTGTGGACTCATTTCACCGTGCGACTTTTAGATTTTTCATGAATACTTTGGAAGCAGATTAATGACGAGGCTTTGGTTGATGATGCTGGCCCTGCTCTCTGTGTTTGAAACATTTTGTGCGAGCGTATCCAAGCCCTACTCTCCATCCTTCAACATCCAGAAAAACCTGCCCCATGCTTCAGGATGCTGATATCTGACATTTTCTTGGCCGCTATTCTTGGGATCTAATACACAAACACACATTAATTCACATTCTAACAAGGCGGCCAAGACGAGACAGAAAATTAGCTTTTAATTGTGCAAACACTTCACAGGGCTGATAATGGGAAGCTTGCTCCGCAGAGACGATAAGTCAAAATTGTGCTCAGATTAACCTGAAAACTCTGTAACCCCCTCTTCCAACAAAGCTATGCAGCTGCTCTCCAGGTCCTTTCTCTCCTCCAGACAGCTGCTGTTTAGTCATTTCTCCTCCTGTTCAGCCGTGATGGAGTTTTGTTGTGGGCTCAGTCGGGGACAGATAACTGTTACGCCTCCGCTCAGTTTGGCTCAGCTCATCTCAGTTTATTTCAGCTCCCACTCTGGGATCTTCAGACAGACAAACCCAGCCCACTCCTCTGTCTGCTACACACCATTTATCTCCCTGCTGAGCTCCATTAGCTGCAAGGTTAAGTTTCGAGAAACTTGCCCTTTTTTTTTTTTTTTTACACTGTGTGGGTGTTTGTGTTTTGCTGCATTTATATTATGGTCTACCAGAAAGCTCTACTTACCCCTACAGTATCACAGGATGTCCAATCAAAGTGCCACCTTCGTGCTACAGACTCATAACAGAGACACGATAACACTGATTTAGAAAATAGGAATGTTGAAATTCAAGTTTATCATCGTCCTGTTGAAATCAAAGATCATCTGCTGCATGCAGTTCCACATGAGTCTAAACTCTCTCTGTGTGGGACTTGGAGTCAGTTCAGCAATCAGTTGCCCCTTCACTTGATGAGGGCTGCACAGTGATGGCAGCTCGATGTCTGCTGGCGAGGAGCAATCGAGAGAGCTCTCTCCGCTCTCCCATCACAGACGCTCCACATCTGGTTTATGCCATTCAGAGGTCAGCGAGCCTCCTGGAGTGAGAGTGGGTGTTTGCTCCGTGTAGCCCCATTTCCTCCCTGCTTCTGCAGTTATGTGATTGCAGTTTTGTGGTCGTTTTGTTCATTTGTGGGGGAGAGGTAGAGCGGGTTGATATCGGCGATTTAGAGCCGGAGACATCAGAACGAACAGCTGGACTTAAATCTTTACTAGATAGGAGTGGGCGATACTTTGCTATCTCTAGTTTCACATATTTCACATGAGTCTGGACAGTAAGTGAGATATGTTTACATCGCTTCTGTCTGCATCAGGGCTGTCACTTTCTCACGCTGCATAGTTTGAACAGATTTGAATTGGCATCTGTATTCTTAAAATTAATCAGAGGGTTACCTTCTATGAATGTGTGATACACCCCCCAGGCAGTGGTTGAAATGGGCCAGTTCACACATTTCTA
This sequence comes from Epinephelus awoara, assembly GCA_035609425.1. NCBI lineage: Eukaryota > Metazoa > Chordata > Actinopteri > Perciformes > Serranidae > Epinephelus > Epinephelus awoara. The sequence continues at coordinate 6,267,888 of CM069314.1, forward strand.
CATTTAGCTCCTTGGTGTACCCTGGTTTCATTTTGGTGCACCGGCACTTCTCAAAAGCTGCTGGTACTTTTTCCTGCCCCTTCATATCAGGTTCTCCAGGTGATTAAAAACTACATTCCCCAGGCTCATCCTTGGATATAAACCTTGCTGTCTTTTGTTTTGGCCTGTTTACAAGGTTTTGGCATGGAGACTGAGGATGAGTCTGGTGAAACGTGGGCAGTTTGAGGAGGCGTTCCTTGGCCTTGTCAACACAGTTTCTTTATGTCATGTGTTTATGTTAAAAAAAAGTCATCTGATATTTATGTATCAGATTTTTTTACATTCTCAAGTACATATTGGTCAGTCCCTCCAGGATTTTGCAGGCTTTTTTGGGAGATTGTTTGGCCTAAATTGGCTGATTTTACAGCAGCCCTGCTAAAAAAAACTGTGATACATGTTGTGATGTTTTGGCATTTATGCAAGGAAATTATGGGAGCAAGTGAAAATTGTAAAAATAGTAATGTATAATTCATTAAAAAAAAAAATCAAAGGCAGCTTGTTTCAGTGAGAATAAAACTGTGCTGTTGTGAGTTAGTGATTTATACTATACTAATGTTACCACTAACCATACATATTTAATCTAACTCAACTTGATTGGGCTATAGTTTTTAATTATTATAATTTTCTAAGAAAGCCTACATCTATTTTAATCAACCAAACTCAACATGAAGTTTAGAAAATTAAATTACATATAGAGGTTGTTTCTTCTTGATTCAGGGAACAAGGCACAGCTTAGTTAATTGGTCTTATGTTGAAATCAGTTGGTTTTGACTGACTGCTCTGCCCAATACTGCTGCTGTGTCAACTGCTTGCTTACAAGCCCCCTATGTGCCATTACAGTCAATGCATGGTGCCCCTTAAACCATACGCTGGAGACCAGCCCGAATCCTTGCACACACTCTCAAACAGGCACTTCTAAAGACCCCGATGCCCTTTTATTAACCTTATTAAAGTTAACTGTGTTATTCCAAGCTGTACCTGCGTGTTCTATCAAGGTTTACAGCCCCCGCACAGCATTTAAAGATAAGGGTGGTTCAGCCATGCACAGCTGCGGAGGAGGTGGGCGACACTCGCATGAAAGACTACACATGGAAATCTTGCGATGGGACAACGCTTTTACCAGATACGCTAATAACTTACTGGCTGCATGTGTGCATGTTTGTGCGGGAGCGATAGATGAGTGATTCCAGCCATCGTATTCGATCCAATCCTGAACACCCCCTGTTGGAAAAGGTGATGGCTCTATAATGACACTGAGTAATGAGATGCAGATATTCCTATGGTGAGGCACTTTGTGACTTCCCTGCATTATGGCTTCCACATACACACACTCCTGTGTAGGACAAAAGCATACATGGAAACACAAATCTCTGAATGATACGAGCAATATGATAAGAATATGGTCGTATTTTTTTTTCTCTGTCAAGGTTAACAATAAATTTTTCCATCCTGATGTCAAGAATCCAGAGCATCTGGCCTTGGCCGGGTTCAACTCGTGGGAGACATAAGGGAGGGTTGGGGGAGGACTCTGCCTATGTCAGGGGGGTGGCGTTCCTCTGGGAGCTTCCAGCCATTTGTCGTGGTCCTTGGCCAGCAACCGGCTCTGTGCCGCAGTGATACAGTACCGAAACACAAGGATTTGTTGCCACTGGAAAAGCTCCCTGTTTCCAGTTACATCAGGACTAAAATTTCCACATCATTTTAGCAAAAAAAAAAAAAAAAGTGAGAAAAAAAACACAGTCAAAGGAAGCAGATGTAAAAGAAAGAAATCAAGAGAGTGCCACTGAGAGTGAGGAATGATGACTTTTATTTGTTTGAATACGAAGAATTCCTTCTCTTTTTGTTGAGGTGGGATGACATCCTCCGCTGTTCTCATCCAAAGCACACAGGCTACTAAATCGGTCATTGGCGAGCAGGACATGCTCACTTGCATGAGGAAGAACCTGAAAACAGCTTTACAGACCATGTGCTCTGTTTGACAACCAGGCAATAAGATGTTGAGTAATCGCCTGCAACTTTAAGAGTGAGATGGCGAAAGATTTAGAGTGTAAATTTAACGCACAAATTTTCATAAGTGCTTCTATTAACGTATGATCATAATGAAGCCTTTCAGGTGGTATTGGCGCCGCTGATATCCCTGGAAGACTTGCTAGAAATAAGTAGCTGGCCACGGCTTTGGACAGAACATGAGGGCCCGTGCCAGAGAGTCTGCTGCTGTTCCATCGCCATAATAAGCAGAGGTGGCAGATCACTTGGACACGACTGGCTTATTGTGGCTTCTGTGTTTTGTCTGCCATGTTAGAGTGAATCTAAGCTTAGCCGGCTCGAGCTGGGCCAAACAGCGGCTTTTCATCTCCATCTGGGGGAACGAGGAGTTCTGGATGACGACTGCCAAGCTCAGCCTTCCCGCAGACTTTAGGACCATCCATCCCTGCATCCAACAAACACTAGACTGCCACTCTGCTATATCCTCCATCCTCCACATCTCATATATATCTCTGTCGACATCTTTATGTCTGCCCAGATATTCCGAACCTTTTGTCTTTCCTCCATGTTTAATTTCTCTCCTGTCTATCTGTCCTTACATTATATATCATTTGTGAAGTTTAACTACTCAAACCTGGAAAAGATACCGAGTTCCCTATGAGTTGCTTTACTCCGGCCACGTTGCAGGTGCTTCCACTCAAGCCTCACTTGTCTGCAGTGTGATTGTTAAAACTGTTGTCGCTGAATACACAGCTTGGTCTTCAGGTTGCTGACGGATCCCGCAGACTATATGCATTCAATTATGTTGATTAGACTTGTACTTTTGTCCTGAGCTCTGTTTTCAACGTGCTGACAGCCCTTTGAAGTGTAAAGGTGTGACGAAGCACGGAGCAGAGGACGGGGCGAGGCACTTGCTACGTGATATTCAATGGCATGTTGAGAATAAGGTGAAATAAAGTAAATCCTTTTTGAAAAGCTTGGCCCGTCCTGGCTCTGAAATGCAACTGATAAGGTCCCGCAACCTGGATTCTTTTTGCTCCCCCCTGAACAGAGCATGATCTCAGCAAGGGCCGCAGATTCTTTATAGGCCCTGAAATGACACACATCCAGAGTTCAGCCTGCGGTAGTGAAGCAGTCGATATATGATCAGAGTGACGGTTGATTGCACCTGGACCGGCCCACTGTACTTGCTGAAGTCATTTTTCCATGCCGTGGAGCCCTAACTAACATCTTGCAAAAGCCACTCGCTCTTTTCCCCCTCCTCCCAAACGATGGAGTTATTCAGAGACCGTGACACTGAAATATCATTGAAGATGGTATTGGTGGGCTCAGTCCCCTGACCTTTTTTTAATGTGGAGAAGTGGTTTGGTCTTTGGAACTGGTAATGGGAGGCTTGTGGGCTTGAATGGAGCGTGGATTCCTGCTGTTATGTTCATGAGCCAGCCTTATGTATTACCGCTCTCCACGCTCTTCCACGGTCTACCACTGTTGTATCCCAAGTAGAACGCTGCTGGACTCATTCAAAGTTATGTTCAAAGATCACAGCGTCTGCTCAGCTAATACATCTTGTAATACTATATAATTTTATGTCTGGTAGGTAATGCCGCAGCAGTCAAAGGTCACTTAATCCAGACAACCAATGCTCTGATATTCCATGCTCCTGTCTGCTACTTTAGAAGAGAGAGGCTGGCTTGCACCACCAATGATTAATTACCAGCTGCAAGCTTGTGACGGCTGATATTGTTTTAACCTCATGATTCTATATTTGTCCATGTCATCATGGCAAAATGTCCTGGAATCAACAGTCGCAGCAGGAACTACCAAAAAAGCTATTTTGAGCATGCAGGTGTTTATATCTGTGTGTCTATGGACAGATTCTTGTCATCATGATAAGACAGCAGCCATGCAAGATACAGTCATGAAACTTAACAAGTGTGTAGCTGACATCAAAATGAAGGTCAAGTGTGAAGATGGGCGTGGTACGAGCCATGGGACAGGAAGTAGGAGGGTAGGAAGTAGAGAAGGAGCCAGTGGTCCCTAACTTTACATCCCTGGCTCATGAAACTTTACAGGTGTGTAGTTGAGATCAAAAAGACAGCCGAGTCGGGAGATGGTTGTTGTCTGAGCAGTGGCACAGTGTGCAGTGGTTAGCATTGTCACAGCAAGAGGGTTTTAAATAAAGATTAATTAATATAGAGATGCTTGTTTAACCATATTGAAATAAGTAGGTCCTGTGCTGTCAGGACCTACTTAGTAGGGTAGGCTATAAAAGAAGTTGGGTTGGGAGGACGCGTTAACTTTTGCGAAAGCTTTCAGCTGCTCTATATTCCTTAACAACACGTTACAGTGTTTGCTAGCTTGCTAAAGGTCAGCTAGGTAGCCTAACCTTCCTCATTATGGCTCAGCAGAGAAGCTCTAATTTCCCCTTCTGTAAGAAAAAGTTGTTACCTTAAATAATGGAGCAATGTGGTCAAGTAATAGAAGAAATAGAACATAAAAAACAGACGGTAGCAGCCCAGTAATCAGTAACAGCATGAAATCTTAGGGCCACTGTGAGTTGGAACATTGGTGGTACAGCTGCATTTCTTTCACTGCCATGTTTGACAGTTGGTCCAATCTTCCTGTCAGCTCCATAACAGTTTCCGTGCTCAACTAATATCCTGAGAGAAACTCAGCAGCATCATAAAACTCAGTTGGGTTGAATCTATCCCACAACAGTCTTTAAGAAACTTGTTTTTTTTTCGCAATCCATCTCATAAAGGTGCCTTTATAAAAGCTAAACCTCCTCCAGTTTAAGTTTAAAGTAAATACTGTATCACATTTGCAAACTAGAGTTTAAAGTTTTGGTGCAACAGGATTTGATTTAATCTAGGTTTGGAGTGAAAGCCAGACTTATGTTTAAAGAGAGGTTTAGATTTATTCTTTAGTAGTTTTCAGCTAGTTTTTTTTAGTCTAAAGTTTCTATTATTTACTGTAATCAGGTTTAAAATTTAATCCTTAATGGTGCAACCCTGCCAGAAAGTTTTTAAGGGAGTTAGCTGCTGGTAGTCCTCAGGAGAGAAGAGGAGCCATATGGGGGCAGCAGGCTGATGACATATCAGTCGTGTGTTGGCTGTGAACAAGTGGCCCTAAACACTTCTCCTTTTGTTTGGCACCTGACTCAGGTTAAATCCATCTTCACGCCCACTGTCTGTCTAGAGTTCCTCCCTTCGGACGCAAATGTGTTTACATTAGTGCAGGAATCATCATCATCGTTGTAACTGTTATTTCTTGCTGTTGCAGAAAGCCATCACTCTCCGCTCTTTTCATGGTGTTCCTTTTGTCTTCAGTGTCATCAGTCTTCTTCTGTCTGCACACATGCTTTAATCAGATGTTATTTATGTCAGCGTGTGTCTCAGACGTTGTGTTTCTCAGCCCGTTCTTGCTTCAATTTGTTTTCGTCTTTGCTCTCTGTCCCCGTCTGCCTTTGCTATGCCTGAGGCAGCCTTTTATTCCTCTCTCAGATGTAGAACAAGGAGGTAAATCAAACCTTGAATGGATTAGGCTATGCAGTCTGCAGCTGCTTCTCTTGCTGCCACCCCTGTCTGCCACCATGTTTCTTTACAGATGGCCCTCTTGCACGTTCGCAAGGCAGCGTTTGAAATACTGACCTGCTTAGAAAGCTCCCACGTGTTGTCACAATTCTCTTCCCCCGGCAGTCTGGTGAGCCTCACCGAACATTGTGCCTCTCTATGTGTTCCTGAAAGATATATGAGGGAGGTCAATAACTCATTCGGCACCTGGGAGAAAGTGCAGGGGGGTTGGGGGAGGAAACTGAGTTGAAACCCAGCATTCATTTCCTGTATTCGAACAAGTTCATTTTCACCAGGCGGACAGACAGTTTGTCTTTCTGTATGTAGCGTAGCTACAAGATGGAAGTGGGGTCCCCCTGTATCCGCGCTGCAAAGTCCAACATGTTAACTTAGGGACAGACTGATAAATTTGTCTCCCAGCAGCTCATGTATCCTTGTGTGGCGTGTAAGTAAACACTACCCAAGTTACAATGTCATGGCGAAGGTCATATTTTACAACCATGCAAACTCTGTTGTTAGATTAATCCCTGTAATTTTCTCCTATTGCACTGCTCCAGAAACCCCCCCTGAGGTTGTTGACCTATGCGACTAGCAATTTGACGCATATCATGTTTAATGCATTTCATTGTCTGGGATTTTTTTGTGTGTTTTACATAAAAGGCCTCTGTGAAAAACACTGTTATTTTCCTTAACCGCTGTGGAGGTGTGGGCGTGAGAGGGGAAGTGCTGTTTGGCAGTTAAAGTGGTCACTTCCTCCGTACGGGAAGCTTCGGAGGCCCCGGACTCTCTGATTTCTCTGAAGACGGTGTCGGCCGTCCTGCGCAACATCACGCTTGTCTTCAGGACCTCTGGGCTGGGCCAGTCCAGCACTAGCCACAACAGAACCTAGTGGTCCACTACGAGACACTGCCAGGTCCGCTACACAGACGCCACACGAGAGGGTCCAGAATAGTCTGGCCAAAACAAATCAAATGAAGCCAGACCAGCCCTGCGAGAAACAAGCTGGTCCACCCTTTAGTGGTGAAGGGTTGGCGCAATCTCATTCCCTTTCTTCTTCTTCTTTTCCCCCTCTCTCATTTTGTCTCTGACTGTCTGCTCTGGACACGGTTTCTGATGTTACAGACCCATACATGTGTCCATACATCTGGGCCTGGATTTAGTTCTCGTTCTCTCTCTCTCCACTTTTTATAGTGTCCACACACAGAGATTTTACCACCACTGTGGTTGTGCTTTGGCTCCTTTCCTTTCTCTCTCTTTTCTGCCTCCATTTCTCCTCCTCGCTTGTCCACCCATACATTCTTATATTTAATTTCAGCTTTGCAGAGTCCTTGTTTAGCTCTTGGCTCCTCTGCAGCTCTTTTCTGTTGTTGTTTGAAACTGGTTTCTCTCTGGTTCGCAGGGTTCAGCCTGACATAATGACCCCAGCTTGTCTTTTATCTCTTTTTCCCATTATGTTATTATTCCTGATCCGCTAATGGAGCTGATGCGTTTGCCATAATGTACATGTCACACAGCCTGTTTAGGTTCTCCCAGCATGGATGGGGAGGAATTGTTGTCAGAAGGAATTAAGAATCAAATACTTGAGAGTGTAGACAGGAGGGGGGACATCGCACCTGGGGAGAATAATGCTTAGGGACTCTCAGTCTCTCCTTCCCTCCCTTGCTCCCTTCATTCCTTCCTACCGGTATCTCAGCTCTGCCAATAGTAATGACATTACCATATCTCTTCCCCCCCCACTCTCATCGCCCTTCCTACACCCCTCACCTCATCCCATGTCTCTTTAAATCTTTTTTTAATAGATTATGTGAGATGTTCTGTTGGGAGTTCCAACTTGTAAATGATCGCGAGAGCCAGCTGCCTCCAGGCAGGCTTGTGTTAGCTAAAAAGCTAGAGAGTCTCTGGTGATGAGGACCGCAGAACCAGGCATCGGATGATTACATACCAGGGACAATATCATACATTTAGCTTGAGTAAAACTGTGGGGGTCTCTGTAATGACCAGTGCACATGTGTTGTGTGTAAAGCCTCTCTCTTGTTCTGCGGCTTTTCCCTCTCCTTTGTTCTACTTCTGTCTTTGCCACAGAGCTGTTGTAGCAGTGAGGTATGAGGCGCTAACACTGCACAGAATCCGTGTTGCGAGCTGAAGAACAGGGCAGGATATCATCTTGATGTATCCTGTGCGTCTGCTCAAAGATCTCTGAAAACCCCAAATCACCTCTAAATGGAAAGCAGAGGGTCGAGAGTGGCAGACGACACTCCATCTATCTGACTGCCCAGCAGCAGCAGCAGCAACAGCAGCAGCATGACATGAGCTAAGTTAGTCAGCCGTGGCTCTCCCGCCAAGTGGTCTGAGCTGCCAGCACACACTTGCTCTAACCCAGTCAGAGAACCCGCCAGTTCAGTCAGCCAGTCATTCATCCAGCCAACGACGTCAACCATTGTTTTCAATCAATCATTTTCAGCTACGAATTACTCCAGTTGCGTCTGTGGTGCCTTTTTTTCCTCTGCCTCCTTCCTCTCTTTTGCTCTGTCCTCTGATGAAAGACACTCTCAGTGAGGTAGCCAAGCCGCTCCAGTTTGTTTTGACGTTTCGATGGCTCCGCCGTGAATGTGTTTAGAGTTTTCTTCACATGATCAGTAGTAGTTCAAAGGGTTTCAAGCACCGTGTGGTTGTGTTTGAGGGGTTTGATTCTGGGGGGCCTTTTTCTGCTGCATTTATAAAGGGGTCTTTGATGCATATAACCCAGCTTGACTGCGCTCTGTATGGGCCTGACCTTTAATGTATCCCCAGGTTTAGTGGATCATAGCCACCCTGAAGACCAGAACAGAGCAACAAACAAGTATCTGCTACTACTCTGCGTCAGTTGTGCTCCAGGGCTCTGTTATGTTTGGAAGGGACCCTGCTCACTTACTGGTTTTGAGCTCCCTCCCTCTGAGTGCTTTACCTCCCCTCTGCTTAATCTTGAAACCATCAGCTCCCCAGTCCACTTCTCTCTAAACTGATGTTTGAAATATTCATTTCATTTATAGGCCGGGTTAGCAAACCCCGAATGGCCTTACAGATTTCAGCATGTGTCGTTCTGAAGGGGTTCAGATTCAGCTGTGACTTATGCACCATTTTTCTCACTGTCACCAGCAAACTTTGCTCCTGCCATGGTGATGACTTGTATATGGGCCACACAGGCCTGGATAAATGCAAATGTCCACTGTCCTTGTGAGCTCATGACGTCAGCTGGTGTACAGCCAAGCCTGTTAACTTCACTTACCTCAGGTTCAGTTCTCTTAAAGGTCCAGTGACTAGGATTTAGGGGGTATATTGGCAGAAATGGAATTTAACATAATAAGTATGTTTAGTTTCATGTGTAACCTGAAAACAAAATTTACATAGGGAGCGGGTCTTTATCCATAGAGTCTGCAATAGCCCTGTTTCCACTGAGCAGTACAGTACGGTTCAGGTACGCATTTTTTCTGTTTCCACTGGGAAAAGTTGTGGATGGTACCAATGGAACCGTTCCGTACCCTCTGTTGGGTTATCTAGCACACAGATCTGGTACTAAAAAGTGGAGCTTTGAACACTGCCTACATTTAAGAGTACTGCGATCAGAAAAAAGTCAGTTATCGGAGGAAGAAATGGTGAGCACACATAAGCAGGTGCAGGGCAAGCGACCTGTCTCCAACAGGCCGAGCAGCCTTGAAAAAACTGTGATTTGTAAATTGAAACTGCTTTATTCAGTGTTTTTACTGGTTTTAATTACCTGGTTTGTTTGTTTCTGAGAGGAAAAGATCTCTGCGGATGGTTAAGCTGACCAATGATCACTAAAGGAATTAAAACCCAGATTTCACGCTTGGCACATGGGAGAAGTTTCAGCTGGTTGCTGCAATCTGCAGTTCTCACCGCTAGATGCCACTAAATCCTGTTTCTGTCAGTGCAAAAGGTTATTTCCAAACACTTCAGTTCCCGTCTTTAAGTATAAAAAATACTGACATAAGTAGCCACATAGAATTCATCCTGAGTGCTGCTTCCAAAACTTCTGTTTAGCAAACACACGTGCACTTTACTCCAGAAATTGATTGTTTGCAGGCAAGAAGGATGTGTGGATGGAAAGCCTCCCCAGGCATGTGTGCCATCTGTTTAGTTTTTAAAAAAGCAGCTTAATATTGAATTTTTCAACAGATCAAAAAGTGGAATTTTCTTGTTGTCTGAAATGAATTTTCTGGAGTTGTTTCTGATTGGGGACAGCAGTGTTCCTCAAACAACAGGAAAAGCTGGGACAATGGCAGGAAGTAGAGGCTGGAGGGAAATGCTTTATTGCCTCTATGTTTCCTTTCCTTCCAGTGACAAGCAGCAGAGCGGCGTTAGGGTGGTTTTTCTGTAGTTTGTGGCACTTTGAGGTGTGTTTATTTTCTTGTTGTGTGTATTTGGACGGGTGCATCAGAGGACGAGACAAAGAAGCAGAGCGTCCATAGATGAAAATGACATGTGTGTGTGTTAGCCTGTATAAGCCCTCATGTTGGCATTCATGTGTATGTTTATTAATCTTGTCTTGTCCGTCTCCAGAGTGTGTGTTTGTATTCCTGCACATGTACAGCACTTATGTTCTCTTTTATGTATTATTAAACTACAGATGTACGCACATCTGTTTCTATGCATGTGTTTTTGGTGTGTGACTGTGCATGCATGTACTCCTACCTCCCACTGCCATGCCGACCCTCTGTTTCCTCTTCCCCCCATCCTCAGGTCTGTACGAGCTGCTGGCGGCTCTGCCCTCCCAGCTGCAGCCCCATGTCAGCCGCCCCGAGGACAACACCTTCCTCCAGGACATGTTCGGGGAGAAAAGCCTCCAATCGCTCGTCAAGGTAAAACAAACAAACAAAAAAAGCACCTCTTACTTTTAGAGTCATGTGTTGAAGTTTTGCTTAGTGGTTCAGTTAAGATGTTTTCTGAGGTTTTGCTGGTTTTGCCATAGCAATTCATATCAATCATGGTTGAAGCACTTAAGTTCTTTATAACTGTTTACTATCAGACTGGTGATTTACGTACATTTAGATATGTGGATATCATTTGTTTTACTTTTTTAGATCTCAATACAGAATATCAGGTGTGTCTCCAACTATCAGTTTACATAGTTTAATATGATTTGTCAAATCTTGCCTCTTGACTGTCAAATCGTGTTTAATTTTTTGCTCATTAATCTATATTCTCATTTGTGACATTAGTCTCAAACCAGCTGAAACACCCAACTAAGCACTTTGTCTTCCTAATTTAACTTAAGAGCTTATCTTAAAATGGGATGTATCCCTTTCAGTGCTGTTTGTTGTGTGTCTAGGATGCATTTTGTAGGTGTGTGTTTGTAGGTGCGGCAGCAGCGCTGTCCGCAGTACTGAAAGGAAGTGGACAGCAGACAGAACACATCACTTAGTTCACTTCCTGCTCGCTTTCAGTGGTTTTAAACATAACTTTTGATTTGCTCTCAAATAGAGAGAGAAATAAAGAGAGTGATGAAAGCTGAAAGCCACAAACAGCTGTTTGTACGCGCCTCCCCCTGCTGATTTTGGCAGAGAACTGTTCAAACTTGAATTCTCGCCTTGCTGTTGTATGTCTCTGCGAACCCATCAAGTTGCAGTTACAGTTTACATCCACCTCTGTGAAAATGTGGATGCTTTACACAAATCTTTTACCCCACAGCACAGATGATTTATACAATCAGCAGTTTTAAGTTTGGAACCCAAGATTAGTGTCACCAATTTAGTATCAGACCAAATGTCTCCCCTTCTGTTTCTGAGTTATAACGTTGGGTAATGGCCAGACAAGTGTTTTTGCAGTATATTATGATGTTACAGTGAAGTTGACCTTTGACCTTTTGGATATAAACTGTTATCACTTAATCGTTTTATCCTATTAGACATTTGTGTGAAATTTTGTCATAATTGGCATATCAGTTCTGGAGTTATGGCCAAAGACATGTTTTGTGAGGTCACAGTGACCTTGACCTATGACATGAGACCACCAAATTCTAATCAGTTCATTCTTGATTCCAAGTGGACGATTGTGCCAAATTTGAGAATATTCCCTCATGGCCATCATGAAATTGATGCAAGGTCACAGTGACCTTGACTTTTGACCACCATACTCTTATCAGTTTCTCTCTGACATAAAGTGGACATTTATGCCAAATTTAAAGAAATTCCCTCAAGGTGTTCTTGTGCTATAATGTTCACGAGAATGCAATGGACAAGGTCACAGTGACTTTGCCCTTTGACCTTTTAACCACTAAAATCTTAGCAGGTCATCTTGAGTCTAAGTCAACGTTTATGCCAAAATTTGAAGAAATCCCCGCCAGGTGTTCTTGAGATACAGTGTTCATGAGAATGCAACAGACAAGGTAACTATGACCTTGACCTTTGACTTTTGACCACTAAAATCTTACCGGTTCATCTTTGAGTCCAAGTTAAAGTTTATGCTAAATATGAATTTGAAATTTGAAATCCGCGCTCGGTGTTCTTGAAATATCATGTTCACAAGAATGCTACAGACGGAAGGACAACCCAAAAACGTAGTACCTCATGACACCGGTGCAGAGACATAATAATGATAATAATGATTAGTACTCTGTGAGGACCACATTCTTATGTGAGTGCTCTGCTAAATAGATTTATACCAAAATAAGGTAGGAATAGTGACTTGTTTTGGAAGAAACCAAGTGATTCTCTGTAAAATCAGACATCCAACACCCACATTCAGCCTGAATGGATCGATCCTTTGTTGGATAACCACATTTTCCTGCAACTGTAATAATTCGTTTGTGAGATTGGCAGTCGATTCAGGCTCCTTAAATCAAATCACTGAATGAGTCGACTATTCTGGGTCACTCCTAATAATAAAATCTGAAATAGTAGTAGACGTTTTAACAGCCTCGGGCCAGACAGTCAGTGTCTATTTTAACACTGGATCTGGAATCTCTAAAATTACGTCTAAGTCAACGTTACTCACCTTTACAGTCACATCCTTCCTGCTGCCGACACACACTTGCACCTTTTCTCAACACAGCTTTATACAACCTCCTCCCGTGCAGTCACATTCATACATTACTGAGTTTATTGTCATTCCAACAGTCGACCCACCCAGATCTCCTGACTCCCCCTCTGCCAGCATGAATGTGCCTGTGGTCCTATTACCGTCTGTTAAACTAGATACCTGCTGAGTTCGGGGAGAAGATGAGCACACTTGATATCTTTATACACTAGCAGACAGACAGAGGTAATGAATGTAACACATTCAGTCTGTCTGATATAACCTCATCTTCGCTTGGGATTCTCCACAATCCATAGCCAATTTCCTTCTTCGTCTCTTCTGTTAGAAAGAGAACAGGAGGGGTTTGTACTGTAAATGAGCTCGCTTGTCAGTCACTGTTCAACCTGCAAATACATGTAACAACTGCTGCAGCTCTTTCTCCAGTTTACTGATGTAACTGAGAATGCTTTATTACTCAGTGTGCTAAAAAAAAACAAAAAACTGTCTAATTGTTGGTTACATTTGACTGTATCCTTTGTATATGGCCTCCATTTTAAAAGAATGCCCGACATTGTTTTCATGTGCTGGCATGATATATTTCCCCCTTTGGTGGTCTCTCTTGTTCTCCAGCCAGAATCATTATGTCACAGAGACGATTGAGGGAGAAAAATGGACATAATTTTCATCCCCTCCCACTAAAGAATTCTTTTCTGTGTAAGCATGTTTGTTCAGGATCCAGGGTTGTAACGCGCCAATGTGAGCGTGTAAAAGTGCCTGAATTATGGCATACCTCAGACGCTGAAGCATAAACCCTGATGTCGGGACTTGAGGAAACCAGAAGGGTTTCATTTGATGCCTGGATTGTTATGGATGGCCGAAGAATAAGGCCTCTTGAACATGGATAATGATGGGCAGGGCCTGCGCATGTTCAGGCTCTCGTTCTGGCCGGCCCCAAAGAAAACACAGCGCAGTGTGGGGTAGATAGAATGATGCTAATGAAGGTGGCATTATGTTTCTGTGATATTTAGCCAGGCAGAAGGGTGGAGCTCCCAGAATTTACCTAGCTCTCTAACCACCTCTGATTATACCTGGCTAAACTTTCAAGAGGAGCTCAAAGAGCAGAACGTGTTGGGCTGTTAAGACAAAAGTGCCATGTCCTCACAGGCTCTATACCTTGAGTGCAGGAAGCTTTGTGCCAATTTGTGCTTACAGTGTCCACAAAGTGAATAGTTTTCCATGGCAGTGTTCCCCATTACTGTTGCCCACTTACCCAATAGTTAAGATGTAACCGAAATTCTGTATAGAAGATAGTTTGTAATACAAAAGGTGAGTGATATTTGGGGAGGAAAAAAATCATCAAAAGGCAGATCAGTGCAGCATCGACCACATTTCTTTGGGTTTAGCTACCAGACTTTCAGCTTGTGTAGTGACTGACAGAATTTGCAGTAACAGTAGATTTTTAGAATCCACAGAAGGTCGTTTAAGTGGGTCCCTGATAACACAAGGCAATTTTTGACAAATTGCAGTGTTAAACTCATGTTTGATCTTATATGGTCACACGTCATACATTCATTGTCTTGTTGGGATCTTGTCTTGTAAAGGGCAATATTGAACTTTTTGCCAATATCCAATGTGCCAATATGTAACCATTCATTTGAGTGCTGATCAATATCCATATGTTCAATATATCCACTTTTCTCTCTACCTATATTTTAATGATCATCAAGTCTCTTCTGTAGTGGAATTAACATCATATTATACATGCATACTCTTATCATGATGGCCCTCCAGCAGATGGAGACATGAATACAATACTTTTCAATGTATTCATTCATTGTGCAATTACAAAAAAGCACATTGGCTGGGTTCATCATTTGGTCATCATCATCAACATGAGTCAATCCAGCATCAATCAGTAGCCAAAATTTGTTTTTGGTAGCCAGTTGAGGTTGTGCAGGTATTTCAAGTGGATACCTTGTTGTGGAGGAGTAGCTAGAGAAAAGGAGTTTCAAAGTTACTTTGCATTGCCTTCAAACCAGATAAATGGATGGATGGATGGATGGATGAATGGATGGATGGATAAGCAGGAAAAAAAATGTATCTGCAGTACCAACCCATACCAATGGCAAAGAGACTGCGAGTTCTTAGAAGCAGTTTCCCCTTTCTCCATCCTGTCTTATTTTCTTTTGTTGAAAGTGACTACAAAGGGAAGTCCAACAAATGGAGCTCAGCGATTGTCAAACACTGACATGTCAGATGTGTGTGTGTGTGTGTGCCTTTGCGTGTGCATGTGTGTGTGTATAAATGAAAGAGAGGTTGAATAGTAAAATAAACTCCCAAAATGCCATTATGAAATTTGAATACCACTCTGTTCATGTGCCAGGGAGATATTGAGTGGCTCTCACTCTGTCAGTGCAGTTCGCTAAGTATTAGTTAAGCTTTTAGCTGATGTGACCCAATTCATTATTGCTACTGTGGCAGGATAAATACTCCCAATTACAACAGAGTTATGGTCATGTCTTACAATCGCAGCCACAGTAGTAAATTTGTGATCAAATACGTCCGTGCAGCATCAAAGAACCACATTATTTCTTCACCACAATGAGCCTGTTTTGAACCTTTTTTTATTCTTCCTTTTTATTCAATGGAGAGAAACTGAGCTGCTTTTAGCGTCTCTTATCATTAACATGGAGGCATAAGTAGAAACTGCCCCGCTCCAGACAAGCAGAACTATGTGTTTCCTCTGCTTTCTACTTGGTACTGAGACGTGAGCCAGCCTGTCAGCCCGTGAGCCAAATGGACAGACAGGGAGACTTTGAAACACACACAGAAGTACAGAACAACCATCTCACCTTACAGCAGAGACCAGCACTCCGTCACAACGTTCAGGTGAACATGGCTAACGTCAGTGGCACACCATTAATAAAACCTTAATTGTCCCCTTCCTCTAAAGCCCCACTACCAAATCTCCACAGATTCCACCTTCTATTCCACAAGGCTGTGAAGGGGATACTTTGGGAATGGCTAAACAGCAGAGAGAAAACACACACGTCATGTTAATCTGACAGGCTCGGCAGCTCAGGTCGCTCATATGGAAACGCTCAAGCCTCACCTGGGTAATTATGAAGCATCAGTTTCTGGTCAGTCTGTCTTGAGGGAGAGAGAAGGACCAGAGGAAGGGGTGTCAAAGATGGAAAGAGAGACAAGAAAGAAGAAGACCTACATGAAGAGTTAAACCAGATTTAGGTTTTTGTCTGTCTCTCCTCACCTGTCCTCATCAGACGGTTGGGACAACCTCTCACATCCCTCCTAATCGTATTGTGTCACAGAGATGAAACAAATATTTTCTAATATCGTCTTTCAGCAGGACGCAGGGCTCGCAAGTCCTCCTCATTTTGCAGACTTTTCATCGGTGCAGCATCAGAGCTGACATGTAATGCGAGCGCTGGCGTGTATAGCTAGCATAGCTAAAACGACGCAGACAGTTCCCCTCTTTTCAATTAAAGGGAGTTACTCAAGTGTGCTTTCTATAAATTCCACCACACTCACTGTTCCCCTGCCAAGTTCCAGCTCCACAAAAAGCCACAGGAAATATAATACAATATTCAATTTCCACCTGCCTCAGGTGGGGCTCTCCTTAAAGACCAAGTTTCTGTCAGCAGGCCTTTAGCCAGGCCCCGAGATCCCTCATTTTGTGGTCAGTCAGTTTTCCCTTAAATTCTGCTCCTGTTAGTTGCTAATAGGCTTGGCACTTGCGACATTGTTGCACAGCAACATTGATGTGGGCTTGCCAGTTTGTTCTTAAGCGCTACAGGCCTTTAATGACATGTAAAGGTGCTGCAGCTGACGCTTGTACCCAAGTGGAAACTTTCAGCTATTTTTGGTAAATGAGCTCATTTTCAGACAAACTGGACTGTATTCCTTGAGTAGCAGACTTGGTATCCCATGAATAACTGGATCGCGCTCTAGGTAGCCCTCCAAGTTTTATGACTCACCCTGTAATGTCCATCAACTCTGCTCCTTCACAACAGCCATAGACTTGCCCTTTGGGCACATATCTTATCCTTTCCACACCCCAAAACATACCTTGCTCCAGGTCCCCATTACCAAGGAAGATCACAAAACCGAAATTTTTCTAAACCTCTCACCCCGCTGCAATAGCTCTCTGTGAGTCATTAAAGCCCCACACTCTGCACGCAGCAATAAAACCTGGCTAATCGTCTCTGGTTCAGGACTCAGCCTGTAAACCTATACCACCTCAGAGATCCACTCATACTGTCTGTGGTCAGCACGTCCTGTGCACTGGTCGCCTCTGAACTCTGCATTTATTATTTTGGGGGAACAGGAACCCTCAAGGGGAGTTAAGCAAATACCTGCAGGCTCTTTTAAACGAGATGACCGTTATATTCATCTATCCTCTTGAGCAACTGTGTTTGTCAACTCTGCATAGATTCTTGTAATCTCATTGAAAAAACTTTGGTGTGGTAGTGATTGTAAATTAAAGAATTATGTGTGGATTTTGGTTACAGTGATTCAACTTGCCATTTGTTGCTAGAAAATATTCTTTCTGACACAAGCCGGGTGGTTATTTACGGTTTGAAAATCTCACTCCAATCCAAAATAAATCCCATTCCTTGCAATGTTATACTCTACGCTTAGGCCACCTTCCAGATATTTTCCTAGGAGTTTAATGGGCGACTACAGCATGAAGTCGAAAGATCATGCTTAATGTCCACAAACAAGCACCTATTAATTGAGCCAGAAGAGCTAGACGCACAGACGATTGATGAAGCCAAAGGTAAGGTTGTGATGGGGACAGTGGAGAGGAGGAGGGAAACTCCTTAGTGCAGCAGACAGGCTGCAGTATGGCCCGTTGACTACTGCATAACCTTAAAACTCAATGACTTGAACCATGTCTAGAAAACAGGGGGGGGGGGGGGCAGTGAAAAGGAGGAGAGGCCTACAGATGCACCAGTCCCCATTCTATCAGTCAAATGTCTGTATTGGTAATCAAGGAAAATCTCTGGAGTGATCCCACAACCATTATTCCAGGTCACTTTGGTTGACCCCGATTTTGTATTCCTAAGGAAAAAAAGGACTCAAAGTGAAACCAGAAGGTCTACACGATATGAAGCCAATCTTAATAGGACAAGGAGCATAGGAGCAATACACAGAATATGGAAAATGAGGTTCATGGTGCCATATAGTGTATTTATGGCTCCCACATGGCCCGAGAACTGCCTGAAGACATCAGGGGCTCACCTGGAGCTTTTAAAGGTAGTCTTCACAAATTTATACGTTGAATTGACTGCCTTAAAAGTACTCAAATCAATCTGATTCAGTAAGTCAGATGCATTTGTCCTGGCTTTATGCCCTCAGCCATTCAGGATCCTGCTTCCTAACCTAATAGCTGCTATACATCATATGAATGAGTTGCTTGATTGATATATGCCATTTCCCCTGGTGATGTTTTTGTACTGCGCAGAGTTAGAGACTGAAACACAAACAGAAAACTGCCACTGGGAGTTTAGCTGTGTCTCAAGGTTGTCTTCGTATGTACTGTACACAAATGTAACTGTGTCCTGCGCTGTCCTGGCTTTACAGAATACATGGAGGCGTGTCAGGGGCCTCTCTGCTCCGTTTTCCAAGAGCTCCAGGAGGAAATGTATCCCCTATCTAAATGATGTGGCTGTCATGATGTTGGCCAGCTGCCCTGGTCTCTCTGTCTCTCTCTTGTCCATTAGATCTACTGCTAGTTCTTAATCAGCTGTCACATTCTCCAGACCTTTTTCCATTAAAAAAATGAGAGACGAGCCCAGGCACCAGACCACTCTGTATGGGGTCTTGGTCAAGGAAAGGTGCTGGGTTTGTGAATTCTCTGCTCAGCAATGTGACGATACATCAGGCCAGTCATTGGCATATTTGACCATTAATCAGTTGCAGGCCCAGTGTCCTCAAGACGCTCAATGCACTGTTTTAGCCCAGGACCCCAATCTAGGGCAAGGAGAATTTCAATTCACTTATACAAATAAAGAAGAAGCATACTGACACGTTTTGTCTTGGAGAAATAAGTACTGCGGGTGTGTTGTTCATATATCTAAATACAATTCTACATTTAGGTTAATCAGCCACCACCACAGAAGAACGCCTGAACCATACTGAAATTTGGGATGGTACATCCATGATGAAAGAATGTTAAATTTGCTGCCTATGTGTAAACTTAGTTACCAGTAATGGCACTGTTAACTGGATGCTGTCCAGAGCTGGATGCTGTCCAGAGCTGCAAGTCCTCGGTAATATTCCTTTTTTTTTTTAACTCTGGGTTTTCAGTTGCCAGCGATCGGAGAGTCACTCGTGAATCAACATTTCGTCCGCAACATATCCAACCACAAGCTTCAGTACTTCTTTGTAGCTGCAGCTGCCCATGATTAAATAACAGTTTTGGTTGTTTAGCCAGTGCAGCGCTTACAGTCAACCTCCGCGCCCGCGGAGAGCTCACCTTTGGTGATTTCCTGGAGCTTCATGTTGTGTGCTGTCGGTTGCAGTAGCCTAGATGTTTTAGACCATAGGTTTGTGGACGTGTTTTTCACAGCGGAAAGGGTTTTTAGTATGACTACCTGAAGCAGGGGTGCTCTTGTCACTAGTTACTACTAGTAACAAGTAAGGTGTTTCTGTCCAACACTTGTCTTTAGACCACTTTTTTTAAGTCCTCCACTTATCTTGGTCTCATACCTTGTTCGACCATGGATTGTTTATGTATATGTCCCTAGTCTAACTGTTAGGATTAGTTTGCCACTCATCTTAAATTTTTGGCAAATTCGGAGGACAGGATGAAGGATTGATAGTGACTTTCTAAACTTCACTCAGATGTCAGGAATATTACTTATTTACATTTTAGATTTGTTTCCAGTGAGATATTGAGTTTATACAGTGTATATATAGATTAATTCCTTCCACCATAACTCCTTAATCACTATATTAGCATTGGAAAGATGCTATTGCCTACTTTAGTCTTGAACAGGACTCAGTTTGCTTGGACTTGGTCCTCACTCGGATTTGACTGGACCTCTTTCAAACTTGACTTGGATTCGATTAAACTGATCTTGACTACAAAACAGATGCTGTCATTTTCAATATCTGCTCCGTGATGACAGCTGGTTGAATCTAATTTTAGTCGGTGTAAACTCTCATTAGCAGGATTAGCCAGTTGTACCCTCAACAGACTGATGGAGAATGGTAATGTCATCTGCAGGATTGTTCATGAACCACAACACAATGTCCAGGACCTGTTGCCATCATACCAGAGCGAAAGCCAACACTTCATTAACTGACTTACTGTAACAGAAGAAAAAGTTTCGGCTCCTTGAGTAAACATATCGTTTCACATCTATTCCACTTGCAGCCCTGCACGTCTGTCTGTAATCCCCCCTTCCCGTCTCCCTGACTTGGTCTAGTCTACCAGGCCACGGTGCCTTGACAAGGTGTTCTGGATCAGACCAAGAGATCGGACCCGGGTGGATTAACAGAGGCCTGATACTGGATCCGCTCCGGTGGGTAGATATAGAAACAGGAGTAGGAGAAAGATCGTCAACCCCAACTGGTCCGACCTGAAGTTTTCTGGGCAGTGGACATTAACCAGAGGCCTTGAGCCTCTTTGCAGGACTCAGAAACAGAAACACTATCCAGCCCTGTGATCTCCAGACCTCTCTTTCTCCTTCCATCAGCACACCTCTCCATCTATCAACTTTCCCTCTCTTGCACGCTTGTTCCCTCTTTCTGTGCCAGACGTTGCTTGCTGTAGTGTGTCTGGATTAGTGTTTGTATGGCTTTCTTCCTTAGTTATACATCCACGTTGACAATCACGGCTTGAGGCGGTCATTGTTCTTCTTGCTGTTGCACTTTGATCATAAAGAGAACATAAATACAGTCTGACTTACTGAATTTTATTGCGAAAGGTTTCTTGAAAGGTCTCCAAGGTAACTGACCCTTAACCTTAACAGTGATCCTCAGCAGTGGTTGGAGCTCTCGTCTGAGGAAGACGAAGATGGATGTGATGTTTTTGTTCCAGTCCATCCTTGTTGGAATTTTTTCATATCAATTCTTACTCGTGTTAGTGTTTTTCTTCACGTGTTTTTTCTACTCATGTGTTGCTGTGTATTTTAAGCCTGCGGGGTATTTCTGGAAGCAAACACAACTTAGCCTGAGGCCTCTGTGGAGACAGGACACACACTGCTCCTTTTGTAACATGTTTTTTTCTTAAGCTTTCAGTGAAGGTGCACATTCATTCATCTTTTCTCAGCGTCTACTTTAGGGAGCTTTCCTCCCTGAGTTTCGAGCATTTTGATCCAGACTCTTCTTCCTTATTTTACATAAAAGTAGCACTACATTTCTCATCAGAGAAGCTTCAGAATCCCAGTCTTTGATTCAGCTGTGTGTCCAGGAGTCGCACTCTGGTTTGAGCTAAGTCCTCCTTGGCTGTAGCACACTGTCTCTCACTGTTTTTTTTTCTTTTAATTCCACCAGGCCACTTCTCTCGTTTGCCAGGAGCACTGTAGCCTCACCAAAGGGACAGAGAACGCGCTATGCAAAAAGCGGGGTAATGACTTTAAAATACATTACTGCGTCATGGACAGGCACTTGGAAAGTGTCCTGAACTGTAAATAAAAGCATTTCAATCTCGCGTTTGCTCAGCGAGCAGAGGAGAAATTCCACAGTAACTAAGTAAGTCGAGGTGGTGGAGCAACAACTACCTAAGCAGATGTCACTAGGACTGTGGTATGTTGGATCGCTGAAGACACTGGCAACCTCTCTCATTTATTTCATCTGTTTTCTTACAAAGATGATGAGGACAGATGAAGTAACCGGAGCTGCCTGCCTGGCTTTTTACGGCCCTCTTTTTGTGGAAGAACAGACAGAGGAGTCGGAGCACTGGGTGGAGTTGTTGGGACTTCATGAACAGTAGAGAAGTAACCATTCAAATATGACGTGGCTATGTGAAATTAAACAGATGAGGATAAAAAATTTCCAGGAATTGCCCTTGAGTGGCTGTCTTAAATATGATGCCATGAAACATGGAACACACTGACAGCAGTTCAACTCGGTACCACTTAAAGAGTGGAGTATACTCAGGCATATGTCAGCTGCACTGCAAGCTTGTACTGTAAGTTCTGTCTCTGTCCCCGGCCTTATCTCCGCTCTCGTGCAAGTTCCTGCATCTCTCCAGGTCATTCCAAAACCTTCTGTATTGCTTGCTCTTTCCGCTACCATTTGTCTAACTTCACATCCCTTCTGGGGTCCTCAAAGTCCCCGCTTTGTGCGCTCTACAGCTGAGCTGAGCAACCATCTGCCTCTCTTGGGCCTTCGACAGATTACCTCCACGACGCGCCTAATGCACCATGTTTTATAGCCGAATAATGTCGGCTTTACACAGGGATTTGAACCTCTAAGCTGACCTTGAAACATGGCTGCTCGGCTGGCTGAGACACAGTCCTCACGGGTCATGATTTATCACAGGAGACTGCGTGGATAAGTCGAGCTGAAATGGCTCCACCTGTTAGAGGCCAACAGTTGAGCTGGAGTTTTTAAGGTTAGAGAGGGGCGTACATACGCAATGACATTTAACACATAGTTGTGCTGCATTTCTGTCACCAGAAAGTGCCTTTGGAATGCTGACATGGCGTATTGATACTGTTGTGAATGACATCATGGAAGCTGGTGGCTATCAAAGACAGATGACAACGTGAAAACGTTCAAATAAACCTATCTACACATCTTTTTGCTAATCAGACCTTCCCCAAAATTCCTAGCCCAAAGCCAAAGTACTGAAGAACATTTCCAATGGGAATGCCATCAGAGAGGACAGATCGCCTCGTGTGATTGTGTCATCGAACAGTATCCACAGAGCTGCTACTGTGGAGTGCCGTCTAGTTAAAAATGGTTCGTGTGGTGGGGAGGAAATATTATGTCTAACAATCCAAAAACAGATGTTTTAATTGCGCACAGCATCTGTAGCTGCTCACAAAGTGACAGCAAACAAACTGCTTCTCTTGTCACTCTCTGTCCTGCTGAGTGGTTCTCTGTCGCAAATTGACACAGCTCCATCTGCATGTGTGTGTGTTTGCACCCACATGTGTGGATTTGGCCACCGAGTTGGCCCGCGGGCTTCTCTGTCACTCTCTCCAGCCAGAGGGCCTGCTGTTCCACCATCGTGCTGGAATGCTTTGTGGGACATCCAGCTGGAGGCTCCAGGACCGGGGCCCAGCTATCAGTCAGCCCCATGGCCCAGCTCCCCTTCGCCATGCTGGGCTGAGAAGAGGCTCAAGAGTGGCTGCTGGGAGGATAGGCGTCCCTGTCTCTTTTCTGATGGGACCTGACAGCAGCCTGTAGGCTGTCAACACATTCCCACACAGCTGCTCTTAAAACGCAAATGGGATTGCTGTAGTGTTTTGTGTTAATGCGTGTGTGCGCGCGTGTGTGTGCGTAGGCCGGAGCACAAGCGTGTGGCCGTGTGTATAAATTATTCCATCTCTGCTCCACATATCAGTTTTTGAGTGATGAAGTGTTTTTGTGTGTGTAAATGAGTAAACGTTAACACACGAGTCAGGCGTACTTTCCATTTTAGAAAGTCTCCAGAGATACAGCTTTGTCTCTCAACATTGTGCAGTTGCAGTGTTGAGGCTGATAAGGAAATGTTTAGCCAATTTAACCAGACTGTTGAAATGATTTGGAAATCCTCACCCGGCCACTAGGGCATATCAAATGCATGGTGGAAAAACGGGATTGTTTGTACAGTGGCTGAGCGAGCTGAAATACTTAGAAGCACTCTGTTGTGCTCAGTCGAGTGTGTGAAAGAGTCGTGTTTGTGTACTTCTGGTGAGATTTCTTGCCGTTTTGATGTACTGTGAGTGTGCATGAGTAGAACATGGTGAGGATGGAGGCTGTACATGTTTTCATACATGTGTGCTTGTAGCAGTGCACATGGGTTTGTGTGTGTGCATACTTTGCTCGCACGTGTGTGTGTTTGCTCAGAGAGGCCTCGCTGTGGCCTCTGCGGCCCAACACTGACCTCCTTCCTCTCTCTCTTTTTCGCTTACTGATGAACACAATCTGTCCTTTCAGATCCACGAACAGCTGCAGCACTACGAACAGAGCAAACCCGTCCCCGTCGTGGACAGCGCCGCAGCTCTGGCCAATGAAGTAAGTTCTTTTTTTGGAAGGAAGGCTTCCCTTTATTTAGTTGCACATGCTGATGGGTGACAAATGAAAGAAAGACACAATATAAGGTGTCTCAGTGAGGTGACGAACCAACGTGATACAAATACAACATTCTGTTAATCTGAAGCAGTGCAGTGTGTTTAACTGCTTCAGCAGAGACATACGTCCTCAGTGCAGCCTCCAAGTTCCCATACTGATGCGATTTCTCAAAATAAAAATGTCACTGTCTCGACCTCGTCATGTCAAGGTAACACTTGCTTTCTTTATAAATAAGTCCGTAGTCATTAACTAAGTACATATTTAGCATCAGTTTTAAGCACTTCTAATATATGTCCCTAAATAAGCTGTTTTTTTTTCTTCCTTAGCAGCAGTTTGTTGAGTTTGAGTCACAGAATGGAGAATTAATGAGTCAATCAGCTTGTGGTCAGATAAACACCAAAACGAGAGCCCTGCTGTTCTAAGAAATACACTGTTGTATTTCTATATGAATTAAGAAACAGTCAGATTTTACTTTCACTGCACCTGGCGTCTCTGCCCAGAGTTTGCTCTGCTGCTCGGAGAGTGTGGTGCTCTGAATAACAAACGGTTTATGTATTCAAACATTGTTCCAAATGAACAGTCCAGTTTCAAAAATAGAAAATCCACACGTGGCAGCAAATGCTGATATCGTGGCGGGCCACCATAAATGAACAAAACCCTGGGGTGCGTTCATAAATCCAATCTGATGCTCTACACTAAAATGAAAGTGCTATTGTTAGAAAAAATAGAGCATTATACCTTCATATGAATTAACGAACTGTTAAGTTAAAGTGCCCAGAGTACGATCGTCCCCTCTGAGAGTGTGGTGCTCTAAATATCGAAATGGTATATATATTTGGCAGTACTCCAAATGAAGAGTCTAGCTGCAGCAAGTGCTGATATTGTGGCTGTCCGCACAAATAAATAAATGAAACAGTTTTCGTTATTACAGATTAGTTTTTGCTCCAAGTGATGGAGAATAGTATCAGCAAGAGTGTATTAATATCAATAAGATCCCAACGATAACCATCCCTGATCAGTCTGTTCTGGGAGTGCTCTTATCCATTAGAAAGGACTCTGCATTTGTTATGTTTCTTAAACTCATTTATCCAGGTTTTCCTTTCATTTGTCACCCACTTACACACATCATGTCTTTTTGTCTTGCATGGTCTGTCCCACTGTTTGTGTTTGAAAACCCAAGCAAACATGATTTACATATATGTAAATTCAGAGAGACTCAGTGTAAACAGGCAGATTGTCTTGTTCTGCAGATTGAACACAAATAGAGTGCCTCTTTACCACATGCCTGTAACACACACTCACACAGTCACACATGCATACACTCATCACCCTTCTGGTAGTGTGCTGTAACCTTTGCGATGCTTGTCCTCTTTAACCTCTCACCCTGCAGTGACCTAAGAACCGTCCCCTTCTCAGCGTGTTTTTCTAGACTCACTTTTACAATAACAAGACACTGTCCCTCCTCTACACCCACCACCTACCCTGCCGCCCACTCATTGCCCAAACATCTAGCCATACACCACAAAATCGAAAATCCAGTTCTGCAAGGACAGACCAATAATTTTCCTCGGGCAGAAACCGGATGGAAAGGCCACTCAATCAGAGCAGAGCTGAAGATGGATGGGCACGCATGACAGCAGCAGACACAGTACAGATAACTGTGGAGTTGCATCGTATAAACATAAGTCAGGGGAGAACACGGATGTAGTGAGAGGAAACATCACCCATGGCATGCAGTCCTTTGTCATTAGTTAACCTGTTAATGAGAAGTCATCACACAGACAATAATAGTACCAGCAGCACCACTGGTGATGATTTTCTTCCACTGGCTCTGCTGCTCTCGTCAAGCTGTGAAAGATATTTAGTCTGATTTATAGAGTAAATGTCCGGTGTCCTGACATTTGTTACCGTATTGTTCATCTGCAATATTTATCGAAAGCCACGTGTGCACATAAACACACAAGCGCTCCGCTCACATCCTCATGTGTGCACACACACGAACACACACACACACCTGTGTAAACCCAAGAACCAGCCTGGCACAGTGAACGGAGACCTTTTACTGGTGTGCGGTTTTGTTTGAAATCCCCAGCTCTGTTTATTGTAATCAAAGTGCCTCCGACTATTCCACCCCTTCTAAAGAGCCCGCAGCCATACATCATCCTAATTAGTACCGAGTCAAGGGAAAGACGAGAGAAAGAGGGGCTGAAGTTTGTACAGTCGGTTGGGGTGAAGTCCGGGGAGGAGAGACTCCAGAGTGTCCTGAGACTGTCACGAAAAGAAAGGCTGTCTTGCGGTTCAGAGTGGTTTTCCTGACCTTACAGGCCATAAGTATCAGCGGAGGAGCCAGAACGTTCCATCCTGGACGGTTCGCACACGCCAACACAGATGACGGGAGTCCCAAACCACCTAGGTCCCTTAACCAAACCAGGATGGCGCAGCTTGAGTCTTCAGGCACCATATTCTCAAATAGACGTTTTATTGCTTCTTTTTGTGTGTGTTTGTCCTACCCTGCTGTTAGTCCTGGCAAAGGACACCGCTAACCAGATAACACCAGAACAAGAATTACACCAGATTCAAGCAGCCTGCAGAGTCTGAAAGATCACCTCTGTTTCTCTTTGCTCTGCCTCCTCAGGTTGTGGCAGGAGGCTACAGACTGTTCAAGAGACCCCCAGCTATCAGCCTCCATCTCCCCTCCCCCTTACAGATTTTATTTCTCATTCTTTTTGTCAAATTACAGACTTTAAAATTTATGCTTCCTGGTAAATGCCCCGCAAAGCGTCTCCTCGGGATTATCAGGTATCGGAATAAATCCCAGAGATGGTGTATCAAAGCGTCTCACAGCACACCGCAATCCTGAGTCCCCCTTCATGGGCTTGTCAGAAAAAAAAGAAAAGCTCTCAACCCGGAGCGTTGCAGTGTATTTTTAAAGCGGATTGTTTTTCACCCGTGTCACCGCTCCAAATGAACGCTATTGAAGTGGTGGCTGAGGGCTGAAGTGCAACGGGAGAGATCTACAGTTAGATGAAATTCATTTCGGGCTTGGGTTTCGGGTAATGGAGGCTTAATTTATTGCCTAACATAAAATGACACTTCAACCCCCGTCTGCCCCCGGCTGCAGTGTCTAGCACACACAGCAGGTGACTGCCACTGCTCAAACAAACGAGCACCGGCTGAAACACGATCGATACCGGGCCCAGGGAATAGGCGGTGTATTACATACATATAAAGACATGTCGCTGGGTGACTGCACACACACTTTTATGGATGTACATACACACACAGTTTCTCTCCAGTCCTCATTAAGACTGAAATAGAAGCACTCTTGCTTCGTTGTGGAATGTAAAATACCACATTACATTAATCAAAAGGGGCAAATCAGCCTCACACGAGAGCCAGCTCCGTGTACGCTCCAGTCTGTCCATCCCATCAGTCTCTATCAGTCCTGTCGAAAAAGCTACACACACGCCGCTGAATGCCAGCCCCTCGTTCCAGATCAGTGTCCATCTCCTGAACTGAGACTGTATGTCCTAGTGGCTGACTTGTATCCTCCTCCACTCAAAGCCTGCTTTTCCTTCTCTGGCTGAGTTCCCAACGTCTTCATCTCACCCAAATACTGCTGTTACTGGGGAAGACCACTGGGTGCCATTAGAGGGCACTGGTCTACAGTCCGGATGTACAGCCAGTGATGGGACAGAGACTGACAGACAGAAAAGCGGGCTTAATTTATGTACAGCTAATTAAGGCTTTACAGGCCATTGGTAGGTTCAGTATCTTAATAATATCAACCAAAATTTAGACAAAGGACCATCAGAATATGAGTAACTGTTGGACAGGTATTAAAATTAGGAATTTAAGAATAGAAAAAATAAATTTTTAATGAATAGTAATTATCCAATTTTGAATTTTAGGGCTGACATTTACCATTATCATGATATTGGGATTTCTAACTTTGATATAATACTTTAAAAAATATTGACACTGATGTAACTTGGTTGCATTACTCTTACCCTTGCAAAGTTGTGAAGGGGACAAAAAAGGTTTAAGGCTCAACCAAATGTCCGGACTTCACCGCACTTGCAGACTCGTGGACTTTGCAGGCGCGTTCCCAGGAAGTCTGGGATTCTTCCAGTCCGCCTAAAGCGGACTTTCTGCAGACTTACAGAGAGTCCGCTTGGGGTGCAGCCTTACTGATTTAATTGCCCACAATTCATTGCAATATGGATGTGACATGGTAGGTTGTTATTGTTTAACCCTCAACATGGGATTTATATCTCGTTATCACCAGAGACAGATGAGCGGACAGAATAGGACAGCAGTTACAGTCACAGTAATATGTTTCCATAGCAATGAGTAAAACAGTCTCTCTCAGTGGCTTGCAGTCTCTGCCATCTCAGACTTAACATGATGACAGTGAACTCATCACAG
Source organism: Epinephelus awoara (assembly GCA_035609425.1). Classification (NCBI taxonomy): domain Eukaryota; kingdom Metazoa; phylum Chordata; class Actinopteri; order Perciformes; family Serranidae; genus Epinephelus; species Epinephelus awoara. The sequence continues at coordinate 6,296,177 of CM069314.1, forward strand.
TACATATGATTGAAGTATGTGAGGGCTCAGTCCGTAATTCCAGAGGTTGGACATTTGGATTCAGCCTAACTTTTTAGATTGACCGGTTTATTGTCCCACTGTAAATACAGTTCCTCTACTTGATGGTATTTATTTACTTTTCTCTAAAATGTGACCTGATTATACTTGAACTAAACTCTACAGCTGTTGTACAAAAACCTCTGCATTGTTGGATGGAACTGTTGTTAGCTGAACTCCTTTATGAGTACAATAATGATGATTTAATATAAAGATAAAAAGCAATAGCTGGACGGCTCACTCAGTGTTAAAAGTCCATGGTGGCAGTTAAAAAATGCATCCGAGGCACTGTGACAGAGTGGCACCCTGATGAAGACTCCCTAGTCGAAATGCGTTAGTTTATCCATGTTTTAATAATGGATTTTTAGCTACAGCCAGAGTGCCTCGGATGTGCAGTGGTTAACATTGTCGCCTCATAGAAAGAGGGTTACTGGTTCAAACCCAGGGTGGGGGAACCCCTCTTTGTGGGGTCCTCTCCCTGTGTCAGCGTGGGTTTCCTCCAGGTGCTGCAGCTTCCTCCCACAGTCCAAAGACATGCAGGTTAACTGGTGACTCTAAATTGTGCGTAGGTTTGAATGTGAGCGTGAATGGTTGTCTGTCTCTATGTGTCAGCCCTGTGATAGTCTGGTGACCTGTCCAGGGTGAACCCTGCCTCTCACCCAGTGTCAGCTGGGATAGGCTCCAGCTCTCTGTGACCCCCCAACAGGATAATCAGTTATGGAAAATGAATTAATTTCACCCTGCTGACTGAAGCTTTCTCCTTCCTTTGCAGCTTTTATTTCTCACTGTTTAACTTCATTTTCTTGTCCATCACACTGTTGTCCTCTTATTCAAAGAGAGGCTCTGCTTTCCATACATACAACTTTTGAGTTTATGCGTGACAAAGCTCAAGCTGTATATAAGCACGCCTGCAAGTCATTATTGTTATTTAAACTACAAGTTCAGCAAAGGCATCTTAAATAGTTCCAGTGATACACTGTACAGATTGCAAGAATGACCCCATTACAAATACATTTGGATTGAAGTCACTTCTTTTTCAGATATGAATTTGATTATTTGCATGAGAGAAATTCATCTATTCATTATTTCCTTTTCAATTTCATTTCTCTAAGAGTGTGAAGGCCAGTATGTAGACCGTGACACTTTAAAACTTTTATTGAAAGCTATAAAATATAATAATAGGAAAACATCTTCATGCACGACTGTGTAAAATCTAATCAAAATGCTGTATGAGAATAAAACCAGGTTAAACACTTACTTTAGTTGATGGGTGTATTATTGATCAGTTGCACAATAAATCAAGCCAAAGTGCATTTTATCCACCGTACAAAACGGATGGCTGAGGTCAGATTTCTCTAAATTAAAGGTTAGTAGTTTTAATCTGTCTTAATAAGAGCACTTTGAAATAAGGTCAGCACGATATATTGGCAGCTATAAATCAAAGCAGTGAGCCCTGAGCAGCTCGGGGTCAGGGGAGAGCTATAAACTGACATGCTGGGATCAAACTTATCTAAACACTGCAGTGCCTGCCATGACATTTTACAAATGAAATAAACAGTCTAAAAGGAGACCGGCATCTTTTTTTTTCTTTACCCCCTCCTGCGCTCTCTGCGACGCTCTGAGGATGGAAAATATGACTCCAACATGGGAGCATGAAGGTAGAGAGCAGAGCGTGTTGTCAAACATGTCCCATCTGTCCTGCGTGCTGAGTTATGGGACAAGGTGCTTTAATAGGACAATATGAGGGACTGGAAAATTTACAGTTCTCTGTCTTTCGTTGTCTGCCTCCCTCGCTGTAAACAGCTTGGCGATGAGATGATGGATGACAACATATCAGAGCGAGAGATTTTCCCTCACTAAAGACGCTGACCCCCAACTCCCCTCCATCTCCACCTCTCTCCTCCTCCGTGTTATCTTCTCCCCTCTGATCATGTGAGAGGATATCTCTTTGTTTGGGGTCTTTTTCTCCACTTCTTCCCTGCCACATTTTGTTTTTCTTCACACTTCCTCCATCTCCCTCCGACCTCTCAGATGCTATTATTCTGTATATTTGAGAAAGTGAAGTAATGCAGGGTTGACTGAGGTTCAGTCAGAGTAACCTTGACCACTGTGACTATTCATTAGCGCTGTCTCTCTCCCTCAGGGGGGGGTCAAAGCTAATGGAAATAATGAAAAGACAACCCCCACCACCACCACCACCACCAGGCGAAAGCACATGTTCCCGTCCAGGGGTAAAGTGACATAGCGTCCTCCCTAACCCCAGTCTAACCCTCGGCCCCCTGCCTTTACCTCTGCCTCACCTCTGTTACTTTATTCCCGCACCGCAGGGGTCGTTAGTCAAACAAACTGTAGGTTTTCCCAACCTCTGTCATCGTCTGCCTTAAAGGAGCACGCTGCGTTTTGGAGAAATTTCCCTGTTCAGCTTATCTGTTAGGTGACGACAGCAGAGGCACCAAAATGATCCATGTGTCTCTTCACGCTTCTTTGCTGCACTGCTTCATGCGAACACTTTTAGCAGACACAATCTGTGCTGAAGGGTTAATTGCTATGTAACAGGTACAGTCAAAGAACTGAGCATTTTGTTTCCGTTTGTTTTTGTTTTTTAACTTAACGTTTTATTAAAGGGAATATTTTGAATTAGGGGTGTAAGAATGAATCCATATGCTTGGGTATTTTAATATTATTTTTATTTTTATTTGTATTATTCTCAAAAACACTATAGATTTCAATTGTTTAATTTGTTTACCTAAAGAATCCTGCAAACACTTTATTTTATTTTATACTAATAGAGCTGGATGTTAATTCCTTTGCCCAGACAGCGCAGAAACTTGTGCTATGATGTTGAACAATGATGTTAAATTTAAATTTAAATTTAAATTTTTATGTATATGGTGATGTGTTGGTGTGGGAGGTGACATAAAATTTGATTTTAAAAAATGTCACCTTGCCTACAGTATCACAATATATTAAATCATAACCCCTGTATCATTTAACAAATTGTATCGCCACATTCTTGCCAATACACATCCCTAATTTCAAGTGGCCAGCCTCATTTTCATCCTCTGTGAGGTGATTTGTGGCGACGACTGACCTGTTCACTTATCTCCCAACTGGTATTATTTATTCTTTTATTCAAGTCTTTCTTTAGTTAATACACCAGCTACTATTTATATGTGAAGTCCTGACGCCCCAATATGGTTAAGAAAAAGCATCATGGTGGTCCAAAGCAATGATTTTGTCCTCGTGTTTTACGTCATGTATTTTACAGAAACGATTAGAAACCAGACTTTTTGTGACATTATTTACTATTAATAAACATGTAACAAGAGCTCCCTTAAGATTCATTAGTCTACCAACTATTGTCTTCATTAATTGTTTATATTAAAAAATTAAAACTCCTTTCCCACTAGACAAACAAGCCCACTAACAGCTTTTGTCCTGAAAGGGAAAGGTTGTAATTGAATTGAATTATCAGTTACAGCGCCGATCAGCTCCGATCATCAGTGATTGAAACATGACACCAGCAGTGATGCGCTAATTTTTGCCCCTTTTGTGACGCAATGCAGTGACAGGCCACCATCATTTTTGTCCATCTCTGTCAAAGCAGAGCTGAGAAATCTTTGCAAATTAGTCAGCATGTGGCATTTTCTCTGGCCTCTGTGCTGCTTTCTACTGTTTACTAACCTGCTTTCCAGCGTGTTTGTTACATCAAACATGACAAAAATGCAAAGATGTTTATTTTCAATATGTGTATGGCAAGTTACCCAAAAGCTGACTATAGCTGATTAACACAATAGTTGTCATTTAACTTTGTGACTAATAATTTCAGCTCTACATTTAATTACTCTTAAAATAAAGCTGAAGTGAAGGAAAAGTGTGTCAAATCAAAATTAAAGGACACCACAGATTTCTGTGATGTCTTTATTTTTAACATACATGCAGTACAAAACACACACATCATGTTCAGTGCGACCATCTGTTCATGCATGCTCACACACCACACACACACACAAGACAGAACATGACAGAGCATGTGTGTGTAATTCTTGGTATCACTGTTAGCTCTCCCTTCACACCCCAGTCTCCACTGGCCCTCTTTGTGCAGTCCACATCATCCCCTGATCCCAGCTCAGCACAGGCGCGTCTTTGTGTGCGACGGCTCGCCTCTCCCCTCCACGCTCGCACCTCGTCCAAGGAGGATCATCCATAAATCAGAGCGCAGACGGAGGAGCGTGGCCTGGGCTTTAGAAGCAGAGTCACTCGTCTCAGAGCTACCAGACATTCATCATGAACGCGGTCCAGCTCGGTCCCACTGCTCAGAGATGCTCTCACAGCTCCCATTGTTTCCAAGAGGAATGGACTGTTTTCTTTTGTTCCTTAGACTTCCATTGAAAAATGATCCCACTGAATCGTAAATTTAATCAAGAGGAAAAATGACAACATGTGCAAAATGCTCGGCCCCATGACAAGGTGTGACCTTGCCTCCTGTTAAGATGCACCTAATTTAGCACAATATCACTTTCTCTGTGTGATGGGCCCCTGTTGGCTGGAGCTGCCTCAAAGTACAAACACAGTCAGTGCCCTTGAGTATACAACTGTACTTTTTACACATGGTTTTGCAGTAGTTTCCATTACATCTATCTCTGTTAATCTTCATATGTAATAGAGTCAGTTTTTTTAACTATAGACAGTGTTGACATAAGGCTTTGAAAACAGGACAATCATCATAAAAAATAAGCGGTAACACTTTACTTGAAGGTATCTACATATGGGTGACATGACACTGTCATGACCTTGTCATAAATATTATGCACATGTCATAAACGTTTATGACTGCTGTGTCATTCGGTTTTTGTAATGACAAGTTGACATTGTTTGCGATGTCTTGATTATGACAACTTGACATTAATTAAAGTGACATTACCAGAAGATGTCTTTGTCATGACAACTTGACATTAAATTTGTTTGGGTTGTCTTGATTATGGTGACTTTTGTCTTTGTCATGACAACCTAAACAAATTTAATGTCAACTTGTCATGACAAAGACATCTTTTGGTAATGTCACTTTGATTAATGTCAAGTTGCTATTAAATTTGCTTGGGATGTGCTTATAATGACAACTTGACATTAACCAGGATGACACTCCCAGAAGATGTCTTTGTATCAATCATTATGGCAACTTGTCATAAACACAAAAAGAGGTGCATTTCTTGTTAATGTCAAGTTGTCTTAATAAGGACATCCCAAACAAATCTAATGTCAAGTTGTCATGACAAAGACAACTTCTGGCAATGTCACTTTGATTAATGTCAACTTGTCATTAAAAAAAACAGAACGACACTTAATGACAGCAGTCATAAACGTTAATGACATGTACATAATGTTCACGACAGGTTCCGTGTCATGTCATAGTTATGACAGTGTCATGTCACTCTTATGTAGATACCTTCGAGTAAAGTGTTAACAAATAATCGTCTCTATAGAAGACAGTGGGTTTTTAATTTCTTCACAGCATATTTGATAGTCTTCCCTGATTGTGTGAACATTCTGTGTCTTCTCCTCTTTAGTTGTCTGAGGAGCTGGAAGGAAAATCAGCCAATGGAGAAATCAAAGAGCTTCTCAAACTACTGGCCAGACCCCACGTGAAGGTAAGTTTGGCTCCCGGTCTTTAATACAGCCTTTATTTATTGTATAATCTGCAAATGTAAAGGAGCTACAGGCACTTTATCCTCGTTGTGGAAGACCACAGTGTTATCTTAAAGAAATATCAGACAGTTCTGGCCGCCACACACTGAGTCAAACACAAACTTTGGCTCATGTCCTCACTGATGTCATCGCATATACAGTGTGTATCGCCATATACACAATGATATGGTGGTTCAATCCAACCCATGCTTTTTCTTGTCTCCTTGGCAGTGGCCGCTGGCCTAGTTAGCCAGACAAGGACAGCTACAAAATGAATTTACACGTTCTTATTTTCAAATGCATCACTGGCTATCCATCAGGCCCCTGCAGGTGTCTCAGCCAGACGCAGCTGCCTGCACGATTGCGGGATAGAAGGGGAGCTGGACGAGCTCCTTTTTTAATGTGCTGTCGTCATGCTTATTTGGGCTCTGCCAGAAACAGCAGCTCAGTATGAAGTCCTCTCCCACCACAACACACACACACACACTTACAGTACAGCACATGCAAATATTCAATACCTCTCAGTGTCAAGGATTGTGAAAAGATGGAGGGTTCCCAAAAGGATCAGGATTACATGTCAGATCAGCATGTGGGTTTTTGAATGTCTGCACTAGTGATGTCATGATTAATTTCTATTAAATTAAAACAATACAGCTACACACACACACACACAGACTTACCGCTACAATAGATGTACTGTGACACATAGAAAGGCTTGAGAACGGGGTCATGTATATTTGAGTTCATCACACTTAACCAGCAATCAGCACACACACAACCCCACACAGCCACGTAGCGGTGGATACGCACTCGAAGACTCGCACAGCCACTATCCCGAAGACAAACGGTTGCAATCTATCACAGCCCCGCTCTCCTGCTTTGCTACGTGGGGACGTGGTGATCTCCTTCGTCTCTGTCAACCGAGAAATGAAATGCGCCGGTAAATGATCACCGCGCTCGCCATGAGGCATGCCTGTGTCAGAAATCCTGCGTTTATTATTTTAATTGCGCTTACAGCGGAGGTATTTGGCGTGGCATCGGGTCAATCCATCAAAACACAGAGCTTGTGAAAGTCATCGATCAGGAAGCTCAGTGTCTTTGACTGATGAGGTGAGGAGAGGTGATGGCTGGAGATGGAACTGTGGGCCAGGTGCACACACACAAAGGCCAATACAATATCCTGCCCTCTCATGTGTGTGGTTAGAGTCATCGATCTAGGATACTTGTTGTTTAGGGTTGTCATGATACTGTAGTTTAAAACAATACAGCGCTAGTATAAAAAAAAGATCATCCCTCTTTTGATACCACGGTAAAGAGAAAAAAAGTCTCAGGTACACAGATAGTTTTAATTAACAGAGTCGTGTCATGGGTTTGTCACTGGAGGGAATGCTGTAATAGCCACAGGTCGAGGACCAGTTAATTTCCTTCCCTGTTGTTTCATTTGTGCTACCTTGAGAAGAAAGTCTGATTGTAGGTCTGTTTCTTTTCTCTTGTTTTGTTTAAATAGCTTCTGCACTTTCAATACTATCAAATGTTCAACAGAGCTTCGATACCACGTTTTAAACACGTGGTATCGAAAAAGTATGGAATACTTTTGACAGCATTAGGTAACAGTATTTTATAATTTTCTTGATGAGTGGATTCTGATATTTTCAGAACTGTTGAATAAATCCAATACAAATTTAAGTATTGCCAGTTGGACTTCGATCTAAGTTTCCAGAGGTCCCTGCACTTTCTCTCTTCTGACTTAAAACAGGATTACTGCAGCTCCTTAAAAAGTCTGAAAAGGCACTGTATTCATTAATATTAAAAAAAAAAAAGGCCCTAATTGTCATTAAAGTGTTTCATATCAATCTTTTAAAAGTCTTAAATAGGTGATGATGAGGAGTTTGAAGTGGATACACTGGGAGATGGGGAGCCAGTGGAGGTTATGAAGGAAGACAGTAATGTTGTCACAGATGAAGGAGTGTGTGAGAAGATGAGCAGCTGAGTTCTGGAGAGTGAGAAACGCCAAGAAAACTCGCCAACAAACGCCACCTTTTTCCCAAGAAAAAGTCATGTTTTATGTTACTATAAACATTTTATGCAAAAATTTTCCCTGACCCCAGATAGATGATGCTGATTTTTCAGTTTTTGATTATGTAACATTGATCATTCTGAGTAAAATGAAAGGCCTTAAAGTCTTATTGAGTTTAATTTGGCCTTCTTTTTTTATCTTTTCTTAGAAGACATTTCATGACATTTTAGTTTGTTTCATTCTCCTTGTGTTTTAAATGTGTTTAGTTGTATTATACAGCACTTTGTAACTGTGTTTTGAAACGTGCTATAAATAAAATGTATGAAGTCATTATTAGTCTTAAATCGATCTTGCTGTAAGCTGTAGGAACCATGTTGAAACAGTGGTTGGTAACTCATCAGCAGTGACTGATATGATTAACAACTGCATTAGAGACTCCTCATTTCTGCTTAACTGTTTTTGTTTAGCGAGTATAGCAAGTATTGTATATGAGACAGATATTATGTAGATTAAAAAAACGTGTGCTTCCTTGAGTGCTTCTAATGGCATTTGCAAGAATCCATTGTCTCTGAACGAAAACAGTCAGTCAGAACAGAGGAGTCTCATGACAACTGTCGAGATTTAGTGACAGTTTCGGCAAATATGACAAAAAGTTATTTTATAAAAGTGACCAACTGAGGCTTTAACACAAGCTATGACCACTGCGGACTCTTCAGCTCCAGAATTGATCTGTTTACTGGGCTTTGAGGTCAGCTCTGGACCGACCATCCAGCAACTCAACACCTCCTGAAAATCTTGTTTTTGCTGACCTTTAGTGATTTAACCTTTCACCTTTGCTGCAGTGATGTGGGAGTGTTTATCAGTGTGTGTGTCAGCAGACTTTCAGCCAGAGAGGCCACTGGAACAGCTTTATTAGACTAGATCAGATATATATAGTGTTAATAATACCACCTCTGCACTGTAACAGAAACCTCTCTCCAGCTTCGTCTTTCTCTGCTCAGCAAAAGCTTCACTAATATTTACTTGTTGTTACACTTCTTTCTTTTTGCTTTCTCTATTCACTGCTGTCAGTCAGTTCTCCCACCACCTCCGCACGCCGCTCAGCCGACCTGCACTCCGGTGCAGATGGAGGTCAGCCAAACAATTCCACCCTGACAATGGAAAATATTCAGCTACTGCTTCCTTTACTGCCGTCCGATAGCACTGTCAGAAGCACAGAAGCAGCCGAGGCCAAGGGAGGTGACCCGTAGTGCTTTGGTATTTTACCACTGAACTAGAATGGCAACAAAGATTGATTTCAAACATTCCACGGCTGTGAGATGCTACAAAAAAATACCGTGTAGATCATACAGGAACAGTATGTGAATCTGTTCATCGAAACATCAAAGTGAGCTGGATCTTCTTTTTCTCGACTCACGAATTACCACACGCTGCAGTGTGTCCGTTTTAGATCTGAAGCGTCACTCCTGGTGAGTGATTGACATCTGCATATGTTCACAAACTTGCACACAGTTTCTCTGCCTCTCAACTTCATGACCTCTTACTCTTGGTTCAAGATTTGAGCACCTGGGCCTTAAACACTCCTGCTGCCTCCAGCTGGAACACTCGCCCCACAGTAGATGAGTTCCAGCACCTTGGTTTGGAGGGAGGGCTTTGCCTGTAACACACTGACGTTGGTGTTTTCCTGACATTGTGTCTCAAACCGTAGGCAGCATGTGGACTTGGAGGATAAAGCATTAAAACTTTTCTCTCTCTCTGTCTCCATCTGTCCTCCAGGGCACTTGATACCATACCAACCAGGCCCAGTGTAAATCACAGGGCCGGGGGTGTAAAACACAAGCAGATGGCTGCTGCCTTTGAATGGCGTCTCTGTGCGATAGTAACTGTATCACTCTTAATTATGGCTGAAATGATCCATTCCTAGGGTGGGGATATAAATCAGGCTCTTTAAAACTCCCCTCTCTCTTTCTCTTCCTCGCCTCAAACTTTCTCTTTTATGATTCACACATGAAAAAACAACTTGCGCCCATATTAACCCCCCTCAGCAAGACTAATATTGACAGTGATGAAAGTGCCAATTATGATGGCCGGCTGTTTCCGCCATCGTGTTTGGAGGTAGGTGTGTGTTTACAGGCTCGGAGAATGTGTTTGACTCGGGGCGGTGCGTGCCGAGGTTCAAGGCTTAGGGAGGATGGGCGTAGGTGAGTGTCAAATCCCAGCTGGCCTACAGCAGCGTCTCCGAGGCAGAACGCACACAGCAGGGTCCTTCCCGCCTGGGCAAAAGAAGTTACCCTATACCGATCTGGCAGCGCCAGCTGAAAAACGAGTGAGCTGGTGACAGGGCCGGGGGGCTTTAATGAGAGGCCAATGCCAGGAATGTACCAGCAGGTTTATTTAGTCAAGCTCAGTGATCTGTTTTTCTAGGATCCCTATTATGCCTAATGAACACAAACACACGAACCTGAGAAAGGACGGGACGCCTGGAAAACAAGGGTAGCTTCCCTTCATCTTTCTTTCCATCTCTCACTCTCCTTTCCCCTCTGCTGCAGGGCCTACACAAGAATATAACTCAAGATTTGATTAGGCTGCTAATCCACCGACACCGGGGCATAACAAGACCCACTGACTCATATCAACCCAGGAAGAAAGCTTTCATACAGAGACTTCTGTGTGTGTGCGTGTAAAACATTTGTACCTGTGTAGTTGTACTCACATGTCAACGGTCAGCAGCCAGGGCACGTACCATGTGCTATCTATTAGCATACAGCTGTTATTGCTACTTCCTAGAGAGTTTTTACAAGGAATTAGCTGTGGCTCTGTTACGGGTTGTTAGGCACGGCCGTGGGGGAGAATGTGGTTGTGGGGAGCAATGCCAGATCTGAGGAAGTGCCATCGATGAGAGGACACTCTCAGGTCAGGATATTAGGCCTGATGGATAGAGTTCAGAAGAAACAGCAACTGGCAGGTCAGTGGAGGAAAGGTTGAGGTGAGCATGGGAGGGAATTATATAGGCTTAAACTTTTACTTTGTTTTGTAGTTTTTATTTAAAATGAATTGCTTTATAAAACGTCATAATATAGGGGAGGTACACATTTCAATTTCCTGAAGCCCAAGGCCAATATGTTCACACTGATAATTTGTTTTACCAAGAAGTCCATGATAGTTTGCTGTGATACAAAACAGAGAAAAGCAGCTGGATCCAGGAAATGTTTGATACTTGAATGACATTTTAGCTAAATATATGACTTGAACATTTTACTTTAAAATAAGTTTGAGTTTAATTTATTTGCACAGGTTAAATCAGACAACTTAAAACATAAAAAGATAGCAATGGAAAGTATGTGTGTCCACTCTGAGATGATTGCTGGCCTGCCCACAGTAGATAATAATTAGTGGCCAACATTACTGACCTGAAGACGCTGTGTCTAGTTCATTTTTTAAGCAAGCATGAAGGTAGCTATATTCCAAAACTAGACAACCTGGTGTTGTGTTCACACCAGGCGCGCATAAAACAATTTGCACAAGTGAATTACATCTTAAATCAAGGTAAAGATGGGAATAGACGCAAATCAAGTGGCGCGAATTATGCGAGTAGCACGATTTTCGTGTCATACGCTTATTTGCAAGAGTTAAAAAATCTGAACTTCTGAACAATCGGCATCGAGATCCTCCGTGGACATGTAATGCAAAGGATGTTCATTCATTGATTCAGTGATTTCATGCCCATATGACGCAAGTCAACACAAAATATTCTAACATTCTAATATTCTCTATTCTCACATTTGGTGTGAACACAACATAAGACATGTTCTGGTACCAACCATGTTGGCATTGCTTGTCAGAAACAGGGCTAAATAATGCTCCAAATTCAGGCTAAATTTTGGCAAAGGAACAACTGGCATGGTGATTTTCAGCAGGGTCCCTTCAACTCTCAGCTTATCTGGATGAAAATATTCTCCTGGGGTCCCTACGATTATCCCTTAAACTTGACGAAGCTTGTTCCCCGTAAGTGTTTTTTTTCCTTACTATCAATGTACCTGTCAAATTAAAGCTGTGTATTTACCAGCCTATTTGAAGAACAAAGGACTGCCTACATAACACATTAAAACAGGATTGTTGTGTAACATCAGATAATTAATATTATATACTGAAAAATAAGAATCATTGGTATATCAGTAAGCAGTTTCTTAACTTTCCATATTGACATAGTTTTCAACTTGCCTATAACAGCATAACATAACAGGATTCCGGAAACTCAGTAATGGCTTATGGTTCCCAAGATTTGGGATGTCCTGTATGAAAAAATTCTGGAGGCACCACTGTCCAGGAAAACAAAATGTTAAATCGTTTAGCAAAATTGTTGATTGTCAGTCAACTAATTGATTGGCAAATCGTTTCAGCACGACTAATGCTGCACAGCGTCAGCTAAACACTGTATTTCTGCCTTTCGGGCACCAGGCCTGCACGCGTGTCCCACCCTACTGGGTGTCTGATGGACGTCTGGCTGACCCACATGTTGTCGCGACCCGGATCAGGTGGTGTGACTGACAGTCAGACACCATAAAGACTGCCACAACACCACATGTATCCAACCTCAAACTCAAAATATCTTTCCATTTCCTCGGATTTGCTGCAACGGCACGGGCCCACTTTCACTGAGGGATATTTTCGGAAAACTCAATACAACGACAAATTAAAGCTGTATTTCTCGAACCCCCTGTGGGAGAAAAAACAAGAACAAGACGGTAAAGAAAACAGAAAAAGAGATGGTGGCCACAAAGTCAGAAACATTCTTCTATAAATATTTGCCCTGTTATATTTCATTCAGCTCTGAATGAAGTGCTGCTTCCATTCACTGACTACAGCTGTTGTAAAGTCATGTATGTTCACATGTGGTGCTGAGTCTTAGAATGAAACATTAATGATCTCATCACTGCATTGTGGAAACTGCGACCTCTCCCTCTGTGTCTTGACATGGTGCTATGAACACAATATATAGTATGTTATATATCCAGCACAGGTTTGGGATCCCATTCAGTTTGCTTTTATTGTCCTCATCTGCAAACAGTTTTGGTTTCCTTCGTTCCAAGAGAATATTTCAATACTATAATGACAGCATCCCCAGACATACAATACAACACAAAGTGTGTGTTTATGTACGGTGCAGATGAAAGCCAGGAACACATTGTCAGGCCTGTTCTGAGAAAGGAACAAACTGATGCTGGGAACATTTTTGGAAACAAAAATGCATGAAAGATAAAACTGAAGAGGAGCAAAACAAAAAGAAGAGAGAGGATTAATGACATTGAAAGAAGTTTGGACAGCAGGACCAAGAAAACAAGAGAAATTCAGGGAGGAGGATGAGAAAGAGAAAAATATGGATTTAAGTGTGTGTTCTTCTGGGAATTTGAGTAAATGTATTTATTTTTTGTCTGGTCTGTCGGCTAGTTTTGAGTTACAGCCTTATTTAGGGTTTGTATCAAGATGAAGTTTTGGGTAAGAGTTTAAATTAGGTCAAGATAAGTTAAATTCCAGTTTTCACAACTTGGATCTGAATGTTGTCACTTTGTCTGAGGCTTCTACTGGTGATGGTAACTTTGTAGTCACCAAGTTAACAGCTAAAGTTTGGAAACACAACAATATCTGCTACGTACAGCAAAGTCCAATGGAACAAAGGACACAAACAGCCAGATGATCTGACTGGTTTCTAACAAGCCAGCAGCTCAGCCACATTATCTTAACCACTTCATTTAGTGAAAAGCTGAAAGTGAGCACGCCTGCATTGTCAGTAATGTCAGTTCACAGCCAGTTGGCACCATGGATCGACTACTGAATGGGCTTACCAGGCACAAGCCCAGGGCCCCCCTGGCCCTCACCTGCACAGCATCACTGATAGAGACACAAACCAACCAGGAGAGAGACTCAAAATAACCCCAGAGAAACATAGAGCAACTACAACAAGACTCAAAATGACTACAAAGAGACACACAAAGTGCATAGAGAAACATACAGTGGCCACAAACGGCTGCAAAACAACAGCAAAGAGACACAAAAGGGCTACGATGAGATGCAAAACAACAGCAAAGAGACACAAAATGGCTACTGTAAGATGCAAAGCAACTAAAAGGTTAGCCAAATGACCAGAAAAAGACACAAAGCAACTACCAAAAGGCAACACAGACACAAAAATAACCGCAAACGGATGCAGTACAACTGCAAAGAGACATAAAATGGCTACTATAATATCTCAACTCAACTCAACTCAACTTTATTTATAAAGCACTTTAAAACAACTACAGCTGAAACAAAGTTCTGTACATAGGAGGTCATAAAACAACAAAACAGTGAGATAATAAAAAAGCAGTTAAAACAAAACAAAAAAAACAATTAAAAAAAAAAGCAACAAACAAATAAAAACAGCGAGGTCTCATGCTGGGTTAAAAGCCAGTGAGTAACAGTAACGACCATACACATTTGTGTGCTACTTAGAGATGCAACCATTAATCTATTAGTTATTAATCTATTAAATTGATAGCTACCGAATTGTATAACTGAATAATCTGTATATTTTTTTAAGGAAAAAGAAGAAATTCTCTGATTCTAGCTACTTAAATATGGATATTGTCTGTTTTCTGTACTCCTGTCATTTTGGGCTTTGAGAAACACTAATCAATATTTGTCATCAGTTTATAGACCGAACAACTAATCAATTGATTCAGAAAATAATCAAGAGATTAATCAGCAATGAAAACAATGATTAGTTGCAGCCCTAGTGCTGTTTTGTGTTACTTTTTATTGCATGTTTGTCTGTTCTTTTTTGTTGAACTTCATTTTTACCCTGTACTGTTTGATATTGTGTTTTTTTTTTTGACCTGCCAAAGAACTACAGATGTGATTTAGCTTAAAGCTCTAATCTGATCCAGTGTGTCAAGTGGTGACATTTAACATTTAAAACCATACAAGGTTCCTTTTAAATTGAAAAGAAAAATGATAATAATAATTTATAGTATACAGTAGGACTGAGGGAATAAATAGAAGCAAATCCTCACAATTCCACAAGACAAACGGTGTGTGTGCATTTGTACGTCTGTTGGTCAGCTTGTCTCTCGGTGGATCCGGGCCACAGAGCTCCAGTTGTGTCTCCTCCTCTCATCTGCTCCCAGTTAGCAACATCTTGAACGCTGTACTGCAGCATGCTCCCATGTCGTAAAACACACTGCTCCTCTTCTCACCATATCCTTCTCCCTCTCTCTCTCTCTCCTTCTCTTTCTCACTCTCTGTCTCCTTCTGTACTTTTGTCTGGCACATGGGGTGGAAGATGTTTTTCTCACTTCTCTCTCCCCCCTCTGCTCAACCACGGAAAAAGCAGCACGCGTCCAGCTGCATCTTGGTCCGGACATGGAGTCGTTAAATAGTTTGAAAAATGAACGTCTCAATGGCATCATTCTTGTCTGCGTCCCGTCTCTTTTTTATGTCTGCTCGTGAGCGTGTGAAATATCTGAGGCGACTGAGAACTTCATTACTTTGAGCCCGCCGACGAACAGTGCAGAAACATCCCCGAGTGTTCACCACCTTGCCCTGGAAAGCATCGGTACTGAAAGTGGTGGCCAAGGTTGCCCCCCCTACCCACCAAACACCCTTTCATTCACAGTCCCTGGTGAGCAGTGGTCCTGAGCAGCTGCTGGTTGCCTTTAATCAGAGAGATGTATGGAGGGAGAGCATGAACTTAATGACAATTAACGCATGTAGCTACGATTTCTGGCTCTGAATGCGTTCAAATCCATCACCCAGCACCCCAATTCATAACCATCCTCCCTGCAGTCTCTGCATTTTCTCTGTCCTGCTCAAAGAAACAAATGATAGATTGAACTCTTAATAGAATGTATTGCTACACTGGATTTGCCTAAATATACAGAGGTAAAGCTAAGGCCTTAATGGTTTGACTGATAACCCTTGCCTCTCGTTTTTTCTCTTCCTTTAGAGCCTCCTGTCGGTCCATGACACTATTGCCCAGAAGAGTTATGACCCTGAACTACCTCCACTGCCTGAAGACATCGACGACGATGAGGATTCTGTGAAGATTATAAGACTGGTCAAAAACAAGGAACCCCTCGTAAGTACCATTGTCAGTCATCTTGAGAAATGATGTGTTTGATTCGTGTGTAGTGGTTTTCAGCAGCTCCCAGAAGATTTGAAGATGGTTTTGGAGACTTAACAGATTGTAAAATATTATGTTTTCGAGGCGCCCAAGTGGCCTTGGTGTGAAGGCACCAAACCATAGGCCACAACATCCCTGGAGCCTGGGGATGCCAGGGACCTTTTGTTATGTTGCTCCCCAATTAAGGGATAAAAAAATTTAAATCAAATTATGCCTTCAACATAAATGCATCATCAGGTCCTTTATTATTTGTGGGTAACATCTTTATGTCATGCAATCCTGCAATCTTGGCTCTGTGTTTACTAATCCCTGAGTGTCTGGATACCTCTTGTACCAAAGCAGCATCCACACCACAAGCCGAGCCAATACCATACATGCTTCTGAGGTACTTGCCTGTGGGAATCCAACCCACAACCTTGAAGTTGTAAGAACACCAAAACCGACCACAATTACCCTGCTCTTGGCCACGAGTATTTTCAGCCAGTCTAGGCTCTGTGTCTGCGAACGGCTTCCTTTTCTATCCTGGTCAGTGTTGCTCTCTCATTGTAACATGTTAGTCACGTCTACGCTCTTCAAACACCGTCCCAGACGTCAACAACCACCCGTCTGCCTCAGCCTCGGGGCCCTAACTCTACAGCAGCGACATCACTGCTTGCATTTTCACCCCACCTTTTGACCTCTGTCTGCATGGGTTGTCTGATGGCTGTGTGCATTCCCATCGTGTCATCTAATGCAGCACATTTAGGAATGGGCTTCTGTAATCCCACAAAACCTAATTGGTGCTGGTTTTGGGGCACACCACATACTTTTAGGCTTTTTCAGCTTTGATTATTTTGTTTTGTTGCGATTCCTCGATTCTCTGGACTGACCTCTGAGTCCTGCGACACATAAACACGCCACCACTCAAGCCCTCGACGGCCTGTCAAAGATCTGTCTGTCATCGCAGCACTTTGTTGTGCACTGAGGCCCCGCCCAGCTTTGATCTACGCCGGACATGTCCTGGCCCCGGCCGCCTCTATTTTCACTTTGTGGTTTTCGCCCTGACCACCATCTTGGCTCCAGGCCGGCGCACTCCTCTCACCACACCCCGGGGGAAGGAGAACACACCTAAGCCATTTTTGGGTCCCTGCCTATTGCATGTTTTGCGGAGCTGCTGAACGTAATAATGTGGCTTGGAGGAATTCTCGCTCTCCCTCTCGAAACACATTGTCGCGGGCGCTTCCTGCTCCGGCCTCTCCCGAGTCTGATGTTGGATCGCATTCCCCGAAACCATAATGTGATTTACACCCGCCCCGGTCAGCTTAATCATCTAGCTGGTGTTATTCCATAACATGACCTGATTCTTTTTGTCTCAGTGATTTGGCTCCTGAGAACATCTGAAACACACATTTACGACGTGTGATATTACCTGTTATTGCACAATATAGAAGGTGTTAATTATCTAGAATATATTTTTGTAGTAATATAGTGGCTCAGTTTGAGTTTATAGGTTAAGGGTGAACGCTGGTTATTGTGTGTTTTAAATAGAGAAGGGGCTCCAGTGTTCTTTCGGGGGTCACCAGTGGGTCAGTTTTATAAATACTCCTCCATTTTTAAAGGAGGTTTCATTTAATATGGCTCTTTAAATGCAATATATCATCAGTATCGCTGCAATATTGTTGCAATGGCTGCTTAGTTTTCTACCAGTATATTTAATTATGTTCATTCCCTACAGGCTTTGATGCATAACAGGCTAAAATCTAGATTTATAGCAGGAAATCAAGTCATGATAACTCCCAACCTGTGTTAGACAATACATTTTATTCATAGATGTAACAGCAGCAGCCACTAAATTTACCATTGCAACAATGACATACACATTGGAGTTCTGAAAAGCAAGTTTCACGAGACTGCTGTGGAGCCGTTTCTTCCTTGAAAGCCTTAGCTGCCCTCTCGCTGCCCATAGGACCCACAGGGCACAACTGCTGCCCATAATCTCCTGTGGCTATAATTTAGGCCTGACCATGGCATAGACAGGATTACGCTGCAGGGCATACTTTTTCTGTGTATGCATGAGAGAAAACAAGGGATACTAAAGTGCTGCTAGTTTTGAATATTGTCGTGGCTGTTGTTTAAAGTCTGTTCATAAAAATCAACGTCAAGCTTTTTTAAGATCTAGTGTTGCATTGCATGACCATTGAAACGTCACCAGTGTCACATGATAGACATAAATCTATTGCCACATATGGAGCAAAACAGGAAAATGCCAAAAAAAAAGCTGTTGTGTGGCAGGTTAACCACCGTTTTCACATTGAGATCTGAGGCACATAAGATACATGAATACTCACTGTCAGTATGATATATTTCTGAATAATGTTGTGACAGATACCGATGGACAGTTAATACGTTAGCTTGATTCGGAGGCTGCTGCAGCACTTTGATTCAGTATGGCCACATCAGGCCGTCATCTCCAACTAAAAAAAAAAACAGTTATTAGACCCCGATGACACAGAAAGCATTTGGTAGGTAGAGGCTGGATCATGGGGAGTACCACCAGTTGGTCCAGGAGCTTCTCCTCCATGATGGCCGTTTCCAGACATATTTTAGGATGACTCAGGGGCAGTTTGACAACCTGCTGTCTATCGTCGGGCCGTATAGCTCTGGGTATCCAGCAACTGCTACCACCAGTTTCTCCTCCATTGTTTACCAACTGTAAACTTGTTGTCATGACCACCAAAAGCAGAGATGACGTGAGGCATTTTTACACTCTAAGTTTTTTCAACTCCAGGAGGTCAGAGCACTGCAGCAAAAAGTTAATTCTCAATAAAATCAATTATAAAAAGGTGCCTCCTGCTGCTAAAATGCTTTCTGTGTGATCAGGGCCTTACACATGTCCATGAAAAAAGCATTTGAGAAATAAGTACCTACCAGACTTGTCAAAACTGTAATCCAAACACACATAAAATTGCATTGGTATCTCAAGGATCTTTGGTTTTCAATTAGCATGCAGCAAGTTGGTCGCAGTAATGTCTTAAAAGCGAGTAAAGTTAGAAAGCAGTAGCTGTTAATCTGCAAATGCCTGGGAAGTGTATGTGCAATATTGAATGTCTGTACCTCTGTATAGGCCCACACATTTTAAACTACATTAATAAAGTCATGGAAATGGGGAAAATATTAAGGAAAAGTTTTGAAAATTCATCAGAAAAATGTGTGGAAACCCTGCTGGAAGCATGTAGAGAAAGGCTGCTTAAATGACCTGGAAGATCAGAACAAGAGACTCCACTGTGGCTTTTTTTGGGGCAGGCACTTGGAACATCGGAGAAAGACTTCCATCATCCTGTTTGCGTCCACACACCTACGGTCAGAACCTGTGATTCCTCTCTATCTTGTGACCACTGAAGAATTACCGTGTCCCGAGAGAGTAAGACTTAGATTTGTCAAGTAGCTCCTGTGGGAATGGGGTGAAGTGCTGCAGTAATACAAACTTTCAGGACGAAAATAGGACCTCTACAGTTCCCACTGTATACCGCTGTGTAGCTAAAGGCCTTTTCACACCAAATTTATGCTCCGTAATTTGTCATTCTTATGCGCATTAACCTTTCACACCTTGTCAGCAGTGAATATTTTCCAATAAGATTTGTAGCAGGGAGGAGTGAAATCTGTGAACATACATTACTCTTTGAACTCCTTCTCTTATCTCTGGTATTTTTTTTGCTGCTGCTATTTAGCATCTCAAAGCTCTCCCTTTCTTTCCTAGAGGTTTCAGTTAGACTGCAAAAGAGAAAGCTGGGCAGCATTTTAGACTACATTTATGACAAAATTAGAAAGTAGTACATGCACCAACAGCACCATGTGTTCACTTCTGAACAGCTTGTAATACCATTTATAGACAATAACAATGTTGTTTTGTTCTGAATAAAAATAAAATCCAGTGTCCCAGCAGAACAGCCCATTCCTCTGTAACTTCACATACCCATAAATGTCCTAACATGGCTTTGACATATGTCAGAATTTAGCACTTAGTGAAAAATGGCCCTAATAGTCCTCCTGTTACTTTGTCATTTGTGGAGGTGAAGTTACTCAGTTTTTATGACCCCCTAATTTGACAGTACACTTAAGGGTTCTGCATCCACCTCTGGCCCCCTAACAATTGTCATCCTGTTCATCTTTAAAGTGAAACTGACCCTAATGAACAGTCAGATCATACATTAAGGAAACAGCCAGCAGGTCAGATGCTCACGGTGAAGTCACAGCTATTCCACTAACCAATAAAAAACCCTCTAATTGCGCCGGGTCCTCATTCACTGCCGCACCAAATTGATTTGGATGTGCCCTTTAACTTACAATTTCATATAATCAGCCTGAAATTCTCAAACTTGACATCATAACAACGCGGCTGTACAATATCTAATTTCCTTTCCGTCTCTCATTACTTTGCTCTCTTTTATTTTCTCCGTCGCGTTTTTCTCTGCCTGCCTTTGTCTCATTGTGCAGTTCTGGTTATTGTGGGGAGCGGGCTGCGGTTAGCACGCAGGACCTTTTCCTTGTGACTCATCCATTAAGTTAATTGTGATTAGTCGAGTGGATTGTATTCAGTAGCTCTGATTAATTACTGTC
Source organism: Epinephelus awoara (assembly GCA_035609425.1). Taxonomy (NCBI): domain Eukaryota; kingdom Metazoa; phylum Chordata; class Actinopteri; order Perciformes; family Serranidae; genus Epinephelus; species Epinephelus awoara. Next base: position 6,316,690 of record CM069314.1, read on the forward strand.
ATTTCTCAGCGCGTGACTTCATGCCACATTTTGGTGAAACTGTAAAAACTCTATCTTTCAGGACAGCCTCCCTTTTCTTCTTCTTCTTCCACGTTTTTCTGTTGTACTCCCTGCTCTCCTGCTGCTCTCCCAAACCGGCAGATTTATTAGCTCAAGTGTCGGGACAATGAAATAATTGGGTTTTGGAGAGCAGCATAAACATGTGCGCGCATACAGAAACATCAGCTCTGCCATGTCTTTTTATTGGAAGAATGTGTTATTTTGGATGAGGTTTCAGAACAGTTTTGGTGGGGGGCTAAATTTGAGCGTTTAGGGGCTTGCGTCAGCGCTGAGCATGTGGCGGAGTGGCTGATATACTGGTAAGGTTTGCCTCCGGTGATAAAGGGCTTGAGTGCAGACTGACTAATAGGAGAACTCTGGACAAAAAGTTGGAGGAAGCTAAAATGCACTGGTGTTACACAACTCATGTCCTCCAGCCAAAAAAAAAAAAAAAAACATCCAGGAGCTTTGAGAGCTGAGAGAGGCCTAAAACATGAGCTACAAAGACATCCACCTTAAAAAGTGATATAGTGATACGGCTTTCATTGTTGTTAATGAAACCTTAAATTACTAGTTTCTCCAGATTTATGTGTCATTTTCTAGGTACTGTTGTAGTGATGTGCCATATTTTGACTATTTGTTATCATCACTGGATGAATTACTGGCTAAAGAACATGTTAAAAGAATACTTCATCCCCCCAAATGACCATTTGTATGTCAGTTACTCACCCCCATGTTGAATTTGTGGAGTAAAAGACATTATTTTTCCTCATGGTGGACCAGGAATCCAAAAATAGAGAAAGATCTGATGAATTGAAGTCATAGGGGGCATCGTTTAACAACAGGAGACACAATTTTTGCTTAGATTGTAACATTTAAAACACCTCCACATAAACAGTCTCTTAGAGAAATGAGTGGCTGAGTGTTTTAAATATTATTATTTTAGTGAAAATGTTTTGTGACATCTCACCTTTTATTTCATTTTCCGTTTGCCAACAGACAGGCAGCTAGCCACGTTAACATGTGGAAACATTGTGGCCACTGTCCAAATGCTGGTCTCGACTGATTAGCTAAGATTAGCCTCAGCTGCTCTGCACCGGGCACCAACTGTCAGATGGGAGCTAGCTAGCGACCCCAGTCATTCGCAGTTATTGTTGGTAACAGTAGTTGCTGTGAAACATGGTGGCTATCCAGCGACCCCGTTTTGACCTGCAAAACCCCTTTAGCATTGTTACCTATGTTAGCACCATTAGCTGTGCTGACACTGCTAACAGCGCCAATAGAGATAACTGATAGTTAACAATGCTAAAGAGATTTTGCGGCCCAAAATTGAGCCGCTTACACACCAGAGCAACCTCAAAGAACACCGGACGGTTGGCACAAAGTTTTCACAGCAGCGCTATTGTAAACTTATTATAAACTTTAGAGCAGCAAATTTAACCTGTCGACTGACATGAGAAACCAGCTAAAAATGCTCTGCATTAACCCTGGACATCTCTACACTGGATATATGAGACTCGGATTATGCTGCAAGCGTTGTATGAGTCTTTAAACAGATGTTGTGATAGAGTTTTGTTGTTTAATATTGTCCCCTGTGACTTCAACTCATCAAGAATTTTCTACATTTTGGATTCTTTATTCACTTGGAGACATGCGAGAAAAATGTTCTCTTCCCAAATTCAGCATAACACAGGATGAGTAATTGATGTTGAAATAATCATTTGGGTGGTCAAATATTGCCTTAATTGTCATTTTGTTGCAGTGGAGGAGCCGCAGCTTCATCCCAAACCATCCTGGAAAATCCCTGTCCTCACACACATACAAAATGCGTTAAGTAGCAAAAGACGACTTCCAACGCCCACAGAAGGGTACACCACAGCTGTTGGGGTGACCATTGGTATGATGTGAGAACATTAGAGGCCGACAGTCCTGCTGTGGCCAGCTCTGTTCCTCTCATTTGGATGTTCTGGAAGCCCGGTGACGCAGATGTAAATAGCAGACTTGTAGATGCTCGCCGCGCATGCCCCGCTGTTTTCACGTTCGTTTTATGCATCATTTGATGGCTCGTTCAATGCCACTCAGTCGGTGCTGGCTCTCATCGCTGTCAGAGAACCGCTCATTCAGTTCTCCCACTCAGTTCATCTTTAGTTGTCCTCCTACTAGCACGCCATCTTTCTCTCTCTACGAGTCTCTCTTGGTTCCACTCTCCAAGTAATTTCTTTAATCTGGTTTTGCTGTCAGGCCCGTTTCTCCAGGCACTTTTGTGTATTAAAATCTTTTGTAACACATTTTATTTGAGGTGATGTAAATGCATTATTGCTTTTAAGAGGTTACAGCTTAATTATAATGCATTTTACTGTCCTTCAAGTGGAGAGTTACCCTTTCTCCCTCCTGTACACTAGTATATGGACACCTGTTGTCCAGGGGCATAGATTTATAGATTCACCTATCCACATTCCTGTTCTGCATTTGTGCAAAATTGTCAGTACTGGTGTAAAATTGACACCCTATCCATCCCTTTCTCACTCACTTCTTCCATCCCAGGTTGTTAGGCATCATTAGCAGCCATAAAACGTCTGCTGCCAGGAATGTGACAGGATCAATGTCAGGCTCTATCACTCTCCTTCCTCTCCTCTTCCCCTTTTTCTCTTTGCTCCATGTTGTTGCACACACACGATTGGTTTTCCCATCATGACTGGGTGTCACTGGGTGCAGCTGAATGGAAACTGTAGACTGCAGGGTCCGTGCCATGCAGCTGGTAATGCCAACCTACATAGCGTCCTGCCTGGCACCAGCTAGCATCAATCAATACAACTGTACCACTACTGGGCCTGGCCCCCCATCCGCCCCAGCCACTGGATACCAGTGGATCGGCTGGACTTCTCATTATAGACCCACAAATAGCACCAGTACAACTTGAGAGCTATAGAAGTTGCTGCACATGCAAATGTAGATGACATGTCCAACGTTATTATTGTAAACGCTCCAACTGCGTGATTGATGTCGGCGGATTTTCTTTATTTAATAAGGGAGTTGATAATTGCAACGAGACAGGAAAGTCTTGTGATCGATTCGGTTTTGTGACGAAATTGGTTTTCCATGAATGGCAGTCGCAGGAATGAGCTATTGGCAATTTGACATGCCATGCTTTTCTCATCTGCGGCGGGGCGGGCCTCCTCTGACACAATTGGGACGGTCGGATCGCTGCTGCTCTGATTCCATTTGTCTGGAAGCCTTCACAAGTACACTCGCTCAGATAGACTAAATACATCCACATTATTACGTATTTAAACCGTGCTGGTGTGAATGTATACAGACGCAGGTTTACACGATGAATAAAGTGTGAGATGCTGCTGAAGACCTTGAAGAGACGTTCTTGATTGAGACAGTTCACAAAGAGACGGATTATATAGATGTTTTTGTTTTTTTTGAAGTGAGTTTTCTATTGTCTGTTTACATCAGAATGTGGAAAGCGAGGGGAAAGTAATGACACTGGCTGGGAATTAATGGAGCAGCTAATGAGATTAGAGCAGACAGCACACATGTTAGTGTTTTACAGATAGACCCATGTGCTTTAAAAGCAATACATCTTTCACTTGATGGATTAGGCTGCGGTGCCTTGGGAGCGTTGCAAAGGAAGATGGAGCACCACGCTCTAAAACATGAGGACAAGTGGAGAGCACTGCTGGTGTTGACTGGCTCACTGTGTCATGTTGTGTGTGTGTGTGTGTGTGTGTGTGTAGTGCACTAGGTTCGACTGCATACTATTTCCCTGCTGTGGTGTCTGTCACAGTGTGTGTGTGTCTGTGTGTGTGCACATATAAATAACTGAAATGCAGGTTGCATTGTATGTTAGTGCTTTGTAGTGTACCAAAATGCACAGGGATTAAATGCTTCCAGCTCCCTAATTTTATTGAATATAACATCATTAAGAAGTACTTCACTCTGTGTATCCCATAATGACAGCATTTTATTTCTTAAAGCACATATTGTGAAGCAGCTTACACAGACAGATGGTTTGTCCTGTACTTGAAGGCAAATGATGACTGGTGCTGAAAGGATCCATCCTGAAATTTCATGTAAGATGCAGAATGATGAAACTTGTTTCTTAAACCTGTCGTTCTAGTGTAGAGAAGTATATTTTACACAAGACCCTAAATTAGGGATACTCAAAAAATGCCAGGAGACCAGCGGCCAGTCAATAAACAAGCAATAGCACTTATTAAAACCACAAATTAAATGCCTGTTTTCAACCTTTAAGTGTTTGCTGTCGTCATTCATCTTTGCCAAGAGGCAAATCCAGCTGTAGCAGCCCTGCACAGGTCAGGTGTACGTAGGGGTGTTGCTAAGGTTTGAGGACATTCAAGGCGTAGTTCAAACCACTGTTGGAGGGTGTGTGTTTTTTTTATTTCATTTAACAAGCTCTGTGGAGATGCTTTTGTAGCACACCCAGACACCTTATTTGCAATTAAAGTACAATAAAATCCCAGTGTAAATCAACTTGTTTTTTAATTGTGAGAATGGTCAGCAGGCCACCGGAGATCCTACTGTGGGACAGATTTGGCATGCGGGCGATAATTTGAGTGTCACTGACCTGAGTAATTGTAAAGTACATCATATCCTGCATACGTGTAAAAATGTATAAACCTGCTGCAGAGTCCTGCATGGGTCCATTTTTGAAACCCTGACCAACCCATTACCGGAAATAGTGTCAAAGTCAAAGCAGCACCCGGTGATAAAAGTCCCGCGACTTGACCCACACCCGTTATGTAACACACACAGGCTACAGTCAATCACATTAAGCTGGGTTCTCTGTTCTTGTACTAAGAGTCAAGCGTAGGAGAAGTCTCTCTCACTGGCTGCGCTCGATGTCGGGATGGCGAAATCATTCTGCACAATCACTGTCAGATTAGGAGACATTTTAGCTCCTCCCACCACCATAAAACCTCAAAAGGATCCTCCCTGGTTGTCTTGAACTTGCTGTAGGTTACCTCATCCTTGAGCTGCAAAGTTTCATGGCTGGAGTCCTCCATGTCGGTGACGAATGTGACAGTGGGGTCAAAGGTTAAACTTAAGTCATTTTCAGAGGAGTTTTACTCTTTAGTCAGGTCATGTGAGTGAGTGAAGGGCTGGGAAATTTGTGGATATTTTATCAATATCGTGATACATATTTGATTTTCTCCACATCGTCAAGCCCTCAGAGAGTGTAGATATGTGTCTGTGCATGGGAGTGCATCATAGTAGTTGGTGATACAGATAAAATACACTCTAACAGTTTATGCTATTATATGTAATGTAGTTTTTAAATGAATATTATAGATGTATGAAAAAAGAAATGTGGAAAATGTATTAAGAAACTGTTGGTAGTTAAAATAGTCAGGTAGGAATGTGAGTTTTTGGCGAGTCCAGCTCATAAAATACCTCACACTCTGAGGTACTTAATCAAACTGACGCAAAAATCATTAAAAAATTACAATATTGCATAAAGCTGACATGGAAAAACCTCTGTGTTTGTTCATGTGCTTGTCCAACACTGAGGCCAGCGGCTGTTACACCACCCTCTTAGCCTGTCGAGTTGTGAATGTGAAAACACGCACGTCTTCCAAAGCCACATCTGAGGCATTCCCAGATCCTAATCTCACGGCCCTCTTAAATAAAACGTCTTCCTCCCATCATGTGTAATCATGAACATGGACACACATCCCACCACTCCTGCTCTTTTCCGCTCTGCGTAGCGAGAGCCAGAGAGCTTCGGAGGCTGAATGTGGGCATTGTTGCCCGTCGGGCCGGGCGCTCCTCAGCGGCCCTGCTTCCCAGCCCTGTTTGGAAATGAGAAGTGACATGTGAAAGTGCTGTTTTCTTTAGCCGGGATAACGACAGGGAAAACACTAAACAATCCCAGAGCAGATAGACCTCTCTCTGTGACACAACTGTCTCTTTGTATGCGCTCATACTCCTCTCTGAGACAAGACAAACACACATACAGTACATCATGACTACATATCTGGCACTGTCCAGCTTGTAGCAAAGAGACGGCGATTCCACTCAGTCTACATGGTGATTCATACGGATAGTACGGAAAGAAATACACACTTTTGTTGAGATAGTCGCGCAGATTCACACACCCAAATTCACCGGCACCTGTCTGAAGTACTGAGGTGGGCTGCTAAGTGTGTTTTCATAGCAACTGGGTAATGACTTGCACTAACATTAAGGTTTAAAGAGCCAGAGAAGGGAAAAGGAAAGAGAGGGTGGAGGAAGACAAATGAAGGTAAGTCGTTCCGTCACAGGGCCCTCTGCATCACATTACCTGGCAGCTTCTCCTGGAATCTCTCCCGCTCGCTATAATTATCATAATAATGACCTGCAATTTTCCTTTTTCTCAGTGTACTTGTTAATTACGACTGGAAGGTCAAGACTGGGGTTAAGGAAATAAAAAGCGAAACCAGAGCCTGGTGTAGTGCGAGACGCAGACTAGGAATGAAAAAAAAGGAAGGGTAGAGCGGGGGGAGTAGCTTTTATTAGTTGCAATCACAAGTGATTTAATAAAACAGGTGGAAAGGCATGCGGCAGGTCACCCAGAGGGGATTGGCCAGCAGCGGCAGCTCTGTTGCATCAGCTCGAAAAATCATTTGACATAAAACCTCGGGTACCTTTCACTGCTCTGCGGCTTCTTTCTTCTTTCTCCCTCTTCGCAACAATAATATAGATTTTCATCTGGGCTCCTGCTAATTCTTTACAGCGCTGTATTAATCTTTATAGGTGACCATAAGAATCAATGGATTTTCTGATCATGACCGAATACACTAATATTACATGATTTTTACTCCCTCTGAGCAGCGCTGCAGGCTGTGGCGTCTGAGGAAGTATGCAAGAACTCATAAATATGCTGGACTCAGTGCGCGGAACGGTCATGTGTGTTATGTGTGGGGGGCTCTATGCCATCTCAGTGAGGTAAGATGAAATGACACACTCCAACACCAGATATGATTGGAGGTAATTGTATTTTAATGTCCAGGAGGCCCATTCCCACTTTGTATTTGGTTTTTCCATGGCCGACATCTGGTGTGAAGAACGCCAGCATGTGTTTCCACTACACTTGTATTTATACCTCTAAACACAGCAGTCAACACAGCAGTCGGCAGGAGTTTATTGTCGCTGTTACACTTTTGCTGTTAAGTGACATCATGTCAAAACACGTCGGCCTCTCCACCCGGGCCACTCGCGTTTGTTTTCCCTTGTCGCTCTCAATTTGGAGGGAGAAATAATGTTTGTCAAATGCCACAGCGTTGGGTTCGGTTCACGGGGCGATGTTTTGAGTGGTCGTTACGGGCCGAGGGCCGTGTGTTTGAAACGCGGCACCGTGCTTGTTTTCCCTGGCGGGTTAGGAACTGTGGAGTGGCTTCACTTGTGGCCACGGCTAAGGTAAAGAGATCCTCGGATCCCTCTTTTCCACCGCGGCGCTTACTAGACAGGCCACACATAGCCTGCCCTAGACCCCGAGACGTGTGATGAGCCAGGCCAAGACAACTAGCCAGCCCTCTCGTCATCCATACAACCCCGAGTACAAGCCAGCCAGCTTCCATCATGTCATCCAGCCATCCATCCACTCCATCAGCCAGAGGGCACTCTAATTGCCCCATAAAGACTTAGCTCGCCAGAAACTCATTGCGGCCAATCCCAGCCAAGCTAACATGATGAGACATCCAACATTCAGCTTGTCTTACTCCTCTTATCTGCTGAAGTTTCATGGCACTACTGTGCGCTGACAGTTCCCTGGACAACCTCGCCTCCATTCCATTCCCTCTAATAAACACACTCTCATACATGAGGGGATCCAAATTTCAGTCCCTATTCTCCCTCTTTTTTCTGCACTCTATGAGGTGTGAGCCATTTGTCATCACATACTTAACGTGGCTGCCATGTCAGCATGTGTGCTCCAGTGCATGCGCTGGGAGGGGTGATGGCTTGATACGGACAAGCGTCGCTCCAGTTCTCCTCATCACACAGCAGAGACTAAGCCTTTGCGTTTTGGCGAGCCCAACAATAACAATCAGAGGCATTTATGTGTTAGAAATGGGGGAATAGAGCTGGGAGCAGCGGCTGCATATGGAGCTGATCACGTTAGGAGTGGAGGCTTTGGATCGCCTTACTGATGACTAATTGACCACAGCTAGGAGGCCCTCCTTGGTCCACGATGACCCCCCTCTCATCTCTATTTTTGACTTTCTCTGCCTTCTTCCCCTTAACATTTTATTCCTGGAGAGACTTGAGTCTATTTTTATACTCAAATAAAGTGCAAACTGCAGCGATAGTTAACAGGAAGAGCGAATCAGCCCCGGACAACATCACCATCTTGTGAGCACACCATGCTATCTTTTTCTGTGCAAACAGAGCAGCTGAGCCACTTGATGGTTAAGTGGCGCCTTGTCTCTAATTGCTAACATAGCGTAGCCCATTCATCAGGCTTAGTGACTGTCCAGCATCAATCATCCAGTCTTTTGAGGTTTCTCTCGGGCCAGTTTGGCCGGACTTCAGGTAGAAGCTCTCATAGAAACACACACGCAGACACGCTCGCATGCACACAAAAAACACACCTACACATGCTGTCACTCATGCGTGTATGTGCTTTGACAGACGTAGACGTTCCCCTTCTGACTTCCTGTACTGTTTCCATGCGCAAGGAAAAGTCTGAAATGGCTTCCATGTGCCAGGAGGCGTTGAAGGCTCAGTGTAAACGTAGCCATCGGTTTGTACTAATGCTTAGCTGCTACAACAGGAAGCCCATCTTAGTGCTTGAGGGCCCTTACCTACCTTGTTTCTTCCTTATGTGTGCCCCACACACACATCATGCAGCTTATTTAGGTTCTAGCCTGTCTGTTTATGTATTTGTTTAACAGAGCAAGGACTCCTCATTAGTGGCCATGCATGGCTGGATGCTGATGATAGCACCCATAGGGTATCAAGGGGGAGGTGATGCTGAGTTCAGGATGTTGGATTTGCCCCCCTCGTTCCAGCTGCCTCTCAGTGCTTCCAAGCTATTCGTCAGGCCTCCAGGAGAGGCTGATGCACCCCTGGAGGATTGAGAGAATGAAGTCTGACTGTAGATTGTGATGAGGTGGAGGGGGAAGTGTGGCGAACCCGTGATAATCAAGGGTCTGGGAAAAATTGGGTCCTACAGAACTTTGGAATGGCGAAAGAAAAACGTGAATATGTGAGGTGTTGTTGATTATTCCAGCAGTTTGTGGCTGATTTGAAACTCGGCTCCTTTAGACTTCCTCTACTTACTACCTGAAGATAATGAGGGCCAGGTTGCCTTTACTGACATGAACTGACCTCTGCTTTTTCTCACACCTGTTTGCTTTTAGCAAAGACTTCTCTTCCTCTATTTGCTTCTACTTTTTGTCTTGCTCTTTTGTTTACCACCTTAAGATGGTGTTGTGCTTCTGTTAAGACAACCGAAAGTTGTTAAAGGGAACCGTAGGTCGCAGAGGAGCCGATGCTCACATCTCCCAAATTTCAACAACGCATCACGCAAGCTGAATTGTAGATCCATGTAGGTTCACCTACGTGCAGCCCAGAGTGGCATGTTTTAGCCTTCAAAATCAGAGTCCGGCAACACTGCATGCTTATCCTGATGCTTCTGAAGTATTTCATAGACTTGATCTCACTTGTATAGGCTAAAAAATATTTATATGTAGTATGAGTGTAACAGACTTGCAGAGTCTAAACTGAATCCTTTTCTTATAATAAGGTGTTTCTGCTTTGTTGTTTCGGTGAATTGTTGTAAAGCTCTACAACAAATAAAACAACTTGTGAACGCACCTAAAAAAAAACCACACTTCATCTCACAGGACTCTCATGCCCAATGTTGATCTGTTTTCTGACCCGGCCAGTTGGAGCTGATCTTGCATATTTTTGGGGCTGCAGTAGTGCAGGTCATAGGGACCAGGGTCGGGAATGGCAGGTATAGGTTGTGTTTGTGCGTGTGTATTTCGGACCTGTGTGTATATTCCAACAGAGTGAAAACTAATTGATCCTCTGGGATTAATAAAGTATATCTTCTTACAAAGTATTCTTCTTCTTCTTCTTCTTCTTCTTCTTACCCTGGCAACAGCATGCGCCAGTGACATTGACTTGTACCGATTCATTCCACTTTACACAAGCTTCTGTAATATCATCGTAATAATGGCCCACAAGAGCCACATACAGCCAGCAAATCATCTGTGGTTTTATTAAGACCAGTGAGTTAATCCAGAGTAAATATAGTCCAAGTATAGTCCGGCTTCGCCTCTGGGGCTGATTATTACATTGTGTTTGTATTTTTTATCACTAAAAGTTGAATCACACAGATGGCCTATGTCTGCTACTGGTGTTTTTTGCTCTCTTTTTTTGTATACAGAGAATTACCCAATTTAGTGACAGTCATTGCCTCCCGACATGCAAATCTTCCACCAAAACATGTTCACTCCAGACACTCTTTTGCAAGAGCGCGGTCGCTGCATCCTTGGCTTCGCGCCACTAAAGACATTTGTCATTGGTTGAGAGTAGTGGTTTACAAACTTTTTGTGCCCAAGGCACACCAAAGGGCAAGCCAAAATCTCAAGACACACTTGTATTTATATCTGTGCACAATAGCTTTTATAACGTGTGTTATCACTCTTATCATGACCTAAGACAATAAAAATAAGAAAAAATAAGATAGGTAGCTTTACAATAAAGTGATTTGTTGTCCTATTTGTGGCTTTCTTAGAGTTTGTCTATTATTCTTTGTTAGAAATGGGTGTGCACAACATACTGATACAGTCAATTAAAAAATGAATTCATAACTTTTTGTATAGGCCCAGTTAACTACTGCATGAGGAATGTTTGGTTTCCACGAAATCCTACAGCACACCTTTATTGGCATCACTGTACACCAGTGTGCCGCAGCACACCATTTGAGAACCAGTGGTTTAGAGAAATACAAACAACCCAGAGCATTTTTCCCTCTGTAGCAGAATAATAAAATGATAATGTGCACTTCCAGACCTTTATCTAGCGCTGACACTGTGCTGTGAAGATAGGTTTGGCTACACGAGACTACATTCCTCATTGATCTCACTCCCTGTCTCTTTGGTTACTTCTATCTTGCTCTCTCATCATATTTCTTCTATTTACATTTTCTTCTTATTTATTCACTCATTAGCTCACAGTCTTACACTCAACCCTGACCTCTACTCATTTATCTACAGTCTGCCTCCCTCACTTCCCTCCCAGTTAACTTGTCAGGCCTGACTCTGCTCTGGTCTTCCACTTACCCTCCAGTCTGGCTCGCTCGTGTTGCCACTGGAGCGTTTTGGCCTCTCTCAGCTTTCCTTATCAGACAGAACTCATTTGGCTACCGTACCAGGGCTGAGTTCAGACTGGGGTTGGCCAGATTAAGAGGAGAGGTTCCCCCTCCCTTCATCAGTTCCCCTCTCCCTTGCTTCTGGCTTGGCCTGCCTGTGTAGGCCCATCACGTTAAAGGGCAGTGGGTCAGATGAGAATCATGAAGAATAAAGACTTTAAAAAAGGCGCAGCTTCAAATAACTTGTTGAAGAGAGTCAGTGAAGTGTAAACGGAAAATGGGCATGGGCAAATTTGTCCACCAACACCCAAGTTTGTTTCTCTACTGGTGTAAAAACTCATAAAGCATGGTGGTTTAAATGGGGATAAAATGGTCTCCTTGCTTCCCAGGGTTCACGACCCCATCCGTTCGTGTTTGCATGCTAAATGTGCTGCTCTGTAATCACCATTGCCACTTGCAATAAAAGTCGTAAAAGCGGTGTTTCTAAATGGCATCAGGGTTTCAGCATGTGATTTAAGCCATATGTGTCAAAACACGATTTATATCTACACACCATATGTGAGCAGATTCCATAGATAGGCATGGACGTGCGGTGGAGAGCACGTCTGTGGAGTTTATGCACACAGCCTATTGTCGTTACAAAACTCTGAGTCCAAGGCTGCCTCTCTGCTGTTTAGTTAGCCTTTAGACTGCCACCAGCCACCAGGGACCCCGGGGACACAATAAAAACATCCATCATACCACTGGCCATCAGCCAGCCTGAAAAAGGAAAGTCCGAAAGAAAAAGCAGAGAGAGAAAGTTAATGACCACATGTCTGAATACTCCTGTGAGATTTCCTGCAGACTCCCCATCACACCCTGTTGTCTGTCACAGTCCGTCTCTTTTCCTGCAGCGCTCTATTCTTTCAGACACACACACACAAAAGGCCTCTCTGTCTGTCTCGGGGCCATTGCATCACAGACAGCTGCTTTAAGTCACACTGAGGGGTTATATGTGACCCTGACACCGGGGTCTGACAGTGCCTTCTCCTCTCACTGACCTGCTCCACTGATTTCTCTCCTACTGCAACCTCTCGGGTTTCTATAATAAGCCCAATTATTCTATTAGGTCCGCAACTCTCTGCAGACCCTACCACTGTCTTATCCTGATGTCCTTCCACATCTCAACACCTTAAAGGCCTTGAGGAAACCATTATCTAGGAGGAAAACCATTAGGTGTGAATAGGTCGTGAAAACAACCAAGATGACACGCTAATGGCATCGACGAAGTGGCACAAACCAGAGACTCCTTTAGTCTTTGAGGGTTGTTTTTTTTTTTATCTACTTTGCTTTCATCGATGGTAGTAGCCAGAGCTACTTTGGACCTGTCGAAGGAACACCGGAGCGGCGTGACTCATGGCAAGCCATTGCACTCAAGCGGTCGACCTGGGCGGCAATGGATTAGGACAGTTGAAATAAAGCACGGCTGCTGAGCGGCGTGAGGAAGGCTGCGAGCCTGTTCCTTTTTTTTGCAACAGAAATAAAAACAATCTTTGGGGATGATGGGAATAGCAGCTAGGAAAGGGTGGAAGGATGAGTTGCAGCCCCGACAAACTATGTGTCGACTAGACGGCGCATCTGTCTGGTTCGGGTCGTCAGGCCCAAGTGAGGATGACGCCACACGTGGGGTTGCAGTTTGTGATCCTATTCTATCCTAGATCCCAGCCAGGCTGGTGCCTAAATGGTGTTTGTGGGAGGGCTGTGACAGGTTGGCACCCATTAAGCCTATTGTTTTATGGTTAAAGGAAGAGGCTTTTTGGGTTTACTGGTAAATGCATCACCACTGTCATTTCAAATAAGGAAGTTGAAACCCTATCCTCTTCTTCGTGTGTCTCTCTGGCCGAGCACCAAGCCCATAAAGGAGGACAAGGAGGGCTTGAGCGACTGTGTGTGTTTGTGTGTGTGTTTTGAATCTGCTGCCTCCTACCTGCTTGGCCCTCACCTCTCTCTGTAGGCCACTGATGCCTTCGGCCACTACTGCTGCCGTGACAGAGTGAGTCAGAATATCAGAAACATCCTGTTAGATTATTACGTTCACCAGGTGTAAGCCTGGAGGGGTCATGTGTTTAGTCGTGTGTGTGTGTGTGTGTGTGTGTGTGTGTGTGTGTGTGTGTGTGTGTGTGTGTGTGTGTGTGTGTGTGTGTGTGTGTGAGTGTGTGTGTGTGTGTGTGTGCGTGCGTGCGTGCGTGCGTGCGTGCGCGTGTGTGTATTTGTCTGTCTCTCTGCAGTAACTCTTGCATACTACTAAACCAATCAGCCTAATGATCTCCATCCATCCGTCCATCCATCCGTTCGTCCATCCATTTTCAACCACTTATCCGAACCTGGTTCTCGGGGGCAGCAGGCCAAGCAAAGTACCCCAGACATCCCTCGCCTCAGCAACACTTTCTAGCTCTTCTTTGGGTACCCCAAGGTGTTCCCAGGCCAGATGAGATATGTAATCCCTCCAGTGTGTTCTGGGTCTGCCCCGGGGCCTCCTACCAGTGGGACGTGCCTGGATCACCTCTAAAGGGAGGTGCCCAGGAGGATCCTAATCAGACGCCTGAACCACCTCAACTGACCTCTTTAGATGCGAAGGAGCAGCGGCTGTACTCTGAGCTCCCTCCGGATGTCCGAGCTCCTTACCCAATCTTTAGCCACCCCACGGTGGAAACTCATTTTGGCCGCTTGTATCCACGATCTCATTCTTTTGGTCACTACCCAGAGCTCATGACCATAGGTGAGGGTTGAGACGTCGATGGACCAGTAAATCGAAAGCCTTGCCTTCCAGCTCAGCTCCCTCTTCACCACAACGGTCCGGCACAGTGCCCGCATCACTCCAGATGCCGCGCCAAATCACCAATCCATCTAACATTCCATTCTACTTTCACTTGTGAACAAGACCCCGGGGTACATGAACTCCCTCGCTTGAAGCAGTAACCCTCTCCCAACCTGGAGGGGACAGAGAACCATGGCCCCAGATTTGGAGTGCTGCATCCCGATTGCTTCACACTCGGCTGCAAACCACCTCAGTACATGCTGGAGATCACGGTGTGATGAAGCCAACAGAACCACATCATCTGCAAAAAGCAGACATGCAGTACTGAGGTCTCAGCCTAATAATATGTGGGCACATTTATGCCCGTATGCTCAAGGACCTCTCGTGGTTGCAGTGATTCAGCATAGTTGAAAAAACAGTTTTATTGACTGTTTCATACCATCATGGACTGCTGACTCCTCACTCCCCTAAACCTGCTGGTTAGGGACCACAAGTCCTCAACAATATCACGTGGCAAAAAGAAAAAGGCATTTTCGTCTGAAAACAAGCTTTACCTGATCTGTTGTAGGCCACATTTTGGCCTTCGTCATGGCTCAAAAACAGATATCCATACCAAAGTTTGGTCTCATTTTGAACCAGAGGATCTGCAGATTTATTCCATCATATTTTATTAATCACTAAAGAAAAAATGTTGTGTTATCTTTGCTGGCATCTTGACTGTAAGGGAGCCGGGAGGGACAATTCCACTGAGGCCAGCTGAGCCAGTTGTATTGTCTAGAGTGGCGAAACCAGCACCGGCAGCTGACTGATGGAGATCTGCATTCTACTCTGTGCACTCTGTGCACTCTGTGCTCTAGTTCAATGTGAAATTGATGGAAAATTTTACTTGGCATGCTTATATTGAGTCATTTACTTGATCTTTCATTGTTTTATTGAAGAAATGTATGCAGAATTGAGTCTTTTAAGTGAATTATTGATTTAAACCTTTGAGCTTTTCTGCCCTGTACTGACACTGCTTTGATTTACACATTCAAATGATTCTTGCATGTTTTGTGTATCACCCCAACAACCAATTTCGAAGGCATCTGTCTCATAGTAATGAAGTGGAAATGCCACGTTAATGTGTTTTGCCATTCTTAGCATGTATTCACTCTTTGATTTCCTATCAAGTCAGTGCATACATGTGTGGGAGGTGCAAAGATCACAGAAGAACATTCACATATTTTAAATGAAATAGGTAGTGTGTTAAATGAACTAACTACCTGCACCATGTCATAACTTTTATTTTATGTATTATATTTATATACCTTAAAAGCACCTACGTAAGACATCAGAGATTTTTCTCTGTTTATTCTTTAAAAGACATCCATTTTTTTTCTGGAAAAGTAATCATAAATCAACCATTTGGATAATGAGCATTCTCATGAGTATGCAGTTTATGTCCTTGAATTTCGACCAGATGCTTCTTTCTGTCATTTTGAGCTATCATCATTTGACATTTGAACAGTCCAACTTGAAGCAGAATGGAAATGCAGCGCGGATCATCCAGTTTTTCATCATTCTCTGTGATTGCTTTGCAGGGAGCAACGATAAGGCGTGACGAGCGCACTGGAGCCATCCTCGTGGCCCGGATCATGAGAGGAGGGGCAGCTGACAGAAGCGGTCAGTTTTTCCTCTTTTGTCTACCAAAACATTTGTGTGTGAGCCTGCAGTGTGAAAGTACTTTATATCCCAACAGAATTACATCCAGTGTCTAACAAAGAGGGGATGTATTCAGGGATTATCCCTGCACCTGAACACACCAAAGTCTGTGCCATAAGTTGTCCTTTTCCACTTTGTAAATATGAACACAAATGACAAGTATACAGTGACGCTCTTCTTGCTGTCCACGTGTTTTTGGTTTGATTGTGTGTTCATTGTGACCAGTCTGTTTTTCAGCTCTGCCACAGTAAAGCCAAAGGCAAATTTCCACATGTGTTGACAATAATGTTTTGATTCTTTTCCAATCTCAAATGCCACCATGGCGATAAACAGTAATCTGGGGTACTGTACACATCCCGGGGCTTTGTGAGCACTGGACTCTTACACAGTAGCTCACTTCTATTAGGACAGTCGATCGTCAATATGTAAACTTTGTGTTTGTGTGTGGCAGGGCTGATTCATGTAGGAGATGAACTGAAGGAGGTCAATGGAATCCCTGTGGATGACAAGAAACCAGAGGAAATCATTCGTATTCTGGTAAGCCTCATCTGTTTGTGTGTGTGTGTGTGTGTGTGTGTGTGTGTGACTGCATTCTCCCTTGTGTGTGTGTGTGTGCTGTTCAAGGCTTTCTCCCGTGTTTCAGCCCCAATCCCTTGGCGAAAATAACATTCCTTGTTTGTGATGGCAAAAAAACCTACTCTAACTCATCCAGGACCACATGCTCTCCCGTCACAGCGCTGAAAACCAAGCACTGGCCTTTCTCTACAAGTCTTCCTGGCCTTTAGACCACATACATCGAGCCGCACGGTCCCCCCTGGATTAGATTGATGCTTAGTAGTTCCTCCAAACAGGCTCCGCCACAGGCCTCAAATAAGCTTCGCCGTGGGCCTGAACTCTGCCAGGGGGGGACAACTGGAGAGAAAAGAGAGAGTCTCTTAAACTCAGGAGTCCGTCTCAGACACAAAGGCCTCTGGAGCTGATGATAGCTTTCATCACTCCTCCTTTTACCCCCACACATACTCTATATCCCTGCCAAGCAGAGTCATCCAATCCTAATAACCCTTCCATTGTTGAAAAATCAAACAGTGCTTTGCGTCATGTGACTTTCATTGGATTAGGTGCCTTGTGAAATATTTGCAGGACAGATGACTGGTGTTTCCATCCCCTCCACTTGGACCTAAACTGCTGTATCTGTCTTGCCTTTCCCAATATTCAGGCCCAGTCGCAAGGAGCGATTACCTTTAAAGTCGTCCCCGGCGTCAAGGAGGAGGCGCCAACCAAGGAGCCAAAGGTAGGTCTTGTTCTGGCATAAGCCTTCTGTTGATTGGGTTACACTCATCGACTTAAAAATCAGAGAGTGTCTCTGCTCCAGCATGATACGTTTTTGTTGGAAATCTGAAACAAGTGATGAATGAACACGGAAAGTGGAGAGCTGTAATATGGTAATGAGAAGAGCATATACAGCAACGGGGCCAGATTGTTGAACCACTACCTGAGTTTCAGTATCAGCGACAAATTTAGGATAACTTTGAGGAAACCCTGTTTTACTTTGAACACGTCCCCTTCACATATTCAGAAGCATTCAAACCCAGACTCACGACCCCACCTTATTTCTTCTGTCAGATTTTTGCTCCTGCATGTGTCTACTGTATCTTTCCTCCTGACTGTCCACACCAAACACATTTTAGTCATGTTAATGCATAGATAATACATCTATCAGCCATCCAAAATCCACAGAACAGTCGTTAGTTTCCTTTTAAAATGTACACCAGACAAGTAACGGCTTCATTCGTACAACCCAAAGTATATTTTCCAACAGATGGCATGGAAAGTAGAGACAGTGGCTTCAGAAACTATTTTCCCACCTTCACTGACGGCCCAAGACAGCGGTTCAGAGCCGGTTCAGAAGCAAGGCTTCAGGAGTTTTAGTAGAGGCAATAGAAAGTGACAGAATAGAGGAGGTGAATGAGTGGTACAAACAAAATGTAAAATTGCCTCTGTGATGAGCACAGTAAAGTGTAGTAGTGGTAGCAGGACCAGTCCTTTCTCACAAGAGTAGATTTAAGGCGACAGTGACCTTCAGACAGAGCGGTTGCTGCCATCAAGCAACATCAATGTTCTGTGTTCCCATGCAGTTAAAAAGAGCAGGTCGTAGCTTAAAACAGTGGAAATGTTTTGTATTATGACACAGTTATTAGAACAAGTTTTGCTAAAAATCTGTTCATATTCAGACCAGAGAATCAAACTTTGAAGCTGATGTTGCCTCAGTGGTGGTTTCTTTCTTAGATGTGTCTGTTTTCTGCTGGTGGAGCCGTGTCTCATGATTCAGGGAACTCAGATACCAGTGAAATCCGTTCCTGTGTTGTTTCTCTTGCTGAAGTTTCTGCGGTTGCCATGGTGACGGAGGGAGCTGGGCAGCGAGTTGAGAAAGATAAAACCATCATAAACTCCAAATGCAGCGGCAAAGAGCTGTTCACGCTCACCTCGCTCTCTTTGCTGCTGCCATTTCCGCCTCAAAGCCCCTTTAGTGTTTAGGTGTTTGTTCAGAAGTTAGTGGTGAATTGGTTCTTAGTAAAAAAACAGTTATAGCTGGAATCAAGTAACAAAAACATATTTTTACAGAACTCACCATGTAGTGCTTTGGCTTCACTCACTTTCCTCCAAGCCCTCTACTTTCTATGCCTCTGCACCGGCAGTAGCCGTGGCTGGAGGCAGTATGTTTTCAGGTTGTCTGTCCGTCCATCTATCCATCCCATTCTCGTGAATGCAATATCTGTAGAACACCTTAAGAGAATCTCTTCAAATTTGGCACAAACGTTCACTTAGACCCAAGGATGAATTGTTTAGATTTTGGTGGTCAAAAGTCAATGTCACTGTGATCTTGCATCCATCTCATTCTCAAGAACATGATATCTGAAGAAGGTCTTGAGGGATTTTAATTTTTTTAATTTTATTTATTTATTTATTTATAAACCGGACACGTCGTCAGCTGTCAGCATGCATAGGAGTCTGGACAGACGTAACTATAACTTGCTAACTAACTATGAATTGCTTTGCATTTGAACACACCCTCAGCATACTTTATAAATGGTTTTTGTTTTTTTTTATAGATATTTTTGGGGCATTTTTGCCTGTATAGATAGGACAGGTAAGCGTGAAGGGGGAGAGAGAGAGAAGGGTAATGACATGCAGCAAAGGGCCACAGGCTAGAGTCGAACCCCGGCCGCTGCGGCACCAGCCATGTACATGGGGCCCCTGCTGTATCCACTAAGCCACTGACGCATTGTACTTCATAAATGTTTGAACACGTACATGAACAAGAACTTTAACAAAGAAAAATAGAAAACTATTATCCAGTCCAGACATTCCTCACCAGCATTTCTGTTGGTACCCAAAAAAAACATTGAGGTTTGATACGCAGCCACATGTAAGACAAGATTATCTTCATTCATGTTGGACCGCTGCACCAGGAGACAGTAGCTTGTAGCCATCCATTCTGAGGGTGGTTTAGCTGACACTCCAATCAGCATGCCATCATTCTCACCCACTGGGGTGTTGATACACCATTTCTCACACGCCCATCTATCAGTAGCAGACAGAAGCTGGATCCACTCGCTGGTTTTAAGCTCCAGGGTCGAAGGCCGTTTATCATTACTAACAACGCAGCCCACCCTGCATGTGTAACAGAGGTGTACAGGACAGGGTGGGCCACTTACATCCTTTGTCATCGTGTAATGGTTGGAGCTGTCTGGCCGTCTGACAAACAGTGTGCCGGCGCCAAACACTCAGCCACTCCTTCATGAAAATAGCCCGCTTACATCAGGTAGTGTAGATGCATCAAAGGGGCAGCTAAGTGGCTGAGCATCCACAGGCCAAATAAACCGAGCCAAGTGACGAGAAGCAGCTTGTAGATGTATGGGTATATTCTGCCGGAGGGTTTAGCAGCCAACGTGGCTGTTATGACCCAAACAAAACATCTCTCTGTCTGAAACATAACTTTACTACATGGCACAAAGCACTCTTTAAATCAAAAGGACATCGAAAAATGGTGATCTAGCTCTCCCTTGTCTTCTCTCTCTTTTTCATACACATACAAACTTTCCTTCCCTCTGTTTTCTCTTTCCACATGTACCGAGGTGTCTTAGGAGTGATAACTCATCCTGACAGAACTCAATTTGGACAGAAGACGCAGCAAGGTGCTTTAGGTTGCAACTTGCCGCCCATAGCGGGGAAAAGATGTCAGAGATTTTTCCACTATGAGGTCCAGCCTCCTTTGTGTTGATGAGTTGTGTCCACCCCCACTGCCAAAACAAATTAGAACAACTCCTTAAAGAAAGGATACAACTTTTTCTCTGCATTGGTTTGTTCCTGTAATGTGGAAAGATTAGTGATATTAGATTGTGTTTAGAATTAGAGCACGTCAATGGGTGGAACAAAGCACGTCCAACTGGAGCCTCTGACTCAGGAGATGTTAAGTCTCGCCACACTTGGAAGACGGTGACAGGGCTTAGTCCATCGTAAAGTGTTGATGGAACCACATGGTGAAACTGACTTGGCCAGCGGTTACAGGTTTCAACTTCTGATTGCAATGACCTTTCTAGAATAATCACCCTGAGCGTTGGTGAAGCACCTTCTGTGTTTGCCGTGATGGCTTTCCTGCAGAGTTCACACTCCACGCAATGGAGGGAAAGGTCATTTACAGTGAACCGCTGCTTTTTCCTGTTGTGCCCTGAATCCAGCTCTTTGTTTTCCTCCCCCTCCCCTCCTCCGCTGTATGCCCAGGTGTTCCTGAAGGCACTCTTTGACTACGACCCTAAAGAGGACAAAGCCATCCCATGTAAAGAGGCTGGACTGGCCTTCAAGAAGGGCTCCATCCTTCAGATCATGAGCCAGGATGATGCAACCTGGTGGCAGGCCAAGCTTGAGGGGGAAGCCAACCCCCGTGCCGGCCTAATCCCATCCAAACAGTTCCAGGAGAGGTAAGAAACAACCTCTTCTAGATCTGCCTGTCCTGTCTACCGTTATGGCTTAACAAGGCTGACCCAACTGTCTCTCCTTCTGTCACAGTCACACAGGTTTCACCCTCTTTCTCTTTCTCTCTCCCTTTTCTCTTTTATTTTTTTTTTTCTTGCCTCACACTGCCAAAATAGTCTGGATTTCCGCACAATGTCTGGCCCGAAATGAGTAATGACAGAAAATGATAGTGCTGGTACCGATCCACTTTGGATGGCAAGTGGATGGAAAATCGCACATCAGTGTGCGCTCGGACGGCCGCACTTGATGTGCAACACAGAGCTCAGGAGGCCGGGGCAGTTTCTTGGCAGCTTCCACGAGCATCGGAGGAGGGGAAAAACACACACTCACACACACAGAAAGAGGGAAGGAGGAGAGCAAAAGAGGAGCAAGAACATTCACAAACATTCAGATTTAACCCTGCTGTCCTGTCAACGACAAGTGTTCCTCCTTCACCTCCTCACTCCTTCACCTCCCCTCTTTTCTTTCACCAGTCTCGGCCGACAGAATGAAACTGGTGGATATTGAAGCCTAGCTGGGAGTGTTTATTATTCCCTAAGCAATCGTGAAAACTGATGGTTTTATTGTGCCTTTTTTTCCTCTCTTTCTTTATCCTCCTCTCTCTTCTTTCAGGAGATTTGCACTGCGGCGACCTGCTGCGACTCTCCAACCCCAGAAGACCTTGAGCCGGCGATCATGTAAGTATTTATTATCAGAACATGACAACACACAGCAACAGGTGGGAGATAATGCAAAGATGGAATAGGACCTAACAAACGGGGAAAGCCAGGGATGTTACTCAGGACTCATCTCTGCACTCTGGGGTCGCTGCTCAAGTCTGCCTGTCATCAGAGGAAGTGTTGTGTCTGGGTTTACCTTCCTTCTTATTTTCCTGTCTGCTCCATGTTTCACTCTCTCAGCCTCTTCCTAGACTCTCTTTCCTCTGTCCCTCTCCGCCTCTCCATGTGTTGATGTGGTCTAAGTCATGCAGTGGCTTTAATGTGGAGAGGGAGGAGGTTTGCCCTCTGGAAAACCTCTCAGAGCCTTTTACACCTCCCAGCCAAAACGCCAGCCAGCGTACCCATCCAGCTCACCTCTCCACATCTCAAAGCGCCTAATGACAGATTAATGATCTGATTCTAGACCTACAGATGTGATAGAGGCACAACACTGCTCTGCAGAGCGCATTAATGTACCTTATTATTATGAGCCTGTACAGTGACCCCAAGCCTGGCCGGTCAGTGCAGCAGAGTCAGGGAGAACGCATCAGCAGGAGTGCTTCGCGGAAATGTGCTATAACAAGCCTGGTTGTAGGAGATCAGGAAATGGGGGGATTATAGCTAAATTACCCTTATAAATCAAAGGTTGTTGATTGCTTCGTAATGAAGACAGAATACATAAACCATGTTACATGAGGAAAAGACAGCAGCAGAAATGATTAGATATGGCCGACAGGCCCTGGTTTTAGGTTCAAGAAAAGAGCCATGAGCCAGTGAGAGTGTGGAAATACTGCAGGCTTTAAAACTACAATTGGTAACTTTTATTAAAATAACTTTCTGTCGTATTTGCTGAATCTTTCACTACATCTACACAGTGAGACAGAAAATCTGCCAAAAAAAAAAAAAGAAGAAGTTTCTCTGCGTCCTCATAGAGCTTCGGACGGCATTTGCCAGAATCCACCACAGCCGAGGGAAAAACAACCAGTCAGAGCAGGAGAGTTTTTAACGCAGCAGCAGTTACCTATTTCTCACCTCAAAAGTTTTCAGAAACATATTTTAGTGTACTGTTTAGCTATAAAAGGAGAAAGTTTGTGACCCAGCCGCCATGTTGGAAACATTCATTCATTCATTTTTCATAGCTGCTTATCCCTGTGGGGGTCGCAGGGGTGCTGGAGCCTTTCCCAGCTGACGTTGGACAAGAGGGCTGACACATAAAGACAGACTATTCACACTCACACCTGTGCACACCTGTGAAATGGGTGGGGCAGTTTCTCTTTAAGCTCAATTTTGGAAATAATGGTGTTGAATGAAACGTTAGTGTTACAAATAAATTGTGAAGCTTAGCGAGAGCAGTGCACAGGGTTGTTTTTTTTCAAGACAGCTAAAAAGTATGAAATATATTTCTGAAAACATTTTGCAGTAACAGAATCTTGATTCATATTTTATGAGTGCTGCCAACTATGACAATTTGACTGCAGTTCAAGAGCTGTGATTGACATGATTGACTGCTGCATTTGAGATGTCTAGACTCTGAGTGGTTGTTGAATAAGTGTGGAACTTTGGTGGTCAAAGGTTAAAGTTCAAGGTCACTGTGACCTCACAAAATGAACTCAAGACTCAAGAAGTAAACTCAAGGGACATCAGTGGCTTAGTGGTAGAGCAGGCGCCCCATGTGCAAGGCTGTTGCCACAGCGGCCCGTGTTCAAATCCACCCTGTGGCCCTTTGTTGCATGTCATCCCCCTTCACGCTTACCTGTTCTGTCCATTAAAGGCAAAATGGCCAAAAAAATATCTTTAAAAAAGAAGAAAACTCAAAACAGCCTGTTGGCATTTTATATCCAAAAGGTCAAATATACCCTCCTTGGAGCAACATGCATATCTGGAGCACTGTGTACTGTCATGGCTACATATAAGTCTGGACAGACATGGACGTTAACTGCAATTTGATGAGATTATCTGTGTAGGTATACTGACAGTTTCAGTGAGTATGAAAAAAAGTTATTTTTTATTAAAGTTACCAACTGAAGCTGTACGTATTTAACATCATAACTCTGAATTAGCTGGCATGATTTCTTAATAGAGGGTAACTCCAGACTGCAGGGGCTTAGATGTTAATGGTGTGAGTGAACTTTTTGTCAAGTTTAATATGACCAGAGTCATTTTTTTGGGATTTATGATGCCCCCGGTAATATATTACATTTAAAGATATTACACTGAAGTGCCAACTGGAGTCTCACACAGTTGTCCTGTTTTGCTGTGGACCAGTCAGTCAAATAAAAATACACGACTGTCTTCAAAAAAAAAAGCCCACAGATGACAGTTTTGATTTAACAGCAGTGGTTCAACATCTTCACCACCTTCACTCCCATCAGCCACCAAAAGAGAAGCAGGCCAAGCAGTGTAGACGTCTGCACAGCCATGGCTCTTAAGAAAAGCAATCAATCTCTCATGTCCAGCTGCTGAGTCCAAAACAGTAACTGTGATTTCTGCTTCCCAAGACCTCACAATGTACTAGATGTGCCCTTTAAAATGTTGGTTTTCTCTCGTAAGAAAAAAGTTGGCAAAACATGCACTTTTTAAGACCGTGCCCACCTGTTGCGGCTGCTGTGTACGGCACAATCATTCGCCGGACTTTCCGTTGCACCTGAGTGAAAATCCCTTTAAGAGATTCCCCGACATGCAGTCTCAAAATGACAAAAACATTAGCTATGATTTACAAACAGTTGCCAGTTAGCAATTTGGTTTGTATATGGTGAGCTGCAGTGCATGAACGGGAAGTCTATCCAGCTGGCATGGTGACTGTGCATTACAATATGACTGCGTGTGCATGCCTGTAGCCATGGAGGAGGAAAACACGCTGCCAGTATCTGCTGTGGGTCTTGCAGAACGTGCGGGCCAATGCGCCCCACACAGACT
This sequence comes from Epinephelus awoara, assembly GCA_035609425.1. NCBI lineage: Eukaryota > Metazoa > Chordata > Actinopteri > Perciformes > Serranidae > Epinephelus > Epinephelus awoara. The sequence goes on from CM069314.1 coordinate 6,341,204, forward strand.
GAAGCCTGACGTTGTGCTCTTTACTTGATGTTTGCAGGGTTTTTTTTGTGATATTCAAAACTGTAAATGAATTAAAAAATTGTCCCACATGCAATTATTAGTGCAGCTTCAAAACCAAAGTAAGAACAAAGATGTTTTTCATGTCTTTTTGTATTACGTTATCCCACATATAACCACTTCTCAACAGTGAAAGTGTTTCCTCTCTGCTCTACATCAGCTACAAGCTTATCTGTAAAAAACTCTCCACACCTCTCCTCTCCTTCCTGCTTGCATCCTTGCTTTGCTTTATACTTTTGCTTATGAATTCATATCCATAACCACATATTTTGGCCTAATGAGACCACATGAGTTCTAATTTACAATATACAGCCTGTCCCCCTCCTTTCATTTTGCATTTTCCAAACATATGAACCCTCAGAAAAACACACCACACTTGTGCTTGGCTTTGTAGGCCTGCTCTGGTCTCACAATGACCCCAATGAACCAAAACCTAGCTCTTATTGGCCATATTTTTCACCGTAGATTACCACTTTGGGACGGACATGTCCATTTGACGACTTGTTTCCCTCGACATGGCGGTGAGCCCTTAATGTAACGTGACTCTTTCAATATGTAGCTCCGAAATAACCAGCAGAGCTACGCTGACCACCTCTAAACTTAGCATTAGGGCTCGTTTACCTCAGATTTGAAGCTTTAGGGTGAATTATGGATGTTGTCATTTCCTGGTTATGTTCAACCGCATACTGGCATACATGGTGCAGGATGGCCAAAAATAGCTTGCTAAAAAGTTAAAGACAGACAGTGCTGTACTGTTCCCTTACTATTTCATTTTAATGGCCCAGTTCCTCTTATGAGTTATGGGATTTGTAACCCACCCCAACGCTCTCTGTATGCACAGAGGGCAGGTGTAAAATGTAGTGGAGTCCACTGCGGCCCATAGCGAAGGAACATAAGTCTCCCTTTGAGCTGCAGCTAAATTTTCTCCCTTCATAGTGTACAGATTAGTTGTGTGTGCAGCAGCAGTAGTAGGAAGTCCCTTGACATGCCCCTCTCAGGACTAGACGAATAACTGGGGAATGATAACAGTTCACTCTCTGTTCCTGCAGACACACACATTTCTCAGCGTTAGAAATAAAATTTAAAAAAACTCAATTAAAGAAAAATGTTGGATCCAGTCGGAGTGTAAGCAACGACTCGAGTGAATAAAAGTGAAGGGTGTAAAAGAAAAACGCTGAAAAGAGGAACGCAGGGAAGTGAAAAAGGATAATGGATGGTTTGAAGGAGGAATAGATGGAGAGAGAAGCAGCCGAGGGGTCGCATTCGGTAGCAGATGTGGCCCTGCGGAGCGGCGGTGGCCGGGTCAAGAGAGATGGGGGGAGACAAAGCTTGGATCATGGCCCTTTGCGCGCCGAACCGGCTGGGCCCCGGGGCCATAAACTACAACCTAATTGAAGGATACCGTGGAGACCCCGCTGTTACCGAGCGGAGGAAAGAGGTGGTGATTGAGGAGGGGGTCCCTTTCTCTCTCTTTCTCCCTCTCTTTCCAGCCCGGGAGCTCCGTCGGCTGGAACAATATTGGTGTTGGCGAGGGGCTGCGGCGAGCATTGCTTAACCGTGTCCATTTACGCCTAACATTTGCAAGATATAAATAATCCCTTTCCTCGCTGTTGCTCCCGCCGCTTTCATGGATGCATTCCTCGGTTATGAAACTGATGTTTAAAGTGCCATCACGTCAATTATTAATCTGGTCGAGGGGTTAGATCAACTATTTTACATCTATAGTTGTCAACCTGGCCTACCTGCCTCCTCCCTTTTAACCCCCCAGCTCCCTTTCATCGATACCTGGCTCTCCTCCAGCTTCCCCATCTGTTCTCTCTGAACATATCAACGGCTCTCTGGGCTTTCTTACAGCATGTCTGTTCCTCTGTCTGACATGCAAACCTCTCCACTGTCTGATTGTTTGGTTTGGTTCGCAGTCTGCCAAACACGTGGACGCACTTATCGCTCACCTTGGGGTCTCTCGACGTCTCTCTCCATACATTACAGCGCTATCCCTCTCACTCTTGCTCTCTCTGTGTCTCCGACGAGCAAATGAACCATTTCAAAATGCCACCCGAGATCGCTCTTAAGTGGCCCTGAACCTGGCCCTGTGTTCAGTTTATCCGTCTATTTCATATTTTAACTTAAACGCTTACAGACCCGGGGGTAGATTTAGAAGAGCAATGGGTGCAGGAGAGAAGCTCCATTTTATTCTGAAAGGTTAGAGCCAGATAACCCCCGTAGAGACCACCCTTAAAGTTTTATAGATCAAGTTATTATTGTTTCCCTTCATGTTTAAATTCCCTCTATGGGTCAGTGTCTCAATTCGGACTGACTTGTAACATTTTGTAAACTATAAAGTCATTTTTTAATACAGACCAGCTTTGCTCTTTTGCACATCCTGACTTTAAATAATCAGTTCTACATTTGAAGGCTAAAAGACGCATGACAAAGATCTCACTCCGTGTCATCTGGAAAATTCCACCAGTCTCATGTCGGCTGTTTAAAAAAGAAAGAGATACAGCGAGCGAGAGAGAAAGTGACAGCGTCCAGTTAGTTCAAGGAGAAGGCCATCTGTATGCTGGCTGGCTGCGAGGGTGACATCAGCCCATAACTCAAGGCCATTTACAGGGTGCTGACTAGGGGTCATTCCTTTGTCTCTTCCTCCCTCGTAAGGAGATAGCTAAAAGATTGTCCAGCGGCACTGACAGTCTGCTGGATGGCTGGCTGTGCCAGATAAAATCCACACGGCTCCAAGTATAATCCCAAAGAGTACAATTTTATGTTACTCAAGTGGGTCGTACGACTCAGCTGCCTCAGGCTGCCAAATTGGATGATCATTTACACTCTTGTGGCGATGATGACGAGGATAATGGCAAAGATGGGTTTGATGATGACCCTCTTTTCAAGTCGCTAACCGCAAAATTCAGCTAATAAGTGCCACTGTGAAATTAATTTGGAGGAAAAACTGAAGGCTGAAAACTGAAGGTAAAATTATTACTCAAACCACTGTAAATATCCATCACAGCTCTTGTTCAACATTGACTCACCATACTACTCGCACAGTTTTTATGCATTGAAGGATTAAAAGGATTTAAATTCCAGGAATACTCTCTTAGATTTTACGTTCAAAAGAATTGATTTAGATAATTTATGAACTGTTGTTTACAATCTGTTTGATTGTGCCCGAGCTAGATGCAATGTATTCGTATTTCCAGATCTTAGCATTACTATGAGTACACTGGGCCACATCCACCAACCGTTCTTAAGGAAAAAATTCTTCTTAAAACCAGCTTGCAATTTTCATAAGAATTCTGACATTCACTGATGTTTCCTTATTTGGGATTTGTTCTTATAAAGAACAGAATCTACACACACTTGCACTTAAGTGTTGACACGTTTGTGCATAACAAATGGTTTTTGAGTTCTCTTCAGTTCTGCAGTGCTATAATGTTACAGGATTTCAGTTACAATCATATTCTTTTATAATTATTTCCATGATTTTACAAAGTATTATGGTCTACAACCCCAGACTTACACTTACACTTCAGTCCATCAGTTATGTTAATAGGAGCCATGACATCTAATAATTAGTGATCGATCATGCTAGAAAATGTCACTCAGTAGGTTTACATGCACAGTTAAGTCAAGCTACGGTAACAGCTCGACTGGGCCATTTAATTGGACTACTGTCCTTGTCCTAGTATACAAGCACAGGAGGGGAATCGATTTATTGACCGAAGTATGTCCCACTCCATTACGATAGGTGGAGATATGCCTACTTTCAGCTTGTTGGTATCGGACCTTTTTCTGGTTGACCTATTACATCACAGACCAAACAATCGACAAACAAGTTAGCTACATCCAAAAAGTCACGGCTCTGGATGTAGATTTCACCATGTTCTTCTTCTGTTACACATTTAATGCTTTCGACTTCCAGGTCAAAGCCTGGGCTGGACACCGTGGAGTATATGCACAGCGCCTCGGCCAGTTTGGGTCTGATTGACTGTATACATGCAGGCGGGATTCAACTATTAAACGCATTACCTAGGTGTGTTAGTTCGACTTTGGGAAATTCGATTTAGTGCTTTTTCAGTCTGACTAACATGTTTAGAAGTATTTTAAAAGTCTGGTTTTAGTCGGACTAACACAATAAATTGATTTACTCAAATGTCATGTAAACGTACTGATTGGCAGCTCAGGTGGAAGGGACAAGTAGTGACGAAGCAGCGTTCCAAGGACGTTTTTAATAACTTACAGAAACATTGCATGAAGTAGTCCACCTTCAATCACTCTTTTCTTCTGTATCTCTCTCTCTACAACACACATGCAAACATTGAAAGTGCCACGATGCATAAATCTGACATCTATTTTTTCTCAGGACCTTTCTTAAGAGCAAATTTAAGAAAAAACTTAAGACAATATTGGTGAATGAGGCCCAATGATTTCGTATCCAGTAAAAACGACAGCCAAAGCTACAAACTTGACTCCAGTTAGAATAAAGTAGGATTATTCTATGGAGTACATCCACTTGTCTGTCTTTTTTTGTCATCCCCTCATCTCACCACTTCTTTCACCCCATGTGGTGAATCTTTGGTATGTGGGCGACATGTGATATACCCCTAAGCGTGTGTCCCTTTCCAGGGGAGGCGGGTTGGGGGGGAGATGGCCATGAAGCATCCATGAAGGCTGGTTAGCGGACTGGTAGGCTGGTTGACTGCACACTGAGAATGTCTGCGAAAGTCGGCGTCCGCAATCTGGGCGGCCATGGCTCCCTGCGCTCAGTAAATGATAGGCTTGGCTGCCACCATCACTGCAGGCCGGGCTGTCCACACACACACATCAGATCATGACTTCAGCTCATTCTCACTGCTCTCAAAATGTTGCTTTGGGGCTGGCGGGTGAAATGCACTCAGAAAAAGGGAAAGGACAAGGTTTTCCACCATTGAAGCATTTTCAAAGAGGCCGTGCCCCGTCGATTTACATTCTGCAGTGTTATCACATGGTGTTTCATTAGACGAGGAATGTTGGTGTACAAGGCTGCAAGGCCATTAGGCAATGCAAACCATTCCTTTGGCAGATAGGCACCAGATGAAAGCCTTCCAGGGTGTAATAGGGGCAGCACTTGGAATGATTTTCGATATCTTTATCATTCTCATATTGTCCTTGTTGTTTCCTCTTTCAAGTCTCCCCCTGTCTCCCCTCCTTACAATTACCTCTCAAAATGTGGTTTAGGTGCTGGTTCAACTTAAAATGTCACATTACAGCAGGAGGAGGGCAACATCAGTAGGAACTTTGCCGTGAACACTAACATGTGAAACAAGATGTCAGATAAAGGCAGACACATTTGGCTCCACACTTCAAAACAATCACGGCTCTCGGGCCTGATGTTTCTAGCACGCAGCAACCTTCGCAGTGATCGCTCCTGACTGCTGTTTTGGCTAGTCATTAACTCCGGCTGTGACGTAACATCTCCCTGAGCTGCAGTGCGCTCTGGGAAATGAACACGGTGCTGTAAGCCGAGCCCCGTGCTGTGGTAGATGGTGTTATGTATGTTTTGATTTAACCTTGTTTGGCCAAAATGGGAACACGTGAAGGGGAGGAAGCATCTATAAGTGCCTCCAAATGTTCACGGCGTCCTAAAACAAACACACACACACACACACAAACTGATCCTGCATCAGCTACCATTTTGAAACCATCATCTTATAGCTTTTGGATGGCACTCTTAACCATCTGGAGTCATTTAATAAGCTACCTTAAATAAGAATGAAATGCTTTACTGTATAACACTTTGCTGTTTAAAAGGTCTAGGTCAGAATGGTCCTTTTAATATTTCCGTCAGTCAGCACTTTGGAAGCTTTTGAATCTAAATATGTTTCTTTCTGTGAAGTCACAGTGGACGCACCACAGCCATGTTCCACAGCCTGTGTCTCACTAGGTAACAATGGAAATATATGTCTTATAGCAAAATAGAAACAGTAGAAATGTCCTTTAGTAGAATGTTAAAGTTCATTCCTATATTTTGATAAAATACCATAGTTGCCAAAAAAACCTGAACTCAAGGTCAAGGCTTTCAACTGCATCTCTTGGTCGTCATCGCTTAATGGAGTTTACTTTGTTGTCATCACGTAACCTACATAGAAACTGGGTTCAGGGTTACGATGTCCCAAGCCGATGCACCAGATGGTTTGTTACACAGAAGCATCTGAGAAGCCGTCACTGTTTGGAAAAGGGCAGGTACTTTCAAAACATACTTGGCAGGTGATTTATCTATCAATGTCCTCGCTGGAAGAAGAGTAAAAACATCTTTTTTGTTAAGAAAAGCCTTCAGTGCCTTTGCTCCATTTTCCAATGAAGATATACTCTCCAGTTCTGATATAACTGGTGCTATTTAAGCATATGTGCTAACCTCTTTGGGAGCCGCCATTGTTTTGAACGAACAGCCACCTCTCTGTGTTGTCACACACACACCTTAACCTCACCTGTAGCTGCCAGTGTTTCGGGCAGAAATGCATCACATGAAGTTTGACCATGGATTTAGAAAGAGAACTGGATACAGCTTTGGGGACGGGGCCCTGCTCATTCCTATGAAAGTTGCTTAGTGGCGCACGAAGCCAAAAAAAATTCAGCTGACGCATATAAAATGATCCGTAGAGCAAGAGCAAGCGCACTAGAGACTTCATCGGCCAAGTGGCTACTTCCAGGCTTGAATGGGAAAGACTTAATTGTGCAGCTCTTTTAGATTTTACAAATGTTATCGAACTGAAAGGATCAAATTCTGAAAGTGAAACGAGTCAGTCTGTGGAGGGTACAGCACTCAAAAGTGATTAACAGTCTTTTTCACAACGTAAAGCCCCATTACAACCAAACACTTTCGGTATGGTACCTTTGGAACCAAGAGTAACCCTTCAGACATGGTACCTAGACCCTAGTGTTCCCACCGCAAACAGTCCTCTTAAATGTGGGCGGGTTGTTGTCACTCTCTGATTCGTCCAGCACTCATTGTATATCCTCCTTTATCAGTCTGCACCTGGTTTATCGTCCACAGAATGAGGCTGCACGCCGACATTTTCAGAACAAAATAAAACAGGCTGCAATGAGAGTCTCTCTCCATGGGATATTTAAAAATGGCGGATTTGTGCATTTAGTCCTTCTCAGGCAAGCTCAGGGGTTTAGTGTTGCTGTAGCCCACAGGAACGACACTCCAGGATGCTTTTTTCCTCCGTGTGAGGATTAGAATATATGCAGTTCACATAATCCAGTTGAAATTAATATATATTTTCAAACACTTGAAGATCCACTCATTACTAAAAGTGGTAATCATTCAAGAGAGACAATAAAACCAAATATGGGGACGGTAAAGAACGGTTCTGTTGGTACCATCCACAACTTTTCATAAGTGTACCGAACTGAACTGAACCATACCAGACAAAGTCTTTTGGGCCACATTGTATCATGTGACAGATACAATTCCACTGTTTGGCAACTATGATCTTTGACTTCAAAGCCCGGCACACTTTCTGAGAGTCTGAGCCTGGAAAGATAGATTTTCATGTGATCAATGTGATCGTGTGATATCTCAAGAATCCAGCCGCTGTGCAGGGTAAATGATCTCGCTCCAAAGTTCTGTACTTTGTTCATGTCCTCACAACTGAGCAATCTCCAAACATGTAAGCATAATTTACCCACTGATGAAGACCATGAGTTGCAGTTGAAATTTTCAGGAAAAGCTAGTAAGTAGACCATACTAAGTGACCTTTAGTATTTTTGTTTGTTTTGTTTAGTTTAGTTTTGTTAAATAAATGTCGTAATTTACTTTTAGACAGAACATGGGTAGTGGTGAGCATTTTTCACAAATATTACAAAATGAAATAGACTCATTTGCTATTTCAATTTTGTGTGAGAAATGACTCAAAACAGTGTTTGAATATAGATTTATCACCATATTGTGTGTGCTAGTGTAGTTATTACAGAGAGACACAAATGAGAGTATTTCACATAAGAAATTAAGATGTTAACTCTTCTTTATGTCATTTGTTTGTCTTTTGCTTTTCTAAGACGATGTGGCTGTAGAGTTTGGTAGGTTTCCTCTTCTTTATTCTCTCATCTCGTCCCACAACTTACTTTTTGTTCTTTAAATTTGTCTCTAACTGTGCCTCATTAACATTCCTTGCTTCTTTTGCACTCACAGCTGAGGAGATCGAAGGTACTACTTATCTGACATCTCCCAATTGAATAGGACGTCACAGATAGGTCACTGGCTCGTAGTGTTGCAACACAAAACCAGTAAAACCATTTGTGATTGGTTCCCCTTCATAATTTTTGTGTGTTATGAAAGGTCTACCTCTCACCTCTGCTCCCCATTCTTCTTGTTTTCATTTGGCCTGTCTTCTCATGTCAAAGCTAATCGCTCTTAAAGGGGAGCATCAGACGTCCCTGACGGTTTCTCCTCTTAAACGCTGTGGAGAGTTTGCAGGTTATTGGCTCCTGCATTGTACAAAGCCTCATCTTTCACCAGCTAACTTGTCATTTTCATTAGAGTGGACGTCGTCTGGAGAATCATTCCTTCACATGGACACCTCCAGTAATCTTGTGCCGAACTCACTCATAATACTAAATTATTCATGAACTTAAAAAGCAATGGCCAGTGATGCAGTGGATTGTAAACCTAAATCCAGTTTATGCTCATTTTAATTTTAATCAGTATTTCAAAGTAGTAGTAGTGAAGTAAATTCATGAAGCATCAGCTGGAGGTCATAGTTAACCTCTCATCTTATTCACCACTACATCATTGGCTGTTACTCATCATTGGACATACAGTGATCAGCCAAAACATTAAAACCACTGACAGGTGAAGTGAAAAACATCAATCATTTCATCAATATGCAATGTTCTGCAGGGAAACCTTTGGTCCTTAATGCACTCCACCCACCATCCACATGAATGCCAGGACCCAAGGTTCCTCAGAAGAACATTGTATTGTAACAAAATGATCAATGTTATTCACTTCACCTGTTAGTAGTTTTAATTTTTTGGTTGATCTGTGTAATTTCACTGAAACTTCACCAACATAAATAACTCAAACAATCTAATCATATTTCTCTCATGTTGATTGTACCTGTATGTTTTTCTCTTGTGTATTTCTCTGGACTTTTACCTTTTCAGTATGTGCTTAGAGGGGTAGGTGTCTGACTGTTGTCTTTAACATGATGCTGTGCCTCTCTTTTGGCTTCTTTCTTTCTCTTCTCATCACCAGAGGACGCTGACTATAGTAGCGGATCCCACCTAGGTGAGAGATGCTGTCTTCTTCCCCTTCTTCTGTCCTTTCCCCCCTGATGGGTCTGTTCCATTAATACATAAACGGTGGAGACCGTGGCCAAGATTGTGTTAGATTTACATGTGTCCTCTCCATTAATCCGTCCTCTACCCTTCAGCCCTTCCTTCACAGACCAGCCTTTGTAACGTGCACCAGACATTATTGCACTGACAAATAGATCTCCGCTTCTCATAATGTGCTTGACATATTCGTCTAACTCCCAGATTGTTTTTGGTACAACTGATTAAACTTGGACTCCCATGTAAAAACACAAAGAGTAGTTCTGTAGTGGTTCGCTAGCCTACGGTGTGCTATTTCTGCTTTCTTGCTGACAGCGTCATGAGCGCACTGGCACATCATGTCATGGATTTGCAGAATGTAGTAGTTATCCTGTTCTGCCTCTGCTGTGGGTCTGAAGACATCTTTGAGGATGGTTCTGGATGGATTTGGGTTTAAAGCACGGCTTGTTTTCCACGCTTTGTTCTGGAGGTCCGGCCGAGCGCCGGCCTCGTTGATGTGGTCCCGGTCAGACTTAATGACAATTACCGTGGTCCGCTTTGGTTCTGCAGGCCTTTCCAGAGAGCTGCTGCTTCCAATTCTCTGTCTTGTACAGAAAATGTTCCCCATCATGTTTTTATTACCACTGTCATTTTCCCGACAAATCATAAGGTATCGTCCCTCTGGAGGACCACAGGCTGTATGAGCTGGCTCATATACAAATCCTCTGTCTGTCCATCTGCCTTTTTCTTTCGTTTCTGTGTCTTTATTTCTCCCTCCGTCTCTCACTTCCTCTCTCTATCCCATTCTGTCTATATTCAGATGTTGAGGTCAAGAGGTGAGCTTGGCCTCAGAGTTCTCCTTGCACACTACAACGTTTAGACTCCAGATTTCACAGGATATCCAGTGCACACGCGAGTTTATAAATACTGAGTTTGAGCCATGTCTGCCAAGCTCAATCAGGGTCACTTCCCAAGGCCGAACTATGCCAAACACCAGTCCATTTTTTTCCACTCCTCTCCGTCCCCCTCAGGCTTGCCCTTACTGTCACCCTGCCTCCTCCATGAGGTCAATGACCTCAGCCTCTCCTCTTCCTCCTTGGTACCCAAACAACATCCAGCACTCTAGCGGGTTAGCAGCATTTCTCGACTCCAGCAGCCCAGAACGAGGTTTAACTGAAATGAGAGAACCTCAGGAGGAGGAGGAGAAAAAAAATTGTGAGTTATAATAACATCTTTTCTATGTGAGTACTTGCTGCATGGCTTTTCAGCCTGTTGGATGTGGTTGTATGATTTAGAGTTGGCCCGTCCCTAAAAGTTTGAAATCCTAGAACTTACAGATGCTTTTGCAATGCTACTGAGGTTGCATGGGGAAATAAAGCAGGCGGTGGGAGGGGGTAGGCAGTTGTTGTCCTTAGTTTTGGGTTTGTTTTCCCTTCATGCCTCTTGCAGTGATGCAACGTCTGTAAGGTCCTTAGCCAAAAGCGATCCTCAAGCACTACTGGGGGGCGAGCAGATTCCTGTGCTCAGATGTTGCTAGATTTTAGAGCCAGCAAACGAGAGAATGAAGTCCGACTCGGGAGTAGGAAAACTGTGTCTCTCAAGACTTTCTTATCGGGCCTTTTTATAAAGCAGTACTTTGAGGCTGCGCAGAGAACCTAAAGGCATCAAGGGTACATTTAATTTGTGTATAGAAGATGCACCAAGAATTTTTTTTTCCAAGTCATTGGTATATGCACTCAGCTTGAGTCAAAACCAAAACATTTATGCACTTGTCCTGTGTTATGGTAGCACAGGCATGATGACTCATCACTAACATAATCGCATGTACACACTGTACATCCAGAAAGGAAGGCAGCAACTGAATCACCAAAAAAATGTTAGCACTATACATTTATGCAAACTACAGATACAATATATCTGAACATTCTGTAGCAGATATATTGGGTGAAGGTTTGGTTAGCTTTAGGCACAAAAACCACTTGGTTTTGGTTGGGAAAAGATCATGTTTTGGCATAAAACACTCAGGTTTATTGGCACAAAAATGATTGGAAAAGCAGAGGTGAGTCAGTTTAAAAAACCCAGGTTTAGTGGCTCAAACACCGCGATGCAACAGTGAAAAACACCCAGGTTTAGTGGCTCAAACGCTGCGATGCGTCACTGAAAAGCACCCAGGTTTAGTGGCTCAAACACTGCGATGCGTCACTGAAAAACACCCAGGTTTAGTGGCTCAAACGCTACCAGGAAACGCCATAATGTGCCATAATTGTTTAGAAACATCCAGGTTTGTTTAGTAACATCCAGGTTGGTACAATCCTGCAAAGGGTAACCCAAAAATAACCAGTATTGTTGTTTAATGTTCTCAAACAGCGGTCTGCAGCTTGCCCAGGTGTCACATCATCCACCATCCCCTCTACCTCCCAATGACAAAATCAGCTCATAAGTCACTTTAGAAACGTTGATATGAATATTAGTCATACAAATGCAACAGATCTGTGGTTTTCAGAAACGTACAATGCCAACATTTTCTTCTGGTGACTGGACTGAAAGCAGACGTACGGATGGAGGGCAAGCAAGCAAGTTAAATCAGTTAAAGCTGAACGATTGGGAGCTGCGATATCCATCAGCCCCTCACAATCCAATTATGTCCAAGTTATGGAAAAATGGTAAAGTGTTATAAACTGAAATAAAAAATGCTCCATTTCCATTTTGAGATGAGTTCATCAGACTGCAGGATCAATAGCTGTGGACGTGTAGCGGCCTGTGCATTGGGAGCAGTGAGTTTTTCCCCCATCTGCGCCCAAACAGAGACCTTTATAAGATTGAAATGATACGCATTTTTATGGTCATCCAACATGTGGATACAATCAGAGCAGGTATATGCACTGGCTTAACAGGTGTGCTTTTATCAGCATTAGCAACAGACCATTGTAGTTGTTTAAAGAGTCGGAAGAGAGACGTGGAATTTCCGTGACTGGCTTTGTTGTCGAACATCTTCTCTGACTGAGACTGATGAGACAAACAGGAAGGCAGGCATTTAGTCTCAGTTCGTTTGGCACTCACTGGCCCCTTTTGGCATGTTGATAGTTGCTCCAAGGACTCCAGTAGAAGCAGAAGTACGTGTGTGTGTGTGTGTGTGTGTGTGTGTGCGTGATTTTTTTTTTTTTTTTTTTTGCCAACACATAAGGCATCAGGCATCGTTTTGAGACGAGACATTCCTGAGCCCAAAGAGCTGTGGGATAAGACGGAGGGGAAAAACAAATAGCGCTCGACACAAATGGACCTCTCGCAGCCAGAGGTCTAGAGCGCTATTCCACCGTATAAGCCTGTAACACTTGGGTTGGGTACCACTTTCCAAATGCTTAGTGCGGGGGCCGTGGAAACTACTCCCAGAATGTGTTCTCCCCAGATAACACTCTAATGAGTTCACCACCGTGGACTGCTACACGTACGTATTTCTAATGTCACGCCGACAAACTTCCTCCTTTTGCTTTGATTGTGTTTATTAGTCGAGAGAAGTGCATCGGCTCGGCTGTAATTTCTCTTCTCTGAAGTCCAGAGGTGAGATCAGGTGCTGTATGTACACATCGTTGTGATCTCATCCAGAAGCAGTGAGACATTTGATACAATCAAATATTCTAAGATCAGCCATGGAGCCCACTTTACTACTGTACCATAATCCTTTTCACAGACGCCTGTTAACAGTTGTGTGCAGGGAGCATTTGAAGGACACACGCCTGTCTGTCTGGATATGTCCCCTGCTTTCCTCCTCTCCTCTCCTCTCCTCTCCTGATCCCTTTCCTTTTCTCTTTTGATACCTCTCCTTTCCTGATTCTTGTCTTAAATCCTTTCCTCTTCTCTCATGACTCCTCTCCAAGGCCCCTTCCTTTCCTCTCTTAATTCCTCTCCTTTCCTGTTTCCTCTCTCCAATCCTTTCCCTCCTTCCATGACTCCTCCCCAAGGCCCCTTCCTCTTCCCTTTGATTCTTCTTCTGATTAATTTCCTTTTCTGTCTTAATTCCTCCTATTTCCTGATTCCTCACCTGATTCCTTTCCTTTTCCCCTTTGATTCCTCTTCTGGTTCCTCTCCTTTCCTCCCCTTCCCCTCTCCTCACCTGATTCCTTTCCTTTTCCCCTTTGATTCCTCTTCTGATTCCTCTCCTCCCCTCCCCTCTCCTCTCCTGATTCCTTTCCTCTCCTTTCCTGATTCCTCTCCTGATCCCTGTCCTTTTCCCTTTTGATTCCTCTCCTTCCCTCTCTTAATCCCTCTCCTTCCCTGTTTCCTCTCCTGAATCCTTCACTCTCCTTTCATTATTCCTCTTCAAGACCCCTTCCTTTTCCCTTTTGATTCCTCTCCTGATTTATCCCCTTTCCTCTCTTAATTCCTTCCCTTTCCTGATTCCTTTCCTTTTCCCATTCTTCTGCTGATGCCTTTCCTATTCTCTTTTAATACTTCTCCTTCCCTCTCTTTATTCCTCTCCTTTCCTGAGTCCTCTCTCGAATCCTTTCCTCTGCTGTCCTGACTCCTCTCCCAGGCCCCTTCCTTTTCCCCTTTGATTTCCTCTTCTGATTTCCTTCCTCTTCACTTTTGATTCCTCTTCCTTTTTTTAATTCCTCCCCTCTCTGATTCCTTTCCTAGTGCCTTTCATCTTCCCTTTTGATTCCTCACCTGATTTCTTTTTTTCCTCTCTTCATTCCCCTCCTTTTCTGATTCCTCTCCCGATTCTTTTCGTCACCCCATTTGATTCCTCTCCTTTCCACTTTTAATTTCTCCCTTTCCTCAGTCCTCTCCTGAATCCTTTCCTTTTTAATTTTCTCTTCTCCTGATTCCTTTTCTCTTCTTTCCTGATTCCTCTTCCAACTTCTGTCCTTTTCCCTTTTTATTCCTCTCTTTTCCTCTCTTAATTCTCTTTGGGACCTTCTCGAAACCTCTGGAGGCTTTCTTACAGCACATTATGTTGGCCCAGGGTGACATGGCTCAACTTCTGTCTTTATAATAATGTCAGATCTACAGAAATCTGGGCATACTTTGCCTTGACGGTCTCACATGCTTCCTTGCATTATGCAAGCAAAGCAAATTGGTGATAAATGAAGCAGAGCAGTCCTTCTGTCTGCCCTAGGCTTTTGTATTTTTGTCATTACGAGCAGCAACGCTCCTCTTCCTTTTATTCACTGTTGGGGTAATAATGGCTGACAGTGTGGAAAGCGTCCTCCACCTCCCGAGCTGTGTACCACGAGCCTTCCTCATCCCTTCCAACCAAGCCAGTTATGGGCACGCATAGTGAGGCCGAGAGCGTCGGTAATGCTTACCACATTTGGTGCCCATGAACGGGACTAAGTGTTACAGCGTTAAACCGCAGCGCGCGGCATCGAGCCACGAGCATAATACTCACTTAATCCCCAGCTGCCATGCGTGGTTAATTCCATAGATGTCGTCTCCATTAGTCCAGAGGAGAGAGGGCCCCCGCAGGGAGAGCCAGGATGGCACTGGAGCTGTCAGCGCGGTCTCCTGTAGTTAGTCCATGGGCCTGAGATGGCGGCCCTCACGGCACTGGGGCCTCGCAACAGGTGGTTTCACTATGAGCCTTTTCCTCTCAGCTTCACCGCACATTTTCTCTCTCCATTTCTGCACAAAATGAGGTTTGATTGGAAGGAAAACGTCATTTTTTATTCTTCCCTGTGTTGTCATCTCACTGATCGCCTACGCGTGATGTCTGGAAGACCTGATGCGTGTATTGTTCTCAGGCTTCTCCACTTTCAGACGCCCGTTGGCAGATGCATGACTTTAGTCTTTTTGAGTCATCTGTTATTTTTTTATGAACATTTGTCTCACTGCACTGCACTCCCCCCCCCCCTCTCTACAGTTGTAGCCATGTCTTTTACAGGTGCTGGTGTGAAGCAGTGCACAGGATGTTAGTGTCCGAGTGGGCAGTTTGTATTCACAGTTTGCAGAGGCCTCCGGCGCTTTCTTTACGCACATGCTGAATTTCCTACGTGGCTGTTAGATATTATCACACTGGAAAATGGGCTTGCAGGACCGCTGGTGACTTCCAAGCAATTGTGTGTCTATGCCTGTGTGTGTGTGTGTGTGTGTGTGTGTGTGTGTGTGTGTGTGTGTGTGTGTGTGTGTGTGTGTGTGTGTGTGTGTGTGTGTGTGTGTGTGCGTAGTCGCAGCTTGTGTTTACACTACGTTAAATATGCTCATCTTTTTTTCCTCCGCTTTTTTCATGTTTCTGTTTTACTGAGAGGACTTTGAATCAAAGTGTCTGTGTGAGAGAAAGAGTGAGAGACGCTGTGTGTATGAGTGTGTGTGTGTGTGTGTGTGTGTGTGTGTGTGTGTGTGTGTGTGTGTGTGTGAGTGTGTGTGTGTGTGTGTGTGTGTGTGTGTGTGCATACAATTGCAGTTTTGGCAATTGCCCAGTCACAGCCTGGTGCACACCATTAGGAGGTGCATGTGTGTGTGTGGGACCAAAGCAAGGAAACTTTAACTCCATACCCGAGACACACAACTCATTTTGCAGGAAAAACACACCAGGACACTGACACAACTCAGCTCTCATTCCAGGCAAATTCAAAACAGATCTGTTGTCAACAAATTTGATTTGACCTGTCAAACCATTTACAGAGGTATTGGATCTCAGTGCCACACATATCTGCATTCCTTTTCTACGAGTAAGCCTTGTGTTTGGATCATCCTGTGACAAACATGTCGGTGTTCCAACATACTCAAGGCTTTTCATGACAAACAGGCAGGCTGTTTGCTTTTGAACGGGACTTGAATCGTTCCTTAATGCTGGATCAAGTTAATTTCCATCCCCTCCGTCTAAGTCTCTCTCTGTCAGTGCCGAAGATGAGGTGGCTGTTGGGAGATGTTGGTGAGAAATGAAGTGCTGCCACAGACTGTTTAAAAATATTGGACATAACCACTGAGATGTAACTGATTTTTTTTTTTTTTTTGTGGATTCTCACTTGAAGCCTCAAGTTTGGCAGTTTGGTTGTCGCAGTCTTGGATTCTTGGAGCCATTCACAGACAGTCTGTCACTGAAAGCATCCCCACCCTTAATCATGCATAACTAAATCATAAATGTAAATGGGTGACTTATATGACAATTCACCCCTTGCGCAGTTGTCATGACCAAGCGGCAACCTCTGGGGCTGAAATATGATGCCAAGGAAGAAGTGCCAAAAGAAATGCAGTTCTTTGAATGGCCACTTAAGGCTGGCTCCAGAAGCAAGTCAATCCCCATAGACACCCATGGACTCCACAGTGCCAGCCTCTTGCCCAAATACGTTCATTTCTGGCTTCATCTTCTTGAACTAAAGGCTTCAAAATTCGAATCCACAAACTAATAGGTGACATCACAGTAGCCACATTTATTATTTTTTACAGTGTATGGTCTTGACTGGAGAAATAAGCTATAGAGACCAAAACTGTTTTTGTACCAGGCTTTAAACATGTTTATTTCTGCTGTAAAGTTGTTGTGTCTTTGGGATTGACTCGCTTCTGGAGCCAGCCTCAAGTGGCCATTCAAAGGATTGCAGCATTTTTTCTGGCACCTCCTCCTTGGCATCATTGTCAGCCCTGGAGGCTGCCACTTGGGTGCTGTTCGCTGCTGCACGTCGCTCTAATTTATCTACCCTAAGGCAGCGCTAGAGGGGAGGGCCGGAGAATTCACCATCATTATTTGTATGGAGCTGTCTAGAAAGCTTTAAGTGATCTTTAGGGGCTTTAGATTACTGAGGGCCCTCCTCAGCTGAGGGACGTCGATTTATAAGTGTTGAGCCTCGTATAAAACCCCGTGCACCTGCCTAGCCTGTGGAAAGTAGAGGAGATTGCCCTTGGCCTGAGCCAGTGAGATGGCAGCTTGTCAAACTCTACGACAGATAGAATTAATGACTATCATAGTATTACTTAAAGCCTAATTAACCAGTGGTGTTTACATTGTGATAAATGACTGACCAGAGTGGGTTTTTGGGGTTTGAACTTCCAGAAAATTGACTGCTTGCTTTCAGTGGGATATCGTTAACATTATACTTTTAATGTTTATTGTAATGATGTCAACCCTTGTGGATATTGGTTACAGTTTGATGTCTTTACAGGAGAAATGCAGATGAGCGGTGTATGTTTTCCACTGTGTGGCAGAGGCTAATGCTCCCTGGGTGGAGGGTAGTGGGGGAATGAGGGTGCTGAATGAGTAGATTAACCACAGGAGAAATGGCACAGACAACGTAAGCCGCAAGTTGCCCACAGTGGAACAAAGTCTGCCCTAAATGTTCAGTGTAACACTATATTCAGTGCTCTGGCGCGTGTGTACACTCATACGTATACACAAGCCCATGCAAAAACATTATTATTCTGCTCCAATGACTTACTGTGTGTTTCATTTGTAACTCAGCATAGGTCCGCAGCCTCATCCCTTATTAAGGGACTGTTTGGAAAAGAACAAGCTGAGAAGAATGCAGACTCTCTCTTTCTCTCTCTCTCTCTCTTCACTGCATGTCTGCACAGCTCCACAGTGGTTTGAAAATGTTGTGGAAAGTATTAAGGGGGCGGATATCAGGAGCTGTTTCAACTCCTGATTCCTCTCCCAGTCCATAATTTTCATGCTGCCCTAATCTTGCATCATTTTTTTGAGTTGATTAATTACTGATTAAAAGCTGAAATAATGAAAGAGAAGGCTGAAAACAACCCATGCACAGACATAGGATATTAGATGTCCTGGAGATTTAGCTCTTTTTGGATTCGACCAACATCTGTCATAAATATGAAACCATAGTCCTCAAATTAGGGGTAAATGTCTCCTTCTGATTCTGTCGTAGATTATCAGATCAAGGCACTCTTGGATCGGTATGTTAAAAAGCTTTTGTGATGGCAGTCCAAGGACACGGTGCACACCATAAACCAGTCAGAGATGACGGCTGTTGTAAAGTGACCCATGCGCACGGGGCAACCTTTCCCCTGCAGTTAGCCAAGAACACTTAATGACACACACATACATAGACACACACACACACCTCACCACTATCTTAAATTGCAATGTGAATGAAATGCAAATCTTAGCCCGACAGTTACGTAAACAAGCATCTTCCACTAATTAGCGGTGACTATACATACTGTTGCAGTCACCACGAAAAGCCTAAAATAATGGACGTAGCCACGATGACGTCTCCCACTGGTTTGTGGACTCCTGTTTTAAAGCCTGGAATTGTGGAGACAGAGGTGACCTGAGGTGACCATATTTTGATGAGAAGGTGGAGAGTCCACTTTTCCCAGCTCAGATCTGCTGGATGACACAAAACACATCATCCAGCAGATTTTCACTGGCTCTAGGGCTGCTGCTTGAGCTACAGATTTAGTATGCCCACTGCCATAAGCACAAAGAGTATAGAAGTGGATCGAGAGAAACTTCCCTCACTCTCTCAAATTCAGACCTAACTGATCAAACGGTAAAACTAGACAGTGCTGATCCAATATGAACCAAAATCATGTCACTGTGTTGCCTATTTCTCACCTAAAATGTCCCCAGAAAAATATTTCAGTGCACTGTTTAGCTGTAATTTGAGAACTTGTGAACAGGAAGTGTGTTTCCTGTATTGTAAAAACTACTCTGTTTTCTTTGGTCATTTCAAAAGTAAGTGCAACTTTCTACTTCATAGACAGTATAGGGGGTGGCTGTGGCTCAGAGGCGGAGCGGGTCCATCCTTGGGCAAGACACTGAACCCCAAATTGCTCCTGATGGCTGTTCCATCAGTGTTTGAGGCGTGTGAATGGTTACGGAGTAGCAGGTGGCACCATTTACAGTAGCCTCGGCCACCAGTGTATGATTGGGTGAACGTGATGGGTGAATGTAATGTTGAGCGCTACAAGTGGCTGAAAGAAAAGAAAGGTGCTATACAAGTGCAGTCCATTCATAGTTTTATGAAAAGACTTGTAGCCAGCCTCCAGTGGCCAGTTACACAATGAACTCTTAGCAGAAGTGTGGCTTGAGAGGCCACACTATTCAAGACTCATTCCTACTTTGATTAAAAGGGTCACGCAGTTAATAAGAAACCATCCAGTAATTTCACATATCGTTTTTAACAAATTCTTTAACATGTACGCAGAGAAGAAGAAAATTAAACTCCACTACATGTCACGAGGGGAAAATGTGGATAAAGTGTGTGAGTGTGATATCCAGGGAAACTGTTTGGCCGAGTTATACGTTGGTCTTCTTTCACCTACAGCAAAGATAGCTGTCATAAAGCTGAGCTGCACAATACAATATGAGGTATTGGACATAGAGCTACTGAGGTGTTTGCCAAGATGTTGAAACGACTATAAATCGAATTGCGCAGCTGTGGGCCTGTGTGTACATCCAGTTGTGTCTGAATTTAGAAACCCCCATAAACACACATACTGACACAAACGTTTTGGGGGGCAGAGGTATATTTTAGATTAATGTGTCTCTTTCTGTGTCCTTTTCCTTCCTCTCTCTTTTCATCCCGACCTCCAGCTGGGTTCAGGAGGAGCTTCCGTCTGAGCAGGAGGGACAAGAAGACCAACAAGTCCATGTACGAGTGTAAGAAGAGCGATATGTACGACATGGCTGACGTGCCCACATACGAGGAGGTTGTACCGTTCCGCAGGCAGAGTGGAGCTAAACACAGGCTGGTGGTCCTTGTGGGTGAGTAGAGAGCTATACTCCAAAATGCCACTGTTGTCAGGCTCTGATGTCACTGCTTACCTCACACTCCGTTTTTTGGGGGGGCTCTACTGCTGTTAATCTTGGCACCTTAGATTTTAATAAAAGGCCTCACCTCCCAGCATGGTGTCACATACAGATCACAGAAACGAGTGTGACTCAGAGTTTTGCAGCTCCAAAAGCCCCAGGTGGCCTGGCCTTGCCCTCCCACGACCCCCAACTCAGAAATGAGCTTCCCAACGCGGGGACTCAAAACCCGCCGTCGCTCTGGGCCTCCTTAATTTAGACTTTTAGCACTCGGAGGAATCGACGGAGCAGACCTCATATTAATCAGTCACATTTAGTGCTTTCATTTACGGCACCTCACTCTCAATGTCCTTTCAATTTTTTGAGCCGACAGAATTGTTAACACTTGCCTCGAGGAGCGGGTGTTACAAAGCCCTCCAAAGAGTTTATAACGTGCCAAGGTCTTGAAATGAATTTAGCGGTTTCTCATTTTGTATTTGTGGTTGGAAGACGAGCGTTGCCAGTGAATGGTGGAACAATATGCTAAGCCAGGTGCAACAGCAAAGACTTAAATCTTTCTTTGGACCAACTGTACCATCAGTGAGCCTTTCCACATTTTCCTTTTTAGGTTTGTTACTCGTGACAAAAAATGACAAGAATGTCCCAGACACCGACGGAACAAAACATTCCCTGAATTTTCAATGTGATTCCTTCCAATCTATTTCCATTCATCAAGGAGTGAGATTTTAAAAGTCTGTTGCGGTCTTCATCTTTTCATTTCGCATATTTTGACAGCAGTATTTAAACATTTGTAAGGTTAATCCAGACGTGAACACCACTGGCAACAAGGTCGCACTCTTTTTTTTATCTCTCTCACGCATGCTCTCTGCTGAGGCTGTGCTCCCAGCCTGATTGACCAGGCCTTGGTTCACTTAAATCCACCACACAGAGCATGGACTTCATCAGGCGTGTTGCTAATTAGCGAGCCCATTTTCCTGCCAGCGTGCTGTAGCCTTACACAGAGGATGCTGAACCTCTCCCACCTGTCATGCTAATGTAAATATTTTCAATTAACGTCCATAATTTGGAGGACAACCTATGGACAATTTCACACGTAACGAAGCGGAGGGCCAAGGAAAGATCTGCTTTATGTTCCTCTGCCTCCCTCTCTCCTTCTTCCTCTCCCCAGAGTCTCTTGATTTTTCTTATTCTAAATCTTTTCCCCTCCAACGCTTTTCCTTTGGTAACTGCTCTTTCCTTTTTCTGTTCAGGGTTCAGACACATTATTCCTCACTATAAGGTCATGTGTTTTCAACAACTCTTGAGTCCATCAGAGGAAGTTGATTAGTTTAAAAATTCAACATTTGTCCCCTTCATTTACAAAAAAATTCTGTCCACACAACCTTCATTTTACAAAATATCTCTGTTCACACTATAACGCAAAAACAGCATCTAAAGCTGGCTGATGGTAGCTGTCTTCAGCGGTCTCCCCTTGTCACAAAGGTAGTAAAGTGTTCAGGGTAATGTTACCTTTTTCAAAACACTGACTGGAGATCTCATCACTGTTGATTCCTGTTCAATATAAGGATGAAGGAGCTCACTCATACATACAAGTTTCTCATCGACAACAATCCCATTCCGGAAAGAGTCAGAAACATCTGCTGGTTTGACCGGGTCTGATCTAAAATCGGGTCCGTGAGGTGATACAACAACACTAAGTTTAAGTGTAAAGTAGTCATCAGACCAAGCAGGTCATTGTTGTTGTTTCTGGTGTATGCCCATTACATCAAGCAACAATGGACATGCGCAAATCAAGGATTTGATGTTATTGTTTCCCAAAAGCTTCATGTGACATGTCTGCACAGTAACCAAAATTTTAGAAAAATCTCCACCTTTGACGGCGTGTTAAAAAAAAATCTGTTTCAGTGACAAAAATCTCAGTTTGTGTGTGGGCGAGATGCCAAAATCTAGAAGAGACCATTTTTCAAAAATAACTGCATACGTGTTGACAGGGCCTCAGCCTTCATCCCAGCAACTGCCCATTCACAGCATATGTATTTTATAATTATACGAACGGCAGCCATACCACTGAAATTTTAGAAATTATTTAAACAGTGGAGGGACCTGATTTCAGACAGCTGCAGACAAAAAGCAGGCGTCTCATTTTTTAGCAGGCAACCGTTGATTTTATCAGCTGAGGTTAGTTGGTTTTGTCGCCAACTAATTTTAGCAGTTACAGTTAGCTAGCTACTCAAGATAATGTTAACTCAATGAATTCTTCGGAGACATGACACTAGAAACTGACGCTCGACACCTGTCGCTGCTGACAAGCATGATGCGCTAAAAACCAGAGTTGAGCTTGCATCAACGTTTTTCAGCGCTCCAATGATGCAATGATGCATCAGCCCATCATATGGTTTGTTTTTAGCTGTAGTACTGTGCTCTTTAGCTTTTGTTAGCTTACGCTATGCTAGCTTTCTGTGTATTGTGGTGCACATGGAGATGCAGCGGGGTGGTGGTGTTAAAATGGGCTCAGACATTGATGGAAAGCACAGGTAGTTTATGACCAAACACAAACTTTAGGTGGCGTTCAGCGTGGTGCTTTGGAGCCACGGGGAAAGTAGCAGACAGACACAAGCATGTGACAATGAAGCTACGATAACAAGCACATGAGCAACACATCCACAGCGACTCTGTGATAATGTAGCTGGTTACAAAGTAATGAGTGGGAGAAGGGGTTAAACAAATGCTCAGTGTAATCGCAGTTTTAGGGAAGAATTAAAGTCTCCATTTGGAGTTGCAGTCAGGTAACCACTCTCAATGCCTGACATGACCTCAGCAGCACTTTTTCCACACTGCTCCAGGACAACCCCCACATTATTTTGATATCAAACATCCCATCTCCCAAAGCTTTCCAGGAATGCCTGAAGGCATTTCTTCATTAATGTGGACGCACGGTTCCACAGTACCCACTAATAAATGACCCGCTGCCCACCTCTCGCGCAGACTGAGATCTGTTTCAAAGACAAATCAAGATGCTTATCTGGGTTTTTATACGTTTGAAATCAGACGGCCAATAAAAATATATTTCTACATACTGCATGCATAGTTTGACAAAACCACTGATGGTTTTGAAAGAAATCTGATTATTTAACCTGACAAAATGGTGTGTTGATTTCCACATTTCCTTGTAACTCGACACACTCAACTTACAGTAAGATGTTGATGAACTGAAAGTTTTTAGTTTGGGGTTTAGCCCTAACTTATTTCATATACACCGATGCCTAAGTGAATATTTATGTGGTATTCAAACATATAAAATTAGAACCTTATTTCAACTCTTGCTGAATTCGTAGTAGCGGTGCATTGTAAATGAGCCGTGGTTACCACACTGCACCACTGTCATCCTTTAAATGTGGCTGCAGCAAAGCCAGCCGCGAGTGCTGTAATGTACCCTGCCCTGGATGTGAGGCGGGCTGGGAGGTTTGAGGCTGGGTCGTGGCTCTGGGGCCCAGAGCCGGGCCTCGTCGGGCCTGGCCTCGGCCTCTCGGCACAGACTGCATGCGATGTGCTCCACGCATGGCCTGGAAGTTATTAAGCTCACGATATTAAAAGTAACTTCTCTAATGAGTGCAGTAATGAAATCTGACACTTTTACTGGCACAGCAATCTGCAAGGCCAGGAGAACCGCAAGAGGGCCAACGAGAGAGACAAATGGAGGGAGAGAAAAACACATAAACACGATGTAAATACGGCAGTTTAGTTCAGAAAATTTGTAAGTTATGCCGTTTTTTATTGTGGCGTTCAGATTTATAATGTTGCTGTTGTATTGGGGCATTGTTAAAGACAAACAATGCACAAAGAGGTGGCGTGTTTAAGGTCAGACGGTGGAACAGGACCACAGGGCACAGCTTCTGCTTGTAAAATACCTGGTGGTGGGCTTGTTGGGCCCCTTGGCAGGCGGTGGCACAGCTGGAATAAGCTTTAATCGCCATCTGAGGTATTCTGACGAAGGCCTGCTGCCATGCATCATTGATATCACAAGTGGCGAGCAAGGGAGCGATGTACAAGGTGAAAATGGTTTTACGACCTTACAGAAGTGGGGCCGTTACTCATAACGTGGGTAGCAGAAATGGCTCTGCTGGTCCCCTTCACTGGAGCCCTAATACCCGCGCTCAGCTTCATGCAAACAAGCTTGTGTGGAGCTTTGCGGCCTGCCGGGAGGACTGTCTGCACCACTGTGATAGGGCTCATAAAAGAGCCTCTTTTACCACGCTCTGCCACCTTCGGCACCTACAACAACATTGGTCCACGGCCTTGTTCAAACAGCACCGCCGCATTCCTCCCGCGCTCCCGAAACAAATTCAAAATGAACTCCATTTCCTCATCTTAATAAATCACCCAAGCCCTCAGCCCCCAGGTACTCTGACTTTTTTCTTGACTGAAAAACTCCCTCTCCCCAGCTAAGATTGATTGCTGTCTTCACTTGGCCATGTGCTTGTTTATGAGAGACGGTAACCACAGAATGCCTCGCGCCGTCGGACCAAAGAGGGCTGGGGTATTTTTCTCTATTTTTTTCCCCCTCTTTTTGAATTCACAGTGCAAGCGCGCTGAGGAAACAGCTTTTATCACTTACAGCAGTCCCACAATAGGACCCAAAACCATGTGTTACTGGGTGCAGAAGTAAAGGGAAAGCATGGGGTGTGAATTTGTCTGTGTGTGAAGGCTGCCAGTGTTCAGAGATTACGCTTAAAAGAGCCTCGTTGTCCACACCTATTTATCAGGTTGTGGATCACTCTAAAACCTTCCTGCTTCACACCAGATGAAATGTAGAGGACCAGCGCAGATAGCACGAGAGGAAACAGGAGCGCTCTTTCTCCCAGAAATACAGAGCTTGTTTTTTTCTCCTGCTCTCTCCCTCGTCTCCCTCTCCCTCTCTTTCCACCTAATCCGCATCGCTGAGTGAACTCATTGTCCGTTTGTTTTAGAGGAGCGGCCTGCTAAACACATTTGCCTGGAGAAATGAATTTCCAATAGGGTTTGATGCGATTGTAGTGCCTGCCCAGAACGTCAGGCATGCGAGGAATCTCGAGCCCAGATCAAGCGCCGTCTCTAACTGTCCACACACTGCAGAGCTGTGGTAAAACACTGAAACACCCAGCCATGCACTTGTTACTGCAAAACTGATTTCTTGTCCAGTGTGCCGAAGACATTGATGCCAGTCGGATCAAATTAGGATGATATAGCACCCGTGTAACAACCCCCAAAATATTGCTGAATGGCTTTAAGAGACAGAGAGTCGATAAAGAGACAGAGGAGGAACTGTAAAAGAAGACAGAACATTTGGAGGTAGATTCAGTGACTTCCACCAAAGTAAAACCAGTGTAAACAAGGTTCATAGATGGGTAATGTTGTTATCTCTTCATCTACTAATGGCATGAAATTAAGACCTTCATACTTCACGATATTTCTGCAAAACAGTTTCCAAAGCTGCCATATTTTTTGTGTTCCTTAATATCAAAATTAAATTACTCTGCTCAGCTTGATTGGACTTTACCATCTCCACATGTTGGACAGTTAGCTACAGTATTAAATGCTGGAGAGACACTCAGCTTTTCGAGCCACAGATGAATCAATAGTCAATACTCCGATAATCTCTCCTGCCTTCTCCTCTCTAACTCACTGCCTCAGTTTCCACCCCAGGGATGTGATGGAAAAACAGGGTGACTTGTGACAATACGGGAAAAGGCTGCCTGACCTCTGCTGTGTACCTACAGTGTACTGGAGGTTTAATGTTCTGAGAGAAGAGCTGATTAAATACGACCTGTAACTGTAGCTTCCTCACATTAAATCAATTATCTTTGCTCTCAAGGTTTTTACTGAGTTGATTTTGTTTTAATAAAATAGTAAATTGAATTCACACTGTGGTGAATTGATTTAATATTATATAATAAAAACACTGAAAAACACTTTCTTGGAGGAACAGTGACGCTGGTCAGAGGACAGAGAAGTTCAAGATGAGTAGGGATGAAACTTTATTGATCCCAGAGGGAAAATTCAGATTCAGATTGTCATTTTAATGATGTATCATAAAAACGAAATACTATCTCACATCTTAAACTGGCAAAATTAGAAGTTCACAGTGCAGTAAAAATATTCAATTAATAAATAGATAAATAATTTAATCTAAAACAGAAGCTAACTCATGTTACCGCAGGACAGGTAAGAAAACAGATAAAGAACTATTTACTACTAAACAGGAACAATCACTTTTTGTTCTGGTTACAACACACAGTTGCTGGAGACAGAAATTTAGCTTAGACTGGTTGTTAGTCGTTACAGACAGCGACAGTGCAACAGGGACCAGAGCTCCACAAAGACATTTTAGAAAATGTTAAGTTAACATTAGTTTAATATTTGTTAAAAAATGAATCAATATTTGCTAAATTGAAGGCAAATTACTTTAGAAAAGAACCAGCGTTGGCAGTTAGCCACTGAGAGTAGCCACTGGGACTGGCATTGGTGATGGACTCTTTGACCTTTGTCATATATATTCACGGTGTGTTTGTGTTTGTGCAGGACCCACAGGAGTCGGCTTGAACGAGCTCAAGAGGAAACTGTTGATCTCAGACCCCCAGCACTTCAGCGTGACCATCCCACGTAAGTTCCCTCCACCCATCCCACTGAGGTTAGATCACATCTGTGTGTGCGCGTGTGTTTCTGTGGCCAAATCCTGCATTAACTTAGCATCTCCCTGTAGGTGCCATTTGTCCTCCAGTCTTTCCTCTCTGTGTGTTTCTTCTTTCTTATTTGTGCGTATCTGTTTATCTTACGTGTGAATGTGTGTTTTATACATTGCGTCCACCGTAAGCCTTTTAGCAGACGATGGTTTTTTAGACCTGCAATTCATCGGCAAATAACTTTTACAGGGAAAGAAAACACCATTTGGCTTCCTCCGCACGCTGCATTCACACCAGCGTATAAGAAAGCCAGGTGCACGGTGGGACATCAGAAAACAGCACATACAATAATTCTGTTCAACCTGCAATAAAAAGACTTTAAATTACAGCGTGTGACAGGCTCACAAAATATTCAAATGTTTTATAGGTTATATTTTAAATAAAAGTTGTGGTTTTGAAATATTACAAAGTCCGTTATAGAATCAGTAGCACCCACACCCAGTATTGCTGTTTTATAGTTTTATTCTCTTATTCTGTATTTCTGTTTTTATATTTGATCTTAAATAGGACAGAATACACTGTATGGTGAGCAAGTGAACACATTTTTATCATTCAGATTTGTTTTTTTGTCCTGTTTTTACTGCAGAAAAAGTAAAGTTAGTCACGTCAGTTTTGGCATTTTTGCTTTTATTTCGACATTGAGACAGACAGGAAACCTGGAAGTGAACTGGGGACGTTGCATGCCTCTTCACCGCCAAGACACCCAGGCAAAAATATTATCATGACGCTTTGTTTCTAGGTTCTATAAACATTTCTTGCAGCAAGTGAGCTGTCAGTTTAACTGATGTGACCTTTGGAGAAACTTACTACAAACATCAAGATGCTCAGAAATATAAAACAAGGACAAAAGATTGGTGGTGTTGTTAAGCTGCTGTTCTTTGGAGGAAGGACCTCTAACATTTAATATCCGACGCTACAGCTGTGTTGCCTCTGCTCGTCTCAGTCTGTTTGTTCACAAGGAACCTCTTGTACACCTGTCCACTGAAACAAACACATTGGAAAGGCATTCTCGGACAAATGTAAGCACATAAGTTGCCAGACCGGCTACACAGACAGCACCCGGTGCACCCTGTGAGTTTTTAAGCAACAAATCAAAA
The DNA here is from genome assembly GCA_035609425.1 of Epinephelus awoara. Classification (NCBI taxonomy): domain Eukaryota; kingdom Metazoa; phylum Chordata; class Actinopteri; order Perciformes; family Serranidae; genus Epinephelus; species Epinephelus awoara. The sequence continues at coordinate 6,369,082 of CM069314.1, forward strand.
TAATCACTTTGGGTGAAGGATGTTTAGTTTACTTGTTCCAGTTTAGTTTTCACAGTGTGTGAGCGTGTGTGCTGCTTGAGCGATGAAGGCCCAGTCTGAGACACACACACACACACACACACACACACACACACTCAAAGAGAGCTGTCTGGCAGTGAGAAACACCCAGGGCTCGGCTGGTCCTCTCAAGGCCCAGGCGGTTGTTTCTCCTCCTGTGTAATTGTCAGCTTTTCACAGTCTGCCTGACAAGCTCCGAATGATGGAGGAAACTGCGTTTTTCTACCTCCTGAAGACATGCCATTCCACTGCTTCATGAATTGGCACCGAGCTACGCGCTCTCCTTTCTTTCTCAGCTTATTTCTCACTTTCTTTCTGTCTCTTTCTGTCTCTTTCCTCAGCTGCCTCCTCCTTTTTTTTCTCCTTTTAAGGACCCAACGACAGCTTGCCATAATTCTGAACACCATCCAGACGACTGGCTCTCCAAGCTTTGGGAGCTTTCTTAGTTCTGAGCAGCTCTGAGATGTCCCAAAGCCAGCACGTTGGGACAAGTAAATCTTTTTGATTTATACATTTAAACAAGGCGATGGCATTAGTAATTGCATAGTTACCATCTGGGGCTTGGAGGGAAACTGCAACATGACTTTGAGGAAATATGAGGGCCGCTGATATTAATTGCCATGTTTGTTACATGCCGTGTGGCATAATGGATGTGTCCCAGTCGAAGTCTGACACTTGAAATGTCGCTGGTATTAAAATCCCATCGGTGGGGCCTTTTCTTTTTTTTCCACGAGGCATGTTAATTGTTCTCAAATGTGACCTGTGATGCTGTGTTTAATAGAGCCCAGACAGCCTGATTCTGACCCATATAGAAGACGTATGGCACCAGTCCTGGCTCTTATTGAGAGGAAAGAGACTCGGAAAGTATCTCGTCTCCCTCTTTTTTAGTGTTTGATTGCTGCCAATGGACACATGGATGTGTTTAACACTTGCTGTTGTTTCGGATTAAGCCTGAAAGCGTTACCCTTTTTGTTAATTTGAAAACCGGAGCTTTGGAGACCACCGGCTTGTGGCATGGTTACGATTTTTTTTCTCTCTCTCTCTCTTTCTCTGCTTGTCGCTGTAAAATGTAAACCAGCCGTCTAAGAAACACAAGGAGCATTGCAATAAGCCATTAGAGTAGGGGGTTAAACATTTTGATTCCAGTCCAAGTTTACTTATATTTTCCATGATTTGGGATTGAACGGATGCACATTCTTTTGTTGCACTGTAATTATTTTCTGTGCCACAAAACAGATGCCAAAATAACGCATGGTGGATGGTGTTGGGCGAACTACCGAGGGGGCTGTTTGGCTGTGTCTTACACATTTCTGAATGGGAGGTATAAGTATATGTTATCTTATGACAAGGCTGTTTTGGCCTCCTCTTCGTGTTTTTCCTACTGTTGTCTGGGGCTGACGACAGAAAGTCATTGATCTTCCTCAGTGTCCTCTCCACCACAGTTGGATTTATGGCTGTCTTTCCTTCTCAAGCAAGTGACACATTGTATAAATCACACCATTGGTTTTCCATGAACCCTGCAGATCAGTCTGGACCGTATAAAGGAAAGGCGCTGGTCCACTACCAGGGCACAGCCTCAACACATGCTGACAAAAAGAACAACTCAGAGGAGAGTAAAGCAGAGCTTGGCAGTTTGGGTCGCGGGTGATAAAAGTTTAATAGTTTGTTTTGGAGCTGGTCGGGGTGTCTGACGGGCGCACACTCTCCCCTCTGACCTTTGAAGCACTCCTGAAAGGAGTCGGAGTGTGAGGCGACCCCTTGACCCTTACAAATCCTCCGACGCTGCCTGCTCACGTTCCCTCCACGTGCCGCCCCCACCGCCCATTTTACAGCAAGGCTTTATGGTTTATGGCCAAGTAAATGTAGAGACTTGATGTTAATGAGAGCTCCCAAACTCAATTACCTTGCAGCGGCTAACACTGGCGGCTAACGCTACGGCTTCTGTTTCTACAGGCACTGCAGCCACATTACAAGAGACAAATTTAATAAGACACAGTAAACCTCTGCTGAATGTCAGTTAAGTGTCTGAGTTTAGTGCTGCAGCACTACAGGTTGTGTATTTTATAGTGCTATTACACAATAATATATACAAGGGTTGGCATGGCCCAGCGTGCTGTGTTGCAGACTTCCAGCGATGTTAATAAGGGGCTCAGTTCAGATGCTCTCAGCCCCAACAGTGAGTCAGACAGTCTGGGTTTGAGGTAATCACTCCTTCTCCTCTCCTCTCTCGCAGACACCAGTCGGGCCAAGAAGAGCCAGGAGACCGACGGCGTGGAGTACCACTTCATCTCCAAACATCTCTTTGAGACGGATATCCACAATAACAAGTAGGCACTGTGCATAATATAAGACCAAACCAACACACTGTTCAACCTTTAGATTCTAACTTTATACAGTGGACATGTACTACAGATATCCATGATGTCAAAAGTAACACCTCAAGTGCAAACACAAATATATCCATATACCAAATACCTTTTATCTCTTTTCTTAAGAAAACAAGATGATTCATGGGGAAGTGATTTTTTTTCCCATTACAAACATGTTCAGTTACACTGTCTTTATCATGGTGGGTCATGAAGTTGGTTCCCGTGTCTCTAAATACTAATAATTATAAGCATGAAGAAAGTTGTAGTTTTGAGGGGGAAAAAGTTAAAAATATATGGTGTTATGAGAATGAAGTTATAGTATAAAGAGCCAAGCGTTGTTACCCTTAAAAACAAAATGTCTTCATCTGTTCCTGACGTCTTGAACCTGTGTTGATCCCTGCACTCTTTGGCTCAGCTGTCCTCCACCAAATCCCTGCTGTGTTCCAGCTGCTGATTAAAAACATTCTTGGATATACAACTCATACATAGCGTAATTAGTTTCCTTTCAGTTAAGTATCTTAAACTCTATGATAATATGGATCTTGCTGTTAAAATGTATAACGTCAGGTCACCCACATTCCATCCATTTTCATGTGACAGGAAAACTGTTGTAATATCTCATAATTTTTCATCGTTAGTCTCGAAATATCAGAGCTTTATTTTTTGTTGAATTATGACTTTATGCCCATAACATGACATTTTCTCAAAATGTTTTACTTTTACTGAAAGAATATATTAAATTATGATTTTAAATAGCCAACATTTGCATATGGAAAGCTGGAACTAGCAAATGTTGGGCATATTTTCTTTATAAGGGACCTAAACTAGTAATCTAGAAGTTTAAAAGTAATTTTATGCGTCCAAATCACATGTATACAATGTTTAATGACGTTTTTTGCTGTTTCAGAGTTTAACGAAAAAACCTGTTTGTAGTATATGTGAAATTTAAAACCGGCCTCGCTGATGAAAACAGCAGAACTCCTCTCCATCTGTGCTCTGGACCACTAGAGGCAGTGCGGCTGGTCCAGCGCTTGCTGCCACTGTTCAAACACAGCCTCCCTGCTGTCGTCTGTGTGTCTCTGTAACTGAGTGTGAGCTGGTGTTGACAGGGCCGGGCCCTGTGTTGGTAACAGATCTCCAGACAGTGGCCCCAAGGTCTCCTGTCTCTGCTTCCTCCTCTCCTTAGGCGCTCTCTCTGAATGCAGCCACACCACGGCCCGCCTTGACATTTGTGGCCTACAAATTGAAATGCAAGTTGTAATAGTCATAAGAATGATTGATGCCTTTCTGCTGGTCTCACACGAGCTGGAAGAGGGGAAAAAGATATACTGTAGGGTGCACATGCAAAACATTTACGCACGCAAACACACACGTACACAGACTGCATATGACATACTGTAGAGGGAAGCCTGTGGTGGTGAGGGCATATAGAGTGTCAGAGCATGCAGGGAGAAGAAGAGAAAGGGGGGCTGTATATTTAGGCCATGTTGCGGTGTAGGTCGAGGCATGCAATGTTTTTCAGGGAGTCGGAGGGGTGAGTGACAGAGCTGTGATGTGGGGTGGATGCGTGGGACACTCCACGCTGAAATTACAAGGCAGCGAAGTAGACGAGGAGTGAGATGAACTTGTTTGCGTTATGCCTCATCGCATGCAGCAGAAACAATGCAGAAATAAAAGGGTCCACAACAGCGTGTGTTTAGCTTGAACAACTTTCCCAAGGGAAGCCCTGTTCTGTGTCAAAATGGCAACAATACATACTCTCAATAAAGCCAAACCTCCACTGGCATGCCTCACTGTAATCTATATACCTTCTACCTCTGACGACAAACAGCGCAGAACACTGTAAGGTGTGAGTTTTTAAACACAGGCTACTGTAAGCTCTTAAATGAATTTCCCATAACCGAATATAAGGTTTGTTAGAGACTTAAGCCTCCTTTCTGAGAAAAAAAAGAGCTGAGTAAAACTTTCTTACACGAGCAATTACCATAAAACCTTCATTTTACATGGCATCAGTCGCACCGAGGCAGCCACTCTGTCCGACACTCGTCATGAGCAGACTGCGAGCATACCACACAGTCCTATTAGCTTCAAATTCTTTCCACGTTGTTACTCTCCTCACTGCCTTTTTTCCTCCTTGTTTTCAGCTAAAAATACACTGGTGGTTTTTTTCTCATGACAGCCGATTGGTGTGAAAGGGGGAAGATTATCTGGTGGAGAAGTGTTTGTTTGCTTGCTGGGCTAAAATCCCTCAAGATTAAAGGAGGGAAGGTTTTGGCATTCAGAGGCTTTGTGGGTCTTTCTGGAACAAACAGGTGTTACTGATTGAGAGGGTTGCATTGGAGATTATATAAAAACACACTCGGCCAGAATGTCTGGTTTTTGAGTTCTGCTAGAGAACACTATCTTCAGATCTGTCAGCGGTCGAAAGAGTAATCCTGCTGTCTCTGTGGATTTGTAGGGTTTTTATATATCATTATTTCTAAGATGAATCTCAGGAGTGCGCTGACACAGTCGACCAGATTAGGATGAGATTCTAATGTTGCTCCTGAGGGACATTAATGTTGCATTAGATACTAATCCCTGCATACAAAAATGGTGTTTTCTTACTCAACAATCTCATCTCTTCTCTCTCTCAATCTCTTTCCATCTCACCTCTCAGGTTCATCGAGCATGGCGAGTACAAAGGGAATTATTACGGGACAAGCCTAGACTCAATACGCTCCGTCCTCTCCAAGAACAAAGTGTGCCTATTGGATGTCCAGCCTCATGTGAGTGACCCAAACCCTTCCTATCTTTGTCACTGTCCCACCATCCCTGCACTTAAAGCCCGTAGGCACCTCTGCCCCTACCTACCTTCAGAAGCAGATCTTTCTCGCCCCTTTCCTTTCCTGAGGCCTTGGCTGCTCACTAGGTTAGTAAAAGTGGGTTTTAAAGGGGGCATTTTGAATAAGCAATTACCGCTAATTTCCTCTAATTGAAGATTTCCTTTTTGGCTTATATGTCCTGGGTGGTGATGATCAGACCCCACACCAATGGTCGGCTTGTCACTGAGCCCCAACAAACCCTTGAGGATGATTCCGGTTAGTCCAGGGCTGGGCCTGTATCGTCCATTCTGTCCCCACCAGCTCCTTTCTGTTTGTTTTTGCTTGGTGGATAATGACAGGCACAAATACACCATTATATAGATTAGCCTGGCAGGTTCTCAAACCACCCCAGCCTGAGCAGCAGTGAGAGTCAGCCCCAGGGCCCTCAGCTAAAGTGTGTGAGAAAGAGTCTGCAAAAGCTCATGTGGGTTTATGTACATTTGTATGTGCTTTTCTGCTTTTGGCATACATTTGTGGTGTTGTGTAAGCCAACAGTCATCCCCCCTACCTCCACCATGAGCCCATTCTCTAACGTGACTCATGGATCAGATCAGTGGCAGTGTCAAAGCATGTTATTGCTCCCATGCTGACTTGGTGAGCGGCTGATGAGAGCTTAGATGAATGCTTCCCCAGTGGTTCTTCTCGTGCCCCTCCTTTGGCTTTTTATCCATCTTCCTATCAGTTGTGGGTTTTGGACCCACTGCCTATTAGCACAGTGGGAAGCCGTGATCGCAATGCCAGAACCAGGGGAGAGCCTGAAGGCTGACGCCACCACTAACCAGCTCTGACCTCTCTTCTACCTCTTGGGAACCAGATTGCTGGTGCTGTGTCATGCAATTGTCACCAGAATAGAGGAGACAAGAAGGCACGACAGATTGAGATGGAAATACATCCTCAGCTATCTTCTAAAAGAACCACATGCGTATCACAACCAGAGGCCTGCTATTAGTTTGTTTCACCCACCCATATATTGAACCAGTGGTTGCCAACCTTTTTTGGCTTTTAATTCTTCAACTGCAGCGACTCATGCTTTGCGATTAAAGTGACAGTTCATCTTCAGAATAAAAAATGCATATTATTCCTCTTACCTGTAGTGCTATTTATCACTACAGACTATTTTGGTGTGTGTTGCCGAGTGTTGGAGATGTCTGCCTTCTCTTCAGTTTAATGCAACTAGACCGCATTCGGCTTGTGGTGCTCAAAGCGCCAGAAAAATACTTTTGGAAAACTCAACAGCAATGTCTCCTTCCAGAAATTATGACCCGGTTACTCAAGATAATCCACAGACCTTATTGTGAGCAGTTTCATGTAGGAACTTTTTGATTTCAACCAAACTACACCTGCCAACCATACGTATGTTAGCATGTACTGCTAGCTCACCTAGCACCACTTAGCGTAAACCTCTCCTCAGTGAGTAGATGTACACTTCCTTCTGTAGGGTGAGATGGTTGGCAGGTGTAGTTTAGTGGAAAAAAAATAGTTCCTAAATGAAACAGCTCATGACAAGGTCTGTGCATTATCTTGAATGACCAGGTCATGATTTCTGGAAACAGACGTTGCTGTTTAGTTTTTCAAATGTATTGTTTTTGACACTGTGAGCTCCACAAGCTGAGTGCCATCAAGTAACATTATGTTCGAGAGAAGGCAGAAATTTCTACGGCTGATATCACCAACACTTGGCAACTCACACCAAAATAATCAAGACTGATAAATAGCATTTTTGATTTGAGGGTGAAATGTCCTTTCAAGTGGTTCACCTTCTTTCTAAAGCTTGTCTGTTAGCAAAGATGATTCAGCGTCATCCCTGGCTCCTACCCACTATGGCATCCCACAGGGCTCAATTTTAGGTCCCACCCTATTCTCTCTTTACATGCTCCCTCAGGGTGACATCGTACAAAACCATAACATTCAGTTCCACTTCTACGCAGACGATACGCAACTTTACCTGCCGATAAGACGTGATGAAACCAGCCTACAGACCCTTCATGACTGCTCAGCAGACATTAATAGTTGGATGTCTGACAACTTACTCTAGCTTCGTGACACCAAATCTGAGGTCATCCTCTTCCCTTCCTTTAATCACCTCATTATCCCAGACACGGGCAACCCTTAGGAGAGTAACAACCTCTAGTTTGGAAGCCACTGCATTAAACACACCACAGATCTGTTCCCTCTTTACCCACTTCATGATGATTGGCTTGAGAAATGGTTATATAGTCGTTTTCACACTCGCTCTATGGTAATACCCTGCACTCTTCTTTTGATTTTACATTCATATGTTTTCCGTTTTTCTCCATTCAGACCATAAAACACCTTCGGACGGCAGAGTTTAAACCCTACATTGTGTTCGTCAAGCCTCCTTCGATCGAGAGACTGAAGGAGACCAGACAGAACGCCAAAATCATATCGGGCAAGGACGACAAGGGAACTGCCAAGCCATTCACGGTAAGAGAACATGAGGTTTATTCCTCACACTAAATCAGGAATCGATCAACATAATATGTTGTTTAGAGTTATTTAAACTGTTGGAAGAACCAGATGAGTCAGGTTTGCCTTGATTTAGACAATCACAGGGAATCAATTGGATATGCTTTTCAGTGAGGAGCTGTGACTCCGGCTAGTGCTCCCAAACTGGATGATATCTGTAAATGCTATACAGATGAGATCAACTTAAATGAAAGTTTAATGACCACTGTGAGGAAATCGGATCACTACAGCAGAAAATAACAGGATACAGCTAATAGGATATACATTAAGGAAGGATAAAGGGGGATATTAAACATACAGCTGGGGAGCAAATTTGCAGTGGATACACATGGTGTCCAAACAAAGTCAGACAGTGAAAGATAGTTATTTATAAAGTTTTATGTTCAAAAATGGTAAACATGCAATGACCATATATGTTGACGTGTATATGTTGGAAGAAGATCAATCACATGAAGTATGTAGCTGGGGAACACGCTGAACACGCAGTGCGATGATGTGATGTTATACTGTAGAAACACATGGCTTTACACCTCACAGATTAGCGGCAGAAGAAATAACAGAAACACTATCGGGACCTTGTGTGTGTGTGTGTGTACAGTATATGTGTGTGTGTGTGTGTGTGTGTGTGTGTGTGTGTGTGTGTGTGTGTGTGTGTGTGTGTGTGTGAGTGGTGAGGTCATCCCTTGCACACCTTAATCCCAGCCCGACGGGGACGCAGATGAATTCAATTAGCCGGTGTTCGGTGCTGCTGTGAAGTTGGCGGGTGGGGGAGCAAAGCGGGGGGGGGGGGGGGATGATGGTTTTCCCAGCCCCATCGGGCCCAGCGCTTGCTCGCGTGCCTCGCTCGCCACAGGCAGCGCTAAGGCCAAGATTTCGGTCAGCAACACACCACGGATGGCCTGATGGGACACCATAAGGAGAGAGGGAAGCTGAGAAAGAGACGGGGCTGTCAAAGAGATGGAGACAAACTAGCACTGTAAGAATGAGGGAAGACAGGGAACAGTGGAGAGGGTGATAGAAAGTGAGTTGGGGTCTGATCTGGTGGGCAAAGTGTGACACCTCTTGCAGCAGGGGTTTCATAAAGGTTTTATGTATTCTTTATTTAAAACACGCAAATAACAGAGACAACTGAAATTTTACATTTACTATGATTTACTATGGTTACTATAGTGTCGGCCAAACCGTGCCACATAAATACTGCTGAAAGTTTACAAACTTCGACATAAGTGACCATTTGCTAATCCCCACTCCTTTGTTGTTACCTTTGTTGTTAGAGCTGCTACTCTGTCAAGCTGTGGAGCTCACATGGAGAGCACACACTGTCGCTAACTGCACTCACTGAAGAAATATTATCAAATTTTTTTGGAAAATGTTGGTGTAACTTCAGAGAAAAGCAGACAGAGGGGGCTACACTATACATTTGAAGGATATACGCAGGATGTCGACTAGCTCAGCAGCAAAAACAGGCTAAAAAAGATGAAGGTATACATATCACATTTAAAAATGAACCACGAAAAGCATCTGGCGATCGAGGCAGAAGACAGAAACACTGTTACTGTAAAACAGAATAGGTCTTCATTCACTGTTATAATAAAAAAAAAAGCAAGAGCAGCATTCGGATACATTCAGTATAATGAAAATAAAGAAAATATGACACGGCATCAGAATCTGTGGAGCTTAGGTGTAAGTAACTTACTTAGTAAATTACATGTAATCTATGGTTTTATACTCTAAATCTTGACGTGATGAATAAATCAAGAAAAACAAAGTGATCATAATTGTTTAAAGTTTTACCTTTTATTGCTGTCAGGATGATAGGCGTCTTAATGACCAAATGAAATCAGCACTTGACTTTCGATGAAAAAACTTTTGAAACGTTGAACATTCCTGCTTCTCTTCTCATTCTATCAAACTGAGCTGCAGTTCACTGCATAACTGACCTTGGTTTACACATAAGGGCAGAAACACAATGAAGTCGGATCCCATTCTCATTTTCTGTGTGAAGCAACAAGCAGCATGATGGGATGGTTTTTTCCTCAGCAGAAAAGCGATGGCAGGGCGCTGTGGAGGCTTCATCCCAGCACGTAACTTTTGTTTCTATGACAACAATATTTTGACATTGACGAACGAACAAAGGATTGACTACAATCTTACAACAGTACGGTGATTAAAGCACAACACTCACAAGCAGCAGTCAGTGTCCACCGGCCAAGGGCAACTGAATGAAAAAACTGAATTTCCCCTTGGGGATTAATAAAGTATGTCTTCTTCTTTTTCCTCCAAGAAGAATGAAAAAAGAAGACAGTGCCGAGAAAAACATGGCAAAATCACAGCTGAGACTGACCAATTTACATGTTTATTGTATCTAAATATTAATTGCACCCTGCGTCCTCTTGAAATTCCACCCTATGTGAGATGCAGCCCCCGAAATACTCTGATCTGTATTGTTGCTGTAGGCTGGGGGGGGGAGGCGTCAGTCTATCCTGGCAGTCTTGCCAAATTTTGAACCCAAACCAAAATGGACCCATGGGAAACCAAACGTGCGTAAATCCAAAAAAAAAAAAAAAGGAGACTGAATGACATGATCTCACTGCTACACTGACAAGCTCCTGGTTTAACTCATGAGAGTGAGTCAGTCTGTATGATCGGGCTTCCCCAGTGTCATCCTCCCCCCTCAGTCAAACACACCCAGGTGCTATCACGCTGACAGTACAGCACACAGCTACAGGTCACAGGTGAACAGAACATCCCGTAGATATTTCACCTGACTGTCAAACTTTTAAAACCTCGATACAGACACAAAGTCAGCTCCCATTAGTCACACAGTGAAATATCATTTAACCTCTGCCTGCTCCTGGTTTCACAGCAGGGGACCTGAGAACAATGAGCTGTAGTTGTCAGAAACAGGATGATTGCTAACAACCTAAGCTGTAGCTGCTATTAATTACTGTCTCTTTATTAGATTCTGATATTCTCTCTGGTAATACAAATCCACCTTTATAAATCTGTATGACAGAGAGGCGTATTTCAGCCAGGTAACGAACCAGCTTCTGTGTAAATGTTCGTGTACACTGACAGGACGTAAGCCGCCTCAGATTCGCTATGAAAGGCTCTGAAAGAGAAGCTGTTGTTGAGCGAGTTGTCTCAGACGTACTCCATCCACCGCCAGCTGTATTTTTCTCGCAGAGAGACAGGTCTGCTTTAATGATAAAGGCTGAGGAACAGTCGTCTCATTGTTCCAGCAGAGCGGTCTGACTTTAGCCTCTTTGTTTGAGCTGGAGATGATTCAGGGTCGCTTTTCACAAAAGGAGCTGAAGCGTGATGTAGAAACAACCCAAAACAGGCTGATGCAATGCATGATTCAGGTTGTAATGTGGTTAGTGCAGAAAATGGCACGTTATGTGAGGTTACCACAATCATTTAAAACAGATTTGTAAGGATTTTTTTGCATTCTGGCGCTTTGTAAAGCCCCCCATGCCCATTTTTAAAATACTAATATTTTGTTTAACATGGTTTTCCCACACAACAGTTACAAAAAAACTCTGAAAGTAGCCAGAAGCAGATCTACTCTTTCTCCTTCACTGAGGAATTCTGGATTTGGCCGACCACCGTTTCTTGCTGTAGGTTTTGTTTCTGCACTGCTCTTCAGTACTGCTTGTACTAAGTTGACCCCGGGCCCCTAGGAACGCCATTCACTCTTGCTTACATTTTTTTTTCAGTGTCCACTCACAGTATTGCAGTCAAAATATCCCCTGAGGCCCAAAAAACATTTTCTGCTTAGACAACCCGGAAGCTAAAAATGTTTTTGGCATAGTCGTGGAAATTATTTTTGGGTCCCAGGGGGATTTTTTCACTGTGATACTGCGAGCGGCCATCGGTAAAAATTGGCTGCAAGGCTACGCAGCATTCCTAGGGGCCTGTGCATGACAAGGGAGCAATTCTCATTGGTCTGAAGAAGCGCCGTCTTGAAGTGTGGTATCCATATCTAATAAAACATCCATGGTTGATCCATAAAAGAGCAGTAGGTATCAAGATGGCTGGCATTGCCATGTGGAGTAACATCAGGGAGATTCAGCCATATATGTTTGAGCCTCAGTCTGACACAGACTCACATTAGGAGTCTGTTGTTGAATTGGCAACTAGCATACGTGTCAGAATGCCAAGTGTAGTTGGCATCTTTTATGTGTTTATGTTGTTAGCTTGTAGGCTAACTGGCAGCGGCTGACGCAGCATTAGTGGTTGTGAAACATATAATAATATCTGCTATGATGGGGATTTGGCTGATACTTGAAGGAAGCTCCAGGGTCCAGTTTACATCCAAAAACTGCACAGTCTGCCATGTTTGCTGCATGTTTGTTTCATTGTCTGTTGTGTAGAAGTCTGTTCCCCTGTCAATATATGTTTCCGTTTTAGACAGTGATTTGCTTTGATTTCATGCACAGTGCACAGATGAGAACGTGGAAACACCTCTCTAGTGACAAACGTTGCACAGATACAGGTCAGTATAGTGAAGCTCAGACACTTCAGGGGACATAAACAGAAGAAAAAGACATTTTCGAGCGGAGGGGGACTTTAAATAGAGAGGACAGGTGTGTTTTATTGGGATCAATAAAGCAGGTTTTCCGTTGAGGACGTGGTGTGTGTAGTGGTTTTAAAAGATGATACCTGAGGCTGACACACGCTGTGTTGTGCCACTAAAGTGCTGAAAAGCTTTACAGCCCCAGAAGGTGGATTTTCCTCTCTAGTCAGAATTTACAGTAAAACGGCCACAGTTAAAATCACAAATATAATAAATAAAATAAACTATAAAAATAAAAGCCATAAAAACATTGCATGGATTAAAAGCTGCAGTACGTGCAGCATGGACAAACATCGGCGCTAAAACCAAAGTGAGAGTCAACAGCCTGGTATTGTGCAATGAAAATGGCCATTTATCTGTGCTCGAACAAAGTGCTTAAACAGGCACAAGACGCTACATCATTTCATGTGGAAATTAAGCAATCTAATGGCAGCGGGGATAAACGAGTCCCCGCTGCTTTTCTTCTCGAGTTTGGCCCTCCAGAAGTGGCATCAGCTCAAACTGCCCTCTGAGGAGAGCGATCCAGCGCGGATCAGTGGACGCCAAAGAATATCCACTCCCTCCTCCTTGCCCAGCTTTCCATTAGCCTCTTTTACCTTCATTATATCCATCTCTCTGCCCCTTTTATTTCATCCTACATCTATCTTATTATTTTCTTCCTCTGCTTTTTTGATTCTCTTTCCATCTCTCTGCCCAGCTCGCTGTCCCTTAAGCGGCGTCCTGCTGTGATTAATGTTCTTTTACCTGGAATGGTCTAACGAGAGACAGACGCAGAGACTCGCTGGTGGACATGGAAAGATTGCACACACAAAACAGCGCACAGTCTCCCAGGTTCGTACAGTCGCCAGGACAGGTCAGAGGGGTTGTCTTCCTGGCGTTAGACACAAGGGGTCATCTGTGGGTCCAGGTCCAATAGTGGAAGTCCTGCAGGGATTCGCTCCAGATGACAGAGAATATAGTCCCGCTGTGGAGCAGTTTTCTCCACAGGCCAACAAACCTTCTGCCCTCTCCGACCCCGTCCTCTTCCCGTCATCCTCCAACACGCTGCCTGATAAAACCATCACAAAAGACAACAGAATGTGAGAGGACATGGGTTGGGTTTTGCGAGGTAAAAACATGAGACAGCCGCGCAAAAAAAAACAAAAACAGGGCTTTTGCTGAGTGTCACAGCGAGTGAGTGTTTATATTTAGCTGCGCAGCTAATCCATTATGAAGCGGAAAACCACCAGAAACATTCTGAAGTAACTCCTGGCTGGAAGGAGCGTCTCCAAAAACTGAGCCATTTAGGAGTTTTACACTTTAACAAGGCTGTTTATATGCATACACATTGTATGCACACACAGCTTGATCCTGCTTGTTTATGCGTGTGGGTGCATATGTATATGTGTGTGTGTGTGTGTGTGTGTTTGAGTTTCTGTGCATGAATGTGCATCTGTGTGTATTTATAATTGTGTGTTTGGCAGAGAGGTCCGCTATAAAACCATATCTGTCCAGAAATCTAAAGTTGAGTGTTCCCAGTAAAAACATGAGGCTAAATCAGTGCAGCCACTTTAGCCCTGCTGTTGCACCGTGGGCAGGATCAGCCAGGGCCCACACAGCTGAAACCAGAAAGCCTCAGAGGGACCACCATGGAGAGATACCTGGGTTGTTTCAGAATGCTCTATCTATGAATACAGGAGCCCCAGATAGGCAATATTTACTCCCACCCTGATAAAAATATGTTATTTGGCTATTCCTCACCGTTAGCACGTGGTTTTATTCTTTACACTGGACGGCTGATTTACATATTGACTTGGAAAACATCCCCTTGGAGGACCCCTGTTTAAACCTCTGTGTGAGCATGCAAGGATTTCAGGCAGCTCCCTCCTCTTGTGCTGATAAGGCACAAATCTTTTTAAAGGGATATCTCACTCGCATCGAAAGGGGTCAGTTGAGGTGGTTCGGGCATCTGACTAGGATGCCTCCTGGGCGCCTCCTGTTGGAGGTGTTCCGGGCACATCCCACTGGCAGGAGGCCCCGGGGCAGACCCAGAACACACTGGAGGGATTACATATCTCATCTGGCCTGGGAACACCTTGGGGTCCCGCAGGAGGAGCTGGAATCCTCCTGGATCCGTGTTTTCTCTATTTTTTCACGTTCTATGTATCATTTACTCTGAATTGTTCATTCAATTTGTGATATTTGATATTTGGTTATATATTATTTCATTAACCGGTATTATTTTTAATATGATGTGAAAAATTCATGTTGTGATAGTCGCGATATTTCGACTTGTTAACATATTGACGTCATACTGTTACCCATGGCAACAACAAGAGGGCTGAAAGTGAAATTATTACAGACTCTGCAGTGGATCCAAAAAGAGGAGCAGCTTCAGTAGTGTGGAATAAACTGTGGCGTCCTGAATGTTTTATGAACAGCCCCGGACTTCTCAGACTCATGTACCGCTCAGAGGGAACTCATTCAGCCGCTCCTCTGGCAGCAGCACAGCGTCTCTCTCTCTCCTCTCTCACCGTGCACACAGGAGTCGGTGTTGTCAAGTGATTTTGTCATAAACCTTTGGAAATGTAAACCTACATGTAAAAACTACATATATTTGAGTATGTGATAGTTGTGGTATCATAACAGCCTGTCACAGGTACAGCGTGATGATCAGAGGAGAAATGGCAGAGCATAAAGGTCCAGGTGGAAAAAAAACAATCATATAGGATTTTACTAAAAGAAGGAAATCACCTGTTGATTTATATATATATAGATCCCAGGGGACATTTTTGTATTTGGAGTTGTTTAAATGTGTAATTTACTGTTGTTTTTCACAAACTAAGGACTTTTTTTTTTTAACAATACATAATTACAAGTGTCGTAGTTGTAGTAACCCAAGGTTGGGATGTTACATAACAGGGAAAAACAGACATAATATTCCTGTACTTGTTAAACTGAAGAGAGGTTTCTTGCTGTTCTTGCGTGGTACTAGGAGGGGCAGTCGGTCAGTCCAGCTTTAGTCCAGGTTTATCTGTCATCATCATCTGTCAGTCTTTTTGATGAGCATCACAGCCTCACAGAGACATTTGTGCACCTGCAGAGTGTTTGTCTTGTTTGACATTTGCCAGCACAGTGGAAACATCGTATAGTGATCACGGCTGTCCGGGTCACATCGATCACTATAAGTGGATGATTATTATAACCGATACCTTTCTTTTTCTTTATTTCTCACGCACATTACCATCTAATTGACCATGTTACTGCCTAAACGTTTGCTATCTATCTATAAGTGATCAGTTTTATACTTTTGTACTTACACATTGTTGAATATGTTGAAAAAAAGTCAAAGAAAGTCTAAAGTAATCAGATTTGTGGTTTGAGTCCAACTCAAGCTCACACCTTTGACTTCACCCCTTCGGGTACACTTGAAACTGTACGATTGTTGCCCTTCGAGAGCGTCTGCCTTTGAGCTCCCTCTGCACCGTGTCCATTTCTGCCAGTCCAGTGCCAGCTCCAGCCGGCTGAGCAGGAAGTTCACACAGTGTGAGCTCTCTGTCCTGACAATGGGACAGCGTCACCACAAGCTGTCATTTCCCCATCATGTCTATAAAATCCAGACCGGCAATGATGTATGTTTTACATGTCTGTCTTTGGGAAATGATGGTTGTGTTTTGTCCTCTGCTTATTTTGAGGATATTTTATTTTCTTTGTGAATTGGACAACCGTGTGAGGAAATGATGAGAATTCCTTGAGGTCTGGTCGTTGCATGGGGAGGTTTTAGTGCGTGGTCTGTGCCAGGGTTCATGTGTGGGTACCATGTCTCCGGGAGGTTATAACAGGCTCGGTACGGCCCACATTATGTTTATTTGCGCGCTCATGGCCGTGTAATTTGTGTTTACAGTACGTGGATTTATCTCCCTCTCTTGTTTACTGTGGCTGGTCTTTTCTCTGTGCAGCAGATCATTCGCCTCAAATGGACTGTTTTGCTTTTGGTTTTATGCATTTCTGCTTTCTGTCATTTTCACCTCTGTCTTCTTCTCTCTGTTCTCACGTACACTGCAGGATGAAGACTTCCAGGAGATGGTGAGGACAGCCCAGGCGATGGAGACCCAGTACAGCCACCTGTTTGACAAGGTCATAGTCAACGATGACCTCTCGGCGGCCTTCGGCGAGCTGCGGTCGGCGCTAAGGAAAGTGGAGATGGAGACTCACTGGGTTCCAGTCAGCTGGACTCACTCCTGAGATCCGCACAGACTGCGAGAGGAGAAAAGGGAAGGGCTTTGACAAAAATATGCAGGTTTTTTTTTATCTTTCTATGTCGGCTGTGGCTGGTGTTCGGGGATAACGGGAATAAAACAAGGCAGCGCCAGACTGCTGTGTCGCCGCACCTGAGCTGCACAGAGCTAAAAATAAGCTTTCGCCTGAGATCAGGTTGGATTTCGACCTCAGCTGCGGTCTGGATGTGGATCTCCAGGTCTGACCAGATCTGACAGAGCTGAGGCTAAGGGCTGCTCTCCAGAATACGGGCCTTTAACATTGATCCTGGTCTCAGTCTGGGCCACACAACCATGGCAACGACTTGGAGCTCCTCGGTCCAAGCCAGAATGTGGAACGAGCCTGGACCATCACAGCACCAGCAGTCCTGCCAGCACATCAGTAACCGCGCCAAGCAGGACTCTGTCTTTAGTGTGTTTATAACATTAGACCATTAGAAACCAAAGGGATTGACATATTTCTTCTTGTGGAGAACTTACATGCATACGTCTGTAAAAGAACACAACCTCTGAGGGGAAAAAGGGGGAAAAGAAAACATATTTGCCTTCTGTCTTACTGTTTCTGTGCTTCTATAATGCTTCCATGTCTCCAAACAAAACATCATCAGGTACACTCTTAAGAAAGGGCAGTAAGTGTAATTTTATTTAAGAGAAATTAATATATTTTCTAATATCCTCCGGTTGTTTTTCTGCAAACGTTTTTCTATACATATCTTGACTTTTGACGCAACCTGATCTCGACTGTAGCCACCTCTCTGACAGCTCCTCGCACCCGAGGCGTCTCTTCTTTCAGTCAAGTGTTTTGATTTCATCACCCTAGTCTAGTTTTCCCCCTACAAAGCACATACAGAGCCATTTTATTTAGGTGTTATATATTCCATTTAGGAGCGTTTCGAAAAGCCACTCTTCACATGAAGGTGCCCAGCATAACAGCTTTGCCATTTAACGTCCCAGAACTGGACACTTGTGGCTGTCTGCTAGAAGAAAATGTTCACAATTGTGTTTTATTAGGGTGGAGTCTTTATTTTTATTCACATAAAAAATGGCTTCGGCGAGGCTGCTAATAGAGGGTCCACAGCACACTTCCAGGATTTTAACTCAGAGAAATGCTAAGTAGCTGCTCCTGACTTTATGAGCATTAGAAGTTTATTGCTAATTTGAGTCTCCTGTTCCCAGTCTAACTTACTCATTTTTACTCAGTACTTTTCTTTGTTAACTTCTGACTGATTTTCAAAGCAGCTCGTCATTAATCCTGGCTGTACTTTTTATCATTAACAATCTTACAGTCCTGGTAGTTCCTCGGTTCTTTGCTGCTGTTGTAGTGAAAAACTGATGAAGAGGAATATTTTACACTTTAAAGGAGGAGTTTCCCTCTTATTTGCTCCTTGCAAAGAGTAAAATAAAAATACCTATACTACTTTCATGTCTATACAATATTTATTTACTTAGAGCCAAGAGGCGCTTACTTCAGCTTAGCATAAAGACTGGAAACAGGGGGAAATGGCTAGCATGGCTCTGTCCAGTGGTCCTAAATATGCACACCAGCACCTCTAAAGCTGTGGTTTTATGAACTTGTCATTTCTGTTTTTGAAAAAGATATTTATTTATAAGATTTAAAGGTGCTGGTACACATATTTTTTAATTTTGGAGAATGAGCCAGAGTAGTTCTTTACCCATGCTTTGTCTTAATGCTAAGCTACGCTAATCACTTTCCAGCCTTGGCTGCAGCTGTTGTTTATCCAACCCACTTTAGATGAAACCATGCCCACTTTTTGTCTGCCGACAAGGCCCCATGAATGGCTGCCAGCCTACAGCTAGTACACGCATGGATGTAGCCCGCAGTCCCTCCACCTGACTTCATGCAGACTACAAAGCCATAACATTTGCTGATCCGTCAGGGGGTCAGGGGGCGGTCCAGCCACTGAAGGTCCGTCTCTGTGAAATATAACAGCTACATATGGGTAGTTAAAGGGAAACTCTGCTGATTTTTATCTGCCAGCCTTTTGCTAGCAGATGAGTGGTAAGTGCCAGGGCCTGGCGACGCTGGTGGGGGGCAAACAGCGCTCATCTTGACACATTGCCCACACTGTGCTGACAGACCTGGTTGAAATCTGCAACGTTTCCCTTTAATGACTGTAGCTCAAATGCTGCCAGCTACTGGGGAGGCAAACCCTAGTAAACAAGACACACGGATACATAAAGAAGGTCGAGGAACATCCAAACCAATTATCCTGCTTTTAAGGAGATACGAGGGGGCAGAGTTCCTCAGTGTTTTTTGGCAAGAATGGTGTTCAAAGCCACTGATGAGCTCAAGCTGTGCTATTTCCAAGGGGTTTGCCTTCAGGGCTTCCTGATCAGAAGTCCTAGGAAAAAGATCATGGCTACTAACATGATGGTTATTTATAGACACTTAGACGATGATACCTGGCAATACCTGGCGACTCAATCAAGCATTGACATTGTGCATGGAGGAACCCGCATGTTCTGGTCTGGTCTATTGGCAGCGGACATATGCAGCAAGTTGGTGGCGAGAACGAAACGAGCGAGTAAAGTTAGCAAGCGTTAGCAGTGTGCTTATCCTCAAATGCCTGGGAAGTGCATGTGTAATAATGTATGGCTGTAACATAATATAGTCCCAGTGACTTTAAACTACCAAAAAGGGGCTTAGCGGCTTGCTTTTGTCATGCAGTAGTGGGCGTGGTTTCATCTACATTGGGTTGGAAACACGATAGACGCACTCTTGGTCCATACTCAACATACAGACATGAGAGTTGTATCAGTGTTCTCATTAAACTCTTGGCAAGGAAGCCAGTGAATATTTCTCAAAATGTCAAATTTATACTGTAACAATGTTTTTTTAAATTGGCCTACATACTGTAAGAATGAATTTTTCACATACACTATTTCTAGCTCAGGTTGCATCGCCCGCATTTCTTACTTCTCTTTTACTCTCCCTTTTCCACTTACTATATTTATATATTTGATTTGCGTCCATTTAAAGGGTAATATGACTGTTTATGCTGTTAACTAATGATAACATACATTTTAAAGGGATTTTACCCCCCTGTAACTCCTTTACTTTGCCCCCTAGTCTTTCACTCATGTTAGTATTCCCTTTTTATGTATTATTTTACGTGTTCACCTCTTCATATCTTACCCCACTGTCATCTGTTTTATTGATCAGAATCAGATTTGTACAGTCTCTGGAAAATATTTTTAATTTCTTGCTGTAAATGAAATGCTGTTGTATGAATTGACATTATTCTTGATAACTGCTACATTTTATATTAAAGAAAATCCAACTAAACTTGTATTTCCAAGGTGCTGAATCAATTCAAGCGAGCGGAGGGTGAGAGCGGTGATGTATGAGGTGGAACGGTATGAGAAAAATATTCCAGTGTGTCTGGGATTTGTGCCCTTGAGTGCCATTCACATCTATCTTTGTTCAGTTTTCAGAAGAATATTCCAGCCACATCTTTCAGCTGCTCCCACAGAAGTTCAGTCCTGAGTGTGCAGTTGTGTAAACAGAGCTGACACCTTTCATCTTGTAAATGACAGCGCGAGAGAGTAAATGCCAATCACCGGCTGGGGCCGTCACAGATGAAATTGATTTTGACGATACCTGGGTACATTTTCCCCACACTGCAATCACCTTTAATTAATGGATTTAAATAGATCTTTGGCTTCCTGGTTGCTCAGCTGGCCTGTGTCTCTACAATCTGACCTCTCATATGAGGACGAAAAATCAGAAAAATAACCTTAAAGGTACACTGTGCAGGAAATGTGTGGTGGTGTATTTTTCAACAGAGATCACGCGCCCTGTCTGTATTTTCTTGTTCTCTTTTTTATTTTCTATGTTTGGGACGTTTATAGGCGTGTACCCCCACAGTGCTCAGGTGAGGTCAGGCTTAGTAGTTTTAGTACAAAAATTCAAAATGTTTAAGTCGACTTAGTTATGTTTTCTATATGTTTTTTATCTTTAAACTAATCCATCTGACTGTTAAGATGCGGAAAAATAACTTAGCTGGAGGTTGAACTTGTGTCCTCTCCAGAGTTGGTGATTCAAACTAAACTTTTGCGATCTGCGTTCAGACTGTTTACTTACAGCACAGCTACATGCACAGATAACTGAGCCTCCGACCTGCCTGTCAAACACAATCAACCCAGAAACCTTCCTGAAACAGTCTGGACTGAGTTTAATCCTGCGGAGTTCAGCTGTGAAGACCGCCGGCGGCTGGCGGCTGCTTGCTCTGCTGCCGTTCAGCAGCTAACAAGCGGTGCTAACTGCTAACAGCCACCGCTGCAACTAACAAACTCCACAAATCCATTCAGCAGCTCCACCAGCCACAGTCAGACACACACAGCTCATTATTCACTGCTGAATTACAGCTCACAACTCGCACCAGTGGCTGATGCTGCTCCAGTGTGAGTGTTTTTGCTCGCTAGCGAAACATCCTGGCATTGACTATTTACTGGAGTTTACCAGCCTGTCACTCATGCAGCATTTGAAGACAATAGCAAGCACGGCTGTTCTCTGCTTTGATAGTGCACCACTAACATTTTCCTCACATCTCATCTAGTCAGTGAAAATGAAACAAAGATTTTGTCTTAGTCTTTATTATCAAGATCTATCTTTAGCTCGTCATCACCTTGTTCTCGTCATGGAAAAGAGGTTGTTGATGAAAAATTTTCATCAAAGTTTTCATCAAGGAAATCAGCACTGACTGACAGCAGCACCCATCTAAGAGACAAATGCAAATAGTGAAGCAAATGCTAAACCGTTGTGTTGCCCCGTCCAAAATATATAATTTAATAATTACATCGTAAACATGTTGGCGAATAGTCAAATGATGGCCCTAAAAGACGACTATTCGTCGACTAGGAAAATTCTTAGTCGGAGGCAGCCCTAGTGCATCAAGATAAAGAGTTGGTGGTGCTAAATCTTCAGACAGATGCCACTGAACTAGAAGAAGAGAGCGCAATGAGAAGACAATTAAAAGTGTGAGTCAAACCTCAAATGGATTAAAACGATGCAGAAAATGTGACATTTATGTCTGTATCATGGATCGATTTGAGGAACATTAGTCTGATGTTTTCATCTGTCGCTGGTTTTCCGTCTCTTCAGTGGAGCAGAAACCTCAGTGGGCGTTTGAGTCACATGCTTCATGTACATCATGATAAATTCGATGAGTCTGTTTTCTATTGCATTGCATTTTGCTTTTATCGATGCACCAACTTTTCCTCCCCAGCCAAGCGATATTTGGGTTTCTTGGAATTTCCGGCGCTGTTACATCCAGATGGAGTATGAGCTCCTGAGAGACGCTGAAGATTTGTTGGATCAAGATTGAAGGAAAGGGCCTGAATCCAGTTACTGCTGAAACCACCAGAGCAGTGCAGCCCAATTAAACCCCAGTGTCCTGCTACAGCTGTGTGCCAAATTACTAACTCAGATGTCACTGGACCTTTGAAAACAGTGGCTACGTGAACTGGGGGGTGAGGGGTGGGGGTCGGCGGGGGTGGTAAAAGGGGGCTCTTGAGAAGCCCAGCCTCTAACCAGCAACCCGCTGGAGGATTCAACGGGCCTCCGCTTGATGAAGTTCCAAAAAATCAGGTCGCCTAACCTTCACATTTCCTCTTTTCCACAGTGTTCGCTTTGATGGTTGTGTGGAGCAGGGGATGGGGGGAGGAGGGGGTTTACAGCCAAAGCGGAGAAGGACGCGGTGAGGTGGAGGAGGAGGCGGTGGCAGGGAAGGTCAGAAGGAGGTAACGATACTCTCTCAGGCCGAAGGGAGGAACCAGTTATTCCACGTCTTGCTCTCTCTTCATGTCTTTCACTCTCTCTTTCTTCCCAGAGTGACGGAGGGGGGGCGAACAGGAACATGGCGCTGTCCCATCATGCCCTCTGAGCTCAGGCAGGTTGAGTGAGTGAGTAGGTGAGTGAGGAAGGTTTTCCCCTTCAAGCTCAATGATCCGTGTTTGACACGAGACAAACGCCACCCTGCATTGTCCTGTGTAGTTTGGCAGATGAGGGGATGCTTGGACGGGGACGTTCTGGCAGAGACATGGTGGAGGTTCTAAGTGAGTGTAAATTGACTCCATTTCCTGTCACGTCGTTGTGCTTGGGACCTTTTTACCAAGGATCTCATGAGAAAAGATGTCCTCATGTCAGACTTGAAGGAGCCAGTGGTGTCCCCTTTTTCCTCTAGCTTTGTGTATTTTTCACTCCACAGCTCAACACTCAAGGGTGTCTTTATTCACCTTCCATGTCATCCACCCAATGTGATGATCTGACACCATCTGACTTGAGGTGTCAGGCTATGTTTTCAAAGCTCTTTGACTGACCTAGAAGGGAGTGATGCTCTCCGAACTCCCAAGACCCATAACAAACGATGCCTTTCAGTGTCATCAAAGGTAGTGACGGACATACTGTTTTGCTTCTTGGTTCCTTGACATGTCATCATCCTGCGCCTTGAGGAGCCCACACCACTGCCGTAGTTATGGGACTCCGGATGCTGTGCTTTATCGGCTTTCGTCTGAGGACGACAGAAACACGTGTTCACAGATTAGGTTTCCCCTGACATGGATAACGAGAGGAATCGGCCACATATGCCAAGGTACTTTAGCTGAGTTATGATGTAATACTGAGAAATACTACGTGTGTACATTTGGGTCTGTGTATGTGATGAATAAAACGGAACAGTAAATGGCATTGCCCTGCAGTAAGTAGTAGCAAAAAAAGGAGACGCTCTCATAAATCTTCATATAGTTGTATAAAAGTCTGCCGGCAGCCCCTGACTGATTTAAGATAACAAATCCCTCGTCCTCTCTATTCATCTTTCTCCGTCAGCTCTTGAGTAGTGAGCTGCCGTGTGAGTAAAGGCCAAGCGATGGCTTCCCCAGCTCAGACATGAACACAGGCGCTCACCAAATCAAAGACCTGCTCTCCGTCTATCCCCCTTTCGCTCCGACGACTATAATAGTTTAACAGTCAGGAATCTGAGGATTTATAGTAAGTGAAGTTCGGCTTTTATCTCAGATTCCGGAGATTAATGTAGCAGTAAGGTCTCGTGAATCGCTCTCTTTCTTGCCCTTTTGATGTATTTATTTTCATGTCCATAAATCCATGCATTAACTGAACCCATTGTTTAGAAGTTAAGGGGCCAGAGCCAGCCAAGCAGGGCAGAGGCAGGAGTGGGCCGAGCAGACGAACAAGGGGGATTAAGTTGTGGAAAAGTCAGAAAGCCCATCCTGTCCTGCGCCCAGCGTCATGTCACAGGGGCTCCTGCTACGCCCCCCTGACGCATTTCGGAAACCATTAAAGCAAAACGTGGATGTCTCGCGTTACGATATACGCTGCAATCATTTTGATTTACTGTGTTAAAATTACAGCGTCAGGGCCAATATCCTGAACTGGGGCTCAATGTGATAAGTCCTGACTGTGTACAAGACAAATTGTCTTGAGCATCAGAACGAGTGTAGGCAGGGCGAGGAAGGAGGGGGACTCAGGCTCCTGCTGAGATCTCTCATCTTTTTCATAAGTCCTGAATGAGCCTTTCTTTCTGAGTCTCTCGCTTCTCTTCCTCCAGCGTTCCGCTATCCTGCCTTTGCCCAGCCTTTCATGTGGTGACTCAGTCCATCACCATGGCTTTGCCGGAGGAGCCAGGCAGCGATGCCGCTCTGTTTTCCTCATCCCCGGGTAAATGCCCTTGACCATAGGGAGACTGTTCTTTAGACTAATGGGGCTTTAGGCCAGGAGCTTCCGCCCACCCTGTCTCCTCAGCCTAATTAGCCTCACCATTACCTCATGTCTGTAGGCAAAGGTCTTCAGGGCACGTTACCTTGAGCTGTATTTCTCAATTACAGGACTTTAGGCACCGGAGGGTGGGGAGTGAGGAGTGAACAGGGGATGCCCTTCATTCCTCCCTGGCCTAAGAACGCCTTTTCACCCCTGATGAGAATGTGTAGAAATCATAACAACACGCTCGGTCTAATAGCCGTAGCACAGTTGGTCATTAATGCAGGGTGGCGTATGTATACACTGCCTGCTGGGGCTGCGCAGGTTAACTTGTCTCTCTGTGTGCATTTGAAAATGAGACAGAGGGGTAAAAGTTCATCTGGAGGGTCTGCGGCACTGAAAATTCCTCTGACACATGTGGAGTTAAAGCAGGGTACAGGGGCCGAGGTTGCACAAAGGCATTGACTATGTTAGGGGAGTTCGGAGCTGTCCACCTGTATTTTCTTAAACTTTCTCTGCGGCCTTCCCCCGAGTCTTGTTGGCCTCTATCTGAGCAGTTTTAATTACACAGACTCTGAACTGTCATCTTTAAACTTGGAGCACTCTGGAGGTCAGGACCTTCCTTGGTGTGCTACAAATTAGTCTCAATGCTGCCATGAGTTCCCCGTAGTTAGGGTGAGTGAGAAAGGCAAAAAATATCACCTGTTTTCCAAATGTGTCTGTTTTCATTGCACTGAAGCATTCTTTTAATAGCCTGTATTATCCTGACAGGTTTCCAGCGGCACTGTCATTCGAACGACTTCCTGCAACTTTGTAAAACCCAATACATGCAAATGTAAGTAGCAAAACAGTGTTTCTCCATCTTCCAGCCATACACCACTCAAATGGAATGTAGCAGTGCGTCCAGCTGGGGTATGAGAGCCCAGCAGCAGTAGCCATGCTGACCCTGTGTAATGACGGTAAGTGGATTACAAGGAGGCCCTGGTCACTGGTCATTAATATTGAGTCCGCTAGAGTTACCTCCATGTGGCGGCGGCTGCACCACAGGGACTGAACGCAGGACCTCCAAGATACCTGAGACGCTCATTGCTCTGTGAAGGGCCGTCTGAAAGTGAGAGAGACCAAAGAAAGATCAAGAGGAATCAGTGAGTATGTTTTCTGTTTTTGGATTAAAGGTCCAGTGTGCAGGATTTAAGGGGACATGTCGGTAAACATGGAATATATAATTCATAACTGTTTTCATTAGTGTACGATCACCTGAAACTACGAATCGTTGTGTTTTTGTGACCTTAGAATGAGACATCTACATAAGGAGCAGGTCCCTTAGGGCCAGTTCAGACCGAAGAGTCACGGTGAGATGAAACAGTGTTAGAACGTTGCCGAGAAAAGTTGCAGTGTAGTGAAACGTCTGAGCTGACTCAAGCTGGCTGATGGTGTCACCTGCAACTCAGCTGGTCAAATCGCCAGTGACTGGTTTTAGAACATGGAGCACGTCACCTGTTTCAACAGCCAGCTGGCTTGTAGTGAAGTCAAAATGACAACAGACAGCATGTTCGCTTGCTGAGACAGGTGCCGTGTCGGATGGTGGGTCACTGCTGCTGCTTGCTGTATGTGCTTATGAGCCCAGACACAAACACATTCTCACTGGCTAACCAAGTGGTGCTGGTAATTCCCATTATTGTGACTTATTTATTATGAATAAAGTCCATTGGATGCTGGTTTTGTTTCTGTTTTTTGCTGTTTCATCACTGCTACAAATGCAGCCACAAAATAAACCTGAAAAGCTGAAATCAGAATGGAAGTACAGAGAGTTGTTGCACAGAGATGATACACCGTCTCATCTAGTTGCTTAAGTTGCTTTGTTTAAATTTGTGTCATTGCAAATCTTTGGTCTGAACTGGGTTATACACTGAGTTTGTATTTTGTTCTACAGTAGTGAAGAATGGACAAACTAAGCACTGGCTCAGGATTGACCCATTTGCATTTTGCAATGGCCACAGAAGTTCTCGAAGTCGAAATCAAGTATTTCTCCCAATATGCTCCATAAAGCTTTTCTGTGGGTCCATTATTCTGTGTTTTCGTCCATATTTGTTTGCGTCACAAGCTGTTATAATGTTTTTTGTTGTCTTTTGTTTGTCTTTTTCTTAAAGGCAGTTGCCACTGCTGGATTAATTAATTAACACACACCTGTGTCACTCAAGGTGTCTCTTGTCCTGGGAGAGTACCTACTCTAAAGAAGGAGCTAAACATTTTCCTCAACACAGTTTTCTAAAAACTAAAATCGTTCCTTGTTCTTATGGTGCGGTCACAATAAAAAGGGGGATTTGCAGATATATGTTTTCAAAACAACTGAAAAAGTTTCTCAGATTCCAAAAACACCTAAAATGACCACACTTACAACTGGCTAACACTGGCAGGATCCAAGATGACTAGGTTGTTAGCTGTTAGCTCACCGGCTGAAGAAGTTCACCAACAAGCCCAGTGAGAAGGTTACAGCTGCACGACCTTATATCACCTCTACTTCATCCTATGTAAATGCCCACCCATTAGTGATATAAATGAATTGTTTTTTGCAGCTTGTTCTATGTTAAATATCTGGTCCTTGTGCAGGTGTGCAGTGTTCATGGCTTTTACACAATGGCCTTGATTGCCAAATATAACATGAAGTTCATGTGTGGTCTTGTGGTTGTGTGTGTGAGCTAATAGGAGGAAAATGTAGGATTCCCCATAGAAATGTGAAGACATACGTTTATTTCACAGGCCGTAGTTCCATAAGGCAGCATATCATCACGTTATGAATCTCTGCATTTAAGAAAACACAGGGACACTTAACGAGACTTGTTCATGAGCGTAACAAACGCGCCCATGAAACCCTAGAGGTTGATAGAATGTATATATTCTCGCTGATGTGGGTTCACACTGCTCGCAGAGACCTTGTAACAGACATGTAGAATACCACTGTTATTGCCGTGTTCTGGGGAACATGGTGACATGTTAGGAGCTCTTGGCATCTCTGTATCAACACCGTGCGGGTCTGACGAGGGCTCAACCCTGATCATGACAATCACAGATGGAGCGCTAAGCTTGTTCCCAGAGCCTAAAAGCCAAGGCCTGGCCCCTGAACCTACACACTCCACACACCATGTTTTGACACGTTGTCATCTTTTTTTGGGGAAGGCTAGGTAGGAAGAAGAACACAGAGTGGCTGCGTAGACGCTCACTGTGTGCTGTTTCTAATCAAGCACTTGCCCGGTCTTGATGGCCTGCCTGCCCATGATGGGAACTCACGTGATCCGAGGGAAGGATAAAAAACAAACAAAATCAAGGCTGAGAGATTTAAAAGGGACGAAATGAAAGTGGGGAGAGAGGCTCTCTGCTTCGCAAAGGAAGAATAACAAGAAGCAGCGTGATTTTGTAATGGGTCACGTCCCTTTATGAGGTGACGTAATTTCCAATAAAGAGCCATAGGTCCTGTGAGGACCTGGGCCTATGGCTTTGCCAATATATTATGTGTTGAGCAGACAGGAGACTGGGCTACCAGACCTGGTGGACGGAGGACAGATCTGTTCCACACAACACGTTAAACTGTCAAAGCGGTCGTGACTCACATGAAAGAAACCATGTGACAGGGCCCTGAGACAAACAACCCATAAAACAGATCACCTCTGCCAACTAATAACAGTTAGCTTTACACTCGAGTGTGATGACTTTCGGAACTCTGAGGCGTTTTTTGAGGAAACGCAGCCTGAGATCAAAAAGAAATGGCAGCTGAAAGGGGCATCAGACAAGCGAGGCGTCAGGAAAAGAGAGGGATGCTTAGGGCCTTGTTAGTCCAAATCCAGAGGCGGCAGAGCAGGAGGGAGTTCTTCCCAGCAGTCAGCCGGAGCCTGTGTGTCATGTGTTAGCAGGTGTTGATGGCGGGGAGTGGTGCTGCAACGGCTTAGGGAGCAGTTGAGGGTTTTGGCTGCAGACAACAGGCCCTAATGAGTGATGCTCCACAGGGGCTGGTGTGCAGCCAGCCAGAGGTTGAGTGAATGGAGCGCCCCTTTAACTGAAGCCATCTGAAAAGGAGGAAATGCCCACAGTCCAAAGTCTGGCTGCCTGGCACTCTGACCGCTCTGCAGCCCTCCAGAGAGGCCCCCGCCACGAGGCCGAACCCAACCCCCCACCCCTTCGGCCTGTGCAGCGGAGCAGCAGCGGAGCTCACACGCAGGCCACAGACAGACTGATTAGTCCTCGGAGCTTTGTGATTAGACTACATTGTTAACATTGGAACGGTGCTGACTTTGACTGCCTTTCCGTGGCTCGTTGAGAACTTGTACAGAAACGTATCGTATTTCCAAAGATTTTAAGCTTCAAAAGTGGCGAGTGGGATACTCCCTTAGTGCAGCTGTCCTTTAAATTTGAGTACTGTAAAGGCTACTGTTTGGGAACAATAGGCAACTGATAGCGATTACCTGATGCTCAAGCTATGCCTGTTAGATTACAGGCCGTCGTGCCTCTGCAGTGACTCCCTCAGACTGTTGCTAAAGGCCTGAAAGAGGAGGTGTCAGCCAATATATTGAGTTATAAAAGTCTTTTAAAGGTCCTGAAATGATGGTGTCGTGTACAAATAGTGCTCAAATAACTTCATCTGCTGACACTACTGGCAACAACTTCAGTGAATGAACAAAATATTATGATCATGAAATCTGCAACTCGCTGGCACAAGCTCAAACGAAACAAATGTCTCACGCAGCAGACGTGCATCAGTACATGTTTGACTCTGATTAATTACACCAAAGCACCTTGGCTATGTTTGAGTTGAGTGTGTTTCACCGTTTGCCAGTAAATTTCTTTGTTTCCCTGTAAAACACTCTTCCTGTGCAGTAACACGGTCAGCTACACAGAAGTAAAACAAACATGATACTTTATATCTACCCTCTCAGGGGTCATCCAAAGACTATCCATAGCCGTCAGTCATGTGCAGTGACACTGTAGGCCACCCTGGCAGCCAGCTGATCCCAAACTCCTCATGCAGTCCTGCTGTGGCTGCCGTTTAATCACAGTATGGGGTTGGCTGAGGCCCGTGAGGAAAAGGCCAAGTGAAGGTCAGGCGTTTTATGGAAAGCAGCATGGTGCAACTCAATTTCAGACAGGCTTCATGGTGGCTCTCAATCCTAAATATTAGCATTTGGCACAGAATGACACGGCGGCATGGTGGTGCAGTGGTTAGCACAGCAAGAAGGTTTCTGGTGCAGGAGTTTGCATGTTCTCCCTGTGTCAGTGTGGGTTTCCTCCAGGTGCTCCAGCTTCCTCCCACAGTCCAAAGACATGCAGGTTAACTGGTGACTCTAAATTGTCTGTAGGTGTGAATGTGAGTGTGAATGGTTGTCTGTCTCTATGTGTCAGCCCTGGGTGTACCCTGCCTCTCGCCCAGTGTCAGCTGGGATAGGCTCCAACTTTTTGACAATCAGAAGTGGGCCTTAAGTTGCAAAAGGTTGAGAAACCCTGTTCTAATTTATTTATTAAGAGGAGAGTGAATAAAACTAAATGCATTGAAGCAATGTCAAAAGGGCAGATTGCTCACAACTAAGCTTTTGCTAAGCCCCGCCCCTTTGTGATGGTCCCACAAGCTGTCAGAGTAAGCATGGAGCCCACACTGTAACTAACTGCACTCCCTGAAGAAATATTATCATATTTTTTTGGACAAATGAAAGAGTGATTGCAGAGAGAAGCAGACAGAGGGGTGAAGCCGAACTATAGGCTACAGATCACAGTGTAGAAGTGAACCACCACATCACTGCTGATCGCCACACAAGACAATGAATATAAAGGGAAACTTTGCTGATATTGAACCAGCTGTGTGTCATCGCAGTGTGTGCAGATGAACAGTGTTTGGCTTCAGATCTCCAGGGGAAGTCAAACAAGGTTCATCTGCGCACACTATGATGACACACAGCTGGTTGAATATCAGCAAAGTTTCCCTGCTTCCCGGCCTTTGCTTCACTGTTATAATCATTAAAAAGCAAAAGCAGCATGTGTATACATTCAGTAGGCTATATCTTCAGTAGCTAGCTAGCTAACCCTACACTTTCCAGGGTTTGATTTTGGATTTGAAACAGGGAAGAAACGTATATCTTTTTCCAACCTCTCCAGGTAACAAATATCATTAATACACGACGTGCCCCAGGCACAACATTTAGCTCCAAATCCACAAAACCAGCCTGAAAATGAAGGAAATCTGAAACAATGGAGCACAGCTGTGCTGTTGTCTGAGACTGCCTGATGCTACGTTATGATTGGCCAGTCTGCATCTGAGGGCGGGACTTAGTGAAGGGTCAATTCACAGAGATAAAACATGTGACAGGTCATAAGTAAGTATTGTTTTCTCTGTTTTTACAGGACAAAAAATAATTCAGTTGCAGAGTAAAATATCACTATTACTGCTAAAGTACAACCACTGCAATACAAATACTAATACAAAAAAGAGAAGAAATAAGAGCTTAAGTTTTAAGTTACTTTAATTGGATTGCTTAAAAATAACAAAAGAATAACCAAGACTATACAAAGCAGTGACAGAGGTGAACTGTTCTGTGCTCAAAATAAATGATGTGATGAACAACAGAGATGTCTCCAGGCAAAGTCTTCTCTAAATTGCATTTGTCTGTTCACAGGGAAGTTTCTTTTTTCTTTTGCTGCCTTTCACGAGGATGTCTCATTATTTCCAATGACCAATATTCCTCCCTCTTTCTTTTTTCTGATTGGCCTGGCGGCGCCAACGCTGGAGCCGCACCAACATAAAGGTCTCAAGCAGCACCTCCTCTTTAATGATGGGAAGACAGGGGACCAGCCTCTTCGCTCATCCATCTCTCACCACACTTAACAAGTCGCCCTCTTCGTCTGTTCTCACCCTCTCTTCCCGTCCCCAGCTTTTCCATTTCCATCTTTCACTCAACATCTATCTCCATCTCAGGGCGCTCTTTTCATCCACGTGTTCGTCTTCACTCCCTTTCCAAAAACAAGCCTACCGCTCACTCCTCTCCCCTCCCTTTCTTGCTCCTTATTGCCTCTCGCCTTGCCCACTCTCTCCTCTCCTGTTCTCAGCTGCTACCTCAGCTCTCCCTTCATCCCGAGACAGGGGAGAGAAGGAACAAAGGGCCCCTGATGTCTTCCTGGAGAGGTTATAAAGAAAAAGTCAAATTGTATTAGAGCTCTCTGAACATTAGCGAGAGAGGCAGCGCCAAACGTGGACGGCCTCTCAGACCGCACTTTCAAAATAATAATTACGCTGTAAGAGATGAAGCGAGGGAGACAGAGGAGCAAGGAGGTGAAGGGAGAAGGAAAGAAAGAGAGGGAAGATCTGTGTTTTTATTTAAGCATACTGAGCGTCCTGAAAGAGTAGAACCAGCTGCTATCTCCAGGCGTGCAGAAGGGGGAGCGGAGGCAACGCTAGCAGTCTAGCAGAACGGACTTTGCCAGCTCAAGGGTTTTTAAAGACCTTTATCTGGTTAACAGGTCAAGGTGGGGCCAACATATCCTCACATGAACTAGACAAAAGATAGCTCTTACATTTGCTTTTTTAAGTCATTTTTTGAGCATTATTTGCCTTTTTTCTTTTGTCTTTTTTCTTTTAAACAGTAGAGAGGTGACAGGAAGTGAAGGTAGAAAGAGGAGGAATGACATGGCAAATGTCCCTGACCGAACTTGAACTGGGAATGTTGCTTTTGCTGCACACAGTCAGCATCTGACACCTCTAGGCCAGCAGGACCAAGGCCGGACTACTAGGCAAAGTAGGCAGCTGCCCTTAGGTCCCAGCCCCGAACCCAAAGAGTCTAGTTTCACTGCATGAAAATTGATTTTGGTAATTTGTTTAATTTTTTTAGTGAATATGTACGACTTCAGTGCAATTAAAGTGACGCTGTCGTGCTGAGAGGGCCTAGAAATCTAGTTTTAGGATGTCGACGACTTTGGAGTGAGACCACTAATCCTCTGGGGTAGCCTACACATGCAGTTGCTTAAAATCCATACAGAGAGCAGTCGTTACAGAGTATTCTAATATTATCGGAAATATATATCCAGACATGTACTTGCATATTGGTTGTGGTTACAGATTTGTTTATCATTGACTGGACTATTTGTCATGGCAGAGGTCAGAAAGTGGGTTTAGGTCTTTATGTATTCTCATACAGCAGTTTGTATGATATCCTATGAATCAGCGCCCATGAATGACGTTACGTCCTTAACGTAAAGTTATGTAATCATCTTAAGTTCCGTGTTTTGTGACCCATCCACCACCTCAACCTGCCCTCTAACTGGACCACTTGGGGCTGCTTCCTTCTTTACTCCAGCACAGCACTCCGTCAGCACATTGGTCATGTGATCACAGCCTTTCAAAATATGTGCACAAATTACCGGCTCATCATTACATGGAGTGTGAGCGAAATTTGGTGCATTACTTAATGTCGTGCAGTGCACAAGAACAGCCTGTTGTGTGAACTAATTTGATGGGAACTTGGAGATGACAGGGTATAAACACAGAGCTTGAAGTGTGTGTGTGTGTGTGTGTGTGTGTGTGTGTGTGTGTGTGTGTGTGTGTGTGTGTGTGTGTGTGTGTGTGTGTGTGTGTGTGTGTGTGTAGGGGGTGACAGTTACAGTCTCTCCAGTGCTGGTAAAGATTCAATGATCCAACACTCTGCTGCAGTGTGTTTGCCTGAAGGTGTGGAGCTTTAGCGTCTTGGCATCATGTATTTCATGTTTGGCCAGTTGGTGGAAAATTGATCCACTCTCTTGAAAACTGCCACAAAAAGGCTTCCTGTTGGCCAATACAGGATCCCATCTAAATGGAAATGTTAGCACTGTGGTAACCAACTGAACCCAACAACCTGCATGACTAAAATGTGCTATCTAATGTTGATGCACTCTACCGTGCAAAGCAGCGATGTCTCGGTGGAGAAGCTTTCGGGACTACAGTCCTGGCAGTAAAAACAGTAAAGATAACAGCCACTTTTCATGCCTAAAAAGCTGCTGGGAGCACAGCAACGACTCGCTCAACTGAATCGATGACAAAGGAGAAATCTGGACCCCATGGCTGGACCAGTTGGGAACCACTGCCCTACACCACCCGATGACAAAGTCAGCTTATATATCACCACACTTTACAACTTATGATACACATAAAAAAAATCCAAATGTAACATATTCGTGGTTTGCAGAGAAGAGCAGTGCTGACATTTTCTTGCGGCCACTGAGTTGACAAGATCCTCCTCAGTCCTATACTTAAAAAAATGCGTGCATGTGATCTATTCTGTATTGAAGCGGCACAGTTATCCCCCCTGTTTTAAATCTGCCCATGACATCCATGTTGGTAAGATGCCTTCACATTTTCTACTCTCTATTTTTGCATGAAATGACAACCTGCAGTTTTAAAGAAAAACACTGTATCAGCCAGTCAGAGGTGCTGGGAATATTTGAGTTTATGATGATATGACTTTCTCTAAGATATGTTTTGTGGTCACATGTGCTCATTCAGCTTCTCTGGAAAAACATAAAGGTTCTTGTAAAGTGCCTCGATGATTTCCCAAGAGGAGCCAAGTGTCGCCTTGCAGGATTGCAACCAAAATAAACAAAATGTGTTTTAAGTCATGTCGATGCAGACTTTGTCATTGGTTTTCCCCAGAACTCCCTATGGCCATAAATCTTGAGTTACTTCTATATTTGACAAGCGTCCATCCACTCCAAAGAAAGCACTGGCACTAAGAGATCGCCACTTGAAATACATACTGCACACAGTATTTGAAAGCCACAATTGCAGGTTTATGTCCATAAGAAGCTCCAGCAATGATATTGTTGCAAAAAAATATTCTCAACAGTATCAGGTTTTGTTTACTGAGACTCATTTAGAATAGATTTTGATTAATTTTCATGTAGTGAACGTTGTGCATCCAACTTCTCGGACAGTCTTTTTCTTGTTTTGGTTTTTGGTTTTAATGGCTAACGTAACACAGCGATGGGTTAATGTGGATATCCTTCAGGCTGTGTGCACATTAGGAATAATTGTGCTCAGTTTTCTTTGGCACTGCTGCCTTTGCTTCCGTTATCGCTCTTTACAGTTTGAGTTTCCATTGGCCTCTTGCGCCCGTGCCTATTTAAACAGTCAATAAACCAGGCAATTACTTACAACAGCTGAGTGATGTCATCGTTGTCTGTCAGATTATAAAAGGAAAAACAAAGATAACCTTGTTAGCAGTGACCTGGAGTGCACTACAGAGGACCAAATGTGTGCCATGAGCGGTTGCTTGGAGGAAAATTATACGCATGTCTTCAAGCTTCTTGTCCATCACAGCTCACCAATGCTGAATCCCATTTAAAAGCACTTGCCCCTTCTTTTCCGTGCCTAAAAACACATAGGATTATGGGAAATGACAGGCGGGATTCTGGAGCTTTTTACAACCGGGGGATGTGGTCACAGCCTCTTGTTAGAGTCCCTTTTACTGTTTTCTATTTTCGAGCCTCACATGGATTAGTGCGACACATCTCACAGGTGCTCATTACAATGACCAGTGTCACCCATTCCTTTCCTGCTTTAACCGCACAGCCATGAGCCGTGCTGAACGGGATCTGACACAGAGCCTGTAAAAACATCAGGGCTCTTTGGAGGAAAAAAAAAAAATACAGGAGATTCGCTCTCCAGCTCCCTTCAAACCAGGAGCAGGAACAGTAGTCCGCACACCTCCTCCTCATCACTCTTGTTACTCACGCACAGCTTTTGTGTATGTTAAATCTGAGTGTTAATGGAGTGTTGTGGAGATTGGACACTCCGTGAGCGGATGCAATCATGATGTCCGTGTATACAGAGGCCGGGCCGCTGCCTTTCTGTGTGTGTCATCGGCGTGTTTCCATGCAGCTCAATCAGCGAACTGAACTCAAGCACTGGAGAAAAAGCATGGAGAGCAGTTGTGTTTATTATGCTGTATTAAGTTTTGGTCAAAGAACATCTAAGAGTGAGCAGGTGCTTCTGAGCTCAGGGGATATTTGTTTTACTTTGTAAAAGACCCAGGATGCAGGGAGCGTTTCAATCCCCTTTAACAAACGAACAGCAATTAGGCTCGCTAATGAGACCCTGGGTTAGATGTATTAAGACTCTTGTTTATCCTGCTTTCCTTCCTTTTTTTGTTCTTTTTGTCCCCCATCCATCTTTACTTTTTTTATTGCTTCACAGTCAGGCAATCTCATACACACACACACACACACTGATGCACACACTTTACGTCAGCTCTGTCTGAGTTCACTCACCAGTGTGCTCCATTGCCTTCAGCCCCCCCGGGCTGAAACTGTCAGCTCATTTAAATCAGGGCTTAAAACATTACTATTTACTGCAGCTTACCAGTGAACTAGATATGTAACTTATTGTTAGGATAATCTGTAGCTATTGTTTTTATATTTGTCTGCTGTTGCTTTATGTTTGCTTTTTAAATGCATTTTCTGCACTGTTTTTAACTATTTATTGTCTTGCTTTTAGCTTTTGTTTTTAATGATCTATTGCTCCTTTAATGTTTTCTCTTGTAAAGCACATTGAATTGCCTTGTGTATGAATGGTGCTATATAAATAAAATTGCCTTGCCTTGCCTTGCCTTGCACCCCCCCCCCCCCCCCCCCCCCCCCCCCACCCATCTCCAGCAGCCCGTCACAGATTCACAGTGCTTCTTAATTTAGACAGCTTTCCCCTGGTTCCAAATAAAATACCTGAAGGGGGGAGGCAAACTCATAAATCCACTCTTCTAACAACAACAACATCCACAGTGATCTCCCTTGATACCAGAGATGAGCTACTACTTCTTCCCCTGGGGGATCGTCGATGATTGATTTACATGCAGGCTCAGTCCAACTTACCCGAACGGTTTAGGAGACAAAGTAGTTCCACCTGCTGTGCCGACGCACGGCAGCCTGAAAGGGATAGGTTTCTGTGCCATTGGCGCTCCTGGCAGACAGCGTGCCAGACAAGGCAAGTACCAGAGGAAATCAGTGGTTTAATTGGCCATGAGATACCCCGGCCCCGGGCATCATGGAGCTGCCAAACAATAAGAACACTAATTTGTTCTTTGAGAGGAAAGGGGTTTAATCACGTTCAATGACAACACGTCTGCACCCCATTTGTGAATCATGTATCCGGGAGCATGCTTGAGCTCATACAAGCTTACTGCCATTGTGTGGGGTCTGAGGATATCTTTCTGTTCCTGTCTCAGATCACTTTTGGGTGAGTGTGTCCAGTTAAAAGAGTCCAAAGACTGATTTTTTTTCTTGAGCATTGCCTTAGTTGTTCTTGCAAATCATTCTTTATATATACCCCCATGTAAAATGGCTGTCCTCATCCACTTTAAATTGATATTTAGGTATATATTAGGGATGTTCGATATTGGCTTTTTTTTTTTACCGATATCCGATATACCGATATTGTCCAACTCTTAATTTCCGATATTGATATCAACCGATACCGATATATGCAGCAAAGCAATTACTAGTCCATCTACGTCCCAACCCTCGCCTGCTCATGGTCACGGATACAAGCGGCCGAAATGAGTTTCCGTTGTGGGGTGACTGGGCTCAACCTTAGAAATAGGGTGAGGAGCTTGGACATCTGGAGGGAGCTCGGAGTAGA
Source organism: Epinephelus awoara (assembly GCA_035609425.1). Lineage (NCBI taxonomy): Eukaryota > Metazoa > Chordata > Actinopteri > Perciformes > Serranidae > Epinephelus > Epinephelus awoara. The sequence continues at coordinate 6,406,066 of CM069314.1, forward strand.
GCCGCTGCTCCTTCATGTTGAAAGGGGTCAGTTGAGGTGGTTCGGGATCCTCCTGGGCGCCTCCCATTGGAGGTGGTCCGGGCATGTCCAACTGGTAGGAGGCCCCGGGGCAGACCCAGAACACACTGGAGGGATTACATATCTCATCTGGCCTGGGAACACCTTGGAGTCCTCCAGGAGGAGATGGAAAGGGTTGCTGGAGAGAGGGACGTCTGAAATACTCTGCTCAGCCTGCAGACCCTGCGACCTGGCTTTGGATAAGTGGTTGAAAAGGGAAGGACGGGAAACTATTGTGCTAATTTAACATGAGAAAAAGATAATATGTAAAAGTATAATGTCTGTATCAGTGGGCTTTTACACTTGAAAAGATTTTATTTACCTTCACATCTCTACATCCAGAATTAGGGCTTAACACACCTGTGATGATTGGCTTATTAATTTTGAACTCAGTGAACTTATTTGTGGTGTCTAAACAGAGAGTATCCACCCAAATAGACTGTTTTCACCAGCCAGTGTTTGTCTGCAGGACACTGCCAAACCAGTAGTGAGAGAGGAAATAGGCTCTCAAATATGCGGTCATGTGGACACTCTAAAAGGAAAGCATACTGGGATTTTATTATTATGACAACATTTGACTTGAATCTAACACCATGCGAGTCACAACACTTTCATATCCAGAGTTCACAGTTTGTGTAGTAGTAGTGAGAGACCTCACACGCTGATTGTTTGAGTTGCTGTTTTGTCTTTGTCATTTCTTGTTCTGTATAAATCTATCTTATAATAATAACAATAGCTTTACTTGTATAGCACAGTTCATACAGCAAGTGCAACTCAAAGTGCTTTACATGATAAATGAGAAAATACACATATAAGACAGAATAAGATTCGATCACACACTCACACAGACACATACACACATTAAAATACGAATTAGGTTTGATACCAATGTAAATAAAAGCCATAAAAATGCAGGTCTAAAAAGATTTTGTTTGAAGCTGTGTACTGAATCACAGGGTCTGACGTCCTCTGGAAGGCTGTTCCAGAGACGAGGGCCTGAGACAGAAAGCAGCACCATCGTACATTTTAGTTTTACTCTGGGGGACATTTAGTAGAGCAGAGAAGGAGGATCTTAGGGATCTGGAGGAAAAGTACTTGACCAACATAGATAAATTGTCAGGAGCCAGTCCATTAAGAGATTAAAAACTTAAAGCAAAATTTTCAAATGAACACAAAGCCAATAAAGAGCTTTTAAAACCTGAGTAATGTGTTCTCGATGTTTAGTCTTGGTGAGTAGACGTGCTGCAGATGGAAAAATGCATTTTTGGATGTGTTTCTAACTTGGGGTTCAAAACACAGGTCACAGTCAAAGATAACGTCAGCTTTCGTGAATGGCTAATAAATTGAAACTGCTTTTCTTTTCATCCAGTGATTAAAACCTCCGTGTTGTCCCTGTTGAGTTGCAAGTAACTTTGGGGCATCCACATATCTCTCCCTTTTTAAAAATCTATTGTAATGCCCAGATACTCTGCATTTCACTGCTCATATTGTTCATAAGTCTGTGACAAATAAAGTGTTTGAATCAGTGTATGTTTTTACCCTCCTGTGGATAACAGAGCTCCTGTGAGTCATTCAGTTTTCAATTTGTCATTTCAACGTTTGGGTTTGGTGATATTTGACCCAACTCGCTTTCCGTCATGTTTGGCTGTATCATAGCAACAAAGGGGGAGGGCGGAAATGGCTGGGAGAGGAAACGCGTGGTTTCCATGGACACCGCTGACACTGAGCTGTCGGTTAAAGTTTTGAAATAGAAAAGAAACTTGAAAAAGACGGTAAGTTTGCTCTGAAATATATTTATAGACGTAACAAATCATGGAAGACACACGTAGCAGGTGTTTCAGTGACGAGGAAAAGCCGGAAATGGTTGAAGTTAAGCTAATATTAGCTTAAAACCGAACTGTAACGTTTTATCAGCTGTGCTAATGGGGCTAATTAGCAAAGTTAACGCTGTCTGTGTTCTCTGTAAACTTTGAAATTACTGTAAGGAAGAAGCACTCGACAAATAACAGTAACAGCAGGTGTGTTTGTAAATGGTTTTGATAGAGAATACTGTCCCCTGTAGACATGTTAGCTAGCCTGGCATATCTAGCCAGTAATGCCCCCTGACAGTGTGACAGTGAACCAGCAGGCACAATAGACCTTTTTTTCAGAGCCAACATTTTGACATGTCATAGCAGAGAGAGCACAGGTGTATTTAATCACATTAAATGTAGCTGCAGTCCACTTAAGGGAGGTCCTGGTAGACTGGCTCACTTGAATAACTTAATGGGACACTCAGTGCTTGTGCTATTCCCTACTTTGACAAGTCAAAATGTCTGCTGTACAAAAAGGTCTACACAGCCACCTGAAACTAAATTCATCCATCATTTATTCTATTATTTACACCTGCTTCTCCTGGATGTCAAGTCAAGATGTCTTCCGTAAAAAAAAGCCCATTGAGCACCATAAATACAACATGTACTTTTAGCTAAGGTTTTAAAATGTTGTACTCATGCTTTAATGTAAAATTCTGTTGTACTCACAGCTCTCAATCAGCTGTGTGTTTCAATACCATACTATATAAGAGTATGCCAGAAAAAGATTTAGTATATCCCAATACATAGCATGGCAAATGCAGTATGCCAGAAATACCAGGATGTTCTACTACATCTAGCCGGACGTAGTAGCATGTAAGCCAGCATGCTTTTCTGGCTATTCTGACCCACAATCCTCTGCACAGTGAACAATATGCCACATCAACTGTCAGAAGTCGCAAGGATGGGCGACCGCACATTCGGGTGACTGATGAAAAATGTATAGCTTACTATTGTGAATATAGTAAGTTAGAATCTACAATGTATGCAGCTATAACTTATTGCATAATAACAACATCAGGTCCCTTTGAGTTGACCTCCGTCTCTGGCAAGCTCAGTGAACGGCATTTGTTTTATCTCCTGGTAACAAGTAAGAGGGTCAAAGTTCAGGGCTTAACGTTATGAGAGAGTAGTATGTCCTGATTGTGTGCATACAGCATGCAAGAGTACATTCTTTTTAAGGGCAGCTACAGTGCCTACTAGAAGTAAGAAGAAGTAGTATGCGATTTGGAACGCACATCTGCGATATAGGGCTTAGAGTTTTGTTTGAGTGATTTGAAAGTCAGGTTAAGGCCCTGGGGACAGAAGGTAATATATTTTAAAGTTTCTAAACCTAGTCATGGCCTTTTGACCCATTTTAAAGATCCCAAACCTCTCATGACCTTAGCCACGGGCTGATTACACAACAATGGGCCCCTGGGCACAGATCCACCTCTCACCACACACAGACTTTGGGGTGGTTTGGTGTCTCTTTGTAGTCGTTATGTTTTCGGGGAGGGGCGGAGGTGGGGTTCTCTTAGTGGTCGCCACATGTTGACCCTTTAAAAACAGACCTTCCGCAAACAACTGCAGAAGAAAGTTGTTGCATCATTCTGTTTAAACAGATCTAAAATAAGAAACATAATAGCCACAGCATTCATTCTTCAAGCAGCAGAAAGCTAAGGCATCCGTCTTCCCAAACTTGACCTTACATTACTTTACATTACATGCTTAGCAAACATAGTGTTTTGCCATATTTATGCTGGTATTTCCTTGTAATGGCTTTCTGTAAACTTGTATATATATATATCAGTCTAAAATAGAGCATTCATTCTTTTTGCAGTAGAAAACTAAGGCTTCTATCTTCTGTGTCATCACATTATATGCTTATATTGATGTCATCGTGCTATGTTGTGCAAAACCCTGTGGTGACACCAGAGAAATGAATGTGGAGTTCATCACAATGCCTTTACACTCTGCTGATAAAAAAGAGTATATCTCAAAAACTATATAATGCACATGGTTCAAATAACTTATGGAGTGTTGAGAAGTATTTTGTTTATGTTTCTACATTTAAAAGTCATTTCAATCAATATGTTTTGTATTTTTATTTTGTAAAATCTGATGAAAAACGATTTTTGTGTATTTTTTTTAAAGGGACAATTTCAGCACCTTTATCAATTATCATATTTTAACTTTTATCTCATATCTGGTTTAGTTTTAATTATTTTTATTATCAATTAACCTGGCAGTTGTTTTCTTAATTGATCATTTGAGCAGTGACATGTTGGAAAACAGTGAAAAATGCAGTCGCAGTTCCATTGAGCCCCAGGTGACCTCTTCAGATAGTTTGTTGTTTTTTCTGACCATCTGACTGAAATATTAGTTTATTATCACGTAATCCAAAAAAGTGTTGATAAAATGTGAACACAGTGAATTGAATCATCGGCCATTACAAGCCACACACTGTTTAAGATTGTGTTGTTTTAAATGTTTAGTTTCAGAATATCCCAGCCGGTGCCATGGGGGTATCGCTGACGAGGGTGGCCCAGTGGACCACGGCCAGCTCTGGTACTGGCAAACTTGAGCTCACGCCAATGAATGAGTCCTTGTTGAAAGAGATCCTGCACTTTGTGGAGCAGTTCAGCTCCCGACACCCGCAGGAGGCAGAGCATGTGTTCGAGGAGCCTCTGCAGTGGAGTACCACTTTAGTGGCATCTGATTTCAAAACAGACTATGACATCAGGTTGGTCTAATCATGAGGCAGGCAGCTGGTTGGCCGGTGCTTTGAGTATTACGTGTCTGTGCAGGATATGCTGTCACCATGGTGTCCAAATGTATTTTACCTTGGCTTTACTCAGAGCAGTAGGCTATAATTAATTTGTTTTTCAGCTTCAGTTAGACTGAGTACATTCCGTTTTATTTCATCAGGAGTTCTACTTTCAATGTGTGGTTAGCTTTGTATCTCGTAGCTTGGAAGCGGAGAAGAACAAAAACAAAAATACAGACTCTGATCTTCCTTAAGTGTATTGGCATTTATAATCTGACACAAAAAGTCATAATAGGGATAAAACCGAAGTATTAAAGTTGTTTTCTTTTCTTCTCTTCACAGTGACTCAGATGTTCATTCTCATGAGAAAGACAGTGAAGGGCATCCATTGTTGAAGCTCTCCCCTCCTACTGTTTATGTACGCAGCTTCAGCCAGCTCTCTAAACTAGTTCATCTGGCAGATGATAAGAAGCTGGAGGAAGTTCAAGCCTGTCTAGAAGGTAAGCGTGGTGACCACAGGATGAGATTTGAATCTAATTTGCATCATAAGTAGTCCAGCCACCAGCATACCTCCATAACCCGCAGACTTAATTTGTTTGTCCTGCTAGTTATTCTCTACAACCATCCAATTATGCTGCCAGTGGTAATGCTTTACAGATATGTGTTTACTTTAGGGCCACTGCCAAAAAGAGATAAGGTAATATGTATTCGTCTGACAGAAGAATACATGATGAATACTGTAAAAAAAAAAAACTTGGCAAAAGAAATATGTGTGGAAATAATACAGTACATGTGAAGCCTGCTGTGTCGTCGGTTCAAAATGAACTCACTCACATTTTTGGATTGAAATTAGCCTCTGAATCTTAAGATTTGCTAATGCTAACCTCTTTTAATGTTCAGAAAACAGAGACCCCGTCGTTAAGATTCTTGGACCCAGCTTTGCCAGCATCCTGAAGAAAGGAGACGCCCATACTGATGTGCTGAGTCTGGTGGACAAAGTGAAAGAGGAAGATCAAGGCAAGGACTCGGAGGTCAAGGTCAAGCTGTTGCTCTTGCTCCAAAATGTGGATAACCAGCTCCTCAGCAAGTGCCTCAAAGAGATATCTGAGTAGGTGCTCCCTCTATCAGAATCTGATGATCTATCATCCTCCAAGGTCGTTTTTTACTCAGATGCACAGTTTTACAGCAACATGTCGTTGTTTTTGATTGGAGTAGGCAGTGGGTTTAGAAAAAGGCAACCATGAGTGAATGAGATAAATTGGAAGTTTGTTTTGTTTTGTTTTGTTTTTCTACATTTTCATTACAGACAAGTCAGCCTCGACCCCACCGCAGTGAAGAATGAAGTGGAGTTGTTGACGCGGTTCTGCAACGGAGGGGAAAAGAGGGTGCTGAAGTCAGTTCGATACACATCAGGTTTGAATTATCTCCACATCTCGCTGGGTTGTGAGGAAAGCAATTGCTATTAACACTAATGCTGGATATTCCAAAGCATAAAAAAGTATGTGTTCTGCCGCCACGAAAGACATGGAAGTCATTATATCTGTCAGATTCCAGTTGACCAAGTCGTTAGTCAGTACATGCTTTTTTGCTTCATTGCAGCGTATTTATCATGGCCTAACAAAGCACGAGCACACCAAGTGGTAAAAGCAGTCCCCATTTCTCAAGTTGGATTGACACAGTCTATGAAAATACTCTCACAGCTAACACTAAAATATGATAGACTAACTAAGTGGCTCTTTTTTTTTTAGTAGATGATTTATATTGCAAGTGAAACCATGGCTCTACCCTGGGCTCATGTCTCAGACCTGTGCTGCTTGCAGTGCTATGTCATCTTCTTTAGCAGCCCAGGCATTTGGGATGATTTCTCTTATTGCTCCACTGTTTCCCCCCGTTCCCTTCTTCCTATGGAGACAAACGTGTTGTTGCTATCAGGCTGCAATACATGATATAAAGTCTGCAGGAAGATGTTTGTAACCGTCAACTTTTTTTGCCTTTGCTTTTCAGATTATATATTTTTAAACGGCTGCCGCGCCCCTCCGTGGAGACAGGTGCATGATGAGATTTGTTACCTTGCGATTGAGCCTTGTGACACAGAGACGCTCTACATCACCTGCAGCACTGCTGGAGTTTTTCTCAATGGGGTAAGATGAGGAAGATAAAGCACCGCAGACTACATCAGCTGCAACAGTCAATGTAATGCTGCCTATGTAATATTCTGTGTGTGACAATGTTCAAGGAGGTTACCTTGTGGAAAATAATTTTTGATAGGCTAATTCATTATTGTACAGTGAGTTAAGTGGCGGCAAATTCAATCTGTTTGTGCAGTATGTAGTGCTCCAGATATTTATTCTGAGTTCTTTTAATGCTGTTCTTGAAACATAAGTCTGGAGTGCAAAAATTTGCTTCTGTTCTCCACAACAGCTGTTACAGTACCAATCTTAATGCAACATGACAGCACACAGTTGTCAGTGTAGTTAAATTATTTTAATTATCCAGCAACAGAATTCGTTGTCTGTTCATCTGTCTATACTATCAATTTCTGTACCTCATGTACGTACACCCTGCTTGTACCCTAGGGAAAGCAGTAAAAAAAAAACGTGGAACTGTCATCACTACAGCCATCCCTCCGACCGTTGACTCGGATAGATAACTTACTGAATGAACCACGCAACCATCATCATATTCAGTGCTTATCGAACAGTTCAGTGCTCCTGTAGTATATCAATACGTTCTTGTTAATCATTATGAGGACTTCAGGACACAAATTCAAGCTATAATCCGTGATCCAAGTGGAAACAAAATCCAGACCATTCATTCCTTCCTTTTCCGTAACCGCTTGTCCTGTTCGGGGTCACCAGACTATCACAGGGCTGACACACAGAGACAGACAACCATTCACACTCACATTCACACCTACGGACAATTTAGAGTCGCCAATCAACCTGCATGTCTTTGGACTATGGGAGGAAGCTGGGGAAAACCCACACTGACAAGGGTAGAACATGCAAACTCCATTCCGGGGTTTGAAGCAGGAACCCTCTTGCTGTGAGGTGACAATGCTAACCACTGCAACACCGTGCCGCCACTATGAATTGTCTATATTGTAATTTTCTTGTGTTGGTTATTCTGTACACAGATTATTGCACATCTGTCCATCCTCGGAGAGATGCTTCCCAGTTGCTCCTCCTGTGATTTCTTCCACTCTTTCCCCATTAAATATTTTTTTGAGGGAATTTTTCCTTGTCTGAAGAGAGGGTCAGAGGGCAGAGGGTGCGGTGTGCTGAACAGACTGCAAAGCCTCCTGAGGCAAATTTGTGATACATGATATTTGGCTTTGTAAATAAAAAGATTTTTGACTTTTGAATTCACCCACTAAATTAGTAAATCATAGTCTAATTTTAAAGCCAGTGGGGAGACTATGTAAACCCCCCCACCTTGGGTTTGAACCAGGAACCCTCTGGCTAACCACTGCATCACCTTTTACCTTTTTTTAACCGGATAATGGTCTCATTGAGATTGAAATGACTTTTTCAAGAGAGACTTGGCCAAGGCCCAGGGGATAAAAAGAGAAATTAGAGTATAGACAATATGCAAATCAAGTACGTTAATAGTTATGAGTTTGAAAACTAGTAAAATTAGACAGAAAACAAAAGATTTAGTTACAAAGGCGATGACAAAGAGTGATGTTTTCCAGATCCTTTAAAAGTAACTTGAGTTAAGAGTAATCACTTCTGACATTTGTAAGTCCGTCTGTGCATTGTTCCAGCTGGATGGAGTATTTAAACAAAGTACAGTGGTCTACAAGATAACCACACCCAGGAATAAATCGTAGAGCACAGTGGTGTACTGCATCCAACACCTTTAGACACTGGGCATGTGCAGTCATTAAGAGCAGATCAATAAAGTTAGAATAGTTGCAGATACAAGTTTACAAAACGGCAATACTTACTAATGTTTTCTGATGCTGTGAGAACTCTCTTAACATATGTAATGTTTGTAGCATGAGTAAAACAGGCCTATATTTTCCTCATGATTGGGTGAGAAACACCCAGAGGTCCTTAAGTGTACCACTGCACAGAGAGTTTCAAATACCAGGAATCCCTATGAATGTGTTTGCAATCATTTCTGAGAGAGGATTCTGCGTGCTGCAGCACCTTTCACTCTCTCACTGACACTGCTGACAAGCTGTAGGTTTCCTGCCTCTGTTTCTTCACCTGGAAATGTTTCAGCCAAGGTGAAAAATCTCCAACCTTAGAACGACTGGGCGACACAGATGCAAATGAAACCTCAAAGAGCAGCAGTGTCTTAAACCTAATTTAGCGGTTTACATGGTTTTACACTTCCTCTTGGAGGCTGCCTGGAGACACTCTGAGCTTTCTAACCTCAGCTATTCCAGCTGACATGTGGGTCACATTATAATTGTGGTTTTGAGAATTAATGAAGCTGTTTTTTAACGTTGTTTTCACAGGGCGTAAAACAGGAGGGGGAGGAGAACTGCTACGAGCGAACAAGCGATACGTACAAAGACCTGGTAACTCTTCTGAAGAGCAGATCTCCACATTTTGCCAAGAACATAAACAAGCAGGTACAGTGGGACACAGGCAGATGCAATTATCATCAACACATTAAGACCTCCCTTTCGTAGCCTTGAATTTTAGCTCTCAAAGCAGGAATGTGTGGGTGTTGAAATGCCTCTTTGTCCCACGAACAAGGTCCTTCTCTCTAAACCTTTGATTTGATCCCTGATGCTGTGTGACTCATGTGCATAAACAGAGTTAGGATTGTGTAATCAGTGTCTGTGCTGCTCCACGCTAGTGAGCTAGTGTCTGGTTGTCACTGTGTTGAAAAATTTCTGAAGCCGACCTCCTCTGTGTTCCAACATCAAAACAGCACAGCCCCATCCCTCCCACCACCCACCTCCTCAGCAGACACACGCATGCACACACGCACACACACACGCACACACACTCATTCCCAGACATTCAAATGTGCGTGATTTATTCAGTAGTGCTATTTCCTGCTTTAGTAATTTGACGACATAACAAATCGCCTCAATAATAGATTCCAGCTGCACCCGAAAATCTGTTAATCATTTAAAAATATGATCTCTTTTTTTCTCACTCACACTGATGTTTGTTGGAAAATGTGGCATCATCATCATCACAGGCTCATCAAAGCATTTATAAGCCAATTGCTGCTCACTGCCTGCTCTGGACATCGGCCCTATCTCATTAAAGAGGGGGGGGGGGGGTGGGAGTAATTACAGAGATTTTTGATTGTAGGATTTATTTGTGCATTCACTTATGTGCATTGCTAGTTGTCTTTAACATCCAATAATGCTGAAAACTTTTTTTTATTAGCCACGCTAGCAGCCTGGCTCTATAGATGAAAACGTCAGCTCACACTCACATTCACAGCTACAGCCGATTCGAATAGATTACTGTACATTTATGTGTACGACGTGTACGAAATCATTTCCTACCTACAATGTGGTGCACTGAACATCTTAACTCTCCATAATTTAATTTTGTTGTCTGAATTCTGAGTGTGAAATGTATGCACCATATCATGCCCTCAAAAATTAGAGTTGCATCCACGGCATGTACTATGACTTTTTGTTAACAATCCCACAATGCCATGCACCTCATTTTATAGTTGCAAAAATAACAATTGTGTGACTCCACATTTGTCAGTGGAGACGCAGAGTGTTGATGATTCAAAAATGTTAGACGTAATGTATCAGGTGATTTGGAACAGGTCCTTAAGCAAGGTTTATGCTTCTGTGTATCTACGACGCAGAGGGCTTTGCAGAGGCGTTGTGTCCCTCTGCGACCGACGCAGAGACGGGACTACATCATTTCTGGCATTTCACAAGGTTTCACTTCCTGCTGCAGTACCACAACACGCCATTTTCAAAAGTCTCCATTGTCATTGTTTTTGTTAAGTGCATTTGTTGTTCATTGTCGATCATTTCGAGCTCCAGCAACAGTCTTTCTCTCTCAGTCGTCATCTTCACTGTGACTAGAGCAAAGTCGGAAGATAAAAAAACAATGAACGAGCAACGACCATAGATGTGACAAAGTCTAGGTAGGTATATTAAACAACACCACACCCCCAAGCGCTTTGGCGGGGAATTGCATAGCGACTTAGGGCACAAGTATTCTGGCTGCGTGGCCAAACATATGCATACATAGTGTGCTGCGCCTGTCTGTATACTTGCTGCATCATGGTTGTTTGTCGACGCAGCCAAAACACCTGATACTGGTGGTCTCCGCTAGGGGCAGACCACAGCACTCAGACACAGAGGTCGCGAAAAGCAAAGAAGGCGGTGACACTGTATTTCTGGATGTAGTAGGCTATACACAAACATGGATACTCTCGATGAAGAGGAGATTATAATTTTATGTCTATTAAGATCTCGGCAGAGGAAAAGGCGTCGTCTCCGTCGCCATCGGAGATGATATGTGCGGCTCGACCTTGCGCTCACGGTCTCTAGAGGTCTACTTCACACGAGTGCCTCTAGTGTTCATGTCAATATTGCATCTCGCGCACATGTCACTTTAACTTGCGTCAAAGTGAGCGACCTATGCGCCAAACGACCGCAAAATACGCATGGCAGCCGTGATGCAACTGCTTGCATGTTGTGTCGAGTGTACGCAGAAGCATAAAGAACTTTTTGAAAGGGGAACTACGCCCACTTTCAAAATTAATACATGTTACTTTTATGGACTAAGACAGTCCAAACATATTAGTTAACATTAACAAATCGATCCCAAATCCAAAAACTAGAGTGCCAAAATTCAAATTTGTGATTCTGTTTTAGAACTGAGAACACTACAATCAAATAAAGTTAATTTGGGAATGAAATAAAAACAGTCTGAGGTACAGACTTCATACTCAATGAGATCACAAGTTTGAAACCCACTTCTCTGGTTTCTGGCCTTGAAAGAAAGAAGCTTATGCTAAAAAATATCGATTAAACTGTCCTAGGTCATGGGAATGACATATTGGAATTCCTAATTTAGGTGGTGTTCCCCTTTTGTTAATTTTGTTAAAATGAAATCAAATAGCGCACACAATAGAACAGCACTTGTGTTTTATCTGTGAAGCTATTACTGGTGTGTGTGACTTTTTTACACTTGGTGATAGATCTAAAGGTGCTACAGTAAGCTGGAGTGGGGTTAGTGAAGACTTGAATAAACGTATGAGTAGTGCCAAGCTTAAGTGTGTTAAAAAAAGACATTCAGGCTTTTATGTTTTACGAGTCCTGTGTGAAGAGTGATGCTGCGAGTCTGAAAGATCTAAAAATGATGGACAGCCACAGTAAAAAATGCTGTGAACCAGTTTGTGGAGGCACAAATCATTGTCAAGGTCTTTTTCTTCTGGATTCTTTAACTCCTTTGATATGTGCCTCGCAGTGTCCTGTAACTTTTGTTTCACTCTCACCGCTGAATACTTTCTCTCTGCCTCTACTTTAGCTAATCACCTTCATATGACGGGGTCAGCTTAAAAACGCATTGCTTTGAAATTCATTTGATTGATTGCTGACGACAGCAATCAAATGGCGCAATGTGCATCCTGTGTCTGAGATATTAAGTAATTGCAGTCATTCTTGTGGACATGATCCATTCCAGTTTTAATTTGAGAGAGCAATAGCAGCGGTGTCTGTCAGAAACACAATCTCGCATAGCTCCGGCTCAGTTCCCTGATTGCAACTCAGAGAGCCCAAACTTGCAAGGCGATAGCCAAAGATAACAACACCTAATCTCCAAACATATCTGCTCGTTTCCAAAGTGAGGAAGCAGGTCTTTTTTAACAGTTCTATTAGATTAGACAGCCTCAATCAAATGAGCAGAGGCAGCCAAAGGAGACGGGGGTTGCAACACGGGGAGGAAGCAGACTCGCCTTCTCTGTTCAGTGTTGTGGATTCGTTTTGACATCACAGCGTGATTGGAAATTGGACATGCGGTGTGTTTGCATGCACAAGACATTTGCTGAAGAGCAAAAACTCCCTGCTTTGTAAATTTGTTTTCGTTCTTCACATCCTGAAATTAATATAGACCGCCTCACTGTCATAATCAGTCAGTAGAGACTTTTGAATCTTGCCACTGACAGATGTTTTATGGCCAATGGCTGCAGATTTGCTGCCCTGCTGATTTTCCATCAGTATGGATCAAGTCATTAGATACATGTCTACCACAAACACATGTAAATAGTTGGAGTTTAGGTTTTAGTAGTCAAATGAAGAAATAAAAAACGCTAATGATTGAATGTCACCTGCTATAAAAACAAGTTTAGAACTGCAGGCGTCAGCTCGGCTTAACGCAGCATTCGTCTCCAGAGCTGTAGTGTTTTCAGATGCAGAGAGGCACCTGTAATAGGACTTTATACTGTGGCATGTCAAAGAATGTGGAGTGTTCCCTTCTGTGTAAGCACATGGACTTTGTCCATTTCACATATAATAGAATTAAAGAAAGTTGGTTAGCCTAATAAAGTCAGACTGTTGGTCTGTGGTTGGGTGAATTGACTTGTATGTTTCCAATAGCAGGTCACTTTGTGTTTTATGAAAAACAAGTCTTTGGAAAAGTGATTGGGCATGCTTGGCTCCGGCTTGTGCGTGAACACAAGCCATACAAATACATCTTAATTCTTTTTCCCTGCCTTTTAAAATGTTGAGCTCCTAACAACCAATGACAGTCTGAGCTATTTCTGCAGAGCAGGTGTCTGTGATTAAAAATTCTCCTGCCTGCAAACCATTCATATGTGTCTTATTGGCATTCGTGTATAGGTTGTAAAGTTTGGTATAAGACCTTCAAAACGTCAGAAAAAAAAATCATAACTGAATAACAGTGACACAAAGGCGTTACTTTGTCTGTGCCAAGCTGCAAGGTTTTAGGTGGAGAAATGTATAGAAACAATAAAGTTTTTGATAGTGTTCAGCCAATTAACGGAGGGAGACCTCTTCTGTATAAAGCATTGGGAAAGTGTTATTTTATTCCAAAACCTCAATAAAGACTGAATTGTTATGCAGGTCTGCGTATTGTTGCGAAAGAGCTTTTATGTGAATTTTATGTTTTATATGTGTCACTGATACTGCTCTGTAGTTTTTATATGCTTCTTCTCAGAGTGAAACGGCCAACACTTTGTCAGCCGTTAATATGTAATGTGTCTCTAATAATGAAGAGGGAGGCATCGTGTCACATGGTGGGTGGAAAATATGGTTCAGCCTCACAAGAAGCACGAGTAAAAATCAGAGTGACTTTTTTTTAAAGGTCCAGTGTGTAGGATTTAGAGGGACATATTGGCAGAAATGGAGTGGAAAGTATGTTTTACTTAATCACCTGAAAATAAGAGTTGTTGTGTTTTTGTTACCAATAGAATGAGCTGTTTGTATCTACGTAGGGAGCGGGTCCTCATCCATGGAAATCCCCTTGTTGCACGCACCGCCATGTTTCCACTGTAGCCTGGAACAGACGAACCATACACTGGCTCTAGATAGGGGCATTGGCAATTTTGTTTCGGCCACCATAGTTCAAAGACCCTCCCCCAACAGCTGACAGCATCCGAAAAACAATGATTTTTATGTGCTGCTGCCGCTAACTACTTAATTCAGTATTTTTACCGGTTTAAATCAACAGCTCCATTTGTTTTTGAGAGGAGGAGACCTCTGTGGATAATTTGGCTCCCGGTAAAAACCTCCTGAACATCTGGGGCTGTATTCTCAAAGCTTCTTAGTACAAGGAGTTGCTCCTAGTGATGAAAATTCCAAGAAAATTCTTAGATTTGTGACATTTTCTAAGAATTTCCCCTTAAAGTTAATACTAGGTGAAGATAAAAGTTATTCACAGAGCATCTAAGCCCTGAAGAGAGTGTCTAGGGTGAAAATCTGTTGGGGAGGAAGACTTTTAAGGTGTTGGAGAGTTTATTAAGCGGAGGACAAAATGGTGGAAACACAACGAGGTGGGAGTAATATTCGCCAGAACATTTTGCACCCAACACTATAATGCTAGAACACCAGAGACAAAATGATCACAACATATAGATATTTGGAAAACTGGAAAAAGGCAACAGTGCAGCAGTGAAGACTTGAGTCTGTCGCCCCATTCTATCAGCAGAGTGATCACACAAACAATGACAACACCTTCACAGTCTTTTATTGTGATGCAGCTCAGTTCATTTCCACTTGCAGCCACAAAATAGGGTGTGTCTGTGACAGCCAATCACATCTGTTAAAAGAATGCATCATGCCTAGAAACAGGGTCAACCACACTTCCTCACAAAGGTAGAAGTTTCTGCCCCTTATTTTCCCAGAACTCTCTTAGAGCTTTCCTTAGCTAGGACTCCTTACTTAATTTTTTTAGGCTAAATGAGGAGCTCTCCGAGAGTATTTTCAGAATGTCTGTGAATACGGCCCCTGGATTTTACGTTTTTAGCGAACAAGGTGAGCACACCTTCGCAGGTGCTGGGCAACAGGTTCGGAGAAACACTGATATGTAACATCAAACTGCTTTATTCAGTGTTGTTATCAGTTTTAATCACTTGGTGTGTTTGTTTTGGAGAGGACGGGACCTGTGCTCATAATTAGACTCCTGGTAAAAACCTCCCGAACAATGAACACTGGAGGAATTCTGACCAGGAGAAGTTTCAGCTAGTTGCCATCTGCAGTCCTCACCACTAGACGCCACTAAATCTCTCTGAATCTTAGACAGTGTTCCTTTAATAAGCATCGTTTGGAGAAATTTACAACCTCAGTACATACAGTTTTATAAATGAAATTTATTGTATATTTCTCTGAAAGAGTTTTTTTCCTCACTCTCCAGTCTTTGTCTTTTTCCACTTACCAACAGGATTTTGCAGTTCAAGAACTTCCATCAACACAAAAGATCCAGCATGTGGAATCGGTTGATGCGGAGGAACAAGGCCAACCCCAGAGGTCTTACGAGCAACAGGAAAAGAATGTGCATGAGAAGGCGAGGCAACAGCATACGCCGAACAAGGCAGGCGGCGAGAAGAAATATGAACCATGTCCGAGATGGAAGAATCTCGGTCTCGTGTCTCCATGTGGGTATGTGATGATTCCTCTCGTAAGATGTGTCCTGAAATATCTTGAGGCTACCGCATACTGTGCGTGATGGGGATCCCTCTCGCTGAGGAGATGAGCTCTAGATGACGACGGTGCCAAGCCTTCGTCACATGTGCTCAGCGTGTCTGCCAGCAGTCGCACATTATGAAGAGATGGTTATATGGTTTATAAATTTTAGAGCAAGTGCAAATATTCCTGATTACACAATGATCTGAGTTAATGGATACGTTCACAGTGTGGAAAACCTTTTGCTCAATTACAGACAGAGACGTTGGGAAAAAGTCTTAGAAAAAAATCCCCAAAAGATCTGTCACATATGGTCTTTGATTGATAAATAGATCTAGCAAGGGCTGAGCTGTTGCAGCTGTACCTTGTGATAACTATACCCATTTGAGGAGAAACTGGCTCAAGATAAAAGTATCCCAATTGCTTAAAAAAAAATGCCCGCTGAACCCCTTGTCTCAAATTGTTAAATAATGATTATGTTAGAAAAATAACCGTTTTCAAAATAGAAGCAGGCATAATGACTCTTATTTCACATCATTATAGTAAAGCAGAGGAAAAGAAGCCCAGTAAGAGCTCTGGAGAGGAGAAGTCTGGTGAAGTACAGAAGAAAAAGCTGGGACCAGGAGCCAAGAGCAAGATGAAAGCAGAATTCTCTGTGTCCTCTTTACCTGGACGCCTGTCCTCCCAGAAAACGTAAGTGTCCCAGATCAGGTGGCCTTTATGATGTAAGGGATATTTCTTCTTCTGCTGGGGAAGTAACCTATCTAGGATTTAGCAACTGATAACAATAGCGAAATGCAGTTTTACCAGTGGTGACCCTGAGAAATAAGAATGAGCTTTTCTGTCTTTATTGTGACAGCAGACAGTAGCCTAGCTAAAGAAGCAGCAGTAGGAGTACCCACTAGCTACCTGGGAGAGCCATCATGACGTCAAAACCCCTTCTTATAGCATTAAATAACTGATTAAAACCATTCTGAAAATACACTTGAAGATACATCAGTGTGATAAGAACTACCTACAGTGACAGGAACCATCTTTGGGAAAAAATAATTTGGCCCATGTCTGCTAACACAAAGGGGGTGGAGTTTATGACCTACACTGCAGCCAGCCAATGGGTGGAGGGAATCGCAATGTTTTGGCTTCACTTTCAGGGAGCTGTCATGCAACCATGTTGGCATAGCTTGTGGGGAAGGGGGCTAAATAATGCTCCAAAGTTAGGCTAAATTTTGATGAGTGAACAACTGGCGTGGCCATTTTCAAAGACCCATCAGGTCCTCCCTATGAAAGAATTCTGGGGCGCCACTGATGGAGAGTCTAACCTGAAAATATATCAGCCATTGTCCTGAACAAGAACCTTCATGAAAGCTTTTTCCTCCTCTGGCTCTTGGCAGCTCCAGCCCCTCAGCTGTCTCCAAACGTGCACCTGCCAATGTATACAGACCGCTAGCATCGTAAATTGACACTAGCCACTGTTCACCGATAGCATCCTTTGCTGCTCATCAGTCAGTGTACATGCAATAAAGACCCCAGGGCGCAGTCACTCAGTCACAGTCATGACTGCACACCACCCAGGACGGAGTGTAGGTCTGGAAGCTTTGTGAAGGTCTTGTTCTGTTTATCATGTTGCTTCCTGGAAAACACTCCCTCGTATCGACTGGCTCCGTCTGATAATACGCTCCCCTGGAAATGCTATCTGTATGTACATGGGAACTGTCTCTCAGCGGCCCCATTTGAATATGTACCAAATTTCATTGCTCCACAGTGCCCAATTTTCATGATACAGTTATCCAAGTGGCCCGATCAACTTTAAAAAGCCATCTGCATTTCTGTTTGCATCAATAGCCTTGCAAGAGTCTTAACTCTGTATATGATGACCACTCCAGCCCTCCCGTGACATTATTCCAATCTGTATTTTCCTGCTGCCGAGATTCTGAGGAAGTTCAAACTTGACACTTGCAGTTCAAAATCCTTAATGGGTCTCCTTGTGTGGGATGACCATGCTGTTTTTCCATTTAAAACAACGGAAAAGAGATTTCACGATATTAAATTCTATCCCTTTGTCTGTCTGTGTATTGTCTAGTTGCTACACTCTCCCACACCTCTATGGATTGTTATCTGTGGTCAAAAGTGCACCGTTATCTGCTCCTTTTTTTTGTTCAGTAAGACCCCGGCAGGATCCATGCCAGCGGACGCTTTCAGTGAGAGTTCATCTGAGAGTGAGGAGGAGGAGGAGCAGCCAGAGCGCCGTCAGGAGAGTAACACAGACCTGCCGTCTGAATACTGGCAGATCCAGAAACTGGTCAAGTACCTCAAGGTATGGGGCCATTACCTTACACACCGTTTCCTTCCTCAGAAGGATTTCACCCCAAAATAGCGATTTGTACAGCGAGCTGTGCTACTGCAAGCGAAAGCAGGCCACTACTGACAGGAAACAATAAAGTCCACGCTCTTTTCCTGTCATCTGTTCAAGAATTTTGATGCTGTCCTGAGTCAGTATTCAAATTTCAAAAACTTCTTCAGAATCTCAATGAGTGGAAAATATTATTAGTCATGGAGGTGCAGGAGGATAACTGGTATCTTAAAGGGTCATTTTCCAATCAAATAATCCCACCTGTCTGTCTTGCCTCAGTCATATCAAGGTGCCACTCACTGAAAGAAGAGGGTGTCAGGTTCAATGAAGTATGTATATTTGAAGCAGCGCTCTGTAGGAAGATGCTCATTGAAGTGGTTGGCTCAGCTCGTGGATTCCTGGTTTCTGACACAGGCCTGTTTGGTTGCACATGTGAGCCAAGGCACAGGGGAAAGAGCTGTCTGACGGCAGCAGCTGTACGCGCTGTTTGCCCACACCGCAGAAGCACAAAAATGAAGCGCGCCAGTGATAGGTCTGACAGGGCATATGGTGAATATTAATGTGTCAAAACATGGAAGGGAAAGAAAAAGAAGATAGAAACGCCAATGACCCAGACTGGCTGGGAATAGCTCCGACCACTTGACTTCAGAGATTACCCTGCCTCACTCAGTGGTCCCTATTATCTATTTATCTGGACAGTATCATTTAGACAGGTTACATTAAAACGGACTGCGTTTACTTTATTCTGACAGGAATCTGTTTTTTTGCACGTTGCAAACCTGTCGTCATTTATTTAACTGTAAAAATACCTTAAATGATGCTTCAACTTAAAGAAAATAGAAGGAGATAATGTTATTTCAGTGTGTTGTAATGGTCAATATTACATATTTTAATACAGTTTGGGATTTCTTGATATCACTACCAGATTTCTGTTCTGCGGCTTGGTGCAACCGAGTAAATCTTTTATAGAAAACACTGCTGTGAAGTTCAACTCTTGGTAGATATTTTTAGCTTAGCAAAATAGAATATAATGGAAGGAAATTCCCCCTCTGAAAGCAGGCTGCAACTCCTTTCCAGAGAGGAAAAAAGAAGATGTAAATGATATGAAAGAGGCAAATTCGAACACAGAAAAACCCCTCACTGGTTTGTATATTTTGTGATTTTTCAGTGGGGTTGCGGCGCGAGCTTTAGGTTGGTGTGTGTGTTCTCGTTTCAACAAGATGCAGCACTGCAGCAACCAACATGTCCCGGCTTTCTATCTGTCTGGAAACCACACAGCGCAGTTATTTATGGGGTTTGTCCAGTAGTCATTTTATAATATCATTACCATCAGACGCTGAAACTTACCATGAGCCAAGTTAAATATCTGTTTTATTTTAGGAGGAGATCTTTTTTTCCCCCCCTTTCCCCTGCACTATAGACAGCCGTTTGTACTCTAGGAAGTTTAACACTCTCAGAAAGCGACACATGGATGTTCTGTTTTGTGTTTTAATGATATTTATGTAGGGATATTTACCTAGGGTTGCGATGTGTTTGTTTTCATACTACTTCTATGACTGGAGATCTATGCCTTTAAAATCCAGCGTATAGATTTCAGTCTGTGTCTCACAAGCATAAGGTTGTATGTGCGTCTTCAACACACTGACATGGAAAACTAATTTTAACATATTTCACCTTCCTTACTCCAGTCTGTAAGTATTCTGTAAATTTATATTCACAACATACAGGCCTTCATTAAACCAGACTGGAAACAAGCTAAGGCACAGCTTTTACTAGTCAGGACTGAATAACGTCACAAGTTAAGCAACTAGGCCAGTAAATGTCATTTGCGTATTTTGTCTCAGTTTAAATAAAGACAAAATTCTCCAGCTGCTATCGGTTAGGTGTGCCCGTGGCTCTCAATTTTCATATTTTCACAGATGTAAATATTGTGTCTGATACACAATATGTTACTAGTTAACTGATAAACATGCCAATATCGAGTGTTGTAAACATTTTCATAATTTAGTTGTTGCAATAAACATCATTTCTTTTTCTTTCTTTTTTTTGACTGAGCAGATGGCTTTTCCTCATCTCCTCTTAACAGTCACAATGAAATAATTCACCAGATGTCTTTTAGAAAGTGTCACTATCAGTGCAGCTTTTCTCCTTTGCTTTAAAACGGTGTTTCTGTAACTTAAAGTTTATCTGGAAAGTAAAAGTGCTGCAGATTAACAAGCTTTGCTGGGTCCTTGACACACATGGTATTGTGTTTAGCCCTCATTAATGTTGCTCCCCCTCTGCTGGGCAGTCACAGTACTACTGCCCTGCTCCTCTCTCATGAGAACCATTCTGCTAATTGCCACACTAAAACTAATCTTGTCTCCAGTGTACAGGAGCCAGTATCGCCTCATTTTCTCAACAGAAGCGTTTTGTAGCTAATTATGTTCTAAGTGGTTAAGCATTTTAAAGCTTTTTTGTATAATAACTACAGCACTTAATTAAGACATTTATTTTTTAGTGCCTGTAATGCATTTACAGCATGTCTAATCTGGAATTTACTTACAAGAATAATTGCATCATTTCATTCTCATGAGCTAAGCAACTTTTCAACTCCAAGCCCCGACTAGACGTTTGCTCAGCGTGCACTGTGCTCATTTTATGATAGAAAGGCCTATTAAGTGATCAAGTTTTATGTTATAGGAGATCTTATGTCAAATATGAAGCGAGAAACAACCAGTAATCATTCATGCTATCCCTACAGTACCTTTCCCATAGTGGAGCAGGAGATTGGGTTTGTTCTTGTCATTAGTAGCCTCCCTTCTAAGTCTGCTGGAGACTGCACAGAAGTATGAAACCTCATGCATCCTCTATAGCTCGACCTCTGCCAAGACCCACTACTTCTCTCTTACGCTAAGCTTTATGAAGCGCTGGCAGTGGCCCGAGTCCACCTGTCACCAGTCCAGCAATGCAGACATACGTTCTTATGTGTCTGAGCGCTTATACTCAATATGCACGTTTACCCCTGCTGGCATGAAAACACACACTCATGCACAAAATATATACAACTAAACAGTATTAATAAAAGGACCTGAGGTCAACAGGGTACCATCGACAGCTCTATTAACCCCATTCCTGCTCCCACATGCTTAGTGCTGTGATTTATAGGCCTGGAGTGGCTCAGGCAGGGCAGTCTGTGTCTGCAGAATCCAGTCTGCTGCTCTAGAGGAACCAGACGAGAATAAGACCTCCATTCAGTAGTGTGAAGGCAACAGCTCAGGCCGAGACACCTGCAGTAAAGGAAGAGACAAAATGCGTAAAGCATCTTTAAGTGATTTTAAGGTCACCTCATGAATGGAATTTAATCCATCATACTGCTTAATCTCTTCTAAATCAATTTCTAATTATGTAATTCTGTGACTGCCAGACAAGGTGATAATTCTCTCAGAGGTGTTATTGTAGACGTCATGAGTTGCATAAGTATCACTATTTTGGAATATTTTTGCTAAATACCACGTCATTAGATATTCAGTGAGGCTTAAGGTGTCTTGCAATTTTTCCCGTCGTGTCTGCTTAACTTGGTGTTTTGAATTATCAGTTATATGTTTGGTTTTTTATCAACACTTGCTGCGTGGCTCTGTGGAAGGCTTTGATATAGACTTAATCATTTCAATAACTATCAAACAGATTTCAACGAAATTTTGTGTAGACATTCGTAGTCCCCAGATCAGGCTTTGGTGGTCCTTTGACTTTTCCTCTTTGTTGCTTAGAGTGAAATATCTTGACAAATATTGGATGGATTGCTGTGAAATTAGCTACTTTGATGATTTTCTGACTGTTCCTCTAGCCACTCTGCTCAGGGCTGAGCTGTGGCTGGTTTTGAGGCTCATGTAACCACTGTTCATACCTTGGAAAGTTTTATTAGTAAAATGTAACTATAAAATGAAAGGATGTTTTGCTGCCTCTCACAGCAGCTGGAGTCTGAGAAAAAATAACTCGAACTTAAAACTTAAAATTCACTGGGCCGACTGCTGGCAACTTTTAAGGTGGAACATTTACTTGTAATGTTACTCTATGCATGAGTTGAAGACGTGAATCAATCAACACACCTTGAATATTCTATATGATAACTTTGACCACCACTTTAGTTTTTATATGACAGACACTTTTAATAATGAGTGGATCTTCAAGTATTAATATATATATGAATTTCGGCAAGGTTATGTGAGCAGCATATATCCTGATCCTCACTCAGAGAAAAAAAAAGCATTGCAGAGCGTCGTTCCTGTGGGCTACAGTAACACTAAACCCCTGAGTTTGCCTGAGAAGGACTAAATGCACAGAGCTACTATTTTTGAATATCTCATGGAGAGAGACTCTCACTGCAGCCTGTTTTGTTTTGATCTGAAAATGTTGCCGTGCCGTTAAATTAGTCTTGAACCTCTTATTTCTTTTCCGAATTCCAAGGGGCGTTATCAATGGATTATCAACACGTGACGAAGCACGTAGTGATCAATGACCCGGGGTCTCTTTATAAACATCGCATACGCACAAAACAAGGCCTGGAAGAGGCGTACGCCACTTCCTGTGGAAAGGTTGTGTTATATAAAGGCAGACTTGATGGGAGAAACTTTGACCCATACTTACGAAAATGTTGGAGACAGGAAATTGGCGACACAGATGATGAGGTGGAAGTCTGATTGTGGAAATTTGGGAATATTTTTTGGTGCACACTATTTTTTTCTTTTGTCGGTATGTATTTTTCAGTATGGATCCTATGTGCTGTTTTATAAATGAGATCCCAGGTCTGCTCGGTGTACATGGTTAACCAGAGCTCAGCAGCACCATCCAATTAAAGCACATTAAGGACTTGGCAGGACTTGGCAAAATAATGCCTGAGCTACCAAACAATGTAAAGAGCCTACAGCATGCAGAGATTAGCTAGTTTATTAAGAGGTGGTGTATTAAACTTTTGCCAAATCCTGTCGGAAGTAGCACAAACAATCTTTCATCTCAAGAAAAGCTTTAAGTGCAGTTGATTTTTCTTCTTTTAGCAGTTTGTTAAATATTGGCGCGATAGTAGCTGCATTAGCAAGTCCCACATCAGCTGCAGCCATCTTTGTTGTTTTCAAAAATGCCTCAACAGGGCTCCTCTGTACAGTCTTTGTCTCTGACATGCCCCCATATTAGGAATACAGTTGTGCTTGGCCTGTCAGATCTCAAAATGCTGGGAATCTGTCCAAAGCGGATGCTAGATGTGACGCATCTGTCAGAGCAAAGAAAACATGAGCACACAGATTTTTCTGCTTCCCAGACAAATCATATTTGGTACATATTTGGACATCCATGTTTCCCTCAGGATGAATCATACTGACTTTGGTGAGTCCCTGACTTTTCATCTAGCTCCATCGCTAGGTCAGTGTCTGTTAGCCCATACTTTTTGTTTTAACGAAAATCCCAGCAAATCAAATTACATTTCCATCAACCTCATCTGTGTTTAGTCCTAACTAGCAAATGTTAGCAAGCTAACAAGCTAAACTAAGATGGTGACCCTAGTAAATAATAGCTACTTAGCACCAGCAAGTTAGCATCTTCGCTGTGAGCACGCTGATGATAGCAGTGCTATGCGTCATTACAGCCTCACATCGCTGCTGGTGGCGCTGTAGACTCTTATGCTGTGTCTCAAATTGCATACTGCATACTGTGGTTTATGAAGCAGACTCATAAAGATTTCATTTGGTTTTTTAAAGGACTAAATGAAACACGTGACAGGTTATGTTTCCTTTTACCCTACATATTTGAAGAAAATTAACTATGTATTGGTATTACATATTAATAATTGAAATGCTGAGTCAGTAGGTCATGGCATACAGTAGGTATGCAGAGATAACATAAATCCACCAAGACAGCGCACAGATACTAAACTACTTTTTGAATTTCTTGTTCAGAGGTGGAACA
This sequence comes from Epinephelus awoara, assembly GCA_035609425.1. Lineage (NCBI taxonomy): Eukaryota > Metazoa > Chordata > Actinopteri > Perciformes > Serranidae > Epinephelus > Epinephelus awoara. Next base: position 6,430,101 of record CM069314.1, read on the forward strand.
GTGGTTGAATTGGTTCCACTTTAAGCATCTGCCCTTATCATGCTCACAGAGTCAAAGATCTTTCATCATAAAAGATCGTCAGATGTTGTCAATGTTTTAAAGAATGTCGACAATACTTCAAGACCAAAGCTAACAAAAATGAAAGCACATGATCTGTTTTCTGTTCTCCCAGCGATCACTCCTAAACATAGCCTTTTTGTTGTTTTTACAAGGTAGGAACCTCGCCTGCCGACTCCTTTGAAGAGTGAGAATGGAGGAGACAAAGGGAACAGTAGATCCACTGCTGTTAATGGGCAAGTGGTTCACATTTAGGCTAGCATCATGATATGGAGAACACATGTGGCCGTTATCCTGCTGTGTCAGAGCACTGCTTTGTGAGGGAGACATGATCAAACACCACTTGAGACTCTGGTATAGACCTGCACTGATGAGCCGGCCGCTCCAACAGCTGCATGAAACCGATTACTGCCCCAGCCCTCTATGCAGTGATGGGCTATTTTCTACTCACATGGGTAGCTGATAGCAGGACATGTTACATTCTTATGTTTGGTTGAAATAATCTATTTAGGATGGCTCTGACATCTCAAATTGTTTGCAAAGTGTGCAACTAATAAAGGCTTATGGAGCTTGGAACAGCAGAGGCGTCCTTGAATCCAGCCGGTGAGAATTCTATCTGTGGCACGTTCAAACCACTGCGAAAAGAAATAATATTTGATTGTTCACTTGCCAGGAGATTTTGGACTGAACGTTTCAGTGTCACATATCAAAGCCGTGTAGCAGGTTTAGTGTTACAGCAGCAAACTGTTGCATTTTCGTGCCATGAGCTTCTGTTTTATCTGACTACCGATTTTATTTTATTTTTTTTTACCCTTCTCGTGATCAAAACCATTGCATGTCAACAAAGTTTGTTATGCAACTGTGTATGATACAGACTAAATATGGTGATATAAAAACACCATTGCTGCCTGACTGGATGATATTTCAACCATCCCAAAGCACCAACCCAAAGACTGGTATTTTAAGTGCCATAATGCTGTCAACATCCGTCCACAGCTCGGACATTATGTGGATTTATGCATTGTGAGGGGAACCTGTAAAAAAGACAAGATTTTAGACACTAAATTTAGGAGAAAACAGCAGAGATGGGACCTAGCCATTGTTTTGCAAGTCACAAGTAAGTCTCAAGTCTTTGCATGCAATTCCCAATTCAAGTGCCAAGACCTAAACTTCAAGTTTTGAGTCCTAACAAGTCGTAATTTGCTCTTCACCAAATGTAATGCCATTTTAACAACAGAGTAATAAGATATATTTATAAAACATGGGTGCTTTTTCAAAATTGTATCCATTTCAATCAGGAGAGACAGAAGAATGAAATAAAGATTTAGACACCAGAGGGAGGTTATTTGTGACTGTGGGATATCTGAGCGGCAGCAAGATTAATGCCCCCCATGGAGTCTAGACACTGGTGGGGGACGTGGTGGCTGATGACTTTGGTTGATGACTGCTGAGGCGAATAGAGGGTGCATCCAAGAAGAGTAGGTGGTGATGAGGAGGTGGAGGCTTTGCACAGCAGCAGCATGAAATGACTGCAGCTGAAAGAGAACCATATTTAAAATGAGGAGCAGTGAGATGATAGGCTGACGGAGAAGGTGTATCGCTGTGCTATCGTTTTCATGGTGAATCAGCTGTAGAACAGTTGATGGCAGCCCTGAACACTGACAGCTGCGTGCAAGGAGTGAATGACAGGGTGAGGAAGACAGTTACAGCCTAAGCATTAAAAAGTATTGTCTTCCTGACTTTCGCTAGAGCTTCATTTGTTAAATCAAGCCTGGTGGAAGTTGTTACATCTTCGTCAGTCATTTTCAACCCGCATGTCTTGCGTATTGCAATTTTTGCTGCAAACCACGTAGCTTTTGCACACCAATGAATATATCATTGGTACAGGTTTTTTCAAACTGGCGCTCAGTAACATTACGCTAGTTTGTCATGGTTCTCTCCTGCAAATTAACTGGATGCTGTTGGATCGGTTCAAACAAAGTGGATCTGGGGGAATTAAGTGTCGACTCGCTGGGAATAAATGGCGTGAATGTTAGTTGATTCAGGAAATTAAGGGAAATTAATTGATTTGTGGAACACTTTTTAAATAAGTAAATAAAATAATGTTTGGGCTTAGGGGAATATGTCAAGTATCCATCCATCCATCCATCCATTTTCATTTGCTTATTCGGGGCCGGGTCGTGGTGGCAGCAGGCCGAGCAAAGCACCCCAGGCGTCCCTCTCCCCAGCAACGCTTTCCAGCTCCTCCTGGGGGACCCCAAGGTGTTCCCAGGCCAGATGAAATATGTAATCCCTCCAGCATGTTCTGGGTCTGCCCCGGGGCCTCCTACCAGTGGGACGTGCCCGGAACACCTCTAACAGGAGGCACCCAAGAGGATCCTGATCAGATGCCCGAACCACCTCAACTGTCCCCTTTCAACAAGACGGAGCAGCGGCTCTACTCCGAGCTCCCTCCAGATGTCCGAGCTCCTCCCCATCTCTCTAAGACTGAGCCCAGACACCCCATGGAGGAAACTAATTTCGGCTGCTTGTATTCACGATCTCATTCTTTCAGTCTTTCCACAGAGCACATGACCAAGTCAAAAGACTGAACCCTTTACAGTTGTCCAGGTTCAATTTCAACCAGCAGCCCTTTGCTGCGTGTCATATCCATTCCCTCTCCCCCTTTCCTGTCACTCTTCAGCTGTACTATAATGGCAAAAAGTCAAAAAACATAATCTTAATAATGAATGTTAACATGTTTGCCAGTGAAAGTGAAAAAAGCCATCCCCAGATTCACCCATGTTTGGTGTTTCACCTTCTGCACCGTGTCTCTTGGATGCCTGCTGCTTACGGTCTGGCATCTTGTCGACACCTTTTTATAAAGCTCTGACCTCTTCTATGTGCTGAAAGAAAGAGTGCTGAAGAAGAAAAAGAAGGAGAAAAGAAAATCCAGGCAGAGGGCAGTCTCTGCAGATAAAAACACTACCACACGCTGAGAGTGGGTCATAAGTGATGATTGAGAGGGATTACATATATCACATATTAAGTCCAATCTAAAGCCATCAAATTTGTGAGTGGAGTCTGACTCAATTCCAAGTCATGTGCCTTGAGTCTACACTTCTGGAAAACAGTTGAATACAGTCAGGGTCTGGCACCGCAGCACACGTCAGGATTTGACCACACATACCCAATTTTAAATCTGTGTATTGTTTATTTTCATAGTTGGCATGTTATTGCAGTTAAGTGGCAATAAAACCTAATCAGTTGTCTGCCCCCTGTGTGCCAAGGGGCTTGACTTTAAATCAAAGAACAGATTTCCCCCCTCAAAGCATTTGTTGACTTAGAAGTGTTGTAGCTACTGAGTTGCTAATCTCTGGGCTGCAGGTCTAAAATGATATGTGAGTGTATAGCAACTGTCAAAACATATCCTACTTTGAAATGCTAACTCATCATTTAGTGCTAATGGTGTTCTTTTTCATCCGAGGGGGCAATGCCTAATGGTTCCCGGCTTGGCACTGTTGTCAGAGGCTTGGTGCTCTGTTAGCAAATCATTTCTTTCCGTCAGTGTTTACCACCACAAAGCTGAACACATACCAGGCTGTGGTATAAACAAAACAGCCCCAGCAGGAGTGGTACAAGGGGGGAAACAACAGAGGGAGAGGGAGGATGGGAGGGTCTCCTCTTCCAAATGTCTGCCTAATGTGTAATTTTCGCCTCCTGTCTTCCTTTTTGTCTCCCCTTTTTCATTCATTCATGTTGGGCATTATTATTTCAGGGAGGCGACCAGACGGCCACTGTGCTAACTCTGTGCGCCGTGATGGACTTTAATTTGATGCAGGAGACGTGCCAACTGGCCATCCGGGATGTAGGTGGCCTTGAAGTCCTCATTAACTTGCTGGATACAGATGAAGTCAAATGCAAAGTGAGTAGCTGTGCCAAAGCTGGACCTGGATGGCCTGCAGGCATAAACAGAGCCGGCCGTGTGTGCCAGCCTGTGTTTTAGTTACAGAAACACTACTGCTGGGTAAAGAGCATGCCTTTAAAGACACGGGGTAGCAATTATTCTTCACTGTGCCTAATGACTTGTGGGTGCTTTTTAACCTGATTTTATTACAGCTTTTTGTGCTGTCTATTTTTAGTGGAAATTTGGGTGAATGTTTGGCTACTAGATATTGATGTATGTGCTCTTACTACAGATGGAGGCCTCATGTTGGCGTAGACACAACAGCTTCTTTTCTATAAAATACATTCTTAAAATTTCTTTCTGAGTGTGAGGGTTTATGTGTGTCTGGTTTCAGATTGGATCTCTGAAAATCCTGAGAAAGATAAGTCACAATGTGCAAATCCGTCGAGCCATCGTTGACATGGGAGGCCTGCAGAGCGTTGTGAAGATTCTGGACTCACCGGTCAAAGACCTCAAGGCCTTAGCTGCTGAGACCATCGCTAATGTGGCTAGGTTCCGCAGAGCAAGGAGAACCGTCAGGCAATATGGCGGCATCAAAAAACTGGTGAGCACAAGCACAGAACAATGTAAATATAAGGTTGGACCATGTCATTCTTTTGCAAGTTACAAGTAAATCTTTAAGTCTTTGCACTCAAGTCTCGAGTCAAGTCCAGAGTCCCAAACTTTAGGTCTTAAAGAAGTCATAATGCGCTTTTGACCAAATTAAATGCCATTTCAACAACAGAGCAATGATATATCCAATTCACAAAGTGGATGTATATTTAAAATTTGAATTTAATTGTAAATCAAGTTGGTCACCAAGTAATTCAGCTGTTACGTGAACGTTAGCTAAGCATTAACTTGGTAACCATGTTAATGTCAAAGGAGGTTGGAAGCTGTTGCGTCGCCTGGTCTGACCTGCATGTTTTGCATACTGCAGTTCGTTTTTTGTCGACCCCCACGTAGTTTCTTTTCACTAAATTATCTTTGGTATCATTTTTTACAACAGGTAGTCCGTAAAATAATGTAAGTTCATCGTGGTTCTCTCCTGCAACTTCATTGGATGCTGTCAGATTAGTTCAGGGGAAAATGAATCTGTGAAATTAAGTGTCGACATAGTGGAATGAATGAATGAATGAATATTGTTATCATTAGTTGAGTCAAGTAATGAAGGGTGATGAACTGATTTGTGGCACACCTGGGTTCAGAGAAAGGTATTTTCAAGTCTAAGGGGCCGATTACACCTACAGGTGGCGCTAGAAATGTGGAGGCTTCAAAGACGCTTGAAATGCCTGAAATGCACTTTCAATGAGTGCTCTTTATGAGGACCGCCTGGAGAGCGGGGCAGCGTGTGCAACAGGGTGATCAAAACACTGAAAATGGACCCAAGACGGAGCTATGGTGCTACTGGCGCCTGGCGCCCAAAAGTTGAGATTATTTCAACTTTCAGCGTCTACAAACACTTGTCTAAAAAGACGCCAGAAAAAGAATGCGCATCTAAAAAGACGCCAGAAAGATGCTCGTCATAAAAAATGCTTGAAAACCAGTCAGACGCACCGTATCGTAGGGAATCAATTGTTTTACTGCTGTCTTGTTTCTAGCGCTCCTTGTAGGTGTGATCGCCCCCTAAGTGATGTTACAAGTCATTGGTGTTAAAGCCCAAATCAGGTTGCAAGTCTTTTTTTGATTTTGTCAAATGGAGTGACTTGAGTTTGAGTCATGTGACTCAAGTCCACACCTCTGGATATTGCTGAATGCAATTCATTCATTCATTCATTTTCCATAACCGCTTATCCAGTCAGGGGTCGCAGGGGGCTGGAGCCTATCCCAGCTGACATTGGGTGAGAGGCAGGGTTCACCCTGGACAGGTCACCAGACTATCACAGGGCTGACATATAGAGACAGACAACCATTCAGAGTCAAATAACCTGCATGTCTTTGGACTGTGGGAGGAAGCTGGAGCACCTGGAGGAAACCCACACTGACACAGGGAGAACATGCAAACTCCGCACAATGTTACAGTTAGGACTTCTTAAGTTGAAATAATATAGGAGGTCTGAGATAGGATACAGCTGTGACTTTAGGAAAAAGATAGGGTTTTTCCCATCTCTGAAACTCAAGATAGCACCAGCAGTTGGGATATTTTTTTCTTTAACAAGGCCCGAGAACCTGATCCCTATGTATTGGTGGTTACAAAAAATGTTATGTCCTATGGTGACAGGTTTTCCATTAAACACGAGTCTGTTTATGTCTGTGTGATTTAATACAAACTTTTTTGTACCAAACCACAGACACCTTGGAACCTCTGGAAAAACAGGATGGTGCTTTATTGTGATGTGATCCACATTTTGCCATTACTATTTTGTTTAAAGTATAAAACACATATCCAGACTTTGCTGGACTACGCTTTGATGCACAGCAAATCAATCACCCATTCCTGCCCTTTTCACACTGTTCGCAAATGCCAGATAGCGGCCCATCCATCCTTTTTCACCCAGCCTTTGAAAACAACAGAGTGGGTGCTGTGGTAAAACAGATAGAATGTCCCCTACATCCTCTGACCTGCATTCATGTTTGTTGACAGAGGGACCTGTGATTAAAGCCTCCATGCCTTGTATATTTTCCTCAGCCCCAAATCGGATGTTCTCATGTGCAAGTCACTCACGGAGGCAGATTAATTTCACGCTATGCTATGAGACCACCTTTGAACTGTGCTGTGTGTAATAGCTTTGCCTGCTCTGTCTCACTGGCCAGGAACTATGGATTAGAACACTGAATGATGGCCATAAACCGTCACACTGGGCTTTTCGGGCCTAACATCAACATCTATCCTGACAGTTTTCCACTCCTAGCATCTCTGGCTTTTTCATCCTTGCAGACCCAGTGGTAATAGAATTTTAATTACACCCTTAATCACAGCCAACAACTTGCTATTCCCATCTGGAGCCATCCATTATCACTCTAACCCTGCAAGCAAACTTTTCAGAGTCCTTGAATTTATGTCAAGTTCACTGAGTTTGTGTAAATGTCTGTGTGGAAGTTTTCTGCTTAAACACGTGTGGTCTGGCTGCTTGTTTGCACACATTTTTATGTTTGTGTTTATCCACATGTAAGTCTGGGTCTCTTGTTTTCTCTGCCCAGGTAAAGCTTCTGGACTGTGTCCCTAATTTAGCCAACCTGACTGCAAACCAGGAAAAGGATGTAGAAGTGGCTCGCTGTGGGGCTCTGGCGCTGTGGAGCTGCAGCAAGAGCACCAAGAACAAGGAGGCCATCCGTCGGGCCGGGGGTATCCCTCTGCTGGGACGACTGCTCAAGTCTCCACATGAGAACATGCTTATTCCTGTGGTAGGAACCCTGCAGGAGTGTGCTTCAGAGGTGAGAGGAGCCACATACTGTATATTATACGTAATGTTTCCAAGACATGGTCTGTGTTATAACATCTACAAGTCTGTGACTAATGTAGAATGAATTTATTTTTGTTTTAACAAAGAGAAAGGTCGTTAATATTCCATTTTTTCTCCCGTCAGCTAATCCAATTAAAGCAAACAAACAATGAATTGATCCTGCCAACAAATATTGTGTGTGTATCCAAAGCCTGATGTATTTAATTGCTCAGTGCCAAAGAGCCTCATTGTCCAAAAACTATTGAAAACACATCCAAGAGCCACACTGGGTGACATCCTTCGCTACAATGAACACACACACAACGTCCTGTTCCCCGAAATACTCACCAAAGCATCAAGTATAAAGATGAAGATATACTTTATTAATCCCTGAAGGGATACACAGAGGCCTGGCATACACACACATGTACATGCATTAAAATGAGAGATGTCAGAGTAAGGGAGCTACTTATAGACAGGCACCCCGAGCAGTTGGGGGTTCAGTGCCTGGCTCAGGGCACCTCTGCAGCCACCAGTCCACGCTCCATACTTGGTCCATACAGGGACTTGAGCCGGTGACCCTCCAGTTCCAGAGTCAAGTCCTAATGGCCTGAGTTACTGCATATGTGTTAAACTGCAGCAGAAATTACACTGTAGTTTGTAACAGTTGCACTTTTTAATAATTACTAAATTGTACAGTATCCAACTGTTTTAAGAAATTACTTGAAGAACATGAATGCATTTGTGAGCTTTGAGTATCCTCAGAAGAAATTGTCTTGGAGTACCACAAACAGTCAAATCTATTTCGAGATGGACTAGATTGTACTTATTTAGTCTTGTATTACAGATAGTCGATGTCAGTTGGCACATCCCCTCTTTGGAACAAGCAGGCAGGAGTACTGCCAAGGAAGCTAAGTAATATACTGCTGTGGATTGGGGCAGTGGCAAAATCTATTTTAGCCACTTAAAAGATTCTATATCAGTTTAAGTATAAGCTATATTTAGAATATTTTAACTGCTTTATTTTGCCGTCAGGCAGTGATGTCCTACTGGGAACTGAAACCATTATATTGCTCTCTTCAAAGCCAGACTCCATTGAGAAAAACAGTGATTTAACAGTGCTGAACACGTGAGCTGCTGATCTACTGCCGCTTCGATCAGAGTTTGTTTGTGTCATGGTGTGACTTTGGCTTTTGAAAGGGTTAGTTTGGATTTAGAAAGGTCACACAAAAACACAAACTAACTAACGGATCAAGGCAGCACTAGACCAGCAGCTCCCCTGAACAGAAAGCTTAATTATTATTTTTGTCAATGGAGTTTGGTGGCTGTGACAAGAACATACTAGACAGGGAACCGAAGCCATTAACGGCTTCCCATGTTGGAGAGGGCTGTCTGTGGCAAGGTTAAGCAGTGAAAATACTCTCAGTATAGCGTAGACTCAAACTGATGCTGAATTTTGTTGGTGGGCCTATTTTTAAGTGGCTAAAATATGTTTTACTGCTGCCCCCCATCCACAGCAGTATATTGCTTATCTTCTGTGGTGGTACTCCTGTCTGATTCTCCAACTTGGGTCGTGCCAAACAACATCTACTGTAGAGAACACACTGACTATGGTTAAGTACCTCTAACAACCCCACTTCAAAAGAAAAGAATATAAAGATACTGAAGTACCATAATGTCACATAATCATGGATAAGTCCATGTTGTTCATAAGATCTTCTAATTGTTGTGTCACCACAGGAAAGCTACAGGATTGCCATTCAGTCTGAGGGCATGATCAAGGATTTGGTTAAAAACCTGAGCAGTGACAATGACGAGCTACAAATGCATTGTGCGAGTGCAATCTTCAAGGTAACTCTTTTTCACACCTCTGCACTTATCGCATTCATAGTCTATGAAAAAAAAATTAACAGAATTGGAGAAAAGAACGGAGTCAAATACTCATATTTTGACTCTGGAGGACTTAATGTAGATTGTGACTGTCTCTTTTGCTTTGCAGTGTGCAGAGGACAAACAAACTCGTGACCTGGTGCGCACGTACAAAGGCCTGCAGCCGCTGGTTTCGCTGCTGAGCAAGGCGGACAACAAGCAGCTCTTGGCCGCTGCCACCGGAGCCATCTGGAAGTGTTCCATCAGTATGGAGAATGTGGCTAAGTATGCCGGACTCAGGGTCTCACCTTATTACCTCCCATTAACACACGCAGAAAGTTAACATACCACAGTTACAGAAACTCATTGTAGCCACATCTCTTGGTATGTATGAGTATGTGTTTGTAATTAGTGGAAAAAGATTAGTATGACTTTGACAAATCAGTCTTTGTTCATAGGAGCAACAATCTAATGAGCCTCACTGTGTAAAAGGGTTAATAGCAATTAGGCATTTCACCCACATGTGCCCATGACTATTGGAAAATATGTTTATGAAGATGATGTGGTTAACAGCAGGCTTATAGTATGTGAAAACAGAACACCAATAAGGGGTTCGACTGACTTGCGTGCATTATGGTCATCATGCCATCAGCACATATGTTACTTTTATTGGGGGCTTTCATTCATTCATGACCAGCTGTATCACTCTTTCCACTCACATGCTGTTGTCATATCTCATTTTACTCCACCATTGTTTCTGGTTGAAGTGATTACTTGTGTAAAATGTTAAGTTTTTGTACGGATTCTATTAGCTCTGATCTTTTATGTGAGTGTTTGCTGCTAGAATTCAGTCGTTTCCAGCGTTAACAAAGGCTCAAGTCAACGTGCTGATTTTATAGACTCCAGTGATGTGTTAGTCAAGGCCTGTTAGTGTTGCACCAAACGCAGGCATACTGAAAGAATCAGCCTTGAGACGGTGATTTTCTAATGTCAAAAGACGCAGGCTGACAGAGCCTTTAATCATTTGTCATGTAAGGCAGAAGTTTATTTAAGTGTCATTTAGCCCGGTTCCTTCAGCAGTGACATTTCTGGAATGGTTTTTGACTTGTACTTTAGTGTCAGATGATTTTTAAGTCAGTAATTTTCCCTCTAAAATAAATAATGCCCGGAGACCGTGCCCTGGCAGCCCCGTACATTTCCACTAGTGCTCCCCTGAAAGAATGATTTAGCTGTATTTATTTTCTTCTTCACTGTGAGGCGGGGGACATAATATATAACCCACATGCAGTAATTCAACACCTTAGTAACATATTAATCAGTTCAAAACCTGCTCTCTCCAGTGGAGCCAAGGAACTGATAAGACACCGTCTTTTAATAATCTCATGATAAAAGGTTATTTTGAAGTTTAAGGCTTTTCATTGAGATGAGATGACGTGAAAATGCTCTTCTCCTGACTCAGAGATGCTGTGTCGTTCAAATTGCAGTGGAATTCTAAAAATAACAAGAAAAAGGAGCGGTAGCACTCGCAAGGATCTTTCTTCACTTCATATTTCATGAACTGACAGAATGATATCCTACATTTAAAGTCTAAGTTAAGTCCTCCCAACTGGAGCTGAGTGTCTGCTGCCACATCGAGTTAAGAGAGGATTCCTTTACAGGAGCAGAAGCATGACAACAACTTTCTGTTAATGCAAGATGGACAGATCTCAGTCTACTTAACCCACGTCATGAAAGAAATTCACTGAGGGGAATTATATGAATTACAACAATTATTATCATTAAATTATTACAGATAGTGGCTGGTGCTTTATAGATAGTTCTGTTTTCATTGTACGAAATCAACCTTTGGAATCACTACTTAACAAAGTGTCTTAAAAAAACACAAAATTGGGAACCTTATTGACTGCAGCTTGGCGTGATGATAAAACAACTTAACTACGCAGCTCATGAGTAATGTGGCAGCATAACACACTCCCTGCCAGTACAGGCTCTCTGCCATACGTAATGACTTGTCACACTGTTGCTATGTAAAGCACTTCTATTACTACTGATAATAACAATAATAGAAATAATTATAATTATGCCATTAATCACATGTAAGCCACGTTTAGTGACACTTCATTTACAAACACTAAGAAACACTTTGGTTGCCCCACTCTAAATTTAACATGTCGCAATCTGAGCGAGAGTGCCATAATAGAGTTCTCATTTTGTGGCGTCTTTCCTGCGTGTGTTATGTTTTGTTTTTTGGATGATGTGCACTCTTGGGTGTGATGGGAGGTGAAATTTGGCCACCTCCTCGAGAGGAAACCAGCATGATGCACAGCAAATGTTTTTAATATGCACTCTAATGTGTAAGTGGATCTGTTTTTTCATACTCTCTCAGGCTTATTTGAATCACTTAAAACGTCTAGGTCAGGCAAAAGCTTGGAATGAAGGGACCGAATCATTACTGTCAAAAAGGAAACGCTGCTAATGGTAACAGGGTTTTAGGGCCATGCGCTCATTTCAGAATCAATCATAGGTGAGTGGTGCTCTGAAATGAAAATCATTTTGGAATATATTTTGCTACAGCAATAACGAGAGGCCAGAGTGGATTTTTTTTCTCTTGAGTTGGTCAAATGAAACAGACCTTGTGGCCCACTGCGAACAACATAATTTTTTCTTTTACGTAACTGATGATTTGCGTGGTCTGGACAGTATAGAGGTTGGGGACCTCCACTCAAGACAAGTAGCGGCATGTGTTAGCCATTTTCCTGATAAATGATGCATTAAAATGAGAGATGATTGATGCCCTGAAATATAATTACATTCATAACTTAAGTGTGTTTGTTTTAAGACCACAAAAAGTGCATGTTTTTTCACAGGACTTCCAATATTACAGAGAGCGCTTCACCTGGGCCAAACTATATGTACCATGAAAATGCCTTTGTAAAAGTCCAGCCTGGAAACACTGAAACATTATTTTGTGCAGATTTATGGACACATCGATACGTGGTCCCTTGAGTCTGTATACTGAGGTGTTATGGACACACAAAAATGTTGTAAAAAGCCTTAACAAAAGAGTGAGGGAATAACTTTGCAATGGAAAGTCCCGACTGCCAAGTCTCAGACTGTATTTGCCAGAGCAGTAATGTTTGGGGTCAAGATTGTGGGGTTCGCTTCCAATTACTGACTACCCCACCATCTTACCTCTGTTCCAGCCCCATGATGAGCACTCCATAATTGCCACTCCAAATGATACTTTTCCTTACCTCACAATAACTCTGTGCTCACCCAAGTTACTCACTGCCCTGATGTTTCCTTTCAAACGAAATAGATCAATCTGTCTGTTAAATTTCAGGTTGAACAACCATGCTATGTATCTCTGGGTCTCTGAAATGTCTTGCTTTTACTTTGGCCTTTTGTAAAAACCCAGTTTGGTATAAAAGTCAGCATTTAAGCTTTCCACACTTAGTTGAATATGTGACCAGTGTAGAAGGATGGGAAAAGGAAAAGGCAGACAATCAATCATAAAAATCTGCTGCACAGAAGCTCCACTGTGGTTCCTGTGTCTTCTGACAGGCTTTAATAAGCTTCCTCTTGTGTGGAGCCCAGTGTTTGCAGTAGAAGCCGCTTCAGGCGGCCTTGTGTAATGTTACTTTTGCCATCACGTAATTACTTCAGCTGGGATTGGCTTAACAAAAATAGGCATGACTTACCGTTCATTTATCAAAAGTTATGTCTGTGATTACACGATAATTCTACTGTACTCAGCTGCAGATGACACTTCAGTGATGGCATAGGAAAACCATTGTTTTTTTTAATGTTGAATTTCACTGAAGTTAACTTTGGCAGCTTCTCTGTTCATTAGCAGTGTTTTCACTTGCAAGAATAGGCTGTGTGTCGGTGGACCCTGACCAAAACCAAATGACCTTGGCCATCTACAATAGCTTACGGACCATGATGCCAGCAACCGTAACTGTGAATAAAAACAGTCGTACAACTTAACTGTACATCAGAGGTTTGTTGAGGTTTCTTGCAACCACATTATATCCCTTTTAAATGTTTACTGTAGTTTACCACTCTATAGCATTGGCAAACAAGGCAAAATCACAGCAAAGGAGGGAGGGAGAGTTTCCAAGCCGCAGCAAAGCTTTGGTTATGCAAAGTACAACAAGGGACAACTGTGAGCAGCCGTGGGAAAACTGCCTACTGCTGAGTTACAGTAAGAGATCTGTGCCCATGTGGCTGAGGGCACTGTAGCTACTACTTGTTACTCGACAGGCTGAAGTGATGGCACCATGCTCAGTCTGACGGTGGGTCTGTCAGCTAGTCAGTGCATCACTGTGATCTAAGCCTGGTCTTACTCCCAGGGCATCAAAATACACTGTCTGGGCAGTGTCCCTGACACCACTATAATGATGTCGAGGGCACCATTTAATGTGAGACAGGACAGGCTTTCAACCAGCTCCAGTGTAATCCCCTCCATGTTATTATTAGAACTTCAGCGCAATGGGTGTAGTGTAAAGAGGATGAAAATCCACTTAGGCTGGGCTAAGGAGGTGGATTGATCCAACAAGGACAGGACTTTGATGCAGGAGACTAGTGTTCATGTCCCATGTGAAACCAAATGTAAGCCTTAAGTTATTTAGTCCTGTTTGACGTTAGTGATGTGAGACGACTCACGTGAATAACATCAACTGCAATCTTTTCCTAACTCTGATCAAGTGGTTTTGTCCCTGAGACCTAACAGCCGACCTCTTCTTATCAATGTGAGTCAAATCATGTGACTTATTGCTGCCCCCTTCTGCCACAAGATCCAACGACCCCCTCTTCGTCAAGATACAATGCACAAGGCTGCCTCTGGCGTCATAACAGTGATGCCGAGGGCTTCCGTGTCAAAATGTGACAAGTTGAGATGAGATCATGTTTTTGGTCTAGACTGAAATATAACAACTATATGGTTTGAGAAGTTTTACAGACATTTGTGGTCCCTAGAAGATGAATCATAAGGACTTTGATGATCCCCTGACTTTTCATCTAGCACCACGACACCACAGTCAGAGTGTTCCCAGTTCATGTAACCCTAAAAGATTTTACAATTGTTTGACTTTTTATGTAGTGCCACCATGAGGTTGCGGTTTTGAAGGAATTGGCTCCACAGTTATTGGTTGGATTCCCATGAAATTTTGTACATGAACACATTTCTCCTTTGGGGTGAACCCTATTAACCTTTAACTTTCTCTCCTCATAAATTAGCAAATGTTAGCATGCTAACATGGAAACTAAGATGTTTCACTGTTGATGCAAAGGACCACTACGCCCAAGTACAGCCTCCTTGAGCTGTAGACTGTTAGCGTTCTTGGCTAACAGCATACGAGCACATTAAGCTAAGTTGGTGAACATGTGGTAACCATTATACTTGCTTAACATCAGCATGTTATGGTGACATTAGCATTTAGCTCAAAGCACCTTTCAGCCACTAGCATGTCTGGAAACTCCTCGTCTTTTTTCTTGTTCACTGATATATCAGTCGCTGTAACTATGTCAGCCAATGAGTTCATGCCCCTCTTTTCCACCCTTCAAAGGTTCCAGGAGTACAAAGCCCTGGAGACCCTGGTTGGCCTACTGACTGATCAGCCTGAAGAGGTGCTGGTAAATGTGGTGGGAGCCCTCGGAGAATTTGCCCAGATACCTGCCAACAAGGCCACCATCCGCAAGTGTGGAGGCATCAAGTCACTTGTGAACCTGCTCACTGGAACAAACCAGGCATGTTGAGTTTTCCCGCACTGCATAAAGGATAATCTCATCTTTAAACCATGCTCCTACAGTGTACTGATTCATGTGTGTACATTCTGTTTGTCACTTTACCAGGCGCTGCTCGTGAATGTAACCAAGGCAGTGGGCGCCTGTGCTACAGATATGAACAACATGGCGTAAGTCTGTCTCCTCCAGCATATCCAACCAGCTAATATGGTCTTGGACATTTAGAGTACAGTTTACACTAGGCAAACAGCCCGATGTGAGGTGTCTCTTAAAATGTCATTAGTGGCTTGCTCACTGTCATTACCGAATTACCTCCAAACACATATTCTTGGCTGTGTATTTATGTCTTATGTTTTGACAAGGGAATGACACCAATTCTAGGATCCAAACACAGTATCATTAACCTGTCATTGGGTGATGCTTAAAGAAATCTATGTTCTTTTAATTTGTAATTACGCAGGTACTTTTCTCTTTCATCCCCAACTTAATGACAGATTTTAAAAGCTTTGTTTATTGTACCTGCTGTGTTAAATACAGTTGTGGTTTAATTCCCGGTGCTTTACTATAGCTTTGTGGTCACCGTCAGGACTTGAGCTGGTCAGACGAACATACCTAAAGCCGTACCCTGTCCAAGACTACATGGCTGGGAAAACACAGTGAACCACAGTCCAGAGCAGTCTTTGTTCTGTGTTCATGTAACCTCACCCTCAATACTGCAGAACATTGTGGAGCTTCCATCTGTGCCTCGTTGCTTTTACGAGGCTGTTATGGACTACAAGACCCTTCTTAATTAGCACTGGACACAAACACAACTCTGAGTTTACATTGTTAGCTGTTAATGCTACCATGTGAGCCTATTACAATTGTTTGGAGGAAAAAACCAAGGGGTTCAATAAAAGTGAAGCATGGCAAAATAAAGCCACTAACTGTGGTAAACTTCACACAAGAGGAGAAGTGTTTGACTCAACATGTTCCCCATGTTTTCTCACGTTATGTATATTTAGGCCAGACCTTGTCGTTTTTCAGCCGGCAGACTTCGCTGTAAACAGAGAGTTCTTATTTCAGCGGCTGCTTGTATGTTGTGTATGTTTTGTGGCCATGGCTTATTTTGAGACATGTATGTGTACAGTAGTTTGCAGAGCAATTAACATAACTCACATTTGATTGTTTCCTGCTCTGACCCAACACTGTTTTTCAGATCCCTGTGATTAGACGGTGTTTGGCTTGCTAACAAATATGATGATGAATATGTACGCATGATACCACACAGTTAGCTACAACAGTCCTGTCAGTTTACATGACTTCATCCCACCAACAGAAACTTTGTCTCTAATACCGCCTCCTGTTGATCAGCGCAATCATTCTCTCATCATCATTTTCGTGCAGGTCATCCATAACTACTGAGAGCCCAAAACAAACACCGATCACTTTCAAGTTTTCCATGAAATACTCGTGTGTTTGTTTTCATTCTCAACCAGTAGGCAGCGTGCGGTTAATGACATAGCACTTCCTCCAGTGAATCTTGTGTAGCTACAAGAGTGAACACACGTTGTTTAATGCCTCCAGGGTTTGTGGTCTCCTCCTCTAATCCATCACTGTCAGCTGCGACTTCATTGCTAATCTGTTTCATACCTGCTTCATGGGAAGACGGAGCTGTTTTGGCGGATGATATGACGCTTCACTTTTGTTTTTGGTCCGGATTTAGGAGGCCCTGCAGACTGGGATCTGATGTTATGATCCCTGTAGACTGATTTATGTGCAAACGGAAGACAGATGGCGCAGGGGACGTCCCTGATGAGTGTTCGCTCGTTGCCAGTCACGGAGATACTGTGATTAGGGAGTGTTTAAGTAATTATGACAGCATTCAATGTCGGCCTTGTTGGTGGAAGCACACATGGGGAACACGTTACATGTTATTTATACCAGACAACGGGTGCACTGTGGCGTAATTCTTTGGGTTCCCAGAGCCTGACTGCAGTTTTGACTACAGTCATGTGTACGACATGAAATACAGTTCATGCCTAAGTAAACTTAACTTAGACCCTATGAAATATAGAGCGACCTGTCTCTGGCTCTGTTTGATTTGGAAAGAGGTCCTCTTTTTGGCTCTGGTTGAAAAACAAGCCACCAACATAAAGTGTAAGTTTGTCTCACTTTCTATTTATAAATCCATGTATGAAGCACTATACAGACGCATGTGCATAAACCTCTGGCCCACGCCACGCTGAGTTTTTCGAATGGAGAGTGACTTGAGTGAGCAGACAGTTTCAGGTATGAGGAGGAGCTGAGAGGACTGAAGACAAAGTTCTGATGAAGAGCCAGTGCTGAAATCAATCGATGCTTTGATCCCACTTGGCTGTACTTGTGTTGAACTTGCTGCCGGCCAGGCTGATACAGCCAGAGCTCTGAGAAACAAACAAAATCAAATAAGTTACACTGTTAAATCTTTCAAGCAGAAAATGATGTTTAATGCAAGATCTCAGTGAAATCACAATGTAATACTGTCTTTGCTCTTTCTTATTCTTTCCATGTTCATTCCTTTCTCCTTTTTCCCTTCATCTCTACTTCTCACACTACTCTCTGTCTCTCTCCCTACAGAATCATTGACCAGCTTGATGGAGTCCGCCTGGTGTGGTCCTTATTAAAGAACCCCAGCGCAGATGTTCAGTCCAGTGCTGCCTGGGCCCTTTGTCCATGCATTAAGAATGCAAAGGTACGGCACACTGAAGTTCATTCGTCTTCTGCCCGTGTCCTGTGTATGCAAGCGAAGCACACCAAAGGCACACAGATTGCCTCTAAATCAAAGAAGTCTGCAGAGTTCGTGTCGTTTCAGAATTAAGGGTTATCCCGCTCACAAAACAGAAGCCTGCTTATATCACCGTGCTTGTCTCCAAAGCTCTCCCTCCAACCTGCTGCTGCTGGGAGGTTAGCAGGGGCAGAGCTGTGTCAGAGGGGGCTTACATGAACCTCAGGCTAATATGAAGCAGAGAGGCCTCCTTGGCACACTGGGATTGGTGAATTGGGAAGCAGGCAGAGAGAAAGACTGTGTAATATCCTGTGGCATGGCTTCTGATTTCCCTGCTGAAAATCTTCCCTCAACATGCTACTAGTTACAGAGACAGACAATCCACACGTAGAACATAGGGTACCTGACAGTTTCTGTGAACCCACTCATCTAATGAAAGCACAGCACAAATGCCTTGGAACTCACAACATGGCCATGAATACTAAGTATACAATTTAAGATAGAAATATGCATTTAATAAAATTTAAAGGTCCATAAACATGGCACGTTTTATTTAAAGTTCGCCTCCTGTCACATTTTAAAGTATGTGAAAATAATCTATCATAAATATTTTGTTTGACATGGTTCTGCTGCATTAATAGTAAAAAAACAAAACAAATCAAAACAAAACAGAAAAGAAACTCTGGATCTGGCCTCAGCCCAGCCCACCAACACCTCTTGCCGTAGGTTTTGCTTTAGCTTTTCGCTTTTTCCAGAGATGGCGTGGTGCAGAGTACAGAGTATGCAGATGGCTATGCAAGACTAGCATTAGAGGAAACATTGGCGAGATCCAGCCACACGCATTTGAGCCTTAGTCAAACCTAGAGTCTGATGATGAGTCTGCTGTAGTTAGCATCTTTTATTTGTTAATGCTGTTTGTTAGCTTGTAGGCTAACTGGCAGTGGCTGACACAGCGTTAGTGATTGTGAAACACGCAGTAATAATCTACTACAATGGTGGGTTTTGATATAGTGGAAGGAAGCTCCAGTGTCCGGTTTACATCCAAAAACTGCACGCTCTTCCATGTTAACTATCAAAAATTTCAATATGCAAATGCAAACTCTGTTCACACACTGATGTTGTGTCAAAGTCTGATCCGCTGCTGATATGTATTTCCTGTATTAGACAGCGATTGACTTTTTTTTCTTACCGACGTACCCCAGTGATGTTGGCATCCAGAAGTTAGCATCTCCTTTGTTCCCTCGTCAAACAGCCCATGGGATTCTTCCATCGGATTTTGGATTACTGCAGAAAATAAGCTCTGTGACAAACAAACATTTATGATACTTAAAAGTTTTATTCATCAAGATAATCTTCACAAATGAACACAACTTTTATGGTTTTTGAAGCCTAAATGCAATCACCAGAAGTAAAAAGCTAACGTTAAGCTAACGTTCCCACCACAACAAAGCCATGCATGATGTCCTGGCATGATGATGTGAAAAAGTGCTAACTTAATTACGGGTTTTAGGAATTAATCCTGAGGCACTTTATCTAGCTTGACCAGTGTACGTTTGAATTTCAGATGTTAGAGAGGTGCACAGACAGAAGGTGAAAACACCTCTCAAGGGATAATCCTTGTGCAGATACAAGTGTATATTGTCAATATCAGACATTAAAGGGGGCATAAACATCAGAAAAACACAGGGGACATAAAGAAACATTTTACACATCTAAGTCCACCTGTAGGTGTTGGGCAGTACGACTACATACATGAAAAACAATGTGTTACGTCTCCTGTGGCTCCAGAGGGAGCTGTGTGAAGTCTAATAAATCTCCTCATGTCACTTGAGTCAGTGTTGGCCAGGACCGAAGACTACAAGTTTGAAAATGACTAACAATCTATGGGTGTGGAGTGAGATTACCAGACCTCTGTAGCCTGCTCCTCATCTCTGTTGGAGGCTAGTGGCTCGAGTCTGCATTGACCACAAGAAGCACAACACAGCCGAATCACAGACTGAGCTGTTTGTGGTCGAGTTTTGACAAAGAAGAAGAATGTGTGGAATAAGAAAAAAATATCTTTGGTTTTGCTGCATTGATTTTGATACATTATTCAAAACAGTCCATCTTGATTCAGTTATGCAATACTGAATTAGTGGAGTACTGTTTTAAAACGTTCTGAGCCCCTTTTTGCCATCGTCACAGTCCTTTAGCTGCGTCCTAAACAACAGTGTTGTTAGTCAACTCTAATTTCAGTTACACATCAGCAGGTCTTTGATCCTCTGAGCGCTTGTATCACTTCCAACTACAAACGTAATGTTGTTCTATTAGATTATCGCTGTGATTAAGGTAAACAGCTTGTCAGTGGGACAATCTGGTTAAGTTTAAACAGATATATTGGGCCCAGACAGGTGTCTTGGGGGTGAAGCCCTTTTCTTTTTTCTGGCTGGAATTTCTCTGGCCCAGAAGTGTAGCGAAAATGATGCATGGCAACCATATGGAGGGAGAGAGGGGGGCCTGCGGACCCACTATTGAGCACTAACAAAGTTTGACAATGTTTGTCTGGACGTCAGTGTGCCAATTTTGAGGGAAATTCATGAACATGCTTTTTGGGTGATTTTCTTGGGACAGGGGCAATGACAAGAGCTAAATAGTGCTCTCGGCCCATCGAGCTGAGGAACCTGATACAGCTGCTTCAGTGCAGTCGTTATTTAGATAAAAACCCCATGTGGTTTGTGTTAGCAGTTCCATAGTGGATTTATGAGAGAGCCGTGGTATAAATGCATCTGCTGGATGCTCTATACAGTACTGCTGCCCCTCCACAGACACAGACAGACGCTGTGCTCTTAAACTCACTTAGTACCGTACAAGTACTATAAAGACTTAGCAGTGAATCATTCAATTATCTTTTTTCTCCAATCAAGGAAGTAGAACCCTCCCAGTCACACGTAATGGGGTGTATCATTAATTTGCCTGGACGCAGACGCACATTTAGATGCTTGATTTATTTTTCCTTTACATTATTGCCATGTACGTTATAGAAGCCTGATTGCTCCAGAGACGGGGTCAGGGCACGCTTCTGCCAGTCTGAGCTTGGCTTGCTCCCCTCAGCTCGAGATCACGCACAGCAGATAATGTGTTTTCTATTTCATTTCATCCAGGGTAAGAGGAGGGGAGAGAGAGAGAGGATAGCAAGAGAGGCCTTTCCGTGTTCAGCCTCATAATGTTGCGGTTTTCAGATCTGGGGGCCCGTCCAGGCCATGAAAGAGATTCGGGCTAGTCTATCGCAGCTGGTGGCTTGAGAGAGCTTCCTCTGTCGCAGGGACTCCCGGCCAGCCGTCATCAGTATTCCTGAGGAAGGGCTTCCTGTGTGTCGGGGGGTCAGCTCCTGGCCCCGGCACCCCTCCCTCCCTACCCTGCACTGCACACATGGCTCATCCTCTGGCACGGCATCACAGGGCCCATACACCGCACTCCTGGCCTGATCTCAGCTGTGAGCTCTCTGTTAAAGAGGAGAACACAACAGAGCATCCAGCTCTCCCAAAGTAGCTGTTCACTAAAACTGTAAATCAGCTTCTGCTTTTGTCACTGCCGAATTTGATGAAATCCCTTAATTTATGGAATGAGGAACAACCATACAGTGCCCATAATAAATCCTCTCTGGACATGTAGATTGATGTCGAAACAGACTCAAATTAAGCGTGCTTTGTGATCTGCATCTAGTTGTCCATAATTGTACGCTTATGGGAAAATTTCTGTTCTATTTTCAAAGCACTGAACATTACAGACGCGGCCACCTTGATGTATTCTCCCGCGGCTGGCGATATGGTGCGTTGTGATTTTAAACAGCAGCCTGATGTGCCAAGCCATACTGAAGCAAGCGTCTCTGCCAGCCCTTCCGCTGTGGTTCTCTCAGCACTCCCTACCAGCCTGTTGGTTTGGTAGGCATTGCCCCATAAGTGGCTGGGAGTCCTGTGGTACCAGCTGGTGCCATGAACTGAAACCATGAAGCCTTGAGTCTACGCTGTGTGTCAGTCTGAGGCAGACGTCTTAAATGTCGCCTCTAAGCTCTAAATTCTATGTGTCATCTTCATTATGACAAGTGAGGGTGAGAGGAGGAGAGGCTGACAAAGATGTCAAACTTATTGCTTGTTTGCCCAGAACCACAACAGGGTGTTGTTAGTGTTGAAGGCATCTGTTTTACACAGATAAAGATAGCTCTACTGGTTAGTTTGCACTGATGGGACTTTGATTGTTGCCTGATGAGAATAGTTTGTACTTATTTAGTGCCCTTTGTTTTGTCTGCTTCGCTCACATGCCACTGCCTGCCTCTCCTCTTTCCTTTCCTCCTCATTACCCTACCTCCCTCTTCATCATCCTCCTTGTTCATTTTGACAGAGCACCAGCTAATAACAGACTCTTTGACTATAGGATGCAGGGGAAATGGTGCGCTCCCTTGTCGGTGGATTGGAACTGATTGTTAATTTGCTGAAGTCAACAAACAACGAGGTGCTGGCAAGCATTTGCGCCGCCATCGCCAAAATAGCCAAAGACAAGGAGAACCTGGCAGTGCTTACTGATCACGGGGTAGTCCCGCTGCTGGCCAAGTTGACTAACACAGTAAGTACACCTCACTGCTGGAGACAAACAACAAGGTTTTACTATTCAACAGCACTGCAGTTACTGTCAATATACAAATAACTGTCTTTACAATGGATTTTAGTTGGCCTTTTCTTACTCCGTGCAGCATAAACCCAGCTAATGAGAACAACATTTTAGATTTTGCCAAGAGTCTCTTGCAGAGCTGCAGCAGAGCTTGTTATTCTCTGCATTGTACAGACAGGCCTCTGGGGATCAATAGCATCCTGTTCTCCTCTCCACAGACTGATGACAGGCTCCGTCGCCACCTGGCTGAGGCCATCGGCCACTGCTGCATGTGGGGCAGCAACAGGGCATCCTTCGGTGATGCTGGAGCCGTGGCCCCCTTGGTGCGTTACCTCAAGTCAAAAGACAAGGCGGTCCACCAGAGCACAGCCATGGCCCTGTACCAGCTGTCCAAGGACCCCAACAATTGCATCACCATGCATGAGAAAGGGGTGGTCAAGGTCAGTTGTCGTGTTGTTGAAGCCGGATTTATAACTCCTTACCGCTGCTTTTTTGTAGTTAATTTACAAAGTAGTCATTTCTCTAGTTTATTTGGTGCTTTTGAGACTAAATCTGGCATAATTACATTGAGGAAAATGTGCTCTGGCCTCCCATCACCCTTGTTTTAGCGATGTGTGAAAAACACTGAGTAATAAACTTTGAAAAGCTGTGACTATTTTCAGAGCCTTTGACCGATGGAGCAGAAACAAAGTGGGTTTTATTCGGCGGCGGAAACATGACTCCACTTTCTAGCCGTCATGGGAATTCAGAAAAGCAAACAGCTCAGTGTGTGCGCAGTGCCATTTCTCCGGTAGACCCTAGATGCCATTACAGCACAAGTCAAAGGGCTGTAGCTGGGGGTAACTGTTGCTAAGGGCTGTTCCTGGACATCAGGGTAGAATGCAGCAGCGATATGGGTCAGGCCAAAGAGTGGGGTCAGAGCTGTTCAAGGCTAAAAAAGAACAATGTTTTTTCCCCCCCCCCGACTCTGTAAAGCTACATCCGCCAGCTTTCTTCATCATTGCAGTTGTGTAGCACTGTTCCAAAAAGAAACAAGCATTGTTTTGTCTAACATTTGAGCCTGTCGGGCTGTTTCCATGCTCAGCTCCAGAGACTGTTTATGTTTGTCTCTGACAGCGATGTAGAGATTTTATGTTGAGATTACACTGTAATTGATGTCTTGTCACAGATGATCATGTACCCATATTTCAGCATTTCGGGAAAACATTGCTATCTTATTCTCTAACTCAATCACAGACAGACTTTCACATGAGAAATCTTTTTGTGGCCACAGTGAGTTTAAATCCTTTTTCCCCCCTAAATAACAACTGCGATATAAATTATGAAGTGGTTCTGCCATTGCAGCCAGATATTTTTTTCCCATGTTCATTAAATGGTGTACTTTAGCTTGATCTGCTGTTACAGCGCATGTGGTTCAACACGAGCCATAATTGGTAGCTGGACTGAACATTGGGTGTTCCGAAAGAGTTATGTCCAATTTGCAAAAGTCGTTAAGCTGAATGCTTTTTGTAGTTTGAGCCACGACAAAAACTGGACATGCCCTCTTTCTTTGCTCTGTGTGTGTGTGACTATATTTGACATTGCAGTGTGTGTGTATGGGCGTGAGCGTGTGTGCAAATGCAAGACATACCACCCTTTTTAATCTGTCTCTGTGTTTGCCCTTATTAATGTACCAGTTAAGAGTTGCAACACTACTCCATAATGTATTTTTGGACTTTTAAAGAGCTTAATTACCAAAGGCCACGTAACTGCACCAGCGTTGCATTTGTTCTTAATCTCAGAAGTGGAAACACAACACAGGCAGCCTCATTGTTCAGTCTGGTGAGGTCTCAGCCAGTCTGGGAGGGAGGCTGATACTTACCTGCCTGACCCCTGAGGAAACATTATAGTGCGAGAGCTTGTCAATCTCCTCATTTCAGCGTGCACCGTACTGCTCCGCTTCGTGATATACAGGCAGCTGGTAGAGAGAACGTGTTAAAACAATATCCACAATAGTTCGGGATAGGTTGGAGAAGGTTTATCGAGGATTGATACAGCGCCCTGTGTCTAATTTACGGCCCCGTGTAAAACTCTGGACGGCCTCTCGTATTATTGCAACCGTATTTCAAAGAGCTTTTCTGTGCCACTGAGAAGCTCTCAAAACATGCGCGTGTAGTATATGATTTCGAACAAGCGCAGGTCTCTCTCACTCCAAAGTTGGTTTAGAAAGTAACTTTCCTCTCTAGCACACTTAATGGTGTATGGCCCAGTCCCTTAACATTCACAGGGGAAATCAAGCATTGAAAAGAAAGTACTTTACACTGGAAAACACATTAGTGACCGGTCTTAGTCTTTTTATTCTACCATCCAAAGCCTTCAAATTTGGTCCAGAGTCAATTAAATTATTTAGTGTAAATGCTATGTGTATTAAACCCCTTTAAATAAAACATTTTCATTTGTTTTGGACTCAACCTGCCGTCATTCACAAGTTCTTTTGTTGCCTAAAAAACATATTTTCCTGCCGGCGTCTTAGATCGGACCTTGTTTGAGAAAAGGACTTCAGGTGCTCGCTCTCACAGGAAACACATACCAGGGAAAAGAGAGTTTCAGCCTGAGAGATGAATCACCTTCGCCGTTTGATTTGACATCCACTCTTGGTATCTCGCAGTTTTATACGGATGTGCTTCATTTTGTGTCATGTACAAAATCAACATGCCTGCTCCCCGCGCTTTACATCGCTTCCAAAAGGACTGGGGATTGTTTGCTGAAACCATAAATCCTTGTAGACAGCTTCAGCCAGCTATTTGTATTATAGAGGCTCTTTCATAAGAAAAGCTTTGTGAAGTAAATTGATGAAAATTACAAAATGCGGATGGTAATTATTGGTAATTTTCAACTGAAGGCATTCCAGAGCATAGTTCGCCAGGTCCTGGTATGTATTTTAGGCTTTTACTAATGTAAATGAGAAAAACGTTTGCACTTTTGTTGCCATGAGCACACTCCTGCCCCGGCACGGTTAGTGTTTGTTTTGCTTCTCTGCCTGTCTTACACGGTCAGACTTCTGGAGGGAAAGTGCACGGTAAGGCTGTGGGGAGGCCAAAATTACACCAAATGTGAGGGAAGGAATGAGAACCAAGCCGAGCATCACAGGTTTACTTCTACAGTTTCCTGTTGGTTTGCGTGAAACATGACTTCAGGTTGTGGGTGTGGTGAGCAGATGATACAGGCGCTGTGTGCTGCCTGCTCTGTTATGACTACCATGTTTTTGACATCCATGGTGTGTAATGTTTTAGAGCCTTTGACTTAATTCCCTCTCCCTCACGCCTGCAGCAGAAATGCCAAGCAGTGTTCTTCAGGTTGCAAAGGCTTAAAGTTCAGACTGAAACTTTCCCCTTAAAGTCATTGATTTGAAAGCAGCCCTCCCTCCTTTTCCTCTTCCTCTTTAGAGACACAGAAAAAGCAGCTTAACAGTCTCTGGCTCACTGGAGGCTGCAGGGAATGTTGTTTACCTTGACTTCCCTCACTAACTTCCCCTCAGCCCAGCTGAACACTGCTGTCTGTTTGTGCTGTTTGCCTCCCTGGTGGAGTCTAAAACATGGGAATGCTGGGATAGAGGGGGGGTTGATGGAGCCATAATGGCTGTCAGACCTTGCGCAGGGGAATTTAAAGCAGAACTCCTGCGGGCAGACGCGGTCCAACAGAGCGCACTTAACACCGTGACACCTCCTTGTGCGATAAGGTGTGTGTGTGAACACACTCCCCCACTCCTCAGCCAGTGGGGAGCGTGTTCCCCAGCTCCCTTCTTGGAGGTCAGGACTCAGTGGAGCTCTCTGAAGTGCAAAAACCTCAAAAACTCTCAATTCAGTTTTCAAACGAGGGGCAAGTGTTCTTGTTACCGCAGTCAGGCAATATCTAACAAGTGCCGTATTATATTCCTGGAGATCCCAGCTGGGAGGGAAAGAGCAAGCTAGAGCAAAAGGCAGCAAAGAGAGACACGCTTATCTTAGCCTAGCTGTGCGCTTCAGGAGACCTTATTTGGCGACGTCTGAATAACATGCTATGAGGTTGGCAAAAGCGCTGCCTCTGGCACTTCTCAGGCATCCTCTCTTTTCACAAAAGTGACTTGTTTAGTGAGCTGCATGTTTTCTGGAGCCCGTGGATGTAAGTTTGCTTTCAGAGGTGTTTTGGATGCTATTTAAAAATCATATAAAACCTGCGGGCAAATGTTTTACACATACTCCTCGACACTGGTGCATTGAGAGGAGCTGACATCTTGGACTGCTGTGGGCCTTTTTTTCCTCCACAAAATGATGTGATTATAATCAGGAGGAAGGATATTATTTTCTCAGTTTTGCGCTGTAGGTTCACAGCCCCTTCATGCTCATACACACAAGCTGGCTCACCTCATCTTTCATCTGTTTTCTTTTCACTGTTTATCTTTGCACTGAAAATCCTGGGAATGTCTTCTCTCTGCTTCTTTGGCTGTTTTTAACTTTAAGTTTGCATGTAACATGGAGAGAGGTCAGGGTCAGCTCTGCTCTGACATGCATTATGAACACGATGAGAGCAAAACAGTCTCAAGGTTGCCCTCAGCACTGATCAGCTGGACAGAGATTAGGCAAAGTCTGCACACAAAATATTATTCAGGGTTTAACGTGAATGTTGAATGTCACTTGCCCTGTCAGGCATGTGGGTCAAAAAATCTACTTGGACAAAGTCAATATTTATGCACTCCTATACAAAGTGTTTCATTTATTGGCAGTTATCAACAACTAAAGTCAATTGTCATGGAAAATGAGCCAGTTGTATCCGCCTTGCTCTCAAACTTGCAGCAAATTGCTAAATATATAGTCAGCTTATTGCCCACAGCTTATTGCCCACACCCTCTCAGACTAAACTAAACTCCTGCTTCCAGGATAATTGAAATGCTTGCTTGCGCTTCAGCTCACAAGCTTTGTCTTTACCCACTACCGTTTTCTCATGAGTGCCCAATCAGTACTGTGCACATGTGCAACTCTCAACAGAGACGAGAAAAAAACTATGTGTTTAATTCAGTTTTACTTGCCAGATTTACAAGCCTGATGTGGCGTTCTACTTGCCCTGGACAATCAGGCAATCCTTATTGTTGAGCGTCTTTACTGAAGATGATTTTTTCAAGCTGTGAGTGACATTTCATTTGTGTGTATCCGACAAAGGAATCCCATCACTTCCTATGTTGACATGTGGAGCCAGTGCTGAACGGGATAGAGGAGTTTTGAGTAAGAGGGAGAGAAACTGAGAAAGTGGACTTAAGCCAGAAGCTTTTAGAATCATTCTGCTGCCTTTAACTAAATGTGAATCAGTGGCTGGATGAAGGTTTTAAAGGGGCTTAGCTCTTGGATCATTTCCTTTGACAGTGACAGTCTAGATATTGTCCTCTGTGTTGCGCAGGGATGTGACATTGCCACGCTGAAACCACGGAGACAATCCTGATGCTCTTCAAACACCACTTGTAAGCCTGCTGCAGCGTGATCATTGTTAAAGAAATCTTTCACAAAATCCCTTTTCATGCAGTGGGGAACAAGACCTTGATATATGGGGCTTAAAAGTGCCTCAGACGTCTCAGCAGTTAGCGTATTTATCAAAGCGTCATTATGTTTAGGAGCAGGGAGTCCTTAAGTGCTTAGTTGAGGGATGTAATGTTGCCGTTGGTTCATTATGGATGTAAACAAGACTATCCGAAATAATTGCAAGTGTGGCTTAGAAAACCTCAGTGGCACACCATTGTGATTTTACCAAGGAGCACACATTGAACAAATTTAGATTCGTCCGTTGCACCAGAGTATTTATGCTTACATTTACTTTTATTTTGACTCAACCCCACAGCCGCCCACAAACATAATGTAGTGATTTTGTTGAAGATAAAACAGGAAAAAAAAGCTCACCCCTCCAAAACACATGCCACTCAGTGGTATTTCATGTATCCAGCGTTTTCCTTTTTGCTTATTTCTGCATAATAAGAGACGAGAAATCTTTTAAACGTTCAGTTTTATGTAACCAAAAAATAAACTTCCAAAGCTAGAGATTTCTGAAGGGCGCAAAACCTTGTTCTGCAATAAGATCTAACGAGATCCATTACACAAGCCACTAATAGTCGGATATAATCTGACCTTTGGAGCGGCGGAAAGGCTGTCAAGTGGTGCGGTTCATGCTCAGGTTTTTAATGTCGAGCCTGCCCCTGCACGACTTTCATCTGAACAAACTTACAGAAGCATGTGTGCTTGCAGCTGTAACCCCTTTGCTGAGGCATGGTTTGGAAGGGTAAAGTGGGACACACACACACACACACACACACTGAATACACACACACAGAGGGACACGTGCAGCTTTATCCCCACACAGCCACCGTATATCTTTGCAGGCCACGCTGGAGGTAGTGTGCAGTAGGGATGTAAACACTAGTTTCACAAAACGATATTCTATCGATTCTTTGGACAATGATACAATATTTATCAATATCACAAAGTCTGCCACAGTTTGATTTTCATTCAAATCAAATCGGAGGCCTGCGATCGATATGAGATGATATCATCTGCCCATTTAACATCGATCACAGAAGAACCTTCCACCCTTTTCTTTTTTGCTTTTGGCCATAAAAGATAAAAACAACACATAAATAATTGTAACCGGTTAAGTGTGGTAAAGTCTACTTTAAATTCACTGCACCAAGACACATAAAACAGCACATGGGGTAAGTAAGCCTTCAGGGTTTTCTGTCATAAAGTCCTTTCTGGAAGAAGTTTTTCATTTCAACCCAAACCATGATCCTTTTCCCAAAACTTCAGGACTGTGTGGCTCAAAACCCTGAAGGCAAACCTCTCCCAACAGCCATAAAACATGGACTAACAACAAGATCTTTTGACAGAAGTATCAAATTCAGCTAAATAGTTCATAGACAAGTTAATTATTTCTTGATAGTCACCCATTATTAGTTTAATAAGCACTTATACATTGCATAAATTAGCCTAGCAGCTAGCAGACTTTTCCTCCACTCATAGCTCAACAAATTCTATGTATAATTAAGACTTCTTCTTACTCACTGTTGGTGTTACTCACTGCATCTCCTAACATAACAGCACGGTTGAATTTAAGCCAGCATGCGCCTTTTTTCATTTGTCATGCCTAAAATTATTGAAACAGAGCAGCTAATATTGCTGCAGGGACAAGTTAGCAAAGTGCGATGACCGGCCAGGCAGGTACGTACTGTTTCCTGAGTACTTTATGTTAATATTGTTTTGTTGACACATGGCATGTGTTTGTCTGTTGACCCGTATTTTCTCAGAAATCCAAAATATTTCCACACTGTTGATTTATTCTGGAGTAAATAACATGTTCATTGTCTTTTTCTTGGCGTCTTGCTGTTTGACAGTGACGCAGAATCTCAAAATAAAGGCGTATCCTAACGATGATACGGATCAGTATTTTCACTTTGCATTGATGATATTAGATTGTTGATCATTGAATCAATATGTCAGTCAAGATTGATGGATCTTTAACTGTTACTGACATGACAGTATGCAACAAGCAAGCTACCTGTTAGAGCACCTGTAGATGTTGAGTGTAAGTTCCTGCTGCCGACTGTAACCTCTGACCTTTGTACTCCCACAGCCCCTCATCCACATCATGGGCTCTGATGATGAGATGCTCCAGGAAGCTGCTGCTGGCTGTGTGCGCAACATCCGACTGCTGGCCCTGGCTAACAGGAAGGCCCTGTTATTTTATTGATAGGCAATGATCACAGCATGCAAAAATCTACCTGAGCATCTGTGTTATTGGATACTGGCTTTAAGGTTTATTTCAATGTGTGTTTGAAAACAGCTTCAAATAATATGTATAAGAAAAGCGTAACAAATTTAAGCACCACAAGTGTTTTAAATATGTCTTATCAAATGATCTGAGAAAAGGTTTTAAATAAAATGCTTTATCTTGACTGATGAGTGTATTTATTTGCGCTCCTGCTTCCGTTCTAGCGGCGAACTTTTATCCCAAGCTCTGCATTTCCATCAGCTACCTCATCACGAGTTCATACAAACATTTTAGGAAGCCCTCTTCTCGCTCTCTGACTGCGATGCTAAAAAATAAACGCTCCCTCTTCGCGTTTGATCCCACGCCAAATACCCCATACGTCGTTCAGCGTGAAACACTCCGCGTCCTCTGCAGTAACATTCCTTAAGTAATCTGCACGAGACCGCAATATCTAAACAAGACCCACATCTGCCTGGGTTGCTCAACCTCCTCTTATACAGTCTGTACACAATGAGACGTTTAGACAAACAGAATAAGTTGCTGTTGGAGGAACACAAGGAGTCTGCACAAATGTTCTGTGTAAATACCACATGATAAAATGAATACATAAATTCAAGCTGTTATCGTAAGTGGAAAAGAAATATCTGTAACAATTAGGAGCACAATAGTGTGTCCTGTCTCCAGCACAGATATTATGTAGAAGAGTGAACTTAAATCAAGATTTTCCACATTACTCACAGTTTATTTCAGATTTTGTAGGGGTATTTATTATAAAAATAAAATATATTTTACAAACAAGCTCATTATTTTTGTCCGTGAAAACAAAAAGTGTGGATACTTTGCCAGTTGGGATCATCTCTGTACCGGAGCACTTACATGGCATTTAGTCAGCACCAACTATAAAACAATCTAATGATGGATTTTTGGGAAAATGCAACAAATTGCTCCGCTTTTTCCCCAAAGCAGTTTTGTTGTTTATTTTGCTGTATATCTTTTTTAAAAGGCTTTGTCCCTTATTATGACCCTGTCTTTTTCCATGCCGTACATATTTAGATGATGCAATAGTAATTTGATGTGTGTGTGTCTGTGTTTGTGCACCTCATAGCAGCTGATCCGAGCTCATCTGATTCTTTTGTCTTCTGTTCTTGTTTATTATAAACAGGCCATGTCAGGCTTGACAGCGTCTTGCACAGCAGGTTTCAGTAAAAGACTGTTGGCCTCTCGCATGTCTGTCAGCCTCTCTGTCTCTCTGATCCCACTGTCCTGGTCCCAGTTAGCTTAGATGCTCAGCACTCAACCACAGAGGCTGCCACAAAATCTCATGGGACTTTCATCATTAATATCAGCCACGTGCTAAAATAGAAAATTAGCAAAACATTGGAAATATGTGGTTGAAAATCTTCATCACTCTTTGAAGTTTAAACACTACCAGCTGTTAGCGGGGGTCAGTGGCAGAGCGCGGATAGAGGGGAGTAGAAGAGTGAACTTATTACTCTGAAGAAGCAACTTCCTCCAAAAAAAGCTGAACTCGGAACTGAGGGAAGCCACTGTCTCCAAACCATTAACAGCAAATAAACTCACAGTGATTAATGGCTCTTTAATTCCCTGCAGCAAGCTTTATAACGTCTGCGACATGCCCAGTGTCAAAACTGATAGTGTGTAAAGGAAAAGCATGAAGTCACTTCAACAAACAAAGAGGGGAACATTGTTTTGGTCTTGAAGTTTTCCTTTTCTCATGCAGTCTGATTTCTCTTCATCTGAGCTCTCTTCACTTTTAGGGCTTATTTTTATAATTTAAAGGAATAGTTCAACATTTTGGATAATAGCTTATCTGCTTTTTTGTCCCAAAAGTGACATGAGAATATCGATAATAATCTGACATCTTTGTGTTAAGTACGGAGCTGGAGTGGATAAACAGGAGTTAGGCTAGCTTTGCATGAAGTCTGAACACATGGGAAAAACAGCTAGCCTTGCTCTCTAATGCCTCGCTAGTAAGACATCTGAAGCTAGCATTTTTTGTGGTTTTAGGAGGAATTAAGGTTCGACAACACAATCCCAAGAATAAATGTTGGCATTGTACACATCTGCAAAACACAGATGCGTTACAATTGACCATCATGATGTAGCAGATACATTAAAACTTAATGTTTCTTTATGTTTAAACAATGCTGTTGGTGACATGGTTAGGTTAGACACAAAAACCACTTTGTTTTTGGTTTGGGCTTAAAATACCTGCTATTGTAGCACAATCCCACCTCATATACTGCCACTTTAGAAACGTTGATATGATAGGTAAGAAATGTAACATATTTGTGTCTTGCAGCAATGTACAATGCCATCATTTTCTTCTGGCAGTTGGTCTAGTATTGGAATAGTTTCTTGACAAAAAGCTGTTTCTCCATCCCTCAGTACTTCTGTGCACCTGGCTGTTGTTTGTTGAGACTTCATTTCTGAATGTAATTTGCCCTAAAACCACAACAGTCTTGATTACATTTCTTTTTGTGCATGGACTAAACAAAGAAGATACAACTTGCCAAGCAAGGTTCAACACATTACCACTCTGACTTCGTCACATATCGATGTCTGGTCATGGACTTCACACACTATGCTTGTTACATGCATTGTCGTCTTTCAAGATACACTTACGTTTTCACAGGAAATGTAACGTTTGCATACAGTCTCCTTCAAAATAAATGCACTACATTGGTTGGTGAAAGCTGGTGTTTGTTAGATGTATCCATTGCCCCTCTTACCTGCCCTTCTCAGACTTTTGCTGCCTTAACTCCTTAACTCCTTAACTCCTTGTCCCTCCACGTTTCCCCTGCTGCAGCTGGGCGCTGTTAAACTGTAACAGCAACGGCTGCATATCATGCTGGCGTTAAAGGACGTTTTTTTTTCATCGATTTCTGACGCCGCAAGTCACTGGCCAAGCGCAGGATTTTTAAATTTTAACAACTTTGGAGTGAGACTGGCTAGGCTAACTACATCCTGATCCAAGCTTATACTTAACGCACAAACATGACATTGATCTTGATTTTCTTATTTCTCTCTTGGAATGAAAGCAGATGAATGTATTTTCCCAAATGTGCATCAAATCCTTTAACAAACTATTTACAAGATGTGCAATTCCACTCTGTTTTAGTCATTTGGGTTTGCTGTTGACTTGACTGCAGTAACTTGATATCGCAAAAGTGTTGTAATGTAAACAAGAACGACCCAGTCGCCAGAGGAAAATGTTGGCATTGCACATTTCTGCGAACCACGAATAAGTAACATTTGTATGTTTCATATGTCTCATATCAAGGTTTCTAAATTGACGTAGTTCTGATTACATGTGTAGGAGCTGACTTTGTCATCTGGGAGTGGAGGGGACGGTGAAGGGCGTGACACTTAGGTAGGATGGCTGCCGATATGCAGACCACTGCTCAAGACCAACAAACGACAAAACTGGTTGCTTTAGCAAGACATTGGCGGCATTTCCAGGAGCAATTGCACCCACAAAGCAAGTGTTTAAAGCCCAAACACATAGTTTTAGCATAAGTTTTAACATATCCGCTAAATAATAACGTATGAATGTTTCATATCTGTGTTTTACAGAACCGTACAATGCTGACATTTATTCTGGTGATTGTGCTGACAAGAAACCTTTCTTGCTTATTGGCTGACATGTCTTCAGAAATGGTGAGGCCTAATTCGCAATATTTACAGCACTTGTTGTAAAAGACACAGTGCTTTAATATCCGCTCTGAACCTGATGCTGAACCTTGCAGAGCACAGGGGAGACGCCGAGGGGAAGTAGCAAGTTGGTTTCAGGAGCCTGGCCCTCAGGCCAGTTGGTCATAAAGCCACAGTTGAGTGTATTAGCCGAGCCACAAACCCTCTGAGAACAGAAACTGCCACTTTCTTTGGCTGTCTGTCTGACACAGGGACATTATTCACGAGAAATTAGAGGTTATGCCTCCACGCCTCGGCAGAGGCAGCAATTACGTCCGACTCTGGCCTTTTCTGGTCACCATTCAAGATCCGATGCTTCTCATCAGTTCACGGATGGAAATAGTGGAGGGATATCCCTGATGTTGTTGCTCCTGTTTTGAGGGAAAGTGTGGGCCCTGGCATCTGCCACACCCCTGTATCTCTATTTGTATGTCTCACCATTGGCCTAACCTTCACCCTGTCCAGACTCAAGCAGAGGTTTCCCATAGGTCAGGGTGATGGATGCAACCACATGCGACGACTTTATTACACATTACACAAGACTTATGTGGGGAAATATCCTTTCGACAGTCTTGAAAATTGTCTGTCCGCATTTTGGGTGGACGAGTAATAAATATATATCGCTTATTTTAACAGTCATACAGTCCTCCAGAGAGTGAGCTTTGTATTGTGATACTAGCTCAATTGTTTTAAAATGGAACAGCTCTTTTGAAGTTTTTTAAAAGATCCCACATCTCCTCGGGTGTTCTGCAGCAATATTTCATAAAAGAAACTAATGAACAGTAAAAGTTCTTTCCAAATATTAGAAGTGGCTTTCCGTCCCCTTCAGTGTCTCAGGACCGTTTTTTAATATAAAATCACAAACTGTTGCACAGCAGCAGCGTGGTTTGCCTGCGATGCTGCCATTAAAAACATGCACATACACAACGGCCTCTCAGAGCTCCATCCAAACAGAGAGCAGCGCTCTCTGGTAGCTGAGGACGAGGGGGTGAACACGGCTTCTGTTCTCAATCTGTAAATTAGCTTTTATATCATTACAGCATGCTCACACCACCAGGTCTGTTGGAGCGAGCCTCGCGTGTCCTGCTCACACGCAGCTTGCTGCCTCTCTGCATCTGTTTCCTTCCTTCAGTCCCTCACAAGATCTCCTGATTTCACACTCCTCAGAAGGTGAAAGTGCTGTCGTGTGATTCCCTTCGTTTCTAAGTGATTTTTGGAGACTTTTTAAAAAGGGCTTTCACTGCACTAATGAAACCTGACATTCCCTTTCATAAAGTGTAAATAACAAGCCCGTATGACAATAAATAAACAGAGAAATGTGTGGGCAAATACCACAGTTCCTGCGTCAGATTTCAAGGCAGAGAGAGTAATGTCTCCAAAAAGGTCTCAAAAATACTATCGGTCGTGACAGCTGCGGCTTTTGGTCATTACAAACATTAGGCTTGTGATTAATGAACATTCTCTGTCTTCAATTCTGAGCATCATGCTCAAAAAGATTTTTTGCACGCACAAATATTATGTTTTGAACAGAAACTGTTATGTAAACAATAATTTAATTTGAGCAAACAAAAATCCCATCTGTTCTAATTTCTGTTAAATCTTGCTGCTCATAAGAACTTCTCTCGGTCACTGTGATCAAGTGTCCAAAGGTTGGAGAGTGCTCAATAGGGAATTAGAGAAAGAACACACGAGTACAACTGAGTGAGAGTAGAGTTTATTATTGTGTGTTTTTGTGAGTAATAGCAAACATACACTTAATTTATTGAGCGCTCACAATAGATTTTCGTCGGCTTACATTACATAATTCTTTGAGTGGTATAAATTTCTTTACTAAATTTTGCAGTGAAATTAGTTCACACCAGTAAAAGTCATCATTTCAGTGTTCGCCAGGAAATAAAATCACATGATTAACTTTGATTAACTTTGACACATGAAAATGCGTGTTGACCAATGGCAAACATTCTTAACAATGCTGTGGACAGATGGCTAAGCCTTAGACCAGAGGTGTCCAACAGGGTCCGGTCTGGCCCACTCATTGAATTTGCTAAGTGTAAAAATTGCAGAGAAATCATTAATTCCACTTTTTCAATTGAATACACTGCAATTCCTGTTTGTCCAAATGAACCAGTTCCTATTTATACACAGAGGTAAATGGGAAGCCAGTGGGCTTGGTGTGCTCACAGCATCTTTCAGTGCTCAAGGAAGTTTACATTCAGCAAAACTCAAACTCATCCTGGCAAAAAATGCAACAACGTACAAGGTCAGCTAAGAACAGAGGAGATCAGTTGATTACTGGCAGGTTTACAGAAACATAAGTGTGGTTTTAGTTCTTGCCCAGGGATCAAGGTTGCAGCTGTGAAAGCTAGCTACCTTACTGCTAACCAAATAGCATTGGCACGAAATCCACACTTGGAGGATGAGGTTGCTGAAAAACAGACATATTGATGAAACTAGATTGTTCATTGATTGTGAACCTTTTCAGGATGTAAGCTGCTTGTAATGTTACTCCTTTACACTGAAGAGAGGGACAAAGCGAAGGGCTTTGTTATTTACAGGTTTTCATGCAATGGTTTTCCTGGTCCCGTCCACTTGAGATCATATTGGGCTGTATGTGACTTCATGAACTAAAATGAGTTTGACACCTCTGCCATAGACCAAGATACAGGAAGCTATCATACTTTATTAGCTGTATTGCACCGTCTAGTTTTACTTGATGTCTGCTAGAGCATAAACTTTACTCAGAAGAGGCTTAACTTTTAGACGGTAATGAGTCAAACAGCTAGCTGAAAGTTACCAAGCCCACAGAACTTGTTTCCCTTCCGTCATTGAATGATATAGTGTACAATCCTGGGAACAAAATACTTGGGCACTTATGTGTAAACCAGGCTGTTGGAATGAGCTAGTACACCATTATCTGTATCTGTGTCTGTCTGTTTAACCAACTAAATGATCTGTGTCTGTAGCTGTACTCAAAATGGATAGAGTTTAGACCAGAAGTGGGTGGAGTTTAAATTGAAAGTGGGCGAGACCTAATCGTAAGTTGTTATTTTAAGCCTGAAATTGTTAAGAGTTGATCAGAAGTTGCTATATTTATTATTGTTTAGAAAACTATTTACATACAACAATCTCAGTATTAAGCTTTAGATGATTTTTGATCAGAGTACAGTACAGATATTGAGTCATTCTAATCATGTAATATTCGTTAGGGCTGCAACGATTAGTCCACTACTCGATGACTGATCGACTATTTAAATAATTGGTGACTATTTTAGTAGTCGACTAATCGTTTTGAGTCTTTTTTAATAGAAAAGTACTATAAAAGTACCCCAAAATAATCTTATTGCAGCTTCTTAAGTTCAGATATTGGCAGCTTTACACACTCTCCCATGATGGTGAACTAAAACCCTTTGGCGTGAGTACAAAACAAGACATTAGATGGCATAGTTTTTGGGTTTGGGAGAGACAGACCAGCATTTTAACACATTTTTCGACAAAATGATTAGTCGGCTAATCAAAGAAATAATAGACAGATTAGTTGACAATGAAAATAATCGTTAGTTGCAGCCCTAGTATTCGTATTCATATAAAGTACATTATCTGTACCGGATACTTGTTTAATCTAAGTGTTCGGCTCAACCCTACCAGGCTAGTTAGCGGATTAGCAGTCAGCTCACTGATTACAATAGTTCACCAGCCGTACAAGTGTCCACTACACCATGTGGCTTCTAGAACCACGTTAGGCAAAGAAACAGGGATTCACCACTCATGCTTTGACTAAGCAGCAACCTCCACGGCTAAAAAATGAAGTTAACATACAAGTACCAAAAACTGCAGTTCCTCTAATGGCCACTTGAGGCTGGCTCCAAGAGCGAGTCAATACACATAGACCCCCATGTTAATATGCCCAACTTTACACTAGAAATAAAGATGTTTACAGCCTGGTACAAAACAGTTTTGGTCTTTATAACTTCCCTGTTCAATACAATACAGTATGTTCAATACAATACAGTATGGGGGTGAATCCATGTAACTCACCCACTTGGTATGGCTTATCAACCAACGGGTGACGTTACGGTGGCTTTGTCCATTATTTTCCTACAGTCTATGGCTTTGACAATGCCTTAAAAGGAAAATGCGTCACCTTTTTTGTGGCTGTCCAATCAGTGTTGATGGTAAATGTAGTCAATTGAAGCATTAAATTCCTGCTTCGAGTCCTCCTGCTCTCTGAGCCCTGCCAGTGGTGCCTACATGTACCAGGATGGATTGAGCGCTATCGCAGACCCCTGTCATCATATCCTCTTGCACTGTTAATGCAGTCGCAGCTTTGGCCTCTCTCTGCTGCATTTCTTAGACCGTATCCTCTGGCTCGTACACAGCTGACTATCAGTGTCAGCCAAAACACTGTAAAATGTATTCTTGTCCATAACATTGTCTGCACTCTTTTTTTTATTGATGCCATTTTTGCTGTTGGAAACGTAGCTAGTTTTTAATACAAGCGAAGAGACCAAGGAAGTTCTGGTTTTTGTAGTAGCATCAAGAGCATGCCCCATGGCAAGCTGAAATAGCCTGTAGTTCTTCCTTGCCTCCAGCTACATCAGTGTCACATAAAATGTTGGTGCTGGATGCAGGAAGAACAACAGATCTTACACTCAGTTGATAGAGCATGCAGAGGAATTTACTGCCTCACTCAACTACCATCAACACTGATTAGACGTCCACATTGAAGGTGGCAAATTTTCCCTTGTGAGCCTTCAGCTGCAGCACATCAACAGTGAGGCGTTTTGTCTTATCGAAACATTTTTCTCCCGTGATTCCAAGAGGCAGAGCAGATTGGAGGAGGCTCTGTGCAGGACTTCTGTTAGATTAGTCATCCTGGCTCTTCCTGAACTGTTACGCCAGTCAACATGTTAGAATTTCTAATGAAACAGTCTTTACTCACCGGATCTAATGTCTGTCTGTTGTAGTCAGTGTAAGGTAGAGGGAGGGGGGGCGTGGGGTTTAGGATATGCCTGTCAACCACATTAACAGATCATAGCGTTTTTTCTGTACCTGACCTTGAAATTGAGGAAATTGTGAAATCTTAGACACCACTGCTGATTTGATGAAACTTGGACGGTATGACTGTAGCTTTAATAAAATCACACTGATTGGGCCTCAAAAGGTAACTGCATCTTTTTTAAGGAACAACATGTTTGCAGTTATTCTCTGTGTGCTGATTTACTGTCTTTCTCACTCTTCACCTTCCTTCGTAATGTGACATGTGATGATGTTCAGAGTACTTTTCAGCTTTGTGTTCACAGAAGTTTTTGCATGACCTACAGCCTTTCTGGACCTTTCCCTCTCGCAGTTACATCAAACTGGAGAGGAGAGGATACTGATAGCCAACAGGCAGTTATATTCATCTGCAGACGAAGGATAATGTCTAGTAAAGATGCTCAAAAATGCCAAGTTCCTCACACAGCAGACAGTGATGAGTTGGCACACGCTCCCAGCTGCACAGCTGTGAACCATAAGCGCGGCCAGGTTTCCCCTGCTGGATCGTGAACCAACCTGAGAGCTCCGTATGGCACCCCACCAAAAATTATATTATCCCAGAGTTTTCATCACAATCTTTTCATCAAGCTATCACAACTCTGGACCTGAGGGGAAGACATGCAACTGAGGGGAATAGCACCAAATCAACAAATCATCAGCAAGGCATTATAGAACATCCTATTTAAATCTGTAACTGATTGCGCGCTTTGAGACATGAGCACAAAGTACAGAACTGTGGTAGACGCCGCCGGCTTGAGTTTCTTCACAGAATTAAGAGTAATATTTTCAAAAGTGGTCAATTAGGCAAATATTCAAAATGCGTTTTTCCGCTTTGGTGTGGTGTTGCATCCTTTTCATGTGGCATTCTCTTCTGTTTGACCCCTCTACTCCAATTTTTTAGTCTTTGCTCTGATTCTGACATTAATAAATGTCCTTTCCCTCTGCGCGATGCATAAATAACACCCTGTTCCAGTCTAGCTCACCGCTGTCTGTCAGTTTGCCCAAGCACTCCCAAATACTTCAGGGCTTTGCAACTGTCTGCTCACATAGAAAAATACCTGGACGCTCAACAACCAAAGATAGCACGACCAGAATTATAGAGGCGATGACACTCGAATAACTGAAACGTTTCACTGAAGTTCTCACATTGGCATAATAAATGACAACGTCAGATATGCCTCTTTGTTATTCTAACATGAGTGAGTGCTTCTGGCGAGGCTTGAGGCACACAAAACGCACGCTTTGTCTGACTTAATTCGACTTGGATCGCCAGTGCAAGAAAATCAGAGGGTCCGGTTCACAATGAAAGCATGTTCTCTGACAGATGTATCCATCACCTCGATATACACTGGATACTGAGCTGGCATCTCCTCCCTGAGAAGCAGAATGCGTCTGTGTCGTAGCCATTTGTGTATTCTTGGAAAGCCATATTTAGAGAGACAACAGAGGACGGGAGGGTTAAAAGAGTATTGGGTGTTCCAAGTTGCAATTATTCCCCACTGTAATTTCAAGGAGCAATTCCAGTGACTTCTAATGGCACTTGGTTTTGACTCTTGATTATTTTCAGTAGACATGGACAGACAGCACACGTTTCAACTCGCTGATTAGTGTCCCAAATGTTTAAAACCCCTCTGAAAACAGTAATTGGGTCATTTTAAACAACCTGCAAATTTTCTCCTCAGTCACATTTTCCACCAAAGCTGGCAAACTATTGAACAAATATGTCTGTGGCTTTACAAGTAGTCCGTGTGCTACAGTATGTAATTCCAACTTGGTTTACACGGCGAAATTAAGTCCAAGTCTGGAGTGAAAACATCAACTTAAATGAGGGGCAGATTATGGGTGCAGAGGCTGGGGTTTTAAAAAATAATTTGGATTGTAATGGCGTAAGGTGTTGACATTGAGCTCACACTGATTTCAAGTAATGGCCACCTTTCATAGCCAGATCCTTTAATACACATTGAATGATGAAGTACCCCAAGGCAAAAACAGGGTGTTCACTGCTGGATCCATGATGTGAGACAAATGTCTGTTTTTAAATTTTACACTCACAGCCTCAAAAAGGGCACACAAGTCTTCGATTTGGGGCTGCAGCTACAATGTTGATTTCATCTTCTGCTGCCTCTTTACTACAATACTTTATTTATTAAAAAGCAGAAACATTTGATTGCCTCCGTAAGTGGTGTGTTTTCTGTAAAGGGATCAGAGTTAAATTGGAAGTTTAAGGAGAAAACAAATGTTATGAGTGCAAGGAAATAAAACTTTCACTACAGCCGCCCCTCTGGCAGGCCAGACCAAACCCACATACAAATGAACTCCGGTAGACGTGATATAAAACAATACAAGACTGAGTGTCGTATGTATATAAAACATGTACAGGGATTAGATGCAAGAACAGAGTTACATGTTCCCAAAATTACACTGACGTATGGCATTTAAAATTAAATCGTCTTGGATGGAGGAGGTGGGGTGACGTCAAACTGAGGTTTCTTTTCCGGCATTATATGAAACGAAGCTCCAGATGTTGAGATGCAGAGCACAAGATATCTGATGTACTGATATAAATCAGTATATGGATGTATTAGAAACTGGGCCTTTATTAAAGGGGCTCTCCATCAATAAAACTAAAAAAAAAACAATGGTCAGAATGGGCAGAGGCCAACATATCCTAACTTTACGGCCCGGTCACATCAGCATTTGAGATTCTGAAGCAAAATTAGCTACTTTAATGTGATTCACAGAAAACGATTTGTTTAAAAGGGCAACAGAAATATGCACAAATCTTTATGTGTCACGTTCTACTTTGGAAATGTGGAATGTTGACCAGTAGCAATCCATCTTGACTGTGCTGACGTTTGACAAAACTTAGAGCTGGAGAGTTGAAAATGGACAAAGCTATCACTGCTTATTAGCCGTTGTTCACTGTCCACTTTTATTTAACTTTCCTCTGACAGTAACCATAAACTGCTCCACACACGAGGATTTTAGGCAATGAGACAGCAGTCGATTGTACAAATAGCCTATGTCTCTTGCATAAACTGTCTTGTTAGTGACCAAGCTAACCAGCTCTGATAGCTGGCGAGCTAGCTAGTTTAGTGAGCTTTCGTCTTGCTCCCAAGTAATTCTTAAGTGAATTTATTGATTTGCAATGGGAACAAAATGCCATGGAGCGTAAACGGCAACTTGTTGTGACTGACTTGTGCAGCCTTACAGTAGTTTACCTACTAGCCCTGCCAGTCCCTACGTCACCAAGCTCCTAGAGCAACATATTCAGTGAAGGCATGTGTATGAGCTTTGTTGTGATTAGCTTTATTTGGCATATTTTGGCAGCTGCCTTGCCACCAGACAGCCCTTCACAATGAGAAACTGACGCTGTTAGGTTATGCTCTCCTCAAAGCCACCAGACTCCACTGACAGAAACAGTAATTTTATCTCACAGGACAGGAGTTGCTGGTCTTCCACTGGGCCTCATTAGCTAGATTGTGTTATTATGTGACTTTAGGTTTCGCTACTCCAAAAATCAACCTGCGTAGTTGTCCCTCCATTGTGACATTAGAAAGTGTCACATTTATCTTGCAAGTGTACTCTTCTTCAACGTTTGCTTTACTTCCTGGATTTTTCCCACATGGAAATTCTGACCAATCAAGAGCAGCTTTCTCACACAAGGCAATTGATCTGGTCCGCTTGTAAATGCTGC
The DNA here is from genome assembly GCA_035609425.1 of Epinephelus awoara. NCBI lineage: Eukaryota > Metazoa > Chordata > Actinopteri > Perciformes > Serranidae > Epinephelus > Epinephelus awoara. Next base: position 6,472,682 of record CM069314.1, read on the forward strand.
CGTGAGAACACGAACCAACTCTAGGCAATTATACAACTTTGTGACAACATGAGTCCCTGATTCAGACCAAAGCAAGTCAACTCTAGGTCTGAAAGCACCCTAAGTTGGCACCACTGCTTGAGTCCAAGCTGTGGTAACCCTGATGTCATAAAGCTATGTCACCATCAAGGTTACTTTACTTTGTTCATTCCTATCAAATCAGCAAAGAATGAAACCAAAACAGTTTGACTTCACAGGTAAAAATGCCACATCATTGGGTCCATCGGGCAGGCACACTACAGACTTCGGCTGACTGAGACTGCTACTTCCGGTTTAGCGCTCTGCTAACTTGAATGGGGAGGAAATGTTTAAATTGTGAGGCTCTTTTAGACTTTTGAAATATTATGAGACCAAATTGATCAAATCCTGATAGTCAAACCCCCACAGTCATTTTGTGGGGGTTGTGACGCTCAAAAAAAATATATTCACTAATTTTCATACATCTCTCTCACAGTGTAGGTCTATGGGGAAAAGTTGTTTTGGGGACCAATTGCATCACCTGTTGGACTTAGAAGTTGTATTACACTGTTCGGCCACTACAAAAATTGTCTTCAAAGTCTGGTGCAGTTCTGCGGGTCCTGAGACACAGAGGACACAATACAAATGTTTTCACATTGTAGCTCCTCTTTATTATAAGTCAACTTACTTTGATGTGTAAAATTTAGGATTCCCTTTAACCACAAATCAGACAGTTAAATATTTTTGTATCGATGTAAAGGAACCTAAACGGGTGCTGTAGCCCAAGTGTCCCTATCCTATGTACATGAGAGAGTCAGGTGTCACATGAAAAGAAGCTCCTGAGCTCCTGTATCATCTGCACAGTGTTTCAGCTGTCTGCAACTTCAGACTAAAAATATCGGTGTATTGGTATTGGTGCCAGGCTTCAAAAACCATTACTGGTCAAAGCCAAAGTGACCAGTAGAGCTACAAAGATTAGAGGACAAGGAAAGCAGATGCCAGTGTAGTTCATGAACTCCAGCCTGAGATGAAACAGAGCTGTCCAAGGGACGCCTGCAGAGTCCCTGCCACCAACCCCTACAAAGCACGACATCATGATTGATGTTCCTACCTGTTGAATCGTTTTGTACGCCCACACTGGACAACAGGCAGGAGACTGAAACACAGATATAGTGAGCCAAAGCAGAGGTTTAGGAGAGGGTGGATTAGGTTTAAAGAGATGCCAGCGACAAGTCCATATTTTCCCATCCCTAAAGAAGGTCGTTACAGGTTCAGATGACAGTTAAAAGGTCACGGGAGGTAACAGAAGTTCACTTCAGGCGAGAAGGAAAACATACACATTGTGTATAACCTAAGCAAACAAACCCTCCCCAAACTTAATTAAAGTGATTACATGACTGGGTCATTCATAGCATGTTTGCACAAGCTGTTAGTAAAAGTTAACTTCCCCCGTTAAATGAAAATAAGCACAAATAAACAATAATTACATGGATCCCTAACCCTTCATATGGCTCTTGCTGCTTAGTCACGTCCCTCGAATCACTACTTTGGATAAACCCCAAAGGAACACACAGCTGAGGACCTCAGAAGCTATGACTCATAAGCCCATAATGTGACAGCTTTTATAATGGGAGCCAATGAGAGGGTGCATCAGGAGTAATCGGCAGTGGCATGGCTATATACAGTAAGAATCTCTCTTTTTCTCTGAATGTTACCAAAACCAGCTCGGATTGTGTTTGATTCTGATGAGGTAATTATCATTGCAGCAAAAGCGTTGATGTGGACTTCAGCTTCAGGCAGCGTGAGGAGGAAGATTCTCTACAGAGAGAAGACTTGCAGCTTTACTCGGGTATGTAATACAAGGAAAGTTACTCCTGAGGTGTTCTAAAATCTAATGTGGTAAAGATAAGACTAGAACATTTGTAGGACCAAGGTGTAATCATGCAGTGAAGGAACAAGATACAGTCTTTACAAGCATCCAAAACAGGTTTACTGCACTGTAAAGTGTGCCTGCAGCAGACAGTTGGTAATGGGTTTAACTCAGTCTCCATGCACAGTGCAGGGGCTGTAAAAAATGTCACTCTCACCAACTGACTTTGTTTCAGTATTGAAAGACTTTCCTCTGTATGCAAATGCACAGAAGAAGATTTAAATTGGTTCCAATCTTGTTTGTCTTGTTTGGCGAATTCCTTCAGTCTAAGGCCGATTGCCACGTGGTCAAGGCCTGGGGCCCCAGACTCTAAGTGACCCCGACGCTAAGGTCACTGCATGTGAGTATGTTTTTATAATTTGATTGATTGCAAAGTTGTTCAGGCGAGTACCCCACTAATGGCCTTTACTCACTGGGGATGAAATGATAAAATAGTGGTTGACAATTTTTCGCTTTCAGATTTTTTTTACATCAAGACCAACACGAATGTTTGCGCTCCGTACATTTCATAGAAAATCAAAGGTTTGCATCATCGCACAATCATCAATTGATCGTGTGTATATACAATAAAAATAGACTAACTGATGTAACGCTTTAGCTAATGTTGTGTTTTATAGTATAATGTCAGTAGTATAACGTCATTAGCTTAAACAGTTGGAAATTAATAATTGTTTGTGATATATTGTCTCGGAAACCAAGTATTTTTACCCTCAACCTCACGATCAAGTTCAACTGCTAAACTTTTCCAGATGTTTTCTGTCTTTACAATCTTAACTTTGTTAAAAAGGACACCATGTTGCTACAACAAATCGATCAGTACATCAGTATCTGTTGTTGTGGGAACAGTGGAATTATGACATTGGTCACTGTTATCTGAGAAAATCCATTAATCACATAAACAAAGTCTAAATTTTTTAATGGTTGGTTTGTTTCTATTGTCATCCAAAATTCACAGAAATTGAAAATCCTGCACAATGAAATTGGAAAGTATTTGATTTGGTGTGGATAGCCAACACATTCTCACTCCAACCTCGTCATATATTGACGTTTTGGTCATGGACTTTCACCTCCAGATACGACGTGCAAGGTACCCTGGGTGTGTTGGTTGTTGACACTCTGGGACACCAGGTCATATTCTGCCTGTTACATGCATTGTCTTCTTTCAAAATATACTTTGGTTTTCGAAATAAACACACTACGTCGTTACACCATGAATTGACATATTTTTTTCCTTCAACAACAAACACGTGGTTAGGTTTAGGACAAAAGTACAGGGTTTGGCTTTAGAATCTTACGGGACATGAACACCGCTCTCTCGGGTGAAGGTCAATGTTTGCTGGACCATCCACCACCCCTCCCGCCTGCTCCACTGGGATTTTCGCTGCCTTAACTTTCATCCTATTCTTGCCGTATCATGCTGACATTAAAGGACACCTTTTTTTGTTGGTTTCTGACGCTGCATGTCACTGCCCAGGCGCTGGATTTCGAAGACTTTGGACAGGTTTATAGAGATAGCTGGGCTCCGTTCCCATTTTTATTAAGACTTGGAATGTATTTGCACATATTATATATAGCCTAATTATCTGGCTGCAGACTGTCATGTATATTAAAAGTCTTTACACGTTGCACAGCTTAGGTAGTGTTAGATACATTTTATTACCTTTGCAGAAGTTGGCATTTTTGTGAAGCTAAGCTAGGCTGATCTAGCTGGTCACTGGAAGCAGAATTTAGATATAAGTGATATCAATCTCCTCAGCTGACCTCCCTAGAAAGAAAATTAATGCATTTTCTACAAGCTGTTCCTTTAATGGCTTGTAGCTGATCTATAAGACATGAGTTTTTGTTTTATTAACCGTTTATGAAGCCATCAGTGACTGGATACTTTAACTTAATAAACCTTTACATGGGACGCCTTATTAGAAAGTTGCACCAAGACTTGAAACAAGGAAAAACATGATAAATTATTAAGAAACTGTAACTAGCATCAGGTCTGTGAGGAGGAGATGTTTTCCCATGTCAGCTGGACTCATTGGTTTCAAGCAAAGTAACATTTTCAGACTCCACCATGGATTCAGTGATTTAAGGAGCCTACTTTTTGCAGCGTGATGCCTCCCTCCCTCTCCTCCCCTCCGCTGGCCTCGGCCCCAGAACCGGCGTAAACCATCCACAGTATGTTCGCAGGCTCGGGCTGTGTACTAGGAAACATGAGCAGGGTGAGATATTCAGAGTCCCGGGCGGCGCGGCGCAGGCCGCTGGATAAAGCGGAGGAGGAGACGGCGGTCCGTGTGGTTTGAGCTCAGGATCTCAGGACGGGAACATGTGAGCAGGGAATGGGCGACTGGAAACAGGATTATTGTTCTACACAGCAGAGAGACGCAGGAGGGGCCCGGGACAGGTAACTGACCGAGACACACTCACTGACACACTGAGGGCTGCTTTAGGAAGGGACCGACAGGATCAGCTTGGACATGGTGCTCAGTTTATTGAGATTAAGAACCAGGGATGTAGGGAAGGATAAACACACTTTGCTCAACTTTGAATGGGCAAGTTTGAGTTCACACTGCTCTTTATTCTGACGTCTTCTAGAGTCTTATTAACACATAATATATAATATAATTATGAATCCTAACCGCTCTGCTGGTATGTTTTTTATTTATTTCATCACTACATGGTCCTGTTGGCTTCATATTTGGCAGCAGGGCGCTGATGGCACCACATCACTGTGCGTCTCTCCCCGTGACAGATCCAATATTCAGCCTGTCCAGAGAAATCCTAAACTCAAAGTGAAAAGAAAAACAAAATGTCACTTTTCTGGAGCTTGCAGGGATGTTTGTTTTGCATTAAAAAAAGGGAGAGCACCAACCAAAATAAACCATTCAGGGTTTATAGCGACGCGCGACCGCAGTGCAAAAGAGGCTGGACAGAAATATTCAAGATGCTCTGGAATTTTTAAAACACTTTATTTAAAAAAACACACAAATCAAGTTTTTACAACCAAACCGCGGAGTCTGTACTGTAGTTTTACTGTAGCAAATTATATGTTCTCCATAGTTGTTTGTTGAAAATAAAGTGAAACTGTATTAAATAGAATTGAGCTGAATTATGTCACTTGTTCTCAGAAAAATCAGGATTGAAGCTGAGCAGGAGAATAAACAGTTGAGATTATGGTTTTACTGCAGCGCAGCACTATTACGCGCAGGTAAAATAAAATGAGTTTACACATATGATCCATAATGGACCTGTCTGCACTCATAATCATTAAAATCATTTTTCCTGATATTTTTTTTGTTTGTTTGCTCCTCTCCAAAAACTGATAGCTCACGGATGTTTGGACTTTCAGGCTTTACATAAATCCTCTGTTATGATTTGGAATCACAGATGCAAATGTTTACAAAGAACGACCTTATAATGACGCATCACAACAGCGCAGTTACGCACGGTCCGCCTCAGCTCAAGACAGTCTGCAGGCTGGTTCATCCAGCGTATTTGTATGAGCAGGCACATAGTGGAGGGTAACCTAATCACACACACCGGAGTTAAGGTGTCACGTTTTAGTTTAACCGGTAAATGCGCGTTTTATAGCAGAAATATTAAATGCTAATACAGAGATGATTTTTGCTGATTTAAGAGGATTTTTTTTTCACCAACCAAAGGTCACATTTTAGACCACACTACAGTTTGTTGAGTGTATGTGAAGAGTTCTTTTGTAAAATATCCTCACTTGTTCCACAGGAGAGACACGGGGACACTGTGACAAACCCGAGGAGACTTTTTTTTCCTTTTTAATTTTTGCGCATCAGAGAAAACGGAGGAATATCTGGCCAAAGATGAACACCATTGTGTTTAACAAGCTGAGCAGCCAGGTCCTGTTCGAGGAGAAGGCGAAAGAGGTGGAAATGAGCAGCAGAAATTATCTAGAAGTCATCGACGGGCAACATCCAGACCTCCTCTCCAGCAACCAGACCATCAGAGACAACCAAGCCATCAGACACCGGCGGAGCGGGTATGTGGAGCATTCTGTTGGCGTTTAACGCCGCTGGTCAGCATGTGTGGCTTTTATTAGCATGTGGACTAACTGGAGTCCGGAGTTACTGATGAGGAATCCCTCTGTTTCAGCATACGTTAGCACAATGATGGTTTTGTTATCAGAGCTGTGGGGTTATCTCTCCACCTTGTGCGCAAACTGAAGACAGGATAAGAAATATCAGATTGGGCTGCTTGGGTCAAATTCCTATAGAGTTACATTGGTTATTTATATAAATGTGTGTGTATGAGCCTTCGTGAGTGATAAGACTTGACTATTACTTCGATTTCTGTTTGATAAAATAGTTTCTTTAGATGTGCAAAATTGCGCATTTACGCACAGAAATCTGAAATTTACGCACGGATAAATTATCCCCAAGTAAAGTCTTCATAGATCTAAAATTTTAACTACTTACAGTTAACATCTCAAGACTGCAACCCAGTTTTGATTACCCAGTCTGACTTTTTATGTGGCTCTAATGCAACAGGATCTGATGGATCAGGGAATTAATATTTAACCGTCTCCAAATCTGGTCCTCATTTAGGTGTTGATGTTCACAGCTAATCTTAAAATTAATAAGTAGGTCAGCCGTGTTCAGTAGCATGTGTTATAGGAGTCCCCATCTGTTTCCAATAAATAAATTTGCCCTTCAACTCTCTGTGTGGTCTAGTCAATCACAGAAGGGCCAAGTGTTTTTTTGAAACACTTATTTTATTTTTGTTTTCCTCTTATGCGACTGGGGAGCAGGTGTAAGAAAACATCACGCAGCTCTGTTATTTGTTATGTGTTATTTGCATGTTTATCGGGTACATATGAGAGACAGAGAACAGATGGGCAGCAGTGACCTTCAGAAGCCTCCACAAGGAGTAGCGTTAAATAATAAGAGAGAGTTTAGTGACTGTATGGTGCCACCTCAAGGGAAGCATCAGTGCTAATGAAGAACATTAGATTATTAAACAGAGGTGTATGCGTGTATGCAAGTGTTTAACCCAAAGTTCAGTACACGGAGTAAAATGTCCTTTCGGATGTTCATACTGATCTAGATTACAAGGAAAATATTTGTAGAACATGAACCTCAGGCAGACTTGAGGTTAGACTAAAATATGTTACATCTGCAGTCAGTGGAGTTTTTTGGTGAGATAAAGGGAGAAGTGGAGCACAGCACCATACTGACATCTACAGGTTCATAAAACCTGGAGTAAGGTGAGACTTCACAGAGCAGGAAAACCATCAGGCTGCTTCAGACGCACTTGAATGAAAAATGTTAATATTCCAGTAGGAGCTCACAGAGTATCTGTGTTCCTCAATATGACATTTATTGTGATTTCATGATATTTTGTGGTGTTTTATTTTCGATAATATCCCTGCTCGTACAGGAGCTGTCAGCAGCCGTGCTCACCACTGAGTTGCTGATTTGGGATTTAAGAATATACATTTCTAATCTCACGTTTTATATCCCTGCTGTGATGTTTTACAGCACCCTCCGGACATGTGTCACGGCCCTTTTTCTGTAAAGCAAAAACCAGAAGTATAATTTCAGTTTTTTTGTCAGTCCCTTGTGTGATGGCTTGGCTGCGACTGTGACCCAGCTACATTGTTCTCCGTCCACTTCTCCTGGGTGTGAAATGTTAATCTGGCAAAAATGTGCGCCTGAGCAAAATGTTTTTGTTTGTTTCGTTGCAACGTGTTGGCGGTTTGTGGGACACGCAGTGAAAAGTGGCTGTGTGTCTCTCTCCCTGCCTCTGTCTGCTTCACTCTCTCTTGCTTATTCCTCTGTCTTCCTCTTTTAATCCAACCTCTCTGAGCTTAATTGCAGAGCTCTGGGTGAGAAAATTGCACACTGTATAGAGTGTTCACTTTATGTGTCATGACTAACGAATACAGACAACATGCCGGTCCACTCAAGACTCCACTTGCAGCTGCACAGCATTGTTTATTTCACCCTAATAGATAACATGTACCTGTTTCTCTTTCATGGCTCTAAAATCTGATTTTACTTTAATTTGAAAAAGGAGAAAATTTAGACTGTTTACCAACATTTTATCCTGATATAATGAACACATCATGTACTGAATCCAGATTAGGTGCATGCCAAATCATCTGTTTTACACATATTGAAAAAGACTTAATCCTGCTTTTTTTGTTGCCAAAATTTTAAATCAAAAAAGTGATTTGTAAAACATATAAATGAATAAATGTGCTGGACAGAAAAGAACAAACAGTCCTGGTTTAAATAACAGAAAAAAGGCCCAAAAATGTGTCACATATATGTCCAAGTCCCCTTATACGTAGTCTAACCTGGTTTTATTTGTGCATTTTTATCATATCTTGTAATAGGTTTTATTTTACAGTGTACATATCCTGCTGATATTATTCTACTTGCTGCTCCACAGGGGTCGTCCCAGCGGCGGTAAAGTGCGACACAAGCGTCAGGCTCTGCAGGACATGGCGCGGCCACTCAAGCAGTGGCTCTACAAACACCGGGACAACCCCTACCCCACCAAGACGGAGAAGATCCTGCTGGCCCTCGGCTCGCAAATGACTCTGGTCCAGGTGAGTCCACTTTGCGGTCTTTGTCACTTGGCGAGATGATGGAAAAAAAAAAATCAAGTGAGAAAAGTGAGGTTTTTCTGAGTATTCATGCAGGGATGATGTGTGATCAGCAAGGGGGGAAAGTGAAATCTGATTTCTGTGGTTGGGTTTCGGTCTAATCAGTTCTGAAGAGATGGATTTTGACTTGCATTGGCAATTAGGAGGCTGTGAGTAGAAAGTGTTTTTACATCTTGAGCTGTTTATTTTACAGCTCTTGTGCAGTGGTGGTTGATGTTATTTCTACTTGCGTCCAAATGCCATTGGCAATTCTTTTTTATTTCACTCAAATGTGAAAAACTAGCTGTAAATATTAAAATCTGGAGTTATATAAGTCGGTGGTTATGACCCTACTACTCGATCACTCTCGTCATATGAACAGAAAGGGATTTAGTTTCTTATATTTTCAAGTACAAGTAAAAATATTCAGAATTTTATGAGAAATATATAAAACAATAAACTGAATTTTGTGCAGTGGAAATGCATTAGCTTCTCTCCTATTCTTTGGCTTATCTCTCAAATCCTCACATTCACCCTCAGACCCTGTTATGGCCCCGACCCACAGGTTGGGAAGCACAAGGTGCACTGTAGGCATAAATACAGGTTTCGTATATGCTACTGCTCCCTCTACCGATAATTCAAGAGCACAGTGGACAACTTGACTTTAGTGGCTGACAAACTGACCGCTGAGAGGAAAACCCAGTGGTGAATATGAGTGTGTTTTGTGTCTGGCACTTGCAGCTGTGTATGTACAGTATCATCTGGCTGACAAGGTCACTGATACGGCCTCAGAAAGTCTGCGGCGGCTTTTTCGGGCCGCCGGCCACGGTGCTTAATCTGGTTCTCATTTTGGGAGCCTGATGGAGCTGTTTGTTTTGGTGAGGGCGAGCAGAGTGCAGAGGAATGCTTTGTATTGGACACCGGGATGCTGGGCTGCGAACACACACACACACACACACACACACACACTCACAACCTCCTAGTCTCACACACGCATACTGTTTAAGCTGACACCCCCAAATACCAGCAGCAGTGTCAGAGGTCAGCGGATGAGGGGGATGACAGGCAGGTGAATTATTTTCACCACATTTTCCAACATAAAGGAGGTCTCTCGTCTTCTTTTTAACTCAAGTTATTTTTATTGTCTTTTGATTTGCTGTCATCTATCCAGTAAAAAATTTAAAACTTGATCCTAGTTTCCTAGAATATGTCGCTTTTTTCAGTGTTTTTTATCTTTGTAAGTGACATAAAAATTAAATATCCTCTGGTTTTTGACTAAACAAGCATTTTAGAAACGTCACTTTGAGTTCTGGGAACATGTGGTGTTTGTTCTTCACTATTTTCTGACATTAAAGACCAAATAATTAATTTATTCAAAATAAATCAATAGATTATTCAATAACAAGATAATTATTAATCGAAGCCCTAGGTGGCATTCTTTTTATTGCCTATCCATTTATGGAGGCAAAGAACTACCCAGTTCTTCCACTCTTTCGTCCAAACACACCAGTGCTGCCAGTAATGTAGAACGCATCACTTCCTGTGCATTTTTCCCTGGAAACACCCACCTGGCACCAGGTGTTTAGAGCAACTAAATCTGTCATGTTTAAGCAAAACAGCCTCCTTCTTTTCCATCTAAACACTGTAAATTATTTCTCTAAAGTTTGTGCTAAAGCGCCGGTGCCATCTCTCCATCACCGTGCCTGCATGCCGTCTCCTCTACGGTACACACAGTACAGACAGGCCACAGATGAAGGAGCTGGTTTGGCTCCCCCTTTTTCAATCTCTCTGGGTGTCATCTGAGCAGGCGTGCCATCCCTTCTCTCTTCTCTCACCCCATTGACAGCCATCTTTCCTCCAGTCCTCATTAGCGAGCCGTCCCACGCCTCGCCTCGTCTCACCTCGCCTCCCCTCCCCTCCCTTCTGGCCAAGCCACATGTACTAGATGCCGCCTTCCCCCCGGAGTGCCACAGCGCTGGGCTCGAGACAAAGGGATGTGGGATGGTCTTAGTTAACGAGAAACACGATACTGGAAGAGGGGATCAGAAAAATAAGTACTCTAGCATAAGGCCCCTGTCCCAGCCCCTTCATAAGCCGCTTGAAGTCTATTGAGCATGAAAAGTTATTCTAGTATAACATCTAATGGTCTCCCTTCCCAGTGAAAGGAAGAGCGCCGGCTCAAGTGTCTTTTTTATTGCATCTTGAAGACAGTGTTGGAAAAAATGTATTATTGGAGGGAGGCTGTGAGTCCAGAATAAGCACGAGGGACGCAGATCTCGGTTGGAACATTAGTTAATGAAACGTTGCGTTCGCTGGCTGTTGGGTGTTTGGAGGGTGTTAAATGTTTCGACATGGCGTTGATACAGAAAAGATGCATGCTGGGGTGTCTCTCCGGAGCGTCTGGGATGTTTCTTCAAGCTGTTTCAGAGCTGCTCTGCAACCTGACTCTGGTTCTGTCTTTTGCCTCGGTCCCTCTTGGTTTTTCTGAATGAGACTGATGGCAGGCAGAGAGCAGACGTTTTCATAGTCCAGTCTTTGTTTTGCTATGGATGTGGAGGTGTTTGCAGTCCAAACAATAACATATGTTTCTGTTTGCTGTGTCCTCCCACTTCCTTCTATTTCTCCTCTCTCAGGTCTCCAACTGGTTCGCCAATGCCAGGAGGCGACTGAAGAACACGGTGAGGCAGCCAGACCTGAGCTGGGCGCTCAGGATCAAACTCTACAACAAATATGTCCAGGGCAACGCAGAGAGGCTGAGCGTCAGCAGCGAGGACAGCTGCTCAGACGGTACGGCTCAACTGCAACTTCACAGCAACTCATCTCTCTTCCAAGAGGCAACTAAAAATTGGCAACTGTTCTGTCAGTATATTCTTTATTTATTTAGCAACTTCTCATTTTATCTAAAACAGCAGTGTTATTTGATTTTTGTCTGTGACCCTCGGGGCTGGGAATTGTTTCAGAAGTTACGAAAGCAGTAACCTTAAAGTGGAGCTGATACCAAAAGAGCCTTTCAATAGATGCCTTTTATTTCTACTTCATTCATTACCTAGTATCTGAATAGAATTATCCAGTTACATAAAATGCCACCAGATGCCACAGATGTGTAGTATAGTCATACCTTTGTTTGATGTTTTGATGTTTTGATGGCATCTCAGCATGCTGAACTGCCAAGTCCATCAAATACACTGCACTTGACTCCACCACACCACACCACCGACAATCACCGAAATCAACGAACGCTTGTAGTGAGCAGCTGTGAGCACAATCATACAAATGTATACTGTTTTTTCACCTGTTTCACTGGAGACATTTCAATATGACTTGGCACTGGGCTATTTCAGGTGATACCAAGGCCTCTAGTGACCCTTGACCTCTTTAGTTATTGTTTATTGTAATAAGGACCAAGGAAGTTTGGAGTTGTCAAATCCCAACGTTTTGTCACGCCCCTTGACGTCAGATATTGATGCCAAAGGCACCCTAGCATCTTTATGAGACGCACTGAGCTTTCAGCTAACTCCAGTGTAAACCCATCCGTGGCAATACTCGTCGCTGAGAGCAGGTGACGTTGTATAAAGAGTGAGGACATCCATGTTGGGAGGGAGGGAAGGGTGGTGTATGGGCCAAACAAAACTGTCACCCAGGACACTGCAGTTTGTATCCTGCATGAAACTGAAAGTCAATGTTTTAACATAATGTTGCGTAATTTGTGTACGGTCTTTTTGCACTGACATCACTCACGTAATGTTATGTTATATTACGTAACAGACTTATTTTAACCTAAATCAAGATCTTTTTTAAAACCTAACCAAGTAGGTTTTTCGCCTAAACCTAACCACGACCGTTTCACAACATTAATCACGTGTTATAATGTGTGTTTAGCGGTGCGTTGCATAGAGACGCTAAAGGGTGTCCTGTGTGTCACTATCAGATGCAGGGTGCATGAAAAAGTGTCAGTATTCAATTTATAAAACAATGCGTAGGATCCATACTAAAAATGTACGTACAGACAAAAGCCAAAAATGGAGTGCGCCAAAGAATATTCAACAATTTCTACAATCATGCTTCCATCTCATCGTCTGCGTCGCCAATTTCCTTTCTCCAAAATGTTGGTTAGCATGAGTCAAAGTTCCACCCATCAAGTCTGTTTTCATAGATCATAACTTTTGCATGGAAAGTGGCGTACGCCTCTTTCAGGCCTTGTTTTGTGCGTACACAGTGTTTATAAATGAGACTTCTGGGAACAAGAACGGGTTGGTTCTTTAGAAGAAAGCAAAAGCTACATTAACATCCTTCAATCTACATCTGAATCTCCATCATCTAATTTGTTTGATATAGATCTACATCTTATAAGCACGGTGGAAAACTTTCCCATTTGCGTTCCTGCTCTGTCCATCAAACTCATTAGCGATCACTCAAAGATATAACATCCAAATGCACTTCTCTCTTAAACTGGTCACATACCCTGGTGTGAACCCGATGCTCTTTGTACAGAGTGACCAGGAGAATCTCCTTACATCATACTTCTTATGCTCCGAAATTGAAATCTAGCATTATGACATGAACTGAAGCCAAAGGCCAGGCCATCTCCCCGTTCGTGCTCGTCCTAAAGCGGGCTGATGCTATGCAGAGCCATGTTCTGGGTGTATATAAATGGCGAGTGTGTGACCCAGCCGAGAGACGCCGAGGCCGGCGGGCTGCAACACGCTGTCATTAAGACACCCCGCTGAGCCAACCTCTGTCTCCCAGCCTACAATTGAAAACGAGTAGCCGTGTATTTACAGCAACTGCCGTTCTCTACTCGCTGACAGCACTGAAAACATGGTCAGGAAACAAAAAAATACATAAAACATACATTCTCGCACAGTGAGAGGATGAACAGAAAGGAAGAGTGCTGTGGTGTCAGTGATCTCTAATTAAATTTTTTGAGGAGGAGAGGCTGAGCGTGTGGCTGAAGGAGGAATGTGCGCATGGTGTTTGCATTGTGTCCGCCACAGGCCACTGTACCACCGGAGGCTCTGTATATCTCCCTGACTCTTCTCCCTGTCACATTATGGTTATGAAGCTATCCGCAGCCTGCTCCCACTCCTGACCCATGCACTAAAAAGCCCTCCATTATGTTTGTAAGCCTATGCTTTTGTTCCAGAGGCTATTTATGGGGCCCGACCTGACCCCTCTGACTCGGCGTACATTCCTCTTACTGTCCTGAAATGGTCCTGCTTGTTCTATAGCGTACAGTAAAAAAATCTGGAGGAGAAAATGCTATTTTTTGCTTGATCTGAAGAGGACACGCTGTCATGTAGGTGTGAGAAAAGGAAGTTTTATTTTAAAAGATGGCAGACCCAGAGGTAAACGGACACTGCCATGGGATTAGAATGAGTGGTCAGATTTATTATCGCCAAAGCACTCGCTAAACTCTACCTCAAACTGCACAGAGGAAGGGGAGCAAGTCCGCTCCGTCCATGTGTTTCTGATATGTGGGAGCTGTAATTTTAATTTGGCCCAGACTGAATCAAAAGTCCAACCTGCCCAAATTACAAAATTACAGTCTTGGCAGGGACAGTATCTCGAGTGAACTTCTCACTGATTTCCCTCCTGCCAGAGGATATCTGGTTTTTCAGTACGGTGTTTTATCTTTCCCCTCCGTTTCTTTCATCAGGTAGGGACCTTTGCTTTAATTCAATCTCTTTGGGCTGCGGAGCGCCCTGGAAATTATTTATTTCTGCAGGGGAATAGAGGGGCAATGTGGTCTTGATGGAGAGGAAATAGGCTACCATCCGTTATGGTTTGGTAATGCGTCTTAAGTCTCGGCTGGGCTTTCTGCTCTTGAGGCGATGCCAACAGGAGGGCAGGAGCGCCAGGTTGAAATCTCCCTGCCCTGGAATTTAGATTCAAGATTAGCTCAGAATAACCAGACTGTGAGTCAGTGGGGATGAACATGCAACGCACAGAAGTTAGAAAATCATTTCAACCAGAGTGTGTGTGATTGCCGTGCGCACTTAAAGGGGAATGACAACCATTTTCTAAATTCATACTATTCCCACGGTTGAAGACAGTCCCTCTTCTCAAAACTAAAAATTCTAAAAGAAGAACAAACAAAACATACACACCTTAAAACTCAAAGTGTAGCTTAGAACGCTACAGTAGAATGAAACTCATTTGGATGTAAGAAATAAAACAAACATCCTGTGGGTCCACAGAATCATTGTCTATGGAGCAGCTCCAGCTTTATACCAGATGACATCACATGTTTGAGACTTACATCTCTGGTCTCTGGCTGGTTTATGTAGCTCATGTTCATAAATATTGACTGAACTTTCCAAAGCCTTGGAAATAACACTTTTTCAATTTAGGTGACATTCCCTTTTTAATGTATAGACCGAATCACAGTGACATCATGCTAACAGCAACACTCACCTTCGATTACACATCTTGCGGTTTATTCCAGTTGCAGAGATACATGAACTTGGCAAAGTTGTTTTTCTCTGTTGTTCAGCTGTAAATGTAATATTTAGAGATATATAGTTATTGTCTTTGGTTTAACTTTACCCCGTTTGATGATCCAAGGTGGTTCGGTTGGTTTTAGAGTCAGCTGATTTGCAGGATGTATGTTGAGTTGCAAGATGACGCTATGAACTGACTGTCTTAAGCGTTGCGTCAAAAAAAAATGAAAACAAAAATCCCTGAAAAAACAGGCCTTTACAAAAACAAAGTTGAAATCAACGGGGTATTAAACGACTTCATCAAACAACAAAAACTAAGATGAACCAAAAACATGGAGGTTAAACACTGTAACCCTGTAGTACTTATTTTACGTACTAATCTACTGGCACAGAAGCTAAACGATGTACTGATGTAGATGGGGGCTGTAGCAGAATGCATTTTAGCGACCTAAAAAGACTCACCTAAAAACAATTACACTACGTCAAATTTATACTATATTTGGAATATTTTTTCCTGCTTTACCAGAAACACTGACCAATTGAGGCAGCGCTAGACCAGCAACTACCATGTTATGTTAAGTAAAATTGAGTGATACACAATAATATCGACACATTGTGGGTATCAGCCGATATTAGCTTTAAAGTGAACTATTACAATCGGTCAATGTGTTTTTTCTTAACTTACACAATTAATAAATATTACATGCATTGTAAAGTATTATATTTCATGTCTCCATCTGCTGGTGGTCCGTCACGATGAGAATATGCATGTATAATATGATGTTAATTCACTACAGAAGAGACTTGATGATCACTAAAATTAGGTGGGAAAAAAAAGTGGATATATTGATACTGGTGTTGTTTATCAGTCAAATGAGATGTGACATATTGGCATATCTGCTGTCAGCAAAAAAATCCAACATCTGCATCCCTATTGAAATGACTGTTTTTGTCAGTGGAGTCTGGTGGCTTTAACATAAAGGCTGTCTGACGACAAGGTAAAGCTGTGAAAATATTCTCAAAATACAGTACACTTAAGCTGATATTGATTTTTTCAAGTGGGCCTTTTTTGGGCGGCTAAAACCTCACAAGTTTGGACTGTATCTAGGTGCTGTTTTATAAATACAGTGGGGCTAAAAGGGCCTCCACTGGCGTTAATGTATTGCATAATAAAAGACTAAAAAATTAAATAAAAAGAGAGGAAGTGCATTATGGATTTTACAGTTTAAAAACTAAAAGATTGTGGCATAAAGTCCAACAAAACTAAAAAAAAATTTGAAAATATGGACTTGTATGGTTATGTGTGTATTCTCTTCAGTTAGAAAATGTTCATGTCACTGTTATAAGCTTATGTGAAGTTAATCAGTGTGCAAAAAATTAGCATTTTAAATCTTGAGCGGAGTTTTGACTGTATACAGGTGCTGAGATATAAATACAATGTGTGTCTGTAGAGGCTAATTTAACTGTTAAAATGAGCATTATTATAACACTTATCAGTAAATAGAAGCATTCAACCTGTCTATAAATAATTACACATGATTTGACATATAGATACAAAGGTTTTTTAAAGGTAAGCACAAAAAGATGAAAACAGGAAGAAGTATGCAGGACATTATGTGAGCAGTGAAATGAATGAAAATACTTCTAATTGCTTTGAAAAAAATATATTTCTGTAACAAATCCAATTTTTTCTGATTTTGTCCCTTGATGGTGTAGACGGGGACAACCCTCAGAGGACACAGAACGGCCCCCAGGAGCTCAACAAGCCCATGTACCAGAGCGTGATCAAGAAGGAGGGCTCCTCCATGGTGGGCATGGCCATGGGTATGGGCATGGGCATGGGCGCGGGGCTGCGCTCGGCCGCCTCACTGGCCGAGGACTACGTGTCTCCGCCCAAGTACAAGAGCAGCCTGCTGCACCGCTACCTGAACGACTCGCTGCGCCACGTCATGGTGGCCAACGCCGTCATGGACGCTCGCAAGAGGAACCACTCCGGCTCCTTCAGCTCCAACGAGTACGACGACGAGCTGCTCTCGCCGTCCTCCTCTGAAGCTGAGGCGAACTTTGTTTATCGGGCTGGTAAGGAGCCACATTTCTTGCATTCTTTCCCTTCAAGAGTCTCGCTCACACACGACATCCTTCACTTTTGTTCTTTTTTTGTCCCCTCCATCTGCACATTTTGTTTTAATTCCTGCAGCTGGTCGATTATTTCTGTATTACACTGCGGCTGCCTGCTCTCACTCTGCTCCTCAGTGTGGTGTTACCGAATGTGTTTCTTATGACTCCTGACATGGAGATGCAGCAGAGAGGGCCCCGAGCCTTAAAAAAAAAAGTTCTGATAGATTTAAGCGAGGTCCAGTGTGTCCAAAACCCTCCAACACACATATATCACACCCTGCAGAGGAGCCCATGTACTGTCACTTCACACTCTAACACAAGAACACTAGCTGTCTCTCACCCACTGCAGCCGAGCGCAGAAGGAATTCCCCCCAGCCAGCTCCTCTGACCAGGCTTTAGCGGGCCAGACACAACAAGGCCATGTGGAACATGCTCACTTTCAGACTACTGTTTGGCATGCCTTTGATCCTGCCATGAGGTCCCGCTGAGAGAGCAGGGACAAGGCAAATGGCTGTGTGTTTGTGTGTCGGCAGACTGCGTGTGTGTGTGAGTGTACATTTCTTTTTTTAGGCAGAGAATAATACCTTCAAAAAGTCTTAGGTCATGTGATACAAAGTTTAATCTCTTGATTCAGGACGCTGGTAGTTTACATTATTGCTGCTGATGTTCTCGTCTTCAGCCGCACATTGCTTCCGTCACTAAAGGTCATTTTCTGTCATTAATTTTTCTGCAGGATGAAAAACACATTCCAGAGTGAGATAAAACCAGATGAAGTGGGGTTTTTTTTTTTTGGTTTTGTAAACGCCGCAGCTTTATTATGCCTTTTTCCTTGGATGTGTGTCTTTGCACAGTGTGTTCTGTTTCTGGGTTCTGACACCTACTGGAAGGAAATAATCCCTTAAAAAAATGTCGACTTACGGACTTTATTACAAGCACGTGTTTTTATTTAGGGCATCTTTGTTGTGCTGCAGAGCACGTCGAGCTCGACTCAACATTGTGAGCTTTTTTAAAATTAATGGCAACCAACTAAAGATAAAAAAATGTATGGCACAACTTGAAAAAGTACATGTAGACAGAAATGAATGAGATGTAATCACTGCAAAATGTACAAGAATTTAGTGGAATCAACAAATAGTTTATCTTTATTTTAATATAATGTTTCTTTTATTTATTTCCCATTGATTTAAAATAAAATGACTGTAGACAAGCTGAATAAAATGCTGAGAAGCATCATAATTAAATAGTAGAATTCCCAGCATGCACTGTCTTTCCAGGGACACTTTTTGTAACTGAAGAAACAAACTCTGACGCGTCCTGTTTGTTAGCAAAGTAACTGATAGCTTCACATGTTGTCTTTGTGTCAGGCAGCAGGGAAACTTGTGTTTTTTAACTTGAACCAGATTAAAATGTTTTACAGTGATGTAATTGACGCTGATCTGCGCCTAATTGTGAATGTAGTGTCACGACCTTGCAAATCACAAAACTCTTTCTTCAGCTCACAACTCATCTAAGCTGCGAACAATCATGGTCAGATCTGTCCAAGTCCTCCTTCAGCTGAGAACACTGGGTCTTTGTTCACAACCAATAGTGATGTTTTCACTTTCTGTTGAGCATGGATAGGGCCGGGAGGGGGCGGATTTGAAGGTGTAGGTGATGGAGTGACGGAGGAGGAGGATGGGGGCTTTGTGCGGGGAAGAGCAGATTTTATTGTGTTTCATTCGGAGCTCCTCTTCAGGACAAATGTGTTTCATATTATCTGAGCGTGAAGGAGGGTGGGGGCGTGTGTGGGGTTTGTATGAAATGCATCAGCGGCGGCGACGGTTACAGTCCTCCTGATCGAAGAACTTGAAACCCTGTGACCTGAACGAGCATCGGGCTTTTTCACATTGAGACACCTGCTGGGACTCACAGATGGAGAAAGAGAGAAAGAGATGGATAGACCAAGTGAGACTTATAACTCCCTCTCTACCAGATTTTAATAAGAGAAATCCCCAAAAAAGGATTAATTCACCTGGCTGGCCTGCTGTTTTTAATAGAGAGTAACTATTTTATCTCTATGGTTAATATAATTTCTTGGCGCTGACGTGTCCCTCTTGGATTTCTCGGGCTCTGGCACTTTTACAGAAGTGTTACTCTGTTACATGCAAGAGAAGCTTTTGAATCCACACATGGAAAGTTCTCCGAGGCGGTGTTGACTCATGGGACTGAACACCTGCTGGGGCCCTCTGCGATGCGATCGCCCAGTTGAACAAACGAAACAAAAGAGAGGTCGAGAAAATGAAATTTTAATTCCACATCTGATCTCGCCGACGCAGACAGAGCAAATGAAAGAGGGAGGCAGAGAGGAATGATTTTAAGCTCGGGTTTGCATCATTTCCTCGGTAGTTTTCTCTCCTGTGGCTGCACATTCCAGATATTTTTGTAGTGAACGCATTCCTCTTTTACAAATACTTTTATTGTGTTTTTATAATAAGAGAAAAATGTTTCCCTGAGTAACATATTTCACATAAATCGCAACTTATATAGTAAAACAGAGGAAAAAAAGAGAGAATAAATCAGATTTAAGCTCTGAAAGTTCCCCCCTCTGTGGACAATGACAAAATGTCTGACATTTTCAGTAAGTAGGGAGGAAAAGAATTTCAAGTTGAGAGAAAGAGCACAAACGATGTCTCTTGGCACATTCTTTTGACAAATCCATTCCTGCAAAGCCGTTTGGATTGGTCAAAGCAGAAGTGGTGTGCCTGGCAACCATCATCCCATTGGCTAAAAGTCCATTAATGGGCCGGTTGGCTGTTGTGGCCGCAGCCTGAGCCCACAGTGTTATCTGTGACTACAGAGGGCAGTCAGACGTGGCAGGAGATGGAGAGTGTAGATTTACCCCAGTGGAAAACTACACTTCTGCTGGCTTGAAAGGGCTAACACACTTGCACACACACACACACACAGTCATGTACCACTCACAGGCCTCATACAAGCACACACACACATCCAGTACAAACACCCACATGCACACACACCTACAGGCCAAAGCCTGTGGGGAATTTCATTGAACACAAGGAGCAGTAGAATTCCATCACACATGCCAGGGGTTTCATGCCAAATTACCCTTTAATGGGATATTAAATGGCAGGAATCTGGCTCAATGTTTTTCTTCTCCCCCCGTACCAGATTTCGCCCCGTCCGATATCATATAGATCATTATACGCCAAATAGCTCCCAACGTTTCTGCAGACGGAGACCGAGAGATCTCGGTCAGACATTTTACACGAGGTTGACACTGGTACATTTTCTCAGGTTCTCTCCTTTATGGACTCTGGTTACAGCTGAGTACAGGAGCCTGATGGTGAACGTAGAGCGCTTGCCAACGCTTCTATTGATGTGGAAAAGTACCGATAGCTGAGAGCGAGTCAGTGGCCACCAGCAAGTTTCCAATAATTTGATTTCATGTGCCTCTTTCGAGAGTGCATTTATTGAATTAAGATAATGGACATTTTTCTGAGTCCGCAGCAGAGTGGCTCTGTGAGCTAAATGCTGATGTTGGCATGCTGGAGTGCTCCGAATGAAAATGCTAACATGCTGATGTTTAACAGATAATATTTACCCTTTTAGTTTGGGATGCTAACATTTGCTAATTAGCACTAAACACAATGTGCACATGAGAATTGTGTCATTTTATTGGACACATTCTGATCTTATGATGACGCCACATGAAAAATCAGAGGATCATCAAAGTTATTAAAGTTGATTTGATGGGACACATGAATATAAGTCAGTCAGTAAAATTTATTTAAGAAGTGCTTTTCGCAGACAAAGGTCACAAAGTGCTTCACAGGGGCAAACTGTGTGTACCAAATTTAATTGCAATCCATCTGATAGTTGTCAAAACACTTCACTCAGAACCACAAATGTAAATTCATGGTGGCGCTACATTAAAAAAACATGCTTCTAGTGCAGCTAAAAAGTATTTTAAGAGGGCCCTGTACAGCAGTAATAGCTAAATGCTAATGCATGCTAATGTACTTTGAATGTTAATGCCCAAATACGTATATTTAGGGAATGTTTGTTATTAATGAGAGGGGACAGGGTGGTGCATCACAGGGGAGGCATTTTCCCCCCAAAAATTAAGCACTGGGGAGGGATTTATGTTTTTTATTTTGGCTTAGGGGAGGGACATAAAACTTTTATATATATTTTAATTACCCTCTGAACCCCTAAATTCGCTGGCAGGTTTTAAAGGCATGTTTTCTTTTAATAGAAACCACCAAAATTCCACCATTCATCATAGCCAGAAACTGTGAGCAGAAGTTGTCGTCAGATTTTTTAATTTTCCGACAGTCCTTGAACAAATCATGTGTGACGAACGCCGTCCTTCAGGAAACATAATCAAATTTAAAATGTAAGATACTGATATTTTATCAAATCATTTTATTTGAGCTGTTTCCTTCAAAATTTCGACAAAAACACAATTTGCACAAACCAGATCCTGTAAAATACATAAATAAATTCTGCACTCTGCAGAACAACAGTGAAAACTGAGACTTTTGTTTTCAACCCAAAACTTAATTAAGCATGCTAGCGGTTTGATAGCCTCTTTGCTAATTAGAACTACACACAAAATCCAGCTAAGGGAATCAGTTTTGCACTGACCTGATGAAGCGGCTGAATGAAAAGATAAGGGATTCCCAAACTTACTAAAATAATTCCAAAGGGAGCACAAATCTGTCTGCTATGGCTAAAAACTAAAATTTGTCTTTCTGTCTTTTACTGCTGTTTATTGCGTACTTCATCAATTAGAGATTCCTGGTCGTACAAATCACCTCACCTTTATTTTAAAGCACTAGCATGACTTACTTCTCGGTCACGTGCCGTTCAACATGTATTTTTCTTAGAAATACGTTCAATGAAAACACCAGTGTTTGACGGCAGCCGCTGAGATCCTAAGGGCCTTTTTAGAATTAGGTCACAGTGAGCGCCAGACAGTTATTGAATCCTGGAGAGTTTAGTTGCACTTAAGGAGCTCTGGAGTCGTCCAGGTGAATGGAAGAAAAGTAATCTTAATGTGGAAAAAAAAAGACTGTTTGGATTTCTTGTCTTGAGGTAGAAAGATGTGATGGTTGTTCCTGATAAAAAGAGATTTCTATCACGTTTTTTTTGACTAATAAGATACACTTAACTGGATTTCCTTTACCATTAATGCCTCTCGTGTTTCCTCTTCGAAGAGAAACCCCACTGTGATGATTTATACAGCAGCGTTGTTGAGGGATGGTGGCTGTTGTGACTGATTTAAGACTCTGATGTCAAGTTTTCTGACTGATGAACAGTGGTGTAATTTACTCTCGGCCGCAGAGCAACAGGAAAGACAATGCTTGATGCGGGGCGGCTCTGTGACAATGAGCCACTCCCAGACAGTGATGGATGAGGACTTCTCATCTTAGGAATCCAGAGATGTGGATAGACTGGCTACGATTTGCTCTTTCCACAGTTTCATAGGAAAGGAGAAAGGGAAGACAGAGAGAGGAGGGGGTTGGGGATGTTGTTCCAAGACAGCGGCTTTCGCCAAGACTCACTGGGTTCAGGTTGGGCTTTAGGAATCAGTGTGGAAGGGATGAGAGGAGGGAGAGGGAGGCACTTGTTCCATCCAGATCTAGAGTTGAGTTTCTCCAGCAGCGGCCTGTTGGGAGAAGAAAGACAGCGCGGTGGCAGTGACTAAGAGACACAGAGACCGTGGTTGGAAGAAATGAGTGTGTGTGTGTGCGTGTGTGTGTGTGTGTGTGTGTGTGTGTGTGTGTGTGGTTGTATTCCTTCTCACAACGATATGGAGAAGAGGGAAATCTGTCGGAGTGAGGACAGCTGACCAGGCCTCGCTTTATTAAGGGGCTGTTTTCGGAATAGGACTTGGATTTAAGGGTTGGACTGAAATGACATTTAAACTGAGGCCAGGGTAAAGCTCACGTTCATATTTCTCATAGTTTGTTCATATTTTTGCACTTACACCAAGTGTTGTCTGGCCATGTAGATTTTCTAGTTTTACTTTTAATATCCGCCTCTGAAACGTCTGCCACTGACTGAGGTGATTTGAATTTTATTTGTGCTCCTCGGAGTATTTAAAATTTTCATATTAAAACTCAACAGCAAGATGTCTTTCCAAAACCCCATGTCCCCGTTATGCTGGATTATCCAGAGACCTTACTGCCAGCTGTTTTCTCTGGTAGAAGACTAGTTGAAATTGGGAACATTTTAAAACTTAATATGAGTGGTGTATTCTCATGTTTTGAAAGAAATTAAATCATCAGTTTTGAGGTTACTGTGCAGATTTGCAGTAACCTATTGAACTTTTAAAATAGAGTATGCTAAGTGGTTATTCCATATGTACATTGGCCTGAATTATTTTTGTAGGAACAAACACACACACGACATCATGCTGTGTTATTTATCTCTTGCAGTTCCCTGAAGTATTGCATGCGATAACCTTTCCGTGCAGACGAGTCATTATGGAGGATTTATTGCAGATATTTCCTGTTTTTTCTCCTGTTTTGGCACATTAAAAAATGTGATATGAAAATCTAATTTTGCGGTGAAATGCTATTTAAAATGATGCACTGTGGAAAAATGAAAATTAAATCTTGTGGCAGGCTTTGTAACAGAGCAAAAGGACATTGTTTCTAGAAAGCAAGTTAACTTTTTTTTTTGGCAGATGCCGTGAGCACCAAAAAATGAAATCCCAGTCACCTTAATGTTATAAGGTGGAAGAGAGGCAGGTAACTAAACTACCTGAATGGCTACATATTACTAGGGGTGTGTTAAAAATTTGGGTGAACTGACCCTTTAAACTCAGGCTAGAGACAAATGTGCACAGATGCTCCCACCAATGTTTTACAGTTAAGACATGCTCATGCATCAAAATAAGAGCCTTGCATCACATGACATAGGCTTCTCTTAACCCTCTAAAACCTGGAGCAACATGACTTTTCTTGTGCTGCTTTCATCCCCCTTTAGCAAGTGTTTAAACCTTTGTAATATCAGAAAATGCTGCTGCCTGGTGCGTCTTTCACCACCGCTGAAGGTCCGTGTCATTGAGGGTCACTGCCCAAGATACCGGGGCTGTCAAAGGTAACGCGTTAATAACAAGTTAACACAAATTCCTTTTAACGGCACTGTTTTTTTTGATGCGCGATTAGTTTACGTACCTTCTGTAATTTTGACCCTTGGCCCACCCATGTCAGAAATCAGGAAGCGATGCAGCAGTAACAATATGGATGGTAGGCATAAACAAACCTGTGTGAGCAGAAATGGATAACAAAAGGCGCCTTTTGAACGGCAAGCTCAGCTTCAAAGCGCGGCCAAATGATTCTCTCGGCAACACCAAAGTTATTTGCATTTACTGTCGATGTAAATTGAGTTAGGGAGCGAGTAAGTTGAGCTGCTTAAAAAAAAAAACATGAGATGTTTAGTTAACATTTCCAAGTGTTAAGTTGGACATCACATTGTGTCAAAGCAAAAATATCCCTCTAAGGCACATTTAAAACAGATAAAAAATGTGCAGTTAGTTTGCGTTTAATAACGCGTTAACTGTGGACAATCATGCGATTAACCGACAGCCCAAAACAATTCGTACCCAAGCTAGCTCACAATGACAGCTTTGCCGTTCAGGCGCAACAAGGCGTGACAGTGCACCTGCACAAACTAGGATGACGTACGACCTGCAGCTTCTACTTTAGTCATACACCATCTTCCAGCAGCCTTCTCTTTCTAACTTTGAGCACAGAATTGTATTGAAAAAAAGTTATTTGTCAAAAAATATTTGGCCAACAGTGTGGCTCATCAACACTGCCAGGAAATGACTAAACTATGAAATATAAAAATGCCAAAACACCCTGGACTGGAGCTTTAAGTCATTTTGCATTCGGTCTGGATGATGTGGAGTCCTCAGTGATGTATATGAAAGGCTGTGAAGTGTCCTGCAGGGTGTGGCTGGTCCAACGGTGGGAACGACTGGGAGTTGGCAGAGGTGAGGTATAATCCTGGCATTAAGCTGCGGTTCAGCTTCATGTGAATGGAAAGGTGGATAAAAACACAGAGAGGCAGCGAGAGGAAGAAAAAAAATACCCTGATGGTGAACCTCTGTCACTGGAAGATGGGATATTGGCTTCCGACCACTAAACAGAAGGTTGGGTGCGAGACAAACAGAGAAGACAGCACCAGACTGAGACAGTGTTCATTCTAGCCGTCATCCTGCGGAGAAGTGTTAACAGACAAACATCGGAACAGACACTGTTTATACGCAACTCCCTAACATAGAACTGGGAGAGCACGGAATAACGAGCCCTCTAAACCTGATCGTTTTTAAATCATCAGCACGCCAAGGCTTTTAGACACACACATACACACACACACACACACACACACACAATCGGGTCATCAGATTCAGAAAACACAGCTGCCTGCCTAGTCAGGGAAACCGAGCCGCACTGCCCCGGTCTGTATAAAACACAAATTGTTTCCATTTTAAAGGCCGAGCCGCGTCTAGAACAATAGGCTGCCATTGTGTTCCCACGGGATAGAGGAGAGCAGAGAGAGGTTTAATGAGAGAGCAGAGGTGTGACATAGAGAGGACACGGGACGCACGCACACACAGAAATCCCCCAAGAGTGTGAGACGGCAATTCAACCTACCACTGCGAAGAATTGCAACATAATGATGCAGTGAGTGCAGCTCAAACATATCATTTGGCCTCCAGCTCCCGAAAAAAAGGATATTTTTGGGCACATGAAAACACTTAAAAATCTGAATAATGTTTACTCGTGGTTTCTTCTTTTTTCCCTAATGTGTGTGTTTTGTGCACCGCAAACAACAACCGTTCCTCCCCAGAGGATGTTACTGGGAAACCTGTGATGGGACGGCCCGACTGGGAAGAGTCAGCCCCGTTCTGTCTCTATTGTACCTGTTGTGTCGAAGCAGCGATGACAGGCTCATCTGTTCATCATCAGCGGTGTCGTTACTCCTCCGTTGTCATGAGGTCGGCATTTGAAGCATGAGCTAGGAGATCCTCGGATGCTATCGCTGTCTTCTCTTCAATCGTTTGTGATGATCGTTTTCAGGCGATCATCTGTTGTCACGCCAAATCCCAATCCCTGATTCCTCATGATGAGCCAGTTGGTTCCTTTTTTTGTTTGTCCATGACACCCTGGCAGTCCGCGCGCACATCCCCCGCACACACACGCAGGAGAAGACACTCGCCATGACAATGTATTTACTTCTTTGTCGAGACGCTCTCCTCATTTTGGCTGATTTACGGGGGCCCTGATTACACTCTGTTTACTGGCACTCGTAAACACAATGACAACCTGGCAGTGCTTTAACATCTGAAACACTGTTATTATTTCTCCATCTAGCAAGACGACACAAAGCGTAATCCTCATTGCTGGATCTTGGTTATCTGCCCCGACCGCAGCCACACACACACACACACACACACACACACACACACACACACACACACACACACACACACACACACACACACACACACACACACACACACACACACACACACAGAGCAGTGTGTCATCTGCCGGGCAGACATGGAAAAAAAGCAACACAGAAAAAGAAAGGCAGCGAATGGGAGAGTCACTTTTGGGCAGCAACTCAGTATCTGTCTGGCTCTGTCACTGTGTGTATGTTCTATTTAATAGCGAAAGAGCTAATTATTCAATATTTTTTAAGTGATGAAAGTGTTGTCAGGGCAAAAGGAGAAGGCATTAAATTCACGCCGTGTATGATGTCTTTGGCTCAGTGAGTGGAATTGACAGTTTGGTTCTTTGCAGTCTCAGACTCAGACTCCTTCGCCACCCGTAGAGACAGAAAGAGGGAGGGGGAGAATGGCTCGAGGGCTAATATAAAAGTAGCGTTGGCAGAGCGCGCGGCAGCAGAGTGCCAAGGCATCTCTAACTTCATTTACAGACTCTTCTTGACATTATAAAAAAGCACAGATCATTAAAGAAATAGATCTGAGAGCTCCGTGTCGCACCTCAGGCTCAAGGCTCTGTGGCTTGGGCTGGTGTCAAATCAAAGATAGCATCAGTGGACGTCGCCATAAGTCGCCTGAAGCGTTCGTCATTTCCTTTTTGGTTGGAACCAAAAACACTCGGCAAAAAGAAAGCGGTCCAAGAACTCGCATGTCTGCACATTCAGTCACTTGAATGTAACTTTATATCCGGTAAGCTTCATGACGCAGGCGTTGCTGGAGGTAAAGTGCGGCTGCAGGATGAAACATTTTCTGTCCAGTGCAGAGTTATGACTCTCCTGTGGTGACAGTAAGCCCTGACTCATCCTCAGACCTCTTAGACCTCGACGAGCCCGCCTGAGAAATCAAAGGAGCCGCATGAGGACATGATGATCTGTTCTCATGCTGACCTGTTCTGTGGTTACACAGGTCAGCAGCGAGCAGATTGTCGAGTCTGCAACGCCACTCTGGTTCTCATCAGGTGCTTTAGAGGAAATCGGCTTAGCTCATTTCCTTACTTCAACAATTGAGTTTGGGTGTGTGTGTGTGTGTGTTTCCAGCTATCTGTCTTTCTCCAGTGGTGGAATAATCTTCTCATTCTGGTCAAAGTAAACGCATTTCACCTCCTGCACGCTGACACACAACTGCTTGATTCCACTTTTTAAGTCCAGTTTTCCTTTACAGAGAGTTTATAAGTTAAAACTAATCGCTTTTATAATTGTACATACATATCTTACATATTTTCTAGATCAGTTATTTTGGCTGTTTTTGAGGACAACTATTGAGTTTCCAGGTGCTTAAAAAGACTCCCGGCCTGGGATTTATCCAGTGTAGTATTTCTGATAACATTTATAACTGCAGTCTTGGTGGATTTTATCAATAGAATATAGTAATATTTATAATCGTTGACAACTTTATTCATGACTTTATTAACATGAGTAAGTGTAGACTTGAGAGTTTATCAGCAATAATAACTTTACTCATCATCAATTAGATATTTCACAGCCTGGCAATGCTTAAGTTATTATTGCTAATAGATCTAAAAGGTTTAAGTAAATGAGGTAATCATTAATAAAACAACAAGTTATAACTCATTAACACTTTGTAGGGTAACCTATAAAAATGTGGCACCAACTTTTCTTCTTTACTTTTTTAATTTTTCTTTAAAACTTTGACAAAATAACCTAAAAGAATAAGTTTAGTATTTTTCAACCTCTTTTCCCACATCTTGTGTCTAAGTGACTAATGGGAACAACTTTTGACATTGGTCCAGTTTTGAGCAAGAAACTAACACAGTCTCATTTGGAGGTCGTCAAAAACTGCATCTTGGTCAGTGACTTTTGGCGTCAGACACCAACGATAAAAGCCGTCCTTTCATGTCGGCATGATATGCAGCCAGTCACCTTTTATTGTTTAGTGGTGCCTGGTGGCATCAGGAGGATACGCAGCGGGACAACAACCAAAGTAAAGGCAGCTGAAGTCCGAGTAGAGTGGGCGGGAGTGGTGGCAGATGGGTCCAGCAACCGCTGACATCACCGGGGAGGCCAGTGTTCGCTTCCCATATGATTGTTAAACCAAACCCTGTTCTTTCTTTCTAAACCCAAACCGCGTGCCCTTGTTGCCTAACCCCGACCATGAGCATGTGTTGGCAAAACATAACCATGTGCTTTTGTTGTTGAAGGTAGTGTTGTACCTCACAGCTCATAGCAACTTAATATGATACAATCTCTGGCTTTTGTTTTGTTCGACTGGCATAACTCATATTCAGGTACAGTCCTCATACGGTGCGAACACGGCCCTGAGTGGTTACATCGCAGCCTGTTTTGCCGTGGTCTCGCTGCATACTGGACCAGTTTAAAAAATTGTTGTCTCCATTAGTCACTTAGACACAAAAACATGGGGAACTAGGGGCCAAATCAAACTTGCACTTTAACTTACTCATTCTAGATTTTTCGTCACGGTCTGCATCAGCAGATGGAGCTGGCTCAGTCGTCTTCACGTGATCTAAGTATGGAACTTTGGGTTTTTGTAATAACAGGCAGTAGTAGCTCGTCAGGGCTCTATAAAAAGCTAGTAAGTGGACTTAGAGTTGAGACAGAGTCTGTTATATTTGCATTTCTTTAGCTGATGCATTTATCCAAAGCGACAACATACACTGCAAGAATCACGCATCACTCATTCAAACTACTACCAAGAATAACAGCTGACACTTAGATGAGTCTCACATATGACAGTGGTAACAATCATCTCATTTAATCCTCAGAATCAAATAAGCACATTTCCCTTAAATGTCAAACTACCCCTTTAAAACCCCGTCCTTCCTCTTATCTGCTCTGGTCTTTAAAACACTTTATTTGGTTGTTTTATGGTCATGGGAACATTGTAAAGCCACTGAAGGCTTATTTTAGGCAACATGTGATTTCTGGTGACCTAAGACTTGACGCTTATTCTAAGTCGCTTTGGATAAGACCACCAACTGAAAGCCTGAAACGTAAATGTCATATAAAATGTGTGTGTGTGTTTATTTGTCTGGCTAATTCAGCCCAGCCCTTGGTTTGTGCAACAGGGCCTGCCTTGTTTATTGTTGTATGTTGCTAACAACAGCACCAGATGGTAATGATGATAGTCAACCACTCTCCTCCGCAGTCGTCTTAACAGGTGTAACCTCATTCCCTTTCTAATTTGTCAGCCCCCGCTTGTTTTCTCTCATTTTCACCCAGTTTTCTTAAAACTCGTCCGTTTTTTTTTTCTCATCTTTTTTTGCCCTCTTATTGCTCTGCCTCCATTGCCCCGCGGTGATGTTAAGTGAGCTAGTATTTTTGGACTTCCAGCATGACGCCAGAAACCATCAAACTTCTTAGCTTTCCCCTTTGGCGGTCCGTGAAACCCCACTGTCAGTGGAGCCCAAAGGCAACAGCAAAGTGGACGGAGTGTTCAGTAGCAAAGTAGTAAAGAAAAAAATAGGAAAAACAAGGAAAAAAGGATGATAAAATAATAAAAGGTTTCTCCGTGATTTATTGCCGATTTATTGAGTCTTTGGCTCTGCCCTTGTTTTTAAAAATCCGAGTTTTAAATGTTTTAGGCACGGAGCTTTGGAAATAGAGTTTTTCTATGCAGTGGTGCATTTCCAGATCCTGGGGTCCGGGGTTCCCAAGGGCCGGGACTGGAGCCTAATCCAAGGGGGGGTCCTTGGGGTCTGGGTGGCCTCAAAAACCCAGTTTTGTGGAGCATCTGGACAGTGGCTGCCTCGCACACACTGGAAACACTTAAAGCTGTGGATGGAAAGACTCGCACACTACATGTGTCAGCCCACAGTGACTTCACAACACACAAAGAGACACTTTCTTCTGCATGTTGTTTGTCTTTGATGTCCCTGCTGTCGACCCTCCTGCTGCTGTCACCAACCAATCTATACACGGAGCGCCGTGGCAGTAAACGCTGAGCTAATATATTTTTGGGGGAACGTAAACAACACATGAAAACAGTGTAATTGGCCTGTAATTACAGAGCTGTGATTATGGAGAATGGTGCATATTTTTACTCAGGACCAATCTGCCTCCGAGCACTGGGAACAATCATGGAGATAGAGTGCAGCGAGGACGCCGTCGGTGTCCTCAAGTGTCTCCCTGACAATCACGATTTAGGCCAAAACACACCTGCTAAATATATATACAAGTACGTAAGTTTGAAAAATGGCTATAAACTAGAGAATAAGAAAACAAAGATGATGAAGAGGAGATGGATGACAGAGAGGGCTTTCAAAAACAGCTTTTGAAAGAGTGGAAGAAGTGCTTTTATTCTTGACATAGCACAGAGTCACCTCTTATTAAAACATAGTCGGGAAACATCACATTTGTTTTGGCTGCGCTGCATGAAAATGGTCAGTCTCCGAGTACCTGGATCAGGGGGGTATTACGGCAAATCGCTGCAGCAAGTGGAGGACAGAGGACGAGGGACCTGAGGAATATCAATAAAGGGAAAAGGGACTCGCTGATGAAACAAGATAAAGGCCGAGGCAAAGATAGGACAGCAGGGACCTGCGGCCAGACGAGAATGTGAGGATTTTGTTGGAACGCTTTGACGCACTGAAACCTCAAATCTCATTCTGTGGTTTGTACTTCTGGGTTATCATGTCCTCATCTCCCTCGCACACGTGCACACACATTCCTCTCGTCTTCTGTCTAAGAATCATCAACAGGAGAAAAATGCGAAGACTGAAGTCCATCTCTCTCAGTGGAATACACCTATTACAGAGCGAACAGGAAAACTACAGGAAATTTCATAATCAGGTCCATATTAGCCCGAGGCCTCGCAAACCCGGCACTGTCAGCGTGGGTCACGCTACACAGGAACATTTTTGGAAAACAAGGGAGGGCGTTGGGAATAATTAGGCACTTATGGCAGCTTGCACAAGCCTGAACGCTGGATCCAGATCTTTGGAAAGTCCATGAAGGGCTTTGGCGAGGTTAGAGGTGACAAAGCAGAACGGTAAAATCTTGTGTGTGCTTTCTCCGAATTTGGAGTTTTGGCTCTCCGTCTCTGCGGCTGTCTGCGACCACGATAAACCCCAAAACACAGTGTCCTCGCGCAACCTTTTCCAGTCTAACAATCATGGGAATGAAATTCCAGTGAAAATGAAGGGTGCAGATTTTCATTAGCAGGAGGGAACGATCAGGAACGCCCGTCGACTATTGTGTTGCGGTGACGGTGGCGCAAGGAAGGGCTTGTTAAAGCAGCAGCTCAGGTTTACGCATTTGCTTTACTGGGAAATGTGGCGTGGATGGTGCAAGGTACTGGTTATCCCTGCTGGGAGAAAATCCTAGTTAAGACGAACTCTTTTGTCCCTTTGGGCTAAATGGAAATTTAAGATAACTGCTTTCTTTTGAGCGTTCTCAAGTTGACCAGTCATCTATACCTGGTCACGACTAAACTTCTTAAAAGCTCACAGGGCCTGAGCTGTTTGTTTAGTTTACTTAAAGAGAGCGCCTGGAGGCTGCACGGCTAGAAAATCCAGATGCTCTGCTCTCTTTTAATGCCTCATGAAACGCCAAGCCTGTGTCATCATATTCACTGCTGGGCAAAACCTACCTAGAGCTGGACCCAAGACAGAAGACAGGTTCAGCGCAAACACCAAGCAAATTAACCCCCACACACGCGCCGACGTGCACATGGCCTTTCTCTCAAAGTGAGCAGCATGCTGAAGTAAACACACTGGTTGCCCTGAAGAGAAGTTTGGTTTCATTGTTTAATGACTCTGCTATTCCCCGCTAATGTTTTACATATGAGATAGAGATTGCTCCCATTTGAAGAGAAAAAAAAAAGCGAGCAGACATCCATCTTTCTCTCACTGACTCACTTGCTGCCTTTTCATTCCCACTCAAATCTTTTACGCTCAGTCATTTTCAATCTGATTTCCTCAGACAACTCAATTACGTTGGCCGGGGCCCATTTGTTTTCGAACAAAATATTAGGGAATGGAGTTTATGAGTCATAAGAAACATCTTTCAACTCGATCCTATTAGTCACCTTGTTTCTTGACGGCTTCTTGCAAAACGTCCTTTTTGTCCAGCATCTGAGTAAAGAGAGAAAACAGAGCAACACATGTTTGCACAGGACAGGGTGTACACTTACAGTGCAGACCTCACACAGAACCACGCACACACACACACACACACATCCCGAGCCTGTATGTTCAGCTAGATTTCAATAAATCCTCATTGACCCCAGAGAACTCTGCAAAACTAACCTTTTTTTCCCCTTCTTGTACTTTCAGAAACCACAGACCATGGATCAAGTAAATGTGACAAGTGAGTGGACTCTCGTACCTTTCTGACCTTCTATTTTCATTCATTACAAGCTGAACTTGACCTCTAACTCCCTGCTCTCTGTTTTGTCCTTTCCTGTGCGTGTTTGCGTGTTCCTCTGATCATCAGCAGCAGCGGTGGCGTCGTAGCTGCGCAGAAAGAGCGGGTGAAGGGCAAAGACGAGACGTACTGGAGGGAGATCAACGCCGCCATGGCCTTGACCAACTTGGCGCAGGGCAAGGACAGCGCCTCCGGGACCACCAGCTGCATCATCCAGAAGTCCTCTCATATAGCAGAGATCAAGACTGTTAAAGTGCCGCTGATGCAGAAATATTAGCCCTGACGTCATCCTCCCATCTCTCTATGCAAACCAGCAAACATTCCTGTTTCAGCAAACTCGCCGGAGTCCAAATAAACTCCCTCAGCAGTGAGAAGAGAAACTGTCGTTTAGGGAGGGGGTTGGTGTTTGAGGCGAGGAAGTGTGGAACAAAAACTTTTTTATTGGTGTCTAAAAAAAGTGCAAAAGAGGCCTTGACCATCATTTTCTTTGCTGACAGACAAATGTTGATGAGTTTCACTGCAGTATTTCCTAAAGCAAGACACTTTTGTAATGTTAACTTATTTTTGATGAGTCTGATTTTTTTATTTCTTCTTTTTTTTATGCTACAAAATTTGTATTTTGCCTCAAGTGCCTTTTTGTTATTTAGAAAAATAACTCGCCGACTGTGGTCAGTGCAAAGTACAGAAACAGAGGTGCCTCTTTTTACTAAGTTTAGTGTTGCAGTCGTGATTCAGGATTCGCTTTGTGAATGAAAACTCCCATAACATAACAGCCTGTGCCTTAAGGACTGAATGAGCACACCATCTGAGGCACTGATGAACTCAAATAGCATACACGCTCTTTTAGAATATATCCAGCAGTAACTCCCTGAAGGCATCGTGCTTGTTTCGACTGGAGTCTTCATTTTGACTGTAAAGCGAACGCTGTTTTGTCTCAGTCAGCCCCTCGCTGCTGGCAGGCCGTCGGATACGTAGATAAGGTGCCCTAACGTGAGCAGCAGATCGATAAGCAGCCAGCACGCTGCGCCGTGTCCACACGTCAGCCTTGGATTTCAGCACCCAGCGAAGGATTCCTTTCTTATCGTGGCTTATAGCTGCTGAAACGTGCCCAAACGTCAGCTGGACCCAGATGAAGTCACATTCACCCTCGCAGTAACACTACTGGCACGCTTTAATACAGTATCTGTTCTCACAGAAGAATGCCATGGCCTAAAAGGGATGTTTTTGCTTTGCATTATCAGTGTTTTTACGTGGACAGTGTTGCCTTTTCACATGTTTGTGCTCAGAACAAGATAGTCCGGAGTGAATGAAAGAAAAAAAAAATCCACCACCAGCTCCCCCAGCCTTTTGATCCTCAGCCCTCTCAGCTGTTTAGCATTACATTCAAATTGCTGTTTACAAGAAGCCAGAGGATAGACTTAAAAGTTTGACTCTCTCCCCCCTCGCTTTTTTTTTTCTTTGTTTGTTTGTCTTCAAAAATACATTTCAGTATTATCTATTTGTCGGCCAAGCAAGTGTTCAAAGTATTTGTTATTGTCAGTCTGTATATGTGTGGTCGTTTCGTTTTTGATCAGAACTTGGTTTC
This sequence comes from Epinephelus awoara, assembly GCA_035609425.1. NCBI lineage: Eukaryota > Metazoa > Chordata > Actinopteri > Perciformes > Serranidae > Epinephelus > Epinephelus awoara. The sequence goes on from CM069314.1 coordinate 6,507,232, forward strand.
ACTTAGCCGCACCGCATTAAGAGCTTCTTTCGTCATCCAATGGAAAGAGTCTCTTTTCTAGAAAGTACTAATGTACGGTGCATATGTTAGAAACGTTTGCGGCGAACGATGCCAAGTTCACAAACTGGGGGAAATCGAGTTGGACTTATGGAAGAAACTGAAGTTGGCTCTCTGTGCTGACTTTGTAATTTTATGTATATCTTAAAGGTACTGTTTATGTGTGTCAAAATGTACACTCCTTCATAAATTGTGCCGTTTTTTTTTTTTTTGGACAACCCATACTGTGCTTATGGTCAAGGACTTTGAGGGAGTGAAGCTGCACAAAGTGACTTTTTGACCTTTTTTATGTCTTGAATGTGCAAACTGTTAACAAAAAAAAAAAAGCTGCACTTACAGTTTTCAATCAGAAAACACACAGACTCCATTGAGAACTTCTGGTGTTTTTACATTAAGGTGAAGAGACGTAAAAGAAATGAAGGACAACCCTATATTATTCCTGTTAGCGTGCCTATGGAGGTATAATGAAATCAATCGCACTAGCCAATCCCCAGGCACTATTTGCTTATGCAGTGGGGGTGGTGGGCTCCCACATGTGTTTTTTATACACCTGATCCAGGCTGGGTAGCTGCGGGGTAGTGCCTGGCCCGCTCCTTGTGTTTCCAATCACACCTCTGAACCTCTGGATCACTCGCGACCCTCACACCTCACACGATACCCGCCTCGCTGGGAAGAGAAGGAGCGAGGGAAGGAGGCTTCAGAGACAACAGAGCAGCCTTTGTTGTTCCTACCGGCGGTCACTCCTCAACGACACCAGTTCTAACAAAGGGGTTTCCACAGCCGAGACTTTGGTACTGTACACGCCTCTCTCCAGCACAAGCCCTGCTCTCACAACCATGCTGACAAATGGGAAGCTATGGTATGTATTAAAGCCTATAAATTATTATTGCGGACTTTGTAAAAACAAAGTGGTGACCATAGTTTGTTTTTTTTATTGTTAAGTTATATAAATTGAGATTTTTTTTTTTGTTTGTTTTGATAGAGACTGGATTTTCAATCCAATGACCAAATGCATATCTCCTTGTATTGTCCGAGTTGCTCTCATGTAAAATTTCTTTTATAAAAACAGTTGTTACTTGGTCAAAGCAAATAATGAATGAATAAACCTCTGAATGAAATGAAAAGCATCTTGTGTTTTAATGTTCTTTTTTTTTAGCATCAACATATTTTTTGGCCACATGGTGGCAGCAAAAGCAAATGTATACTCAAAAATATATGACGTATATTGACTCAGTATCACCATATATCAGGCTGACATGTTTTATTTTATACATTTTATACATCGCCTCACTTCCCGTTCTTGTTCCCAGGTCGCCAACTTTGGCGTCTCATTGTGATGTACAGTGTGCCCATTAGCATCTCTATGTTTGCACAGCTGCTCACGTACAAAAATTACATAACTTTATATCAAAACGTTGACTTTTGGTTTAACGCTGGACACAGGTACAAAAGTTATGTAATGTTACATCAAAACAACATTGATTTTTGGTTTCAACAGCACACATATAGTCTCCTGATGAAAGTCCAGTTTTGTTTAACCACCCACCTCCCCACCCTCCCACCTTACAAAGACTTTATTGCTCTTTATACAATGTCAGTTGCTCTCAATGTCAAGTATTGCCACGGATGGATTTACATTTGAGTGAGTCTGAAGCCCAGTGCGTTTCATAAAGATGCTCTTGTGTGCCTTCAAGATCATGATCACATGCAAAGGGGCGTGGCAGTAACATTAGCATTTAGGAAGAGTCACATCGTTGGGTGTTGTCAAGTTACCCCTTAACGCAAGTTTTGTACTTTAAGTAAAATTACTTAGGTTAGCATTTGTCTGGAGTGGTGTTTGTGCTCACCTGAGATATGTGAGTGCATCATTCACTCTCCTTTTAGCTCTGTTTTGGTCTCCACCAGCAACTTAATAAACGTATCTGGCTCTTTAGCTGCAAAATGCTCAACTGTGTTCCCTAGTTGCTGTCTGTCTGCTGCTTGGTGGCAGCCAGCTGGTTTACAACTTGAGTTTTTGTGAGACTGAAGCCAAAAACCGTAAATTTTCATAACGTACATCGAAGCAAATAAGAGACTGGAGTTGGAGTTGGGGATAATTCCTAGTGGGTTTGTCACTATGAGCAACACCTTTTACATTAGTTTTAGTTATTTGATTTATTTTTAAAATAAAAATCAACAATTAGTGCAGCTTTAAAGGTGCAGTGTGAAGGACTTAGGGGGACATATAGGAAGAAATGGAATATAATATTTATTACTATGTTTCCTTGCCTGAAAGTAAGAATCTTTGTGTTTTTGTTCCTTCCAAGTGAATGATATGTTAAGTCAACGTAAAGACGCGATTAGACATAAAGACCCTGTTTAGACGACAATGGTTTCTCTAAAAACAGAAAAGTCTGTCCTTTGCGTAAACTTGTGCGTTTATATGACGACATTATTGAAACGATCTCCGTTCACACGGAGCCACAGAATCTACTGGAAACGCTATAGTATGCACGCCAGGCCAATGGGTGGCAGTGTAAATTTGCAAAGCATCACCACGGCATGACGCCATGCGCCTGCGCTGAAACACCTTCCTCTACAACGCGATGATTACAAACCAAAACAAAGAAGACACAGTGGCGAAAGCAGGCACAGATAGCTTTGTCTGGATGGACGACGAGGTGGAGTTGCTACAGTAACAGATCTACACTTCACTTCAAATCAACAGGGTGAGCAGCACAAACAGAGCTCGGCATTGTTGTTGTGACGGTCAGCATGCCTAGTGACTGGAACCATAATGCACATGTGCGAAAAGTCACCGTCTTCAGAGGAACTGTGTATTGCAAGTTTACATGACAACGGAGAGGCGACTGTTTCCAAAAAGTTGCACGCTGGAACCCGTTTTCAAAACGTTACGTTTATTCACAAGAGTTAAAAAAACAGAACTTCAGGGACCAATTCACACCGCAATAGCCAATCACAATTGAGGTCATCCGGGAACATATGACGCCAAGGACATACTGGCAGAAGTTCATTCATCACTTCTGGCACGAGTAATGCAATGTGAAAATTTGCATTGCGTTTACTGTGAACACAACATTAGAATAAGCTGTTTATATCTACTTACAAAGCGGGTCCTCGTCCACAGAGTCCGCCATGTTATTTCTACAGTAGCCCAGAATGGACAAATCAAACACTGGCTCCAGATAGGGTCATAGTTCTCTCACACACAGGAGTTTCAGTTCTGTAACCTTACTGCTAAACGCCACTGAATCTACACATTAAACCTTTAAAGACAAAAATTATTCATTTGACTTGATCATTCATTTTGTCAGTAGCCTCACATTCTGTGCTGAGGTGTCAGCGTGTTTATCGTTTGAAAGGAGAGGGAAAGAATAAATCTCAAAGACAAATCCTGGTCTGCTGAGGCAATTTCAGTTTTCCTTTGTTATTGTCACCAGGCTAAAGTCTTAATTCTAACCATGGGCCACCGCTCGACACTGATCGCAATATGGGAGATGTTTGTTTATGACACACAAGGCGGGGTGGTTTTTAAGAGCTAAACAAACTAATCATGACAAACCATTGGAAGAGCTGAATGTATACAGCAGTGATCTGCGTCAACCACACACCGCACATTAGTGGTTTGGGCCCCAGCGTTTGCTATCTCCTGTGTATTTTTGCTACCTTTAGAAGGATGTTGGGCGTTTCACTTTATTTGTTTGACCCGGGATCAGATCGAAATCTGTCTCTCAGGAGTTCACGAGGGCAGCAGCAGCAGCAAGAGATAAATGGCCTTAAATAAAGATTTCATAACGTTTGGGTTTGGCTATATCCGCTGTCGTGATGTAGATACCTAGAGAGGTCTGTACATATAATTTGAACTCTTGTGGTATTGTGGATCCAGTATGATAGCGTCAATAGACAACCAGGCCTTTGTGTAGCGTCTGAGTCTGGAGGCATCTCAGGGAGGCCAAGGGAAGACTGAATTTATGTCTCATACTTCCTAGGTGTGTCCCTTTCCTCAGGGCTCAGTTCTCTTTCCTGTACATTAATGGCTTCACCATGCCACCGCTGAGCTCTGCCACAGAGCTGAGACCCATCTCACGTTGGGAACGAGAAAGATACTGAAGGAGAAAACAAGATTGCAAGAAGCCATTTGAGAGACGGGAATAAAGATGTTGACAGCAGCTGGTAGCTGCGAACGCCAAAAACTGTAAATGCTGCCCAGTGCTGGACAGTCCTGCGTCCTGTGGTTTCATTGTCAGTCAGAACCAATCAGGATGCAGCCTGTAGAGCAGCCAAACACCCAACAAGATGCCCCACTGCTTTTCCTGCGGATCAGCTGCCTCCGGACCTCAGCGTGGCCCCGTGAGACGGCTCACCCCGACACTTCCTGAAATAATCCTATCAGGTTTGTTGACCCCTCGTCCCTCGCTGCACTGAGCCGGCCAAACCCCACCTTCTCTGAGCCACACTTTCCATTGAAAAACTAAGTGATATTCCATGCTGCCTATAGCTTCTCCCTTCATATTTTTCACCCATGCCTCCTCTCGGTGCTGCTGACAGATTTGAAAGGAGTCGTGGAACTACACGGTTATCTCGGCGCACGAGACGGACAAGTGGAGATTCTCGCTTGGCGCGCCCCGCAACTTGACAGACTCCAGACTTCACCTTGGCCATTTAGTCCGCCAGAAACTCGGCTTCACCGACAGCGGGCAAAACCACACGGAATGAAATCCAAGAACGCAGACGTCCTGAAAATCATTTCCCATTTGATGAGGAAATATGACTCCCGTGGCATGCTGAAGTAATTAGTTACCTTGCTGTGAAGGATGCTCCAAGGAGCCCTTGTTCATTAGAGCCAGGACTTTGTCTTTTGCTTACTCCTGCCCTTGGACACAAATATGAGAAAAATTGCCGGGCCTATAATTGTTAGATTCCTGAAAGAATGAGCTGATTAAAACTTGGTCCGGCCTTGCAATCATTTTGGGACCGGGGCTGTTTTGGATCAGCTGTTACTTCATGGATGTTTGAGGAGGTGATGCATGCAGGGCCACTGCTCAGATCACGGACACTGTGTGAACCAAAACTAATCACACGGGAGACAAAGGGTCAGAGACGCGTTATTACTTTGCAGACAAATTACAGCCCTGAAATTAGCATATTTTCCCAAAGGGCACGTCTGCAGATGAGCGCACTTTGAGCTTGCATGATACTGGGAACTTGAACTGGATGATATGAGGAAACATTAGCTAACACTGAGGCGGAAAAACTGCACAGCGCTTACACCAATTACTGACTAAATGAATTACTTTAATGAAGGAAGTATGCACTGGGAACAATGTGTTATTTCAATGTTAGTTCTGATTTCTGGATTTCCTGCAAACATTTAATATTCTTTGAAATACTTGCTCATACATATGTTCAAAATGAAGACAACCTGTTGATCCAGGCTGTTCTCACCCAAGTAAGAATCAGATCCCTGTGCTTTTCTTCTAGATTACAAACTTCTTATTCTACTCCTTGATGTCTCGTTTCCGCAAATCACTCATTTTAAAGTAAGCACCGTGTTCCCTGTTTGTCTTCTTGATTGTATTAAACACATATTTCAGCTCTTCCTCTGGATCTATCTCGGCTGTGAGGCGGTTTGTGAGTCTCCTCTGTGTTGAGCTAACCTAAGGCAGTTGAAAAATATTTCCTGTCTTCATTTCTCATAATAAACTTCTTCAGAAACCACGAGGAACAAGAGGGAGAGAGCTATGCTTACACGGAACCGCAAGTAAACGCTGCATTTGGCCAAATGGGGACATGCCGGCTGTTATTCCAGGTGGACATCATCTCTGTTTTGTTTTGTGAGAGAGTCTGGGTCTGAAACCGACGGGGAAAAATGTGACACATGCCAGTTTTAAACAAAAAGGGTCAATTGCTCTTGTAAGAACAGACTGTGGAGGCATGCACATTGTTCTGACCTGAGAGCATTGGGAAATGGATAAACGTAGATGGTTTAGAAACACTCTGCTCGGCTGCCAGAGTAAACTGCTCTCACAGAGGGAGAGACACACTTTTCGTGAAATGGAACAGGAATGGGTCTTTGGGGGCGAGGGAATGCAGGAAGTCTCTGCTTTGATACCTGGTGTCAAGTTTTCATTCACATGATTTCATCGACTGCGGTTGCTCGTACATGCGCCACGCCGTGTTGTCGGCGAGACGTCGCTTACACAAACTCCAACCACGCAAAACATTTCTTCCTCCTCGCTGTAAACTGACATAATCCCAGTCACAGTCTCGCCGCAGAGCCCTGCAACACAACAGGTCTCATGTTCGGTGCTGTTGTTCAGAGGTTAGTCTGATCCTTTTTCATTTGCCTCCAACATCCAAACAGGCCCACCATGCTCAGCCACATGTAGCCGATCTCTCTGTTTGTTTATTGGAGGATAATGCTTGTGAATTTCCTCCCTGGATCCCTCGTCTCAGTCCATCCAAGAGTCACTCGCACACACAGCTAACAGCAACAGGGCTGGACATGCAGGCGGTTTAGCTGCCTGTACCTCAGCTGTTTCCTAACAGCCTAAATCCTGGTAATTGGCCGCTCTCTGAGCTCCTGAGACAGACCGACTAAACAGCTGCTACAAACAATGAGACCCCTTCCAGAGGTGCAGTGGGTCCAAGTCAGCGCACGCTGCCAATACGGGATCAAGACGAAGCAGAAGAACCTGCGGAGAGCAGAATGATGTGCAGACTGAGGGGTGAGAACTGGTACTTTCTCTTCTGTTGGTGCAAACAAAAGTTTAGATGACATATCTATTTTCATATACACATGAAATCCCATGATGATAGTCCGTATTTCAGTGCTCAAAATTACTCTGAGAAAGTTTTTAACGAGTCCTCTTTGATTTCAGTCAGACATAAGCTCACAGTCATTGTTTGGAACTCACAGAACACATTGCTGGCTCTAAGGGATGCAACCCCACCAGAGTGCACGCATCTCATTTTAGGTCCAAAGATGGGCCAAGGAAAGTCAATGCCTCAGATTTGAAATGCTACCTCAGATCTGGCCGTGCTTGGCTCCCTCTCCGCCTAATTGTTGTTTTTTTTACTAACATTGGCCAATTACTAGGAAACAATGTTCTTCTATTTACTCTAGCCCACCATGGCTGGCCACAGTTTTTAATTAGCCACACCCCGACATGTTAGTCTGAGCCAGGTGTAAGGTTTAGGGCTGTGGTTCTCAACCTGGGGGTCAGGACTCCACAAAGGGTCAGACCTGTGAGGTCACAAAATGATTAAATATTTTATTTCTGTTACAAATAAATATGTTTTGAGCATGAAAGTATGTTTTTTGACTTTGAGCACAGTAACAAAAAAAAAACTAGGCTGTTCCCATGCACTGTTCGTATGTATACCTACGGAAAGTAATGCACCAGGATTCGCACATAACCCACAATGAGTTTGTTATTTGTAATCGGAGCGGCTGCAGTCACATGACCAATGAACTAACGGCCATTAAGAAGCATGTAGTTTAAAGAGCAAATGAACACATAATGAGAGAGGCTGGGCTGGTGGATTGGTCAAATAAACACAGGACTTTCCCCCAGGAGACTAGTATTCATGTCTTGTTATTTTAAAGTACGTCATCACCATGTTTCTTTTCCCTACATAACTTTACTTTGAGTATGTAATTAACATTAAGGGGAGCGCAACAACGCCCTTTTTCCAAACCTAACCTACGTAACTTTAAGTACGTAACTTACGTTAGGGGTAACGTGACAATGCCTAACCATGTTCCTTTTCTTCACACTTCCTTACTTTCACACTTGCGGAACTTTACTTTAAGTATGTAACCTATGCTAAGGGGTAACATGACAACACCCAACTGTGGGTTTTTTTAACCTAACTTACATAATTTTAGGTTCAGTACATAGCTTAATGTTAAGTGGGTAACGTGACAACACCCAGCTATGTTTCTCTTCCTACGTAACTTTACTATAAGAATGTAACTTATGTTAAAAGGTCTTTTTTTTCCAACTACCTCTCCTGGTTTGCTCAGTTTTCATTGCACAACAGGACTTTGGTTAAAGACAGAACAAAAACAAATGAACGGCTTAAAGTAATTGGACGTTGAGTTACGAATATTTACTCAGCAATATTTACACCCACGAGCCAAATTGACATGCAAAAGGAAGCATGGATGAGAGGCTTGGGCTCTTGACACCAAGAGATTTAAACATTAATGGCGTCCTCTTGGCTGAGCTGTATCGTTGAATAGCTCAGTAGCGCTAGGCGAGCTAGCAGTAGATGAACACTTCCTTCTGTGCGGTCGGTGATACGGTTGGTGGTTGTAGGTTAGAATTAAAATAATTTCTACCTTAAACTGCCCACAGCAAGGTCTGTGGATTATCTTGAGTAACTGGGTCATGATTTCTGGAAAGAGATGTTGCTGTTGAGTTTTTCAAATGTCCTTTTTTTGTGCTTAGAGCGCCACAAGCCGAGTGCCGTCTAGTTGTGTCATATTCAAATGAAGGCAGGCATCTATCCGGCCGATATACATCAAAACATCTAAATTGATTAAGGTGAGAGGGAAAATGTGTACTCTTGGTTTTGAGGTGAACTGTCCCTTTAAGTCAGAAAGCTTGGGAACGTCTGGTCAAGCTCTTAGTATAGCAGAAGTCATAGTGGGAAACTGAGGATCTACTGTTCTGGAAGACTTGGTGTGCAGACAAAGGTCATGGTCGTGATGTCAAATATTTCAGCACAAAAATATTATTTTTGCATTTGAGGAAACCTCTCATTGCAGTCTTATTTCAGCTCCTGTGAATGAACATTGGGTGTTGCCAGTCGCTGAGGCAGCATAACTCCAAAATAACACTCACGGCAGCCCCATATGCCATGATTGCATGATTGTTGTTTTCGCATTCTGTGGTGTCACCAGCAGAGCCACTTTGCCCTCCGAAGTTCATCCTCCAAAGCAGATAGGACTGCCCGTTCTGTGTTGGGTTTGCCCTCAACCAGGCACTGAAATGTTGGTTTCAGCCTGATGGATTGGGCTGTTAAGGAAAGTGGAACCTTAAAAGGAGGGCAATTTGCACAGACAGTGTCTCATTGAGGTGGCTGTATCATCCCTGCACGTTCACACGGCCAGTTAAAAAAAAATCTTGGATTCTTACCTCAAGAACATCATCAGTATATATAAGTGTCTATAAGTGTCGTATATCTCTGTAATAGTTTAATTAGCATCTAATTCAGTAGCAATAAAAAAAATCTTGTTTCTATCTTGCTTGATTGAACTGAATTTTTTTAACTTCGCTCTTTAGCTTCAAAATGCTGCACGTTCGCTATGTGCTAACAGTGCCCTCTGTTTGGTGCTTGGCAGTTAGTTCAACGGGTTTATCAGAGCTTTTTTGCTGACATGAGCTGCCCACTGTATCAGAAAATAAAACAGATGAGAGTGATGAGACTGAACCTAAACATTAAAGATGCGAGCCACAAAACCAAAACAATGAGCTAAAGGAAGCTAAAAACGGCTCTGTACAGCTGAGGGCAACTGCAGAGTTGGGCAATAATCTCTATGTGCTCACATTTCATGTTGATATTTTTTCTATTGTTAATATAAAAATAATGATGTGTTGTGTTTTTCGATTCATGTCACTGTTTTGTTGATGTTATGCCTGTTGTCCTGCCTGTGTAATATTTTTTCTCTTTAATATCTTAAGCTGTATGTAACTTCTGATGTCATGTGTAAGATATGGCCAAAATGTTAGTTTAAAAGGTTTCATTTCTTTTTGATACTCACGATATCTTGTAATAAAGTTCAGCAAACTTTTTGTGTCCTCGACTTCCTCTTCCGTTATTGGAAAAGCCTTTGTGGTCCTGTCTTGCAGAAAATAAAATAAAGCTCACAATTGCTACACTCGTCAACATGGTCGTACGCAGCTAATCCAAGCCAACTAGACGAAGTTCACTAGCAGGCTCACCAACCAATCCAAGGTCCAAAACTGGCAATCGGCCAAAAACGGCCAAACTTGCTAGGCAAAGCTAGTTTGCAGGTTTACCATTCAAAGCTGGTTCAAGTACGCAGTCTTAAGTCGATGTCTCAATCCAGGTATCTGTCGAAGCCAAAATATGTCCAAAGCAAGATAATCAAACAGGAAGGAAGCTTTGTGGTTTATTACTATGCCAATCTTATAAAGGAGGGCCACACTGTTTTGCTATGGAAGCTAATGTTAGCCCAGTTTCTGATGAGGTGGACATGATAACCCTTAATACACATAACGTTATTCATCCCTACAACAGGAAATACTTTTTCCCAACCTGATATGAAGCGTGCGCTGCACGTGAGCATTTCTGATGATGGCCTCCGTCCAGTCCTTTGGTCTTATCCCATTTAACCATCTTTGTTTTTGTTGACGGGCAGTGGCGGCTGGTTTTGAGCCATGACTCCTTCTATTCTGGCTCCAATAACACAACAAGACGATATTTTAAGACGCCTATGTAGCCTCATTGTGACATCAGCCCTTAAACGATCTATTCTTGCCCTGCTGTTGGTGAGTAGTCGGCTTCCAGATGAAATACTGCCCCCCATTAGCTGTGGCCAGGCATTAGTCATTGCACCTTTAAAAACTTCAGTCTAAATCAATCTTACTCAGACCTACTTATTGACTGGCAAACTTAACTACCTATAAATTATTATGCTGGGGGTTAAAGTGGGCAGTTTCATTTCTGGGGTCTCTCTGATCAATCTGCTTTTACACGGTACTTCGGAGCCAATGTCCACATCAGGACGCTGTTGGAAGTCTTACGAGGGCAGAGAGTATTTCCACCAGCCGTGGTGAGTTGTAGCAGCAGCAGCACCGGGCAGACAGTGGAGTAAAACAGAAGCCACAACCACTCATAACATAATGACAGCCGGGGGATCACAAATAAGACATGGAGGAGAGCAGGGCCTGGTGTCTCTGTGTAATATTTCATCACAGAAAAGCTAAATAAATTCCTCACAACAGTCAAGTGAAACCACGTCAATGCAGCAGATGTAAGAAATGGCAGCTGCCGGAGGAATGCGGTTTGGCAGCGAGCGAGGCCTGGAGAGAGACTGGAAGGTCCTCTCACGTTAACACTTTGTGTTTGGGAACACAAAGATACATTGTTGACGGACTGAACGGGATTCGAACGCTTGCTTGTACCGTGTGTGTGTGTATACAGTATATGTGTGTGAAACGGACAGGGTGGTGGGTCCAATCTCCTTCATAGTCACATGGAAAAATCCCACACAAATCGGGCCTCCATGTGTCCAGACCTAGTGAAACTCCCAGTACATATTTAAAAGGATGGCATTACGGAACAGTCACAGTGTTATTTGAAAGGTATTAAACACAGATGCACACACACACTGTTTTACCATTTTATAAGAGCATATTGTGATATTTAAACACACAGGGAGGTGGAGGGAGAGAGACATGAGACGCAGAGACAGAGTGAGTGGCTGTAGACCTGGCACGCAGCATGGCATGAGTGTGGCAGCCAGTTGTGAAGGCCAGCAAATAAATAGGCCTCACATTGCTCAGGCATCCAGCCGGAGCCAAAACTGTAATGTTACCATAAATCTGGAATCGAATGGGCACACTCAGCCAACGCAGGAGCCCATTCCTCCAGATGTTAGTTATGGAACTCTTATTTTTATTTTTTTTCCCCCTTCTCCCCCCCGTCAGATAAATATATACACATGTTAGGCGTAAAATCGTGGAGTGGTGGTGTCTGGATTCACGATCTCGTCACGGGTAATTCGCAGTTTGATGAAGTCAGGTTACGACTTCACTCACTGCAACCACTCTGCTCTAGCGGACTGACATTTATCAGACATCTAACTCTGTCCAGAGAGTGTGGGTAAGGGGGCTGCTGGGTAAAGACATGTCAGGAGGGTTTGGTTTGACTCCCTGCAGCATCAAACACTTCATCTTCTTGCACATACACAGCCCATTAATGTTGGGAGGAGTAATTATTTCTCTCAATTTATGTCTCTGCTTTAGAAATATTATCTGACTGTGTCATCTATATTTATGCTGCCTCCATAATAACCAATTCATCTTTATTCACTGGCTGTAATTTGAAAAATTACCAAATTTCATCACTTTTAAATTCTGTTGGAGTAAACTGTTGCTCACATTTTTAAGCCATCTGTAATCAGAATAGTGTTGTGTTTTCACAGTGTGTAAAGCATAATGGAAAGCAGCTGGTATTGATCATCAGCTGAGTCAGCTGTTAGCGTTTACTGTCAGACCCTTTTTTATGACATGTATGATTTGGTCATAGATTTAGAAGGTGGAGTTACAGAAAGTAGAGGATAAAAAGTTTGCAGTATATGATGCAGGTTTTTATTATATCAACACCAACCCCCACACAGCATTCTCTGAAAAGATGTGTTCAAGTGATGTCAAGGCAAGGAATCTTTCCAAATATTAAGTACATTATCTCCATTGTACGTTTGAATATTTTGAGGCACATGCACTTTAGCTGAGGATTTCTATGTTGTGCTACCTTTCTACCACCCGGATTTGAGATGGAAATATTGCACCTTTTACTCCACCAGAGGTGCACAGGTGCAGTTATTAGTGACTTTGTGAATTAAGTTTGTACAGACTTAACATATGATCTTTTTTTTAAAAAAAAAAAAAGTACAATGCATTGCTATGAAGTAAACTGCTTAAGAATGTATGAGTTAAATAAGCTCTATTTGGGCCGGTTACATAAAACGCAGCTCATTCTGTTTGTTGATGCACAAATCAAAATAAAGCCATTATGTAATACAACATATGTTGTTTATTGGGCTATTCCATGACTGTACAGGTTTAAAAAATAGGGAAATATCTTCTCGTTTTTGACACAAGGCATCAACGCAATGTACAGTATGTTAGAAAAGACATAGTATAGTGCATCAAAAAAAGTGACTAAGAACAGTCACATATAATATGTCATAAAAAAGTCATTAAAACAGTCATGGTATATAGTATGTCTTCCAGAATTATGAAAAAAGTCATAGTATAGTATGTCGTACAAAATCATGAAAAAAAGTCATGGTATAGTATGTCGTTCAAAATTATGAAAAAAAGTCATAGTATAGTGTGTCTTCCAGAATTATGATGAAAAGTCATAGTATAGCTTGTCATCGAGAATTATGAAAAAAAGTCATAGTATAGTATGTCGTCCAGAATTATGAAAAAAGTCAAAGTATAGTATGTCGTACAAAATCATGAAAAAAAGTCATAGTATAGTATGTCGTCCAGAATTGTGAAAAAAAAGTCATAGTATAGTATGTCTTCCACAATCATGAAAAAAAGTCATAGTATAGTATGTCGTCCAGAATTATGAAAAAAAGTCATAGTATAGTATGTCGTCCAAAATCATGAAAAAAAGTCATAGTATAGTATGTCGTTCAAAATCATAAAAAAAGTCATAGTATAGCATGTCGTTCAAAATCATAAAAAAAAGTCATAGTATAGTATGTCGTTCAAAATCATAAAAAAAAGTCATAGTATAGTATGTCGTTCAAAATCATAAAAAAAGTCATAGTATAGCATGTCGTTCAAAATCATAAAAAAAAGTCATAGTATAGTATGTCGTTCAAAATCATAAAAAAAAGTCATAGTATAGTATGTCGTCCAGAATTGTGAAAAAAAAGTCATAGTATAGTATGTCGTCCAGAATTATGAAAAAAAGTCATAGTATAGTATGTCGTTCAAAATCATGAAAAAAAGTCATAGTATAGTATGTCGTTCAAAATCATAAAAAAAGTCATAGTATAGTATGTCGTTCAAAATCATAAAAAAAGTCATAGTATAGTATGTCGTCCAGAATTATGAAAAAAGTCATAGTATAGTATGTCGTCCAGAATTATGAAAAAAGTCATAGTATAGTATGTCGTTCAAAATCATAAAAAAAGTCATAGTATAGTATGTCGTCGAGAATTATGAAAAAAAGTCATGGTATAGTATATCGTTCAAAATCATGAAAAAAAGTCATAGTCCAGAATTATGAAAAAAAGTCATAGTATAGTATGTCGTCGAGAATCATGAAAAAAGTCATAGTATAGTATGTCGTTCAAAATCGTGAAAAAAAGTCATAGTATAGTATGTCGTCCAGAATTATGAAAAAAAGTCATAGTATAGTATGTTGTCGAGAATCATGAAAAAAGTCATAGTATAGTATGTTCTTCAAAATCATGAAAAAAAGTCATAGTATAGTATGTCGTCCAGAATTATGAAAAAAAGTCATAGTATAGTATGTCGTCCAGAATTATGAAAAAAAAGTCATAGTATAGTATGTCGTTCAAAATTATGAAAAAGTCATAGTATAGTATGTCGTCCAGAATTATGAAACAAAAGTCATAGTATAGTATGTCGTTCAAAATTATGAAAAAGTCATAGTATAGTATGTCGTCGAGAATCATGAAAAAAGTCATAGTATAGTATGTCGTTCAAAATCGTGAAAAAAAGTCATAGTATAGTATGTCGTCCAGAATTATGAAAAAAAGTCATAGTATAGTATGTCGTCCAGAATTATGAAAAAAAGTCATAGTATAGTATGTCGTCGAGAATCATGAAAAAAAGTCATAGTATAGTATGTCGTCCAGAATTATGAAAAAAAGTCATAGTATAGTATGTTGTCGAGAATCATGAAAAAAGTCATAGTATAGTATGTCGTCCAGAATCATGAAAAAAAGTCATAGTATAGTATGTCGTCCAGAATTATGAAAAAAAGTCATAGTATAGTATGTCGTCCAGAATTATGAAAAAAAAGTCATAGTATAGTATGTCGTCCAGAATTATGAAAAAAAGTCATAGTATAGTATGTTGTCGAGAATCATGAAAAAAGTCATAGTATAGTATGTTGTCGAGAATCATGAAAAAAGTCATAGTATAGTATGTCGTCCAGAATTATGAAAAAAAAGTCATAGTATAGTATGTCGTCCAGAATTATGAAAAAAAAGTCATAGTATAGTATGTCGTCCAGAATTATGAAAAAAAAGTCATAGTATAGCATGTCGTCCAGAATTATGAAAAAAAAGTCATAGTATAGTATGTCGTCCAGAATTATGAAAAAAAGTCATAGTATAGCATGTCGTCCAGAATTATGAAAAAAAAGTCATAGTATAGTATGTCGTCCAGAATTATGAAAAAAAAGTCATAGTATAGTATGTCGTCCAGAATTATGAAAACAAAAGTCATAGTATAGTATGTCGTCCAGAATCATGAAAAAAAGTCATAGTATAGTATGTCGTCCAGAATTATGAAAACAAAAGTCATAGTATAGTATGTCGTTCAAAATTATGAAAAAAAGTCATAGTATAGTATGTCGTCCAGAATTATGAAAAAAAGTCATAGTATAGTATGTCGTCCAGAATCATGAAAAAAAGTCATAGTATAGTATGTCGTCCAGAATTATGAAAAAAAAGTCATAGTATAGCATGTCGTCCAGAATTATGAAAAAAAAGTCATAGTATAGTATGTAGTCCAGAATTATGAAAAAAAAGTCATAGTATAGTATGTCGTCCAGAATTATGTAAAAAAGTCATAGTATAGTATGTCGTCCAGAATTATGAAAAAAAAGTCATAGTATAGTATGTAGTCCAGAATTATGAAAAAAAAGTCATAGTATAGTATGTCGTCCAGAATCATGAAAAAAAGTCATAGTATAGTATGTCGTTCAGAATTATGAAAAAAAAAAGTCATAGTATAGTATGTCGTCCAGAATTATGTAAAAAAAAAGTCATAGTATAGTATGTCGTCCAGAATTATGAAAAAAAAGTCATAGTATAGTATGTCGTCCAGAATTATGAAAAAAAAGTAATAGTATAGCATGTCGTCCAGAATCATGAAAAAAAGTCATAGTATAGTATGTCGTTCAGAATTATGAAAAAAAAGTCATAGTATAGTATGTCGTTCAGAATTATGAAAAAAAGTCATAGTATAGTATGTCGTCCAGAATTATGAAAACAAAAGTCATAGTATAGTATGTCGTCCAGAATTATGAAAAAAAGTCATAGTATAGTATGTCGTCCAGAATCATGAAAAAAAGTCATAGTATAGTATGTCGTCCAGAATTATGAAAAAAAGTCATAGTATAGTATGTCGTCCAGAATCATGAAAAAAAGTCATAGTATAGTATGTCGTCCAGAATTATGAAAAAAAAGTCATAGTATAGCATGTCGTCCAGAATTATGAAAAAAAAGTCATAGTATAGTATGTAGTCCAGAATTATGAAAAAAAAGTCATAGTATAGTATGTCGTCCAGAATCATGAAAAAAAGTCATAGTATAGTATGTAGTCCAGAATTATGAAAAAAAAGTCATAGTATAGTATGTCGTCCAGAATTATGTAAAAAAAAAAGTCATAGTATAGTATGTCGTCCAGAATTATGAAAAAAAAGTCATAGTATAGTATGTCGTCCAGAATTATGAAAAAAAAGTCATAGTATAGCATGTCGTCCAGAATTATGAAAAAAAAGTCATAGTATAGCATGTCGTCCAGAATTATGAAAAAAAAGTCATAGTATAGTATGTCGTCCAGAATTATGTAAAAAAAAAAGTCATAGTATAGTATGTCGTCCAGAATTATGAAAAAAAAGTCATAGTATAGCATGTCGTCCAGAATTATGAAAAAAAAGTCATAGTATAGTATGTCGTCCAGAATTATGTAAAAAAAAAAGTCATAGTATAGTATGTCGTCCAGAATTATGAAAAAAAAGTCATAGTATAGTATGTAGTCCAGAATTATGAAAAAAAAGTCATAGTATAGTATGTAGTCCAGAATCATGAAAAAAAGTCATAGTATAGTATGTCGTCCAGAATTATGTAAAAAAAAAGTCATAGTATAGTATGTCGTCCAGAATTATGTAAAAAAAAAGTCATAGTATAGTATGTCGTCCAGAATCATGAAAAAAAAAAAGTCATAGTATAGTATGTCGTCCAGAATTATGTAAAAAAAAAGTCATAGTATAGTATGTCGTCCAGAATTATGAAAAAAAGTCATAGTATAGTATGTCGTCCAGAATTATGTAAAAAAAAAGTCATAGTATAGTATGTCGTCCAGAATTATGTAAAAAAAAAGTCATAGTATAGTATGTCGTCCAGAATTATGTAAAAAAAAAGTCATAGTATAGTATGTAGTCCAGAATTATGAAAAAAAGTCATAGTATAGTATGTCGTCCAGAATTATGTAAAAAAAAAGTCATAGTATAGTATGTCGTCCAGAATCATGAAAAAAAGTCATAGTATAGTATGTCGTTCAGAATTATGAAAAAAAAGTCATAGTATAGTATGTCGTCGAGAATCATGAAAAAAAGTCATAGTATAGTATGTCGTTCAGAATTATGAAAAAAAGTCATAGTATAGTATGTCGTCCAGAATTATGAAAAAAAGTCATAGTATAGTATGTCGTCCAGAATCATGAAAAAAAGTCATAGTATAGTATGTCGTCCAGAATTATGAAAACAAAAGTCATAGTATAGTATGTCGTCCAGAATTATGAAAAAAAGTCATAGTATAGTATGTCGTCCAGAATCATGAAAAAAAGTCATAGTATAGTATGTCGTCCAGAATTATGAAAAAAAAGTCATAGTATAGCATGTCGTCCAGAATTATGAAAAAAAAAGTCATAGTATAGTATGTCGTCCAGAATCATGAAAAAAAGTCATAGTATAGTATGTCGTCCAGAATTATGTAAAAAAAAAGTCATAGTATAGTATGTCGTCCAGAATCATGAAAAAAAGTCATAGTATAGTATGTCGTCCAGAATTATGTAAAAAAAAAGTCATAGTATAGTATGTCGTCCAGAATCATGAAAAAAAAGTCATAGTATAGTATGTCGTCCAGAATTATGTAAAAAAGTCATAGTATAGTATGTCGTCCAGAATCATGAAAAAAAAGTCATAGTATAGTATGTCGTCCAGAATCATGAAAAAAAGTCATAGTATAGTATGTCGTCCAGAATTATGAAAAAAAAGTCATAGTATAGTATGTCGTTCAAAATTATGAAAAAGTCATAGTATAGTATGTCGTCCAGAATTATGAAACAAAAGTCATAGTATAGTATGTCGTTCAAAATTATGAAAAAGTCATAGTATAGTATGTCGTCCAGAATTATGAAAAAAAGTCATAGTATAGTATGTCGTCCAGAATTATGAAAAAAAAGTCATAGTATAGTATGTCGTCCAGAATCATGAAAAAAAGTCATAGTATAGTATGTCGTTCAGAATTATGAAAAAAAGTCATAGTATAGTATGTCGTCGAGAATCATGAAAAAAAGTCATAGTATAGTATGTCGTCGAGAATCATGAAAAAAAGTCATAGTATAGCATGTCGTTCAGAATTATGAAAAAAAAGTCATAGTATAGTATGTCGTCCAGAATTATGAAAAAAAAGTCATAGTATAGTATGTCGTCGAGAATCATGAAAAAAAGTCATAGTATAGTATGTCGTCCAGAATTATGAAAAAAAGTCATAGTATAGTATGTCGTCCAGAATTATGAAAAAAAAGTCATAGTATAGTATGTCATTCAGAATTATGAAAAAGTCATAGTATAGTATGTCATCGAGAATCATGAAAAAAAGTCATAGTATAGTATGTCGTCCAGAATTATGAAAAAAAAGTCATAGTATAGTATGTCATCGAGAATCATGAAAAAAAGTCATAGTATAGTATGTCGTCCAGAATTATGAAAAAAAAGTCATAGTATAGTATGTCGTCCAGAATTATGAAAAAAAGTCATAGTATAGTATGTCATCGAGAATCATGAAAAAAAGTCATAGTATAGTATGTCATCGAGAATCATGAAAAAAAGTCATAGTATAGTATGTCGTCCAGAATTATGAAAAAAAAGTCATAGTATAGTATGTCGTCCAGAATTATGAAAAAAAAGTCATAGTATAGTATGTCGTTCAGAATTATGAAAAAGTCATAGTATAGTATGTCATCGAGAATCATGAAAAAAAGTCATAGTATAGTATGTCGTCCAGAATCATGAAAAAAAGTCATAGTATAGTATGTCGTCCAGATTTATGAAAAAAAAGTCATAGTAAAGTATGTCGTCCAGAATTATGAAAAAAAAGTCATAGTATAGTATGTCGTCCAGAATTATGAAAAAGTCATAGTATAGTATGTCATCGAGAATCATGAAAAAAAGTCATAGTATAGTATGTCGTTCAGAATTATGAAAAAAAGTCATAGTATAGTATGTCGTTCAAAATTATGAAAAAAAAGTCATAGTAGTATGTCGTTCAGAATTATGAAAAAAGTCATAGTATAGTATGTCGTTCAAAATTATGAAAAAAAAGTCATAGTATAGTATGTCGTTCAGAATTATGAAAAAGTCATAGTATAGTATGTCATCGAGAATCATGAAAAAAAGTCATAGTATAGTATGTCGTTCAGAATTATGAAAAAAAGTCATAGTATAGTATGTCGTTCAAAATTATGAAAAAAAAGTCATAGTATAGTATGTCGTTCAAAATTATGAAAAAAAAGTCATAGTATAGTATGTCGTTCAAAATTATGAAAAAAAAGTCATAGTATAGTATGTCGTTCAAAATTATGAAAAAAAAGTCATAGTATAGTATGTCGTTCAAAATTATGAAAAAAAAGTCATAGTATAGTATGTCGTCCAGAATCATGAAAAAAAGTCATAGTATAGTATGTCGTTCAGAATCATGAAAAAAAGTCATAGTATAGTATGTCGTTCAGAATTATGAAAAAAAGTCATAGTATAGTATGTCGTTCAAAATCATAAAAAAAGTCATAGTATAGCATGTCGTTCAAAATCATAAAAAAAAGTCATAGTATAGTATGTCGTTCAAAATCATAAAAAAAAGTCATAGTATAGTATGTCGTCCAGAATTGTGAAAAAAAAGTCATAGTATAGTATGTCGTCCAGAATTATGAAAAAAAGTCATAGTATAGTATGTCGTTCAAAATCATGAAAAAAAGTCATAGTATAGTATGTCGTTCAAAATCATAAAAAAAGTCATAGTATAGTATGTCGTTCAAAATCATAAAAAAAGTCATAGTATAGTATGTCGTCCAGAATTATGAAAAAAGTCATAGTATAGTATGTCGTCCAGAATTATGAAAAAAGTCATAGTATAGTATGTCGTTCAAAATCATAAAAAAAGTCATAGTATAGTATGTCGTCGAGAATTATGAAAAAAAGTCATGGTATAGTATATCGTTCAAAATCATGAAAAAAAGTCATAGTCCAGAATTATGAAAAAAAGTCATAGTATAGTATGTCGTCGAGAATCATGAAAAAAGTCATAGTATAGTATGTCGTTCAAAATCGTGAAAAAAAGTCATAGTATAGTATGTCGTCCAGAATTATGAAAAAAAGTCATAGTATAGTATGTTGTCGAGAATCATGAAAAAAGTCATAGTATAGTATGTTCTTCAAAATCATGAAAAAAAGTCATAGTATAGTATGTCGTCCAGAATTATGAAAAAAAGTCATAGTATAGTATGTCGTCCAGAATTATGAAAAAAAAGTCATAGTATAGTATGTCGTTCAAAATTATGAAAAAGTCATAGTATAGTATGTCGTCCAGAATTATGAAACAAAAGTCATAGTATAGTATGTCGTTCAAAATTATGAAAAAGTCATAGTATAGTATGTCGTCGAGAATCATGAAAAAAGTCATAGTATAGTATGTCGTTCAAAATCGTGAAAAAAAGTCATAGTATAGTATGTCGTCCAGAATTATGAAAAAAAGTCATAGTATAGTATGTCGTCCAGAATTATGAAAAAAAGTCATAGTATAGTATGTCGTCGAGAATCATGAAAAAAAGTCATAGTATAGTATGTCGTCCAGAATTATGAAAAAAAGTCATAGTATAGTATGTTGTCGAGAATCATGAAAAAAGTCATAGTATAGTATGTCGTCCAGAATCATGAAAAAAAGTCATAGTATAGTATGTCGTCCAGAATTATGAAAAAAAGTCATAGTATAGTATGTCGTCCAGAATTATGAAAAAAAAGTCATAGTATAGTATGTCGTCCAGAATTATGAAAAAAAGTCATAGTATAGTATGTTGTCGAGAATCATGAAAAAAGTCATAGTATAGTATGTTGTCGAGAATCATGAAAAAAGTCATAGTATAGTATGTCGTCCAGAATTATGAAAAAAAAGTCATAGTATAGTATGTCGTCCAGAATTATGAAAAAAAAGTCATAGTATAGTATGTCGTCCAGAATTATGAAAAAAAAGTCATAGTATAGCATGTCGTCCAGAATTATGAAAAAAAAGTCATAGTATAGTATGTCGTCCAGAATTATGAAAAAAAGTCATAGTATAGCATGTCGTCCAGAATTATGAAAAAAAAGTCATAGTATAGTATGTCGTCCAGAATTATGAAAAAAAAGTCATAGTATAGTATGTCGTCCAGAATTATGAAAACAAAAGTCATAGTATAGTATGTCGTCCAGAATCATGAAAAAAAGTCATAGTATAGTATGTCGTCCAGAATTATGAAAACAAAAGTCATAGTATAGTATGTCGTTCAAAATTATGAAAAAAAGTCATAGTATAGTATGTCGTCCAGAATTATGAAAAAAAGTCATAGTATAGTATGTCGTCCAGAATCATGAAAAAAAGTCATAGTATAGTATGTCGTCCAGAATTATGAAAAAAAAGTCATAGTATAGCATGTCGTCCAGAATTATGAAAAAAAAGTCATAGTATAGTATGTCGTCCAGAATTATGAAAAAAAAGTCATAGTATAGTATGTCGTCCAGAATTATGTAAAAAAGTCATAGTATAGTATGTCGTCCAGAATTATGAAAAAAAAGTCATAGTATAGTATGTAGTCCAGAATTATGAAAAAAAAGTCATAGTATAGTATGTCGTCCAGAATCATGAAAAAAAGTCATAGTATAGTATGTCGTCCAGAATTATGTAAAAAAAAAGTCATAGTATAGTATGTCGTCCAGAATTATGTAAAAAAAAAGTCATAGTATAGTATGTCGTCCAGAATTATGAAAAAAAAGTCATAGTATAGTATGTCGTCCAGAATTATGAAAAAAAGTCATAGTATAGTATGTCGTCCAGAATTATGAAAAAAAAGTAATAGTATAGCATGTCGTCCAGAATCATGAAAAAAAGTCATAGTATAGTATGTCGTTCAGAATTATGAAAAAAAAGTCATAGTATAGTATGTCGTTCAGAATTATGAAAAAAAGTCATAGTATAGTATGTCGTCCAGAATTATGAAAACAAAAGTCATAGTATAGTATGTCGTCCAGAATTATGAAAAAAAGTCATAGTATAGTATGTCGTCCAGAATCATGAAAAAAAGTCATAGTATAGTATGTCGTCCAGAATTATGAAAAAAAGTCATAGTATAGTATGTCGTCCAGAATCATGAAAAAAAGTCATAGTATAGTATGTCGTCCAGAATTATGAAAAAAAAGTCATAGTATAGCATGTCGTCCAGAATTATGAAAAAAAAGTCATAGTATAGTATGTAGTCCAGAATTATGAAAAAAAAGTCATAGTATAGTATGTCGTCCAGAATCATGAAAAAAAGTCATAGTATAGTATGTAGTCCAGAATTATGAAAAAAAAGTCATAGTATAGTATGTCGTCCAGAATTATGTAAAAAAAAAAGTCATAGTATAGTATGTCGTCCAGAATTATGAAAAAAAAGTCATAGTATAGTATGTCGTCCAGAATTATGAAAAAAAAGTCATAGTATAGCATGTCGTCCAGAATTATGAAAAAAAAGTCATAGTATAGCATGTCGTCCAGAATTATGAAAAAAAAGTCATAGTATAGTATGTCGTCCAGAATTATGTAAAAAAAAAAGTCATAGTATAGTATGTCGTCCAGAATTATGAAAAAAAAGTCATAGTATAGCATGTCGTCCAGAATTATGAAAAAAAAGTCATAGTATAGTATGTCGTCCAGATTTATGTAAAAAAAAAAGTCATAGTATAGTATGTCGTCCAGAATTATGAAAAAAAAGTCATAGTATAGTATGTAGTCCAGAATTATGAAAAAAAAGTCATAGTATAGTATGTAGTCCAGAATCATGAAAAAAAGTCATAGTATAGTATGTCGTCCAGAATTATGTAAAAAAAAGTCATAGTATAGTATGTCGTCCAGAATTATGTAAAAAAAAAGTCATAGTATAGTATGTCGTCCAGAATCATGAAAAAAAAAAAGTCATAGTATAGTATGTCGTCCAGAATTATGTAAAAAAAAAGTCATAGTATAGTATGTCGTCCAGAATTATGAAAAAAAGTCATAGTATAGTATGTCGTCCAGAATTATTTAAAAAAAAAGTCATAGTATAGTATGTCGTCCAGAATTATGTAAAAAAAAAGTCATAGTATAGTATGTCGTCCAGAATTATGTAAAAAAAAAGTCATAGTATAGTATGTAGTCCAGAATTATGAAAAAAAGTCATAGTATAGTATGTCGTCCAGAATTATGTAAAAAAAAAGTCATAGTATAGTATGTCGTCCAGAATCATGAAAAAAAGTCATAGTATAGTATGTCGTTCAGAATTATGAAAAAAAAGTCATAGTATAGTATGTCGTCCAGAATCATGAAAAAAAGTCATAGTATAGTATGTCGTTCAGAATTATGAAAAAAAAGTCATAGTATAGTATGTCGTCCAGAATCATGAAAAAAAGTCATAGTATAGTATGTCGTCCAGAATCATGAAAAAAAGTCATAGTATAGTATGTCGTTCAGAATTATGAAAAAAAGTCATAGTATAGTATGTCGTCCAGAATTATGAAAAAAAGTCATAGTATAGTATGTCGTCCAGAATCATGAAAAAAAGTCATAGTATAGTATGTCGTCCAGAATTATGAAAACAAAAGTCATAGTATAGTATGTCGTCCAGAATTATGAAAAAAAGTCATAGTATAGTATGTCGTCCAGAATCATGAAAAAAAGTCATAGTATAGTATGTCGTCCAGAATTATGAAAAAAAAGTCATAGTATAGCATGTCGTCCAGAATTATGAAAAAAAAAGTCATAGTATAGTATGTCGTCCAGAATCATGAAAAAAAGTCATAGTATAGTATGTCGTCCAGAATTATGTAAAAAAAAAGTCATAGTATAGTATGTCGTCCAGAATCATGAAAAAAAGTCATAGTATAGTATGTCGTCCAGAATTATGTAAAAAAAAAGTCATAGTATAGTATGTCGTCCAGAATCATGAAAAAAAAGTCATAGTATAGTATGTCGTCCAGAATTATGTAAAAAAGTCATAGTATAGTATGTCGTCCAGAATCATGAAAAAAAAGTCATAGTATAGTATGTCGTCCAGAATCATGAAAAAAAGTCATAGTATAGTATGTCGTCCAGAATTATGAAAAAAAAGTCATAGTATAGTATGTCGTTCAAAATTATGAAAAAGTCATAGTATAGTATGTCGTCCAGAATTATGAAACAAAAGTCATAGTATAGTATGTCGTTCAAAATTATGAAAAAGTCATAGTATAGTATGTCGTCCAGAATTATGAAAAAAAGTCATAGTATAGTATGTCGTCCAGAATTATGAAAAAAAAGTCATAGTATAGTATGTCATTCAGAATTATGAAAAAGTCATAGTATAGTATGTCATCGAGAATCATGAAAAAAAGTCATAGTATAGTATGTCGTCCAGAATTATGAAAAAAAAGTCATAGTATAGTATGTCATCGAGAATCATGAAAAAAAGTCATAGTATAGTATGTCGTCCAGAATTATGAAAAAAAAGTCATAGTATAGTATGTCGTCCAGAATTATGAAAAAAAAGTCATAGTATAGTATGTCATCGAGAATCATGAAAAAAAGTCATAGTATAGTATGTCATCGAGAATCATGAAAAAAAGTCATAGTATAGTATGTCGTCCAGAATTATGAAAAAAAAGTCATAGTATAGTATGTCGTCCAGAATTATGAAAAAAAAGTCATAGTATAGTATGTCGTTCAGAATTATGAAAAAGTCATAGTATAGTATGTCATCGAGAATCATGAAAAAAAGTCATAGTATAGTATGTCGTCCAGAATCATGAAAAAAAGTCATAGTATAGTATGTCGTCCAGATTTATGAAAAAAAAGTCATAGTAAAGTATGTCGTCCAGAATTATGAAAAAAAAGTCATAGTATAGTATGTCGTCCAGAATTATGAAAAAGTCATAGTATAGTATGTCATCGAGAATCATGAAAAAAAGTCATAGTATAGTATGTCGTTCAGAATTATGAAAAAAAGTCATAGTATAGTATGTCGTTCAGAATTATGAAAAAGTCATAGTATAGTATGTCATCGAGAATCATGAAAAAAAGTCATAGTATAGTATGTCGTTCAAAATTATGAAAAAAAAGTCATAGTAGTATGTCGTTCAGAATTATGAAAAAAGTCATAGTATAGTATGTCGTTCAAAATTATGAAAAAAAAGTCATAGTATAGTATGTCGTTCAGAATTATGAAAAAGTCATAGTATAGTATGTCATCGAGAATCATGAAAAAAAGTCATAGTATAGTATGTCGTTCAGAATTATGAAAAAAAGTCATAGTATAGTATGTCGTTCAAAATTATGAAAAAAAAGTCATAGTATAGTATGTCGTTCAAAATTATGAAAAAAAAGTCATAGTATAGTATGTCGTTCAAAATTATGAAAAAAAAGTCATAGTATAGTATGTCGTTCAAAATTATGAAAAAAAAGTCATAGTATAGTATGTCGTTCAAAATTATGAAAAAAAAGTCATAGTATAGTATGTCGTCCAGAATCATGAAAAAAAGTCATAGTATAGTATGTCGTTCAGAATCATGAAAAAAAGTCATAGTATAGTATGTCGTTCAGAATTATGAAAAAAAGTCATAGTATAGTATGTCGTTCAAAATTATGAAAAAAAAGTCATAGTATAGTATGTCGTTCAAAATTATGAAAAAAAAGTCATAGTATAGTATGTCGTTCAAAATTATGAAAAAAAAGTCATAGTATAGTATGTCGTTCAAAATTATGAAAAAAAAGTCATAGTATAGTATGTCGTCCAGAATCATGAAAAAAAGTCATAGTATAGTATGTCGTTCAGAATCATGAAAAAAAGTCATAGTATAGTATGTCGTCCAGAATTATGAAAAAAAGTCATAGTATAGTATGTCGTTCAAAATTATGAAAAAAAGTCATAGTATAGTATGTCGTCCAGAATTATGAAAAAAAGTCATAGTATGGTATGTCGTTCAAAATTATGAAAAAAAGTCATAGTATAGTATGTCGTCCAGAAATATGAAAAAAAAGTCATGGTATAGTATGTCGTCCAGAAATATGAAAAAAAAGTCATAGTATAGTATGTCGTCCAGAATTATGAAAAAAAGTCATAGTATAGTATGTCGTCCAGAATTATGAAAAAAAGTCATAGTATAGTATGTCGTTCAAAATTATGAAAAAAAGTCATGGTATAGTATGTCGTCCAGAAATGTCCAGAAGTACAGAACATCATAAAAAGTTGTTAAAAAGTCACAGTATAGAATGTGATAAAAACTATCAATAAAAAAAGTCATTCAGTATTAAAACTATCATCGGGTAGTATGTCCTAAAAATTCATAGCATAGTATATCATTAAAAAAGTAATTTGTCAAAAAAGTATATATTTTATTATAAAAAAGTCATAGTATATTATATTTTTTTAAACAGTCAGTTTATTTTATAATCAGAAAAAAACATAAAAACAGTCATAGGAGATCATCCAATAACGTCATTTATTTTAATCATAACAAACATTGGTTGAGTTTCATTGGAAGGAGAACCAGACAGAGGAAATCAGTGACACAACATTACAGTGACTTCAGCTTGCTGAGGTTTCTGAATATCTGTAGTTGCTTTTTCACTGGATGTTTGGTAGGAAATTTCATCAAAAAATATAATCAGTTCCTCCAAAATCCTGGATATATTTGACAGTCATATGTGTGCCATCACCAGCCAAACCACACACTTCAGTTCCAAGACCAAGTCCAATTTCTCGAGTGGACCTCTGCGTGGCTTCCTCTCTTTGGAGACACAGCGGCCTCATCTTCAGCCGTGGTTCAGCAGCCTCGGAGGAGACCTCAGCGATGTGTACAGTAGCGCTTTATGGCCCGCAGCGTGACTTTAGTACCATTTGGCAAGGACCGCACGGGACCTCCCGAGACCTTCGGAAAATATGGTCCTTTCACTGCCTACAGAGCACACACTGTGCAACACTCTGAATTCTTCCTGTAATCACGCTTTATACCATTTTTGGGTGCAGATGGCTGTGGGACCACCTCGTGAGGACATATATGGTCACATACAGTATCCTTTTCATTCACAGTCGCCTGGCTGTGACCATTGTGGGCTTCATTTCAGGGCTGTCAGACGTATGCAGAGGAGGCCATCCTGTGAATCAGCATTACTAACAAGAGGCGTGCAGAGACGGCATGTTAGGTTGTATCCACACTACAGCAGAAGTGTCCATAACTTTGATTCCTCCCTCACATGTGACACAGACTTTAAGTCCAAAAAATCTGCATGGCATTTTGTTCCACTTGCATCACAGTACATACAACTAAAACGTAAGTCCTTGTTGCCATGACAGAAAGCAAATATTGCGCTCTTCACCTGAGACAAGTGTCATAATTTTTGCACCAGCTTGGCTGAGCCAGAGTCAGGATGGAGACCAGTGAGATATAGTGACTGAAAGAAGCCTAATAGCCGCTGTGGTCTGTATTTAAGGTGGCAAATCAGTTATGTACTGAAACAAAAATGTGTCTGAACAAGAGGGAGTTCATCAAGTACAGGAGCGATGATACATGTGTTGTCTTCTGTTATTACCACTCTGTAGGAATGTGTGTCTGACTCTGGTCACATAGCAGATACTGCATCTGAAATCTGATTTAAAGGTCCAGTGTGAAGGATTTAGAGGCATCTGTTGGTAGAAATGGTGTTTAACGCTCATGTGTAATCACCTGAACATTAGGATCTTTGTTACCTTAGAATGAGACGTTTATATGTACATACAAAGCGAGTTCTCTCTCATGGACTCCGCCATTTTGCTTCTACAGCAGCCCAGAACGGACAAACCAAACACAGGCTCTAAATAGGGTCAAAGTTCTCCTACACATAGGAGTTTCAGTTCTGCAGCCTTACTGCTAGACGCCACTAAATCGTACACACTAGACCTTTAAGGACAAATATTAGATATTTGACTTTATCATTCGTTCGTGGAGGACAAATAAAGTACAAATAAAGTTCTGCCTACTCTCATACAGACATTAACATCTTAAAGGTCACCTTGTATAAAGGATCAAATATATCCTTCTTAAGTGTCTGTTAAACAGTCGCGTGACCCCCAGCAGGATACAAAAAATGAATGAATGAAAGAATGAATCTTACAAAAACCAAGCAGCTTATAAACATATTAAGTTATTTGTTTCTTTTAATGATAAAAACACAATATACAAAAATGAAGGTGAGCAATAGCATAACATATTAAACAGATTAAATACAAGTGCTACAAATACATATGAAGAACATGTTTAGTTTCTGCACAGATTTTTACAGATAAAAAAATATGACACGTTAATTAGTGAGCTTTAGAGGTGAAACCTTAAACAGGGAAAAAGAAGTCTTTATGCTAAGCTAAGCTGAGCTAAGCTAAGCATCTGCTGCTTATAGCTTCATATTTATTCTACAAAGACAAGAGAGGTGTCATTTTCTTCATCTAACTCTCTGCAACAAAGTGAACAAAGGTATTTCTCCTCTTCGGAGCACAGCAGGAACTCTAGCTGTGTCAGTGTCAGACCAGAAAAGGAAAGAATCAGACAGAAACACTAAGCAGAGGACATCCTCAATAGTTTTCCCCTTGAAGTCTGGTCTATTCTGGAGACAGACACTGGTCTTTGATCTCTGCATAGCAGAGGTGGTAATGGATGGATGAATGGCAGCTCATGACCTCACTGAAATATATATATGTGCTACTGTCTGCTGCTTGATTGGATGAATGTAAATATTTGAGCGCAGCACTGCTGCCTGCTGGGAGGCCGAGCCCACGATCCTGCACCGTAAATTTGGGAGCCCTGTGAGCGAGAAGCCAAGGCTGGAACTGTGGTGAAGCAGAATCATGCTACACCCACACACCACTGTTACACTATCTGTTCACAGCCCCAGGAGGGCACAAGGCAGCGCTGGGGTGGAGGTGGGGGCTGGTCTTCCATTACAAGCCCACTCTGGGCACCGTGTTTGTAAAAGCTGGTGTAAAGCAAGGCAGGAGAGAAGAAACAAGCCGGAGCTCTGCAGGATAATAACATGAGCTATGCTGCAAGTGGAGGTGGTGAGGTGTAGACAAAATAGCCACCCCAGTGCTGTAGCTATCATTACACTCCACTGCTTTCACACACAGACACAGTCACAAAGACAGCACATACAGGCACGCATTAATGCCCACATGCACGCACATCTGGTTAGCAAGTCTGAGGCATCTGAAGGTGTCGGTTTCCTCTGACATCTAACAAACACTCGAAAAACGTTCCTTAAATTCCAAGAGCAGCATTACCCTGCAAAGCCAAAACACAGTCACGAGATATTTAGTCCATTAAGGCCAGAGATAAGGCTGCCACCTGTTCTGTATATTATCGTCCCGTAGGATAATTAGGAAAAAAAAGCACTGCCCCTTAATGTATTTTCATGCACACTCTCCTCTACTGCGAGGAGTAATGCAAGTTTATTGTAATGGTTCCACCCAAAGCCTGAGGGATCTGAACCCTTGTCCAAGAGCTCTGTTAAGCTAACTGGTGAGATGACTAGTTCGTCAAGTATAAAACCATCTGCATCGTTGGGCCAATAGAGCAAGCGCAAAAAAAGTTAAACAAAACTAAAACAAACAAAATGAAAAAACAGATTTAGTCACCTAAAGCCTCCAGCGACATGACCATCAGACAGTGAGGAACACGGGCTGACAGACAAATGGACGAGATAGACAAGACGGACGAGACAGTGTCTCACTGCAGCGATCTCGCAGGCTCAACTCCAGCTCGCAACCATTCACTGTATTTTAAAATAAATTGTGTTTTTTTTTTTATAAACTTGACACATTTGGAAGTCACTTGCGGTCCATTCAGAATGGGCCTGCGACTCACTTTCGGACAGCAACCCACCAGTTGGGAACCACTGAACTAGCCTAGCTTAGCAGAGCTGCAGTTACTATTACCAGCTACTTCTGACTTTGGTGGTTACACTATGTTTAAACTACTTAGTTATGTGTATTAAATTTTAAATTCATTTATTAAACATGTTCATTAGTTAAAATAGACGAGAGCTGAATACATGGTGTTTGTAGATACTGCGTATGTCCTTGTAGGGCTGAGCAATTAGAGTGCAGATTTTTATACGAGGCCAATGAGACGTGTTTCATGAGTGAAATGGATGCTGACTATTTAACTAAAATCTCTTTGTTTTTTTAAATCTGTTATTTGCTCATCATTTAGACCAGATTGATAATTTCTTTCTCTTCAGCATAACAATAAAGCTGAACTGCTGTGAACTTTGTGCCATGCTGACAAACCTCCACTAAAAGACCTGCTTCCTCATTTCTTCATCTTTAAGTAGCTTTGAGTAACCAGAGATCAAACAGTGTCCTCTGTCAGGCCATTAGGCAGACAGACGCGCCTGTGCTTGAACCCTGCTAAATGACTCTTGCAAGCTATGTGATTACAAAACACTTGTCACGCCTCTGTTATTCCACATAATCTGATTGTAAGGGAACCCTGCGACAGAGTGGATAGTGGATACACGCAGCTCGACTCAAATGAAACCCGCGTACATGTGAAGTGTTTGTGTGACCTGGGTATGATGTCCTTGGAGGGAGCTTTATTTGACTTGAGCTTGCTGGTGGGAGGCTGGGAGAGGTAGAGGTTGGCTTTGTGTTTTCAAATTCAATTGTCCACTATACAGTCAAAGAGCCCGAGCTTCCTGTGGTTTGCACTAATAAACCTAAACTTGGGTTACATCCAAGGCACAAAGGACTGCAAATGGTCAGGAAAAAACACAGTGATGTGGACTTGTAATAAGATTAAGGCCCCAAGAAGACCCTGCAAGACCTTAAGAAAGAGCCATAAGGTTCATTCTCCGAACTCTGTCCCTACACTCTGCTACGCTGAGATCTGGCCTGGTGGAAAAACAGCTTCTACGAAGAAACAGCGGATCTTCCAGGGCCTTCCAGACCTCCTTGTCTCTTCAAAGTCAGTGAAATTGAGGTCTTTAGACTTGGTGGTTTACAACAAATTCTCTGGTCCAACCCCAAAATCGAGATCAGCTTGGCAAAGAAAAATAAGCAGCGCAATTACAACACAGGGGCCAGATTATTTATACAAAATAATGAATTTGTTTCTATACATGCCAATCATCTCACCCAAAAGGGAGTTTATTAATGTGGATTTTTTTTCTTCGCTGTGAGCAGAAGCAAGCCTCTAGTCCATGAAAGTGTTTGAGGCATGTGGAAAGCTTACACCCATCCCATGTTGACACAGAGTGATTAGTTTATTATAGAAGCTGATGGCCTGAGTACATGGGTATTTGCTTCCATGTTGTAGCGGTAGCATGAGTGAGATCCGGCTTGGCGTCCTGACACACTGAATGACGACAGGGCTGCGGAATCTGAGAAGGAGAGGCGGCGTGTGGCCAGAGATGTGCCGCATGGGATGGGAGCACCGTGAACAAGGGGAATTATGGGTGTTGAGATGATGAATGAAGTTACTCATCCTTCCATTTTGTTTCTACTGGGCTGCAGTGACCCCGCCGCTGGTCTGTTTGCGGACCTTGTGCTTATTGCCACAGTAACCTGAGGCCGGGATGAAAGCAACCCCCGCTGTGAGGGGAGTTTTCTCTTCCAGGGTGAGGAGTCCCTGTCTCCTGCTTTCTTTAGGGCCTGTACACAGGGCGCTGTATTTTTGAAAATAACAAGAGTAGGTTACAATACAATCATTTAGGTTTAAATTAGATTGACAGAGTATCAAATATGAGGAAACTCAATTAGAGCTCTATTACTAGCTGAATTGACTTACATGAATTCCAGGCCAGAAGTTCACACCAAACAAGGATGGAGGTTTCCTGCTTACCCGAGGCCTGTTCTTATTAAGTTATGGTGGTCTGGTGTGATTGATGGGTACACACAGGCTTATAAAAGATGTAGGTGGGACTGTGTGGATAGAATCCACAGAAATTCCTGATCGGACTTCTTCTAAAGATGTTTTTACTCTGTTCATTTAACACTATGACCATTCAGGTAATCTCCTTTGCTGAAATATTATTTAATATAAAAATACCCCCAGGCCCACACAAGAAGGTTCAAGGATTGTCACAGTGATTCAAGGGAAGGGGGGCTGACTGACTTCTCTGTAACCCAAAGGACCTAAGGCCCACAGCAGGTCACACAGCTCAAAACAGATCAGAGTCCTGAAACGGGACGCTCCCGTTGCCTGATGAAATGTCAAAGGGTCTAAATGCAAACGGGTGCAACAATGTAAACACGGGGTTCCGCGTAATCAAAGTGTTTCCACCTGCAGTGACAGAGCCATCAGTTCTGCTGGTCATTACCTCACAGTCCTCTGGTGCTCGGAGGGTAACCTAAGAGAGGCCAGAGCTTGGCTTTGGCTGACTTTGGAGGAAGGAAAACGCAAGAGCGAAGGGGCATTTTCCTCTACCTCACCTCAGAACGTAAACACTGAGACAGTCTGCAGACCTACAGGTGCCTCAGAGTCTTTTGTCCAGGACAAGGAAGGTTGTATAGAGAGAAAGGAAAACTTGGTCATGTTTGTAAAGGTTCAACCTAAAGAGCTAAGGACCTTGAATTTTTGTCTTGTTTGTTTGTCTTGTGAACTCCCTTCTGCACCTCAGTGTCACCCAAGGGGTGGACGCAGCCCGTCTGACTGCCAGCCATTTTAAGGCCACCCTAAAGGGCATTTCGTTGGGCTTCCTCCACTGCAAGGGCACCCTAAAATCTCCAGCCCCAGCCCGACCCTAGCCTGACTGAATTGACTCAACTTGCCAGGGCCAGTCTGGTCCAGATGGGCTTGTAGACCTCTACCCTAAAGGGCACTTCATCAGGCTTTCTCCACTGGAAGGACACCCTAAAGTAGAGCCCTGCATGGGGCCAAAAAAACTCCAGCTGCAGCCCAGCCCTGGCCTGTGGTATTCAAGTCCTATCCCGATTGAATTGACTCAACTTGCCAGGGCCAGTTGGGTCCAGACGGGGTTGTAAACCGCTACCCTAGAGCAGTGGTTCCCAACTGGTGAGTCGTCCCGGGTCCATTGTGAATGAACAATAAGTGTCAAGTTTGTAAAGAAAAACAAAAACAGCACTTTATAGGGTGGAAAAAGCTCAGTCCCACGGGGTTTGGCTTAGGAACGAGGAGGTGGCAGGTTCAATCCCGCACAGACCAAGAATGGAGAGTAGACTGGCAGCTGGAGAGGTGCCAGTTTGACTCCTGAGCACTATTAGGTGGCCTTTAGCAAAGCACCAAACCCCAAACTGCTCCAGGGGCTCACTCCTGGAGGCCTCACCAGCCCCCATCCCCCGAGTCCACCAGCTGTGTCACCAAGCCCCATCACCTCCTCATTATCACAAGGCTGACCTTATGGTGAACGTATTACTTCCTCACTTCAATACGTAGTTCAGGTGGATGTGGCAGAGGATGATCTTTCCAATCATCCTCTCACCCTCCTCTTTTCTCTTATAAGCCAGCATGGCAAAACAATTACCTGATAGCAAACCGGCAATGAGCATGACAAAGTGAGTGACGTCTGGGAACCCAACACCTTATGAAACGATGCCCGACGTCTCGTAACATTTTTATACATGACAGCATGACTGCTCTCCAGAGGGGCTCGTCTGAGCTCTAATCCATACAGCTCGCCGCAGCGACAGGCAGAGGAGGAGCAGGGAGACAAGACTGTGTTAATGAGAGCCAGATCTGCTCTGTAAGCTTTGCGCCTGGCTGCATGCTCAGACACAGACAGCAAGACAGAAAGCAGTCCATCAAGCTGGAACTGCAGAGCAGCACACAGGCTTCTGAGGCAACAAGGTCGGGCAGGACATGAAGGCTCTGGGAGTTTGGCATGTTACTAAGTCTGGATTTGCAAATGAGTGTTTAGTCTCACCCTTCATTTTTACAACAGCACAACTTCCTTGCAGCTTTTTGTTGTTGCTGTGCTGCAAGGCATTGTCACTAATCTGAAAGACCATAGGGCTCTGTGTTCAGTTTGTCAGTGAATAATTCTTAGCTGCCATGAAACACATCTGTGGGTGACCTGGTCTGCTGAAATATATATATATATATATATCAACAACTGTTGGATGGATTGTCATTAAGTTTTTAATTAACATTCCTCACGGGATGAATTTAAGTATCGGGTGATCCCTTAATTTCATGTAACGCCATCATCAGGTCAAAATATTATGTTGTCCAACACTTTGGTTCAAATACTTGCAAAACTATTGACATTTCCATCAGAGACGTCTCTGCTACCCACTTGAGGACGGGCAGCCCAGCTTTTAGACCTTCTCCAGAGAGGGTCCACCTCTGGCGCAGCTTGGCGTGGCATGGCGCGTCTTAAAGGACAATGGAAACGCAATTTGGCGCTACATGGCTTTACTTAGAAGAATGACAATGCCCCCCCGCAAACCCCTAACAGGATAAGCAGTTATGGAAAATGTATGAATGAAGAAATACATGTTGTTCTCATAATGCTTACATTTGCAATCCCCGCGATGGGACACCCAGGGAGGGAACAATATGCTACCTCTGTGAAACAAGGTGTGATTGAACTTATTTCTCTCATTTAGAGCGATGACATGCTGAGGTATGACAAACCATTCATAAAAAGAACTCTCAATTATTTTGACAGTGCTAAAGTAGAGCTAAATGATGAGGTGAATAAATGATTGACAAAAAATGAATTGCAACAAAACATAAAACTGTTAAATTATTCAAGTAATTTATCATTTAAGAAAAAAATTTCAAGCTTCTCAAATGCAAAAATTTCCTTTTCTTCTCTGTTTACAACTTGATTGTAAATGAGTATCTTTGGGTTAGAGAGAGTTGGTTGGACAAAACAAGTCATTTGAAGACGTCGCCTTGGGCTGTTGGAATTTATTTTCATATTTTTCACAATTTTTTTCCAGACATCTTATACAGGTTGTCTACAGGTATCAGATACTTGTTTTAAACCAAGTTTAAGACCAAAAGGTTAATCTACATCTTGCCAACAGGTAAGTTCAAGTAAAAAGTAAAACCTCTGTATTAGTTCCAAAGACTTGTAACATCACAAATGTGGACCTCATTTTGACTGAAAGAAATTAAAAGGTGGAAAATTTAAGCGAAATGAGATAAAACGTTTGCAGCAATCATCACCTCACAAATTTAAATTTAAGACTACTTAACGACCTTTAAGGCCCTTATATTTATGACACTGAATTGAAGACATTGTATGCCTTTTTAAAAACCTGCAGACATTTATAGACAAAAAATAAATCAACAACTGATAGAAAATGATTTTGTTGCTGCCCTATTAGTGGTCAGTTCTGTTAGATAACATTTCTGACATTGCTTGTGCACCAAAAAGAGGCATTGCTCAGTTTTTAAAGGGCAGTGACTGTATATTTTGAAGGCTACTACACGCTGCCCTACTTCTCATGATGTGGCTGTGAAAGAATGTGAATCAACCAGCTTTATAACTTATTCTCAGAAAATATCGAACCTGTCAGCTCAGCCGTTGGAGCAGCTGATGTTTTTCCAGTGTAGGCATGAGGAAACAGCAGTGCTGCCGCTCAGCACATGGTTGGACCACATGAAGGCATTATTACGCCGTGTGCCTCCATTGTTGTTTGACTGAGACATATTTCCAGACGGCTGCCTGGACTGTGGCAGGAGATGAGGGATACGCTACAAGGGAAGAGTCCCTCGCTCTCGCTGCCAGCTCTGACCCTTTCATAATCGCCCAGGAATTATGCACATCCCAGTTAAAGCACTGGTAGAGTGAGTTATGGCTGTGGTGGTGTTTCCTGAGAAGTCTGCCAAAAAGATGATTTAGGTAGATCACACGTCTGGGGTCTGAGGGCTCCTCGGACACTGTTTAAACACAGGTCTTTATTCTGAGGACAGAGGAATGTGAAGGGTGCGGAGTGAAAAACCCGTCACCTAACAGCGACATTTCCAACATGGCAACCACCACAGCAAAGTTAATGACAGCCAATTACTAAAAAAATACTTATCCTTGGCTTTTGGAGTAACAGATGTTTCAGCTTGGAGCTGCATTAAAACCAAAATATTCACTTGTGTTTGCTTAAAAAAGAATTTTATTTAGTTTAATACACAGGGCGGTTTGTAGTGAAATATGTTTACATTCAGCTTTACAATTCATACAGGAATTCTCCCACCAAATTCCTAAAATACACACAATTTACAAGGTTTCAACATATTTCTAAGGACAAAAAAGACAGCTATACCAGTTAAATAAGTAAAAGCCTACTTCCTTTTTGTTTTGTTATACCATTAAATTCAAATGGTACGCAACCTTTTATATTCAAGCTAAATATAAGTTAAAGTGTTTATAGTAAACAGCCTCTGGAGGACGTTCACTGGACAAACAAATACAAATAAATGGCACGCAGAGTTTCCCATGCAATTAAAAACAGATTAAAAAACAACTTGTGATAAGACATGCTTGCATCCATGTCATTTTCACCGTCCCTGTTAGAAGATCAATCTCTCAGAACTACATTTCCCAGAATTTCCCGGAGCACACACCAGCACTCGAATACGACAAACATGGTCAGAGGTCAGGGGTCAGGGGTACAGTACATTTATAACTGCGCCTCGGATACAAATACAGAGATAGGAGTACTGTGAAATCCATTAGCAGTGTGGAGCACACAGCTTTTGCTTTGATTTTCCAAATTCAGTGGAAACACCCTTATGACTCACTGCCCCGTCTAATATTGAACACTTTTCCTTTGTCTCTGTCCAGTCAAAGGGATCTATATGAAAAACCATAGTAGTGTTATTACTGATATTATCTGTCTGAGTGAGGGAGTGCCAGTAGGTCGCACTCCATTAAAGCAACTCGTTACAACAAAAGGCGTGCAATTTTAAGAGGTTCCCTCTTCTTCGGCACCCAGTGGAAAGCTCGCTGGTGCCAATCTCTTTGATTTATGCGCTCTTCAAAAAAACACCAAAAGTTTGAAGTCCAAGTCAATAAAAGTAGTAAAACGTCATTCCAGACGGTTGGTAACTCTATTATATTCTGAAGAAATGAGGCAGTTGTGTGGACAACAGAGACACATGATCCAAGCTTCAGACGGAGAGTGGTGAGATGGGATACAAGATGGCTTGGCTTGATAAGCTTCTCCATAAGCAGCATAATGTTCAGAGAGTCTGCGGGCAGGATCGGGACCAAGCACGGGACAGCGCAGGGGAAAGACAAACACTGGAGAAAAAGTCGGCCCTGCACTGATACAGATGTGCTCACTAAGGCAAGGTGCTCCGAGGACAATAAGCATGCTGGAGACGAGAGGGAACCCTTGGTCAAAACTTTCCGTTCTCATTATCATACCTCAGACATTTAGCCACATGCCTGACAAACTTTGGTTTACACTTTTGGACTCGTTTCACTGCACTGCTTTGATTAAATCACACGTATGAAATGAGAATGGTTAATATTTGGACCAAGGACCCCAAACTGCAGAAAACTTTAAACTCGAAACAGAGGAGAGAAAAACTCACTCAAATTCCATTAAGAGGAAGGCTGAGCTGCGTTTGCATTTTAGCGCAGCATTGTTATTAGAAAGTGTGCAAAAAGTTGTGTCTGTGTGAACACAGGTAGTGTATGTGTGTGTATGTGTATGTATGTGTGCGTGTGCGTGTGTGGACGGTCAACCCTTACAGCTCAGCGGAGGGGACAGTTGGACCTCGCCTTCATGTCTGAGGGGGGAGCTCAGCTCAGGACAGCACACAGTGGGAGGGGGGGCGGGCTGTTCTTTCAAGTGTGTTTGTGTGTATGCTTGTGTGGCACTGTGTGTGGTACTCACATGTATGTTTGAACACGTGTGTGTGTGTGCAAATGTATTTGTGTATGCGTGTGTCGTCTAGACCAGGGAGCAGTAGCCGCCGCAGCTTCCGCCTCCCGCGTCTTCGTCGGTGAGCTGGACTCCTCGGCCGTGGTTCTCGCTCTGCCATAAGCCGGGCGTCTGGATGATCTTCTCCACCAGCTCCTCAAACGCACACTGAACACCGTCCCTGGTTTTAGCACTCGCCTCTGGAAGGACAGAGTGAGGAGGGGAAAATAAGGGAGGAGAAAAAAAGAGGAGTGACGGGACAAAAACAAACACAGAGGAGAGGAGAGGAAAAACAAGAGAGGAGAAAAATGAAGTGGATTAAAAGAGAAGGAGGAAAAGAAGATGAGATACAGATACAACAACTGGTAACGTCTGCATCTTGATGTCATCATGTGCCGGAGTGAAAGGGCGAGTGGTGGAAAATGTCTCCACAATAACTGTCAGTCCCCGGACGCTAATAGTGAACCTTAGGAGGTCATTAGGGGATATCGTCGACTACGGCTTCACAACATGATGAAACCCAGAAACATTATGAAACAGTAATAATCATAGGATAAAGAAATCAGTGACATTAAAAAAGCCAAATTGGAGTTAACATACTGGGAAAGATTAGGGTGAATTCTTTCCATTTCAACAAACATTTTTAAAATAATTCTTCAGCACTCGATGACAGTAAAAACTAGCACAAGTCACTTTGACTTTTTCCAGTGGTCCTTTACTGACAAATGTGAAAAACAAAAGCACGGGGAAAACAACAGAGTGCGTGGAAGATGATATATGACGCCTGTTTTATTAATAGAACTATGCGAGCATTCCTCAGCAAGCATGATAGTTATTTCAAAAGCTGTTTCCCCCCGTGTAGTAGTCTGCTGTAACTCATGCCCAGCAGGTCTTTGCGGAGAAGGGAATCCTCCTGACTTACCTATAAAAAGCATGGAATGTTTTCTTGCAAACTTCAGCCCTTCGGCCCTGTCTAGCTCGTGGTTTTCCTAAAACAAAAGAGAGGTAATGGCTTATTTGAGGTCTGCCGGGGCGGAGCTGTCAGCTACTGTGGTCGTCACGGGGCAGAGAGGAAAAGTGATTTTCACAGACAAAGAACAGGACACAATAAATTCATAATGCTCTACTTAGTGGGCATTTTTATCCCCACTGACTGATTCTGGTATCCTGGTGAAGAAGCCACTGCCAAAAATATGAAAGTGGGTCTGCCACGGTCGTTTAGTTCTGTAATTTGTCAACTGGCTGTAAGCTGAGTTTTATTCTTAAAGATACTTATTTTTGGCGATTTATTTTCCTCTTTGGTGAAAATGTGTTTGTGCAGAGTTACTGTATATTCCTGTTTTATCTACAGATCTGTAACATCAGACAAAAAGTGCATAATAAGACCATTAAAAAATAACAAATTAAACAATGTTAATGTGCTGCTCCTTTTTAATCAAACAGCCTCGTAAACCTGAGTGAGAACACATTTAATACATCACCACAAACACTCACCTTATCGATTTTATTCCCCACGAGCATTTTCACCAGGTCGTTCCTCGTGCAGTACGTCTCGAGCTCGTTGAGCCAGTTGTCGAGCTTGGCAAACGTTTCCCGTCGTGTGACATCGTACACTGTGCAAAGCCAAATGAAGGAGACATGCTCAGGATGAAGACAAACACATACACTGGTTCTGAGTAAGACTACAGGAAAGGCTTCGGGAATTTTCCATCTCTGAATCAATGATGGTACAAAAGGTTAATTTCGCAGCATTGGAATAATTAAATCAGTGTAATCATGGCACTGTTTTGCATTACTAACAGTTTAATGTACACATACAAGACAAGACAATCAAATCAGTGTTTTCAAGAGTGATTAAGTCCAACAGAACATATCTGATTACTTATATAAATAAAAAACAGACCTGATGACACTTCTAATAATTCTGAGGTGTTTAAAAAGGTAACAATACAACAAATTAAATAACTACAATAAAGTGTTATCCAACTAAAAACACATGGCTGATAAAACCAAAGGGCTTCAAGGCTTCTGATAGTGTCACACAGGGAGCTCTCATAATCCCAGTGCTATAGCACGGCGCCTTGTGTTTCTATATATCATTAGAGTGGTCAAAAACCATAAGCTGCAGAGGAAGTCTGTTTTAAAGGTTTAACTTAGTTCCTGTGTGTGTGTGTGTGTGTGTGTGTGTGTGTGTGTGTGTGTGTGTATACATGCTGTACATGCATGTCCATATGAGTCTGACTTAAGGGTATAAACTAACTACCAGAGAAAGAGAGGCAAGAAGAGTGTGTGCATGTGTGTGTGGGTCACAGGATGAAAAGCCATCACTCTTTTTACAACCAGGGGCCTGACTCTGAAGTGAAGAAGGGCACACACACACACAGACACATACACACACACACACACACACACACACACACACACACACACACACACACAGGTGCTTGAGTCATGATAGCGTCAACAGCTTGGCTTACCCAGGATGACTCCCTGAGCACCGCGGTAGTAACTAGGCGTCAGGGTTCGGAAGCGCTCCTGTCCTGCAGTGTCCTGCAAAACACAAGCGGCTCAGCACTACTGGACACACTCGCAGGGAAAACTGGAGGCTCAGACAGAAGGAAAACCGGCGCAGACGGACATAAACAACAAGTCTGACTCCTCTGTGTCCCTCAACCAGCATGTAGGAGGAAATCGGTGTTACGTAAGCGCCATCTTGTGGCCACTTGATGGAACAGGCAGAGTGGAGTCGTGGAGGAGTTTGATAGTTTATCTCTGCACTGACAGACGGAGAGGAGCCACGTTTTTGTTTCATGAGTGTTACCGAGAGGCCAAGTGAAATGATGAATACAATTTCCAAGTTTAAATCATGTGTGTCTGTGTTAACTGATCATTTATCTCATGGTATTTGCCAAATATATATTTTTTTAAAAAGTCAGTATCACTTTTCACTTCCTGTAGAACAGTTTTAAATGTTCAGTGACACATCCTGCACTCGAGTCTTTACAAAAGTTCACCTTCATATGTGACTTTGGGCGACTAGCGAGCAACACAGGTTGTAGCAGCTAACAGAGCAAAATAAAGAGAGATGTGTGTCTGGATATAAGTGGGTTAAACCTTTGTTTTCATAACCAAAACAATGTAGCAGTCCTCATCCTCCTCCTGATCTTACAGCGAGGACGGTGTGTGTGAAGCCAACAGTTCATTACAGCTTCTGAACTCTAAGCTCGCCCACTTTTTATCGGTCCAATCAACTGCAAAAGATTTGATTTAAATCCCTCTTGTGACTGTAAACTGCTCAAATATCAAATTTCCCTCAGAAATATGTCACAGCACCGAGTCTAAAGACGCTCTAACTTCCATTTCCCTGGGATGTAACGAGAGTGAACAAACAGTGAACAGTGTGTGTCACTTACCCATATCGCCAGCTTTGCCTTGTTCCCGTCCACGGTGATGGTCTTCACTTTGAAGTCGACACCTAGCAAATGAAATGCAAGTCAATCACACATGCTGTCATGTAAGGGAGGGTGATATTGCCGTAAAATATCATCACAATATTTCAGGGTATTTTTCCATTAACAATATTCTTGACTATATGACAAATAAATTAAAAAATATATATTTTATTATTGATTTAAGAAAACAGTATTGCAACAAAATAAGTCATACAGTTTCACAGTTTGCTTTCAAATATGATCTCTCATTTCTTTAGTTTGTGAACAACAACAGTAACTCAGAGTGAGATTCAGATTCTGTTACAATATTAATAGTACGACAAAATAAAATCTACCACAAATTACACATTTAAACACCTCCAAAATACAAAAATGTCCCCTGGGATCTATATATATATATATATAAATCAACAGGTGATTTCCTTCTTTTAGTAAAATCCTAAATGATTGTTTTTTTTCCACCTGGACCTTTATGCTCTGCCATTTCTCCTCTAATCATCACACTGTAACCTGTGACAGGCTGTTATGATACCACAACTATCACACATTCGCATATGGAGTTTTGTGTCGAGCCGTGAGCGTCACGTGTTGCCGTGGGTAACAGTATGATGAAGTGAGAATATCGCGGGTATCACAATATGAATTTTTTATATGATATTAAAAAATATACAGGTATTATCGTGACATGATGATATGTCATTATGACCTCATCCTGCATCAGCTGATATGACTCTGACAGGCTTTACTGCCTACAACATTACATCACAGCGACAGATTATAATTATCGGTGATGAACTGTCGAATCATACACATCATACATCGTCTCCGAACTTCTGCTAACCTCAGCTTTAAGACTCGCATTATGCCCACTGCATGTCCTGTGTATGTTCAGATACCCACTACATAGGGA
Source organism: Epinephelus awoara (assembly GCA_035609425.1). Classification (NCBI taxonomy): domain Eukaryota; kingdom Metazoa; phylum Chordata; class Actinopteri; order Perciformes; family Serranidae; genus Epinephelus; species Epinephelus awoara. Next base: position 6,549,732 of record CM069314.1, read on the forward strand.
TGGTGTTTGGTTTAATATCCTAAACTGAAACAAATCTGTATTAAACAATAAAAATCCACCGCCTATGCACGGGCTCAGAGAACCATGATTCACCTCTGAAGTTTCAACCAGGTCCAAAAGAACCAGACATTTACATGAACGTAACGATGTTGTCCCCCTACCCCGCAACAAGTAAATCTCCTCTATTGCCTTTGTGCAGTGTCTCAGTGAGCGGAGCGTACAGTGTCTGGATGACATATCCACTGACAGATTTACCAGGGAAATGTACACTTGTGTTGGGCTTGTTTTTACATCTGGGGCTAGGGAGGGGAATTCAGTCCTGAGCCAGAACAGAGGAGGAGAAAAGGGACATTAAGACAGGCCGAGGATATACGACGTACAGTGTGGGTGCCACACACACAAATATACAGTCTGTTCACACAGTCAATCACAACAGCTAGCTCTTCCTCCAGTCCAGCAGGGTTGCTCAAATCCCGCTGCCAGATGCATGTGGAGATGAGTTTACGCTAAACATTTCCCTGAACCTGGACGAGTCTCTCCTGCTTTCATCCAGCACAAAGTCAGACGGGCCTTTTCCAGAGAACATACAATAACGCATCTGTTTGTGATATCACAACACAACAAGATGCCACTACAGCTGGAGTCAACTGGGCTGATCTGACCTCAGAACAGCCCTTTGTTGTATGATATAACACTGAGAGCATCACAACACATGCAGCTGTCAGCAGGCGATAGATTTATGAATGAGAGTAACGTGACAGACGGCGTGCTAACCTGTCTGCCGAGAAACTGTAACCTCATTAAAAGCGAAAGATGACGCAAGTGTTGCAATGATTCACTCCCGCCTATTTAATACCATTAATACACTGTGTGCTAATGTGACAATGTTCTGAGAAACCTATTATCACTGGGAGAAATACCTCATCTGAACTGCTTTAGGTGGCAGGGATGAAAATACTGTAGATTAATTGAGATCAAGTGACGCCAGATTAAATGTGATTCCTGTCTGAATGAGGGAACTCGAGTCAATGAAGGAGGCTTAACTCCAATAAAGACATCTGTTTGGCAAAGAGTCGCAGCTGGCCAAGTCAAACAGCAGAGATCCATGCCTTAACCTTGGAAAAAAAACATTTAACTGTTTCAACCTCTCCTGGAATCTGTGTTCGAGTCGGTTTAACAAAGACGGCATTGTGAGCTACGAGCGCTTCAAGAAAATCAAAATAGTTATGGTGCAAAATAAATCTTGACATGTTGAATGCTTTAATAAACATAAACCTCAAGGCCACCAGAAAATGTAGCAGGCGTGTCCTCGGTTTATCAAATGATTTATACCGTTAAAAAGATGATATCATTCGCAGATCCATCAGTATTTTGTAAAAACATCCACTTTGGAAAAAAACAAAAACGTACCACTAAGATCACAATTTCACTGGATAAGATGGATCGTCTGGTCTTCTGCAGGAGTTTTTTCCAAACTCCTCATTAAGTTTGAAATAAATCAAAGAGCTTCGTGGCTGTGCGGGTGTGTGGTATCGTGGTAGCTTTTACTTACAGCTCGCCAAGTACTCATACCTTCTTACAGCAAATCTAACAGGCCAAATGTCTGTGCTGTGACCTCAGCTTCACTTTGATTCCAGTATAAGAAAAAAATCTTTGACTTTCAATTTCTGATTTAAATTATTTGCAATAAATACTGGGTGTGTAACTGACACAAGAAGCGAGCGTGGTGATTGAGCTAATTCTAGTCCTGGAGCAGATTACAAGGGTTCTGTCATTTTGTGGATTGTTGTGCAGTACATGATCTGCCAGCAGCTTCACCCGAGCCTACAGATGACCAAGAGGCAGACTGGAGAACAGTTTGTCTATTTTACTGAATGTGGTAGCCTTTGTTGTCGACGGCAAGGCTGAACCATTAACTGAATTCAAATCTGCTAAACAATCGAACCCACCAGAGGATCAGAAACACCTGCTCCTGTGGGCTTTACATGCACACAAATAATGGACGTAGCTTCCATGACGTCACACATTGGTTTGTGAACTCTCATTCTTGTTTTTTGGAGCCAGAAGTGACCATATTTGGACACTATCAGCAGACAGCCTGTCACTCAAAGCTGCCTGCCCTTAATTCTGCATAACTTGGAGCCTTTATAAAATGCAAACGGGTGAGTTATACAAAAATTCATCCCCCTTATGGTTGTCAAGACTGCTGAAATTAGCTTTAAAGACCAAAACCATATTTGTACCAGGCTGTAAACACATTCACTTCTGATGTATATTTGGGTATTTTACCATGGGGGTCTACGGGATTGACTAGCTTCCTGAGCCAACCTTTAGTAGCCTTTTGAAGAACTTTTTTTGGCACTTTGTGTTGGCCTCACTTATCAGCTCTGAAAGTTGCCACTTGGTGCAAACAAACTGCTCCATGTGACATATGGGAATGAGAGTAGATGAAGAAATGCCACATCACAAGGTTTAATGCTAGTACGGTGTGAAAATGGCCAAGCCCGGGTTTAAGTGCAGTCCACATATTTATGTGTTATATTGTTGAAAGAGTTGGGTAATGTGTGCGTAGCGAGTGAGGGTGGATGTGCTCAAAGCAAACAGGTGTTGACGATCAGACCCAACAACAAGTTAGTGGTAATAAGTTTGTCCAATGAATGCTGCAGCTCATCAAGACTAAGGTCAGGTTTACACATAAACGATCCACTGAAAACTGGATCGTTTCTCAATTTTGTTTTGAAAAAAGTTCTGCGTTCAGACGTTTTGATAACAATCACCTTGCACAGGGATCCACAAAGATGACCAAAAACGCTGTAGTACACATGCCAGGCCAGTAGTTAGCAGTGTGACTCTGTAATGAAACAACATGCGCCAGTGCACATGCGCCTCCTTCTACAGATCATGTATAAGCACGTTTGTCAGGAAAGACGATAAGGTGGAGTTGCTACAGCAAATCTTGATAAATTCAACAGGGTGAGCAGCACAAACAGAGCACAGGAGTCCGCCAACGTTGTTGTGATGGTCGACTTCCTCGCGCATGCCAAGTGACTGGAACCAGAGTTTATATGACTTTTTTCCAAAAAATTGCACTCTGGAACCCATTTAAAAAACGTTGGCACCCAAAATGCAGCTGTCGTGTAAACAATCTTTCAAAACACGACTAAATTTTACCGTTTTCAGTTGAAATCACTGGCACATAAACAGGACCTAGAGGTGTTTTCACACTTGATCCTTTTCAGCCCTCAAAACAGACTCAGAGTGAAGACTCTCCTTTTTTTTTTTACGCATATGTGAACACTGCATGAGAACTCAGACCCCTCTGAAGCAAACTGTACTCAATGGTCTGAACCTGAAAGTGAGGTTCACTTCACATTTGCAGTGCGGTTTACTTAACCTGTGCCTTGTGAACACAAAGCGCTCCAGGTTCACTTTGCTCTCTGTCATGTATTTAGCCCACTAGATCACATGCTGTTGCACTGGAACGCTTGAAAAAACAGACAAAACCAAGTCGGCCTGAACGCTTGCGAGGACGCAGGACGAGGCGTAGTTTGGTCCACGGAAGATACTGCATGTCTCCAGATGTGGAATGTAGAGTACATCAAATAGCAACAGTCCCTTTTCTGTTGGTGCACTTTAAGAGGAAGAATTTGGTTTGTGTTCTGCTTCCCAACGGCTGGCTATAGTGCAGGAGGGTCAGCCCTGAAGTGAGCATCAGCGTCCTGACCACAGTCTGGAGGCTGATGCAGCAACAGTAAACAACATGTTTACAACGAGGATTCGAGTTATGTAAATATTTGAGCAGCACAGCCGTAGTCAGTGTGCACTTTAGTTTGTGTGATTTAACACAGAACTGTTACTGACAGGAGATCAGTCAGATTCATGTTTATAATTCAATAACAATATCAGTAATTCAGATAAGGAGGAAGATTAGAAACCAGTTGTAATATCAGTCTAACAAAGACAACCACTATTAGATTATTTTCCCTTATCGTTCAGCCCGGCGGTCATTTACAGTTCTTAAAAAAACTCCAGACAGTTTACTGGCCAGCACAAATATTCTGACAGACCTAACGAGCATTCTCTGCCAATTAATGGCACTGGCATTTAGTGTGCAGACAGACTGCTGTAATATTAACAGAGCTCCAGGGATATTCTGACCTATTATTGTTTACTAAATTTACAAGGTACTATGTTAAATATACTTTTAAATTAAAATACACTCCTTTGACACTTTATTAGATACACCTATACGATCTAATGTAACCCAGTACAACACCTCGGCCACATATTCTCCCCTTATGAAGCAGTTTTTGTTGAGACTTTCAGAGAGGTGTTACTTTAACCGTGTGTTATTACTGTAATTATTGGTGGTGTTGTGCTGGCCTGCATTATACTGAAATGTCTTTCTCATGATCTTCGCCCCTCGTGTTTGTAAATGGGGTGAGCTAACATTAGAAACACCTCTCAGTGTGATGCAGCCGAGTTCATAACTACTGCAAACTTTAATAATAGCATACAGTGTCAATCAAAAATGAACATTAATATCTTTTTAAAGGTGAAATGTATGGCTGAGCTGTTATATCAGAGCTTTACCTGAGGTGTACTAAATAAATAATAAAATCATGGGGGGGAACATGCACTCACTGTATGTTTATATGTATTTCTATCTATCAGATGCACTTACAGTGGCCCTTACCATGTACACACTTTGTCCATTCTTATATATGATTATTAATCTATGAGTTGATAAGTTAACGACCACACTACCCATTTGCCAGTGTCCTTCATGAGTAAGCAACATGCGTTACTCATAATTATTTCTGTGTAAATTATAAATTCTGTTTGTCCTTAACTGCTTTCTTATCACACAGAAAGTGTTTCAGCAGCTGGAGGCGGCTTTGTGTAATTGTTTTTCTAACAATGAAGCTTTTTGCTGGCAGTTTTTGCGTTCCGATGCGCCTCACGTTTCTGTGCTCTAGGCACCTAACATTTTTGCTGGAGCACTCTGAACTCCTAAAGTTGAAAGAACTTTAACTCAAAGCCAAGAAGCCTCCCACATCATCTCTTTTTTCTTCATCTTTTTTTCCCCATTGTCCAAATGGATGACTTGAGAGGCGGGCCTTTTGTGGTGGTCACGACAAGTTTAAAGTTGGTAAACAATGGAGAAGAAACTGGTGGTAGCAGTTGCTGGATACCCAGAGCTATACGATCCGACAATAGACAGCAGGTTGTCAAACTGCCCCCGAGTCATCCTAAAATATGTCTGAAACGTCCATCATGGAGGAGAAGCTCCTGGACCAACTGGTGGTACTCAGAAGGCAGGCATCCTGTTGGATGATATCTTAAACACTCAGCAACTCACACAAAGACTAATTAATAAGAAGAGGAAAAATATCTATTTTTGATTTCAGGATGAACTGTCCCTTTAAAGTTTGTGGCACTTTGCTGCAAGTCACCCCCCCCCCCCCCCCCCCCCCTTTCAAAACTGACCTGTCCTGTCCAGTAAAGACAAAATGCCCTAAAAAATATCTTTACAAAAAAAGTTTGTGGCTCATACTGACTCGACTGATAACAGTCTTGCAGTTGCCACCGTCTGATGCACAAAACCTTACCTTCACTGTCTCATTACCTGACCTCATGTGCTACTCACCTATTGTTGCCGCTTGCTCTGGGTCAAATGTGTCATCTGTGAATCTCAGGAGGAGGCTGTTGAGAGGAAGAAGGAAACAATTACATTAAGACTTATTATGAATCACTGCCAAACATATCAGAATGGCCTTTATTTCAGTAATGCTATTCCACACAGATTGAGCAGGCTTTTGATGTGGCATCAGATTCCCATTTGCTTGGTTCACATTACCTGTCCTGTGGCACCAGACTTATTGAATTCTGTATCTCTATCTCTTCATATTGATCACTCTGTCCTTCACTTGTATTACGTATACAAGATGATGTCACAGTTAGATTGCAGTCAGGAGGACAGAGTTCATTTCTTAACTATGACTAATCAAGTGCAAAGGCCTTAATCACAGCGCTGATGACGGGGATAAGCTCACTCCTCTCCCTTGACCCAGGCATAATTGTCTTATTATTCCTCATGGGCCATCAGGAGGGATGCTGGAGCAATGAGTGTTTGTTTGAGGTCCATGCAGCCGATGAGCTGCGCTCCGAGACAGCCAAGTATGAAATGTGCTCTGTGTAGGTCATTTGTTCAGGTAAAATGAAACTTGTGTATTCCCTGCCAGGCAGACATCTCCCCGATGATTTAAGAGCTTCTACGGATTGCGGGGAAACAAATTAAATATCTGTGCGCTGTTCAAAAATCAGTCCAGTCAGTGTGCCTACTTGACAATAGCACAACTGGCCCAGGATAATTCAAGTGATGACATTTGAAACTAATCACAGCCTGAATTTGTTTATTGTATTAAGCAAAAGCCTATTTAATAATAATACAAAATTGCATTCTGGAAACAACGCCTTTGGCCTGGATGATGCACAGCGGAGAGCACAGCTCGCCACAAAACTCTTCTGTTTTCTGGAAATATAAGCAAACCTAGCTCTATGTTATGGTGTTGGCATGAACTGAGTCTCTTCTCTGTGTTCAGTCGATGCAGAGCTGCCATCACAGTAAGCAAACTCGCAGCACTGCTGGAGAAAATGTGAAAGCAAATTTCTATCGTTTAACTAAAACAGGCACGCACCCAGGACTGAAATTACAGCTGTGTGGTGTAATCAGAAGATGATCTACAGGGGATCAATAAAAGAAAGTGAGTGTAGGAAGAAAGAAGTGACGAAACACTGTGGAAACATTGCTGCACACATTCTGGGATGTAAAGCACACGTATTAGGTCAAACATTTGAGCTTGCTTACAACCTTCTGGGCTAACACAAGATGAAAGGTATTCTCAAATCCCTTTTTGATCATGATGAAGATCCTAGTTTTGTGATTACAACATAAACTCCTTACACCCTTTGTGGTTCATGTTACGCTTTATTACTTTGAGAACCGGAGGCTTGGTCATCAGTGCAGCGAAAGATGATTTTTTTTTTTTGTTATTTGGCCAGACAGTTCACTTGTCAGAGGGCTTACAGTAAAGCTCTGGGCAGCTCATTACCCATGTACCGTGCTACGACCATGGAAGGCACGCTGTACTCGATACCATCGTTTGCAATGTGATGGTTGATGGCTCAGGCTGGCTATCAGGATTCTTTCACGCAGTCTGGACCACAGTCTCGGAGACCAGCGGACCTGACCAGGCGCTCTGTTGGCACACTGCATGATGTAAACTGCCAGAGCGAAGTTGGTAAAAACATTATGCTCTGCTTTGGATATTAGGCTGATTTGTGGTTGCTAACAAGGACCACTGATTACCACATAATGGCAAAGGCAACTGTGTGGTGAGAGCTGTACAGGCTTTAAGTCCCTCTGGAGAGGCCAAGCTTGCTCAACCATGACCCTTTACATTAAGATATTTAACATAGACATGTGTTTAATTTATAATGATGTGTGAAGCACTTGATTTTGGACAGATACAGAAATTGACATTAAAAAACTAGGGATAGTTCATACATAGCCAGTGCAGTTACCCACAATATAACAGACTGTTGCTGCTCCCCATTAATTAAATCCTCTAACACACAGTTGGCTTGTGTAAGTGTGTGTCCTGCGACAGTAAAGACATGAAGACGGTGATGAAAGGTGGTCTGGATTGCAACATCTCCAACCAACTGTGTCAGACATGAACAAAGATGATGTCACAGTTAAAGCTAATGTCAGCTAGCTCATGCTAGCCGGGCAGCCACTAAACCACAAGCCTTATTTTATTTAATAACAGCAATGTGAGCTGTTTTCTTACATTAAATAAGAGACAACAAAAGCCGAGTCGTCTCCGTAATAGAAAAAAAACCCCGCACCATCTTTAAACCTCACACTATCTGGTTTGCTGCTAAGCTAACGCTAGCTAACGTTAGCATCGAGCCACGACTTCAGTTTCTTGTAGATAACTACATCTTACCTGGACTTCCCAACACCGCTTTCTCCTATTATCAATATTTTCAGCGTCGTCAGTGTGTCGTCCTCCATGTTGTTTTAACGTTGAGCGGTGTTAATGTCGACAAAAGGCTAAAACAGCCGGTTTAAAACGACGCTCCTGAGTAACTTGCGCCCCTGTTTACAGCTCGCTGTGCAGATAGTTTGACAGCGTCTTGGTGAGAAGCCTCACTCCAACCGTTTCCGGTATGACTTTTGGGCACTTCCGCTTTGTGTGAGAGCATCAGATGACCTTACCTCCATGACGACATGACGAAGCAGATGCTGTTGTAACACATGTGTCATAAGATTTAAGATGTCGGCAAAGTTATTTGTATAAAAATAACTAAAATGTGCATTTTAATTTGTAATAGGATCAAACTGGAATCAAATTCAATTCAATTAATTTCAATTAAATTTCAGTTCAATTGATTCTCAATATGCATTTTATTATTTTCAGATTCCCATTAATTTTGGTTGTTTCTGTTCTAAACATTTTTTATAAATACTGTGAGTAAAATTCATGTTTTTTTTTTTTAAATATATATTTCTATTATTATACAGTTTGTCCATAATACTAAATACTTTATTTTAAAGAACCAGTGCTTGGCAGGCTGTTGTGGTAAAATATGACATTGTTAATATCAAGAATTAATCATTAGACTTGTGAGTTGTAGACATCATTAATAAGAATTACAGTTAGTCCAAACTTGCTGATTAATAGCCTAATTTCGTCTTGACATTGTAACACAAAATTAAATTATAGGTATCTGTTACTGAGTTTGAATGGAAGTCAGTAGTAAAAGTTCATTACTGTAATACTTAGATTAAAGGCCTAGTCCCTTTAACTAGCCTGGTGTGGCTGCACATTTTGACAAATAAAGGCCTGATCTTGTTTCCGAGCAGTTCATTTTTAAAGAAGTTCTTCGGATGTATAAAATCAGATCGTTGACCACACACTTGAGCTATCTTTTTAGATCGTTAGTCTGATTAGATTCTCCACAATTCAATCATTCAGTTAACTTAAATGAAACCCTGAACATGGTAAACATGAGAGACAGAAAGAAAGTGGTAACTTACTACCTCTGAGGCGATTAGATATGTGTCCATTCCTCGATAACCTGGTAAGTTATTCATATTCGGTTAGTCTGTAAGGGTCCACTCATCAAAAGAATCAAAAGGGTGTTTCATAAAAAATTAATCCAAGTTGCAAGTATTAAATATATTAAGAGGTTAAAGAGGTGTTGTGCCGGTATGCCAGGTGCTGTAGTCCCAAGGTGCCGTAAAAACGAGTGTCCAAGATCTGTCCAAGAACTGATTGGCAACCAGACAAGGCCTCTAACTGAGACAGGTCTTTATCTGTCAAAAACTGTAGGCACACTGGGATAGTAGAAGGGACTGGGTTTTAATTGGGACTAGACTTTTAATTGAAGCTACACTGATCTACGATGAACATTTCCAGTAGTAAGAAATTAACTGTCGTTGTTCTTAATTAGAATAGCTGTAACTAGTCAAAGTTACATTGCGGATATGTTGGGTTGGAATTCTAAGTAGTTAAAACACAGTTGTTGATCTCTACAATCACCAATACCAATATCAACTCCAGGTTTGATGGGTTTGCCATACATTGTACGTTTTATTTTGTCTTTATAAAGTCCACCCAAACATGATGGACTGATGTGCGTCTAGCTTGTCTCCATCTTTCTCACTGGTTTGACTGAACATTTCTTTGAGCTTTCGTCACTGTCAATTCAACACAGCTCCATACTCAGCCCTCCTCTGTATGAATCCTATCAATGAACTTTTGGTAGGGGAAACACTTGTGACCATCCATGAGCCAAACCATGGCAGGATACAGTGTGTAATGGATGTTACGCTTCATACTTGAGTTATGTATGAAGTCATTGTCACTCTGAACTTGAATAACTGCTTCTCAGATTCAGCAGAAATTGAGTTTAGAACATTGGCCTCCTGTTACTCCATTACTCCTGTTTCTGGTCCAGTATTCAAAAAACGGAGATCCACACCGGAAATTAATTTTAAACAATCAGAACACAAGGGATTATTTTTCACTTATAGTTCGTCAAAGAGGAAGACATGGACAGTTTTTGTACTTTATTTAATAAATAACTCAAACAGCATTGGGAGAGAACATGGTATTGAAATAAAAGGCACTTTGAAAAAATACTGTAAAGGCTTGTGTGTGGTGCTTCGGAGGCGTTTGGGCGTGTAAGCATTTCAGAGCTGAGTCATGTCACGTCTGAACAAATACTCTTATAAATCTAAATCTAAAAAAAACCAAAACTTACAGAATCCACTCACATGAATGAGTTTCACAGAACAAGCTGACATAAAACATATTTTTGGCATGCTTGACAAGAACACAGGAGAGGACCTGAGAATGAGTAATAAAGTTACTGCAGTTAGCAAATACAACAATATTTCATTAGTTCATTGTATCATATACAAATCCATTGATTGTTCGACATCGCCACAAATCATGATTTCAACAAGTGGTATACAATCCCTTTGTGATCGCGTATCAACAGTTCAAATAATGCGTGTTGATATTCACCTTCATCTTGTGTATTAACTCCTTCAGAATAGACAGTACTCAATACGAGTGCAATAAAGTGTGTTTTTAAGCTGCAGTTAAAACCTACATTTACAACCACTGCATAATCTACTGTGATTCAACACAACTGTCCAACCTAATGCAAAATATCAGTCAATACTCCCTATCGCAGTTGTTTTCTATATATACACACACACACACATACACTGACATGATGTGCTGCCATGGCTGACGATTTACATATTAAACTCAGGTCCTGTCTGGAACACACAGAGACACACAGGAAGTCAGTGCACAGAAAGAGTCGAGAGGACAGCGAAGTGAAAGAGACAGAAGCTGAGGTGTACATATACTGAGTATCCATAGTTTCCACATTGTGTTGTTAGAAAAGAAAAGAAGCTAAAACCTCTGCCCTTACCAGTCCTGTGGCAGGAAAAAATACCTTCATGTCATCACTTTTGCAAATATTCAACTTAAAAGTATATACACATACTGTATACTGTACATCTAAAATACAACCAATTCATATAAATCATAAGTGTTAGTAAAAATACAGATGCAGTGGCCACATGGTACATTATTATTATGGTAAAGCAACAAGAAGAAGTGACATAAATTCAACCACAGGTTCCCCTCACACCCCACACCTGCGGTAAATACTGCAGCTGTCAGATACTTGATAGCAGAGTCCATTGAAAAGCATGATGCCATCATTTTCCTTCATATTTGGGGTTGACCACAGTCGTGACAGCACTTTTGTAGATTGGATTTTCACCCTGGAAAGCAAACATTTAAGTTACAATCACAACTCAATATGTTGTTTTGTTTGTCTGACCCATTCACCAAATCACAACAATGGATCATTCGCTGTGCGTGTCATTTATTTAGATCACACTCAGCACTCAGTCATGCTTTTGTGACATCACACCTAAAATCAGGAGGTACACATTAGGCATCATGTCTGAACACATTTCACTAGACAAGGCTTTGGTATTTGTGCCCTGCAGACACTTCATATCCTCAAACACTGACCAGGTCTTGGGACTTTTCAGCTGTTTTGACTGTCACGGCACACTCATGCACTCATTTTTCAGAAACTATGAAGGCAATGTTGCTCTGCCTGGTGTTCTACTCTCTACTTAAAGGGTATCGTCAGTATTTTTCAACCTGGACTTTATTTTCCCATGTTTTTGTGTCTAAGGGTGCTTTCACACCTGCCCTGTTTGGTTCAGTTCAATAGAACTCAAGTTCATTTGCCCCCTAAGTACGGTTCATTTGGGCAGGTGTGAACACAGCAACTGCACCCGGACCAAGACAGCCTCTTCATGAAGGTCTTAGTCCGGTTACAAATGAACTCTAGTGCGGTTCATTTGTGGTGAGAATGTGTTCTGACCTGGATCTGAACCAACTGCAGTCACATGACACATTGTTTGGGTTAAACATGAGCATGTTACAGTCCTGGAGGATTATTAATGTGCACCTCCTCCTGTACTGCCTTAATATGCACATTCAGCACATCCAATGCATCAAAACATTGTTTTCTAGTTGGAGCTGCGCCTCGTTTTCAAACTGTATGGTTTGACTACAATGAACAATGACAGCAATATAGTCCACGATGAGCAGCGCTAAAATCAACCTGCGTAGTTGTCCCTCCATTGTGACATTAGTTTTTATTGTCTCTCCTGGATGAAACCAAGAGAGAATAAAACCAAATAAACTAAACCCCTGCACTTGCCTGAGAAGAACTAAATGCACAAGCATCACCTATTCTATTTAGTTCTGAAAATGTTGGCATGCAGCCTCGTTCTGTGTACGATAAACCAGGTGCAGACTGATAAAGGATAAAGGATACAGTGAGTGCTGGACGGAGCAGTGAGTGACAACAACCCCGCCCACATTTAAGAGGACTGTTCGCAGAGGAAACACTAAGCGGACCAAGGGTGTAGGTACCATGTCTGAAGGGTTACTTTGGTTCCAAAGGTACCATATTGAAAATGTTTAGACACAATGATCAACATTTAAGTCTGGAACATCCCGTCTACAACGGACATGAGACGCATCTTCGAATTTGCTCAGATTCCAGAGTTACTGTTATCCTTAAGGAATCTGACCCCATTTGATTTGGCGGTGGGACCCTCTTGCAACCGCATGTCTTTGCTGATGTCGATCCCAGCAGGTTTCAAACCCTGGACCATCCGCACGGAAGACAAGTGCTCTAACGACTACACAAGGGGCTTTAGACCAACATGGGAAAATAGTCCAGAGTGAAAAATACTGACGTTTCCCTTTAAGTTTACTTGGCAGTTTTAAAAGACAGGTGAAATAAAGAAAAAGTAGATACAGAGTGAAATCAAGACACACACAGACCGTGCAGGAATATTAAGTGGAAAGGAAAAGAAATACAAACTTAAAGGACAGCAGCTCTACGTCCATAGTTTGGATTCTGGAACTGATTGACAGGACTCTTGTATATGGGGTTGTCTTGCTACAGGTGGAGAACGAGGACAGAGTGGAGTTCAGCAGGAAAATAAATAGAACAACACAGAAACAGAATAAAAAAGGTGGCAGGAAAATATGAATAAAGTCCAGTGAGAGTGATGAAAGGAGGACAATGAGAGAAATGGAAGGTAAGGGGAAAAGGATAAACTCTGGATTAAAAATAAGCAGTGTTTAGCCTGGTGCATGAGAAGCTTTATTGTTGAACAAGTGATCAGAATGTGGATTTGTGCACTTTATAATTGAATATCCTTTTTTTAAAAAGCCTTCGCTGGTTAAACAATACTTTAAAAAGCTCTTAAATTCTGCTGTTGATTGAAAAATGATTCTCAACTTCAGTAGTCTATTCAAGCTGGAGACGACAGGCTGTATAAATCTTTCCAAAGCTTCCTGCCACAACAGATCCAGCCTGATACACCTCCCTCTTAGATATAAACATAAGCTCATTCATTAAAAACACATTAAAAAAACATGAAAGAAACCTATGAGACTGGTTTTATGTTCTTAAAGGTTTAGTGTGTAAGATTTCTGTGATGTAGTGATCGCACATTGCAACCAGTTGAAACTTTTCTTGGTTAGAGTAAAGGATTCCTTCAGTGTTTACTCTTCAGGAGGCTTTTACTGGGAGTCGAATTATCCACAGATGTCTCCTCCTCTCCAAAACAAACAGACCAGATAATTAAAGCTGGTCAAAACAGTCAATAAAGCAGATTCACATAACAAATCAGTGTTTCTCCTACGCTGTTTGACATGTTGGAGATAGATGGCTCGCCTACGACATGCTATTGTGTGCTCACTTTTTGCCTCTGATAAGTTAAGATCCAGACAGTCTGGAGGTTCTCACCAGGAGCCAAATAACCAGCAGACGTCTCCTTCTCCAAAAAAAAAAAAAACATTATAAAACAATGCGTAGGATCCATACTGAAAATGTACGTACTGGCAAATGCCAAAAATGGCGTCGACCAAAAAATATTCTGCAATTTCTACAATCAGGCTTCCACCTCACCGTCTGTGTCACCGATTTCCTGTCTCCAAAATGTTTGCAAGCATCGTCCAAAGCTTCTCACATCACTGTTTTTATAAATCACTACTTTTGCATGGAGAGTGACGTACGCCTCTTTCAGGCCTCGTTTTGTGCGTACACGATGTTTATAAATGAGACCCCAGGTGATTAAAGCCAGTCAAAACACTGAATAAAACAGTTTCACATAACGAATCTGTGTTTCTCCTACGCTGGCATGTCCAAGATCGATGGCTCGCCTACAACATGCTATTGTGTGCTCGCTTTTTTTCTCTGATAACTTAAGATCCAGACATTCAGGAAGTTTTCGCAAGGAGCCAAATAACCCGCCGAGGTCTCCTCCTCTCCAAAAGAAACAGACTCTGTGATTTAAACCAGCAAGAACACAGAGCAAAGCAGCTCCACATTACAAGTCAGTTTTTGCTCATCCCAGATGGGCTTCAAACGATGATGTAGAACACGGCAATCTCCATAAATAGAAACTGCTCCCTATGTAGATATAAATGTTTAATTCTAAAGTAATGAAAAACACAACAGTTTTTTCAGGTGATTACACACTGAAGAAAACATACTGACTATATTATATTCCATTTCTGCCAATACATCCCTCTAAATCCTTCACACTGAACCTTTAAGTAGCTACATTCAATTTAACGTAGCTCTGCTGTAGCCTTCACAGGCACAGCTGCATTGTGGTGAAAAAAATGTAATAAATATTAATATAGATCAGACAAATAAAGGATCACAAGCAAAGAAATGTGATCCAGACGCACCTACAGTACATTTGACGGAGTAGGAAATGCTATTACAGTTATTTCAAACAGGCGACCACTGAGCTCTTGAAACCTTGATGCCGCTTAGTAATCCATTCACAGAGGCTCTAAACTGTGGCAGACGTTTGTAACTATCTGTTATCAAGTATTCTGTGTCCTGACTCTCACGTGTTTATAACAGAGAAGGAAATATTGCTACAACCCTCCCAGATTGTGTGACACTCTAATGAAACTGAGATCTATTTAAACTCACTAAAACCAAGCACTCCACTGAGGCTAAGGATCAGAATGATGTGGCTGCATCTATGAGAGATCACAGGAAGCTCAGGCGGTGTCTTTGAAATTCCTTTTGGTTCCTTTGCCTTGTTATCTTGTCAGGAAACCCAGGTTCGTCACAGTTTCACTAACAGTCTCTCATTTGTCAGAATTAAAGGGATGTGGAGGCAAAGGTTGCCCTGCCCATGGTAATAAGTAAGACCCCAACAGACAGAGTGGGCGCAGCAGTGATCAGGAACATCTGCATCAAACCCACATTCTCTGTGGGTATGACACAATTCCACCACTAGGTGGAGGCATTTTACCGCACATGAAGTTGTGCTAAACTCCAGTCCTCTGTCATATTGATGTTGGCTGATGATGCTACAGCAGGGAGGAAGCAGGGAGGGGAGGAGCTGTGGCCACTCCCCGGAAAAAGTCCAGCTATGCTCAGAGTGCATAACATTCCCAAAAAAGTCCACACAGTCCCCGACATTTTTCCTATTTTATTTTGAGCCCCATTCAAAAGCAACACATTCGATCCGTTTCTGCAGCTGCGAGACGGAGGAGAATGCGAGTGAGACACTTTGTTATGATATCAACAAGTCTGCAAATGTCATCTGCTGCTCGGAACAACACACGTTCTTCACAAGTTAATCCCCTGACAGCGGCCGGCTTTGCAGAGCAGCCGAACAACACATGTTTTCCACATTTAAGCTGCTCGACCAAACTGAGAACTTCAAAAATATTTATCTTGCTCAGCTTTCACATCAGACATCAAAAACTCACCGTGTCCCATTTGGCGTTCATCTTCTCCTTCTCAAACTTGGCGAACTCTCTCCTGTCGTGGATGATCATCAGCAGCTTCCAGATGAGCAGCAGGGCTAAGCCAATCAGGACAATGCCGGCGACCACGCCCGCGACAATGGGGATGATGTCAGGACCGGCGGGGCAGTCTGAAACACAGCAGGGTATGGCAGTGTTTATGCAGCTTGGAATAACACAGCAAAAATAACAAGAGCATGGGAATAACATACGATCACACGGCTGTACGTGAATAAACAAATGCCCTATTTTTGCAGCCCTAACCACCGCAGCCCCTGTAATTAGCTCTCTGTGTAACAAAAACCTTCCACACCCTGGCTCATGTTCGCCCAGCTCTCTGCTTACCCAACGTGTCGACCACATGGACCTCCTTCTCCGTGTTGTTGTTGACGGCGTAGGTGTAGTAGAACCAGCAGTCGTTGGCGTCCCTCTCCTTGCAGTGCATCACGGGGTAAACGGCGTCGTTGGGCTGGGGCAGCTTCTCCCTGTCCTTCACTTTGATCAGGTTGAAGTACATGCAGTCTTTCTCACACGTGTCCTTCTTCTCACCGGTGCCAAACGCCCGGCACTGGACGCACTCTCTGGAGGGAACAGGGTGTTGATGTTAGTAATGAGCAGAGAGATTTAATCTGCTACCAAAGGGTCACACAGAGTTCCATTATACTGGAGAGAAGGAAGACACCTCTATGTCCAAAATCTCCAACACTCACACAAAAACAATGTAGACTGATAAACAGTACTACAGGCAAGAGGAAAAATAGTACTTTAGCTTTAGTTTTTTCTTATCCTTTATCTGTTCTGCAACATTAACAGTACGCTGAATTAACTATTAGCATTCCCATCCAGGGAAACACAACAAGACATTCATACACCAAAACATGTAAAACAGAATATATTGAAAGTATTTGAACATTGAAACGTCCTCATTTCAGACTTACTTGTGTTCAGTACAGACTCCTGGACAGGTAGGACAAGTCTCACAGGTGGGACCCTGGAATTTGGCGTCGGTGCACTTGCAAACGCCACATTCACACGTTCCTCTGCCGTTACAGACCTGCTTGTTGCTGGCCATACACGTGCTGTTGTCCAGAGAACAGTCACAAGCACTTCCAGTCCACATGGGGTCACAGACACACACTCGGCACTCACAGCGTCCATGCCCTAAGGAAACGGGGGAAACGTCATCCTGAGGTGTATGAAACAGTCCCTTACCACACTGTGTAAAGCCTTACTGATGCTGCTCTGTGGAGCTGTCACTCACCGCCACACAGTTTGTTTCCAGAGCGGTCACAGTTGAAGTTGTCACACTCGCAGTACTGGCCACTGTACCTCTCCTCAGGGTTGTCTCTCTTCTTGCACTCACATGTGCCGCACACGCAGTCTCCGTTATTGCTGCAGATGTCGGTCCCGTTGTCTTTGCGGCAGGTCCGGTCCATGTCCTCTGTGGCCACGTCGTTGCTGCTGCACTCACACTGTCTGCCCACACGTCCTTCATTACACCTGAGACGAAAGAGAGGTCGTGATTCTAATTTCTTAAAAAACAAAAATCTGAATATGAGCCTTAAAGGCTTTGTATATTTTCCTGTGTAGGATAAGATGTACAGTGCAATAAAGGTTGCGGAAATGTTCACAGACTTACTTGCAGGCTCCGCACTCGTAGGTCCCGTTACCAAAGTGGCAGAGTGGACTGTTCTTGACACCATCCTTGTTGCATTCACACTCACAGATAAAGTTGAGCGTGATCTCCACCTCCTCTGTGAATCCCAGGGGCTTTATCTTGATGGTCTCGGGCTTGCCTTGTTTGGGACAGCCCTTAGACGTCACGCTGATGGTGAACATGACCTAGGAATGAGGGAGAGAGTCTGACTCAGAGAGCAAAATATGGAATTTGTCGCATGTCTGTGAAAATCTCAAACCAAAATTCAACCACTAAATGAGTTTCCATGTGACATCACTGTGAGATGTGTGCAGAAAACCCACAATTACCGAGAGTAGATTTTGTGCTATCAGTGTTCGAATTGCAAAGTGATGGTTTTGGGATGGAAATGCATCAATCTGAGAGAGAAGCTATAAGAAGCATCCCCAAAGGTTTTTGTAGTGACATTAAGTACATAAAAAAGAGCAGCTGTGGAGGACCTCAGGGTTCAAGGAGGGACATAAGCTGATAGGAAATCAATTATATAGGAGGGGGCGATGCCATCAAGAGCCTTAAAAACCAACATCTGTCGCTGACAAACGGACTTCTAGAAAGATATTTTATTGATTTACAGCAAGTTGTTTTATTTATAAATGCTGAAAATGTCCCTCTATATAAGCTGTGATGACACTGTGCAATGTGTTTCCAGCCAAGCTACACATACTCTAATGTGCATCTATGTGTATATATTATATACATATTGTAATACTGAGAAACCATTCATCGTCACTTATAAACCTTTCTAATGATGTAAATTTAATCTGACATTTGTTGGTGTGTGTTTTCACAGCTGACAGACTAAATCACCTACTGAGGAAACACAGTAAAAGATAAATGTTCCAATCCTCACCTCGTCTCCGATTGAGATGTTGGAGCACTTCCTTCCACTCTCACCCTCACTAACCACTCCATTCTTACAGCGGGATGTGTAGGCTATGGTCACTCCCTCTGGAAGCTTGCTGTTCTCCAGGATGACCTCCGACGACAGAGACTGCCAAAAACCAAAGATAACAACACCAGCGTTGGAATGTCATCTGGTAGCTTTGTTTGGACAGTATACGATACACAAGAGGATTAGCTGAGTATTAAATGAGAAAATGTGTTTGGAAAAAGCTTCGACTGTTCCAACTCGGCCACAATGTTAAATGCTTTGATGTGGTTCATGTGAATAAATGATAACTTAATCAAACTTTTCCACAAGGACGCTTAAAGTCAACAATCTCGATGGCGTACTTACGTTGTAAGCGTCTATAATCAGGTTGATTACATTGCTTGAGTTGGCAGACAGAGTGCCCACTGCAGACTTTGGGATCAGATTTTTCAGCTCCTGAGGTCAGAAAAAAAAAGTTCAGAATAAAGGTTTCCCAAAGTTAGCTACAACACAGGATCAAGAAAACCTTTCTATCAACTTTTAGGGGTGTTAATCACAAGTTAAATCATGATACAGCATTATGTAGATTCTTTGGACAATGATACAGTATTTGCTGAGATCATGATTCAGTTCAGGGGCCTGCGATCGATATGAGACGACATCAATAAATAGCCTCATTTTCTTTCTTGGCTGCTTGGCCTTATCTGCCTGGCGCTAGGCTGCTAGCACTGTTTGAATGTTTAGGAAGGAGGCATGGACACAAACGGTGATACAGACGTGCCATGGGTGTTTCAAAGCAAAGGCATACCTTAAAGTTGTCAATATGTAGTGACGTTTTTACTTAGCATCAATAATATTGGATCAGTGCTCATTAAATCATTATATTGATGTATTGTTCCACCCCTATTCATCCATCCATTTTCATCCGCTTATCCGGGGACGGGTCACAGCGGCAGCAGGCCAAACAAAGCACCCCAGACGTCCCTCCTCCCAGAAATGCTTTACAGCTCCTCCTGCGGGACCCCAAGGCGTTCCCAGGCCAGATGAGATATGTAATCCCTCCAGCATGTTCTGGGTCTGCCCCGGGGCCTCCTACCAGAGGGACGTGCCTGGAACACCTTCAGCGGGAGGAACCCAGGAGGATCCTGATCAAATGTCAGAACCACCTCAACTGACCCCTGTTGATGCGAAGGAGCAGCTGCACTGCACCGAGCTCTCACCGGATGTCTGAGCTCCTCACCCTATCTCTAAGGCTGAGCCCAGACACCCTACAGAGGAAACTCATTTTGGCTGCTTGTATCCGCAACCTCATTCTTTCGGTCGCTACCCAGAGCTCATGACCACAGGTGAGGCTTGGGATGTAGATAGAGGAGTAAATCGAAAGCTTCGCCTTCCGGCTCATCTCCCACTTGACCACGACGGTCCGGCGCACCACCTGTATCACATCCCCTATTCGTCAAGCCCTTAAATATACTGTTTGAGGCCCCAATCAGACAGAGTGCTTTCTGCAGATTCGCTCAACTGCTATTTTGCTGTCAAGTTAAGTCACAGATATGTACCTTAAAGTCTACAAAAAAAATGGACAGGCCGAACACTTGGGGACTGGAAACAGGGAAACTGAGATCTGTGTAAGTACATGAGACCTACAGAACGGGGAGAGGTCACAGGTAGTACCACCAGCTGGTCCAGGAGCTTCGCCTGGATCTTGGTCTGCTGAAGGCTTATTTTAGGATCAATCAGGGAAAGATTGATGATCTGCTGTCAATTGTCAGGCCTAATCATGGTTGGTAACAGGTTAGAAAGTAGTCAAGGCTAAAATGTGTCCACAAATGTCTTCCAGCTTGCCTCAGGCGACAATGAAAGTGAGCCATGTACGCTATTACTTGTTGTCACTGCCACTACAGAAGGCCTGCCTCTGAATTAATCTACTGTAAGTGGACAATCTACAAAGTCTTTTGATGTGAGGTGATCAGGGCGATCCAGAAAACACAAGGCACTCAGCACTCCAAAAGCAACAGGCACAAAAAGCTGCCCCAGGCTGCTTCATCTGATTGAGTCTATGACCATTTAATTCCAGATTTCAATGGATACAACATTGATTTCAACCTTAAAATTATGGACTTGTTATTGCTGTGAAGCATGCTGAAGCTACTGCGAGGCTACCTAATGAAAGAACTTTATCAATCTCAGATGGGTTGAACTGGCCTGAAAAGCAGCAGCATGGCACAAGGAAATAATTAAAGCTTTTATGGAGATGCTACCATTACAGCTCACAGCAGAGGTAACAGCCCGGGTGGATATTTTTACACACTGAGCTTCTCCTAATCACACACACGCACACGGAAGGAATGAGGAAGAGTATGCTCGAAAAGAAAGGGATAAAAGTGAAGTAAAAGAGAGACAGATAATGAAACAAAGAACTCACCTGGTAAACAGGCTGGAACTCTTCTGTGACCGCAAAGATAGTTTGAATGTTGTTGTCGCTCAGCTTCTGAACCAGGTGAGCGATGGAGGGATAGTCCTTTAAAACAAGATGGAGGAGAAAAGTCAACACCAGTCGCAGTGAATGCCCACACGCAGAACAGACCAAACAGTATTACTTACATAGTAGTGGCTCATGGTGTACACGTTGTTCTCCAGGTGACATTTTCCATCATTGGGCAGAACGATGCCGCCCAGTTTGCCATCGCCAGCAAAGTGGAAGCCAGCGTCAGTGGAGAACACCAGCAGACGAGTCACATTCCTCCAGCCGATATGATCCTGAGAAATGAGAAAGAAACACTCAAACTGGGAGTAGTAATTGTCTGCCAACAGCGATATATCCTCTCTATAAAAGCAATGAGCAGTTCATAAAGTGATGCATGAACTTCTGATTATCACTGCATCCAAAAATCTCCTTGTAAACGCCAAAGACTCATAAAATACCACTTCACACATCCCCACATAAACGCATTTATTGGCGCTGTATCCCTCCGAGCAAGTGCCGTAATTGTGGGAAAATTACCTTGAATTGAGAACCTGAGAATGATTATTTCCCACAGGATCACTGAGGAGAAACAGCTTTTTCTTTATTCCTTTTTTTCTGCTTACCCCACACACAGCCACTTGCATGATGGCATCAAACCCCCCCTCGGGAGAGTCCAGGTTTCCAGAGATGTGCTGCTGGCCCACCAGGGTGTTGAACTTCTTGCCATCGCTGGTCAGCTTCAGGACGTTCTTGTAGCTGAAGGGGCTGGTGCAGTTCTGGTCGCCTGTGCATGGGTTCAGCAGCTTGGCTGGGGTGGTGCTGATGTACGGCATGACTGTCTTTTCCACGAAGGAGCCAAAACCTTTGAAAGATGGTTGGATACAGAATTTTACTTTAAACATCTTGGATAAAGGCTTAAGAAGATGCTTGGGTTGAGACTGGCTGGCTACCAAATTAATTCCATGGAGGTCGTTGAACTCGCAAGGGTTTAATTCCTTTGTTTGTTTGTGCAGGTCACAAAAAGGTCAAACTCAAGTGGCACTGAATACCCTCATCAAGACACCTGAAAATACAAGACAGTCGATCCACTTCAGGGATAGGAGGGTAATCTATTTTATCTAACCCCCTACACATTATTTTTAGTCAGTGTTATAGTTCTACTTGGGGGATAATAATTCAAATGTTGGTTGCTTTGAAGGATGAAAACAGTAAGTTTAATGTTGCCATTGAGTCATTTGTGCTGACTATGGTTTACATTTTGAATCCCATATTATTAAGCCCATATGTGTTTACAATGTGGCACAAATTGGCACCATTAAAGTATGTAAAAACCTATTAGCAGTCTCTGTTTGTTATGTGCCTATAAATGTGCAGACAAACTCTATTAGGAGCTGCACCTTGTCAAAATAAATCAAAACCTATATGACTGGCTTATGTGGGAATTTAATTTGAAAGGACAGACACAGGAAGTGTCCACGCTCAGCAGTCAGACAGGAGTCAGGTTAATTTCCAGGGCTGGTACCTGCGGTTATTCCACAGGCTAGTTAATAACATGTCGGGCAGGAAATCCAAAGTGTGGGATCATTTTGAGAAGGTGAAGGATGAACCCAAGGTGATATGTAAACTCATCTTCATTGGTCGACTACAAACATGACGTATCATCTGAAACATGGAAGTAGCTACATGCCCATTAGCCCACAGCGTCATTAACAGGCGGCTCGCTCAGTGTGTGACGTGCACTTGTAGATAAAATATAGGCCTATATTAATGAAGGTTCATTAGTATGGTTTTGTATTTCTCTATTATGTAGTAATGCGGGCGACCAGTCGACTAATGGCCCTAAATGAAGACTGTTGGTTGACTAGGAAAATTCTTAGTCAGGGGCAGCCTTAGTTCTGGGTTCACAAGGAGCAAAACAAACTGTCAAATGTGATCAGACTCCAAAATAAAAGTCCTCACCTATCCTGAAGTCAGAGGTGATCTTTGACATCTCCAGCATTAGACTTGTTCCCAGGTTTTTGACATTCTCCAGATCGTCCTTCATGGAGTAGGACAGGTCCATCAAGTAGTACAGGTCGATAGGATAGTCCTCTGCTCGTTTGAACTTCAAGTCAAAAGACTGGGGCTGACCTACAGGGAGTTACCATGATTCAAAAAAAATGTGTCACAGTGTTAAGTTAAATACAATCTAATCCAAAACAAGGTAAGAAAAGAAGCTTCAGGAAAATCATAATAGAAATGTATCCTCACCAGATCGGAGGGTGAGGGTGAGTTTCTGAGGCTGGATCTGAGTGATTTCCTCTGGCTTCAGTTTCTCGGCTCCCTTTTTGCGATTTGTCACCATTTTGTCCTTGAGGACCCTCTGTTCCCCAGTTGGGTTCTCAATCATCCCTTCATCACAGCCCCTTTTTATCAGAGACTGCATCTCGTCACAGCGGGTCGACACAGTCTCACCCTGTTTCAGGAAGTCCTAACAATGGCAGCACGGGAAGAATTAAAGGGACAATTCATCGATTTTACAAGTGAATTTCTGTTTGTTTATCATAAGAAACAACACTTAGTGTGTGAAAGCTGTTGCATAATGTCTTTTGGGGCTCTGGAGGAGCTTTCTTCGGGGTCACTTTCTCAGACTCGAAGTTAAAAACAGAAAGCTTGCGTTGCCAGATGGGGGAATTGTGGGCAAGATATGGGTGTACCAGCAGAAAGGGACTGACAAAAGACACTGCTGAGTGTTTGCCCAGGAGCTTTTGACTATGCAAGGGACAAAAAGTCAGGATGTTTTGGCCTCTGCTGCTGCTCTGATTTTAGCCATTAATTTTGAATATTTCTTGCAATTTTATGAAATCATAATACTAAAAACATGTCTCAATCAATGACAGTGACTTTAATGGTTCATATTAGTCTAGTTCTGAAATGATTCACCTGAAACTTTTTTGATAATTAATCAGTTTAGTTATCTATTGAACAAAAAGACTTAGGACTGCAACTAATAATCACTGTCATTATCAATTTGTGACCAGCAGCTCTATATGTCGCTCTTATCTGTCGGTTGGTCAGTGTATCGATTAATCGGTCGCTCCACAAAAATTTCCCACCCTCTGGCAGCCACAGTTTTAGCCCAAGGAGGCTAAAATGTGGCATGGAGGTCAAGTGTTTGTGTTCATGCAAAGGAGCAGCAGGGGTGGTCTTGAACAGAAAGGTGCATAACTTCTAAACCAGTAGTTCCCAACTGGTCCAGCCAAGGGGCCCAGGTTTCCCCTTAGTCATTAGTTCAAGGTCCACACAGTTTAACTTGTCAAGCTAGTTTACTGTCTCTGTCAAGTAGCTATCGGTTAGTTACTCACTCTGCAGCAGGAAATGAGACTTCAAAATAAAAGCTCCATGCTGGAAATTCACTGTACTTCAAAATAAAGTGTGTCTTTTTACAAACTTCACACATTCGCGAGTCACTTGCAGTCTATTCAGAATGGACCTATGACCCACTTTCACACTGCAACCGACCAATTGGGAACCACTGGTCACTGGATTCACCTAATATGACCAAACGTTACAGAAAGACAAACATACGCACTCATTGACCTGTTGTCATAGGGAGGCAGCACTGGACTAGTGATGAGTGTTTGTGAGGTCGTGTACACCGATCAGGCAAAACATTAAAACCACTGACAGATGTAGTGAAGTATACTGACCATGTCGTTGCAGCATAATGTCGATGCAATGCAATGCTCATGGCATTTACATTCCTTGATGGCAGTGCCCCCCCGAGCAGAACATTAACCAAACCTCACCACAAAAACTACTCAGAAATGGCACGAGAAATGAGACAAAGAGTGCAAGGCATCAATCTGGCCTCCAAAGTCCCCAGATCCTGGTCTGATCGAGTATCTGTAGGACATGCCAGTACCCCACCTCAAAGGATTCACTGCTAGTGCCCTGGTACTAGATTCCACAGGACATCCCCAGAAGTCCTGTGTTCATGCCTTGACATGTGAGAGCAGAATCCAAAATGGCCCCACAGTGGATCGGGGGTCCCTCTGGGCCAAGTTAATGCAGTGAGTCTTTGTCACATTCTTCGGGCTATTCCTGAGCAGTTTTTGTGATGTGGCATGGTGCATTGTCCTGCTTGGGGGGCCACTGTCATCAAGAAGCGACATGGCCATGAAAGAGGTGTACTAGGTCCACGACAGTGTTTGGGTGGGTGCTATGTGTGAAGTGGTATCCACAAAATGCCAGGACCCAAGAACATTGTGTGCAACAAGATGATCAATGTTGTTCACTTCACCTGCCAAACGTTTAATGTTTTGGCTGATCGGAGTGTGTTTAAATTCATGTGTGGATGCATGTGTGCATGTGGTCGCAATTTTTGCAAATTACTACATGATATTGTTGATTAATGATTTAATAAGTTAAAAAAAAAACATAAGAAAATAGCTAAAAATGCCCGTCCTGGCTTGAAGAGATGTGAGATATACAGTTTACAAAAATATGAATCAATGAAAAGCAGCAAATCTTAAAACAGTTATCAAAATAGTTTTTGGTTGGTCGATAAATCCACTGATCAACTAATCGTTACAACTGAAGATTTTCTGTTTCTGGCGCCATTGTTGTTAATCTAAAGTCTTTTGGTTGTGGACCGTCTGACAAAAATAGGACTTTGAAGACATCACCTTGGGCTCTGGGACATTATGGTGTTTTGTATCATTATTTTCTGACATTTCATGGAGTAAACAAGTAATTGATTACTTTAAAAATTGATCACAAACAATCAATAGCAGCAGCACTACATCAGGCACAGTCAAAGACCACATGCTTGCTATCGCTATATGCCTAATGGCATCAAACTGCACTTCTCAGCAGCGATTATAGCTGACGGCTTCGATTCACTTACTGGGTCTTTACACCAGCCACATTTGGCTCCAGCCTGGATGCACTCCCCGCAGTATTTGGCGTTGGCATTGATGCACTCGTTCCCCTCTGGATGGAAAACAAAGAGAAAAGAGAGGAGGAGGCAGAGTCAGAGGGAGCTGGGGCACAGCACAGGCCCTGCAAAGTAAGCAGCCCGTTAAGCCCCCCGTGTTTACACATCAGTTCATCTGGAAC
This sequence comes from Epinephelus awoara, assembly GCA_035609425.1. Lineage (NCBI taxonomy): Eukaryota > Metazoa > Chordata > Actinopteri > Perciformes > Serranidae > Epinephelus > Epinephelus awoara. The sequence goes on from CM069314.1 coordinate 6,575,840, forward strand.
ACCGTGCGGCTCGACGGTAACTGGAGACAGAGAGGAATATTCCCTCTTTTCCATTATCCTCCGCGCTCCGTAGGTGGATCTCTGGTCAGTGACATCATTAAGATAAAGTAGCTGGCCTCTCTCTGAGGAGGTAGTCATCATTATAAACTTTTAATATGTGTGCTGACATCAACAAAATGACATCATGTGACAGAATAATGATGTTACAGCGATATAGTATGTCAGCCAACCTTACCTTTCTGAGCACTGCTGAAACAGAAGACTCCCAACAATGTGGAGATCAAAAGCAGCTTCAGGTCCATCTGAAAACACACACCAGAAAGATATTGTAAATGTGTTGCGGTCACATCAAAGAGATACTGCTGTTCTGAAAAGCAATATGTCATTTGTGACGATGTCTTTGTTCACAGCCTGAAAGCTTCAATTCATAATTTCCTGGACAAACGGCTCCAGAACAACGAGAGAGGGTCTCAGAGACGACAGACTGAATGTGTAAACGCCTTTGATTGGAGATAATAAATTATCCAGTGGCAGCGGATCAGCTATTCTCAGTCGGTCAAAGGGTAAAAGGCAGTTAATTCAATTTGGACCACTTTCACATACAAACATGCAGCACACATCCGCCTACAGTACAGACACACAATCGCAGTGACTTGCCCCTGACCTGGACTGAAGCCTCCTTTTTCCCCACAATCCCTTTCACTGTAAATAGCTTCAGCTCCCCAGAGTCAACCCCTCTCTGGTTGTGTTTATTGATCTCTTGTCTGTGTGAAGGCCCTTTTGTCAGCCATATCGATGCATCTTGTTGTGCTCTTAATGCAAAGCTTATGACTTACAGAGGATAAGTGAGCAGACAGACGTCTCTCTGCGCTAAACGGCTGATTTGTGAGCAGTCTGCAGCCACGCTAGCAGCTCTGTGGGACTGCACTTAGACATAGCAGGTAATAAGCAAAGCTTGCCAACATACTTACAGTGAAAAACATGCTGATGTTTAGGTTTATTTATCATGTTCACAGTCTTAATTTAGAGTATTAGCATGCTACATTTGCTGATTAGAACTAAACACAGTTACGACTAAGGCTGCCATTTAAGTTGGGACTAGGGGTGTTGTCATACACTGGTATTGATGATAACCATATTCAAAAATTATCGCCTCTCACATCATTTCTGTGTCTTTATTATCTCACTTCATCTCCCACTCCAACACCATCTAGTTGCCTTGTCAAGATACAGTTTTGTACAGTGATGGTTACAGACTCTCCGCCTCCCTACACTCGCATTCAAAGCTTAATTCATTTGCCAAAAAGAGACATAACGCACACTAAACAAACTTAAAGATGAATTTGACTGAAAGCATGATAATTATTTCAAAAATTTCTATAGATACTGCGATAATGTTGTAAACGTGAACCCTTTTGGCCGTGATAATTGTGCATTGAAAATCAGGTCTTTACTACATGTCATGGCCATCCCGCCAAGGGTTGCAAAGATTTGAGCCTGGACCATTTTACTAAATTTCAACCTCATGTTGGCGCTACAGAAAGAATCAAGGACCAACCAGGCTCAGTGGGATCCATCCTCTGGGAACAATGAATGTCTGTGTACAAACTGTGCTAGTCGATTTAGCAGTTGTTGGGTTGGGTTGTCAAATTCTGGTTGGTTGGTTGACTGGTCGATGTGCTCTTGTCTGACCAAATTCTCATTGGTTGGACAATCGCTGCTGTTACTTTAACAAGGTCGTGTGTTCACCAAAGTGTGTCTTTTCCCAGCTGAAAACGGCAGCTGTTAATTGTCCAGCGCTTGTAAATGTCCTGTGTGACAGCTGGTCTTTGTCCTGCCTCTTATCAACTGTGATTGGACGGCTAGTGACACTGACCAGCACAGTGTTTTACCCCAAAATAGTAAGACTCCATCGCATTCAGCTTTACAAAAATATTTAACGTTAGTGACATTATGTTGTATCGCCAGCCTTAGATACCTTCAATAGTGTCCAATATTTAACGCTTGGTGGTGAGACGGACTCGTGCATGCAGCTCAGCTAGATGCCCCCAATCCCGATACCATGCACAGATAACGTGGACATCATATTTATTTTTCAGTCAAGGCATTCAACTTGCCCCAACACAGAGTTAACTTGCCCTAGGTAAAGTATAGTGCACATGGAGGTAGTGTGCAGAATTTCTTTCCCCACTGACCAATCAAATAGTTGAAGAGTAGGTAGAGTTTCAGTCGACCAAGACTTTCTTAGGTTGATTACAGCCCTGGTAGATGTGAAGATTTTCGGCAGATAAATTAAAACTGCTGGTGCCAGTGAATGAAAACCAAGACCTCTGAAGCTCACGGTGCCAGGCGAAAGGTTAGGAGGTGACAGAAGTCATTAAGGATACACCCTCTGGGACCATGAATATCTGCACATAACTGACATCCATCCAATAGTTTCAGAGATATTTCAGTCTTCCACAGACCAACAGACTAACTGCTAGCGTGGCTCCAAAACATTGCCTGAGAAGACTTCCTTCAGTTTGAGGTTACAGCTTTATTGACTATAAATAATCATGAGCAAAGAGCTGAGGTTATATTTACAGTCTGCACTGTAAGTTAAGGACAAAGGTTTTTCGGTGACCCCTCGCTATCCTTATAAATTCCACATTAGTGCTGCTGTCTCAAAAGATTCAGTCAGCGCTGACATGCGTTTGGGATTCTTATCACGGCTTATTGACAGCTCTAATAAGCAACAGCTGGAGAGGCTCCTCCAGAGAGACACCGAATCAATGGCCTGATGTTGCTTTAAGGTGCGCTGGCGAGGGGTCAACGTGGGCCGAATCTAATTAACATGTGGAATGTAAAGCTAATATCCTGCTTGACCATAAATCACAAACTCATGGGAGTCATTTCTACGGGAATCTCCACAGTAGCTAAAGTTGTCTACAACACTGGATATTAAAGCATGAGATTCAAATTAGTGCTGGACAGACGGTGATACAGCGAGAAAACTTTTTTCTTCTTCCTTTTTGACTCCAGTGGCCATTGCTGGCTATTCATAGGGGCTACATTAAAAGACTGCATTCCCTTACACTGTGGTAAAGGAAGCTCTGACGTTCAGTGTGCGCGGTGTTGAGTGATGCATTCCTGAGTGCCTGTGCGAGCATTTGTGTGTGTGTGTGTGTGTGTGTGTCCGTTTATATAGACACAGAGGGGCAGACGGCCTGTCTACAGCCCCCCAGATTAGATCAGCTGGCTTGGATCTCCACTGCTGTACATGGGCAGTATGTGTGTGTGAGATAAATACCACATTTGACCTGGTTCTGACACTGTTACACCGTCACAACACACTGAACCCAACAGACTTTTAGGAAAATAGCTGTGTTCCAAAATATTTGTGTGATGACCTGAATAAAGATTCGCAGTCGCTGATTTACATGAAATGGGTTCAGACATTGTGAGAGTCTTTGATGTGCTGTACGTGCATGTACAATGAGCGACTGATTCCAGTTAAAACCAAACCAAAACAAAGGAATTTAAGTTCAAATTCCTCTTATAACAAAACCACACACTCAGATATTTTCTTTTCGCTCTGGCCAGGGTTTCGACTTCAGCTCTAAGGAATCATTCAAATGCAAACTACGTCTCCAAAACGCCAGCGAGGTGTCAAGTTAGAAAAATAACCATGTTGTCTTCGATCCTGCAAAGCTTAGCAGCTGCACAGAGGAATGCTCAATAAAAGGCTACAGTAAAATATAGCAGAGAGCAGTGAGCGGTCCAAGAAGGGGCTCGGAACAGGATGTTACGCTGCCTTCAAAGCTCAGAGTTCAGAAGTCGTAAATACAACTTGTCATCATTTCAAGGTGGTTTTGGTTAACACGGGCACTACAACAAAATTTTTGTCTGTAGCGTTTAAAAAGAAGATATTTATGCATTTGTCAAGAAGTGCTGATGAAGACCATGAGATCTGGTTAAAGCCCTGAAAATAAGTTTTGATTTGATTAATTTGCTTCTCTGAATCAAACATGTTTTCTCTCAGGTACAATTGACATTTCTGGCATAAAGCTCTCTTTATTATACCTACACAGGATGCAGCTGTGCAGACCCACAACTTTATAGAAAGCACGGTTTGCAACCTGCCTTTTCTTAGTAGATAAGCAGAGACTATCCTGTTAGTTTCCTGCTCGTTAAAAGGATATTTGTTCAGTAATTTTCTACACTGGGTTATGAGACCACCGCCAAGCTGCAGCTGAGGGGAGTTTAGTCATGCTAGAGAGATGACTCTAAGGATGGCAACATCTCCCTGTCGGCCAGATGGTCAGTCCGTCCACCATCACATCACCACAATAAAATCTGACCAGGGTTTGGATCTTGTCCACTTTTGTGTTCCTAATATCCTCTCAGCACTGCACAAACGAATGCTGGATGCCCATCTCCTCGAGCATCCTTGCATTGGAAGTATCGTGTTAGTGCCACGGAGCACACCAAAACGACACGCCTCCACTTCTCTTCCTCCAAGTAAGGAAATAGATTATTGGGACTCTGTATAATATGATCCAGTTGAAATTCATATACATTTTTTGAGGGCTAACCCTTGAAAGTTAGAGATTGGAATCGTCAGTCAGAGACCCCTCAGTCAACTGAGATTGCTTCAAGTCATTAACATGGCATGATTTGATTTGGCATGCCCAAAATTGCCTCTAGAAAATCCTTTCATGGAGCCAAGATGACGAATCCTACTGGCTCTGGTGATCCAGTGATTCTTCCTCTAGCGCCACCACTTGTGGTTTTGAATATTTGCAACTCATCCCGACAGCCTTGGACTGCACTCCGCTGTGGGAAAGCCCAGTTCCAGGAGTCCTGATGCTCAGAAACCATACCCACATACCATTTTAAACAAGCTAGATAATGCCAAGAAAACATTATCTTGTATCACTGCATGACATCACTATCAATAACAATCGGTTTGATATATGAGGTTTGAAAAGTGCATGCTCCAATGAGTACACTTTCATAAACTATTTGAATGTTTGGCACAGATCACGATTGCTACAGAGAGGGGGATGAGGACTATTAGGAGATGTTTCCATGGCAACCACAATGCACAGATGTATTTGTCCATGGGAAAACACAAAAATAAAGATGAATGCCTGACAGTTTGCTGACTAAAGCAAGACAGAGCAGCACTGGTTATTCTCTTACAGTAGTTTCTGTACCTCCCACGCTCTTCCTGCCTCTCTCAGACGCCAGCGTGCATACATGCACATTTTACTTCTCAATGCCTGTCGACTTGTCACACACACCTGAGCTGTGACTCATGGCGTCCCAGTGCTTTATGGTCTTTCCAAAGCTCTATCAGTTGGCAGGAGAAGGTGATGCATGGCAGACACTGTGGTGCGTGACTAAAACGGGCTGAGCTTCTCAGGCATTCCTGAGGGACTGAACGCTGCCTGACCAGGATAGCAACCTGCAAAACTGTGACTGCGCTTTAGGGAAATGTGAGCTGTGAGACCCATGATGAACGGATGCTGTATTTGTAACACCCTGACTCCTACAACGCCCTTTGGCCAGTTTCAAGCATTAATTCAGTTTCAGAAAGTGCTGAAACAACTGTTTGATCAACCAATTAGTCAACTGAATCAAAAATTTAAATATCAAGTTCAACAATTCGCAATTCCTAATTTTTTCCTACAAAATGTGAAACTAAAACCAGGATTTCATGTACAAAAGCAAGAAATATAAAACACCAGCACTACTTGCAGAGCTGTATACACATATTAAAAACATACAGGTTAACCCACACAGCTAGGGACTGTTGGTGCTAGATGATTTAACTAAGTAGAGCACTGAACTTCACTTTCATGATCAGTTTTACATTCCCTGATTCATGTACTCCTGCTGATTGCCTCTTTCAACATCAGCCTGATATCTGCAGACAGCTAGCAGGTAGGGACAATACATTTTGGAACTTCCATACAAACAAAAAAACATGTCTGCCTCAGATGAGAAAAGACAACCAAGGACTCAAAACAGTGAAACTTAAATTCTTTTGCAATGGAAGCTTTAAGGTTCCTGAGAACTAGGGCTGCCTCCTTAAGCCTGATTTATGGTCGTGCGTTGAGTCGACGACGTCGCTACGTGGTTGCCGTCACGCCGTCGTGAACCCTTCGAACTTCTCCGTCACTCCGTTTCGTCGCGGTGCAATTCACCGCCAGAGCGGTAGGAGGTTTCGTTCCTTTGCTGAGTGGTTATCGTCGTCTCTAGTTGATTCTTCGTTTAGCTTCCGGCTTTTTCGGTCACAGAGAAATGAACACGGAGCACGGACAGACGGCTCCGGCCGTATCCGTATTGAACGTTATGCATAATGGCATATATATAATGAGCCTTAACAACATCTACATCGCAATAGAAGATGTTTAAAGACGGCGGGGATGGCGGTGGAAATACGGAACCGGAAATGCTTTGCGACCAAGCAAACCAATCACAGCTGTGCCGGTCTGCGCTGGGTCTGCGTCGCCTCGACGCGTAGTGACATTTTTGGGGAGGTGCACGTCAGGCTACGCCGGGGGCTACGGCGAGCCCTCTGCGTAGCCCCGTAGCCTACAACGTAGCGACGTCGTCGATTCAACGCACGACCATAAATCAGGCTTTATAATCCACCAAACATTAGTCAACCCTAAAGGTCATTAGTCAGCAAGATTTCATCGGTCGCTTAGTCGCAGAAGACAGGAGTCAGGTTAATTTCCAGGGCTGGTACCTGCGGTTATTCCACAGGCTAGTTAATAACATGTCGGGCAGGAAATCCAAAGTGTGGGATCATTTGAGAAGGTGAAGGACGAACCCAAGGTGATATGTAAACTCATCTTCATTGGTCGACTACAAACATGACGTATCATCTGAAACATGGAAGTAGCTACATGCCCATTAGCCCACAGCGTCATTAACAGGCGGCTCGCTCAGTGTGTGACGTGCACTTGTAGATAAAATATAGGCCTATATTAATGAAGGTTCATTAGTACGGTTTTGTATTTCTCTGTAATGTAGCACAGTGTTAACAATGTGACTGATACTATTCTTTCTCACACCTTCAACTCAAACCACTGTGTTGCCCTGGAGAGGGCCGGCTTTATCACCTACACTGCAGCCAGCCACCAGGGGGCGGTCGAGATGATTCAGCTTCACTTTTGAGGAGCTGTCATTTCGTTTTTGTTCAGATACAGTCTATGTTCTGGACCAAAGGGTGAAAGGGGCTGATTGTGGACTGATGTGTAGGTATGGTGGGGTGGGGGGGTCATGTAGCTGCTCCAGCCACAGCTTTACCAGCTCGACACAGTCTGCCCTGAAAAGCACCTGTGGTAGAAACAGTATTGCCAAATCTCTATCGGCCCCCACTGCTTCACCTCCTGTGTGCTGACTCTTCTCTCAGTCTGTCCCTGTTGTAGATTCAACAGTTAACTGAGTGGGGTCAGCCAGCCTTGTATCATAATACACTTTTATGACTCTTTCTGGGCTTGGGCTCCCCAGGTGTTCACTCAAAGAACCTCTGAAGGTTTCTGAACCCCCCACGTGAAAACCTCCTATGCAGAGAAACCAGTGTAATTGAGCCACACAAGCCTTAACCGTGAAGTGGATTTACTTCCCTTTAAATTGAGCTGCATTTGCAAGTGCTTAGAAGTACTTACTTCAGCAAGCGCTGCCATGAATAATGACCAGCAGAGTCAGGGAGCTAGACACAGTAAAAGCATGCACTAGAGCAGTAAAGAAGCTGGCGGCTCAGAGTCACAGCGCTCTTTTGTAGGAGAAGGCCTGGACTTCCCTCGCTCAGAATGGCTGTTCTTCTCTGGCCGTGAAAAGAAGGAATGGAAAAGAAGGAAAAACAGGAAAGGGCGGTGCACAACTCTGAGGGGGAAAGGGTTGCTTCAAGTCCAAAGGAAAGGAACTTACAGACTTTCCTTGCCTCTGCTGAGTTAGCCCTTTAGTCTTACCTAATCCACCATCCTCCACTTGTACAGTAATGGTGTGGTTGTTTAGGCCTTTTTAATGTCAACAAAATATTAATTTTGGTGAAGAAAACTATGTTTAAATGAGCAGGTGTGCAGAGCGAAAGAAAAAAACATGCATTCAGTCAGTCCACTGTTGTCTGTACTATATCTCTGGCATACTATCCTCCCATCCTCCCTTTTTCTCTCCCTTGTTTCCTCTCCCTCCTCCGTCTCCCTCCTATATTATACCACCCACACAACTGCTCAGTTCACTCCGTCTGCTGTGCGCCAAGCCAAACCAGTGGCCCCTTGACTTCACATACCCTTCAAACAGTGCAGAGCGGGGAACATGTCTGAGCTCTGAGACGTACAAGCCGCCCGACAGAACTGAAGGAGAATACCAAACAGTGTCTGTCTGTGTCTCTGTCCACCCTCCCCACCACCACCACCACCACCACAACCGCAACCACCACCTCCCACTACCCTCCGGAGGGCCCTCTCATAGCAGACAAAAGCAATGAATCAGGCTGCCCTCTGAGACCATGACAGAGGGTCTGATCCTTAAAGTGTTCCCACTCACCGTCCCCTCGTTGCCAGAGGAGCCTCCGTGTGATAAATAATACTAATGAGGCAGACGCTGATGTCTTTAATCTTTTGGTGCTTCTTTGCCTCGAGGACACTGATACGGGCAGACAATCCAACGTGATCTTTCCACTGACGAAGAAAAAAGGGGAAAATACTCCAGGAGATAGGAGTGAAGGCACAAATGCCTAGAAAAATGTCATCATAGTTTCCGCATTACAAAAGCATTCCAGTTTTCGAACTACTCCTCAACAGAAGAAGCTTTGTCAGATAGAAAGCAACGTGAAAATAACTGTATTGAACAGTTAAAGTTAGAGTAGAGCGCGGAGCAGGAATGCCAAGGAGTTTCCATCACGTCGGACTCAGTCTGCCATCCTTTATTTTTAGCCTCAAAGAGAAACACACAGATGTGTGTTAATGACATCAGACTCTATTTCTGTCTTCACATTTCGAGAAAAAGGTTCAGTGATTTAGGGCACTGGAATGATAAAAACTAATTTGCATAGCTGTAAAATTAGCTAACAAGATAATGTCAGCACTGATAGGGCCTTAGGCATATTCTACTAAATTTATACCACAGGTATGTGCGAAGGAATATCCTGAGAGTAATGAGGCATCATACTGGGTGAGAATATTTAACATTTGCTGAACAGCTGCCAAGGCTAGAAGAGACAATTAAAGTTTAACAGCACATTTAGTTTTCATTCATTCACTGAAATGTTTATCTGTGACACTTTAGTTACAGTTTAACAAATATAGATGAGTCATTAAGACAGTGAGCCATTTCAGTAATGTCCATTTCACAGCAGTATCTATCTTAACCACTATTTTTATGGTGTGTGTACCACCAGTAATACATGGGCTCCTTCTAGTGGTATGAGGGTACTCCAGCTTCCTCCTACAGTCCAAAGACATGCAGGTGAAGTTACAGTAATTGGTGAATCTAGAATTGGCTGTAGGTGTGAGTGTGTACATGAATGGTTGACTGTCTCTATAGCCCCGTTTCCATCGAGCGCTCTGGTACAGTTCAGTTCGGTATGCATTTTTTCCGTTTCCATTGTGAAAAGTTGTGGGTGTACCGATAGAACTGTTCTGTACAGTCCCCATTTTTGGTCCCCTTCTGGGGGTCAGGAGGAGAATACTTCCAGCAGCCCAGCTGAAACTGAAGTGGATGACAATCAACCGTGCAAAAGCGCTAGTGGCCACTTAAGCAGTGCCAGTGAAGTCTCCACAGAACCTGACGAAAGGCTGGCCTGCTGTGTATGAGAGTTGTGTGCAAGAGTTTAAGTGCCAGTTCTGTTGAGAACAGTCACCATTAAATAATCTTCTGATAAGGAATAAACCTACCTCCTGCACTAATTTCCCATAGCTCAATTCAGTAAACCTATATTTTAACTTTGGTCTTAGCGGTGGCACTTAAGGAGCCTTGTATTTTCTCAGATTGCACGTGGTGTGAAAAGTTTGAGAACCACTGGTTAGCCACCGTAAGACTCTTCTAGGTGTGGTATGCCTTTCTGCAGCTGGGGTTTGACTGGTGGACTTCTGTTCTTTGCACTGGTAAGAGAAAATAAAGAAGTGGTTGATGAAGGCGGAAGTCCATCAGTGAGTCATATTAGCTCTCTGAGTTAGATAGGCAGGTATTACGTCACTGCATCAAGCTTTTTTGAGTTGCATGAGAAGACAGTGCAACTGCAGTGAAAGCCGGCCTGACACGAATGTGCAGGGATGAATATGCAGGGTGATAGGGTCAGTTTGTAAGCTGCCCCAGATGTTGATCGCTATGCAGTTAGCCATGATGGCTGTTTCAGGTGGCTACTGTCTGTGTTTACTTTTGGTCAGACTCGGAAAGTGTTAGAAGTGCTTCGTGTAAAAATCATGTTTATTTGGAAGGCTGTGGGAGGCTCACGCAGCTTGGTCCGATATATGTTGTTGTTGTTTCCCTGAATGAGTCATGGAGCCACATTTGTAGGAATACAGCAGAATCTCCCTTTAAGGTTGCAGCAGCAATCCCATGAGTGTATTTTATCGCTTATGTGATCTCCATTCAACAGTCTTGCTTTAATGCTTTAAAATGGTGAAATGTCATTGCATTACAGGGTGTGGCTACACAAAGTCATTGATATGACAATACAAGTGGTCTATGTGTTTTTTAATTCAAGATATATACTATGAAAAGTGTATGAAAACCAGTTTTCATGATGGTTCAGCCCCGGGACACTCAATGATCCACTCTAATAGTTTAACAGAATAATGGGGGTGGTAGCTGCAGCCTAGATGTCGACGTTATGAGTAGCTCTGCAGACAGCTTGTTGCTGGTTTTGAAAGTTATGCTTTACTTTCCACACAAAACACTTAGCCACATAGATTGGCTCTTAGCCTGCCCAACATTCCCCTTGTATGAAGGAGGCTAAAGATACACCTCTTGAGGTGAGGGGGGAGGCTTCTGCCTTGCAAGGACTTTCTGACTTTTCCAGTCTGAAAATCAATAACACTTAAGCAGTTCTGGTTTCTTTTCAGTGCCTTAAATACATTCATATTGAACAGGGTTCACAATTCAAATCTCATCACAACGTGTCCTCCCACGGCAGTTCAGCAGGAACAATTGAGGCGAAACCACAACCTCTGGACGAGGGCCAAGTCCATATCACTATTCAAGGCTGCATCTCTGTGTTGAAAATAGCTGTGCAGTGCGAACAAGTTATTTCGGACTCCTCTCCACCTGGCCTCTGCAATCACTCCAAAAGGTGGACGAAATTACAGCAGACACGAAAACAAATCTGCCTCAACCCCCATAGAGACACGAAAACCCCACAAATAACCTTGTGTTAATGGAAAAGGCAAAATATCGGTGTGTTCCAGAAAATTAAAAAGCTGAAATGCTGATTCACTGTTGCATTGTAAAGTGCACTTGAAAGTAGACAAGCTTTACTCAAGCATCTGTAAAATATGACATTTTTAGGGAGCCATCTGTTTAACCATTTATGGCGATCCTCTGATCTAGAGAAGGACAGACCATCCAGTTCTCACTACCAACCCCCAAGCTGAAATTTAGGCTCGTTTAAGGGATCTTGTGGGGTTGCCTGGCTGTGACAATGTGAGCTGAGGGCTCTGCTTGTGAAGCTGGGATCTGCTGTACAGTAAGCTTCCCCCAAACTCCCCGTCTTTGCTGACTCGGCCCTTCCTTTGCTGAAACACAGGAAGCTCAACGGGATCACACAGGAAGCCTGTATCGTGGTGCCTGGAATCCAGCCACATTTCCCTCTTACAGCCATAAAGATGACATATTTGGCATTCAATAGAGAAAGGAAGAGAGACACAGTGAGGGAGAGGGGGAGAGGACCAGACTGGCTCGTTACAGAGAGCTGAAAATACTGCAAGCTGCCAAAACGGCAGCATATTGTCTTTGTGAATCAAGCGTGTCTGATTCCCAAACCTAAACCAGACCATCACTGTAATCTAAGCTTTGGGAAAAGCTAAACAAGCTTGGAAAGTGCTTGATAAAATGCTCGTGACACAGCCAAAGATACTCACAGGACATTAATAAACAGCTGTCACCAATGTTAATTCTCTGGGATGATCTACAGAATTCAGCGCAGCACCTGCACTGCTGAGACACTGAGAGGGATAATTCAGATACATGACAGCAGTCTGCCGTCTCAGGCAAATATTTACAGCAGTGAGGTGATTATTCAACAGTGTGTGGGTCCCAACTGTCCCAACAGTCAGTCTGCTAAAGAAGAGCTGCTGCTACTGTACAGTTGGTACACTACACTGACAGTCTGAGGGTGAATAAAAACAGACAGCTCAGGATATTCACTTCATTTATCTGTCTGAACACATCCTGACTGTCATGCTAATGCCAGCATGCTAACACGCCAATGTTTAGAGCAGGGATGTCAAACATACGGCCCGGAGCCCAGAACTGGTCCACTACGAGGTCCAATCTGTCCCACTAGATGACAAGACCAAGGCGGGATTTATACTTCTGCATTAAATCTAAGCTGTTTCTGCGGCATGGGCTCTGCGCTGATGTAAAACCTACGCCGTACCCTACGCAGTGGCCACACGTGCACCTCCCCAGAAATCTAACTACATGCCACAGCCTCGGATCTCCCGCCGCCAGCCTCCACTTTGATTAAACGCTGAAAATTAAATAAAAGAGGGAGACGGGTTTTTCCTATTTTATCTTATTTTGTTATATTTCTCCCTCTCCCCTCAATGGAAGCCGCGGACCTCCCGCCGCCCGCTCCCGTGTCAAACACGGAGGTCTCCCTCTCTGCTGAGCACCCACGGCGCACGCCCGGCCTGTTAAATAGCCTGTAACCGTAACAACTGTGTGACACAAACTCAGTGCTTTAGTCATTAAATAATGTTGGGCTCGGTCAGGTGTGGACAGAAATATGCGGCCCGTGCTGCACATGTTTTTTTTTTGTTTTTTTTTTTTTACAATCTAGGAACCGTTTGCAGGAACCATTACTCCAAATGTGATGGAACCGGTTCCAGAACCAGAACTTTGGATCTGGTTCCAAAAAAGAACCGGATCCAGATCCCAGCCCTAGTTCAGAATCAACTAAACTTTACAGCACTTCACAGAAACCCCTGTAATTCTTTACACAAAAAAAGGGAACATTTTGGAGCTGATGATACTTCTAAGTTATTGTGAGATGGTTTTATTGGTCCGGCCCATGTGAGATCAAGTTGAGCTGTATGTGGCCCATGAACTAAAATGAGTTTGACACCCCTATTTTAGAGGGCATATTGATTACCTACTCACAATTTTAACTTAAAGTGTTAGCATGCTAACACTTGCTCATTAGCACGACACATAAAGTACACCTAAACCTCATGGGAGTGTTATGTCATGCTAGTTTTGCAGGTCTTTGGTCATAAATCAAAGTATTTTACATGATCACAAAGCTAGATGAAAAGTTAAAGGATCACGAAGTTATTACAGTTCATCCCAAAGAAGGAATAAATATGTGCCCCAAATTTCCATCCATGCAACAGTTGTCGAGACATTTCACTCCAAACCACAAATGTGAGCTTCATGGTGGCGCTGGAGTTAACGTCAGGCAAAACCAGCCACATCCTTTTATGAGAACAGCGTCACCGAGTGCAAACTACAGCACACAAGCTGTCCAACAGAAGCAAACGATTCACAAAGACTGTGTGGAAATGGCTGCAGTACATCCCAGGCTGTCAAAGCTTGGTCTTAATCTGATTTGAACCCGGCAGCGGCCCAGCTGTGGACACCTCCGTTGTCTTTCTGCTAAAGGCTCTAACGCTTGCAAACTGGCACATTAATGACACCCAGCTGTCTCACATTAGGCCACAGACCTGACACTTGAACCAGAGGGCCTCCGTTTCCGCTGCCATGGGAGAGTGAAAACTGTGCAGCCGAAACAGTTGCATACATGCATTTCCTCTCAGGAACAGGAGAGGAACATATGTCATGTTTAATTCTCAAGACGTTCTTTGGGGTCACTGACTGAACGCTGTGCTCTAAAACTGTGTTTGAGCTCTGTGGTATCACTTCCTCACAACGACAGACTTACTATAGAGAGTCTTCGTCAAGCTTGATGTCCCTGAACTATACAGCTGGTGCTGAATATAAATGAGTGGATTAGATATCATGTTGTTCTGGTACCGCTTCCTGACATCCACTGATTTAGTGCATGGGAACAGTTGATTCTTTTACGCATAACATCTATTAATCTAAAGATATGTGCACTGTTGGTTTGTATCTATTCACTCAGTTGGTCAACTTATTATGCTCAACAGTGTGTTGTGGGAATGACGTCACCCCAAAAATACAGTGCGGGTTCAGTCAAGAACAATCAGCTCCTTTAATCGAGCTGCATCAGATATAAATAGAGGAATTTCCAAGTGTAATGAGTGGCTTTAACGAAGCCCATCCATGAGGCCACAGTGCTATACTGTGTTTCTGTCTCTGAACTGGTGAGCCGCTGGTGACTCACTTAACACCCCTGAGACGTCAGCGTCTGACAGACCACATTCACACACACGCCCACACACACCCACACACACACACATAGAAAACAGTGTGTGCATTGTATTGGTTCTATGTGTTCATGTATGTAGGGCACTGAGGGGAGGCACATGGGAAGTGATCAGTTAATGATCAAAGGTATGGAGACAAATTCCAATGTCAAATTATCAAACAAGATCTTTTCTTTTAATTTTCATTGCTTAAAAATACTTCTAAATGTTAGAATATAACATATATAATAGTAGAATTCGTAAATTAAAAGATAAACTATTAAAAATCAGAGTATCACATTTTGTACGCTATATGTGTGGTAATATTGTATTGTTAGATTTTATCTATTTTTTCAAATAAATTAATTAGAAATATTACAAATACAAATTACACTTTTGTTAAGCTATCAGAATAATGAAAATCAATTGCTTTTTCAGTCCACTTGATACATTTTGCTGTGCAAAAAAGGCTGAAGTGAGATGAACAGACTGAAATCTTTATCTTTTTAGATAAAACAAATGTTGACAAAGTTTTACTTTGGGGGAAAAAATTGCTGTTGAAAAAACTGAATAAATTGCAATATATTTTTTCGCAATACTTAGCATATCGCAACAGGTTTTAAATCACAATAATATTGTATCGTGACTTATGTACTGTGATAATAGCCTTTGGTGATTTCCATCTGTCATATTTAATTTTATTTTCTTTTATTTGTTGTTGTTGTTTTTTTTTTTTACATTTTATAGACCAACGATTACTCTGAAACACAAAAATTAAAATAATCTTTGGTTACAGCCCTGAATAATTTCTATCTGAGACTTTGGACTCACTCTGCTCACTCTAAAACTTTCATATTTAAAGGTAAAGCTACAGCTGGTAACTCTAGTGAAATAACTTTGCGTCATATTTGCTGAAACTGTCATTATATTCTGACAGAAGTATGTTTCCCTTCCTCTCCCTCTTCCTACTGCTTCTGATGGCATTTGCTAAAATCAACCACGGCAATCCAAAAACAACCAATAACAGCGGAAGAGTGTCTCATGCAGCTGCATTTTAGTGCAGTGTTTAACTGTACAGTGGGAAAATTTGTGATCCGGCTGCCATGTTGAAAATAGTCAACTTAAGCACCACGCACCGCTCACCAGCTGCACCAACTGGGGTCTAGGTACCATGTCTGAGGGGTCCCTTTTGGTTCCAAAGGTACAATACCAAAAGCGTAAAACAAGGCTTTTGTTACGTGTTATCTCATATGCCTCTCCGTTCATTTCCTGTCACCTCTCTCCTATCTACTAAAGGCAAAAAGCTCCCAAAACACATAAAAAACAACAGTATTCGATACTCTGTGTGTAATTGTTTTGCTACCAAGCCTCAGTGACCATTTCTGTTGCTGAGAGACAAGCCAGCGTTCATGTTAGTGAAGAAAGCCACATTTCTAAACACAAACTCTTTTATATCCTTGAACTGAGTCGTTCTGTGAATGAAAGGCACATAAAACTTTTTTTTCCCCGACTCAGAGGCCCTCGCAGTTAAACCTTCACACTGTCACAATAATAAACACAGTATGACGGAGCTCGCAGGCCGCAGAAGTCTGCTACTATTTACAACCGACATAACATGTTTAGCCTCGTTTTCTCAGCGGACCTTGGCAAGCAGAGGTCAGCTTTAACCGTGCCATTCCTCACCAGTGTTTCACAGGCTGTTTTTAGAAGCATGAGCCCCTCCAAAAAAAAAAAAAAAAAAGGCCCAGAAGTGTATTTGAGCCAAATGTGGAGAGGAGTGGAGAGACGGGAGCAAAGGCAAAGGTTTTGGCTCTGGAGGTCACAAACCAAAACCAAGAAAGGCCCACCCCACAATCTAGCTGCAAAAATAGACGAATCTGTGCCAATTTCTAGAAGAATAAGATGGAAGAAACGCAGCAAGGGGAATTATTGTGTTAAGCTTAGAGTCTTAAATTTCTGTAATAGTTAGTTTTAATCTAACTGGTTTGAGACTGTAGGAAAGACTGCAGAGGTTTGTGCTGCGGGTACAACATGTGATTCAGAGCCTAACAAATCACAGATAACTGCTCTGCTGGGATCAACAGTTGTAGCCCCGCTTTCAAACCTGCGGGGTAAGTGTGCGTGCGTGCATGGTTGTGCATGCGGTGGAGGTAAATGGCTGTAGCAGGCGATTATTTGCACCGCTTCATGCCTGTGAGCCTAGATCTCCCCCTCCAGCACAAAGCATGTGTCACAGAGGGCGATCACACACATTCATCACTCCTGTCCCTCAGGAACACAGCAACACATACACACAGAAAATCACAAAGTGCATATTTATCACTTCCGTCTCGAGGGGACAAGTTCACACATAAGGTGGACGTCATTAACTGGCGGAAAAAACAACAAACACACACATGTGAAACGTCACATGTGCAGGAGACAGGCCTGGGTGTGGCCCTGTGTGTGCACTAAGTGACCTCATAAATCAGGTGGGAGCCGGTAGCAGCTGTTCCCCGGGGGCCCGAGGTCACATCGATTCAGCTGGTGGCTACTGGCTCTGCTACCGTCTATCAGCTCCCCTACTGTCCTACATTTACCCTCCTCCTCAATTAGCCTTCCTCCCCATCCTCCTCTTTAACGGTCCTGCCTCCACCCCCTTCAACTTCCATATCTCCTTCTGACATCCTCTCTTTCACTCCGCCCTTGCCTCCCTTCCTGTGTCCATTTCCCTGATTAAACTGATGCCGAGGCTCTCCAGCTTCACCGTGGAGTCAGCGCGGTCAGCCTCCTCTCCTTCAGATGAAATGGGGGGAACTCTGCTTGATCCAATCAGTGCATTATGTGCAGCCCGTCGATCATGCACCGCATGAGCAATAACAAGCAGCAAGCTCTTCATATATGTTGATGTCTTTGTTGTGCATCCTCATTATATTCATACCTCTGCTTCAGGTTTGCTACACAAGGCTTCAGGATTTACTTCACTCTGTCTCTTTGGGACCTCACTGACTCACAGCAGATTTATACTTCTGAGGCATCTCTCCCTCTGGCCTGTCAGCATCTCAGGTCAAGTGATCCCTGAGTAATTTAAACAGATCATGTGAGATCGCACGCTGAAGCTCTTTCATATGACCGTCTGCATTAAACAAGGAGAGGTGCAACAACAGCCTGTTGTTCTTATACAGGAAAGATGAACGGGTGAATAATGTTGTGTAGCTCGCAATATTAAAGCAGATCAGTTAATGAATTTTAAGAGAGCACACTGCCCTCAAACCACACACAGGGACATGCCATCATCCCCTTTATTAAACCATCATAAGCTACAAATCTGGTTACAGCAGTGTACTGCTTTCAAGATACACCATGGTGTGAACATTGACAGTTACTATACTATGTAGATTTGCTTTGCTATTAGGGGAGGGCGAACAAATAAGCGATGTGGTATCGTCACACAGTGCCAAGTATCGATTTTTTAATTATATCAATATTAATATTACAAATTAAACTTCAGGTAGCCTACTAGAATGATATAATCAATTGCCTTTTCAGTCCTCTAAATACATTTTGCTGCAAAATGAAAAATAAAAAAAGGTAATAAATTGCAATGTATAACAATGTTTTACTGCGATACTCAGCATATTGCAACGTATTTAAATTCACAATAATATTGTACTGTGAGTAAAGTATCGTGATAATATTGTATCGAGGATCCTCTGGTGATTCCCACCCCTATTTTCTATGGTACTGACCTCAGCTTTATTTTAGTTATTTTCAACTAGTGATAAAATGGCTGCACGTATCAATTTAAGTAATAAAACGTTTGTTGGAAATGAAAAAAATGTTTTTGTTCCTTTAAGTGTATCTGATAATAATTTTGTAATACTGTAATACCACGATATTTTCTGAGACAGTTATCCTACCGTGAACTTCGTACACTGTTACAACCCTGCAATAACAATTACTTTAAAGAACATAATTTAAGTTAGCACATTTTGAAGCTTGAATGCTCAATGCGTGATATTGGATTTTTTGCCAATATCCAATATGCTGATATGTAACAACTTATTTGACTGACAACTGATACTGACACATGCACTTTTACGTAATTTTAGACAAAATGAAGTGAACCCCAGAGCCTTTGTAATGTCGTGATACCGCAATATTTTCTGAGAACGTTATCGTACCGTGAAAGTCTCACACCATTGCAACCATCAACAACTTTTGGAAAAACATTACTTAAGCTTGCCCGTTTTGAAGCTTGCATGCTATTAGGGATGCATGATATTGGATTTTTTTGCTGATATCCCATACGATCATATGTAACAACTCATTTGACCAATAACCACAACCGATATCGATATATATCCACTTTTTGCTCTACATAATTTTAGCGATGCCAAGTCTCTTCTGTAGTAAATTACCATCACACTATACATGCATACTCTTATCATGATGGCCCACCAGCAGATGGAGACATTAAATACTTTCCAATATTTGTACATTGTGCACCATAAGAAAAAACATGTTGGCCGATTCTAATAGTCGATACCGATGATGTACCGATGTTATTGCTCATCCCTCCTATGCTGCACAAGTATACCAAGTGATATCTTAACATATACACCACACATTAATTTCTGAGTGCCATACAGGAACATTTAAATGTTGCTACAAGTGATAACAAGTACCCTGAAGTACCTCTGCGTCAGTGTAAAGTTACTGTGCATGACACAGACCTCTACAGGGATATAAAATAAATATAGTGAATCTTATTTACCTTGGCGCTGTGGTTTTATTTCCGAGGCGACATACAGAAGAAGTGAGCGAGCTTTTCCTCCTCAGCAGCTCCCAGTGATGATCCTCCACACTGCAGCACAGACAGCAGCAGCAGCAGCAGCAACTATCTGCCCTGTTGGCACCGGGGGCCACTTTCTCCTCCGACTTAAGTCACGGCAGATTTCCCCTGCTGCTCATTCCCTCCTCAACTTCCCTCCACAGAGAAAATGTACACAGTTAATATTAAAACCAAATGTGGGAACAATATGGTGACTGGAGAAGGAACCAAAATCCCAGCAGCGCCTCTGTGGACCTCTTTTCCTCGGTCTAATTCAGGGGAAAGCGGAGAGACGGACCCGCAGAGCTGCGCTCCTCCTGCCTGCACATCACTGCTGCCAAGAGACAACGCAACACCAACCACTTCCGGTTGTGACCTTCAAAATAATAAAAAAAATTAAAAACTCACTCTGTTCACACTTACGAACATAAAAACATTATTCATATTTTCCTATACATATCTAAGGTTTATTTAAAGCATAATTACTGCAGACTGTGATATAAATACAGTGTTTACTTACCTGCCACTTGAGGACACACAGCGATTAAAATGCAAACACTCACAACAAACACCGAAAAATCTGCTACATTGATACTGTTAGCTTACACATAAACACCTACAATAAATATATTGATACAGACTAAAAATATAGCGTACTGTGAAAACAATCAAATGAGAACAAACAGACAAAGAAGGCTTAAAACCTACAGACGAACACATAAAATAAATCAACTGGAAATTGGTGGCAATTCATGCAAACACACACACTGCATAACCATTTATAGCTATTGTTGAATGTTTAGAAATGTATGAAATTTCAAGTGGTTTTATTTTGAAGGCAGCTACAAACCAATTCCTGTTTTATGTCGGCCGCTTTAAAGCTTACCCTTCTGCTGACGTCACTATAGAGCTGCCTATTTATACAGATGCTGGCAACATGTCTCTGTAATAATACATCAATCTGTAACTTCATCAAAATGGTGTTTGTCATCATCATCATCATCATCATCATCAATGCACTGCACATTTATATAAACAGAAACAACATTAATGCAAGGCTATTCTGCTGCCATTTATCTTAATGATTCAAATTCAAAATTCAAGAAGTTTATACGCACAGTTAAAACAGTGGTTCACACCATACCATGAAATTCTTAGATGCCAGTCTCCCTTTACGCAAAACAATAATAAAAATAGAGATTCAAGTTAGATTTTAAGACAAACTAAATAAACAAACATAAGCAGAAACAAATAACTAAGTTAAAACTCTGAGTTAAAAAGCAAAGTACACTGTGCTGTCATGCAACATATATGTTATATAAAAGTTATCCCATTTAAGCATCTCTTACAGTTTTTTTTCCTCACGATGGTGTGACGTTTCTTTAGAAATTACCACAAAAATATTACAAGAAAATCCAGTCCGACCCTGAGAGTAACAATTCGTGTAAATCACTTCAGTGCTGACAGTACTATTTAAATAATGTCAATAAAGTTATCCCTTCCTCCTGAGGTGTATTAGCCTAAGTAGTGTTGGTTGTCTATAAATATACTGAAAGAAAGAGACAACCAACACAACAATAACAACATATAGTTCATCAGATCACATTCTGCCTTTTAATTTTATTTATTCCTTCACTTAATGTTTTTTTTCTTCTTTAAAATTTAGGTCCATGTATTTTGTATTAATATATTGTTAATAGTTTCTGAATTTCTTAAATTGTAATAGTGCTTTGGCCACACATATGAAATACCGATTAAAGCTTATTGAATTGAATTGAAAAGAAGAAGCAGACAAGTATTGTCATCGAGCATAGGTAGTCAGAAGCTCAGCAGTATAACTTGGTGCTAAACCTTGAGCTTTAAGTTATTAAAAGAATCGTAAAATCACTTCTGAAGTTAACTGGCAACCAGTGGATATGAGACCTATGTATTGTCCCAGTTAAAATACAAGCTGCAGCGTTCTGCAGTGGTTGAAGCCGAGCTACTGAAGATTTACTGAGGCATGTAAACAGTGTACCCGAGGTGCGAGAATACAAAGCATGAATAAGCTTTTCTAGGTCAGAAAAAGACAAAGCCGATTTGGTTATGATAATACTTCTCAGGTGGAAGTAGCAGAATTTAATGAGATTACTGACATGAGGTTCATCTGAAAAAGTGATGCCTAAGTTTCTCACTCTAGATTTTATATTAGTCGCCAGAGGACCAATAAAGGGTTATAATTTCCTTGCTAGGTGATCAGGGCCAAAGATAATTACTTCTGTCTTGTTTAGAGTTTAGCTACAGAAAATTGCAAGTCATCCATTTCTTAATAGCAGTGAAGCACTCCATCAAATTATCTGGCTTAAAGGACAAGTAGATTTGGGTGTCATCAGTGTAACAGTGGTACGACATCCCATTGAAATAACTGATAATGTATCCTAATTGAAGCATGTAAAGTGAAAACAAACATGACTCAAACCATTTAAGAGCAGTTCAAGACATAACTACACACCGATTTAAAGGGAATTTATACCTCTGCGTTGAATTGACGCTGTAGCTACAGCGTAGGCTCTGCGTCGCAGTAGAGCCTAATCAAGGGGGAGGCGGGCGGCGGGAGGTGTGAGGCTTCCAGCGAGGGGAGCGATAGAAACAAACAGCCAATGTGTGTGTGTGTTCTGTGCAGGTGTTGTCACGTAAATAACAGTGCCCAAGCATGAATGCATATAAGTCTTTTTTATTACATTGCTGTGGTTAATTTGAGGTAATAGTGTTACTGTAGAAATCAGAGAATCATTTTGTTGTTATATATTCTCAGGAAGATGATACAAGCTCTAAATCTGAAATACACACCACACACAAGTGTGTATTTTCATCTAATTGTACTGTGCAACAGTTAGAATAAAGTTTTTGTATTTGTATGATTGCATTTGTGTTTATTATATACTTGTTTAAGTATAGCAAGTATAATGAATATAATGTAGGAATCGGTAAGAGCAATCGGTAAGGAATCGGGCTGTTAAGAAGGAATCGGGCTGTTAAGAAGGAATCGGAATCTCACTTCACAGAAACCTCCGCTGCAAAACTAGTGTTTTGGAGGTGCAACTAGATGCGACACAGATACACCTCTGCACAACTATAAATGCTAACAACGGTGTAGGCGACGTGTGTAGGGTCTGCGTACAACTATAAATCCTACTTTAGTCTATTGATAAGGGCGTTATGAATGACAGTGTCAAACGCAGCACTAACGTCAAGAAACAGTGTAATAAAACATTCCCCAGCATCAGCACCCATCAGTAAATCGTTCCTGACCCTTAGCAGAGCAGTTTCAGTGCTATGTTGCTTGTGAAACCCAGACTGGAATGTATTTAAGATCTTATTACTGTTTAACACAATTAAGAGTTGGGTTAGCACCACCTTTTCAAGAACTTAAGAGCAAATACAGTTCATACAGTGAGTAACCCCCCCATTTATCACAACACATAAGCCTTAATAAAAACAATAAGAATTTCCTTCACTTTGCACAGCATGACATTCTATATACAGTAAAAACACACAGAACAACACGCGGCTCTGTTTTTGGATTATTCCCAGTAAAAATAATCAACCTAGCCAGTCATGTATTTACTTTAAGCTTTGTGGAAAGTTATTTCTGTCTCAGCAGTGGGGATGGAGTGGAAAAATGTAAGAGAAAACAAACTATCACATCCGGAAGATCCTTGAATCCTGTTTAGACTCTGGGGAGTGTTTACAGAGGGCTGCAGCTCCTTATCTCCCTCCCTGCCCCCTGAGATGGGTGAAAAGTTTAATGTGCTTGAACTCGACAGAATCTAATCCATTCTTTTCCCCACATATTCTCTGGTATTGATTGAATAACCTAAAAATCATGGTAAAAAGTGCGACAGTTTGGAATTCATTGTAAAAAAAAAAAAAAGATGACTCACGGGACTCAGATGAAGCAATGATTGTACTGATATAAATCATACATAAGAACTATCAGCAGAACCACTAATGATAGAGCGTGAATCACATCACTGAGTGAGCAGAAATGACCGTTAGAGAAAAGAGACTGTGTGACTCAACAACAGGAAGTGGAGGTGATAGAGGTGACGGCAGCATGTCCAGGAAGCCCAATCTTTGATATGCTTAGTCAGAAGAGATAAGGAGTAACACAGAAGCTCAGACAGACTGAATGTGGCTCAGATGAAGCTTTTTAATGTGCACATGGATGACTTGTTCCAGCTGTTGAATGCATGTAATACAGGGTGTATCGTTGGCTATATTTTAATAACTCATCTTATATATGCAGATGATTTCTAGTCTTCTGCCCGTACAGCACTGGCCTACAACTGCTCTAACTATGGTGCTGATTTTGACATCAAATATAAAACCAATAAGAGCAACATCATGATTGTCAGAAGTAAAGGAAACAGAAAATGACTATTTCCTGAATTGTTTTTATCTGATGTTGCTCTTAAAGTGTGTAATGAGATTAAATTAGATTAAATGTACAAATATGGTGTGGTGTATCTGTGTCACTGCAGTTAGACCTCAAAAACACGAGTCAGCAGAGCAAGTTTCTGTGAAGTCCTGTGAAGTTTAGTTGATTCAAAACACACATTAAACACACATTAAACACACATTAAACGTGTCTTAATAGACACAATTTCAAACACAAGTACACAAATCAGCTTCACTATAACTCACAGCATTCACAGACATAGCACTTGTCTTATACTAAACACATTTTCCAAACAAATATCACATGCTGACATTATTAGCACAAGCCTCTGGTATTTTCCATTGTATAAATTAGCCTAGTGGCCAGCTCTACTTCAACGCAGAGCCTACGGCATAGGTATGGCGACGATTCAACACAGAAGTAAAACTTCCGCCTTACTGTGGCCTATAATGATGAAATGAGACTGTTTCTTAAACTTCCACAATGGTGCAGTGCCAGCCAAGTGTTTATAAATGTTGGTGTGCCTATCTACCCTGCTGTAATGTGAAATCGTATATATATTGATATATGTTAAGGCTCCATGTCTCAGGAAATGGCATCATCCAGGCCTTAGTGACCCTGAGCTGATCTCAGTCAGGGGCCACTGGCTCTCCAGCCTGTCTGTGTGTGCAGTTTATTGAATTTTGTCTTTTAATATGAACTTGTATCATGCGGAGTGAATATTTCTGCCTTTCTTTTCAATACATTGTGTATGGTAATTTTGTACATAGACAATTGTCTGTTTTTATATAGGACCTTTCTCTGTGTCCTTAATAAAGTCATTATTATGATTATTGTTATAATTCTAATTATTATTGTTGGAGAGGTCAAGTAAATTATCTGATTCAATGTCTCTCTTCTGACTTCATCATGTGATCTTCTCTAAACAGCACAAACTGATCAACTGTAAAATCACATCGTGACTGGAACATCCCTGTACAGATGGAAAAAATTTTAATATATTATTCTTTCTTGTGTTTTCAGAGGACTTTTCAATATTAAACATTTCATTAAGAGTGTCATAGGTAATAGCAATGAAGGCATGAAGTTCTGATGTGTTGCTCTACTCACAGTATGCTGTACATATCAGTACTTCCATGACTTCTGGAGCCTCCCTGTGGTCAGTTTTGGTCACAAATGCTTCAAAAATGCAATAATAGTTGGTTTACATTTTTTTTCTTTCCTTTCATAGCATCCAAAATCCCTGTCATTGACATCACATTCAGAGCAAACAACTGCCACTGTCATGACAACATAATAATAGGCCTCCTTTTTTTTTAGAGCTGACAATTTGACTTGTCAGTGGGAAAAGCACAATTTAAATTGCTCTGTTTAATTCAAGTGTCCCAGTAAGAAAACACAGTGAGCTAGCACGCACAATACAACCCTGAAAATAGATTTCAGCCATTATTACTTTGATTATTTACACCCTGGCATTTCCTAAGCAGATGTTTACTGTGTGTATGAATAAATACTTTATTTTCCTCTGGTAACTACAGTATTTGTAGTCTAATACATGCTTGCTGTAATGTCTACAAAGGATGTGAGATGGAGAAGAACAGAGTTAACATGCACATGCACTGTTAGACTATACAGTGGCTGAAATGCACCTGCACTTGCATCTTGATAACTGCGTATTATTTAGCAAACTATAAACCTATGTATGTGGGAAATATGAGTTAGCTGGAAAATCAAGTTTAAATCATTTTTAAAAATCTGTTTATCTTTGCACCTCTTGTCTGCACTGTTGCTATTTTTAATGGTGATTTTTGTTATTATAAATCATTTAGTCATTAATTTTACCTTTCACAGTGATGACAGCCCCCTTAGCATTCACCTATATTGCCTATGCCACAGGTGCTGACTGCATGTCAGCATTAATGATGTCCACTGTGTCTGACTATTCTGAATGTATGTAAGCTCTAACAACATGAACCTTGGTTTGCTGTAAGTAATTATAATTGGCTGTAGTTGGCTAAAAATAAGGGAAACTGTGAAAACACTGAGCTAAAAGTAACTGACAAATGGCTGGAAGAGCATTAGTTAGCTAAATGTAATAGATAGTAACTATTAAAGAGTAGAAATAGCTAAACGTAATGGATAATTGTTGAAACAGCTTTCTACAAGTAACTATTTAAAACACAGAGTAGCATTAGTTAGCTAAAGTAACTGATGAGCAGTAAAATGATTTGACCTCAAACTTTCAAATCAGAACCAAAGTCGGTCACTGAGGATCCACATAAAGAAACCAGGACAAACATAAATATTATAATATTTTTTAGAGTAACAGTTAAGTGTATTTATGTATGTTAAGCTAAAGCATTGACAGTATGAATGCAACTTGTGTTGTAATTGTGCCCAGCGCTCCGTGATTCAAGCAGGCCATTCCAGCGGTCCGCTCTAGGCTTGTATCAATCTACCAGCGTGTAGAGGCATGTCTCAAAACAACAACGTGTGCCGGTAGTAGGAGCAGGCTGACGGCTGAGCATGCCTTAATGCTCATCTTCTTCAAAAACAATCTCCACATCATGTTTTTCCCAAGACGAGCAAGCTAAGGAGAAGGGACACTGAGGTAGAGCGGCAATATTAAGCTTCTCAATATACCGCTGCCTCTCTGGTAGGCACAGCGTGCTAAAATAATCCTTTGCCATCTTATTATTAGCTAATTGTTAGCTAGCTGTAGCTAATAATTAGCGAGCAATTCAGTCGTGTGGACTTGAAGGCGCGGCCGCGGAGGCTTAATGACAGCGACCGAGCGAAGGGGAAAGTGAGCCTCGTTTCCCCTTTGGGGGCGTGGCTTTCAGATTATGACGCATGCGCTCTGACTCTGTAGTGCCAATTAGGGGAGGGGAAAGCCGTGACGTCACAGTGACATCACAGTGCACTCGAACAGAAGTTTGTATATAGAGGTGCTCACACCACATTTAGACAAGACAGTTTTGGATTGCATTCCTCAGCAGTATTCAAAACAAGACTTAACCACCTGCTAGAATCAACAATGACACTTGAACAGGAGTACAGACGCTACCAGGCTCTGTTTGACGCCGAGCTGATAAAGCTGAAAAGACTCACAGAGAAGTCCATTCTGGAAACCCTGATGGAAGAGGACCCACGCTTTTTTGGTCTCGATGGGGGTAAAATTACCGTCCAGCAGACACAAGATCGGGTCCAAACACAGGGGTCAACCAGGATAGAGGCGGCGTTTGACTCACTGGCTCGTGCTTATGACAGCATTAAGAGCACAGTGAGCAGGATGATTGCTGACTTTCCCCTGCTGAGGAAAAATGCAGGAGGAAAGAAGCAGTCAAAATAGGGAGGCAATAGGTCGGTAGGCGCGAGCTCTTTTGCTCAAAGCAAAAGGCTCATCCATCAGACGCTTACCACCAGCTGCCCCGCTCAAGTGTCCATCAAACTGTCTCGTTTACAGGTAGGACAGACACGTTTGGACACTAGGTCTTCATCGGTGTGACACCGATGAAGACCTAGTGTCCTAGACCTAGTGTCAGTCTGTGCTACCTGTAAACTGCCAGACGTGTTTCAACACTAGGTCTTCATCGGTGTGACACCAATGAAGACCTAGTGTTGAAACACGTCACTCGTACAACTCATAACGTCTTTCAACACTAGGTCTTCATCGGTGTGACACTGACGAAGACCGAGTGTTGAAACACGTTATGAGTTGTACGAGTAAACCCCCCCCCCCCCCCCCCCCCCCTCTCTCTCTCTCTCTCTCTCTCTCTCTCTCTCTTTCTCTCTCTCTCTCTCTCTCTCTCTCTCTCTCTCTCTCTCCAAACATAATGTTTATAAAATAAACATTTTAAATGTTATGTCATTGTTCCTTTGTGGTGTTTGTGACAGTGATGTGTTAGAAGTGGTCAGAGAAGAATTCACTGACTGTTTCCACAAACCATTTACTTATATGTAATGAATCCTTTCTTATAGGTCTGGGTCCTGGGTCCAGACTTGACACGCATTAATTTAGCTATTGCAAATGTACATAGTTGGGCCCAAGCTAAACAACTGAATGAGACACATTCAATAACAACATCATTTAAACATTGTAGGTTTGCCTGATAACACAAATTTACAAAACACATGAGTGGGCCCATCTAAGCATATCAGAGTGGTATTACATCAAGGAGTATAAAGGAAAAAGCCTGGCTTGTTTTAATAAGTCTTGCTAGTTTGTTTCATTACCATGGCTTATATGGGTCCCTGCTCAGTAACCATGGTAACCTATACTGCTAAACTGTCGAGCTGAGTCTCGCTGCATGTCAGAGAAAAAGACAAAAGACAGTTCTGTATGATATATTTTTGTGCAGGCAACACTTTCACCATGGTGTCTCAGACATTTTTCCCATCATGTGACCAAGCATGAATTTATGTGTTTTATTTCCAAAGACCATAATGTCTCAATCTGATGTCTAAAAAAGCCAAATGGTTATTTGGCATGGTCCAGTCTTTTTCAGTTAATCCCAATTTTATTCATCATCACCCTTGTTTTAGTTTAGAGAGTTTAGACTGTTCAGTTCAAAACAGTGGTTTATGCTGGTTATTGTCATTATTGTGTTAGTTCACACCATTAGGGAATTGGCTGTAACACTCAATGAGTCTCATTCATGAAATGTCAGCAAACATGTGTAAACTACTCGCTGTGTATTTTGGTATTCACTACTATGTTAGTAGCTCCATTACATACATACATACATACATACATGAGCTGAGCTCCCATGAAAGCTGTAAACCATACATCTGTGGGGGTCTCTAACAAAACATTAACAACCACTATTTTATCACAAATTATGTGTTTTTCAATGTAATGAGTATTATTTACGTTAGCGAGATTAATAACTAGTCCAAAATAAGGACATGTTTTCCAAAAGAACAACGATATTCTCCCGTAAATGACAGGCCTTTGGCTGCAATTACGGTGCCAAGGCTCCAGTAGCTGACGTCACGCAATCCCAGCATGCAACAGCCAAAATCAAAACGTATATATATATATATATATATATTAGGGTGCATCAAAAAACACAATTCTTGAATTTTGATATGGCTGGGTGCTAAAAGTGTTCCAATATATGTAGAAACAACACATGAAAAATATTTTTCCAATACATAATGATTTAGGGGTGCCACCGCACATCTGTTTTTGTTGGATAACGTGATAAACAGTGCTCAATGGTCGCTGTAGAGCTCTGAGGTAATAAAGACTGCAGCTCAAGAAAACTGAGGTGATCTTTATATTTTTGTGTTGGGTATGTATACTCTTATTACATATTACTACTATATATTTAGTTGTGTCTTTGTATATTTACATACTTTCAATGAAATGTAGTCATATTCATAGGTATTTGGTGCTCATTACATCTAGCTAATGTTAGCTAGCAACAGTTTGCTAACGACAGTTAGCTAGCTATTAAGCTTAACATCAACAGTATTCTAGAGTAGACATTAGACAATATCATATTCAGAGTATTGATGTCTCATGTTTATTGAGAGTAGCATTGTAGTTGTTAAATATCTAACAACTAAAAAAAATATAGGTATATTTGCGAGCACAGCCAGCTACTATGTAGCTACTCTGGTAGTGATGTAACGGTAAGTTATCATTGTAATGATTAAGTTAGACTATGTACAGCTAAAATTTGAGGCTTATTCAAGCATGCTTTATCATAATTGAGTGATATTAAGTATGCTAAGATATGATTTTAAACACTATCCTTGTCCTTGTATCCTTTTCATTCTCAGGCACTGTACAACACAACCCACCCCAGGATCCATCTATCCTAAGATGCTGCCCTCACCAACTGGTCCCTGCCAGACTAGCAGTCGCAACCTGGTCTTTGGTCTGGGCCCCAGCATCACCAGTGAGGATGGCATCATCACTGGCGCCAAGCTGCCAACTGGTCGTCAGCTCTTACGCTGCATGCTTTCCAAGCAACCTGGTGCAGATGGAGCGTTGACGCAGTTCGAGGCAGCCAAGGTCGTCCTGGAGCAGGTGCTGCCATTTTACAAGAAGGCCAACATTCCTATGGTGAGTGACAAGCGTGCTTGCCACAAGATGGTAGACTTGGTTAATGCCAACAACAAGCTGCGGAAAATCTCCAAGGCCAAGCGCTCCAGTGAGGCTACAGCAAAACAACTGGAGAAAATGGAGTGCAGACTTGATGCCACATTTCCGCTGTGGCCTCCAAATGTTGAAAAGCTGATAGATAACCCAGAAGACCTAGCTTTCTTGGCCATCATGAAGACGGACAGAGTGGCCACATTTGGTGTATTGGACAAAAAGCTGCAGCTCAAGGTGAAACGGCGAGAGGAGCGTCAAGCGGCCGCAGCAGCCAGGCAGTCCCGGTGTGAAAAGGAGCTGGAGGAGATGACAGCAATGTCCAGCTTGGTGTTGGAAAGTGATGACGAGCCAGAGGAGGATACTAACACAGTCTGTCCACCATCTGAGGACGAACCATCCCTCAAGTGTAAGAAGACTGGAACAAGCGTCAAGCGTAAGAAGACTGGAACAAACATCTTCATTCCACATGACATCCTTAGCCGACAAAGTGTCGTGTCACTGGCTACAAGGTTGAAGATGTCACCAATGCAACAGGCTGCCTTCACGCGTGGTCTGGTCGCAGAGTCAGGCGGTGATTGTACACATCTCTCTGCATCCTATGCAACAGCTGACCGAGCAAGACGCCAAGTGCTGGAGACAATCAGTGAGAAACAGCACAAGGAGTGGACAGTGAGACCACCTCCATTGTGCACCCTACACTGGGACAGCAAGTTAACACCGATGCTCAGCAATGTGCGCCAGTTGGAGGAGCGTCTTACAGTGGTGGTCGGAGATGCAGAGCGGCTAAAACTGCTTGGTGTCCCGGCGTATGAGAAGCAGAGCAATGAGGCATGTGGAGTGATCATTGCCCGGTTGACATGCAAGTTGCTGCAGGACTGGTGCTGCGCTGACCAGGTTGTCAACATGGCATTTGACACCACCGCGTCAAACACTGGCCATCTCACGGCAGCCTGCATTGCCATACAGCTCTCACTGGGCCGACCACTGCTTTGGTCTGGGTGCCGGCACCACATTGGTGAGGTCCTCCTGAACCAGGTTTTCACAGACCTGAAGGTGGAGTCATCACGCTCGCCAGAGGTTACCTTGTTCACACGTCTGAGAGAGAACTGGAACCTGTTACCACAAGAATCCAGCAGCCAATGGTCCCGCTACATTCCTGGCAACACCGACCAACCATTCCTGGGCAAGTTACGTGCTGAACTTGTCGCGTGCGCAAAAGAAGTGATTGACTACAAGCGAGGTGACTACCGTGAGTTTGTGCAGCTGTGTCTTGTGTTTCTGGATGCAGACGGTGAAGAGCAGACTGCAGTGACCTTCCAACGACCGGGAGCGCTCCACAAGGCACGATGGATGGCCAAGCTGCTCTACACTCTCAAGCTGGCCTTGATGGAGCAGCACATCGCATTGCTTCCCCAGGGCACAATCACCACACGGCAGCAGGTGCCGAAGATTCGAGCATTTTCCAACTTCATCACACACATCTATGCAAAGTGGTGGCTGACCTGCGAGAAAGCTGTAGATGCTGCCTGGAATGACCTCACACTCTACCACCACCTGCAGGCATACAAGGCTGTAGATGAGGGCATTGCAGCATCAGCGATCAAGGCACTAGAGAGGCATCGCTGGTACCTGACAGGTGAGATGCTACCCCTGGCACTCTTCAGCAGCAAGGTGCCCATTGATGACAAGCGTGCACTTGCCAGTGCGATCTTGGAGCACAAGCCAGCTGATCTCCCCATGCACATCCCCCAGCAGCGCTTTGGCACTGGCTTTGGCAAGCCAAAGTTCCCCACCCTCTTGCCAACCACCAGCTTGGCCGACCTCGCCAATACAGATTGCTGGTTTGGGATGCACCAGCTGCACATTGATCCAACATTTCTGTCTCTCGATGTGAAGGAATGGGCTACCAATGCTGCGTTCAAAAAAAGTGAGGTCAATGTACATGCAATGAACGTGGTCAATGACTGTGCCGAGCGTGGCGTCAAGCTCACATCCGACTTTGTCGCAGTGGCCAGGAAGGAGCAGCACCTGCAGAATGTGCTGCAGGCAGTTGAACATGACCGCAGCCAACAGCCAAACCTTCGCTGCTGCAAACGCAAGCTAATCCCTGAATAAGAGGGTTACTCTTGGGTGGCAGGTGGGGAGACATATCTGGGGGGAGACGCACTGGCTAGGTTCAGAGTTCAGGTTCCATTTCCTCTCTCTCTCGCCCTGTTGATGTTGCTCAGTGGAGTGGATTCTGGCACAGGCTGAGCAATTAAGTTTGAAGTTTAGTTAATATCAGCTCTTATCATTAGGCCCTGTGAGTTTCCAGTGAGTTAGCCACTAGAGATGGTTTGTTCTTTTAAGTGTGTTAGTATTGCCCTTGTGTTTAACAATAAATTCAATTAAACTTTATATGTGTGTCCGGCATCTATCACTGCTGCACAAAACTCAGGGAAAGTCCACTTGAACATGTCCCATTGACCTCCATTCATTTTGTCTATAGGACAAATGAATGGAGAATCTTGAAAGTTGAATTCTGAGAAATGCCCAAGTTGCCCAAAGGTCAAACAAACTAATTTTACTTTGATAACCCTATAGAACATGTTACTGTATAAAAGTTCACTGTACTCAACATTTCCAGGTCAACCTTTTGGCAATTAGACTAAAAATTCCACATTTTTCGAAATTTCACAAAAGTTTATGTGTTAGGTGGCACCCCTAAATCTCAATGGATTTCCTCAAAACTTTGCAAAAGTCATTTTTATGTTTATTGGAACAAAATGCAATGCCAGCCAAATTGATATTTTGAAATTAAAATTTCCCATTCAAATTTGATGCACCCTAATATATATATATATATATATGTGTGTGTGTGTATATATATATATATATAGTTGCACAAATATACAATTATCAACACACACAGTTTTCATTTCTGCTCTTATGAACAAAGCGGTCTGTTTTATACCGGTATTAAGTTAGTTTGATATTGGACATTTACATTCGTTTGACATTCAAAAGACAACAAAAAACAATAATAAAATAAGTAATGATCATAATAAATACTAGTATTGTTAAAACAAATGATGATTAAGTTTGGCATAATGACAGTACATCATGGCAGAGCAGTTTTATTGGATGTCAGTGTACTGTGTGAGGTGACAGGTGTTCAAAGTGACTCAGCCTACACACATGACAGAATGTGCAGGTGGAAATGCTGTATCTACATATTGATATTCAATGAACTAATCACTTGATTGACACATGATGTTAGCGTTGTGACACTTATGAGAAGTGATGATGGTTGTCATCACCATAACAGGTTGGATTATTTCAAAAACAATATAAAGGATCTTCAAAGTGCAAAGGTTAAGTTCTTGAGTGTGGCATGTCATGTCATTGCTTACTGTGGCAGTGAATTAATTATTATGTGCAAAAGGAGGCATCTGCGAGCTCTGGCTCGCCTACGCCTCGCATTTTGCATGTTGAGAAGCATGAGAGAGCCTGCAGACATGTTGCTGGTGGGTAAAGAGTGGCCAGCTTCATTTTTGGGCAATTTCAATAGTCACAGGTGCTTTCAGATTTTGGTGCAGTACCTCTGCTCTGCCAGCAGATGGAGTGCCTACGAAAGCACAGGACGACAGTTAGGTGGCTCTAATGTGAAGGTGTTTGTGCTCTAGTCAAAGCTTCACACAGCTGCCGCCTCTACGCACAAAAGTTCCACTCACTTTCTGTCGAATTTAGCAAAGTCGTTCGATCACCAAAACAGACCTTGTGCTTTGGTGTTTTGGTGCGTTTTAAGTCGTTTTACTCACAGAGGCTGAAGTGTTTCAGTGCAGAGGAGCTTTACCCACGATGCTCCACTTTTCGGTGACGGAGGTGAGCCCACATCACTGCAAATGACACAACTTAAATAATAAATAGAAAAAAAACATACAGCATCCATTCCATCATCTCATGTCAACATGTTGCCTTACTTGAATCGTTCTTAATAATCTCAGATCATTGTGTACAGAGCTGCTTGTGTCATACTCTAGACATTAACCTAGACAGACCTAGACACACACTAAAAACCACTAAAACCCCGTTCCAGTGTTTCCTCCTGAGTAGTGCAGATCTCTGATCAGTTTCCCCCTTTTCTCAGTTCTGCGGCCAAGCCAGCAGATGGAGTGCCTATGAAAGCACTCCATCTGCTGGCTTGGCTGAGGTACTGCACCAAAATCCACAAGTGCAGTACCTCTGCTCTGCCAGCAGATGGAGTGCTTTTCCACCGATCTTTTAGTATGTCCGAATGGACCCAACTTGTTTGGTAGGTAGGAGCAGCATCTAGTGGTAGTACGTTTTTCTTTATTGAAAAACACAAATCAAACAAACACAGACGCCAGGGGGTGACATACATTCAGTGGCAAAAACTCAGATTGTCATATTACAGAAATACATTAACAGAGCATATAAATCCAAGGTTTTAATGGGTTTTGCATTTGTGGAGATTAATAATATCATTTTCTTTTTTTGCACAGATGGATAGTCAGTGAAGCCAAACAACAGGGCTGGAATGGGACAAAAAATCGGCCCGGGCATTTTGAGCCCAGACCGGCCCACCAGGTACTGATGGAAAGACAATGAAGCCTATGAATGAAAACAGACTTTCTTGTGACACCGCTTGTACACTGTCTTGTTGGTGTATATGTACTTATCTTATAAATTTAAACCTACACCATCCTCCAGTCCCATTATTCTATACAGTACTTAGAGGAAGCCAAAAGGCCGCTTGGTCTAGTGAACCTCCTGAACAATGTACAACGTTTGATGGGATCCTGAAAATTGGGCAGTAGGGAATAGAGGTGAGACATGATCATTGATGAATA
This sequence comes from Epinephelus awoara, assembly GCA_035609425.1. Lineage (NCBI taxonomy): Eukaryota > Metazoa > Chordata > Actinopteri > Perciformes > Serranidae > Epinephelus > Epinephelus awoara. Next base: position 6,610,602 of record CM069314.1, read on the forward strand.
TGAAAATGAATAAATGACAGATTTAGTAATATTTTCATAGACTTTTGCTGTGACAGTTTGCTGTTACATGTCAGTAAAAAAAACAATAAGATAAAAACACAACTTATCTAGAATAAAGAGGATATTTATGTATAAAAGACAAATACATTTAAGTAGTTACTTTTAACTCCGAGCCACTTTTATGTTCATGAGTAGCATCACATCTCCTGGCAAATCCTCAGGGTTTATGATGAATACTAGCCTCATCATTTGGTTTTACATGAACATTTTTGCTCTGTTGAGCTTTAGCTGTTTCAGAGTAAAGAATTACTGCATAGTGCACTTATATCAATGAATAGACATTGGAATATTTTCCTACCAAAATAATAAAGACTATACTTAACTAACTAAATGAATAAAACAAAATTACTGAAGCACTAAGATCACTATCACTAGTATAACATCATAGAAACAGCCATATATTATTAAAATGATTGTCTTAACTCACAGGCTGGACATCAATGAAGGCCTTGAGAGTCTCCAGGCTGCTGGGGCGGAAAACTCTCTTCCTTTGTAAGGCGCTGTTGGAAGCAGGACTGGCAGCAGCTGTAACGCCAAGTCTCCTTGTTTGTCTGTAAAATTAAAATATCTGTCAAATGTTTGTCAAACCAGCTCCAGAACCAAAAGAAGACAGTCACAACAACCAATTATTAAAATGTGAATGAATACCTGCTGAGAGCAACTCTACGTTGGTGAGGAGGTCAGCAGTCTTCTCCTTCTTGGCCATGCGTATTATCTTTGGTGAAAACACGGGGTTCCAGTTTTCACTCAATCTCCCAGTAGCCTCTGGATGTGATATTGAGAAATCCTGGGAAATCTGAAAACAGGAAAGGATAAAGATGTCAAAGAAGGCGTAAGACACAAACAATAACTGATCTGAGTTTAACTTAATTCTGTGGGATGTAAGCTCACCGTGCCTGGAGTGTCCACCAAGCGCGGAAACTCTGCGATTATATCTTTGACTGGAGTTGTGCCGTTTGACCTTTTCCACTGTGCTCTATGGGTGGCGTCCTCCAGCATGTGTTGGCCAACCTGGGATGGTGGATGTTGTTATTCAACCATTCAGTTAACTGGATGGCCCGCTCTGGAGTTATTGTTGATTCTATGATGAGCAGAGAAATGAATAAATTCTAACAAGTAGTGATAGGTGAATCCAGGCCCAACTTTAAAATGCAGTGTTCAGTTAAGAAAAGTTTACCAGGGTTCCTACAGCTTAAGGCCAGTTGCCTTGAATGAAAGAATGAGTCACATGAGCCACTCTCAAATGCACTGGCATAAAGTGAATTGACATAGAAATACAAGACATCTTGCTGTACCTGGCAAAATTACTTGAGGTACTTCATGTGGCACTTGGAGTGCTGAATGACCCCGCCTGCTAGCGCAGAGCCTTTTCTGGACATTGCGGAGGCGCTCCTCGAGAAACCCCGTTGCAGGTTTATGCCTCCTCCCTGGTGTGAACCATGCATCCTGAAGTTTAGAAAGAAAACAAAAGAATTTTAAAAAGCACTTGAGGAAATAACGAAACCAGCAGCAACCCTGAAATTAACACTTATTGATAATGGTTAATATTAGGATTCAGCTGAACCACCGATAGTGCCATCAACTGACAGCTAAGCTAAGGCGCTTGCCTCATGTGTCCTTTCTGAATTTGTACTCTGTACTGTACTCCTCCCTGAATAAGTTTGCATAGTGTTTGACCTTGTAATTAATCAGTGAATGATGGAATGTTTGTAGGCAATCCTGTGGCTTGTGTGAAAACAGCAGTTTTGGGCGGTTTGGGGCTTGAATCCTGAAAAGTATAAAAAGAAAATGATGTATATACTTTATCACCAGGGTCAGATCTGGTTAAATGCTTCAGATCAAACGAAAATCAATTACTATAGGCAACGCCGTATGTTATATGCACAAGCTAACATGCTGGTTAGGAACTTTTCTTGGTGTTCAGATTATGTTCAGATTAATCTTTTTAGAGTTTACTGTACTCCTCTTTATACTGCTCCCCTATGGATTAAATTTAAAAAAGCAAACACCCAGAAGCTCCAGGTTGCTTATAATGATTGTATGTTGCTGAGAAAACCCAGGTGGTGCAGTGCAAGTGATTTGTTTTGTAACGCAAGAGTCAATACGTTTCATGCTCTGTTGAGAAATCTGATGTACAAATTTATCTGTCGACTGAATGGGTCCCATAACTCTTAGCGCTTATTATGCTGCTGTCAAATCCCCGTCTAAGTTCTTTATGGTACCAGTCACCTATGTGGAAATATTGGTATGGATGCCTTTTGTTTTTTTTAAATCTGTCTGTGTTGTTTGTCTTTGAAATGGACCTTGAGTCTATGAAACAAAAGTTGACTGATTGATTGAAATACAATAATGATGGCACACTATCAATAGAAAGTTAACTTAACAGCAATTACTGTAGGAGCCAAATATGTTATTGTTTGTTTGTATTTAACTCTGTAATTCACTGTGTCGGCACTGGGGGGCACTGTACCATCACCTGGTGAGTGCAGGTATTTAGGATGTGACCTCACTATGGTCAGCAGGTGTTTGGCCTGGAAGGGCAAAAGGTTTTTGACCGCTGTGGCGGGAGATGCCGGCGTTTTGTGTGCTGCTGTTTGTTACTCGGAATATGGACTTTTGCTTTTGTACAATAAACTATTCATCGCATTGCAGGAAGTGTCTGGATTCTCACTCATCATCTTCATCAACGTACGGTATTTAAATATGCACAGCGAGTCAACCAGGCTCTGGGTCAAAACATCTCAGTAGCCAAGTACTAGACTTTGCTCCTACAATTACCATAGCTGGCCAGCTTACCTATATTTACACCATAACGTAGATGGCACCACACGAAATTTTCACAATAACTCGCTGACATTAACAGTTAACGAGCTAACGTTAGGTTACCTAATGATAGCTTCAGTTTATGTCTACAGTAAAAACAGAAGGATCTGGCCATGTTTAGGTAGCGTAGTGTTGGGTATTAATGCACAGCGTTCAAGTCTTGGTTCAGTTTTGCCTTTTTTTATTATTATTATTGAATATTTTTATAATACAATAGAAAAAAGCAGTTTTATACAGAGTGAATAATTACTCAGGATTGACAACTGAGCAGCAATATCAGAAGTGTATATATGAACACAGATCCAATGAAATAACAAGACAGACATAAAAAAAAAAACAAATAACCCACTAATCAAAATAAAATAACCAAATTAAACAACACAAGTGGTCAGTCAGGAATTAAGGTACATAAATATTCATAAATGTGTAGGGCTTTTTTCATTCTACAACATTTTCTATATCTTTTATATAATATCATCTCAGTTAGGTATGCACTAAATATAGGGGTAGTTTTTGGAAATCTGCATTTATGGATGAAATATTTGGCCAAAAGAATTCAATTGTTATTCCCAAATTCTGTTTTTTCGTCCTCCATTTGAATACCAAACATTATGTTTTCATATGTTAAAATTGGAACATTTTGACAGGTTATCCAATTTTGAAAGGCGTCCCAAAGGGCTTGATTTAATTCACAAGAGAAAAAAAGGTGTTCTGTGGTTTCAATGTCAGAGTTACAGAAAGTAGCATTTTTTTTGTATTTTTGCAAGAGATATTTTTTTTTTCAGCGGTGACGGGAAACAACCATCTATAACTAATGAAGGCTCTTGTGGAATAACCACCGAACAGATTAGCATGCCTTTGATGAAAAGAATCATTGCTTGTGGGATTGCCTTAATCACAGTGCTGTATTGCCTATTATTACAGACAAGATTGTATTTTCCAATGACACCGTCAATGCCACTGTCAAAACAGAACTGAAATAACTCAGAGAACACATCAAACAATCTCGGCGACTTCAACATTTCATTCGTAATTTCGTCAATTCCAGAGGCTTTTTTCCGTTTGCATTTATCCACAACATTTTTTACCTCTTCAACAGAAAAATTTGCATTCAAAAATGAGTTACAATTTTTTTTTTACATTAACTCTCATTTCAGTTTCCATAACCTCATTTATACTAGTTGCTTCACTGAAAAAGGAATCATCAAAAGAACTTTGCAACCACAAAATAAATCTGTGAAGTCTTTTTCCCACTTTTGTAGTACTACTCCTAAAACAGAACTATATTCACCATTCTCAAGTTTAACCTCCATGGGTATTTCCCGAGACTTTCTGGGACCCAATCTATTGATCTGAAAAGGCTGGTTAGACAAGCCTAGATAGATTCTCCATTTTAGTACGTAATATACGTCCAAATATGGATAAGTCTCTTTGAAGCCAACGTTTTAGTATAGTTCTACTGTTCTGTATATTTCGTCTTAGCATCCAAAATCCCTGTCATTGACATCACATTCAGAGCAAACAACTGTCACTGTCATGACAACAAATTAATAGGCCTCCTTTTTTTTTTTTTTTTTTTAAATTTTTTTTTAGAGCTGACAATTTGACTTGTCAGTGGGAAAAGCACAATTTAAATTGCTCTGTTTAATTCAAGTGTCCCAGTAAGAAAACACAGTGAGCTAGCACGCACAATACAACCCTGAAAATAGATTTCAGCCATTATTACTTTGATTATTTACACCCTGGCATTTCCTAAGCAGATGTTTACTGTGTGTATGACTAAATACTTTATTTTCCTCTGGTAACTACAGTATTTGTAGTCTAATACATGCTTGCTGTAATGTCTACAAAGGATGTGAGATGGAGAAGAACAGAGTTAACATGCACATGCACTGTTAGACTATACAGTGGCTGAAATGCACCTGCATTTGCATCTTGATAACTGCGTATTATTTAGCAAACTATAAACCTATGTATGTGGGAAATATGAGTTAGCTGGAAAATCAAGTTTAAATCATTTTTAAAAATCTGTTTATCTTTGCACCTCTTGTCTGCACTGTTGCTATTTTTAATGGTGATTTTTGTTATTATAAATCATTTAGTCATTAATTTTACCGTTCACAGTAATGACAGCCCCCTTAGCATTCACCTATATTGCCTATGCCACAGGTGCTGACTGCATGTCAGCATTAATGATGTCCACTGTGTCTGACTATTCTGAATGTATGTAAGCTCTAACAACATGAACCTTGGTTTGCTGTAAGTAATTATAACTGGCTGTAGTTGGCTAAAAATAAGGGAAACTGTGAAAACACTGAGCTAAAAGTAACTGACAAATGGCTGGAAGAGCATTAGTTAGCTAAATGTAATAGATAGTAACTATTAAAGAGTAGAAATAGCTAAAAGTAATGGATAATTGTTGAAACAGCTTTCTACAAGTAACTATTTAAAACACAGAGTAGCATTAGTTAGCTAAAGTAACTGATGAGCAGTAAAATGATTTGACCTCAAACTTTCAAATCAGAACCAAAGTCGGTCACTGAGGATCCACATAAAGAAACCAGGACAAACATAAATATTATAATATTTTTTAGAGTAACAGTTAAGTGTATTTATGTATGTTAAGCTAAAGCATTGACAGTATGAATGCAACTTGTGTTGTAATTGTGCCCAGCGCTCCGTGATTCAAGCAGGCCATTCCAGCGGTCCGCTCTAGGCTTGTATCAATCTACCAGCGTGTAGAGGCATGTCTCAAAACAACAACGTGTGCCGGTAGTAGGAGCAGGCTGACGGCTGAGCATGCCTTAATGCTCATCTTCTTCAAAAACAATCTCCACATCATGTTTTTCCCAAGACGAGCAAGCTAAGGAGAAGGGACACTGAGGTAGAGCGGCAATATTAAGCTTCTCAATATACCGCTGCCTCTCTGGTAGGCACAGCGTGCTAAAATAATCCTTTGCCATCTTATTATTAGCTAATTGTTAGCTAGCTGTAGCTAATAATTAGCGAGCAATTCAGTCGTGTGGACTTGAAGGCGCGGCCGCGGAGGCTTAATGACAGCGACCGAGCGAAGGGGAAAGTGAGCCTCGTTTCCCCTTTGGGGGCGTGGCTTTCAGATTATGACGCATGCGCTCTGACTCTGTAGTGCCAATTAGGGGAGGGGAAAGCCGTGACGTCACAGTGACATCACAGTGCACTCGAACAGAAGTTTGTATATAGAGGTGCTCACACCACATTTAGACAAGACAGTTTTGGATTGCATTCAGTAAAGGATTTAACAACCTGCTAGAATCAACAATGGCACTTGAACAGGAGTACAAGCGCTGCCAGGCTGCATTTGAGGACAAGCTGGGAAAGCTGGAAAGACTCACAGAGAAGTCCATTCTGGAAACCCTGTTGAAAGAGGACCCACGCTTTTTTGGTCTCGATGGGGGTAAAATTACCGTCCAGCAGACACAAGATCAGGTCCAAACACAGGGGTCAACCAGGATAGAGGCGGCGTTTGACTCATTGGCTGCCACTTGTGAAAGTATTAACATCACAGTGAACAGCATGATTGCAGAATTTCCCCTGCAAAATGCAGGAGGAAAGAAGCAGAAAAAACGCAGGGCTTTATGCACTATATTGTAACCGGTGCATAGAGCTTTGTGAGAGCACAGACCTCCAGCCAGCAGAACAGGACGGCCTCTCAGGAGGGTGAAACACCAGGCACCCTCCCCCCCTCCCCCTTCTCTCTCTCTCTCTCTCTCTCTCTCTCTCTCTCTCTCTCTCTCTCTCTCTCTCTCTCTCTCTCTCTCTCTCTCTCTCTCTCTCTCTCTCTCTCTCTCTCTCTCTCTCTCTCTCTCTCAACATAATGTTTATAAAATAAACATTTTAAATGTTATGTCATTGTTCCTTTGTGGTGTTTGTGACAGTGATGTGTTAGAAGTGGTCAGAGAAGAATTCACTGACTGTTTCCACAAACCATTTACTTATATGTAATGAATCCTTTCTTATAGGTCTGGGTCCTGGGTCCAGACTTGACACGCATTAATTTAGCTATTGCAAATGTACATAGTTGGGCCCAAGCTAAACAACTGAATGAGACACATTCAATAACAACATCATTTAAACATTGTAGGTTTGCCTGATAACACAAATTTACAAAACACATGAGTGGGCCCATCTAAGCATATCAGAGTGGTATTACATCAAGGAGTATAAAGGAAAAAGCCTGGCTTGTTTTAATAAGTCTTGCTAGTTTGTTTCATTACCATGGCTTATATGGGTCCCTGCTCAGTAACCATGGTAACCTATACTGCTAAACTGTCGAGCTGAGTCTCGCTGCATGTCAGAGAAAAAGACAAAAGACAGTTCTGTATGATATATTTTTGTGCAGGCAACACTTTCACCATGGTGTCTCAGACATTTTTCCCATCATGTGACCAAGCATGAATTTATGTGTTTTATTTCCAAAGACCATAATGTCTCAATCTGATGTCTAAAAAAGCCAAATGGTTATTTGGCATGGTCCAGTCTTTTTCAGTTAATCCCAATTTTATTCATCATCACCCTTGTTTTAGTTTAGAGAGTTTAGACTGTATAATGTAGGGATGCCCACATTTCCCATCATGCCTAGTGCTGGACTGAGCAGTTAGTAGTTTACAGTTAAGTTTGCTGTTTTATATGCCAAAACACAAATGTCACATTTTATTAGTGACAAAAATGTGTCAGTTCAAAACACAGTGGTTTATGCTGGTTATTGTCATTATTGTGTTAGTTCACACCATTAGGGAATTGGCTGTAACACTCAATGAGTCTCATTCATGAAATGTCAGCAAACACATTTGTGTGTAAACTGCTCGCTGTGTATTTTGGTATTCACCACTATGTTAGTAGCTCCATTACATACATACATACATACATACATACATACATGAGCTGAGCTCCCATGAAAGCTGTAAACCATACATCTGTGGGGGTCTCTAACAAAACATTAACAACCACTATTTTATCACAAATTATGTGTTTTTCAATGTAATGAGTATTATTTACGTTAGCGAGATAAATAACTAGTCCAAAATAAGGACATGTTTTCCAAAAGAACAACGATATTCTCCCGTAAATGACAGGCCTTTGGCTGCAATTACGGTGCCAAGGCTCCAGTAGCTGACATTACGCAATCCCAGCATGCAACAGCCAAAATGAAAACGTAGATATATATATATATATATATATATATATATATATATATATGTATATATATATGTGTGTGTGTGTATATATGTATATGTATATATATATATATATATATATATATGAGTGTGTGTGTATATATACATATATATATATATATATATATATATATATATATATACATATACAGTCATGGAAAAAATTATTAGACCACCCTTGTTTTCTTCAATTTCTTGTTAATTTTAATGCCTGGCTCAACTAAAGGTACATTTGTTTGGACAATTATAATGATAACAACAAAAATAGCTCATGAGAGTTTAATTTAAGAACTAAGAACTATTCATTTTCCATGGTTTTCTTGATAATAACCGGAATTACTTAAATTCTTACATCAATAGCTATGGCATTGTACCGCCAAAAACACTACTTTTAAGCATTCCATGTTTTCTTTTCTGTTTGCTTTAAACACATGATACACACAAGAGTTAATACGTGATTGCATAACCATTGTTTTTGATGACTGCAGCCATGCGTCTTGGCATGCTCTCCACCAGCTTCTGACATTGTTCTGCTGTCACAGCAGCCCATTCCTGTTGGACAAATTCAAACAAATTTTCTTTGTTTTTGGGCTTGTGGTTCTCCATTTTGAGTTTGATGATTTTCCAGAGGTTTTCAATTGGATTAAGATCTGGTGATTGAGCAGGCCAAGGCATGGTGCGAATGTTGTGGTTCTCCATCCAGGCTTTAACTGACCTTGCCGTGTGGCAAGGGGCATTGTCTTGTTGGAAAATCCAGTCATTCGAGGCAGGAAAGAGTTTTCCAGCTGATGAAAGAAGACTGTTTTCAAGGGTAGTCCTGTACATGACCTGGTTCATTCGGCCTTCACACAATTGCATTTGCCCTGTTCCACTCAGACTGAAACAACCCCAGATCATGACTGATCCACCCCCATGTTTTACTGTAGGGGCAAGACAGTCTGGGTTGTAAGCTTCTCCAGGCTTCCTCCTAACCAGTAAGTTGGCTGGAGTGGGCATCAATTCAAAATTGGATTCATCACTGAAGAGAACCTTAACCCAATCATCAACAGTCCAATCCTTGTGGTCTCGAGCAAAGAGTAACCGGGCCTTCCTCTGCCTTTCATTGATGAAGGGCTTCTTGCGTGCTCTGTGTGACTTCAAACCAGCTTCAACAAGTCGGTTTCGAACTGTCCTTGCCAAACAAGTCACATTTCTCGACAGTGCCCACTCATTTTTAAGGTCCCTGGAGGTCTGACGACGATTCCTGACACAGGAACGGATGAGTGCACGGTCATCTCGTGGGGTAGAAAGACGTTTCCTGCCACGGCCAGGTAGCAATTTGGTAGTGCCATGTTCAGCTTGTTTTTTTTGTTGTAATGAACGGCTGTCTTGGAGATCTTCAGTTTTTTCGCTACCTGTCTCTCACTCATGCCAATTTCCAGCAGTGCCAAGATGGCTGCCTTTGTGGCTTCACATAATTCTTTTGTTTTAGGCATTATGTGAGAGCTGACAACTTCTGAGTTGTGCTACGGCTTGAATGTAAGCAGGAAACCACTCTAGGCCTTTGCATGTGCAGTGCTGCTTGTGACATCAAATGGCCTCTTATATACCCTGGGAATCAATTAAGCTTAAGAATGTCAAATGGGCCATAAAGTATTATGTGACCAGCTGCATTTTTTGTTGTGTTCATTGTATTATACGTTTAGTGGTACCAGATATTAGAATGAACAAGAAATTGAAGACAACAAGGGTGGTCTAATAATTTTTTCCATGACTGTATATATATGTATATATGTGTATATATGTGTGTGTATATATATATATATATATATATATATATATATATATATATATATATATATATATATATATATGTATAGTTGCACAAATATACAATTATCAACACACACAGTTTTCATTGGTCAAAAATGTATTTCTGCTCTTATGATTATGAACAAAGCGGTCTGTTTTATACCGGTATTAAGTTAGTTTGATATTGGACATTTACATTCGTTTGACATTCAAAAGACAACAACAAAAATAAAATAAGTAATGATAATAATAAATACTAGTATTGTTAAAACAAATGATGATTAAGTTTGGCATAATGACAGTACATCATGGCAGAGCAGTTTTATTGGATGTCAGTGTACTGTGTGAGGTGACAGGTGTTCAAAGTGACTCAACCTACAGCCATGACAGAATGTGCAGGTGGAAATGCTGTATCTACATATTGATATTCAATGAACTAATCACTTGATTGACACATGATGTTAGCGTTGTGACACTTATGAGAAGTGATGATGGTTGTCATCACCATAACAGGTTGGATTATTTCAAAAACAATATAAAGGATCTTCAAAGTGCAAAGGTTAAGTTCTTGAGTGTGGCATGTCATGTCATTGCTTACTGTGGCAGTGAATTAATTATTATGTGCAAAAGGAGGCGTCTGCGAGCTCTGGCTCGCCTACGCCTCGCATTTTGCATGTTGAGAAGCATGTGAGAGCCTGCAGACATGTTGCTGGTGGGTAAAGAGTGGCCAGCTTCATTTTTGGGCAATTTCAATAGTCACAGGTGCTTTCAGATTTTGGTGCAGTACCTCTGCTCTGCCAGCAGATGGAGTGCCTACGAAAGCACAGGACGACAGTTAGGTGGCTCTAATGTGAAGGTGTTTGTGCTCTAGTCAAAGCTTCACACAGCTGCCGCCTCTACGCACAAAAGTTCCACTCACTTTCTGTCGAATTTAGCAAAGTCGTTCGATCACCAAAACAGACCTTGTGCTTTGGTGTTTTGGTGCGTTTTAAGTCGTTTTACTCACAGAGGCTGAAGTGTTTCAGTGCAGAGGAGCTTTACCCACGATGCTCCACTTTTCGGTGACGGAGGTGAGCCCACATCACTGCAAATGACACAACTTAAATAATAAATAGAAAAAAAACATACAGCATCCATTCCGTCATCTCATGTCAACATGTTGCCTTACTTGAATCGTTCTTAATAATCTCAGATCATTGTGTACAGAGCTGCTTGTGTCATACTCTAGACATTAACCTAGACAGACCTAGACACACACTAAAAAACCACTAAAACCCCGTTCCAGTGTTTCCTCCTGAGTAGTGCAGATCTCTGATCAGTTTCCCCCTTTTCTCAGTTCTGCGGCCAAGCCAGCAGATGGAGTGCTTTTCCACCAATCTTTTAGTATGTCCGAATGGACCCAACTTGTTTGGTAGGTAGGAGCAGCATCTAGTGGTAGTACGTTTTTCTTTATTGAAAAACACAAATCAAACAAACACAGACGCCAGGGGGTGACATACATTCAGTGGCAAAAACTCAGATTGTCATATTACAGAAATACATTAAAAGAGCATATAAATCCAAGGTTTTAATGGGTTTCGCATTTGTGGAGATTAATAATATCATTTTCTTTTTTTGCACAGATGGATAGTCAGTGAAGCCAAACAACAGGGCTGGACTGGGACAAAAAATCGGCCCGGGCATTTTGAGCCCAGACCGGCCCACCAGGTACTGATGGAAAGACAATGAAGCCTATGAATGAAAACAGACTTTCTTGTGACACCGCTTGTACACTGTCTTGTTGGTGTATATGTACTTATCTTATAAATTTAAACCTACACCATCCTCCAGTCCCATTATTCTATACAGTACTTAGAGGAAGCCAAAAGGCCGCTTGGTCTAGTGAACCTCCTGAACAATGTACAACATTTGATGGGATCCTGAAAATTGGGCAGTAGGGAATAGAGGTGAGACATGATCATTGATGAATATGAAAATGAATAAATGACAGATTTAGTAATATTTTCATAGACTGACAGTTTGCTGTTACATGTCAGTAAAAAAAACAATAAGATAAAAACACAACTTATCTAGAATAAAGAGGATATTTATGTATAAAAGACAAATACATTTAAGTAGTTACTTTTAACTCCAAGCCCCTTTTATGTTAATGAGTAGCATCACATCTCCTGGCAAATCCTAAGGGTTTATGATGAATACTAGCCTCATCATTTGGTTTTACATGAACATTTTTGCTCTGTTGAGCTTTAGCTGTTTCAGAGTAAAGAATTACTGCATAGTGCACTTATATCAATGAATAGACATTGAAATATTTTCCTACCAAAATAATAAAGACTATACTTAACTAACTAAATGAATAAAACAAAATTACTGAAGCACTAAGATCACTATCACTAGTATAACATCATAGAAACAGCCATATATTATTAAAATGATTGTCTTAACTCACAGGCTGGACATCAATGAAGGCCTTGAGAGTCTCCAGGCTGCTGGGGCGGAAAACTCTCTTCCTTTGTAAGGCGCTGTTGGAAGCAGGACTGGCAGCAGCTGTAACGCCAAGTCTCCTTGTTTGTCTGTAAAATTAAAATATCTGTCAAATGTTTGTCAAACCAGCTCCAGAACCAAAAGAAGACAGTCACAACAACCAATTATTGAAATGTGAATGAATACCTGCTGAGAGCAACTCTACGTTGGTGAGGAGGTCAGCAGTCTTCTCCTTCTTGGCCATGCGTATTATCTTTGGTGAAAACAAACATATTGAGAAATCCTGGGAAATCTGAAAACAGGAAAGGATAAAGATGTCAAAGAAGGTGTAAGACACAAACAATAACTGATCTGAGTTTAACTTAATTCTGTGGGATGTAAGCTCACCGTGCCTGGAGTGTCCACCAAGCGCGGAAACTCTGCGATTGTATCTTTGACTGAAGTTGTGCCGTTTGACCTTTTCCACTGTGCTCTATGGGTGGCGTCCTCCAGCATGTGTTGGCCAACCTGGGATGGTGGCCACATGTTGTTTTTCAACCATTCAGTTAACTGGATGGCCCGCTCTGGAGTTATTGTTGATTCTATGATGAGCAGAGAAATGAATAAATTCTAACAAGTAGTGATAGGTGAATCCAGGCCCGACTTTAAAATGCAGTGTTCAGTTAAGAAAAGTTTACCAGGGTTCCTACAGCTTAAGGCAAGTTAGATTTCAGACTTTAAGACTTTTTTAATGCCACTTGGAATTAAATGTAAGACCAAATTTACAATAACCAAAACTGGAAAAAAAACAAAACAAAAAACCATCAGTTACTTAGTGTGTCAGACTAGACAATGACAGCTGTTTTGTGCTGTTCAAGCTAAGAGTTTATTTTATATGTTCATTTAAACAGCATAAAGAATGAGTCACATGAACCACTCTCAAATGCACTGGCATAAAGTGAATTGCCATAGAAATACAAGACATCTTGCTGTACCTGGCAAAATTACAAATCCCCTATCATGAGGGGCAGCAGTCTTAGTAGACATCATGTCTGTGTCGCAGTTTGCCTAAGGGCCCCATCAGGATTCTTTAAGTCCTGGGGTTTGATGGCAGATGGCTTATTGTGGCCATCACAAAACCCATAATCAAAGCTGGTCAGTCTATAGTTCAACTGCTCGAGGGTTAGGAGTTTTTGCTTCATCAATGAATTGAGCACAAGCTTCATTTCATAATCAGATGACTGTGTACATATGGGCCAATAGTTCACTAGTAGGGGTGTAACAACACACAAACTTTACAGTCACGGGTTAGGGTTCTGTATGTTTTCAGTAGAGCAGGGAAAACAAAAAAAATGTAGAAAGTAACTGTTGTGGAAATTTTCTGCTGCTGGTGAATAATGAAATAGAGACTTCTGCCGGCCGACAACGTTTTTTTATTTTCTTTGCAAAGAAAAGGTCAGTCATCACACGAGCGGTCAGAATGAAGAAAGACCCCAAGCATGGATACCTGAGGACCGCCTCTTATGGTGTGTTTCACACCCTTCTGTCTGCGGCAGGGAGCAGCGCCCCTACCTATTGTTTTAACACTCCTTTGTCTGCTGCAAGTATTGGCTCCGACCCCCTGGGGTGTGTTTCACACCTGGCGTATCCTGCAGGATTTTGTATCAAGGTGGGAGGTTAAGAGGTCTAGATATTCTTTGTATTTGAAAACACAAAGAATACACAAAGGATAATGAAATTACAATTCCCCCTTTTGATTATTGATTAATCACTACAACAAAAAACAAAACAAAAAAAATGAAAATAAGAATAAAACATATGTATGTAAAAATTGAGAGGGAGGGAGGGAGAGAGAGAGAGAGAGAGACAGTCTGAGCTGGGGTAATGATGGGGATCAGGAATGTGAAATGAGGCTGAATTTTGATCGGCATTGTTAATGTTCATAATATGTGTGAATCTGACCTGATTGTCAAATTCTGGGGTGAACAGTACAGGTGAATGTTGCACTTTATCCTCATGTCAGAGTGACAGTCTTGGCAGGTTTGTAGGTGTATGTCTCTATCAGTAACGCATGATAGGGTCAGGATCAGGTGGTGCATAGTGAAGTCTAGTGGGAAAAAGGTTTGTATTGCTAGTTCTGCACATCTAGTTTGTGTCTGTTGAATTCATGGAGTTATTTCTCGTGTCGTCCTCTCTTGCGCTTGTTCGTCCTCGCGTTGTCTGTCTCGGCGTCGTCCGTCCTTGCATTGATCAGGTTGACAGCCAAATTCCTCTGTTGGTTCAGGTACCTTCCTGCAGTGGCTGGCATGAACCCACGTTGCTCTCTCAGCGATCTTCACAGCAGTATGCGTTGTCAGGAACACCTGGAATGGACCTCGCCAGCGTCTGGAATGCCAGTGTTTCCTTCTCACCACCCAGTCGCCAGGTTGGAAATCATAGAGTGATGTGTAAGCTGGTGGTGGAAGAGCTGACTTCACCTGCTGAGAGATTTGAGAGAGTGGAAGATAAGTTTTTGCATTATTGTAACATGTCATCCGTCACATAGGCCAGTGGAGGGGAGTGGCCTGGTTACAGGCTCCACTCCTAGGGATGGAGGTCTGCCAAAAAGAATTTCAAATGGACTCATGTTCACTCTGGATCTTTTTCTCATTCTCATATGCATTAGGACAATAGGCAGAGCTTTTGTCCATGGCAGTCCCGTTTCCTCACAACACTTGGCCATTTTCTCATTCGACAGCTCCTCCACTGGCAGGGTGGTATGCACAATGTTGTTTGAGGTCAATGGCAAGAAAATCACTGATTTGGGTTATTGCAGAATGGACAAAGTGTGAGCCATTATCGCTGCTCAGTTTAGTTGGTATTTAAATGTTCAAATGGTCTGTCTGGTGGTGGGTGAGCGGCGTGTGTGATTGTTTTGGTTTTACCTGCGTTATCTGTTGCACACACCATACATGATTGACATAACTTCTGCGCATGAACTGAAAAACCTTCGGTGAACCAGTGTTGAGTTATGGCATCCAAACTCCCCTCTTTTGACACATGGTCCAATCCATGTGTCAATTTTGCAAAGTGAGGAAAGAAATGTTTGTCATGTAAAGAATCACCATGGCCATGATTCTAACTGTAAAAGATAGGACTCCCAAATACTAGCATACTGTCAATACTGTCAATCACCACTTGATGATGTCAAGCAGCTGCAGATTGTGCTCGTTTATACAGAGCAGCACAACGGACTGACTGAAATGCACACGTTAAGGCACATTACAGCAGAACTCAAGCCCTTTGACCTGGTGATGTGATTAAATGATTAATTATAACATTATATTGTTAATAACATGACTAAAGCATGTATTCTTGAAACAGAGTATGGTGGCATTTCTTGCTTTACAGTCTGGATCTGCACTGACTGTTTTATTCTTGTTCTATTAATAAGCACATCCGGGTCATACAGTCGTAAACATAGCCCACTTCAGTTGAAGCGTGTCTATAAACCGTAATGCTCCCATAACTGGTCTGTGTTTGCCGCTCGGAGTGCAGCAACGTTACTTGACCTTGGCTCACCTGGCTCAGCCACCTAGCATGCTACAGCAACAACCGGTGCCCTGCCCAAACTTACCGGGTAAAAACTAGACTCACAAGTCAGTCTTTAGACATTTTGCTTAACTAAAGACTGATGTCTTTCTCCCTGATTTTGTGTTTAAATGGGCGGATACAATTTCAGAGTTTAAAAAAAACTCCATACGTTGCAGAACCAATGGTAAATCCGCAGGGCGGTCCTTCGGTGGCTCGCTGAACTCTTGTGCTCCTAAACATAGCCCGACTGCGTTAAAAGTTTTAAACAAAGCCACTGTAAGCATAGACATAATAAAAAGTAGACGCTGCATCGACCGCTACTGCCTATTGGTGCTGACGAGCCGTGGGGCCGCCATCTTGGACCGGTCACCCGCTCCACTCAGTGTAATCTGTTTGGCAGGCACAATGAAGTGTCAGCGCATTTAATCAATCGTAACTCACTGAATACTAAACTGATTTTCACGCAGGTTTTTTTGCTGCAAACGTCATACATGTAGCTATGATACAGGAAACATGGGTCGGCATATTTTAATACTGGGGATAGTGGGCTTTACAGTAATAGAATATTCTGATATATGATATATGTGATGTATGATAGGTGTATATATATATACACACACACACACACACACACACACACACACACACATATATATACACACAAACAAAAATATAATATTATATACATATATATATATATATATATACATATATATGTGTGTGTGTGTGTACATATACACACAATAATATATGATAGAGAAGCAGAAGCAGATAGTGGCAGTAGAGTACTACTCGGCTACTTTAATAAGTTAAAAAATGAAGAAACAATATATGATTAGGCTATATATACATATATAAACAATATATGAATACATTAATATAACAAATCATATACATAAATCTATTCTGGATTTACAACTACCGTTTGGTTTGATCCATGAAAATTGACTAATATCCGTATTTCTGTCCCTCCACACATCTATTAGGTTGTTGGAGTTCGTAAAATCAAATAAAATAGAATTCCACTGCTTAGTATCATATCTAGAAGGGCATCTATCCTGCCATTCATCAGGCGTCAAATTTAGGTCCCCACCAATCACAATAAAATCAGTATGATATATTCCCTTATATTCAGAAATCACATTCGTTACCTCTGATAACAACAGTTTGTAGTAGTTACCACTATGAAAACTTCATGCTCAGCAACATGCTTATTCGCACTCATATGCAGGACTTGAAGGAACAATATTGTATGTGCCAGTACTTTCCCCACATATCTTCATAAAATTCTACTGCTGCAAAAGCGTTTTGTCAGAATGGCTACTTTTTCCAAGTCATGTACCCCAACCGCTCCACTTTTTTTGAAATGTAATGTACTGGCTATTTTTGATTTAAATATTCTTCAAATATGTACATTTATTTTTAAATTAAAGTACATGGGTACAGACTGGCCACAAAGTTTCCAAACACTTTTCATTTGTAATTCTCAAGTCAATTATTATTCAACCAGACAAATCAATAACTTGTACCTACCAATGTATCATACATCTTGAGGACAGTTTTCATTAAGATACCGTGGAGTCCAATTACAGAATACAAATTTGCATTCATTAACCGATTCTATGTCTCTATCTAGATATAAAATGACACTCAAGGAAGCTTTGATGTCAAAGACATTTGGTATTGTAGAAGCTTGACTGATATATGTTTTCAACATGTGTGCTGTTTTGTGATTTTATGTTTTTCTCAATGTTTGAATTTCATTTTAATTAGGTAGAAGATATTTTTGTTGATTCTTCACACTGCATTGTTAGTATTATAAAGGTTATTATTTTAATTTTCCTAGGTGGGGTTTTTAGATAAGCCCGTAATGGGTTTCTACCTCACCTGCACATGTGATGTACTTGTTGCTTTTATATTTGAATTTTCTTCAAGAATGTGTTAATAAACATAAACATAAACTTGAGGGACGTCACAACGTCCATTATGAAAAGTTTGTGTTCATCATTCCCGTCACAACGTCCATTATGAAAAGTTTACAGATATGATTCCCCTGTCTTGTGTTACATTATTTTCATTCACTTCCTGTCTTACTTTGGTACTCATTGTTGTCTCTGTGAGGACGGCGACTTGACCTGACCTCCAACCCTTGACCCTCTTTGCTCCTGGATGTGAGATGAAATGGTAAGAAGGCAAAACTACCTTCTGGTCAAACCAATAGGGAGAAAAAATATTGTTCAGCCAAGGCTCTAATCGTTCTGGCGGTGTAGCCATATTTTTAAATAGATGCCCCGGGAAAGTAGTTGCTTCTAAAGCTGATGAGACAGGACGAACAGTGTTCACTACGAAAACTTCATGCTCAGCGACATGCTTATTCGCACTCATATGCATTCGCACTCATATGCAGAACTTGAAGGAACCCCTCCCTCTTCCCAATGCCACCACAGAGCCCCCTCACTGCCTCGGGACTCATCATTAAAGTTTATGGGTTTTTTTTTGCATGTTGTTAATTTTGCAAGTTGTGCAGGAGTGCAAGTAGATTGGGTATTTATTTTTATTTATTGATTTTATTATGGGAATAGATAAACACTGGAAACAAGCCAAATTATTTAATAGTTTTAGCAAATACTGGGAGTTAATGAAATTTCAAGTTCGGAATTTTGCATTATTAATGAGTAAAAAGATTTCTAGAACAAACAAAGAGAGAGACTCTTAAATGGGCACAAAAATTATAAAATTATTAACTAAACTAAATCTGTCTGAAGAAGAAATGAAAGCTCTGACTACTGCACAAGCTGAACTAGACAAAATATATGAGGAAAAAGCCAAGAGTGCTTTTGTCAGATCTAGGAGAAGGTGAAAAATGCACTATTAAGTATTTTTTTTAAATTGGAAAAAAGAAATTATGAACAATCGTCTCTGGGCAAACTCAGAATTAATGATGCAATATGTGATGATGGAAAGGAAATCTCACAATATGTGGCCAAGTACTACGAAACACTGTACAGTGCTGACTCAGTAGTCCAAGATAGTATTGCAGTGTTTCTTAAAGGCTTACTGTGCGTTCAGACCAAAAGAGGCAAAATAGGCAAGGACGCCGGAAGTTAATACATTTTCAATGAGAGCCGGGCGTCCTGAGCGGCCAAAGCGTCGCCGCCGTCAGCCGCGCGTCCAGAGCGTCCAAAGCGGCTAAAGCGTCCAAAGCGGCACCAGATGAAAAGTTGAACCTCGGTTAACTTTATGGTAATTAGCTATGACGCGGTTCAGCGGCAACCAATCAGAGTAGAGGTGTCCTTCGCTCGAGCGGGCCCCAGAGAACAACGCATGTAACTTTGGTTCCTAGTTCCGTCATGGATGCCGAGAAACTGATCACTTGTGTGCGGGCTCATCCCATCCTCTATAATGTCAGCCTTTTTGGCTACCGGGACCAAAATAAAAAAAATGTTGCCTGGGATCGTGTCGCGGAGGTGGTTGGTTGGTCTGGTGAGTTTAAAAAAATGTATTAATAGCGGAGTGAAGTGCAGTCTGTGGCAAAGACGTAGCCTGGGCATGCAAGCCTTTCTTGCTCCATCTGAATGAGATGATACATTGCACAACAAAGCATTTTATCAGCATGATTTGAAAACGAACTGCCATTTAAATAGAGCAAAAATATCTTGATGTGTGAAGTGAAAAGTGCAGTTTTTTCGCGCTTAATTTGCCGCCGAAAACGTTTATTTACAGATCATCGGTACGATTAAATCTCGTTTAGTGTCAGGGGATTTAAAAGTAAATGTCTCGATATGCATGGCACCAGCACCACCTTTCAATCCGTTTCGAAGGGTTCTGTACAATCACAAATCTGGGGCGGACTAGCCTGTGTGTGATCTGCAGAATCACAGAACGACAGTGTAGTCCACAACGTTCCCTCTGTTTCATCCATTCAATTATGATTTCTTGCGTGCCGGCCGGGTGGGTCCGTGTTGTTAAAAAGCACCTATCTGTGCAAATACGTTACAAACCGGTACCTGCAGCCAACATTCATTAAATATAGATAATATGGAGAGAGACCAGCATCCCCACCCCGCCCTGTGGAGATTGGGCTGGTCAAGCACAATAGTGTCCCTGCCTGAAATAGCTGTTGAAAATTTAATTCAGTTCAATGTAGCTTAATTATTCATTTAAAACAGTTTAACAATAGCAGTGCTAATTAATGTGATCTTTAATTTATCTTTTATTCTGTTTTGATTCATGTTCGCAACACATTTTTTTTGTGTTCTCTGTCCATTAGCTGAAGATTGCAGAAAGAAATGGAAGGGTCTGAGGGATCATTATAGAAAGGAAAGGAAGAGAGAGAAGGACAGGAGGAGAAGTGGGTCGGCTGAAGGTGGGGGCCGTGTGTGGCGCTACACCTCCATAATGGGTTTTTTGGACCCATTCTTGGAGGAGCGCCCATCCACCTCCAACCTGGATGAGGCTCCCGTGGAGGGCGAGGAGAGCAGGGACGATGAAGAAGAGACAGAGACAGACGAGTATGAGAAGCCTTTCTAACATTTAACAACTCAACTATGTATTTCTGATATCCATAAAACAATTCGAGCAAAAATAATATTTTAGAAATCGTTGCAACTACATTCTGTTTTTCAAGAAGTTTGGTTTAAAAAATCCACAACATCATTCTGCTTTTAAAATGTGTTGCTAGGTAGGCTATCATTGTGTATCTAGTGTCTAGTTTAATATATCTTGAACTTTCATTCTGCTCTGTCGTGTGAAACATCAGATTGATGTCGTAGCAGATATCTGTTATTGAATTTTGACTTGTCAGAACTTTTTACTTTTACTTAAGTATTCATTATGCCATGTAATCTACTTAGTTACTTTTAAAATCATAGTTGAGTACTGAGTACAATTTAAATTAATATCCAGACCCTTTATCTGCATTTTTGTAGCAAGTAAGGTGATTTGATAGCAAACAAGCCAATGAAAACCAGGACATATGGACGAAAAAACAAAACAAAGAAGGATGTTAATGATTGATCTTTAATTGATTTTGCATTAAAAAATTAACCAGTTAAAAATGTATTCATGGATATTCAACAAATAGTCGTGGCAGCAAATGCACCTCGTCTAATTTTGTTTTTTGTCTGCTACGGAAATAAAAACTTGAGAAAAAAAATGAGACAAAAAAAAAGACACAAAAAAAGCAACCAATCAAAATGAAGGGAAAAAAACACTTGTTTTGCATCTTATCAGTTATTAATGATTAATCTATTATTAGCTTTTTAACTATTGGTAAAGCAAAACACACAAAATTTAGAGCCCTAGTCTGGAGAGGTGACGGTAAAATCCCCGGTTAAAAGTAACTTATGCTGTAGTTTTTTTTGACGAATACGCTGTACTTTTACTTGAGTATTCTTCTAACACCAGTACTTTTACTTGTAATTGAGTAATATTTTAGCAATGTAACAGTACTTGTACTTGAGTACACATTTTCAGTACTCTTTCCACCACTGAATTACAGCTTACCAAAATGAAGTTGTTCATATCTATCTAAAGTTCATTTGAAATTCTAAATTTTCTTTTAAATGTGAAAAAGGCTTGCAGAGGCAGAGGAGGCACCGGAGCAGGGGCAGGAGCAGGGGCAGGAGGAAGGGAGGAAGAGAAAGAGGCAGAGGCAGAATAGGTGCTCCGAATTTGAGCAGAGAATGTTGAGGGCCATGGAGGCAGTCAGCAATAGGGCCACCAATCCCCCTCGACCCAGCACTCCTCCACCTGAAGATGGGGACACATTGTTTTTTAAAATGCTTCTCCAGGATTTTAAAAGCCTGTCATTCCGAACACGGCAGGAGCTAAAACTTGAAATGCACCGCCTAGTTTTTGAGGCAAAACTTCGGGAGGACCCTTGGGGCCAGGGAGACAGCTCTCAACTGACCTCACTTTAGCAACACTCATTCATATACATCTGCGCATGCACACACACACACACACACACACACTTTAAAGTTTATTTGTTCCTGTTTATTAAAATTAAATAATTTGTTACTTACTTGTTATTAATAATAATTTAGTTAAAAAAACGAATTGTACTTTTAAAAAATAAATAATAGTAATTAAAAAAATGAAATAACGCAAAAAAGAAATAATCGAAGTTCAAAACAAAAATGTTAAATAAAGTTTCTTTTAATTGTTAAGGAATTGTGTGTGTGTGTTTCATATAAACATTTAACAGCAGTGCCTGTATGTTATAGGCTATTTAATTAACTGGCATTGGATTTAGTTATAATAGAGCAATTGATCATTTTGGTCATGTCAGTCTATGTGCTTGATAACGTTTATTTCTTGTTGGTAGCTCAGGAAAATTTTGCTCTTTAAAAATCATTTGGTGGCTCTTAAAAGAGCCGTTTTACAGAAGGGCATCAGTTTTCTGCAGGCTGCCAGGTCACCGCTCCCTCGTTGGTGAAGTAGGACATAAATGCCTCCCTGACACGGATGGCCTCCCGGCTTGCGTTGTTGCTTCCTACTCTGGTCACAGATTGCAGACCTGCAGCATCCCTCTCTGCATCTGGTGCCTGCTGTCCAGGGGGTGGCATCGCTGTCCTGGTGCTGCTGGTCCTCCTCAGGAAGTTGTGCAAGACACAGGTAGCCCTCACACAGGCATCCACATTAGCAGGGCTGACCCCAATGACTCCTCTGTACATACGCCACTGGGATGAGAGAATACCAAAGGTATTCTCCACAATCAGCCTTGCATGGGACAACCTGTAGTTGAACACCCTGTGACTGCCAGACTGCCTGCCTGGAAAAGGACGCATAACGTCGCGGCGGAGTGGAAAGGCCTCGTCTGCCACAAAGACGAAGGGCTGCGGTCCCAAACGCTCAGCCCCCGGGAGAACAGCATCTTCTGGCAGGCCAAGGGTTCCGTGCAGCAGCTTCTGCCCAAAGATGGAGTTCGCCAGCACACCGCCGTCACTGGTCCTCCCGTAGCTCCCCACATCCACCACTCTTAAGCAGTAAGCGGCATCCACCACTGCCAGGAGAACGATGGAGTAGGTCCCCTTGTAGTTGTAGAAGAGGGAGCCAGAGTTGTCCGGTGCCTTGATGACGACGTGCTTCCCATCGATGGAGCCGACGCAGTTTGGGAAAGCCCATCGGTCACGGAACCCCTCGGCAACTCCCCTCCAGTCTTCTGTGGTGGGCGCTGGCATGAATTCGGGCACCAAGACATCCCAAATCACCCTGGCAACACTGGCTACGACGTAGCTCACAGGGCTCACACCCACACGGTAGCTGTTGGCAATAGTGCGGTACGAGTCACCGGTAGCCAGGAAACGGAGGCAAATTGCCAAGCGCTCTGATGGGGAGATGGGACGGTGGTAGTTGGTCCTCTGCGCGGCGATTAGCGGCCCGATCTTCGCCAGCAAGCTGTCGAACTGCTGGACGTCCAACCTGAAGTACCGCTGGAACCGTTCTCTGTCCAGCCGCAGCTCCAGCACCAGCCGATGAAATTCTCCGAGCTCCTCACAGCGCCGGAGAATCTCGTGCACCCAAACCCGGCGACGGCGTCTTCTTCGGGTGTACAGGCAGGCAGCAGCACACATCACAGCGATGTCATCCAAATCCATGATGAGTCCATATGATTTTGAGGGTTAAACGTGCATATTTATAGTCGTCGCAGACCATGTTGATGATACAATAATAACAATTATGAGCGGGAGTTGATTTAATTCGCTAACCGCCTCACCCCATTTTCCCCGTTCTTCCAAAAAAGGAACACTCTTTGGCCACACACACACACACACACACAAACACACACACACACACACGAACTTGACGAACTTGTATGACACCAAACGAAAGACAAGCAGACAACACCACATGCGTATGACAGATGCTGCAGCTGAGACGTAAGGAGCGCGCATTTGCAGCAAGCAGCACTATGTTGCTGTCAAGAAGTCTGCTTTGCGGCTCCTTTAAATGACTAGCGCGATTTAACTTTGACGTCAGTCACGTGAAGAGCGACCAAAGCGGCTAAAATATTTTGCCGCTTTGGCAGCTGTCCTGTTTCTCGCGCAGCCTCGGGCGTCCTTGCCTCTTTTGGTCTGAACGCACAGTTAGAACAAGGTATTAAAAAACTGATGACAACTTTGAGTTAATCTGTGACCAGAAATTAGTTTAAAGGATGTACAAACTTGCATTAAAGCTTTGACAGACAATAAATCACCTGGAAATGACGGGTTAATAGGAGAATTCTACAAAGACTATCGCAAGACATAAACACCGTTCTTAGCAGCAATGTTTGAAGAAGCTTTAGAAAAAGAGGAGTTACCTCCATCCCTGAAACAAGGGCTCATTAAATTAATTACAAAACCAAATAAGGACAAACATAGCATTGACAACTGGAGACTGATCAGCCTGCTGAACAATGCCAAAATATTTGCCGCAATTTTTGCCAAAAGGCTAAAGCTCAAATGTCGACTGGCAGGCATTAGACCAATTGAAGCTTACCTTTGGTCTCAACAGATCAGTTAAGGGTGAGGCAACAGCAGAAATTTTTTGCAGAAGCCCCTATAATAACCAAACATCGCAAGGTAACGGCGAAGCTCTGCTCCATTGCTTGGAACAGGAAAAGCTTCAATGCACTCCACTTTAGCGTCCTTTTTAGAGCGAGACCGAGTAACAACACAAGCTGCAAAACCCTTTGGAAACTTCACAGCCAGCTCATCAGGAGACGGCCTAACAGGGACTGGTGTCACTTCAGGGTTAACCAGCACCCTTCCTCCTTTCGTACCAAGGAGACCGAACACAATTACACAAGTCCAGAGTTGCAATAAAAAACACGTTTTTATTACTGAACAAGGCAGACAAGTGATGTGACCAACTCAGAAACCAAAACATACAAAAACCCTAGCTAAATCAAAACCCCTCCCAAACTAACTAAATACTGGTGGGCCAGCCAAAAAGAACAAAAGAAAGGGAGCCACCTCTGTCCAACCCACATGGGCCGGCGGAACAGGGTTCTCCCCTCTACCCTAACAGAAACCAACTAAACCCTAAGCAATGGAAATGAAGCCACGAAAACTGAACTACTGGACCCACCAGAAGGAAAGGAGAAGGAAACCATCCAGGGTGTTTAGCTGCTAACTCTTAGGTTGTCTGACTCCATTATCTGCTCTGTGTCGCATGTTTGGAGTGAACAGTGACTTGGCTGATCTACTGTTAGAGCTTGCATTAGTAAGTAGGTCAGTTGTGTGTAGATAAGTCCTCTAGGATGCATTTTATTCATTTGGTTTGTGTTCTTGTTTATGACATTCTTTTGCCTTGGTTGACTCTAGTCCTGTCCTGAAGGTATCACAAACGTGGTCATAATTATCATCCTCTAAACTGTCTGTGCCCACAAGAGAGAACCGTTTGTAACTTTTGCTATGTGAGCTTTCTTTTCCCCTCGGTGAAAATGTATGCATGACTAGAATGAGATTTCTGTTGTTTCTGGGAGAGAAGCCAAGATGTCAAGTCTTCTCTTTCATGGGAATTTTTGTTGTTGCTTCCAGGGAAGCCGCCCGAGAGTGTCGACGAAAGAAGAAGGAATATGTCAGATGCCTTGAAAATTGTGTGGCCGTGCTCGAAAATCAAAACAAGACTCTGATTGAGGAGCTCAGAGCCTTAAAAGACATCTACAGACACAAAGTCGAGTAATTCCTCTGATTGCACACGCTGTCTTGAGGACTCTGGTCTTGCTTAAACAGACACATAAACACACACTCACACAAAACACTCCTTGTGCTTGCAGTAAAATGTGTTTACACAATGATGTTTCTGGCTCTGAAGTATTCAATGTGCCACCACCAGCAAAAACAAGAACCTAGTTTCAGGTCAGGGTATCAGTGAGTATTACAAGGAACTTGTGTCCCTTTGAACAGAGCTGCTGCCAGACGATGCAGGGTCAGAAAGAACAAATACATGGATCAAATGAAGACTCGCATTGCCGCACTGGAGGCAGATAATGCCTGGCTGATGGCGGCGCTGCGGCACTGGAAGAAGTCACTATTTTATCTCCACTGCATTTTGCATTCCTTGATCCATTTCATAATTTGGCTCGATTAAAACATTGTATCAGCTGACAGTCTTTGTGATGGTCTGTTTTGCTACGGGGATTTGTTCAGGAAATGCTGCCAGAGGCCAAGAGTTCAAAAGGAATCAGGTCATTAAGGCTCCACATGGCAAGGTTTTTGTTATATTTTATTCCACTTCAGAAATCTTGATGCAAGCAAACTACCAGGAATTAACAGCCACTGCATTTTATCACCCATCTTCCTTTTTGGTATTTAATATAGAAACCCTCTGAGATCTGTTGTGCATCTGTATGAGGACTTATCTGCTTCTAACCTGTGGCATTAATATTTATTTGAGCAGAATAACCCTGTGTATTTTCAATATTTTGAATAAAAGAGCATAGTTTGTACCAAAAAAACAACAAAAAAGTGTATCTTAATATGAATGAGTGTATATTTAGTGATCAACTACAGGTGTTTCTGGAACTGTATTAACTCTTCTGTTTTGTTAATAATTCCTGTTTATTTAACTTTATATTTGTAAATACTATTGTTTATATTTCTTAAATGTTTACATATCTTTCCTCTCTTGCAAGGAGCACCTGTAACATAAATAATTTCCCCTTGGGTATTTCTGATTCTGATTCAAATAATAGCAATAAAAACAATAAATAAAAATACCCAATCTACTTGCACTCTGCACAACTTGCAGAATTTACAACATGCAAAAAACACTAATAACACAGCCACAGTTTATAGTTCGAACCCTGCATACACACATACATTACATACATATACACATACATACATACATACGTACATGCCCTGTTTACTGCAGAAACCACCGCCGTTTCCAATTCGGCGTCTGAAACAACACTTCTCTGACGAACGTTGTGCTCCATGCAGAATCTCCTGACGCTCATTATGGAACACTGCGTGACCCCTTCACGTTGCAAAATGTCACTGATTTCTGTGTGTCTTGCCACTCTCAAAAAGTTCACAGATCAGGTCTGCATAAGGCTGGAGTGCATCCATAACTAGGCTACAAGTAGCTGAGAATGGAGCGCTCCTCTGCAAAGGTCAAAAGTTCCTCTGCAGATCTCCCAGCATTCCCCGAATTTATCTAAATATCACAATAACAAAACAAAGAAATTAATAATTAATTCTGTATTAATTTTAAAACAAAAAACAAAAAAACCTACAAAACGTGTGATTTCTGTTTCTCTGTTTTCCCCTTTTTGTGTTCTGGTTTTAAAACAGAAAAACTGGATTGTTTTTCTGTTTTGGTTTTGAAATGGAAAAACAAAAGGACGAAGGGTACACAGATTCAATTAAAATATTTGTGTTGTTTTTTCCATTCTTTTGTGCCAGGGAAACAGAAATCTACACCATAAAAATGAATGAACAGTTTTAAAGTCATTCAGACCACACTTATTTCAACTATATATCCATGAGACATTAGTAGTTTGTAGTAATATTAGTCAACTGGGCCATCCAGTGGTAGAATAGAAAATTGCAGATACAGTTTAAACTGCAGTCAGGAGCTGATACGGCTGTTTCAGTATTCGGCGGTGGGAAAAGCATCAACATCTGTTGTATCTTTGTTTCATTGATACAGTAATGCATGTGATAGCTCATTAAGGCAGTAATTCATATAGTTAAAAATGTACAGTTAAAAAGGGGTTAAAACATTCATGTCATGAGCCACTGAGGAGAACAACCTTTGGTTTTCCAGGTTTGAAATATAAATTTGACAATCGTCATTGTGGTGTGACAGCTCCTGCAAATGAACTGCAGAGCAGCTGGACCAGAATCTGTTTATTAAAAACTTAATTTTTACAATTGCAGACCCGCTGGATTATTAGAAAGTGTAATCATTTATTAAGGGTTTCTCCACAGTTTTGGTGTTTGATGGCATATTACACATTTAAATCTGCATTATTTCTGTGTAGGAATTATAAATGGCAATGGTGCTTTTCTCTAAGTTCTTCTTACTGAAGGGACAGTTCACCACCAAATTAAAAATGTATAGTTTTCCTCTTACTGTTTTCTTTCTACCGAACCACGCCCATCAACCGTATCTCCACTGAGCTAAGTAACGTTACAGCTCAGCAGAGAGGGACGCCAGTGATGTTTACGGTTCAAGCTGTCATGAGCCTCTCAGCCATGAGTAGATGCACACTTCTGTGTGATGATACATCTGGTGGAGGTAGATCTGTAAAGAAAAGTTCCTCTACAAAACTGTCACGACTGATGGAGGCAGCAAAGGCAGGAAGGACACAAATGCAGACTGAAGACAGACAGATTCAGTGAAGACAGTTTAACAGTGCAGAACAGGCTTACAGGCAGATGAGATGACAAGCAGGCAACAGCAGGAACCCACAGGGGGACATAAGCAGATGATCCAACGAGGATCTGTTGACAAAAGCAGGTTTATAGACTGGCATGGGCGATGAGGGAACTGGAAACAGGTGTGTGAGTGGGGAGAAAGTGCTGGTGATTGAATGTGGGAAGCAGGTGAGAATATGGGGACAGAAAGAAGAGTGCAGGGACATCTAGTGGGTGGATGGAAAATGGCAGGTCAGAGAACCCTGCTGTGTGTTACAAGACCCACACTACCATACTAACAGTATGTCAGAAAAAGATTTTAACATGTCCCAATACATAGAATGTCAAATGCAGTATGCAAAAATACCAGGATGTTCTATTACATCCAGTCAGATTTTGCAGTATGCAGGCCAGCATGCTTTTCTGGCTATTCTTTGATGGGCAGGTGTAGTTCGGTAGACTGGAAATAGTTACTGCATGGAACTGCTCACAACAAGGTCTGTGGATTATCTTGAGTAACTACATCATGATTTCTGTTCAGAGACATTGCTGTTGAGTTTTTAAAATGTGGTTTTTTTTTGGCGCTATGAGCACCACAAGCTGAGTGCCATCCAGTTCCATTGTATAAGAGAGAGGTCAAACACCTCTACTGCTGATTTTCCAACACTTGCCAGCTCACACCAAAACTAGATTAAAAAACAGCACTACAGGTAAGAGGAAAAATGTTTTTTTGATACTGGGATGAACTGTCTCTGTAAAGGTCATAAACAATTTATAAGACACTGTTAATGAAAATATTTCACAAGTATGCAGTCATACATCATTGGCAATAACTGAGCCGTTTATTAAAAGGTTGTGTCTTTGTATGACTGCATGGTTTTGTTTTTAAATTCTCTGAATGCTCTGCAGAGCATCCCAATTCTCCATTGAGTATGCAAAACAAATAAATGATTGATGATGCTTTGCCTCTTGCTTGCTTGACTAATTAATTAATTAATACCGAGCGTTGCCTTGCGAGATCCTCGGTTCAAGCAGTTTTACAGGAGATAAAAAGGATCTGGTGGTGTTGCTTGGTTACAAATCTCTTGCAGTTAATTGTGTGTGAAGAATACGCAGCCAAATGATGTTACGAGTCTAATTTGCTTGTTTATGATAATGGGGACTAAGCGTTGCTGCTATTTATCTAAAATCTGCTAATGTTTAAAGACATTAGGCACCACACATAATTGCTGATATTCTTACTTTTGTCTCACATTCAGAGGTGGAATTTAAATGAAACTATAAAACTAACTACCTTTCATATTCTCTGGTATTCAAAGTCATTTCCTGTCGATGTCCTGCCAGAAAAACAGAGCAGTGCTTTAGGATGTGGCTTCAGCTCCTTAGATGAAAAACAAATCAGTGAAAATGAAGACTAAGCGTAATTTCTGCTAATGATAGAGCAACAAGAAAAGCAGCTGAGCGGCTGAGTGTGGCGCACATCAGCTTCTCATTAGTGGTCAGCACCCGCCCTTCGCTCCATGCCATGATTCTAACCACTGTTTACCACTCTAATAGGTGGAGAGTCCTCACATTAGAGACTCCACTGGAGTTGTTTCCATCTGCTGTAAGATCTGGGCATAAATATTCACTATTTATTACTCTGTGTCACAGTAAATTAGTTAATAAGTTGTATTTACTCTGCTAGGAAATCCACCAAAACAACTTAGAGGGAAACACCACCACCTAACTGAGAATTCCACTGTGTTATTTCCAAAAGGCCCTGGAGAGTTCAATCAATAATTGTGGACATGAGCTGCTCTCTCAAAGCCATAAACTAGAGAAGTAAAGTCACGTTTCAACCAAACACTTTCTGTACAGTACCTTTGGAACCAAATGTACCCCTCAGACATGGTACCTAGACTAGGGCTGTCACTTTTTCAAAAACTCAAGTTCGAACGAATTTGAAATGACCCGTAATTCGAATTACAACAACAACAGATACGCAGCACTTATATTTTTGCCGGACGCCGGAGCACAACGCCGGTTAATTTTCAAAATAAGATACACAGTGTTCACGGCGGATCATATTTCCCTGCACTTCACCTTGAAAGCTACATAATGGGCAGAGGCAGGCCTGAAGTCAACAGGTCAGAGGTTTTCAGATGTCATTTCACCCCGTTGACACCGTGGACGAGGAGATGTCCATCATGGCAGTGCAACGAGATGTCTTCCGGCGGAGCTGCACCACTCCGCACAGCAAACGCAGCCGGTGGGTATTGACGGACGGATGCGTGTCCGTTGCGGTCCATCTCGGTGCACTGCCATGATGGATATGTCCTCGTCCACGGTGTCTTATTTTGAAAATTAACCGGATGTTTTATTGTATTTCTCTGCACGACTTCCTGTCCCGCACGATCTGCTCTGTGCTGAATTGCTGCGTTGTGCTCCGGCGTCCGGCAAAAATAGAAGTGCTGCGTATCTGTTGCGGAGGCCTCCGGAGTGCCGGAGCTGAGACGGAGCCGGAACGCAGCACTGCCGGAGCCGGTGGAAACACATACATTGACTAGAATTGAATCTAATCATCTCCGTTGCCGTGCCAGAGCGGAGACGCAACCAACACGCATCTGGTGGAAATTGGGGGTTACAAAGTCGACAAACAGCCTTATCTTTGTTCGTAACTTTGCCATCCACTACGTAGAACCCACAATACTTCCACACGCTGCTTCTCAGATGTTTTGGTGTCGTGATTGTCCGCTCAGGACAGCTTTGCTCGCTATTGTCCTCCATTTTCAGTGCAAAACAACACATTAACATTAGCTTAGTTTAGTGATAGGTCAATAGGGCATGCAATAGGTCAAGATGATAGTGAATTCTTTGAGCGCCCTCTGTTGGATCACACGGCGAACTACATCAAACGGTCTGACGCGCCTATAGAGACTGCAGCTTGCATTTTGAACAGGTAATTACAGCTCGAATATGAACTTTTCACCCCTCCATCGAACGAATGTTCGAAATTCGAATAAAAAGTGACTAACCTAGACACAATCATTTTCTCCGCAAACATTACCTTTATGTGGGCGGCACTCACTGTATTTCCTCTTCTATCAGTCTGCCACCGACATTTTCAGAACAAAATAAAATAATATACTAAATAAACTGTGTGCACATAAAAAATAAAGACATGGGTATATTGTTAAATTCAATTCACAATGCAACTCCAGTGTTGGACCAGCACGAAGAAAGGAAGGTATGGTCTCTGTGCTTGCAGATATGTGTGTGTGTGTGTGTGTGTGTGTGTATGTGTGTGTTCAGTTCAATCCTACTGCACTTGACGTGGAGGTTCAGTTAACATCCTCCTTATGGCAGCGACAGGTTCTGTATCTCACGGGCTGGGCTCGCCATCCAGTACTGGAAAAGGTTCTCTGAAATCGCCTCTGTATTCCCGGGATCTCTGCTGATGGCTCTGAGGTGTCCTCTGAAGTTTCAGCTCTTCTTAAGGGGACTCAAAAAAAAAAAAAACCTGACCTATGAACGAGGTCAAGATAAAGTTACATTTGTGCTAATTTTATGAACATCACTGATCACAGTATAAAGCTAGTAAATTCAACCTAATGCTCTAATTTACATTTTCTGTTGTACAACATTCACTTCAGTTTCAAAATGACAACTTCCCTCATGACCAACCAAAATAATTAGGCTGGAGAGCTGTACTTGTAGTAGAACTTCAGCTGCAGTTAAGGAGCATAGAAACAAAAAACAATACAACAAAATTAACCACATAAATGCAGTCAGTGATGTACCTTTAAACTATTCCTCAATTTTTGCATATATATGCTTAATTATTTCTGCCGTCAGCACTTAAACTGCAGCAAATAACTCAGAAATGGCATAAATACTACATAGAAACAATATAAATGTCAGTCTCCTTAATACAGCAACATAACAGAACATATCTGTTTAGCAGCAGTATATTTTAGACACAATTACACGTCCGGTTTTCAACTGCTAACAAATTTAGTCAAATCGGATTTTACATGGTGACAATAAGCACTGAAACTAGCTTACTTTATGCTACATAGCCGCATGCTAGCGGAGTTAATATGCAAATTAGCCACATACCAGCAGAGTTAATATGCTAACTAGCCACATGCTAGCGGCGTTAATATGCAAATTAGCCACATACCAGCAGAGTTAATATGCTAACTAGCCGCATGCTAGCAGAGTTAATATGCAAATTAGCCGCATGCTAGCGGAGTTAATATGCTAATTAGCCGCATGCTAGCGGAGTTAATATGCTAATTAGCCGCAAGCCAGCAGGTGTTAATGGTCCATGTCATTGGCTCGCAGCGGGCTTATGGTGCGCCGCGACCGGCATGAGTCGGAGCAGGCTCACAGCTTATGTGTTTGTCACTTTCTTTTTCATTTTAACCCGCACCATGATCTTTTCCGGACCCTAACTAAGTGGTTTTAGTGCCTAAACCTAACCAGACCTTAACCACAGGCATCATGATGATTTCGGGACAATGGGCAGTTCCCGCGCTAATATGCTAATTAGCAGCATGCTAGCGGACATTCATGCTAGCGGTTGTTCATATGCTAACTTGTAACTTGCTAACAGTTGACTCATCTCACCAGTGAACTGTAGCAGTGTGTAGACTCGGAAATGGCGTCCGGCGGCGTCTCTCTCGCTTTTTCCACACTGTAGTTTTAGCTTTTAAGGCACTTTTCCATCATGTTTCGTGCAGTTTCTTCCCACTTGTGCCGAGTCATTGCTCTCACCAACGGTTCAGCTAAGGCTAACTGCCCTTTGGCTGCGCTGGTGCGACCAATCAGTGGTCGGGAGGTGGCTTAAGCATCCGATTGGCTGAGGTGAAAGTGATCTCTGTGTTTATTGGCTGTTTTATCTCTCATACTTTTAAACACTGTCATGTGCTGTTGTGTGAATTGAATTATTTCAGATTGAATGGTATCAATGTATAGATGTTAAAACAGAGACGTGTTTATTTATTCATCTTTTTAATTACTTATTTAACCCTCTGGGCTACATAAACGTTCCACCTGAAATGTCACCATCAGTCGGCCCAGTGAATGAAGTTATATTTTTCTCAGGCATCCTTTCATTGTACACAGTTTACTAATGTACGATACATTGTCCACAGTATGAACTCTTCCATGAGCGATTGAGCAGGGACCTCCAGTTATACACTATACAGCAGTGGCTCTCAAAAGGTGTGATGCCAATCCAGGTGTGCCGTGGGATTTTGTGATAACTGGAGCTGGAGCCTATCCCAGCTGACATCGGGCGAGAGGCAGGGTTCACCCTGGACAGGTCACCAGACTACACATAGAGACAGACAACCATTCACACTCACATTCACACCTACGCACAATTTAGAGTCACCAATTAACCTGCATGTCTTTGGAGTGTGGGAGGAAGCTGGAGCACCTGGAGGAAACCCACGCTGACATGAGGAGAAGATGCAGGCTCTGCACAGAAAAGCTCCCTCACCCTGGATTTGAACCAGGAACACTCTTGCTAATCACTGCTCCACTGTGCCACCCTTTATTTATTGTAAACAAATCAGTCTATATGCAGAACATCTCCCTCTGTGTCTGTGCTCCGAGTCATTTTCTGTAGAGCTCCAGACTTTAAACCCTATGACATCACAAATGTGAGTTTTAGCAATCCAGCCGTGGGAGTTGTTTATGTTTATTTTCAGACTGTCTTAGACCATAGGAATAGGAATGAAATTTGAAAATAGGTGTGGCTTCCCTTTAATTGCACTGTAATTGATTAATAACCAAATAAATGATCAGCCTCCTTCATATGAAGATGCCTTTTATTCATATCTTTGGAAGGCGATGGCTGTGAGACAAAACCCGCTTGTTTACATCACCGTCTTGCTGTGAAAGTGCTTCCACATTACTTTGATGCAAAAAGCAGATGTCGCTTCAAAGCCCTTTACAGCACGGCTGTGATGTCGATCTGACTGAGATGAGGTGGAGTTTCAAACTCTGGATCACAACACAAATATTCCCTTTTCTTTTTAAGGCCTTGCTGTTTATTCATTTTTTCCTACAACAGCAAATTACAGAAGCAGTATTGAAAATAAAAGTCTTATTTTCTTGTTCTTGTAAAAAACAAAACAAAATCTGCACAAAATTTGAATGACAGTACAAAACGAAGCGTTAATATGTAAATGGACAGGGAGGGACATTACTGTTGGAAAATCTTTTATGCCTTTTTCAATAATGAAAACATCTTAATATTTTTACATTTCAGAATTATATCACATAATCTGAAACTATATTTATATATATATAATATAAAAAAGATGAAAGAAATGAACACGTGTTTTTTGTGTTTTTGAATTTCTTCTGTTTTTCTTTTTTGCAAATGAACGCTATAAACACATAAACCTCTTAAATATATTTATCAGTGCAACATTGTTTGTTTTGAGTCCACGCTACAGTATCCTTTTTCTCTAGTTTAGCAGACGTCGCCGGAGCTACAGTCCTCCGTAGCTGAGAGCGCAGACGGAAAGGTGTAGAGGTCGAAAAGGAGTGGGAGGTCAAATCTGAAAAAAGAACAAGCTGAGAATGTGTTCACCACAGCACGACACACAAAGCACACAGATGTAAAAGACGCCACCCTTCTCAGGATCAAGTTTTTGATTGTTTGATTGTGGTGCGGGAAAAAAAAGGGTTCCGGTCCTGTGGGCCCTTGTGTCCTGATACTGTCGCTCTCACAGGGAGTTCACACAGAGTCTCTTCCCCTTGTCATGTCTCGTGGTGGGATCGCCCCATCCATCCATCTGCAAACAAGAGTCTCACCAGAGATTTGAAGAGTTCACGCTGAGGTGATATTTGCGCTTCTTTTAAGCTTAAAAAGAGATAGAAAAAACACACATTGCTCTTCTCTACAAGCGTCCTGTCGTCTTGATTTCCTCTGCTGGCGCTCAAGCAAGTGTTCCTTTGTGAGTGATGACCACCGGTGAGCCGTGGTCTTATAGTACTTTAGTGTGTGAGTGAGAACCCCCCAGTGAACAAGAAGGGGGCAACCATCCTTTGGTAAAGCCGCGGAGGGGAGGCCAGGTGACCTGATTCAGGTGACGCCACTCCATCCCCCGCCGTACCAGTGTCCCATCCTAATGACATCAGCTCTGACATCACAACGTTATGGCTGCTACACGTGAAACACGTAAAAACTCTTTGCGGTCCGAGAGGCCTTAAGCTACAATACAGCATGTGAACAATACAAACTGGGTTGTTTCTTTCTTTTTCTTTTTCTTTTTTTTTTTAAATCATGAGACAAACGTGTCTGGCTAAAGTAATGATAGCACCATTCTTCAGTTAGTGTGTTTACCCCTCTGATGATAGGCTCCTATCATGAGGGGATCAGTAACAAAGTGCATTCAAGCTGCATTGTCCAGATAGCACTTCTTCAGTGAACAATCCACAGTGATGTTTGGAGGTGACAGGCTAGGCTAAGTGTTAGCTGAAGCAAAGCAATGTTGATTGTTGGGTTTTTTTTTGGTATGCTGGCAGACATTTGACATATTTAATCACCTCCTCTGCCATCAACAATTGATGTGAATGTTTGGTGACCAGTCACAGTTGAGATATAATGAAGACATGAGATTAGTTGAAAAGAGTTTGTCGTGATAGCTTTTTTTTTTTTTTTTTTTTTTTGTTACCTTCTGATTCATTCGTCCTTCGGTGGTTTTCGTGAATTTGGCGTTTTCGATGACAGATGGCTTGAATGCACATTGAGATCACTGTAATATCACACAAATCTTACTCATCTGAGTAAAAAGCAATTTGAAAATTAAAAATCGTAACACTGCACCTTCCACAAAACAGTCAGAAGATTGTATTTACACACACAAACAAACCCATGAAAAAAGGGATACTGCAGCTTTTTTCCTTTTTACTTTCTTTAAAAAGGGCAATAAAATATATTAAAACTTATTTACAGTGTGTGGTTTTTGGACAGAAAACAACAAAAGAACAAAACAAAGCGCTGTGATCGACTGTTACCCCGTTCTGCAGGTGTTAATACGATAATGTGCCCCTGTTTCCTGTCGTCATAACTTAAGCCAAGTACAGTAAAAAACACCCGGATCAACAGAGGAGGCCAACCGAAATGTACTAAAGGCACTGTCAGAACCATACATTGCCATGAATAGGACCCTCACTTTAGAGTGATAGAGGTCGAGGGGGAAAGGGTACATGTTTCAGGGTCATGGGTAATGGGCACACCCTGTATGCCACACCACGGGCAAATCTACAGTTTTTGCCGGATATGGTTCATTTAGGATTTTGATACGTCTCTTTCAAAAGTTGAAAATAAACAGCCTTCATGAACTGATAATAAAAAAAAAACATTTCTTTCCCAGAAAACGATAAATACTTTAAACATTATTAATAAATTGGTCTCAACACCAGCATCCGATTGTAAAAATGAATGAAAATCAAAATAGAAAATTAAAATATCATCTAAATCATCTGTACATATTTTTTTCTGTATTTTATTTGTACACAGTGTCCCCTACTGGTAGGTTCTTTTTACTGCAGCTCCTGAGAAAAGCGTGGATCAGTCCAAACCTCCCATTGGTTCCTGAACCTGTCCCTCATCCAGCGAGTCGAGGGTGTCGGCAGTCCTTTGAGCCTGCCTACTCGTGGATATATGGGAGGATATGCCTGTAGCAAGTCTTGTGCGCGCTCTGCGAGCTCTGCGCGTCATACAGTCACACCGAACACACTCAGTCCGAGCTCACGCCTCTGAGTATGAGCTCTGTACGTTGAGTTTGTCCTTCTTTAGCTTGACACCGTCCACTAGTTCAAAGTTATAGTTCTCCAGGGCTGATAAGTTCCTGTCTGACATGCCTCCATGTGAGCAGGCGCAGTACAAGACCACGCCGCAGATGGCGCCTAGGAAGACTCCCAGGGCGGACATGGCGATGATAGTGATGAGGATGGGGTCGAGCGTCTTCAGCATGTTGCCTGCTCCGCTGATCTGATTGGTTTCCACAAAGTCTGGGTATTCAGTGATTTCCTCAACTGGGGGGGAGAGACAAAAAAGGAAGATGAGATGTGAGGTGCAACAAAAGCCGGACCTAGGACATTCAGGGCCCTAGGCAAACCCCCACCCCCAAATATCATTATTATTATTATTATTATCAAAATATTATCTTTTACATTTGTAAAAATGGGGACGGTACAGAACAGTTCCAGTGGTACCATCCACAACATTTTACAGTGGAAATAGACAAAACGCGTACCATAACTGAACTGAACTGTACTGCTTGGTGGAAATGGGGCTGATGAAGAATCTGATGGAGTGCACGTGGCTACCAAAAAAAAAGGATAACACTGAATTTACCCTCCATGTAAAATGACTTACGGATATCATTGATGTGATCTTCTGGTAGCATCGGCTCTGTGGGCACGTCAGGATCTGTTCAAACAGAAACTCTAATGAGATCAGACGTCGAAAGAAAACTGTCGAGTCATAATTCAGATCAAGAACTGAATGCCGGCATTGTAACTATGACCACTAAAAGCCTCACCTTTACACTCCCCCATGCTGAGTCCATTGAGAACCTTAATGTCATCCACAGCAATGTCTCCCCAGCTATTTCTCTCCACCAGACCTTCGATCACCACCTTAAAAAAACAGAGAGTGACTTTTCGGCAACCTTTTCTTGAATGCCACAATGGAAAGAGCACAAGTGTCGTGGTAAATGGCCAGACAAGTCACAGGCCAATTTTGATTTACCTGATAGGGTTTGTTAGTGCGGGGCACAAGGACACGGCCTTCCCTCCAGCGGTTGCCTTGGTGACCACTGACTGTCCACAGCAGGATGTCGGCCGGTCCGTCAACTGTCTGTTTGCGCTGTTTGATATGCAGCGTGCCGATGTGCGGCCCGAACATGTGGTACCAAAAGGACACACACAGGTCTGAGTCCGGGGAGCTGACCATGGGGCTGACCAGCCGAGCCACCTCTGTCTCTTGGGGACTTGTCGCCAAGGTGTAGATGAAGTTCCCTGATCCACCTGTTGGATAAAAAAAACCTGTATCACTGACAGACAAAAAAGGCTGAGAGAAATGTGGGAAATGTGACTTTCAGCATCAGACGGTCGGCCCAATTAAGCGGTACCCTGCGGGGTGCTCACCTGTGTGGTCCATGTTAGGTCCAGTGTTTAGAGTGGGGGTGCCGCTGGACTGGATCTGCCACCTAGACCCGGTGTCCTCTGATGTCCAGCTGCAGAAGGACGGGTCATTGGCCCAGCCGAAGTCACAGGCAAACCACAGAAAAGCTGCAAATGTGATGAAGAAAAGGTCACGATCATGTGTCAGGAGATCACATTTCATCATCCTCCTTATTACAAACGGAGAAATAGCCGAGAGCTCTTGGCTTTCACCGAACAATGACCTGAGGGCTTGTCATGATATGACTGCAGGCTACACTTTGGGGGCTTTATTCACTCGTCCTGATCAGCTACAAGCACTAGAGGGCAGCAAAGAACTGCGGGACTAAAGCTTGGCATCCCATAGGTGGGGGAGATAAGACCAGCAAACTCAGGAAGGAGAGACAGACTGGGACAGTTACGGCTCTAACATGAGAGGAAGAGCAAACCGACAGCACGGACCTCATGTAGACCTTATTTCTTGGTCGACAGTTAATGATCTCTTTTAATGAACGTGACAGGGTATATAAAAGAGCTATGGAGGGACACTAAGAGCAGGCACAGCACAAAGACAGGGGAAGAGGAAGATGGGGTCTGGACATGGTGTCCAGTTGAGAAAGCAACATTCACAGAAACCCGCAGAGAGCTCAGGATTTTAATGAGAGCAGGGACTTGAGGTTTGAAGACAGCTATGGTAACAGTGCCGGGGCCCCATTCCAACAATGCAATCCCCCACGGACACATGCCGCGCTGAAGGAGCCTCAGTAGAGGCAAGAAAATGTGTGGGAGCTCAGGCTTTAGTGTTTTTCAAATTGGATAAAGAAAGACTTCCAAGGAACACAAGGGAGAGAGATGTTTGGGATGTTCGCCATGGCCTTAAACTCCAGCATGAGATCTTGAGAGATACAACGAGGCGGCGTTCCAAATGACAGAATATATGAGCCAATATTCCCTTTAATAATGGGAAGGTTTTAACTAGCTTCTGCAGGCAACGACTCTATTTACCCATTAAACACAAAGGATGGAATTCCCATGTGGAACCGCACTTCAGACGCCAAGCCACTTTTTTCGTAGCGACGTCCCGTTCCCAATTAAAATGGCTTTGGCTTTTTTTTTTTTCTCCATTCTTGGGCGGCTTTCACTGAGGCTACCAACAAGCTCTGGATAAGATGAGCAGCCACATGACTCACTTGGCCATTTGATGAAAAGAAAAAGACTTTTTTTTTTCTTGTCGTATGCCAACGGAAACGACATCCTCCGAGATTAGAGAGCACGGCACGCGCGCACACCCAAACAGACACGCATAAATACACAGGACTGATTAGCATTCATGGTTTGAGAGTCTTGAAATGAAAAGTCAGACAGATAAGTGTTTGCCCACAGAAATGTAGTTATGTTCATACACACGCAAATATGCAAACACCTGCACCTCGGCTCTCATCTATTCTCGTAGCCGCTGCCCCGGCAGACTGCAGACAGACCACAGAGCCAGCTGATGGAGTGAAGGAGGCTGGGTGGAGCCTATGGCCCATTAGCCAAGGTCAGACTGGGGCACAGCCTCTCAGCTGGCTGCTGCCTCATCAACCCGCTATAGGAGACAGCGCTGTATGTGTGTATGCGTCTGTGCATGTGACCTCAAAGCACACCCAATTTCCTGTGGTCGTTTGCATTGTGCTTCCTTGTTTTTTGTGCTGTGTGTTTTAGTGTGTGTCAGTGTCGGCCCAGTGATTAGTGATTATGCTGAGAAGGCAGCAACAGAGCACCAGTGCTAATCATCAGCTCGGCCCGCATCACACAGCCTCCCTCACCCTGTCAGCAGGAGCCTCTCAGGGCCATATCATCAGCTTTAATAACAGACACACATCAGAGGAGAGAGGCGCCTGGAGCTGGCAATCATTAGCTGAGGTACGCTTCTTGATAAATCTATGGAAATTAATTCTAAAAAAAAAACCTTGAGCAGTTAAATATTTACTCTGCATTCAAACATTCTGCCGTGTAATCCTTAAAGGGACTGTTCACCCCAAAATAAAAAACACATATGTTTCCTCTCACTTGCAGCCCTATTAATCAAGCTAGATTGTTTTGGTGTGAGCTGTCGAGAGTTCTTCTCTCCAGTATTACAGAACTAGATGGCTCTCGGCTTGTGTTACTCAAAGCGCAAAAAAAGATATTAGCAGCAGTGTCTCTTTCCAGAAATCACAACCCGGTTACTCAAGATAATGCACAGACCTTGTTGTGAGCAGTTTCACGTAGGAACTATTTTCTTGCCACCTAACTACACCTGCCACCGCAGGAAGTGTGCATCTACTCACGGACGAGAGGCTTGTGCTTGTTACAGCGCAAGATAAAAACATGGTGTTAGGTGAGCTAGTAGTAGAACATAGTTCCAACATGAAACTGCTCACAACACGGTCTTTGGATTATCTTGAGTAACCAGGTCATGATTTCTGTAAAGAGACATTGCTGCTGATATTTTCCCAAATGTATTTTTCTGAAGTTTTGAGCACCACAAGCCGAGTGCCGTCTAGTTCCATTATATTGGAGAGAAGGCAGACATCTCTACAGCCGACTCGGCCAAACTCATTAACAGGCTTCCAATCATTCAAAACTCTGCTGCCCGGATCATTACCCGCACCAAATCATCCGACCACATCACCCCCATCCTCATCCAACTACACTGGCTCACTGTCCAGCACCGAAGTGACTACAAAAACCTTCTGCTCACCTTCAAAGCCCTCCACGACCTAGCCCCCACCTGTCTCTCTGACCTCCTCCAGGTGAACACCACCTCCTGCTCCCGTCCCTCTTCATCTGCTGGTCTCCTAACCATTCCCACCTCGCGCTGAACTCAGCTGGCCTCTGACTGCCTTTGCTTTGCTGCGAGATGGAGGCGGCTTGGGCGACCACCCTGAGACCATGCACGTGGCAGAAGGGGGCCAATAAGCAGTTGACCTCTGAACCCCCTCCCTGTTAGAGTTAGGGTTAGCGGTCTGAAAATTCTTGACAAACTTTCAACCTCTGCGGCCATTGTGCACTGTGTAAGGCAGGGGAAGGCGGCTCACCTCCTGTCGCCTTCCCCCCTTCCCCCGCCCCAAAACTTGGTACTCTGGTACTTTGGAAGAGACTGGCCTCCAACTCCGACGCTGATTTTTCCCAGTGAGTCAAGTGCCCAGTAAAATGTATATATTATCTCCAACACTCTGCAACTCACACCAAAACAATCTAGATCGACAAACAGCACTACAGGTAACAGGACAAATATATGTTTTTGATTTGGGGTGAACTGTCCCTTTAAAGACATTAAATTCAGCACTTAGTAAAAAGAGGAATCATTGATGGGAAAATAAACATCATTAATGTTTTGCTCACCTGGGATGGTATCCACTTCAGCAGTAGTGGTCTCTGGCATTGTGGTACCACCTGTCACAACACATTAGCATGGTTAGCCTAGCCTGGCAGGTTCCTGTTTAAATTGCTGCACTCATGCACTTAACGTATCCATGCTAGCTAAATCTAGCTAATCAGCACATGCCTTGTCTTTCTGTTCATTCTTACAAGTCCCCTGCCTCTGTATATCTACCATGACGCACTTATGTAACACTTCCAAAACACGTGACCGAGGCGGCGCCATGCTCATCATTGGAGACTGCTGGTTAATGGGGAGTGCAGGCAGCAGTGCAGGCTCAGAGAGTTACTGGGTTAGTGGGAAATGAGGTCAAGAGGAGTGAGTGGAAAAGAAGGTGCAGGAGGACGAGGCAGGTGAGAGATAAAAGGACAGAAAGAGGCAGAGCGGGCTGTCGGTCGGTTTAGAAGCAGGTGTGCGTGTGGATGTGCACATGTGACGATCTCTGATGTGAGTTTGTGGAGGTGGAGGTAAGAAGGAAGAGGCTGAGAGGAGAAGTGGGAGCTACAGGTGCAGATAATTAGAGCTGTGCATGCATGCGTGCTTGCAAGTGTGCACAGCAGGTAGGCAGATCAGCTGCAATATTAAGTCTGACTACAGCAGAGAGAGGTGAAGCTGGGAAAGTGGAGCAGATCGAGCGCGAGCCATGGCAGACGGAGGAGCAAGAGGGGGGCAGGAGGTTTGGTTGCAGTCTCATGAGGGCGATGTTAGCACCTGTCACGTCGTAGTCATCACCTGTGCCGCTGTGGCAGCTCGCCTGGTCGTCGTCGCACTCGTCGGAAGGAGTGGTGCTCGGGACTAGTGTGGTAGGCGGGAGTGTGGGAGCTGCAAAGGTGGAGGAGAAGAGAGACAGCAGATGATGTGGATTAGATTTCTAATCAAATGTGCAAAATTCCAGTGATGTGGTTCACATTTTAATATTTTAAGCAACCAATTCTTTCCTTCATTGTTCAGAGAGGGTACACTCGTGGATTGTTAGCTGTTGCAGAACATTACACGTTCACAGTCGGAGCATGTTCTCAGCTCCAATAGTGTTTGTAAATTTAGAGGGAAAATACTGCAGGGTTTGAAATCATATTACATTCATTTGGTGGAACATTTTTGTCCAAAGCGACTTATAATAAGTGCATTCATACATGAAACGGATGGGAGGGGGAAACTGGGAATGAATACCTTTTAGACAAACAAAAGTGTTGCCCGAATAAAAGCACTTTTTTTTTCTTAAGAAATGAGACGCAAGGAGAGCTGGCGTGGAGATGTAGTCTGAAAAGGTACAGAGGGTTTCCAGCCTGCTTCATAGTTAAAATAGAAAAAAGAAAAACACTGAAATATGTATTCAGAAGCTCAGCATGTTCTGCCCACACTAACACACTGGGCTTCAATCTAGGCCTGAGCTATTAGCATCCCTCCTTTTATCATGCTGTGGAGGTGTGGGTGTATAAATAGAGTCGCAGCTACAGCGTGGTGCTCAGGGCTGGGGCGGCTGAAACTCAAAGACGCAGAAGCAGAGGCCGGGGATTGGCTATAGGCAGGGCCCCTGGCTGCCATGGTGACCTATCATTACGTCCCCACCACACTTGGATGTGGGCATGCTCCTAGATCCGCTCCACACTCCGCTGCTGCACAGCCGTTCTGCGGTGTGTGCGCGCGCATTTGTGTGTTTTCACTGACTGAGTAATGAACGGGAAGAGGAGAGAGGCCTGAAAAATGTATGTGCACTGTATCTATGTGTGTTTCTGTGTGTGTGTGTGTGTGCCTGTGCCTATACTCTCGCTCTCTCCCTCAGCTCGATGAAATATGAGGCAGATCAGCCTCTGTCAGATTCAGGGTGGGGAAGGTCAGGGATGGGGTCAGCGCTGCGTCAGGGGAGCCTCTCACAGAAATGAGGATTTAGCCCTCCTGCTTGCTACACACAGACACACAGACACACACACACACACACACACACTTGTGCGCACTAGTAGGAGCACCTGTGCATGTGGCTGATTGTGTGTACATGCTTGTAACCACATATTTGGCAGGGCGATTGCGGTCGCTCCGTGTGTGTATACGTTTGCGTGAGTATGTGTGCGCTTGGCATTAACACTGAAAACAAGCATTATCATCTGACTAAAGCTCCCGGTGGGAGTCCACGAGGCTTACAACGGAATGGGCCTCCCTGAAATCCAATATGTAAATCCACTTAGGGCGAGCGCACTACACACTCTTATATCGCTGAGCTGTTTCTGTGCTACATCAACTCCGAGAGAGACAGATAAAGAGCAGGGGGAAAAATAGGGGTAATTTTAAAGATAGCAAAGTGTGTGCGGCCCTTTGAGAGGAGAAAGATGTGTAAGGGTTGGGAAGAGTGCGACGGGGGCCAGGCTGCAATAATCCTACTGGGCCAGGTGGGCTTTCATTTGATCCTCACTTGAAGTGACGAGCTACGGGCGCAGCTTTGATGTAACATGGAGACAAGACAACTGTCCCATGTAGGGATAAAGAGCAGGAGCTGGGCAGCTGTGGACTCGGCGCAGGGAACCCCTACATCTTTAAATAACCCCGACTCTGGCAAAGACATGACGCTGCTTACAGCCATGTCATTAGCCGGGATGATCAATAGCTCACCTGTGTGTGCGTCAAGACTCGTCAGATGTGAACATATGTATGCGCGGTTTGTGACAGGGATGCACTGAGTCAAGGTGTGCACAGTGAGGTTGTTATCGTGGGTAGAAAATTAGTATTCTGTCTTAAAGAGCGCCAGGAGTGAACATTTCACTGCCGTGGTTAAAAGCGTTAACACAGCTGGAAATGTCATCGGCATGGTAAAAAGGTTTCACTGTGGGTTGTAACTTTTCCACCATTGGTAGAAACGTCATTTTTGCGGGTGGAGAGATCAGCACCATGGGTAGAAATGGTAAATGGTCTGCATTTGTGTAGTGCCTTTCTAGTCTTTCAACCACTTAAAGTGCTTTTACACTACGAGTCACATTCACCCACTCACACGCTCTCACAAACTGGTGGAGCAGCCATCAGGAGCAAGTTGGGGTTCAGTATCTTGCCCACTTTGACAGATACTTCGCTCTACCTTTAAGA
The DNA here is from genome assembly GCA_035609425.1 of Epinephelus awoara. Taxonomy (NCBI): domain Eukaryota; kingdom Metazoa; phylum Chordata; class Actinopteri; order Perciformes; family Serranidae; genus Epinephelus; species Epinephelus awoara. The sequence continues at coordinate 6,655,535 of CM069314.1, forward strand.
CACAGCCGCCCCCATGAAATAACTTCTTTGCATATTTCACACCAAATATAGTTTTGCTGTTGTTAAATGCACTCCCTCTTCACTTCAACTCAAAATATTCCCCACTCTTGGATTCTTCGTTCACCGTGGAGACATGAGAGCAAAACAAAGTTTCTTCCCAAATTAAGGTAACACGGGGTGAGTAATTAATATACAAATGATCATTTTGTGGGGAAAGTACTCCTATAAATGATACTTAAGACAGAGCATAAACAATGCAACAGACAGGTTTGATAGATTCATTATTAGTCCCAGTTTACCTTCAATCTCGCAGCCCAGGAGCTCTAGTCGCAGGCCCATGCCAGCAGGAGTGGCCCGCTCTGGGTAAATCCTGACAAAACGGGTCAGCAGGGGCTCCACTGTCCTGAGCTCAGGTGTGTCGTAGTTGCTGTTTCCTTCAAATATCTGGCAGGGAAAAGCAGAGAAGGAGCAGAAGGTAGAGGGACAGAGACAGAGAGGGAAGAGTGAGCAATAAAGACAATATTGGTGATAACGTAACTGCTGGGCGATAGAGCTCTTCAAACACAGACACCCAGAGGCAGACTCATCCCTGCCTCCTGAAAACCAGGAGTGGGGTGGACGGGTGGCGTGTGCTGGGTGTGTGGTGAGAAAGAACAGAGGATGACCAGATCGCTCTCATCTGGCTGACATCTAAAGCACAGCTTAGGCGAGTGAATCAGGGGATGGAGGGTTTGAGGTGGGGGGTTGGAGTGGAAGGACAGCACGCCACACACCTCTGTCAAAAGCAACTTTCGGCACCTTCAACTCTGCCTCAGATCCTCAGAAGGAATAAATGAGGCAAAAGAGGAGGATGTGGGATGCAAGAGTAGCAAGCGAAGGAGGAGATAGAGGATTGATGGAAGTGGATTAATGGGTGTGATCACGTGAAGGAGCCTGGTGCACCTTAGATGCTGGGAACCTCTCAGGCGAGGGGAGAGAGGCGGCTAACTAGGACAGGAGGGATATGGATCCTCCTTACTCCCTTCATAAATCAACCATCAGCCCATCTGGATCAGATTTATGCCCTGTCAGGGACGCTTGTAATTGGGGACGAGCTGTTGCAGCTTCTCTCGGAGGTGTATGTGATTGTGTATGTGCTCTTATATATATACATTCTTTGTGTGGAAGCGAGTGCATGCATTGAGCAAAGCGTCGGTGTGTGTCTCCTGTGCGTGCTGTGACACCGGCAGATAAATCGTGGGTCACTTCTCGAAGTTGCGCGTTCTTTCCTCTCGTCTTCCCTCCCCTGTTTCCCCCCCTGGCTGGATTCACCCCTCCTTTCTCTCTGGAGAGGTTTCACTATCCATTCAAAGGGTTGAATGGTGCGTGTCGCACAGAATACAAAGCAGGAAGAGAGAACTGGGAAAAGGCTGTGAGAGACTTGAGATGCTTATCCTAATGTGATTCAAAGCACTGCTGAAATTGACTCGCAACGACTCCTGAATGACTCACAACTGCCAGGCGCAATGCTCGGGTGAAAATTGACTAAATGCGTCATAATCGGAATCGATGCTCTGATGTATCTGGGAGACATTTTTAGAAGTGTGTATTCAAATCATTTTCCACAATGCTGACGGTAAAAACTGTCTTTTGGTGTGTGTTAGAAATCAAACCAATTCCAAACCATTTCCTTGAGAGAAATTTGCCTCGACATAGCGAAAGCATTACGAGTTCTTTGGTTATGCTTCTGATTTGTTAGAAAAACTGAACAAATATCTCCGTTAAACAGAACCAGGCTGTTCTCACGCACTGTTTGTACATTTTCCTACAAAAAGTAATGCACCAAAATTCATCCATATCCTATGCATTCATGAGCCAATAATTCATGTATAACCCACGTCTTTGGGAAGGCTGCAATCATGTGACCAATGTTCTGATGGCAGTAAAAGAAGGAAGCGGTCCCGTTAAGAGGCGGGCTGGGGTGGTGGATGGGTCACAGAACAGGACTTTGCCCTGGGACTTTCCAAAGGAGATCAGTACTTGGAAGCTTCAGAACCATACTTCATACATATCGCAGGTTTTTTGGAAGGCTGCGATCACGTGAAATAATGCACTGACTGTAGTAAACAAGGAAGCAGTCCCAAATGGACTTGTAAGAAGAGAGTTTGGGGTGGTGGAAGGGTCACAACAACATGGACTTTTCCCTGGAGACGTGTGTTTGGTACAGTGTGAACTTTGATTGAACTCACAGTCATTTTAAGGTACGTCCTCACCAGGCAACTTCACGTTACTTAACTACGTAACTGAATGTTAAGGACATAACATCATTCGTGGGGTGCTAATTCATAGGACATCAACCAAACTATTGTGTCTGCATTTTTGTAGAATATCATACGATTCAATGAGAATACGCTGTTTAGGTACATCCTAGCCATGTTTCTTTTCCTTAACCTAACCACATATATAAATCGCTTTTCAAAAAAGAGTTCCAAAGTGCTTCACATGTCAATAATTCAAACAGACATGACATGAAAACAAGAACTTTTAAAAGAACTGATTAAAACACTTGAGTGTATAAATACTGAGGAAATGAAAGACAGTCTAAATGAACTTTAAATTCAAGTAAAATCAGGAAAGGCTCTCTGATAAAAGTATGTTTAAGAAGGGACTTAAAAGAGGTCATTGACTTCGCCAATCTGATTTCCTTGGGCAGACTGTTCCAGATCCTCTGGGCCCTGAAAGCAAACCTTCTGTCCCCTTCAGTTTTCAGCCAAGCCTCTGGAACGGACAAAAGACCTCTGCCCGAGGACCTCAAAGTATGTCCTGGCATGTACGGTACTAAGAGTTTGGAGATATAGCTGGGAGAGACACCATGAAGAGCCTTAAAAGGAACTCTACAATGTCCCGGCACTTATTTGTAGGATATCATACATTGTGTGAGGATACGTTGACAGATGACATCTCACCTTTGGCTTGTTCCCGCTGGTGTCCAACACCATCCTCCAGTCGGACCCATTGTTGCTATAGCCGAAGCGAAACTTCTTCATGAAGACTTTGTTCTCACGGTGCTTCCCTCCCTGGATGATCATCCCCTTCACCAGCTTCTCCTCGCCAAGATCCACCTGCAGCCACTCGCTGGTGAAAGGCTGGGGCTGCGGCAGCAGGGTCCACCCGGTCCTGCTGGTCAGCAGGCGGGCGTTCTCTGGTACCCAGCTCCGGTCCGTGTGCGAGGATGCAGTGATCTGGTTGTCGGTGATCAAACCTGACACCATGCCCAGCATGCCCGAGCACGGGTACTCTGAAAGACAGAAAGGGAAAGCAAGAGGTGCTTAGCTTTTTGATACAAACTAATGAAACCCTGCAGAGATGATGGGCGACAAAGGATTTGATCTATATCCAAAGGCTTGATGTTCAACATCATTTACCACACCACAAGTGGAGTTTGGTGAGCTTGAGGTTTATATAGGGGCAGCAGGGATGGTGAAAGTCAAAGTGAGGAGGACTATTCCCCAAACTCTTTGTGATGTTGCTGTGATCTCTCCCTCTATTCTCTGTCTCTCTGACTGCAGATCTCATGCATACTAATTCCTCTGCCTGAAGCGGTTGTCTCCAGGCAGCCAATTAAAACCCTCCTCTCGGTTGGTGCTTCCACGTCCTGCATTCTGGGAGTGCTTTTTCTTTTCATCTCCCTCATCCACCCCCCTCCTCCCTCTATAGACTCACATATACCAACACACAGAAACACATCCTCTTTGTGTTTTATCTGCTGCTGCACTCATCTACCTTCTGCTCCACAGCTGTCAACATCTGTGGGACTGTGTCTTTTAACACCTTGTTGTTTCCTGTCCGCATTTTCAAACTTTCTTCTCCTCCTTTTATTCTACTTCTCTGATCTCAGCCTATTCTAATTCTCTGTAGGTTTTAGCATCTTTGGATGTATTTCTCATTTGTTTCCAAAAGGAGACAGCTGTTTTCTTATTTTTTGTTCTCCATGCCATCCTCGTATATCAGGAGCTGAACAGGATAACAACCTGTTGCTGCGGCTCAGACGCATTTGCATGTTTAAATCTGATTTTCCTAACTTTCCACATGTTGTTACCTTCTTACAACTGCAAAGATTTCCAGTGCCATCCTTGCTAAGCTGGTGCTGGTATTCTATCCAATGATGTATTATTGACTGTTAATGACTGACCAAAGCTTCTGATGGTACTTTGAACCAGAACAGATAACCCACCTTCCTTTTATGGGTGGTCCACGTTAAAAATTGACTGTTTTTTTATGTTAGACTCCAGCATTGAATTTTGACATTCCATTTCCAAGGATTCATTGGAATACCAAACTGCTCTGAACATAATAAGCCGTAAAGTTTTAAAGGTTTCAGTCATATACCCTTAAGTAAATTGTGCCTGGATGGGGCATTCTTTATTAAAATGGCCAATGACCAAAAAGATGCCATGCCAGTCTAGACTGTAACTGTAACTGTAACTGTAAAACTTTATAGTTGTTGTGTCCTGTGGGTGTAACAGTAGAATACACTTGAGCTCACATACAGTAAGTTTCCCGGTGATGTAATTACCCCCAGAGTTCTGACACTTAGCAGCATGTATTAAGGGTAAATCTTCCTCCCTGTCTCTTCCTAACTCTTAATCCCGAGACACTGAGTCAGGGACATATGGTAAGCAATAACATATTTACTATCTGGCTCCCACGGAGGGATAAATCCGAGCATTATTACATCTTCTGTGTCTGTGAGACAAAGTGCGCACTGTACCGCTGCAGGACTCAATAGCGTAGCTGCATCTGGGAAAAGAAAGAGCGAAGACTTGGGAGAACAAGGCTTCATTCAGACTTGTGCTTCTCTTTCTGGTTATCTAGAGCAGCTCCTATGCAGACCCGTGAGAGGACTGTCTGGTCCTGCATTCTTAAAAAATAAGAGCTCAAGGAACAAACACTAGCGGTGCGGAAGCCTCTCGAATGTTTTCTCGGTTCGTCTATCGTCTTTCTCTTGTCTTTGGCCAAGATCTGCTCGGGAGCGGTCACAGTCTCCGGTAGAGCAAAGCTACGGCACTGCGCACTAACCACCTTTGAAGTGGGAGGATATGAGAGAAAGGTACATGTGTGTGATTGTGTGTGTGTTTCTGATCTGAGTTTAGACACTCGGGCGAAGTCCCCGGGTCATCTGGAGCTGGTAATCGACTTCAGCTGCGATCACAGGAGCTTCAGAGATGGCGTGCATGCAGTGACACACCCTGAGGAACAAACACGTGTGTGTGTGTGTGTGTGTGTTTGTGGACTGTAAGCATGTTGATGGTGAAACATGGTGGTGTGGGCTGCATTTAGGGTTTGGGTGGAGCATCAGAGGTTCATCAGAGTTATTTATACGCTGTGGCATATTTACAAACAACAGGGCGGTGGATCTTTTTATTAATGAGTAGCTGTTTGTATCGGCAGGGGCACGCGACCATGATGATTTAGGGAAAGACATCTTGCAACATTCTGGGGTACAACTCCTCTGATCTAATACCCGAATTATCTCGACATCTGAAGGGGGGGTTTGAAATAATTCGACATAGCTCATGTTTTGGTGCACTGTATAGAATGTTGTTACCATGGCAACACTTTCCAGGAAAAGTGGAGATGCACTAAAAAGTTCATATTTCTTTCAACAAAAGTTTATCCAGTAAAGTTCTGGTATCATAACTCAAGGTAGAATCGAGTGAGTCACTGAGTTTATACAGCCCTCAAGAGCCTCCCCGCTCCTCTCTGCTAGCTTGCAGTGGAGCTGGCAGTGACTTCATAGCACCCAGGGGGTGCTGACGTCCTTACAGAGGCCCTGCGGTGACTTCAGCTCTGTGATGTGTTTACGCTCTGTGCAGCGGTCTGGTCGCGCGCCCGAAACACACGCCCCAGCTGTAACCCTGCTGTACCCACAGTGCCCTCTGCTATTACATGAACAGCCGCACACATGTAATGCATAACTGCGTTACTCCACACACACACAGAACACTATATGAGCACATTTGGCTGGCTGCAACTAATCCTGACCCTCACTGTAATCCAAGGCTTAATGCTGAACTAACAACAGAGGCAACAAATGGCTTTTTCCCCCTGTCCTTGTAAGATATACAAGTACAGAGCGGCAAAACACACAGGCAAGCACTAATTAACATCCAATACACATGCTCATAAACCCGTAGAGATGCTCACAGATGTGCTAAAACCATATGAAAGTGAGCCACACACATACCAGTCATTAAAACAACATCGACAAAAAGGCAAAGATGAGGAGAGCTTTGCCAAAATCAAAGCTCTGCAAGCAAAAGACAGACTGTGGCTAAAGAGGAGGCTGAGACCGGCTCGGCAGGAGGGATGGGGCTGTATAAATCCCACCCAGCTCCCACTCTCTCTGCCTGCCAGCTGCTGGCTCCATTTATATTGAATGAGGTGCATCTAAACATGGGGTAACATAAATAGGTAATCCTCCTGCATGTGCCGCTCCTCTATAATGCAGCAGCTAGCTTTAGCCTCGGAGCAGGACTCTCGCAGAAATAGAGCTTCATGTCAACACCTGGCAGAAGAAGTGTTTGTGCAACTGGGGCCAGCAAGTACGCTGAAACAAGACGGGAGCTAAACTAACACATGGGCATGTGCGCAGATCCTAAACAGAGCATCATCTGATTGTTGCATTTGAAACTGTATCTAATTAGATTATACGCAGTATAACACAGGTGTATGTGTTTCCAGTGGCAGCTGTGAGCGAAGGTAGAGCTGAGATGTGTGTGTATATGTATGTAGGCAGATCAGCAGGGATCTCAGCAGTACCAACCTGATATCTTACATCCATACACCTCGAAGCGCAGCGCGATGCCTGTTTCCCAGGTAACCGGACGGATCCGGACGAAGCGCGTCAGCGTGGGTTTGGGCAGCATTGTCTTAGCAACGTCTGTTGGGTTGGTGTTGCCTTGGAAAACCTGCGATGGAGGCAGAAGGTGTGTAAATTATTGACATGTGGAGTTGAGATGCAGGGTGGAAGTTTGTCTGAGGCCTTGACTGCACTCAGTCGAGGAACTGAGAGCCGAGGCACATGTATTTATTATTACACTCTGTTTAATGCACACATTGAAGGAACTAAAGGGGATTATATTTCACTGGAATTGTCCCTTATGTGATTTCATGTGACAGATTAAAACTGATTGATTAAGATGCAGCAAGTATTGTCAAATCTGAAAATTAAAAAATAAAACTGCTGGGGCTAAGCCATTGTGCATTAAGTCAAGGTACTGACACATGAAACAGCACTGGAAACATCCAAGCGGCAACCTGTGAGGCAACAAAATAAAGCCAAAGCGGAGGAACCAAAAGCTGCAATTCCTCTAATGGCCACCAGGGGTTGGCTCCAGAAGCATCCCCATAGACCGTGTTAAACTGCCCAACCTTACAGCAGAAATAAACATGTTTACAACCTGATACACAAAAACAGTTTTGGTCTCTATAGCTAATTTTCACATTCAGGACAGCTGTACGAGAGGTACATTTTTATATAACTCATCTGTTAACATTTTATCATGGCTTAAAGTTATGTTAGGCGTAGCCGCAGCTGTCACTATTTGTGTGTGTTGAGTTTATGAAAGTTAATTGTAATGTTTTAGTCGCCTAAAAAGTCTTGTTCATCATTTTGACGTATTAAAGGACCCTCATTGTCCAGTTTTTCTGAAAAGTACTTTTTGTTATAATGGTTTTCAGCCTGTTTTTTCATAGCAAAAATTAGCATTAGCATTAGCATAGTTAAATATAGCAGTCAATGCACTGTGTAAACCAAGCTAGCAGCTAGCATTAGGGTTGACTCCACCTCTTGTCTCCCAAAATCCAAGAGGACAACGGCCAAAATGCCAACTTGAGCTTCAAAGCAGGAGTCCACAAACTAGTGGGTGACGCCTCAATGGCTACGTCCATTATTTTATACTCTCTCTGGATATGACAAATTTAAAAGGACAGCTTTGGTGCTATGTTGTGCAACTTTTGCACATGAGACAAATGTCATACATACAAACGCACATGACAGGCTCAACTGATTTCCCCAGTCACCCCTAAATTTGCCCTAGGACTTCCTCCTGCATCATGTGTAGCAGCACAAACAGGCCGTGGCCTGTGACTGTGAAACCTGAGGCAGTATGTTTAACACTGACAAGACCAGATTGACTCAAGATGTCCTTTTCCTGTCCTCTAGGTCCAGATTTGGTGGAGGTTTTACTGCAGTGTCTTGTTTAAAGGTCAGAGATGCCACTGTTCTCCCCTGGGGTCAGTTGACAGTTTACTAGCACCATACGCAGAGGCCGGCCACCCAGCAAAACAACTCCCAACAGTCCGTCACAGTTCATTCTGGGTAATTGAATCACACCAGTGACCATGTGACCTCCTGACCTCCCCAGTAGAGTGTCTATGGGGCAGAGAGGAATCCAGCTGAGAGGAGCAGGATGGACAGAGAGGAAGCAGTTCAGCTAATCTAGGATGAACAAAAAAACCACCAGCGCTGATCCATTAGTCCAAACAGCCTGCCTGCCCCTCTGCAACCTAGTCCCAGAGCAATACCTGTCACCCACGTCACTAAGGGACTGCAACAAAGTCATCCACTCTCTTAAATGTCACGCCGAGTCTCCTCTCCACTCCACTCGCTAGCTGTAAAGTGGCTTTTTCCTGCGCTGCGCTAAGACGCCAAACTGCAGGCTCAGCATGTAGCAAATGGTGCCCCTTCGCACAAAAGCACTTTAGAGTCCGGAAAAACACAGGCTGGGCTTACCACGGCACCTTTAAGCCGCCACTTTACAGAAGGGACTGTGTACTTTGGAGAGACCATAAAATAATCAGACCTGGGGCATGTGTACATAGCAGCACAAACACGCTTGTTTGGATGCTATGTTGCTGTTGAGAACTTTTTTTGTTCCTCTTGTGGTATTTACATGTCACAAAGACACGCACATGCCTCTTGGACTGTGCGGACACCCACCATGGAGATGGTGTTTGCCTCCAGATGGACAAAACCTGGTGTGATCAGCAATCGATGGTTACAGCCTGTCACGCTCCGGTCAAGCGTACCATTCCTTCCTTTCTCTTCTTCTCCCTCTCTTCTGGACACTCCTCTACCAGCTGCTCAAACATTACAGCCTCTCCCGTTTCCCCTCTGTCCCAATAACTCTTGTTTGTCAAGTCTTTTGTCATCCCCGCTTCTTTTACGACAAGTTGACGGGTGCCTGAGATAAAACAGAGGCTACATTCCTTACATAATCCTCCCTATGGCTACTGCAGTGTTGCATTAGCACCACAGTCTGAGCTGAAAATACCATCCGCTAACATAGACCGTGGGCATATCACCATTCAGAGGAAAGTGTATAATTGCATGTTGGGAGTCAGAGAGCCAAGTACATATGGCCGGGTATTCCCCCCTTTGTTGAGCTCAAAGGCAACTTGGAATAGACCACAATTCAAGTCAGCTGGCGGCTTTACTAAGATGGGATATTTCAAGGGAGGACCATGTGCGGCGGTGGCTTTTATGACAGTTACTGGTCAGGCAGAAGCAAAAACAAACTATTTCCATTATCTAGTCTGCTCTGATCGTGTTGTGTCGAGGCAGTGGCTGCAAAACTACTGAGAAAAGTTATCAGAGCTTCATGTCTCCAGATAATTTCACTACCTTTTGTTTGGAGCCTTCCTTCAAGGTGATCCAGTCCTCTCCATTGGAGCTGACGTCCACTTTGTAGGACTTGACATAGTAGATCTTCCGTGTCTCCTGGGAAATGGCGCCCTGGGTCCCGATGGCTGAGACGAACCGCAAGAACCCGAGGTCCACCTGTAAAGAGAGAAAAGACACTTGAGAAAAAGCTGCTTAAAATGTTCCACAGGAGCTGAAAGAAAGACAAGATCCTCCCTGAATGCTGATTAACTGGAGCAGATACAGCTGAAATACAGAGCCTGTTTAAATGCATGAATATTTTCTTTTTTTGTGGAAAAGCCTTTCAATGCATCGTCTGTGTTAATAATGCACTGTCAAGCTGGAGAGTTAAAAATATAACCCCACTATTAGAATCACCTCTGGCCATAGTCTGCTACCTGGAATTTAATAAACAGCAATGAAATGATATTCACATTAATGAAAGAGACACAGGATGACAACTTAATTTCCTGAGATGGGAGACAAGAGCTTATTGGATAAAAGTGAATGTTGAATGGAGCGAGGGCCACGATCACATTATCAAAATTGGCCAGGAGGAAAGAGAGATACAGATTGAATATCAAATATTGTGCCTTTAAAATATGCAGGGCTTTATAAAGTAATCATGAACTGCGGCGCATTACTGGAGGGCTATTATATTTTCACAAGGAGAAATCCAGAGGCGGTGGGGTCACAGAGGCACGTGAGCGAGTGTCTGGGTCTACGCCTGCTCTGCAGTCGTCATGTATGTGTTTTCACGTGTGTGTGTGTGTGTGTGTGTGTGTGTGGCTTTCAGAGCTGACGCCAGGCAGAGAGTGTCACTGGTTTGCATCAGACCTGGTAAAGGAGCAATGTGTCTGTCTGCCAGGCATCACAATCGTGACCATCACTGCCAGGAGAGGAAAACACACACAGACACAGTCCTGTGTGTTTGTCAGCCTGGCTTCTGTTTCTGTGGTAAGAATCGCCTTCATCTGGCTTTTGATGATGTTAAAAGCGTACTTCACCCCCTTAATCATGGGTGTTAAACATACGGCCTGTGGACCAGAACTGGCTCGCCAAAACGTCCAGTTCAGTCCACTAGATGACAAGAGTTAGCATGCATCCGTGTTTCGGATAACAAATCATCATTCAAGTGCTGATTTGTTATTTATGTAACAACGCCTGAACGCAACACTGGCCAATAGTTACATTTCATGCAGGAGACAGTAAATATTCAGACTGAACTAATGAAATTGGAAAACACTAGAGAAAACTTGCTATCATCAGTGCTTCCCAAACACATTCAATTACACTAAATCTTTACTACCTGAAACATAATTTTACCTCGCTGAACATGAGAGCTGCTGATCTACCACTGCCTCGATCAGTAGTTTGTTAAAGAGGCTTTAAAGAGAGTAAAGGTATGTCGCACTTTCACTTCAGTTCCCTGTTGGAAAGGGGTGTCTGTTTGAGAAGTACCAAGCATATGACTGGATAAATGAGACTTGGATTATACTGCATGAGTTGTGTGAGAGTTTGTTAGTGGATGTTTGATATAGTTTAACTGTTGCAGACCCCCTTGACTTCGACTCATCAAGAATTTTCTCCATTTCTGGACTGTTTGTTCACCAACGTTTATGAGAAAAAGAGGGTTTTTTTTCATAACTTTCACTTCACACAGGGTGAGTAACTGATATACAAATGGCCATTTAGGGGTGAAGTATTCCTTTAATGCGGCCTCACTCCACTGGGGGTATGAAGGCCTGACTCAGAGCTTGGAGGTGAGGTCAGTTATTGGAAGTTCTAAGACACACAAGGAATTTTTTTCTCAGCCATCAGTGATAACAAATCATCTCCTTTTGACCTCTGTGGAGGCTACTTAACCTCGACGTACCATCCCTTCATCCATAACAGAAGAGAAGAGCGGTTGCGTTGCGAAACTGAGAGGCTTTCAAAGGACTGCTAACTCCTCAGTGTATGAAGCAGCAAGATTAATTTTAACAAGCATTAACACCATCTCTGACAGGCTGAGCTGACGTTAATGAGGAGTAATGGTGTTGCGTGCAGACGCCTCTAAAACACGGGAGTGATGCAGGGAGCCGGGGTGTCAGTGGAACAGGTTTTCAGATTGTGAGGACAGACGAGGCCTTTGATGTTGACGTGAGAAGAAACGGCGACCAGAGTCTTGACTCGATTACTGTGGAGATCTTCGGTACGTGTGCACGGGTGGTGTCAAAATGAAAAAGTGGAATCCTTTATGTGAGAGTGAGCACACAGACACAGAAGCGTGCACATATTTTAGAAAATCAAAGCCAGGGTGATCTGCCACCAAAAATCTCCACAGAGCTCCGGCATAATAAAACCATACAGTCTGTGGAGGCGGCCAGCTTCGCCTGCCAACCTTATATACAGCACCGCACCACACTTAATGACTCGGAGCAAAGAGCAGGAAAGGAACATCTGCATGCCACAGAACGCCGGTCATTCCTGCTCCTCAAACTCACTTCCAGCAGTAAGAAGACATAAACAGATGGGAGCAATAAATGAGGTTCCACCATGCTATTCTCTCACTCTCTCTTGGCTACTCAAAGGATTTGGATGGATGGAGACTAACAAAAAAGACAGTCACATACAGAGATGGAATACTTTTGTTCCTGTCTACAAGCTCAGGGGGCTTATACAGTAAGTCCCAGATTTCTTCTGGGTCTACAAATAGAGACAAAATCAAATCCCCTCAGCTTCAGACAGTTCCCATTTAATAACGCAGGAGGAGCCGAATTCCTCTCTGCCGGGTAAACGGCCATATGTGCCAGTGCGAGATGAGGAAAGCAAAGCGGATGGCAGCGCGGCCCGAGCCGGCATATATTAGCCCAGGCAGGTCTTTAACATCTGTGTTCAAACGGCCGGCGTGACTCATTTCCAAAGTGGACCAATGGCAAAGTAGCTTTCTGAAAATGCTTTATAAAAAAGGTCTAATAAGACTTGGCCCTTTTTTTCTCTAAAAAAGATCTCATTAGGTGTAATGGAGAAGAAGAGCCTCTGGGACTGAAATGAGTGGTGGGGCTAATTGGGAACACTCATGGGTGCTCAGACTCAAACAATCTCAGAACCTGAGTGTGCTGAAATATGGGTGGTTTTGAAGAGAGTTACACTGATGTACGACTTTAATCAATCTTCTGCAGGTTTTTTTTTTTTAAATTAATGTTTTTATTTAAAGGGTAGTCATTTATCGAGGGCCTCTCTGCCATTTGATGGGTGTGGTGAACATACTTTGATCATTTGTGGCTCACACAAACTGCAGGGATGAGGGGCAAATCAAAATTTAATAACTTTTCAAAGTTTCTGGTACAAAAGCTTCAATTTAATCACACTGAATATATGCCACTTGAGTCCAAAATTGGAAGCTGTGACGGGGCGTGTCGAGGGGGAAAGTGATGAAAGACCGTTGGAGGAGAGGAAAGCGTCCAGAGAGAAGGGTGAAGGGTTGAGAGGGGAAACGGGCCGCTGACAGTGATGCCTTGCAAGATGTGAAGGACAGCAGCGTGGAGGTCTCCAGTGGAGAAGTGCGCAGACTAGATCAATTTCACAGACACGGGTTGATAACAGGGCCCGGGTAATGAGCAGAGCATGATTTATTAATGGCCGCTTGTTAGAAGCGGAGGAACCAGGCCGAGGCTGCGCTAACAGACCGGGGTTACACGGGTCAGGGAGAGAAGACTGGCTGCCAGGACGTTTGGATGTAACGCGCAGTCCATCCCACACCGCAGAGACCGCAGTGAAAACAAACAGGCCCAGATAATGATTAGTAGTGGGACTCCTTTTAGCCCAGAGCCACGAACAGCACTAGCTGACCCATATACATAAAACAACATTTAGAAATCGCAAGCAGTGCACAGTGGATCTTGGGTAAATATATCACTCTCAGATGACAAACTTAGTCGTCATCAGGCCCTGAAAGCCTGAATCATGCTTAATGGGTGATGTAATCACTGCACCCAGAGGTGTGAATTATGACTCCTAATCTAGCATCTGTGGAGATGTGCTGCAGTCTGGGACTGTGCTGATGTAACAGAACGAGGCTGGTGTCTGTTACTCATTCACCTTATTGTTATTTCTCCTATGAGAGTGCGTGTTTGGACCGGAGCCCACCTATAGACAAACGGCACCGTACATTCTGCCGGTGCACAGTAACTCATATCAGGAGGGACACACACACACACTCTGAGTCGTAAACATGCCAGGCAGGGTAAGAAATCACCCAGACACCTCAGAATCTTTCCATACAGCAACGGCAGGACTTCTACGTGTCCTTGTCTCCCTGGAGTTTTTCCTTCTCCGGCAGTCCAAAAATATGTTCGACTCGTGTGTTTTGGGTGCTCGCTACCTTCCTGTTGTGAGGCAAACCGATGACTCAAAGCCCCTCGCCTCACAACAGCCAGTGTACACGGCTCCAGTCGTTTCACAGACTAATGAAACCAGAGAGGCAGAAAAAGAATTAGTCGTGCTCGGGCTTGTAACATCGGCCAGTTAGAGCCTGGTGTGCATGCAATCAGATCAACATACTGAATCCACATCAGGCACTTGATTGAGGCATGTATATAAGTGTGTGTTTGTATGTGTGGGAACGAATGACAGGCCGACAGTGTATTTATCTATTTATGTGTGTTTGTACAAGTTTCAAGAGACAATTTTCCCATTATCCCTGAGCAGCAGTGGCAGCTGTGGGCGTGATCATTAGCTCTATCTGTTACTCAGTGTATTGTCTCTGTTTGCTGTATGACTCAGATGTGCAGCGAGGCCACATGATATGTATTTGAGGCTAAAGCTGAGTCTTGTTGTGTGGGTGCAGTGAGGAGACATGTGGTTTATAAGGACGGGGTGGAAGAAGGGTGTGGGGGGGGGGGCATTACAAAAAAACAGCAAAGGCTCAAAAGCTTTATCTCTCGCTGCTTGATTGGCTTATAATTGAGTTGCCAAGAAGTTGCATGCAGCAATCCGTACTGCGGGAGAAGTTTACCAAATACTTTCTTTTAAATCCATTTCTCTGCTTCCTCCGACAGACAAGGGGAGAAATAGCTTCCCATGTGTGTGTCTCAGTGTGTGTGTGGGCTGCTGACTGAATAACCGAGGCCTCTGGGGAATGAGTTTATTCGTTTTCCCTCACCAAAAACAACAACAAGAGAAATGCCGAGGGTGAGAAAGGAGGGAGCGCTCCTCCGTGTTCCAGAGTCAAAGAGCAGCTGGTAGACGCAGACAGGAGCCCGCGTCCTGGAAACAACCTCTGGAAATGCTTTATGGATCTCAGAGGATGGTATAGTTGGAAGAAAGATAGCCTGGAATCATTGCGGGCCATCAAGTACATGCACAGCCTCCAGTCACCTCTTTCTTTTTTTATTTTGCATACAAAATCTGATTATAATGTCCTTTGTATGATAATGAGAGAAACATTTTTCTGAACTACTTCACCACGCAGCTTAAGAGACGCTTTCCAGCCCCAGATGCAGTATTTCCAAACCAGCGTTCAGCAATCTGTTCCCTAATTTCACCTGCAGGACTTCTGCAGCGGAAGCTTTTCTGGAATAGCTCCATTACCTGAAAGTGTAATTAATTCTCCTTTCATGAAAATTGTATTACTCAAATGCTGCAGGACCTATGAGCTCCACTCACGACCCTCCATTTATCACAATATTCACCTGACAGAATCACAGTTTATTTTTAGCCCCTGACACCTCTTTGGTGGCATTAAATTATGCATGTCTTCCCCGCGCGCCAATCGTGACAAAGAGGGATGTATAGGTCGGGCGACAGCTGTAATAAAATAAAAGGTTGTCTGGTTTGTTGTGTGAAAAGTCCGCTCGGATGTGTACCGTTGCATGATTAAGCTGATTAAACTGCCCAGCTGTAAGAGGAAGTATTTAACACTGAGGTTTTAAAGCTTCCTTCCTCCTGAATCATCTTTAAGACTCTAACTCCAGGGTCATTCCCATCCTTGCAACACACATGACTAACGCTCTGAGTCATGATTATGAAACTTAAAAACAGAGATCAGGAAGGAAAAGAGGGCGACCTGAAGGTGTGTCATGTCTGGAAGCGGCTCGATGATCCTATTCCAGGATATACAGCTGCGGATGGCCGTTTAGTGACGACGGCTGAGTCGACAGCTCTAAAGCTCTTTTTGTCTTTAGCGCAGACACTGAAAATGACACTGATTACAGCTGAGCTTTTTGTCTCGCTGTACTTATGCAGCGCCGTTTCATTTCATTACATCATGCCATCCTTCATGTTTCGATTTCTAGTCCCACTTTTGGGCTACTCCACTCGAGTGCGGGTCTCTATCTCGTCATTGATTTTCCAATTGAGAGCGAGGCCCGGGAGCAGCGAGGCACAGACAGCGTCCATTGTTTCCATTTGTACGACACGATGATGATCTCACCAGCAGCCGCGCATGCCAGCCTCCGTTCCTCTGCTCTCGCTAGACTTCATCAGCTGAGAAGCTGCTGTTAATTACCAGTCCATATTCTAATTACTCATCACTCCGCGCGGTGGTAAGCCCTGGAACGGGGACAGGAGTGAAGAGAGAGACAATGGCAATGAAGGGGGCATTTCTGAAACTCATTGACCGCGGGTAATTGGAAGCACATTGGGATGAGGAGGGGAGCAGGATACGGCAGAGTGCGCTGGTTTAGCGTCTGACGTTAGCCACTGCACTCCAGGCTGTGGAAAAGAGGGAACGGTCTTTTCATCGTGGAAGTGTGCAATTAGTGGTTGTTTGGTTGGTCAAGCGGCGGAACTTAACCTGTTATCTTTGCTAAGTGGCCCATATTTTCATGTTTTAAACCACCATGTAAACCTTTAACATCCTTAAGCTTCAGTTCAGTATCACATGCAGGAGCTAAAGAAGCATAAAACACTGATATGATTCTTAGTGGTTAGACACCACTTGTTTGGACACAGTTCTCAATGTGGAGGTGAATGAGTGGGTGGCTAGCAGCTAACAATGCTAACTCCATAAGCGGTGCTAAAAACACGGCTACAGTATTAACCAGAGGGGAATCAGAGAGCGGGCACTGCGCTGTTGTGACAACCCGTCTCTGTATCAGCTGTAACAGGTGTATGAGCACGTGAGATACACACACAAAGGTGTACGTTTTATTTCAGTTTTGGGGAGGATACACATGAAGTGGGGATTTGGGGTCCTCTGACAAAAGATTTTGAGCTGGAAACGCAAGCTCAGGCGCTGGGTGCTACCCTCGTGCCTTTTCTGTGCCAGCTTTCAAGAGCACAGCAGCAGGTTGCATCTCAGGTTGGTCAGCAACAAGCATGGTATTAAAGCCTATTTACCTGAAATCCTGAGTGCAGTGTGGGACAGATGGGACAGACAGGGCGGAAGAAAACACGGCATGTGTTCGGCCTCCAACACTAAATTTCCTGCACTCTGACGATTTTTTATGCACCAATTTGTGCCTTCTCCGCATCACTTTATGGTGTAAATGTCCTTAATTTTGTCAAAGTAAAAGACCTCTGCTACTTTCTTGTTTTAACTGGGGGGAGGCAAACCAGCTGGACCGACTTACCAGAACCACAGAGAAACTTGATTACAACACACAGGGGTAGCATGACTTCATTCTCTGCTCAGGACGACATTACTCAACTATATCTTTACAAAACAAATAGTAGTTTGCTGCCATATTAATGCTCTTAATGTCGTGCACAGAACTTTTAAACCATTTAGGCTTTCTGAGTCACATAAATACATCAATAAAAAATGAGGTAAATAAGATATAACACAATCTGGGAGGAAGATAATGTCAGGAGCCACCGTGGCACATTATAAATTCGGAGAGCGAAATCAACTCCAGCTCATAAGGATGCAAAACCCTACCCTGGTGTATGAGATAACATGAACTGTACATTGCCATTATGAGATGCTCAATAAAGAGGCTTTCAGGTATTGACAGTTGGGTTCTCTCCAAGACGGTGTAAATTATTCATGTTGTGTGTATGTGCGATCAATGGCAGCTGCCTGACAGAGATCCAGCCTTAGGTTTTATTGCATCATTCAGATGCTGGAGTGACTCTTGGTGGCCATCAGATCCTTTCGCCGACATATTTGACAAAACCGTTCCACACTATGTCAGCTTCATGGCAATTTCGCCTGTCACAGTCCCTGAGGAGCTGTCAGCTTTCAGGCCGTGACGCGCAGAAATCATATACCTTCCCGTCAGAGACGTATGTGCTGCACCGATGCAGTGTTGTGTGCCGTTCAGGTTTTCCTTGTGGAGCCAGTCGGAGTTCATAAAGCAAGGATCAGGCAATAAGCTGGGTAGTCTGGGGGTGTACACTCATTTATTTTTTGCTGCAACATGCTGCAGAGACCCTGCTGTTCATCCTCTTAAGCTTCAAAGACAGTCATGGCTCACACAGGCTGATAATATGCAGAAATCTCCCTCTACCTTGATGTAGATCTGTAGACCCTGAGTTTTCATGCAAGATGAGGAGAAAAGAGGAGTGAAAAGGCACAGATCTGAAAGGGACGAGGAAAAAATGAAACGGAGGCCCGTTTTGAAGGATTATTGCCTCTTTTTTTTTACTCCCTCCTCAAGCCGCAAAACCCCCCTCAAAGGACATCTGTCCATCTCTGAGTACACCAAAGGGGCTGATTAATGGCCTGGCTAACCCAGCACTCAATGCTGAACCACACCACACCAATCTAATTACCCAGAGAAGAGCACACAGACTCTAGCATCTTGCCCTCCTCCTCTCCATGCATTAGAATGAGGCAGCATTAAAATGGATGACAAATCTGGATTATGTTCAGCAAAAAAAAGAAGGAGAGCAGAGCGAAGGAAAATGCCCAGGAATCAAAAGGCCGCCTGTCATGAATAATAAAAACTGTCTGCCTCAAAACTGCAGTCAGGGAATGATAATGAAATAAATAATGAATTGATTACCATGCATCTGACGGCGCACTGAGATGATTTGTACGTGCCGCGAGGGGGCCTGAGCTTGTTGCGGCGCCACGGACAGGCTTAATGAAAGAGGAATGAAGAATTTCACTCTTTTAATACCACTTGTGATAATTGGGCTTCGGCTCAGAGTGCTCGGCACAAGTGCATCGCACTCCTTGGAAAACATAAATTATGTGGCAACCACAGACTTGGCTCTTTCACTGCGTTTGAAATTAGAAATTAGAAGAGCCCCATTCAGTGTTTTGATCTGATTAGTATTGGGAAATCAGCATGCCCATTAGAGCACATCCCTTTCAAACTCCAGATTTTACTGCCAAATCGAATCCTCAATATGATCAATACTGTAGCAGAGATGGTCCGGAGTGGCAACAAATCATTGTGATCACTTGTAATTTCCGCTGACAAAAAGGCAAACGGGACTGGAGAAGCCTTCAAGTCAGTGCTCTTACCCTTAACACACATATCTGACTATGAACAATGGCCTTTTCTTTCAGAGAGAAAAATGCTTCAATACAAAAGACTGTCCGACTGCTAGAGGAAGTGGTTAGGGAGGCCATGTTTCTTCCTGATCCACTCAGATGCACGCTGGGTTCCTCTGCAGGACAATATGGACTCGGCCAGACCCTCCCTACTCACCCGCAAAGCCAAGAACGCACACATGGACACGTACACACAAACACACACGCATGGGAGAGTGCACTCGAGCTTGCACACATACATGTTTAAACACTGATTAAATTAGTCTGAAGGAGCAGCAGGGGCCCTCAGGACAATATTTTCACTGCAATAATAAAGGAAAAGCTTGCTTATGGCCCTCCCCGAGCAAATATTTGGCTTTGGGTCAGCTCTATTATTCATCCCCTGAGGAATACGTGGGGGCCAAACTTTTCAGCAATGAGGCAAAAGACTGTACAAAAACAGAAGAAAAAGAAAAACAGTCTGGGCATTTACAAGGCCTGGAGGCTTTCTGTTAATAAATCAAACATGCTCCAAATGCATCCAGGTAGTGCGGTTGTGTCACAGGGGTTGTGCTGTGACTGGACATGGGATATGTGACTGGGAGAACTAAATCCTTAATCTTCCCACATAAAGTTCCCCCCATGGGTGATGATTGCTGTGTGAAGATAAGCCGACAGGAAAAAAATATGACAGTGCCTGTTTGTGTGTGTGTGTGCTTTTGTACTCACTACATTGTGAGGACTGTGTTTTTAACCAACAGAGTGAGGACATTTTTGGAAAGTGGGGACATTTTGGACAGTCCTTACTTTTTCGCAGGCCTGTTTGAGGGTTAAGACTTGGTTTAAGCTTCAGGTTAGAATTCGGTTTAGGTTAGAGTCCTCGCAAAGATAGAGGTACAGGGGTGTGTTTGTGTGCGTGCGTGTGTGTGTGTCTGTGCGTGTGAGGCTGGGCAGGATGCCTGGACTAAATCCCAGCATCCCCGGAGGCGGCCACTGTTATCAAGGAAAGAGGAAGTTATCAGGTAGGACAGGGAGACAGAGGGAGAGAAAAGACACAGACAGATAGGCAGACAGTGACAGAGAGAGTGGACACAAGCAATTTTTGTGAGGCGTGGACTCAACCACCCCGGAGGTCCATCAGGACGGCTGACATTCATCATCGAAATTGTTGGGTCTCGTCAAAGTGTTATGGAGACACCGCACCTCCAGAGACTGAAGGACAAACACGGCACACTCCTACTGTGCTCAAGCAGGCACTAGTCACTTCTAATGCTGTGTACACCCTCAGACTGTGACTCACCTCCAAAAACATACTGCAGGGAGCTGACGAATTGTTCTTTACTACTATGGTTTCCTTTTCTTTACCTCCCCTGTAACTGAAACTACCTTTAAAGTGATTTACTGTGATATTTCAGTCTAATAACCGTCCTAAGAATCATGAAAGAATGTGGTACCTGTATCCACTCTTTGTTCAAGTCCTCCGCTGGCGTCCATGCATTTTCATAGTAGTTGAGTCTGGAGCGCTCGGGGGACCAGGAAGGGTTGTACTGGGACGACGCCATGATTTGGTCTGATGTTATCTCCCCTGATTCCATTCCCAGAGGGTCGCTACAGTCAAAGTCTGAAGGGAATGAAAAAGAAGAGCAAAAGATTAGTTGAATCCTGAGTGCTGAGAGCACCAGAACGCACCCAGCTTGTGCTTTCAGTGTCCCCCGGAATCAGAGCTCGTCTCCGGGGAGGAGGACGCCACAGGACAGGCACTCAGCGCTGCTGGCCGGAAAAGAACAGCACATCAGCAACGCCTCAGTAAATCCTTTCTGTTTCTCCCTCTTTAGTTTCTAATGGAGGCCGGATGGAAGTGTTCCACGTTAAGATGTAAAAATGTCTTCATAAAACATTCAGTGTGGGCTTAGATTAAGCCAGTATTAGGCGTTAAAGTGACTCTTACTCCAGTTGTTTCTTCCACTGACTGGATCTGTTTCCATCCTCTCCCTGTGGGCAGTTTATCTTTTTTGCACTCAGGGACTATTTTCCCTAACTCGCTCTCCTGGGGGAGTTTAGGTGTGTTTAGTATCTGTATTTTGGGGCCATATATCACACTCATGGCTCAGCCGCTCATGGTAGGAGGTGGTTTCCCTTGCAGCCATTTAGAGGCATCCTGGGCTCCGCATCTAAAGGCTGAGCTGGGTCAGCTTGGGGCCGGCTTCTCTAACCCCCGGAGGTCAGACATGCTGACACCGCTGTGGACAGAGCTGCGGCAAAGGTTGGAACGAACGACATGACCTTTTGATCCACACGGGAGTCGTATAATGTCACCACAACAACACAGAGGCATGTGAAGGCACACTTTCACACATTCATGCGGACCATTATTCTTCTCATTGTTTATTTACTTCTTTTTCGTCTGATGGCGAAGTCTCTAAACGCCCTGCCATAAACATTCGACCCTTTGCCGAAAAAATGCAGTCATATGCTTGTTTGTACATGGACACACACTCAGAGGGCACAGGACGAGGAGCAGTGTGGAGCTGCGATGCGGCTGCTGCCTATGAGCTAACACAGATGGTCTCCCCATCTGCCACACAGCTAACACACCTCAGTCACTGGGTCAGCGTGTGCGTTTGCGCTTAACAGTGTGGCTTGCACATGTGTGTTCTCACGCGCCCGAGTGTGTTGGAGTGTCAGCGTGAGGCTGAGAATACCGTCTCGCACCTCTCCACCCTCACCATCGGCTCTCTTTGAGAAGACTACCCGTACTTGTCAAACTTTTGTACCCAGACCCGCATCATGTAGATAGCTGGATCACGATCAACAAAAACACAAGGAGCCGTTTGTTTGCCGCTGAGGTCGCTATCTGATCATGTGGGTTACCGACCAAAGTGGGGCTGATAGCCGAGGAGATAAGGAGGGTGTTGGATGGGTGGAGGGGGGGCGATTGGAGAGAACCAGTGCAAGGGAAATGGGTTTAGAACAAAAAGACAAGGCCTCCTTTCATCACCTTATCACCTCTCATCAGCAGCTTTCAGCTCGAGTGTACCCTTCCCTTCGACATGCGGAGGCGAGAAAATCCACCGTGTATTATGCATAAGGGGATTATAAATGATTCAAGTGGTACAAGTCTGGAAGAGCGCGGACAAAGTTTGGAGATTTTTTTTTCTTCTCTATCTTGGATGTGTCTCAGTCGGTGATGTAAGACCAAGCAACTCATGTAAATGATGGTATTTACTGATCGCGGGTCAGATATTTCACCATGCCTCTTAATGGTGAATGTGAAAAGTTGATTTGTGTAATCTGATCTTAGATGTGTGATTAAAGCAGCTCAAGTAACTCGGTGGAAACTGAGGAGAAATGACATCAGCAGTCATCGCCGTGCTCATTACTGTGAGGCGGGGTCGCTGTTGTCTGTATGTGTGTATGTGTGTGTGTGTACTCAGCGCCTGTCTTCCCTCTGGGCAAGACAAAATCCTTTTTTGGAGACGATTAGTAGATTTGTTGAATGTCATCCATCTCCATTGCTATTCAAAGACTGACTGTGTGTGTTTGGGGTGGTCTCGCCTCTGGACAGATTTATGACTCCTACCAGCGCTCGTCTTCCTTAATGAAATGTTTAGTCGGAGCGTTTTGCAAAATGGGGTCAGGGGGTCGAGCCCTGCGATGACGATGCGGCATGTAAAAGCCCTGGGGGTGTGTGTCCGGGGTGCTTAGTGGTAGGGAAGCTGCCTTTTGGAGCCTGTCTGGGCTCAGAGTGTGTAAACTAAGGTCTTGTAAACCACAGGAGGCAGACTTGTACCCTGTAACACATTACCCAAATGAAGAAGCAGGAGGTGTTTATTTAATAACTCTGAAGCTCTGTTAAACGTGTGGGAATTTGTCATAATAGGACCACGTGTGGCTTCAGTTGCGGGCAACATCTGCTTCTTGCTCTTAGTAATATTCCTCAGGAGGTTACTTTATTGCCCTCTAATTCTTTTGCAACTACCCAGTTTTACTTCGGGCTCATCTAATCCAAACTTTCTTCCACTGAACAACTCTCTCTGGATTGTGATTTAATTCTGATTTCTTTTGATTTTTTTTTTTTTTGCCTCCTCTCTTCCATCCCCCTCTGATGTTTTAGTATTTTTATCAGAGTTGTTCTGATACCAGTATCCAAAAAGCCTTTGATGCTGCCTAAAATGCTGGATTGGGTTTTGGAGAGTACACAAGTCTACACACCGATCCAATGCCATGTAACTTATTAATAAACTTTCAAAAAGTTTCACACCCACAGTCTTCCCTTGAATCAATTATTCTTCGTTGCACTAAAACAGTAGCATACAAAGTAAGCTGCGCTGTGCAGCCAATGGCAGCTACTGTTTTAGAGCAACAAAGAAGAATTGATGTCTGGTAAATTATGGAGCGGTGGTCATTACCAAATGTTTGATATGGCAATATCAATAAAGTTATATGGCAGAGTTCAACATGAGCCACACCAAACATCAATAATAGCAATCATTTCACATCCTTACAGGGTTCACAGTATACAGCTGTTGAATTATTCTATGACTCAATGGTATTGGATCGGCACTCGGTATCGGCCGATACACAAGTTCAGGAAGGATTTAATAGTGTCTGAACATCTCTAGTTTTTGTGCCAGCTTACCCTCTGGAACAGTCCTTTCAATGA
The DNA here is from genome assembly GCA_035609425.1 of Epinephelus awoara. Lineage (NCBI taxonomy): Eukaryota > Metazoa > Chordata > Actinopteri > Perciformes > Serranidae > Epinephelus > Epinephelus awoara. The sequence goes on from CM069314.1 coordinate 6,679,292, forward strand.
CGGTGAAGTTGGCCGAAAAGCCTTCCTTTGCGATGGCGCTGTCAGTGTTGATTGTCAGAGCCATGATGCCTGTGTAGGAGATGATCCTGCCCGGGGTGTTCTGCCCACAGTACCTCCCAACGTAAGGACCGACTGGTGAGAGAAAGGAGAGAAAAGCATTGTAACTCGGGTAAGACTTGGGTTAACTCAATATTTGTTTGTGTGTCACAGCCATGTCACACATGGGTTTAACATTGGAGCGTTCACCCCCCTACGGAGGTGTGAAAACTAGTGTGTGGGTGAGGTATGACACAGGCCGCATCGTATTTCTTTACCCAACCCCATAAAGACGCTTGTGAAAAGACTCCCGACATTCCTGACACAAGAAAGCAAAGCGTAGAAGGGACCTGTGGTGTAGGCAGGTCTCACGGTCTCTGTCTATTTGCTGGCTGTAAATTCAGCTGGTTTTTTAGACTTGATGCGGACACAGCCGTGGCTGAGTGAGCTTTGCAAAGGAGACTGGGTAGAGACAATAGGGGAGCACTGAAAGACAGACAGAGAGCTATAAACGCACAAGAGAGACATGTTCCACTGGGCACACTGAGTGGAATGGGGGAGCAGGAGGGACAGTGAAATGGGAGGTGAACATTAGGGGGAGACAGAGTGGCAGAGAAACATGGGGAAAGAGTGATGGGGGCAGGAAGGAGGGAGTGGGAGAGCACAGTGACCTTGCCCTGTGCCTCCGATGTGTGCTATGATCCATGCACATTTGTGGGTGTGTGTTCCTGTTGGCGTGTAGGGACCTGCAGCTTATCTGTGATTAGTAATGCTGTGATCAGCGGCGAGTGACAGTCCTGCCTCCCTGCGGCCTCCTGTCATCCAAAACATGCCACTTTCAGTCCAGCTCCTACATGAAAGGCAAAGGCCAGACCCCTCGGACTTGTGGGGCAGGGGCGCGATGGCTCCGGTTAATCTTCAGGTGTACGTGCGTGAGAATCTCTGTGTGCTTTTAAACCCTTTGAGGCCTGGGCTGAACATAAAAATGCCATCTCCCGGATTATCTGCATGACTCCCCAGCGCTATGAAATTTTAAAGAGCCTCGCTATGAAGTCTGCATCCTGCCTGCGTCTCCGTTCCTCAGGGGAAGAGGGACGAGGGAGTGGAGGTCGCTCTTCCGCAGCACCTGTCCAGCGAGGTGTGCTTTCAGAGGCGGAGGGACAGGGAGGTGTGATTACCCCGGTGCTTCACGCAAGCCTGCATTCGCCCTGGCATGTCCCATCTCTGAACACCCCGACGGCGAGCAGGCCTCCAGCCTTCTGTGCTAATGCACTATCGATCCAGCAGGCACCACAGGAGCCACCTGGCAAAAGCCGACACACTGTTTTCCTCCCATGGCTTATTTTTATACAAGGCTGTCTGTCACATACAACAACACTTGAAGGAGGGTGTGAAACCACGTCAGTCCGGAGTGGTCTAGTTTCTGCCTTGTATTGGCTCACTGTTGGACAAAAGATCCTGCTTCGTTTGTTTTGCACGTTCAGCTAAGAGAACTGAGAGATCTCAGAATTTTAATAAGTTGGAAGTTGCACAGGAAATGTTTCTATTTCAGACCCCTGAGGTACCTTTTGTATAAATATGTATTAAAAGGTGATAATAATGTGACATATTCTCAGCTCTCCGAGCCTTTGCGGGTCTCCTTAATCAACACTAATCTTGAAAATTAAATTTATCCCACCTCGAGGTGGGAACATGCAAGTGAGTTATGGAAATACTTTGTGGAATCAAAGGTCAACTCCACACTAGTTCAAATCTACGGAGCTCAGAGAACATTGGACTTCAAGTAAACTCACTTGAAAAGACGCTGCGATTTACACTTCAACCTTATCACTTGGAGCGCCCCAGCGAGAGAATACTGATGTGCACCAGGATGAATGCTACTAGATCAAATTCTTTCAATTTTCAGCCACTGATGGGTGAGAAAAGCTTTCATCTTGTCTGCACCCCGCGTTGGAATAGCCAGGAGAAAAACTGCAAACTTCAAGAGGTGATTTCGCTCGCTGAGTTCAAAGGCTCATCTCGGGCCATGGAGGCATTGCTTTGAACAGCGCGCCCCCTCTCACTCCGTCTCTCACCTGCTGATTTTTTAGATGGATTTGAGAATGCTATTTTATGGCAATATTTTATTGTGTGTCTGAATCTAAGTGTGAGCTGCGGGCCTTTGCTCAACCCCGCGACCAGGAGACGTTGGCCAAGCTGGTTCAGTTCAAATTCTCTCTTGTGGGAAACATAAGGAAACTTCCACAGGAAATTCCTTTCATAGTAATTTCCTGCAACAACAAATTGTGCTTTTTATGCGTCAGAGATGCAACAAGTTAAGTATCAGAGCCTGGATTGGACCTCAAATTACCTCCCAGATGTACAAACACTCACAAATCAATGTGGCTAGCAGAAGAAAGAAAGGCGGGCGTGATCAGGAAGTGTTTGGCGTTGAGCTATGACGAGGTGAAATGCTCATGACGACTGATTATTGGACACTTGCCAAGTCTGGCTGTAGCAGTTAACCCACTGGCCCGGATAATGCCATCATGTTTATTTCCTCTTAAAAAAACAAACAGTGATAAGTGAAGCTGAAACCACCTCTCCCCTCACCATCCTTCACTCTTACCCACAACAGGTTGGAAGGTTTCTCAGCACATTTTAACAGGTACTTTCTTTAGTAGTGATATTTTCTAGTAGTTTAAGAAATCAAAAAGCAAACAACAATAACATTAACAAAAAAAAAGACTCTTGTGGGGTACCTCGGTTTTTTTAGTTCTTTTTTTTGTCTTATTTTAATTTACAGGTACAAAAGTTCATGCACAGCTCAGGCTTAAAGGGGACCTATTATGCTTTTCTGTCTTTTAATAGCTTTAAAATGAAGGATGGTCACATTAAATATTAGCAACGTTTCGATTAGTGAGATAAACATATATAGAAATAATCCCTGTGAGGAAAAACCTCAGGACTCTGTTTCCAACAGTTTTTTCTACTCTGGCTACAGTATGATGTCATAGTGTGCTCTGTTTCTTTATATGGGAACTGCTCCAGGCACGTTACTGCAAGTGTTTACATTATGTAGTCTACACTGCTACATGTAGCTACATGCTAACGCCAGGGAAACATGTACACGCGGTTGCTGATGTTGTAAATTTCTCTGCGATTATGGATTATATTCCCACTGTAACATGTCGGGTTGTGTTAAAAAGCTTTTATTGGTGATTTTTCAACAGCAGACAGTGCCACAATTTTCCGTTATAGTCATTCACCAGCTGCAAGAACACTGCTACATGTAGCTACATGCTAACGTCACATTTCTCCCTGATTTCGGACCATGGTTGGGTTGGGCGTGGACGCTTTTATTGATGTTTTTTCATGGTAAAAAGTGCCACTAGTCTCTATTACAGTCATTTCCCAACTGCAGTGACAGAACACCCAGAAAGACTAACCAATCAAAACAAGACTGGGCTTTTTCAGGAGAGAGGGGGCTTAAAGAGACAGGCGCTAAAATGGAGCATTTCAGACAGAGGGTGAATACAGATGTTCCATCACAGACATGAGGAAAATAAAATCTTTTTGACCATGAAAGCATGTAAACATGTTCTAGTAGAAACCACCAATACAAGTATGAAGCTGACAATGAGTGTAATAGCTCGCTCACCTCCAGGGAAGCCATCCCAGATCTCTAGTCTGTCATAACGGCAGAAAACACCAGTAGGGGGCGTCGGATCGGGCTCCAGCTCAAAGCTCTCGAACTCCAAGATGATCTCGGACATCCTTGGGGCGAAGATCATGAAAGTGCAGTCCAGGTTGTTGGGGTATTTCTCCGGGAAGCCTGGCGACTTTATGACACCGCTGTTGGAGGTGAAGTTCCTGGAGCATTCGGGACCTGCAGGGAGGAAACGAGAGGTGAGAAGATGAGACAATACCAAGGACAAAGGAAAGGGTGGGGGTGATCATTTTGAATGACTTTTGGTTAAGTGATCTGTTTTGGGTGGCTTTGTGTGGCAGGTATTGAGAAGCTCTGCCTCCCAGCTGGTCTATTGAGTGGAGGAGAGTTTACGGCCCGCAGACGAGAGACCACCTTGATGGTTCTTCTATTCAAGAGAGGCAACATCTGGGTCTCTCAACCCTCTGCTATGTGGCTCTCTGCCTTTTTTTCCAATCCTTCATGGGCACAACATCATATTTCTTCATCACTGTGTGTGTGTGTGTGTGTGTGTGTGATGAATCTGTTACTCCTGGAACATCTGGACTGTGAGAGTAAACATTAGTGAAAGGCCTCAATCACCAGAATCGGGGAGCGGTGAATAAACAGCTTGATTCACGGTGCAAAAACCTGTCTTTCTTCCTCTCTCACACACACACAGCTACACACACTCATCAGGAGACGTCTGTGAAACATATGAGAGGTGCTCAGGCAAAATTACAGCGTCAGTGATGGAAGACGAGGGCAATGACTGCGCATACATCAGCACACAGACACGCACACTTAAACACAATTTTACACAAGGGAAAGTCAAAATATTTATTCACAGCTCCCCGGAGAGCTGCCTTTCAGCTGATGAGGAGCATTAACACATTTCCCATGTTAGCCACTTCTCAGAGCATCATGAGCACAAGATTATGATTTAAGAATGAGTGACATGTGATAAAAAAAAATGACGCTAACATCTGCCGGATTTTATTTATTTATTTTTTAAAGAGAGTGATAGAAAGAGACATTAAGACACGCTCACTGTGTGTGCTCAAGCTCTGGGCCAGATTGTTACCAAGCCTGGCTCCACACAAACACACACATACAACTCAGAAAAAAGAGAACTACTGTCATCCAGGGCAATTATTTGGAGCCATTAGTGGCAGAAATGTGCACAGGATAATGTCATTTTCATGCTAGTCTGACAGGCGGCATGATGGGCGCAGATGGGGCCAATCGAAACCAAAATTGCAGGGAGTTATCGCTAGATAGAGCCTCCGTGCTACAGTCATCGTAGCTTAAATAAATGTGGCAAACTGCTTTTTTTCCACTGTCACTCAGGCTTCTTGCTGGGCCCCTAATTCAGGACCATCAGGCCCACTTCAGCCTGTCCACCAATGGAGTGAGTGAAGGGAGGGAGAGCCATGTTGATTTTTCCCTCTCCAAGTTGAAAGCCACGGCAAGCGGCGTTTTGACTCTAAAGAGAGCTGACATTTAGTGCTGCTGCTAAAGTGTGGCTTTCGAGAACAGTGGGCGCCATTAATTTCACAGCTTCCCCTCGTATTTACCCCCAGAAAATGGAGAGATTTTGTTGAGAGAGAGAGCGTTCGGCGAGATGAGAGGGCTGCTGGATGCTGCAGTTCTGCACTTTACCTCGCCAGATTTGGGAGAAATGTCAGATAGTTTTTTGGGGAGGGGGGAAAAAACTACATTGCGAGCCACTTTTTTGAAAAAGGCGCCCGTGAGTCCCTGAGTGCTCGAGACAATTGGAGTATCCAAAGTGCAATTCGGGTCAGGGTGCTGAATTTCCTGTGGATATTGGCTCAGAACGCCACTCTCCATCCATTTCATCAACCTCCACCATGACCCTTATCTCAGCTCAGCAGTTGACCAGAACAGATTTGGTCTTTGGGAATGGTTTAATGGTTAAAGTCCAGGCAATAGACTGTCACTGAAAAGAGTATAATGCCTCGACTGATGCATGATGCTCTATAATACTGAGAGATGCAGCGGTGGGATTTTTGGAAGTTTGACTTGCTGATTGTTGATTTATGTTGTATAACTATATATATATAACTATAATTAACAGCATACACAAACATATGTTGAGCTTTTCTTTAAAGCCACTGGAAACCTGGTGTTAAAATAGTAAAAATGTTTATATGATATTAAAAACGAGCGTCTCATTAAGCATCCAAATTTGAGTGAACGTAGCAAAAAAAAAAGTTTGTTGTCTAAATCAGGGACATCTTCCAGCCACTCACATGAAACAGTTGGCATTAGCTCAGCTATGCTACATTTTTGAGCTACTTATCAACTCCATGATTAACACAGATTTGGTGGGTCACCTCTGACTGGCAGTCTGCCAGTGAGTTTAACACAGTAGCTTTCAAACCATGTGCAGAACACATGGGAATGAATCACAACTTTTGAGAACAGGTTGAGAACGACTCTGACAGTACTCACTGTTTGTGCTGCTGTCAGTGAAGTGAACCATCTTGTGGCACATGGTGTGACATCTGATTTCAGTCATCAGCCAATCGGTTGGTGTATTTCTATTAATACTTTCTCAGTGGTGAGTTCAGTCTTACAATTTGGCCACATCTTATGTGATGCATGCATTTGTGAGATGTATTGGTATTTGTTCCCTGTTTGCTTAACATATCTCCCCATCAGCATCAGACCCTCCTGCTTCTGTGCTCTTCCTTTATTTCCCTGACTGAGGCCGAGCCAAGGACAAACTCCCCTATTGTCAGCTTTTGTGTGCCTGGCTGCGTTTCTACCCCCTCAAGAAAAGGACAGAGCGAAGACATCACAAACAAAATAGAGTGGCGAGAGAAGACAGAGTGCTCTGGTCGGTCCCACTGGCGAGATAATCATCCAACAGATCTCTTTTATCTAGCGCCTCCACATGGGAGGGCTTCCGTCGCCAGCTCCCCTCGCTACACCCAGGATGCTTTGTGCTGATGTCGCGCGTGTGAGGCATCCAGTGATAGCGGTGATGCTTTTTTCTGTGGCGGCGTACGGCGTGTGTGCGCGCATCTGTGTTGACAAGGAGCTTCAGGAGACAAATATATCCGGTTGTCAGCCACATGCTAACTCCCCACCCCTTTTCTCACTCTCTCTCTTGCTTGTTCCATCGCTGAGGATTGATCTATATGAAAGGGGGTTGAAATAGGAAAGGGTTTTGTAACTGTGACAGGTTTGACTCAGGTGAGGCTGACAGGGAACACACACACACAGGCTGTCCTATTCCATCTGACATAAAACAGTTAGAGCCAATAGTCCAGCCGCTGCTTTTAAACAAACAGCTGAATTTACGACAGGAAGTTGGGAGAGAAAAAGAAGTAACCTTGAACACACGGTACATTTACCGGCAACCTCTAACCAGGCGCTCAAACATTTACAGCCGGCAGTAATGGATTCCTTTAACTCTCATTTATGTTGAGCCCTTCTCGTCTGGACGGGGGAGTAAACAAATGTCACTCTGACTCGCTGCTCGCTGACTGATTAGAGTTTGTTCAACAGGACAAGCCGCAGCCGACAAAATGATATTTAATGGGGATCTGATTTCAATCTTTGCAAGTGTTAGCGATTGATATAAATCTTAAATAAATATGGTTTCAACATTAAGGGAGCGGGGCGCCTTTCTACTGTTAGTCTCCCTGATGACTTGTCCTCTACGTCTCTATTAAGCTGTTGCTTTAAGTGCTGAGAGCAGACTGGGCGTTAATCATTAGAACAACACTGTGCCAAGGAGCAGGCGTTAAATGTGACAGCCTCTTGCTATTTTCATTTTTAAATCTGTCTCTGTGTCGCTTTCCCCCACTTCTCTCGCTTTTTCCATCCATTCATCTCCCTCTCTCCTCAGTATGGGTTATTACAGGCCGGAGCCATAGGGGCTGAAGGTGTTGTTCTTGGACCGCTAAGTAAATCACCACTGTTTATGTTCCACGTTGCTCTCTGGCTGATCATTAGCCCAGTTCACAACCCTCCACCCCCCATTACTGCCACCACCCCCTCCAAACCTCCCCTCCCCTTCACTCTGTCCTCATGCCACTCTGACAGAGGGGTTAATCGTCGGTGGAGAATTAACTCTTTCGACACTAAATCAAACATTAACCTGGAGCTTGTGGAGTGTCAGTCAATAAAACAGATGGAAAGGCAGGTTTACGTTTGCCCATACACACACACACACACACACACACCCTGAGGCCCTGCACAGCTGACATGGTATTTAGTAAATCGCAACCCAACTGGCAGAAAAGTTTTGCCATTGTGCGTTTCTGCAAACCACGGATAGGTTGTATTTGCATGTTATTATGCAGTGGATACATTGAAACTTTATACGTGTTCGTGTTTTAATAATGTTGTGGTTAATGTGAGGTTAGGTTTAGGCATAAAAACTACTTAGATATGGTTGCGAAAAGATCGTGTTTTGGCTTAAAATATTCAGATTTGGTGTCACAATCCTCGCTGGAAATGCACAGATGTCTTCGAAAAAAAACCCAACCACTTTTTGTGCCACTTTCCGGGAGGGAAAGACAGTAAGAGTATGGTTTTTTTGGCACCATCCACGCTGGAAATGCAGTGACGTCTGTAATGTACAAATTTAACGTATTTGTGGTTTGGGGTCATGTACAATGCCACCTTTTTCTTCTTGGGACTGGGCTGCATATTGCCTGCGCCTGTGACGTTGCTTGAGGGATGGCATGGCGGTGATGGGATGGAGGGTAAGGGGAGTAAGGGGGGTACGGGAGGGGGTTACAGTCTCCCTCTGGCTCCCCTTAAAGAGGTTTGTTGTCTTAGGTTTTCATGAGGGCTGCGCGTGTGTGTGTGTGATGACAGTACGTCTCCATGCCAGATGTGACCTATGCCATCAGGGCGTGCTGTCCATGAAAGCAGAACGTGCCCCCTATTAAGCCCCCCAACACACACACACACACACCTTGAAAGTGTTTTCACAGGTGCGCGCTTAGAGTCAAAGTGCCCGCATGACAGTGACATGATAAACAGGGCTTCTGCCTGGAAACACTGTGCTTTTGAGTGTAAAGACGAACGTCACAGGCCACTGTCTAACAGGCTCAGTCATTCTGCTGAGTAATTGCAAGGAGACAGAGATGAGCTTGTGTGTGTTTGTGTGTGTGTGTGTGTGTGTGTGTGTGTGTGTAGGGGGGGGGGTTACTACCAGTGGCACTATCTCTGCCTCCTCGCCCACTTCAATAGGCCCTTGGCCAGCATTGATGTGGCTCTAAGATAACTGCAGAGCTGTTAAAAGAAAACATATGTTGTGCATGTGCGCATGTGCGTGCACGGGCACTTAAGAGGACAGATCTCTCCAGAAACACTTGAGGATTTTAAGTGAGATGCTGTCAGATGACGGGATAAACACAGCTTTCAGTCCTCTGCAAAAGAGGGTAACCCCACCTCATCTCTGTTTACACGACTTTCGGGGGCTGGCGTTTCAGATTTTTGTTCAAACCGGTGGTTGTTTATCAAGGCAAGGCCATAGTTTGCCATAACTTCTTTTTATTCACCATTTTATTACTGCCTGGAAGCCAAAGGCCTCCACAGAGACACACATAAACACAACCAGCTTGCTAATCTTTGAGCTCCCTTCAGCTCGAATATTCCACACTCCCCGATTCATCCCTCTCCTCTATCTCTTTCTCCCCCACCATCTTCCTGTCTCTTGCCAGACTTCAGCCAGCAGAGCGAGGCTGCCAATTTGCAGGCTATAAAATAAATTGCCCATGCTAATTAAGATGGTCGGACGGGATTGAGGAGTGGAGAGGGGTGGAGAGTGGAAGCGGCCATAGAGAGCCGCAAAACAACCTGTTCTCTTCCAATTAGACACTTCGCGGGCTACTGTTGATGAAAGCCAGGGCTCCAAACGCCGGCACGTTGAAGTGTGTGAAAGTGCATTTACATAGTTTACAGCTTAAGTGGGCAAACCTGCACATGTACTTGTATGAGTCAGCCTATGATCCCTCGGGGGAGCTCTTGTTTACACATGTTTGCTTTGTGGGAATATTTATCTTCCATGTGACCTTTGCTTGTGTGTAACCCCAGATGAAAGGCAGTACCAGCCCCTGAGGTTGACTTCCAGTGATCCCCACGCCTATAATCATGGTGATAAACAGCCCGCATTCTTTGCATTTCCCTTCATTGGCATGCACGAGCGCCAGCCTCCCATTCCTCCATCCGTTATCAGAGCATCTGTGTATCATCATTAACGTTACATGTGTTAGCCAACACAATGTTTTCCCAGCTAATACCCTGCTTGTTGATAAGCTGTGCTAATCAGCTAGCTTTGAATCTCTCTTTCTGCTCAGTTCTCTCTCTCGCTCTCACAAACAGGGCTGTTAATTGATCTCAGAGCCCTCTTCTTGGCGGCAGACAGTGCCGCAGTAGTCAAAACACGCACTAAATTCAAAGCATAACGAGGGTCTGGATCCACTAAGGGAGCGGCGGCACACCCATGGTGCTCCTCTCCGCTGGGGGACGGAGCTAGGTGCAAAACACCCAGACAAAAAAGCTCTGCCCTGGGTTTAATCTGCAGCAGCACCCCTGCTGCCTCCTTTTCCCCTCAGCCCTGATTCCCCTCTGGATTCTATAAGCACAGATTCTCATCTAGCTCCAACTCCTCACTCTCCATCTTCTCCTCTATTCACTTATTCATATTTCTTGCTAGATCCGTAGTTCCTCATATCTCAGCGCCCTGCGACTGTGCTCAGCAGTTCCCCTATCGCCACTGGGCCCCTAACACGCCTCGTTTATAATCAGTCCTGGCTAATAGATGAGAGTGGGAAATACCAAGCTAATCACGGGAAGAATGTAGTCGATTTCAAGGGGAACGAGGGAGCGCGTGCGGATGAGTTTGCGTATGTCGGGGTGGAGTGTCGCTTTGATCTCGTAAATGGAGCCACACTCCACCAGCTGCCCCGCCGTGATGGTGAAACGCACAAGCCCAGACACACAAACAGCACAAACACACACTGGCCCAGATTAAAAGGAAGGAGGGGACCTTGCAGGGACATTCATCATGTCTGCGAGGTCACGGGGGGCCGTCCCACAGACTGCTGCTAAGGTTAATTAATGAAAGTGGAGTCTGTAGCACCTGTCTGCCTACAAGTCACTCTCCAGATATGCGCTGTCCTCCTCCTCCTCCTCCTCCTCCTCCTCCAATCCAAACAAAGGAAGGCAGCCAACCTACAGGAAATTCTTCCTCCTGGGATGCTGTGTTCTGATAAGACAGACATCCCCTGAGGTTATTTATGGATTATAGCACATGATTCCTGACTAAAATTACCCACAGGACTTAATGTTAAGGAAGGAACCTCGAACTGATTGATACCACTACAGTGAAAGCACTTTCTACACCCACTTCAGCTCACTTTCTCCACGACCAGCTCGTCTGTGTTCACACTGAAAGGTTGATCCTCTTGCTGTTGGATCGCCATCTGACAATAAACCAACGCTTGAAACATTTGTTGAATCAGTGCTTAACAAATGATGCCCTTGCTCACTGTACAATCATTCACACCAGATAAAAACTGCAACAATTATGGAACATATGGGACAATGATTCAGTGGTTCTGAATGGAGCATATTGCTCGCCATATTGCGACTGCATAATTTGATGCTCTGGTGCCGTGACTAAATCACAAACAAACCATGAAAGTAGACAGAGAGGCTCTTTCTGGCCCCTTTATCACAATTATTCCTCCAGCTTTCATACTGTATCGCACTGCGTATGTGTGATCGTGTCAGATTAAGACAGATCAGATTGAAATTACATGTGATGTTGAGCTCATAACAGTGTTTTCCAAACGTTAAACCAAGAACTCACACTTAATTCTATAAATATATAAACCATGGGTGGATTATGAGACAGTCGGCCCCTGGGCACAGATATATCAAAGGCCCTCTCCTACAGTGGAGCAAGACACACATATTTAGTGGTGGTTTTGCGTCTCTTTGTTGTCAATTTGTGGGCTTTTACTGTGTGTTTTTGTAGTCATTTGCATCTCTCCGAGTTAATTTTGTTGTCTTGCTAAAGTCATTTTGTGTTTTTGTGAGATAATTTTGTGTCTATTTTGGGTTTTTTTGTCACTGTGAAGTCATTTTATGTCTCCTTGTAGTTGTTTTGTGTCTTTTTTTGTTGTTGTTTTGCATCTCTTTGTACTCATTCTGAGTCTCTGTCCTTGTCATTTGTGTCTCCTTGAGGTATTTTAAACGTTTTTGTATTTGTTTGCGTCTCTCCAAGGTTATGGTTTGTCTGTGAAGTCATTTTATGTCTCCTTGTAGTTGTTTTGTGTCTTTTTTTGGTTGTTTTGCATCTCTTTATTGTCATTTTGTGTCTTTTTGTTTGTGTTTTTTTGTAGTTTTTTGGGTCTCTCTGAGGAAATACTGTCTTTTTGAGGTAATTTGTGTCTCTTTTGATCATTTTGTTACTGTCATCCTATGTCTCCTTGTAGTTGTTTTGTATCTTTTTTGGTTATTTTGCATCTGTTTGTGGTCACTTTGAGTCTCTGTCCTTATCACTTTGTGTCTTTTTTTTGGTCTTTCTGTGTGTTTTTGTAGTCGTTTTGGTCTCTCTGAGATAATATTGTGTCTCTTTTGGTCGATTTGTCACTTTGTAGTCACCTCCTTGTGGATGTTTTGTGTCTATTTGTGGTCTTTTTCTACCTCTTTATGGTTATTTTGAGTCTCTCCCTGGTTTGTATATGTTACTTTGACATTTAACATGTTGAAAGTGAAGGCCGGGGACCAACTGACACTTTGGGACGATGGACCTGTGCCCAGTAGGCCTGTTTATTAATCCATCCATGATATTAATGATAAAAATTGTATAATACAAAATAAGTTGTGTTTGTGTTTGTCTATATTTACATATTATTTGTGCCATGTCAGGCAGTATTTCAGATGGTTGGGATGCAGTGAAGCTGCAGTTGTGTCAGGCCACCCACCTGTCTTAAAGATCTCATATCGGATGGAGAAACCTGCTCCGTGCGTCTCATAGTCAGACACAAACTTGATGAAGAGCTGGTTTCCGGAGGAGACAACCGGAGAGGGAGCGATCTTCCCGCAGTACTTCCCCACTAGCTGACCGCTCTCGTCCACACCGTCTCGCACCTCCACATAGTCATACCTGAACAAGACAAGAGAAAGGGAAGCGACGCTTGTCACGCTGGGCTTTAGAAAACAGTATTTTATTCTTGAGGTTTTTGCTCCGTTCCTGTAGAAATATCACTGTTATTACACTCATGATGTGCATGTATGAAGACACACACACACAGACACACACACACACACACACACACACCCACGGAGGTAAACACACATAGATACATACTCAGAGGACCACATGAACACAGAGCAACACAGCATATTGTGCAGGTAATGTAGTGGAAATAAAACACTGTGTACTAATGAGGTCTCAGGTTAAAACTCAGGGAACAGGTGGGCAGGTTATGCTTTCATTATATCGACCTGGTACACACACACACACACACACACACACACACTGCAGAGGTTTTGTGCTCCCAGCAGCACTGAGGTCAGCTTTACGTAACTGCTTTGACTATTGAACTTGAGCTGAACAGTTGTCTATCTCCTGTTTAACCACTAGATACAACTAACAGACAGTGTGTGTGTGTGTGTGTGTGTGTGTGTGTGTGTGTGTGTGTGTGTGTGTGTGTGTGTGTGTGCCTCTTGGATGAGAGAAAATAGGAATTGAAAGTAAAGTGATTATATCTTGGCCTTTGGCTTACGCTGGTGTATAGAAAGAGCAGGTGTTAAAGCTGTTGAACACACCCACACACACACACACACACACACACACAAACATCACATTCAAATGGAATTTCAGACCCACGGCTACTGAAGGGAGCAGCCGCCTAATTGAGTCGGCACGGAGTTTAGAGGAGGAAAACAGCTTTGAAATAGGACTGGGAACAGGAGCCATGACGCACACACACGCACACACACACACACACACAGAATCTGGCATGCGAAACTTGAGCTGGTTGAGGAGAAATTAGAGCGACCGGCCGACGAGGGTGGTCCAAACAGCCTCTGGTTATCAGTGTGTGTGTTTTCAGGCACTTGTTAAATGCACTTGAATGGCGGTTTTTACTCTGGTGCCTGCACGTGTGTGTGTGTGTGTGTGTGTGTGTAAGTTTGCATGATGGTTCAGATGACTTTTCCGTGCTGTGTTTTGACTGTGAGTGACGGGGCGAGCGCAGCTCCAAAAGCAGATTTGGGTTCAGGTTTCCACAGTTCCTAATTGCCCATAACGCCCGTTTACCGCCAAGTTTTCAGCTCTGCAGGCCACTTAGCGAACATATTCCTGCCCAAACCCTGATGACCCGCTGCGACGCTCCTCCATCTTCATCAGAAACCAGATGAAGAAAAAAAGTGCAACTCACACACAGTAAATTACATGAATTAAATCTGATGTATGCTGGGATAATGTGCAGCAGGTGTGCAGCACATTCAGTCGCACACATGCTTCTTCTGTCTCCTCCCTCTCTCAGAAGGTATGTGCCTTCTGGGCAAAGGGCCCCATTTTCATAGTTTTGCCTGATTCCCAAATTACTGTCAAAACATCACGTCTCCTTAGCAATCCTGAATTCACTTAACGCACAGGATTTCACACAAAAAGGCGATTTACACTTTGAATGACGGCTCGGGGACGTTAAATCCCTCAGGTGGGGCCTGACTTGTATCCACACGCAGCTTTTGCCACCTTTTTAAAAAAGAAAACGGTTTCCTTCACCTGCTCTGATTTTAAAAAACATATTTGTGAAACAGAAATCAAGCTACCAGAGGTGATGTGGGGGCAGAGAGGAGGGGTGTCTGCTCGGTTTTTATATGTGAGACATTAAAGCAAGTAGTGGGAGTCAGCTGGCGAGGGAGAAGAACAGAGTGTAACTAAATGTGGAGCTGGACAGAAGTGGCACTCCTTGAAATTGGGTCCCGCGAGGAGGTGCGGTGGATGGATGACTTCACTCGTCTTTCTGCTCGGATGGAGTGATCTGAGGTGATATGGAGCTGTCAACATGCATCAAGTGTCTCTTCTTCTTCTTCTCCTTCCCTTTAAATCTTTACTGTCCCGGGTTAAAGGTAGTCTGTGTCTCATTCCCCTGTGTTTGTCTTCTGTACCTCCAGCTGAGGCAACAGTCCAGCTCTGCTCACACAAGCACCACTTTGTTTCAGCTCCTTTATCAGCTGCACTGCAGTAAAAATACTAGTTTCATGTGGTGTTTACAGTGTTGTTCCCCCCCGCGCCTTCCAGGCTAAATGGCCGGGGAATTACTCATAATTTGGTTTAAAGGGCTCCCCTGAAGCTGGCGTCGGGTTTCTGTCTGTTGTAACGATGTCATCGTGTAGTTTAGTCACCAGAGCAAATATTTAGGATGAAAGATGTGAAAGTTACAAAAAGGGATCTTTAACTGCAGCAGGAAAAGTTTTTGTTACTGGAAGAAAGGCTCTTGATGTGATTCCTCTCCTGATTCCTTTCCTTTCCTTTTCCCTTTGATTCCATCTCCTTTCTTGATACCTATCCCAATTTTCCTTTCCTCTCTTTTCTTGATTCCTCTCCTGATTCCTTTCCCTTTGATTCCCCCCTTTCCTCGCTTTATTTCTCTCCTCTCTTCATTCCTCTCCTTTCCTCTCTTAATTCCTTTCCTTTCCTGATTTGTCTCCCAATTCCTTTTCTTTTCCCTTTTAATTCCCCTCCCCTCCTCTCCCCTCCTGATTTCTCTTCTCCTCTCCTTTCCTCTCTTAATTCCTTTCCTTTTCCCTCTCCTCTCCTCTCCTCCGTTCCCAGCTCACAACAGAGAGCATCAATCTTCCTGTGGCCCTGCTCTATTCTATCAGCAGACTTATAATTCACCTCAGAGCCTCTGTTTCTGCAGCTATCTGCCCCCTCCACCCCCCCATCCCGCTCCACCCACCAACTGCCAAAAGCTGAGCATTGCCAGACGCCTAAAAAATTGATGCTGAGATGCATCATTGAGAAGAAGGAGAGAGGAGCAGGCTGCAGTACAGCTGAAGGAGCTGAGCGAGTGTTTGAGTGGGTTTGTTGTTTGTGTGTATACATGCACCACATATGTGCAAACGTGTGTGTACATTCAGAGCATTATGCATATTGTGTACAGCGTGTTTGTACGTGTGTGTGCACACAAACAATTGCCAGTCAACTGATGTCTGCATCTCGCCTGTCCTCACGCACCCCTTATTCACCATCCAAACAAGAGACACACTCTTATTTTTGTTTCTATTTCGACTCCTCGCACCTCCAGAAAAGCTGTTTATTGCATTTTTACTCTGGCGCATCATCATCAGCTCGGATGGCCCTCGTAAAGGCAGCACAGCGGGAGAGAGGATGCAGATGGAGGCGAGAACACACCCTGGGGGTCCTCGCTGTGCTTGCTCTGTGTGCGAGGCAGGAGAGAGAGAGAGCAAGAGAGAGAGAGAGAGAGAGAGAGAGAGAGAGAGAGAGAGAGAGAGAGAGAGAGAGAGAGAGAGAGAGAAGACCTCCTCTAAAATGTCTCTATTTGTGCCTAAATGACTGGTGTGTCAGCCAGAACTCCAGCGGTTCTGCGCCAGTGGGCCCACACGCTCTGCTCTGCTAACACAGATCCATCCAGGCCCTTATCATCTGGAAGACATTATGGCAAACGCTTTGCGGGGCAGTTTGACGACTCTGAAAGGCTCTCCTGTTGCCAGCTGTGTTAAACGTAGCTCTAATCCATTGCTTTAAACACCTGTGGGGACTCGCTTCTCCGATTGTCTATAGGGACGACGGGGGACAGTTAACAACCTCTATTTCGGATCATAAAAGAAGAACATGACCTACTTTTCAGCGCCGGATGGTCCCACAGTTTCGTGGTCCTCCTGACCTTCCTATTTAAACTTAGATCCCTCCTCTCAGGTGGGCTGCGTGCTGATTTTTGTATGTTGCATCACTTCTGTTGTTGCTCCGATTCCTCATGACAATACAATCCAGTTGAGCCGTGCACCTATTTATCTGTCTCGTCTGCTTTGGGTCTGGGTGGGCCTGCCAGCACGCCTCGACACACACACACACACACACACACACACACACACACACACACACACACACACACACACACACACACACACAGACGATCACACACGCACAGTGAGCTGCCTACCACAGTGCTAATAGTGAAAACGGTTTGCCAATCCAGTGGGGAAATTAAAGGGAAAAAAGAGAGGGGGAGGCGGGTGAGGAGGGGGTGAATGTAATTCTCAACGACCTTCGCTTCACCGACTCAAATGTATTAGCCTGCCTTCTTTCTTCAGGCACAGAGAGAAAGCAATCCGCTAGTGTCAAACGAGAACATTAGCCCTCCTTGCAAAGCCAAAGAGAAGGCGACAAACCACCGGCCTAACAATATAACAGTTATATTGCCTGAAGCTTTCCCATGGAAACAATCTGTCCTCCCTCTATAAATGTCTGCTTGATATGGTTCTATAAAAGCAATACAATCTGAGGCAATGGAATAACGCTATGACAGACTGTATAAGCTTCACACAATTGGTCGGATTTCTTAATCAGACCATTTATAAGCTCAAGTATGCCGTGGAAACCCCCAGAACAAGAACTCTTTCTTTGCTATTACTCCCTTTGGTTCAGCTGCGCACAGAACAAACGCCCAGCGCTTTTCTCTGGCGTTTCTCTTTCTGCGCCTGTCACAGTATAACCTGCTATCACACGAAAACATGTCACCTACAGCATGTCAAAACATCTCCGGGTAA
Source organism: Epinephelus awoara (assembly GCA_035609425.1). NCBI lineage: Eukaryota > Metazoa > Chordata > Actinopteri > Perciformes > Serranidae > Epinephelus > Epinephelus awoara. The sequence goes on from CM069314.1 coordinate 6,696,798, forward strand.
CACAAGTGGAAAGGCCCAAACAACGGGCCTGGGACAGCTCTGTGAGGCCCAGGGGACTTAGCAGGAAAAAGGACTTTGTCGTGAGCTGTCAGAAAACTCCGGAGACCTCACGTGTTAACGACACTCGGCTAACAAACTGTCACTTGGGGCTCCAGAAAAACATCATTAACGTTTGTACAAGGGGGCACAAGACACGCTGATCCTCGACTGACTTTTTACAAGCCTGGAGGGGACATACCTCACTGAAATAAAATGGTCTGTCTTTCTCTACCTACCCTCCTATACTGCCTCCCTTGTGCACGTGACATTCATTAACCCGCACTAGAATAACAGGTTCCCTCTTTCCTGTAACGACCCTCGCATCAGCTCACCTGGACAGACACGAAGGAACGGAAAACCAGGGCAGTAAACCCGTTCTGCATTTTAACGCTCACGCTGAAAACATTAACCCTAATTGACTTGCTAGCATAAAGATTTTTATTGAAGATCAAGACGTCATCTTTAAAACAGAAACCATGAAGCTGGAAAGAAAAAAATCAGCAGATTTCTTTCAGCGATCGCCCTCTCCATTGACGTGTCTCCACTTCTGGTTCCACAGAAAATTACTGCAGGAGTTGAAGGCCTCAGAACGTGGCAACCCACCCAGCGGGACAAACCACCAACCAATCAGAGCTGATGGGTTCAGAAGTGGTTCCTCGTCGGCGAGGGGGAGAAGGGCATGATTGCTTTGCTCACCACCACGCTGCCACATGGAATGATGGAAGATAAAAAAAAAAAAAATTAAAGATGGATGAAAAGATGGATACTCCCCGTCCAGGCGGCCCAGCTGCACCCCTCCGACTGGCCATTTTGGGTGTCGCCCCCACACTGTTACACTCAGCTCGCTCATATTTTTAGATGCGGCGGCTGGTTCTGATTTTGCGGCGGCCTCGGCCACACGTTTGTAAAGCATATTCGCTTTCCTGAGCAGCAATTATCATTAGCATTGATGGATTTAGCGTGCCTCCATCCATTAGCTTTCCTAATTACACTGTCTAGAGATCTGCTGTCGCCAACAATCAAATTAATGAATTTGGCTATTTAGACTCAATTATTGCATCCCCCCCTCCCTCTGCAACACGCACAATAATCCTTTATTTGGAGATATGGGCGCAGACTGACAGAGGGAGAGTTCTGCCCCAAGGGGGGGATCCTTTCTGTTCAGCACAGAGCAGCCTCACACTGCCCTGAAGTGGACGGAGAGGCGGAGGTGGGGGCTGATGGCTGGGGGGTTAAAAACAAGCAGGGGAAGTAAAACCACAAAGCTCCTACTGTTAGCAGGCTGTCTAAATCCCCCCTAGCTCACCTCACATGTAAGGCCCGTTGCGCTCTGAACCCTGGCGAAGCTCAAGTATGTTCAGCTGACTTGCTTTTTGTTCCCATGGGCCACTGTGACATGCCCACAGGGCCGCAGCAGAGCTGTGCGTGTTTCCAGTGTTCCCGTTCTGCACACTTTGACCATTGAAATTGTGATGCGTGACAAATCAGTCACAACAACACTATTGTATAAATGTGAAGTTGTTTAAACAAAGGACAAAGTAAATGTGTTGCTGTTAACTTCAGTCATTTGTCTGATGTGACCAAACACTGCTGACTGAAAGATAAAATAATCACTGGTTCCAGTGCTTAAGGTTATTATCAATTAAAAATGCCAACACATTCTCACTCTGACCTCGTCACATGTCGACGTTTGGTCATTGACTTTCCACGTCCACAAACAACGTGCAGGTACCCTGGGTGTGTTGGTTGCTGAAGTTCTGGGACTTCTGCCTGTTACATGCATTGTCCTCTTTCAAAATGAATTTTGGTTCTAGTGAATCCAGAAGTTACTGTGACTGCTGCTCCAAGAGGGACAATTTTACATTTTACAGTAAAGATGGCCTCCTTGTTGAGCTAATAAAAAGTCAAGAGAAAAACGTGAATAAAACATGGCTGATTATATAATATGGTTGGAAATGGTTGTTAGACTGCAGAGTGTCTTCCTAAAATTCAATGGTCAGCTTGATTTATGCATTATTGAATATTTATCTGCTGTGTCTTTTCAATACTCCAACTAAAAATGACAAATTAAATATTAATTAAGTGATAAATGTTTTTTTTTTTAAAATGAAAATGGAAAACAATGAGTCCTCGGCCTGTGTTACAAAATGTGTCAACACATCATCTACTGTATCAACGCAGCACAGAACAAAAAGCTACCTGTTTGATGATAATAATGTCAAAATGGTTGCATCAATCTGCAGTGCACTGCTGACATGTGAAGTTCAAGACTATATGAAAGCTGTGTATAATAGCTGCAGCTGTGAGCAGAATATCCATCTAACCACATTTTCTTTTCTCATCACACATCTTGTTATCATGAATACGGCAAGAACGACTAAGTACAATTAATTAGAAAACTGCCCGTGGCGAAATGGAAATACACATTTAGCACTTTTCCTCTGCAAAGCGAGCTTCGGAAATGAAATTGCTTAGCATACAGCAGCTCTCCATATGCATCTCTGTGCGCTGATATGAATATTCACGCGTGAATGTATGCTTTTGCAGCTGAATCCCTTTGGGTGGATTTCTAAGAAACACTTCATAGAAGTAAAGCGACAGTGAAGTAATGGCCTTATTATGTAGTCGTTTTGAATAAGTGCTTTTATGCAATATGTCAGTTATACACCGTATCATAAAAAGGTTTAACACGTTAACACAACAAAGCCAGACACTCTGTGGTAAGATTTACAAAGGGCCAAAAGAGAAAGGGAAATTTGTATAAAAGTCTGAATCATACAAGGAAAGAAAGTGAGTCGACGAGACAGAAAGGATGAAAAGTCCAGTGTGTTTCCTCAAAGAGGGGAGCGAGACGCAGAGGGAGGGAGCGAGAAGCACTCCAGCCCATTTCTGGGGCCATTACAGGAGGGAATGGCTCCCATTTGTCCCACCTTGACATTTGAGAGGATCTCTGATTACACAGGAGAGAGGGGCAGGCAGAGGTGAGCGAGGAGAGAGTCCTCCACAGGGGTCTGTGGCACGGCTCAGATGATACGCCGTCGTTACAACAATGAGAAGTCAAGGGTAAAAATAACAGGGCGAAAGGGAGAAAAGGGGGCGATGTGGCACAGCAGGGCTGAGGCGTATACTGTCTTTTTAAACACACTGTCCCCGCCCTGCTATAGTCGCCTGCTCACCCCCGGGTTATATACGGGACTCAGTGGCATAGAAACACGTACACCCCGCAGGGTGGTGCGGAGTCTTGGGCTGCTTCATCACAACCTACTGTATAATGAAGACGCAACGACCCACGAGCCTCAGCTAGGTAGGAATATGTAAAATATCTCAGGCCTGGAAGCAGCAATTGAGCGCCTAAATCCTGTAGTTAAGGGTCCAGCTTGAAGGATTTAGGAGGACATATCGGAAGAAATGGAATATAATTTAATAGGTATGTTTTCTTTCGTGTATGATCACCTGATGAATAAGAATCGTTGGATTTTCGTTACCTTAGAACGAGCTATTGATATCTACACAGGAAGCAGGTCCTAGTCTACAGATAACGCCATGTTGCACTGTCATGTTTCTCCAGTAGCCCAGAACGGACAAACCAAACACTGGCTCTAAACAGGGCCATTCGCATTTTCGCATTGGCAATGGTAGTTAGCAGCCCCTCCACAATGACACGTTCCTGCTTTATTCAGTGTTTTGACCAAATTAAATCAACAGGTCCGAGAAGACGAAGCCTCTGTGGATTTTTCGGCCCCTCATTAAAAACTGCCGAGTATCTGGATCTTCAGTGATCAGAGAATAAAAGTGAGCACGCTTTAACATGTGGTGGGTGAGCCGTCCGTCTCCGATGAGCACAGAAACACAGATTTGTAATATAAAACTAATTTATTCAGTATCTTTACCGGTTTAAATCACCTGGTCCATTTGATTTAGAGATGAGCAGACCTCAGCAGATAATTCGGCTCGATGTAACATCTGGATCTTGAGTTATCAGGAAAAAAGGTGAGCACATATTAGCAGGTGCTGGGCTACAAGCCCGCCTGCAACGCCCCTGCCCGTTAGTCACCTGGTCTGTTTGTTTCAAGAGGAAGAAACCTCTGCAGATAATTCGTCTCACTGTAAAAACCACAATGAACTCTAAAGGAATTCTAACCAGGAGAAGCTTTAGCTGGTTGCAATCTGCAATTGTCACCACATAATCTCCCGAAATCAGACACACTGTTCATGTAACATAGCAACAGGCATCTTTTTCTATTACAAAAATGTAATTTGGTTCACTATCACTTGGAATAACTGCGACTTTTTTATTGTAAACTCCCAAAAGTTAACTTTCAGGATAGACCATGAATCTAATCAAAAGAGTCCAACAACAGTATCCCATTTATTCTGAGTATGTCACAAAAAGGGGGTGCTTGTTATGGGACAGACTATTACTGGATATCCTGTTCATGACTACATGTGTAGGATGTCCATGATTGAGGCCCTGTATGCTGGAACCTTGTGACAAGAAGAAACACGAGGAAATGTGGAGATAATTGTCAACAACCTTGAACTAGTGACCCACTGACCTCATCATGAGACTAAAATTAGCTGAGGGAGCGCTACATAACGTCGCATTTTACTGGCTGATGAGAAAAAAAAAAAACTGCAACAATAAGAATATGCACTCCCCAAAAAATCGAGCAGCATATACAAAGGCAATCATCTATCTGTTTCTGATGCTGTGAGAAGCTATAGCGGCGCTCCCCGCTGGGTAATGAGCTGTGTGCGCGAGGAGCACGCCGCATTCAAAGACGGCAAGAGGAGCTGAGGAGGAGAGTAGAGGAGCGAGGGAAGGGAGGAGGGGAGTTGAGGCTGAGGTCAACTAGAGGTAAAGCCTTTGGGTGCTGTTCAAAACTCTCTCTCATCTCCACAATGGGCAGGAAGGGAGAAAGAGAGTGTGGCGTGGGCGGGACGTGGTGTTGCTGGGTTAAAAGGAAACTGGCTGGCAAAGGAGATGAAGAGGGAGTGTGAAGGCATGTAAGTTTAGCGGCTGATAGAGCGATGGAAGAGAAACAAAAGGGAGAAGTAGTGCAAATAGTTGATAGGGGGAGTTGGCAAACAGGTGCCGACATGAATCCAGCAAAAGGTTCAGAGGCGTGAGGCACGCTCTTTGTATCTAAGATTCTTTTACATGGCTCAGCAACAGCATGGTAGTAATAACTGCACTGGGAATTATTTAATTAATTGCCCCATCCGTCGCCCCTAGCGTTCTCCCTCCTCTTTCTTTTCTCTGTCCTCCCTGCAGTCTGCGAAGGCGGCGGGGGATCGAGGGGGTCAGAGAGCAGTCTGGGCCGGGTGCTCCGTGACCCGGTCATCTGGCTGGACACGCAGCAACTTGGCTGGGAGCAGTGGAGACTGTGAACGGGCCCTGAGAACGAGTCCTGGAGGGATGGGATTGTCCGCTTGAGTGTGTACAGTACCGATAAACAGCCACCTGACCTTAAACCACACAATAACCTTGAGACATGACAAGCTATTCCTAGTTCTTAACAGGAAGAGGGATAAAAATAAATAAAGGGAGTGTTTTTATAATAGCACATATTTGCGAGAATAGCCAGCTGATCAGTTGTTGCCAGATATAGGCAGTTTCCTTTCAGCGTGGATCAGCCCTTGGACGCGATATCTACCATTTATAACCACATTCTTTATTTAATTCTGAAGGCTGTATTGTTCTCACTGCGTGCAAAGAACTCAGATTTTCCAATGATGCAGCACTTCGACAGCCAAAATAGGCCGTGCTGTGAGGGCCACATGCCAAGCGGTGTATCTCTTCCGTGGTGTTGGGCAGAGAAGCTGAATGCTTGGCATTACAGGGCTGATCTAAGTGCTGACGGCCAGCCAGCACCTGCCAGCATTTGGAGGGCAAGGTGACTCCTCCATTAACTGGCCATACAATCAAACTTTGCTGCCAACTTGAGCCCCTCTCCCACCGGACGAAAAAACCCCACTAACACCGACTAACATCTGGCTTTTGTCTTTAGTGGGAAAGGTCAAAATCAGCACTCATTCCTGGGACAAGTGACTCTGCAGTAGTCACAGGTATTTATCGAATCCAGATCCAGACCATTTTGGTCGGTAACCTCTGCGACTCTTTATCGTCTCAGCCACAAATTCCGTCTGTCTCCGTCTAGATGGGCTTGAATATTGTTCCAAATTAGTCAAGTTTGAAAGACATGATAAAAAGACCCGCATGCACATATTGTGATAGAAAAAGGGTGTTTGAGGTCGTCTGTTTGAGAGCAATACTTCCTTCTGCTTTCTAGTGACATCCTCTAGGAGATTGTGTAAGTATGCACGGAGGAGAGGGGCCTTCTTAACACTGAGTAGGCTGGGGTCATCCTGGAACGGCGTGACAGGCGCCAGGGGCACGGGCTACTAATAACACTTTCAGCACTACCCCACTGTGATAATGCCACAGAAGGTTGCTGCGAGGCTGAATTTACAGTCCCTTTTTCACAATTACTGCCATCTAACTAAAAAATAAAGCTGTGAGAAAAAAAAAATTAAGTGGTGGCTGTGACGAAAAAGAAAGACCACAACTAATGCTGCCAATTTAGTGAGGGGAGATCAAGCAAAGAGCAAACAAAGCCGGGGATTGTGAGTGGCTCTAACTCAATCAGAGAGCAGCGGGGTACCGCCCCATCAATCACTGTCTGCTTGCCGCCCAGGCCGAATCACGCCCAGTTGAGTGGTGGAGAAACACCAGCGAGCCGGCGGCCCGCTGGGCCCAAACACAGCGACCGAAAATGACCCCGGGGATATGTGGCTGACGGTCATAGGCTTTACTTCCTGCCTACCTACCTTCTCAGCCGCTGCAAACAAACTTCGCAGTCCCTCTGGGGACTTGCTTGATTGTTTGAATAAAGAGCCCTGTGGTCGCTGAGCCCCCCTCCCACCTGCCATCACTTGTGGATCTGTAAGCACCGTGGCGTTAGGGCAACAAACAGGCCGCGTAGCACCACAGCCACATCAATCAAACTCCCGAGCCCCATTCAAGGTTAGACCACTGAGCGAAACATGTCTGACAAGCCTGGACACGCTGTATTAAAGTGTCCAGAACTCCCTCATCAATTCAACTAAAGAGCCTCCTCTCTTTCCTTTCTCCTCTGGGACGGGGGGATAAGTAAGACATTCGGAGGCACTGCTTCAGAGTAATCCACGCCTGACTACTGCTCTGTCACCCACATATCATCAACTCCAATGATTCCTCACTCATTCACCCTCCTTGCCCCTTCTTGTTGTTTTCCATACGGCCTCATAAACTGAGAAATCAGCATTTGATGGGAAGAAAAAAAAAGGCGAGAGACGAAAACCTGTTGCTAATTATATTATATGAGGCGAAGAGAGGGGGGAGACGGTGCTTATTGCCAACTGTCCTTTGGAAACAGAGACGCATAATTGAATCATAGCCTCAGTGTTTAATGCTTTTTCATCGGCGCTGGAAGGAAAATGAGTATGATTTTTTCTTACAGTCAATAGATGCGTGTCCAGATAGAGGGCTGAGATTACCAAATGTTGTCCTCTAATCATGAGACTCTCCATACGGCTCCTTTTTCTCGCAATCTGTTTTGGATAAAAAGCTAAAGAGCATACAACTGACATCTCTAAGCTGTGTGGGCAGCGGCTCCGTTCCACAAGAAACTTCCATATAGGGAAGCTTGTATTGGTTTAGGGCTGGAAAGAAAAAGAAGACAAAAAAAAGAATTCACCAGCCGTGTGCCAGAAACAGCTTAGTGACACTCAATCCCTGGCAAACACGAGCCGCTAACTCCCACATCGAGATGAAAAACAAAACAGGCAGACACGTGAGACCGTATGATGCTTTTGTGCTGCCGCAGATATGTGACCGAGGCTTGAAATCCAGCGGGTTATTTATGAGCGCTGGCCTTGTCTCGTCGCTCTCCCTCTCTCTTCCTCTCCCTCCTTTTCTTACTCCTCGGCTGTGAAGTGGACCTCCCTCCCGCTGCGAGGTAGAGTGGCTCGCCTCCCGGTTGTGGTCAGGTTGTGCATGAATCAAAGTGGTGACAGAGCAGCGGGGAGGATGGCAGATGCCACGGCCAGAAAGCTTTTCAATCAGGCTGCCCTTCCAAGCCGTGGCCAAGGTGAAACACTTCACTGGCGGATGAAAAAAAAGGACCCTCAACCCCACGGTCACTCACACACACAGACACACACGCGTATTGCATGCGTGCAAGCACACATATGCACAGACCTACTTTAATCCTGCTCATTAGCCAGGGAGAAACCCTTTATGTTTAAAAGAGATGAAGAAGAGAGTAATGAGAGTGGAGGTCAATGGCATCTCTGTCTGCTGTCCCGTCTCTCCTGCCCTCCGGTTAATTAGCAAGGTGAACACGTAACGTTTATCAGCAGCTTTCATTTGCTCTGAACGGCTCACCTCACCTCCTCAGCGGTTACATTTCCCAGGTAGCAAATGATGATGTATTGTAAATAGAAATTTAAGATGCGGAGTGCTCGTCTCTGAAAGTTTTACCATGCTGACAAAATAAGGTTTGGTATAATTGCTGTGAAGTGCAAACAAGATAGATTCAAAGTTGATTGCTCTTTGATATGCTGCTGACAAGCCAGTCTTCCACAGTACACTGTTTCAATGTAATTCTAGGTATAATTTGATTTCCATTGTTACGAACTGTGGGAGTCTATTGCTGTGGAAAATACCAGGTGCATAATTTCAGCTCCTTTTGTCAAACCCGGTCGTTAAAAGAAGCGGCGTCGCCCTACGTGCTCCTTATTTTGCCGTGCCTATTTTGCAGCGCCGCTTTGAACTCCACCGGCACGGATTCTTCCCTGACATGCACTTTGAAAAGAAGCACACATCGACAGCAGAAATAAATGCCCGCTAACAGGCCATAAGTATCTCTAACAATCCGTGTCACTCCGAAGCCCCGTCCCCTGAGCCCCGGAGGTCACAGCACTTCCCGTCTTTAAAAGCCTCCGCCGCCACAGGCCTGTTAAGAAAAGGCTCCTGTTGCATTCCTGTCTTATTTATTTTCCTCCATGACAACGGCTGATAAACGGTCACACAGCCCACTTCTCCTCATTTGTTGCCTTGCAGAGGAGCCTAGAGAGGGGTTACCGCTCCTCACTTCCCAGCTGTGGAGCTCCACTGCTGCATGCTCTTTAGGTGGCAGGGGTATTAGAGAAAGTGGACAGCGGGATCTTTTCCCAAAAGCCCCCTCTGTCCTTCACTCTCACTTCCTAGAAACAGGTGGCACCCTTTGTTGGGCACTGTAAGCATATGAGTGGAGTTAGTGGGATTCCACATGACAAAGGAAGAGCCAACTATAGATCCGGGAAGGGGTAATACCCACGCTCCCCCCGTCCCTTGCTGCTGTTAGTCATCTCTGGAGTCCGGGCCTGGTCAGGAATGCCAGGAGGGGCAGGATGTCTATTGTGGAGGGTGCACAGCGGAGAATGTTTGCCTTCCCAGCAGGCCAAGCAGCTCCACAGGGGCAGCTCAGCAGGAGGACGGAGGGGACAGAGAAAGGAGAGGTCTACAATTAAGAAGAGGAAAAGAGTGCTTTTCCAAGCTTTGAGTTACAGGCACCTGAAGGCAGGGGGGCTCTCGCAGACTTTTTGAAGCGTGGAGAGGCGGGAGGCTTTTTGCTGGCTTTCCCCTCCATCTCCCCCACAAAGGGCCGCTCAAGAAGGCATTCCTCGAATATCTCTGCCTAGTACCACCCTGCCATACATCTCTGCTGCACACTGTCACACTGGAATTTCTGTGAGGTCCAGAAAAATACCATCCAGACAGAGAGAAAAGCAAAGAAACGAGGGAGGGCTGAGGGAGACGAGGCAGTGTCTCTCTCCCTCCCTCTGTTTTTTAACCCCTCTCTCCTGCTCCTCCAAAACAAACACTGCAGCCTTGACTGACTGGCTGGCTGGCTCGCTGCGGGGATTTCACCATGCAAGTTTTTTTCGGTCGGGTCAGCAAATCCGATGCCATCAATGATTCATAATATTGTCAGGAGTACATCATATGTATAGAAAGTTGGTTCTCCTCCTCGAGTCAGCAGGAGATGGAGAGAACAGCCTGCAGCTCAGCACTGAGGATTCACCAAATCTTGTTTGAGTGCATTCAACACTGGACACTTCATCCAGTTTTCACACAGATAATCTTCCTTTAACAGTAAGAACTATACTCTGTCTTATAAAATAGATAAATTGCCCTTCAGTGTGCCTTACGTGAAACCTGTCTGTCACTTGTTTAGATTCAAATCCACTGAAACCTCCATCTTTTCCTCAGATGACAGAGCTGTCACAGTCGGACGAGCCTGACAGCCCTTATCAGATCGCAGGGAAACAGACAGTGCATGAGCGGGGAGGGAGCGGAGCGAAAGCATATCTATTTACTTCAGATTTTTTCACTTGAGCTTAGCTCGCTCATTCCACTGATTTTCAGAAGCGAATTGACTTCAAATATTTGCCTTGATGCGGGCTGCGCCTTCGCCTCAAACTTCATTAGCTGTGAGAGCGGCGAGGGCGGCCCCTGCTACTCGGCTCTGTGAAAGTCTACAGCGGTGCGTGAAAGGTAAACACGTTCTGCATTCAGAATCGCAGGGCTCACTTAGTCTCCTTATCTCTGTGATGAAGTGTTTTCCTCCTCCAGCTCTCAGGATACAGGCCTCTGCACTTCCCCAAACAAACCTGTCAAGGGGAGCGCACACGTGCAACAACACCGCCCCGGCCAGACTCCACTCACTAAAGGCTGTTTTTCTTCTTATGAGCACCACTTTGAGTGCTTCTTGTTTGGTTTGCTGATAACAGCCATGTTGGAGAACATGTGGTGCATGTGTGTTCCATTTGCCCACTAATTAGATTGCAAGGCAGTGCACTGAAGCATGCATTGTGGGGCCCCGGCCGCCTCCGCCCACTCTGCCAGTCCATCAGATAAGGAAGCCATTCTGGCTCTCATCAGTTTCCATTATGTAAGGGTTGATTTGGTGAGTGGTGCTGCGACAGGGAGTCTGATGGGTCCGACACAAATCACACCCAACTACTGTCTACAGATACATAAGTAACTATTCCCCGACCCATAATCGAGTTACCTATGACATGCCTTGTCAGCGATTAGCACAATAACCCGCTCTCATGTTACGCAGCGCCATAATTTGAAATTAAGGCAGAAAAAGGAAAGTGGACCTCAGTGTGTGGCTTGTTTGTGCCAGCTGAAGCCAGAGTGGCGGTTGAAGACAATGTGAAGTGGAGCTAAAGTCCCATGAAAACCACTCCATTAAAAACATTAAAAATGAAACGGTACACCAGGTTAAAAATAGGACAAAGCTGTAGGTCAGGTCGACCTCGTTTCCAGCTGCAATCTCTGAGTGGCCACATGAATCGGAGACTTCAGTTTCACAACCGTCTGTTGGTGTCATTTGTTAACGTTTCCTCTAGACAAGCGGTTTATAACCCTCCGACCACACTCCTGGTGTTACAGCACATACTGTAGCTTGTGTTTGCTCCAAATTTAACTCATGAGGCGAACGAGGAAAAAAAGAAGGGAGAGATGATCACAGATGCAAACACATCCACTGCACAAACTTCATCTGCCGTTGCTTTTATGAACAACTAACTGGCAATCAGCACATTCAGTGGCGGCTAAATGAAAGCGCGGCGCTAATTTGCAAATGATACATCGATGGATCACTAAACTCAAAACCCGCCCTCCTTTTAACTTGGGGGGGGGGGGGGGGGGGGGGGGGGGGGCAGCTTCCTCGAGCCTGCAGGGACTAAATTCTTTTTGCTGCGTGTGTTTAGAAACAGGAAGTTCATTCCTGACTAATTTGATTAGCATGAGCATTGTTACTTCTACTCCCTCCTCCTCCTCCTCCTGCCCCTTCCTCACTCCCTCTCTTCCTAACTGAGGATCTCAGACAGTTTAATAGTCCCTCTGGTGCTGAAACCGGACCCAAAAGAAGTGTCAAGGAGCATCCAGCCTTTAGAAGACAGCGGCATTCAGCCTGCCATAAATCTCCGACAGCAGTAAAGAAAGGTTAAAGTGGGATAAAAATCTGGGATTAAAAAACCAAACCCTGCAGACATACACTGGAGGGGTTGGGGTGGGGGGCACAAAGGGAACGTAGGGTCCAGGTTTGGGTGGAGCGAGGATACAGTAACAGGATCCAGCAAAGCCCTGTACTCTCCCGAGCCCTGCAGCGTAAACAAACAGCTGAGACAGAGCAGGGCAGAGGCACCGACACACGCACCAAAAACCACACACACACACACACACACACACACACACACACACACACACACACACACACACACACACACACACACACACACAGAGACAGACAGGCAATCAGAGTGAGGCAGTCTGCCCAGGCGAGGCTCACCTCAGGGCAGCCACACTGACACAGGCTCATCACATTACTGTCTGTCTCCTGTTTCATCGGCTTAAACTATCTATCTGACAACAGGTTAGCCGCTTAGCCTTTTGTTGGATGCGACAGCTCGCGGCTTACAAGTCAAATAAGGATCAGTAACTAACTGTCACCGGGAGATTCACCTTAAAAAGGGTAATGTCACCTAGTGGAAAAAAAACACATGAGTCATATTGTTGCATTTCCAACTCTGACATTACCAGAACGACTGCCTGATTAAAATAAGCTGAGACTTGTTATTCTGTGTAACCCCTTCTTGGAATTTCTTGTGTGCAGAGTGATGGGATTTTAAGAGGAAAACATGAATGGCTCATTAATAAGGACATTTTCTCTTGCAGTGTATCAAATAAACCACAGTTAATATCCTCTGCTGAGTCTTCTGGAGCCCACAGCTCTCCTCTCAAAGCCTTCTGCAAAAAAGCACGGCAATTCAAATCGATATTACACCCTGGTGACTTCACGCCACAAGGCCGAGGAGCGGGGACATTCCAAAACCAAATGGCAGGGGTGAGACATTCCTGCCGCCCTGTGCGTCAGTGCCAGAGCAGCATTGACACAGTTTCAGGGAGCCTGCGGACACTAGATGGCGCAGTTTCATGTGCAATATGCATGAGGGGAAGGGGGGAATGAGTGTCACACACACATGACCGCTGCACACATATGAAAGGAACATGCATACATGGTATAAAATATGAATCTAATACATCTATTAATCTATAGGTGTGAGTGAAGGGCTTCTACACAGGCTCCCAAGGTGCAGAGGTTCCCAAAATGAGGTATAGGGGCCACATGGGGACTTTGAAAAGCTTCCTAGACAGTTTAATTCACTGTTATTTCATTCACCTATTCATGCACAGTAAAACAAAACTGATTTATTCCCAAACTAACTTTAGATCCGATCAGAGCCCCGGGGAAAAATCTGATTGAATATGAGGTTTATTTTGAGCACATCTGTTTTTCATACATAAGATCAGGCTGTACTCACTTGCACTCCCGGTCCTCCAGATCGAAATGCGGATTGAAGTTGATGAGGATCCGCTGGTGAGGACCAGGCGCCGTTATCACCCACACACATCTCTGAGAAGGCGGGTAAGACAAGGGGTATCCGGGAGAGGTGAGGTAGTTGGCGGTTGAGATTCTGATGTTGCCTCCACATTTATCTGCGGAGGGGAGCGAGAAGAGATGTGTGAGGACAGAAACAAAGAAAACTCATGAGTCTGCTACACCAGTGCCTCTCTAAAGATGGGCTGATGGGCAACACTGGAATACAAACTTTAAATTTTGTTCAACTCCTTTAGAGTGAAGGTCCAAAATCTAACTGTTTATGACTAATACAAATTTATTTTACAGGGCTGAAATGTTGAGGATGAACAAATGTGTGCACAGACTTTTACTGTAACAAAGTATGTCTACATATTTTGTAAGTAGTTTCATTAAGTAGTCTGTTATTATTATTAAAACAATTGGGTTTAACAGATGATAATATTGTTTATAGTGAGCTATTATTAAGTAGGCTTGATTTGGCACATTAAGATGAAGTTACACTGACATAAAGGAACAGTTCCCCACATTAAAATAACAAAAGGAGCAACTTTAAATACATAGATAAGCAAAACAAATAAAAAGTCTGAATATAAAAGCTATTCAAAACAAAGTTTTTGTTTTCCCGAGGCCAAAAGTCACAATGATCTACAATCTGTTTCTTTAAACTTCCTTAACGCAGTGTGAGTTTCACCATTAAACATGAGTTATCCTTTGTTTTCAAAGGCCCGCTGCTCACGTTTATCTTCAATTGTTTTCATCCTTTTATCATAAAAGCCTCCACCATCTGCTGCTCTAACCTTCACACACACACATACACACGTCTTAGAAATCAATTAAATCGGATTAAAATGAGAAAGGAATAGAGAGTAGGAACGAAACTGATGCGTAAAGAACACAACATGGGGAAGTTGTGTTAAGGCTGACTTTTTGAACTTCACCAAAACACAGATCTTATTAACTGATGGCTGGCCCCACGAAAAAGTAGGCTAGTAAAATCATGTTCTTAAAGGAGCGTTTTGTAGTTTACAAGCCTCACGAGAAACTGTGCCTGCGTAAATACAAATAAAAAGATATTTATGGATATTTAATGGTGTCATGGGAGATAAAAATTCACTCACAAAGCATCGAAAAACTGCTCAATAAAATAGAAAAGCAAGTTTTAAAATAATGAGAATAAAACAATTATCTGTGAAGACAAAGTCTCCGTTGAAATGTAATAAAAGGGATTCTTTCCGAGGTGTTGGCAGGTGAGCGTGTTGCGAGTTTGCCAAAAGATCAACGGAGATCAGAGCAGGTTAATCTTTTAGAAAAATATTGGGATTAGTAGCTTTGCTGAGTACATAAAAGCTTTATTTATACAGATATCATATGTCACACTCACCGTTTTTGAAAGCCTTGACCACCAAAAGGATTCCCATGAACAGGAGAAAGACTAATCCACAATGCATCCTTGTTTTCTCACCAAAAAAATTAAATTACGCATATAAAAAAGAAAAAAAGAAAAAGGAAAATCCGAAATTAAACTCCTCCGACAGGTTTTCTTTTGGGCAAATATTCTTCTCTCCTCCTCTGAGCTTGGCAAAATAAAGCAGAAGTGTCTCTTTGAACGAAGTTGGAAGTGATCTGAGTGCGGGCTCAGGTCGCTGGCATCCTGTCATTCAGCTCCTGTTTCCTCTCGCCTGTGCCGGCTGCGCTCTTCTCTCCAGCGCCCACCGTGCCATATCCTCTCCAAAGAAGCCAAGATACACGAAGAAATCACCCACTCCTTTTTCTTTTGTTTAATTATTGCGTTGTTACTCCGTCAAATGATGCCCGGGCAGGGGGTAATCCTTGGCTGCGGAGTGAAAAGAGAGCAGGTTAGGATTGCGCGCTGCGGCCGCCGTGCGCTCTGGACATTCCCCGATTCTGTCTGAACGCGCTGTTGCTGGTACAAACAAGGCTATAAAGGCACGGATACACCCCTTCCCCAAAATTGTGACCACTTTGCTTCTATAGGCTCAGAGTGGGGACTGGGAGAGGCTGATGATTGGCTTGATTACATATAGCCAACCTATGTGGGAAAAGCCCTGTGTCTTTATATGTAAGCGGAGCTGCGCACTGAGTCACAGAGTACCAGCAGTCCGTTAAGTGACATGACTCTCTCTCCTTTTACTCACTCTCTCTCTTCCCCTCCCTCTCTCTCTCACAAAAAGGAGCCAGACATTAATGGGAGATGTAGTAACACAACAGGACTCCCTCCAGGAACATCTCAAAAATATTATTTGGGATATCACCATATAGGGAAATTTGGTGATGTTGTGCTGCTATAAAGCTTTGTTGTTTTACCAAATATAACCTGGATTCTATGGAGTACAGTAGGGGTGTTTCCTCGGGATGTCCTCCTCCGCTTCTATCTGGGACTGATCATTTTCTGTGACACACTAAACTACATAAGTTCCCTTTTGTGTCTTCAATTCATCCCTCCTCCAAAACTGATCCACCAGCCCAGATGGAAGCATATCTCCACTGCAGTGCTCCTAATAGGCCCATTTTTTTTCTTTTTTTTTTAGTACAGGAGCTAAATAATAAAGTGTTTTCCCCCCTTTTAGTCCTTGTGGATTTCTTTTACGCGCCGGTAGCTACCCAGATTCGCCGATTGTCTGCCCCACAACAGTGACACCATTAAACCGGCACTCAGAAATTTAGGGGAAATCAATTAAAGCATAAATTAAAGTAGCCTCGAGTCATTTACTCAAGGCTGCCCTTACTGGGTCACTCTGCACACACACACACAAAAAGGAACGGAGCAAGCTTGTATTCGGCAGCACAATACAGTCCTGCGCTGCACAATCCTGCATGAACACAACGCATGGCAACATATGAAACATTTGTTTTAATGTGCATGTTATATTTACATATTATTTAAACACATGGAATAAAGGACTGCGACATAATAATGAGATCATATCAGCCAAATTCGTTAAAATATGTGCGTGGAATTATGTAAAAATAATGAAAAATCTATGATGATTTCAGGCACACTAACGCGCCGGTATTTCTTTCAGCTTCATGCACAAGCCAAATAAAAACAGCTGCATTCACCTGCGTGCTGAGGACTCGCAAACCCGCAGCCCTCCTCTGTCCACTTCCAACATGCGTGGAGCAGAGTGTACGATCCGATAGGCTTCCTCCGAGTCTGTTCAAAATGACACAGATCTTCTCCACAAAAGCAAGTCAAGTTCCTTCTCCCCCGGCACCCCCTTTTCTTGTACACAGGGGGGAGAAACACAGCGCAGTGCACTTCGGTCCTGGGTCCCCACCGCGCAAAGACGCACAGCCGCTGCCCGGAGACTCGCTCTGATGTCCGCGTACACACTAGTCTCCTCCCCGCTGATCTCTCCGGCTCTCCCTCCGCGTGCCGCTGCCTCTCATTCAGCGCTGTCACAAGTGAAATCCGGCCAGTGTGGAGCAAATACACAGGCAGTCCCAGAAAATATCAAAATGATATTGAAGAATAACGCAGAGAATCAGAAAAGTCGCGGTTGATCTAAGTTTTTTTTCTCCCGTCCGTGTCTCCGTGCGCCACCGCTCTCGGCTCCTCCACTGATGCAAATGCAGAGGGTTTGAGTCCCTGCCAGCCCCACACGCCCCTTTACGAGAGATGAGTACGCGGGCGCGCGTGATTGTCCGCGTGCGTGCGGGTGTGTTGGTGTGTGTGGAGGGGGTGTCTCTGCAATCGAGATGCAGATTTCACCCAGCTGCCTCTCTCTCTCTCTCTCTCTCTCTCTCTCTCTCTCCATCAGCCTGTAGCCTTCTCTGGACGCATCAGACAGAAAATGCTCTGTAACCCGACGGCGTCTTCTGAGCTCATAAGCCATCTTGAATGAGATCCATTTTTTATTTATTTTGGATCACTCACAGAAAATCTTCCAGCTCTGATGAGAAACTACAGTGCCTCTGTTATAAGTTTAACAAGGGTGAGACATGAACATCACAGTGAATCTGTAACTCTGGGAGTGACATCACAGACACTAAGGAGCACCACACACACCACAGGTTCCTATAGAAACATCATAAGGACATAGAGATGCTGTATGGCCCGTTTTCTGGGAGCCTATAGGGGCTCAGGGGACCCACTGAGTGTGCACTGCTGTTCCTGTGAACAAAGACGCTGCTGTATGGACAATCTGTCTGTCTGTCTGTCTGTCTCACACATCAGCCTGCACCAAAAATACACAGACTCACAAGTGACAGCACATGTCATTTCAACCACTGTGACATTAAAGGTGTGAGATATGACACCAGCTGGGAGTGTGGAGCCACAAACCCTTGCAA
The DNA here is from genome assembly GCA_035609425.1 of Epinephelus awoara. Taxonomy (NCBI): domain Eukaryota; kingdom Metazoa; phylum Chordata; class Actinopteri; order Perciformes; family Serranidae; genus Epinephelus; species Epinephelus awoara. The sequence goes on from CM069314.1 coordinate 6,714,632, forward strand.
AACAAACAAATAAATGTAATAAAAATCACAGTATTTGGTGTTATTAATAATGAAAACAGGATTGATGACAATAAAAATTGGGCTTGGCGTGTATAAACTGTTAAATTAGCAGCAGAGGTGACAGGGAAGGATGTTAGAAATCTCAAAACAAACAGGATCAACCATGGAAACAATCTAAAAAAATGAATTATGATTTCTAGAGTGCACTCACAAACTTTAATTTGCCGTAACAGATTTTTTGCTCAGATAAAACTGATTATGAAACTGGAAAACTGGAAGCAGAGAGAGCAAAACATCCGGTCAAAACACCCATTCATATTTTCTTTCATTGCACAACCCTCCAGTAGAAGAGGAACTGACACTGAAACAAAAATTCAACCTACTTCCCATAAAGCTCCGAGCTCCCTGACCCTGCTCCTCCTCCCACTGTCACCGGGCTTTAAGGGTTAAGCCTGGCACACACTGCTGCTTGAGTTCTCTGCTGTTTTAGCTCAATTGACTGCAATAACTGGAGGTTTCCAGCTGCAGGTCTCTGCTGGTTGGGAGCCTTCTGCCCTGTAGGGGGCGTCAGAGCTGGTGAGCAGCTCAGGCAGAGCCACCCAACTGCTCCACCAGCTCACCTTACTGTAATGCCTCTGAGAGAGCACAGCTGGGTTTGCAAACAAGTGCGCTGATGAAAGGTTTTTGCAGACTTAATCACTATATTCAGCATAAATCTGAGTCAGACTTCATGCATCAGCATTAGCAGCATTAACAGCACTCTGCTGAAATGATAACTTTGATGCAGTGTGCGTTGTAATCTGCTTGTTTTAAGGACATAAATCATTGTGTTGCCCTGTGAGGGATGTAAGCAGCGCTGTCAATTCAGGAGGTTGACATGCTTTATGGTGTATTGAGACGTCCCCCTTTTGAAAAGTTTTCGTGACACAATGGAGAAAGATAAGCCTACAATCCTTGCACATTATTATTTTCTGTTCCTAGAGAGAGAGGCAGACAGAGGATCGAGTGGCTTTATTCCCATCCCAGCCTCGGTAATTCTCTGTCTTGCTGATAACACAAATGTTAAAATGGTGCCGGGCATCTCTATCAAAGGCAGCACTAACTAGCCTTTCGTGTCTTCAGGATAACACAGGAACAATGGCTTAGAGTCATTTCACAAGGGTGCCTGCCTGCGCCGTATCTAAAATGAGGGGGGGATTGTAGGGGAACAATAAAAGAGCCATTTAAAGGATTTGCTTCTTCATATATATCCGCACTAATCTTTAGTACAGCCCCGATGAATAATTAGCTCCGGTACAAAAGCAGACATTTTATGGCTCCTGTGAGCAGTGGACTTGATTTCATTAGCCTGGCCTTTATTCACCAAAGAGAGTGAGTCAGAGTGAAATGTACAGGTTCAAACCATTTGGCACAAAGTCAGTGTGAGCATTTCACCTCAGTTTCTGATTGAAAAGTCTCTCGTTGGAGACGTTGCCAAGAATTCAGACATGATTTAACACTTTTTGTGCTATTTTGAGTTGGAGGTTACAGACAGGCGACAAATGATCCTACATATAAATTTCTCGGCACGACACAGGGGCTCACTGGATGGTCGGGAGAGTGAATCATATGTTATGGCTTTCACAATCAGATCTCAACCCCACTGAGCATCCACAGGAGACTGTACACCAACATGTAAGACAGCACTGTCCAACACCAACATTACAACACCAAATGTGGGGATGTCTTTCAGAAGAATGGTGTTGTGTCCCTCCAGGACAGTTCAAGAGACTTGTACAATCTATACCAAGGCGCACTGAGCTGCTCTGGAGGCTCGTGATGGCCCTCACAAAGCAGCACTGTTAGACAAGAACATCAATATTGGGCAGTTCTGCTAAACCCTGGCTTCCATTCAGTTTCTTTTCATCCAATGCCAACTTTTAAAAAATCCTGCTTTCTACATTAATGCACATGACAGCTATGGTATGGTTTGAGAAAGATGAGCCCAAGTGTTAGAAGAAAATGCTGGCATTGTATGTGTCTGCAAACCACAGATACCTTTGTGCGTTCATATGTATTATATCAACATTTCTATAGTGCAATTGTGTATGAGCTGACTTTGTCATTGGGAGATGGGGGGATGGCGCATCACCTGCCAAGCTGCAGACCACTGTTCGACACCAACAAACAACAAAACTGTTGTTTTTTTAGGTACAGAACGCAGGTGTTTTCTGAGCCTAGTCTCACTCCAAAGTCGTCAAAATCTGGTGCTTAGGCAGTGACTCGCAGCGTCAGAAACCAACAAAAAAGGCGTCCTTTAACATCGGCATGATACAGTGGGAACCAGGGGGACACGTGGTGGGACAAGGACGAAAGTTAAGGTGACGAAAGGCCAAGTAGGGCAAGCTGGCGGGAGGGGTGGTGGATGGGTCCAACAAACACCGACCTCCACCTGACAGAGTGGTGTTCACGTCTTGCAAGATTCTAAAGCCAAACCCTGTCCTAAACCAAACCACATGTTTTTGTTGAAGGAAAAAGAAGTAAATTTGCGGTGTTGTACCCACGTAGTGTGTTTATTTTGAAAGAGACTGTGTGTAAACGCTAAATTTCCTTTGAAAACAGAAGTGTATTTTGAAAGAAGACATGTAACAGGCAGAACTTGATATGACGCCCCAGAACGTCCACAACCAACGCACCCAGGGTACCTTGCACATCGTATGTGGACATGGGAAGTCAATAACCAAATGTCAATATGTGACAAGGTCGGAGTGAGAATGTGTTGCTTGTCGCTGTGTTTCCAACATGGGTAGTGCCACAAAGAGTGGATGTTTTTTACAGAGACACTGCTGCATTTCTGTCCAGGATTGTGCCATCAGAACTGTGTATTCCAAGCCAGAACATGATCTTTTCCTCACCATATCAAGTTGTTTTTGTGCCTAAACCTCACCACATCTTAACCACGGTGTTGTGGAAGAAGAAAAAAGAAGACATGAACATACAATGCCAATATTTATTCTGGCAATTAGGTTGTTAAGATCATGGTTAGGGCAAATAAATGTAGTTGAGGTGTGGCAATTAAAACACTTGGTTACGGTTGGGGAAACACTGTGGTTACAGATGGAAATGTTAATAACAGGTCTGTGATGGGACACAATTTCTGGTCTCTTGTATCAACGTAAGAAATGCTACATGCTCATTCACCTCCCCACCCTAACTTCAAACTTGTATTATAAAGGGCACGCTCCTTACTGCGCTGGTACTGGACGTAAATCATGAGGCGAAGAATCGTCCAATATGGACATAATTCTTAGTGATACTGAGCTGACACTTGTATGTAAAAGCTACTTTTACATTCTTTGGGGAGACTCCAGAAATGAATTTTAAGAGGGGATTGTTAATATTAAGTTGCAGTCATCAAAAAATTCTGATCTGTCAGTATGATTTATGATCTGTGATCCATCAATAAAACAGACATTTGGCATCCCTGAAACATTCCCCTCTGGGTAGTTTTTCAAACCTGTGTTGTTTAGTCCAGGTGTGTCAGACACTGCTTCAATTTCCCCCCTTTGGTATGATTCATATGGAACAAATTCTGCAGTGATTATTTGTGGTGGAAATGTGATCCACACTTGATCAGACCCAACTACAAGGCGTGCTCTGCAAGTCTGACTTAACCAACGGGCCATGAGTGAAATCAACAGTTGCTAGCAGATAGCCAAAGAAATGAATCAAGGTCTGACCTGGACCAGCAACAAAATAAAATGGCTAAATCCCTGCAAATGAAAACGCCACATAAAACATTTTAAGAGGTTTTAGCGTGTAGCGTGTAGGGTGCTGGCTCAGAAGTTGTTGTTTTACGCACAGTACTAAAATAAAGTGTGTCGATGCATTTCATGTAGCAACAGGGAATTTGAGATAGGCTTTACACCATCGACTGCACAAAAATAATGGACGTAGCCATGGTGACATCACCCATTGGTTAGTGGATTCCTGTTTTGAAGCCTCGAGTTTGGCATTTTGGTCGTCGCCATCTTGGTTTTTGGAGCCAATAGTGATCAAAGTGGTGGAGAAACATAGGGTGGATCTGACATATAGACCGTGGTGACGGATCATCCGCCCTAAAGTTTGAACAGTGATCAAGACTGGGGTAATTAACCATGGAGACCAAAACTGTTTTTGTACCAGGTTGTAAACATGCTTATTTCTGCTGTGGATTTAGGCATTTCAGTGTGGGTGTCTCAAGGGATTGGCTTGCTTTTGGAGCCGGCCTCAAGTGGCCAATCGAGGAACTGCAGTTTTTGGCAACAACACACCAGCTTCATTTTTAAGCCCAGGAGGCTGCAGCTTGCTTTCTATCCACAGGCTTAACTAATATTCTTGCTCCCGACCCAAATACATTTAATCAATGAGCGGAGAAAACAGTCTCTCGTGGCTTTTAATGATGCATTTTGATTTGCTTGAAGCCAAACCAAGGGGACTACACAGCAAGTTTACCAACTCACCACAGCAAACAAACTATATTAGCTCCCATGACAACTGGCCTGACCGCTATCCCGGTTAGCTTTACAAGCTTATAGTTCATACCAGTGCCCAAAACAGTTTACTGATGAGGAGAATCAAACCATCTCGCAGCCTCAGGGGATTAAGCTGGGCCACCAGTTCAAAGATTTGGTCCAATATTCCACTTGCAGCTGCACTGGTATTTTCAGCCCTGCTGCCCCAAATGACTGGGTGCAGGGTGCCAGTCCTGATGTCATATCATCCGACGTATGTTGCACTGATCTCCGTCAGACACTGAATCTTGCCTGCTGCCGTCATATGGACCATTTAATCTCTTGGATTGATGCACAAAAAACCCCAACCTTTTGATATGAGCTACACTATATCCATCTTGGCAGTATATCCTCTGCGAAAACAACATGTACTCTGACTGTCACAGAGTGCATCAGGGACATGTCTGCAGCACACACTCTACACTTGAAGTTCAGTATGAGATGACAGACGTAGTGTTTCCTCCACCAGCAGGAATATTTAAATGCATGTTCTCGTTCCACTGCATTACAAAGTGGATTAGAGGTGCAGACCATGAACTTTTTAAAAGACCTTGTTACCTACTAATCACGCCGCGTTCCAGTTTCTCTCCCATGACAACCGCAGTAAAAGACAGCTACGGGCTGAAAGTTTATTGTGCACGTGAATAGGGGCAGCCGTGTAGGCTGTCACACTGAGCTGCCGTACCTGTTTCACAATTTCTGCAGCTGTTGATAATTACCAGCCGAGGAATGTTTTACACACTCTTGAACAGGCTTGCTGGCACAAACGAGACACGCACACAAACTCTGTTGAAGTGTTGTAATCGGGACTTTTTTGTCCGCAGGTATGTGGAATGCACATGTTTGCGGAAAGAGGGTGGTGAATGCAATCGAAAACAAAGCAGAGAGAGACAAACAGAAGCCGAAGTGGCCCGGCTCTCTTATATTCACTTTCTGGGGCTTTGGGTGAGGAAACACAGGAGAACCTGAAAAATCCCTGCACCGCTGACTCTTGAGGGGCGGGCAGCGGCGGTGGTTGCGGCGGCGGTGGTGGGGTTCAGTCAGATCAAGGTCTGGTGTAATTGCTACAAAGGCAGAGTTTCTCCTCCGAGGCGTTTGGGCGAGGTGAAACTAAGTGTGAATGGAATTAACAGCGGATTGAATAAAGCGCTTGTGAAGTTTAGAGACATTATGGTAATAGAGAGAGAACAACGAACCTGAAACGTTTTCAGGGATATTCCTCATTCAAAAGGAGGCAGGGGGAAACACGGAGGACGAGGAGGAGGAGGTCGGGGTAGAGGGAATAGAACAAAAACATAAAGAAATGGCTTCATTAGAAGTAGAAACATTTACAGTGACATTTAGTGAAGCGGGGAGGATGTATGAATAAATATGCATAATGTTGCCGGGAAGCATCGAGAGCTTCTCAGGGGCAGAAGGAGGGTGAGAGTGATGGCTCCTGAATTAATGATGAGGGAGCCTACTGTCTGTCTCTGGGTGTGCATGTGGGTCTGTATGAGTGTCTGCACATGTGACAGCATTTAACTGCAAATGTGTGTGTGTGAACTTTGGGCACACACATACCCAACTCACTCTTGCAGCACCCCAATTTCACATCATCACTGATGGAAATTACCCAATCCCCGATACCTAATCAAGCGATCTTTTTTTTTTTTTGGAGACACACAGATTCCCGATTGTCTCTGATGCTTAATTACATTTCTGGAAAGCCAGGCAGCAAATTCCAATTTTGGGTGTAGATATATATTATTTTTCTTTTCGGGTTAATGTTCTATTCTCCACTTGTTTTTTTTTTTCTCCTCCACTTTCGGAGGCTGAGATGATGAATATTGTGCCGCTCATCATCAAACGCACAGGGAGAAGCCCCAGAGATCAGGGCAATGGAGGGGAGGGAGGGAGGTGCGGAGCGGGAAGGAACTGTCAGGGAGAAATGCTATGTAGGTCAATGAAGAATTGCACTGGGATATTGCCTCCTCAGCTCACAGTCTGGGAAGCTGATTTGATTTCCGGTGAATCCATCCGACTTGAATTATGAGAGATTACCCTCCCTAAAATCACCTTGGTGACTGCTGCGCTCTCAGGGGCGTCTATACAGAGAGATCTATACAGAATATTCTCTAAAATATATAATTAGAGTCTGTCTAAGTTCTTTAAAGAAATCTCATTCATACAGTTTCTCTTTTGTGAAGGTGCGTCCTTCAGATATGAGCCGGCGTGTAGTGGAGAGAGGACTATCCTTCACTCCACTGATCCACACTTTTGTGGCTGACAAGTTCCTACTGAGTGTATACAGTATATTAAATAGTAAGAGAAACCCTAACGCCAAACAGAAACATCAGTATTGAAAATTCTCCAGAATTTTAGAATATCTTAAATGGCAAGTTTTTAATACTCAATGCCAGTGTTTCTTTCAATTCTACAGTCTCTGTGTAAGGAAATAAATGTTTGGTCAGGGTTAGGGAAAGATCGTGGTTATGGATAAAGTAAAAGCACGTCTTTGATGGGACACAAACTCATCCATAGAAATACCGTTCACAATGACAACATATAAATTGCGGGAGATTTGTGTGCCGTCTGTAAAGTTTACGCATTACTAACCACACCAGGAAAAAAAAGGACTTGGAGTGTATAGAAAGATCAGGGTTTCTGTGGTGAGACACATTGCCTGAGCTTGTCTCAAATTTCAGCATCACTGTGTACAAATCTCACAAAAAACTTTGAGTACATTGTAAGTCAAGTGGTCAGAGAGAAAACTAGACTTCTTCACCTCCTCTTATCACCGACTCTGGTCAGTGACAGGTCATTTCAGAGAGAGGGCGTTCATGCTGGCTGCTCGACAAATGCAGATTCATGTGCACATCTTTTGGTGGAAGGCTGATTCAATGTCCTGCAGAGAAAGTTGCCATTCCACCACTGGCAACAACAGACTTATCAAAATGAAATGTCAAGTGTTTCAGAGATGGAGGGAAAATATTTCTAAGAGTGTAGCCCTCTGTTAAGCTGCGGCTTCAAGTTCATGTTCATGTAGCCAATCTAAGCCAGAGCCTCGATCACAGTCTCATTTGTGGTCTGATAGAAAGACAGAAAGAGAGCAGGGCAAGGAGGGGCTGAGTGAACGCACCACAGGCAACTCTACAATTAAATAAGATTATATAAATCAATGTAATGTATGCGTGTGCATGGCCTGTGGTCATCTCGTGGGAGGGGCTTAGGGCAAAGAGGGAAGAGACACAGGACGATGATCTATCTATCTATCTATCTAGGAAGATGATGAGCATTTTTTAACTTTGCTCCACCAAAAAAGAAAATAATGAATAAAAAAACAATTATTGGCCCAGATGTAATATAATAATATAATATAATATATGAAAGAAGGTATTCATGAATTATTCTCCTTGAACTTTCCTCTGCTCTCACATTGCATCTGTTAAGAAATCCTGTAACATGACACCATGAGCTGCACGTTCTTAACCTCAGATCTCTTCTTTGTGCCTGATGAGGGCGGAGGTGGTGAAATTTATTCAGCCATTGTTCCTCTTTTTTCAAGAACTTGCTCTATGCCAGTTTGTATTTTGTTTCATAAAAATCTACAGCTGCTTGAACGCTTGTGTTGAAGCTGGTTACAGTGGTGGTGGTTTCTGATTATGCTGACTACTTCCTTGGTAAAATAAAAAGCACTGAGGTGAAATAAAAACTCCTCCCTGCTCTCCATGCTTTGTTCAGTTAGTAATTGCCCCAACAGGTGGTAAACCTAGCTGCCCCTCTGGCCCTCCAGCCTCACAGGAGGGTTAAAGACAAACAACAGGGTCAGAAATGGAGCCTGAAACAGACGCAGTAAGCACAAAGCTCAGTGTCCTAGTAATTAAGAAGAGGAAACCCCAACAATAGCGGCCCGGCCTGTGATGGTAAAGATTAGCTGAAACTGTGAGATGGGCTACTGAGGAAAGATGAGATGCTGGCCTTTGTACATGAGTGTGTGGGTGTGTGTGTTGCTGGAGGGGTGGGAGGCACCTTATCAGTCTGTGTGAGTGGGCAAAGAGCACTCGTACAGTATGTGCGCTGTCATGCTGATATGTGCATCTATTTTTCATGTGGCTATTTAAACATGTTGTTGTGCGTCCTTTGTATTTCTGTCTTTGTCACAAGGTCTGACTGTTGGCTGACAAAACACTGTATCATGTGACAGGACTTGTGATTTAGTCTTGGATTATTTACAGAAGACTGACAGGATGTGGCTTATGAGGCTGAGCCACTGAGATCATAGGGAGAAAAAAAAAGCTCATGTTTGATTCAGACCCAACTTGGACAGGAAGTCGTCGTTGAATTAAGATATGTCATTCACCCAAACACACACACACTCTCAAAAGACCGCATTTCCCAGCAACATCAAACATGGTCACAATCAGCAGAGGAGTTTTTCCCCAGAAAGCAGAACGACCGAGGGACTTTCTCACATCAAATGTCTTTCGTTTTCCCAGAAAACCATGTGACACAAACACACTGACACCCATGGTAAATGCACTTCTCTTTCAAAGTTGTCTAAGATGAAGGCACAAAATTAAAATGCCACAAAAATCCGACCGCAGCAAAGGACTCATTTGTCAATAAGACTGAAATTCCTCCAGCAGCGAACTGATGCACAACCTTTCACATCACACGCTGCTCAGTTTGTATCATCGTCCTCGGGCTGTGCATAGGCAAGGCTTCTTGAAATTAAGTTTTCTAAATGAATCTGGCTTTCACCCTAAAAAGCCAATAGGCTCTCCAGTCTCAACACAGCCTAATGGGATTTTAAGCTATAGCAACAGTTAATATTCCTTCCTCTGTGTAGACTAGGGATTACATTTCACAAAGAAACTAATGTGGGGTGGGACGTATTTTGTCTTTGATTTGAAATGATCATGATGTCCTTGTCTGCCTTTGTCAGTGCCATCCAGGAAATCAAACTGACTCACTCCAGTGGGAGCCTAAATCCAACATGTCTGGTTGCCAGATGAACGATGCACCAGAATTGGTCCCAGTACAACTGGTCTGATTCCAGGTGCCAGCATTGGCTCAAAACTGGCCTGACAGCAGCTACGGTATGGTAAGAAAGTATCCAGATACTCTACTTAAGTTACAGTACCAATGAAAATGTCATAACAAGTAAAAGTCCAAAGGCATTAGCAGTAAAATGCACTTAAAGCACTGAAGTAGAAGTTCTTGTTTCAACCAATATACTGTTATATATGATATTAGATTGTTGGTGATGTATCAAGCAGAATGTCACTGTCGCAGCTGCTCGCGGTGGAGCTAGTTTGAACTACTGTACAGAAGTTAGCATGTTTAATCCTGTGGATCCCAACACCGGGGTTCGGCCCCTCCAAGGGGTCCAAAATAAATCAGAGGGGTCGTGAGATGATTAATGAGAGCGGTAAGAAGAAAAAACAAAGCTTGGATACACAAAGCTGTTTCCAGTTTTTGGGCTCTGGACAGAATTTTTGCTTTGTTTTGTTGAAATACTGGAACATTTTAGCCCTTTGGGTCTTGAACAGTTATTTAAATGAAACCATGTGAGAAGTAGAAATAACTCTGCTAACAGAGTGACAAGGGAACCAAACTACACACTGCTTTCTTAAGGTTGAAAACCACTAGTTTAATATTTAAAGGTACACTACGCAGGAATTAACAGTTACTGTTTGTGAACACAACGTTCAAATTCGGCCCCTCCTTCCTACACTGTTTTACCCCTTTAAGACAGTCATAGGCTGGCTTTGCTTTGCTTGGCTTGGTTTGGTTTGGCTTTGTTTGGTTTGGGTTTCAACCCAGCACAGCAGGGATTTGCATTTCCATTACAGGAGAGCTACCTTCTTGAAGGTGTGTCTCTAACTGATGCTTGCTTGTCTTGACTACAGTCCCCTGTTATCTCTGCTGCACGTGTTTTTCCACAGCAGGGCAGGTGAAAGAAGTTTATCTGTTTGAGTTGAGGTGTTTGCACAGGGGGTTGGCTGCAGTTGGGGGGGGGGGGGGGGCGTCACTGCTACCTACTTTGGGGCAGATGGACTGTCTTTTGGACAGACTCCTCAGAAGGTCCATCTCCAGCACGGCTTGGCGTTGCATGGTGCGTCTAAACTGACAATGTAAACACAATTCTGCGTGGCATGGCTTTACTCAGCACGGCCAAGCGTGACAATGGAAAAAGGATATTTGTGACACTGCAAGCTACTATTGGAGCAATGTTACAGTTGTTGCAATGGAGAGCAGATACTTTAGCACGATCACTAAGCTAATCGCTGGCACCAACCTCTCCAACATAAAACAGGCCACCTATGCATCACTCTTCATCCACATCCTCTTCCTCAGTGCTCACCTGCTGAAGTGACAGTGAAAGCCAATCCCAGACTCACTCTCATTTTGGGACCAGCTTTGTCAACTTGGTGTTTAAGCTCACTATAGTTACATTTTTTTCTGTGTTGAGTCCCTAATAATCGTAGATACCTCGTGGATGTATGCTGTGCCCACCGCTGTGACCAGGAACATCAGAGTCTCTGCAGACAAATACACCACCACAGATTTCTAGTGGGTCATAAGTGATGATTGAGAGGGTTACTTTTGTATGAGTCTGTACATTGTTTTGATTTTTTTTTAGGAAATTCCAACATAGTATACCTCTAACAATGTTTCGCGTTTATCAGATTTTCATGTAAATTATTAAGATTATCATAGGAATACATTTCTTATATAAAACCCTGTGTCAACGTGGGTTTCCGGGTTGGTTCCGGTACTGAGCTTTATGAGTTTGGACGGGTGTGGATTTTCATATTGGACCCCTGCATGACTCTGAGGTACACTATGCAGGAATTAACAGTGACTATTTGTGAACACTTTCGCCAGTGAAAGTGAAATTAAAGCCAACCCCAGCTTTTTCTGCTCGGCATTTCCCCTCACTTTAATTGTGTTTATCAGCGCTGTGTCTGGGATTTTCGTAGCTTCCTCTTGGATGCAAGCTGCTAACTGACTGGCACCTGGTCGCTACCTTTTTCTCTCGACCTCACCAGCGCAGTGTGCCTAGGAACACCCTGAACACAACAAAATAAGGATGAACATGGCAACATTACCAAAAATAACCCCTGATACAAACTATAAAAATAAGACAGCTACAGCTGATGTGTGCAGCGCTTTGAGGCTTCACCTCTCCTCCCTGCCTACTCACGGTGACCTCTGAAGTCCACTCTCTCCTCTCCGTCAGTATCTGGAGTTGTTATTCTGACTGCAAAGTGCCGCCGTCGCTGCAGGAACAAACTAACTCCATTTCACCATGTCAGAGTGCAGCCCTCAGAGAAACCGACCTGTCCACCAAGACAAATAGAGACAGACAGTGAGAGAAAGCGATGCGGCCGGACAGAGAGGGAGAGGAGGGAGAGACGGGCGTAGACAAATAGAGGCAGGACAGGAGAGAGAAAGGGATAGAAATATTTGGAGACAGATGCGGCGAGAGGGACAGTGAGTGAGAAATGTGTAAACATCAAGAGAAATGGAGTTTGATGCAGAGAGAGGGATGGAGGGAGAAATTGTGCTCAGCAGAGACAGAAATAGAGAGAGTGGGAGAGGGAGGGAGAAATAGAGAGATTTGGAGTCGGATGCAGACAGAAAGAGAGGGAGAGAGAAATGGAGGTTGACAGGGAGAGAGAAAAATGTAATTGGATGCAGACAGAGAAACAGAGCGGGAGATTCGAGGAGAGGGAATGAGAAAGTGATTCAGAGGGATATACTGTGATCACATCTTTGTCTTCTACACAAGATACATATCAATTAAACTAAATTATGCTGCCAGATATTCAGTACTGTTTAAATCTTACTTGTAAAATACATGTTGGTCCATAGCAGGGGTGTCAAATGTAGGCAAGGACATTTGAAACGACACCCATCCTGATCCAAGCATCTTAACTGCATCAAAGTTTATACGTACTGTATGTGTGTCTAGTTATTATGCAGTGGTTGATGGTTTCACAGGTCTGACCCACTGAAAGGCTAAACAGGTTTTGCAGCTCAAAATGGAGTTGCGTATTCACCAAGGTGACCTGGGGGCAGACCAGGGTTTAGCCAACATGTTTCTGCAACAACACTGTCTTGGTGGCAGTACCTTGGCAATAGCAAATGAGCTGCAACGCAAGCTAGCTCCCACCTGACCTGGGTGGCGTGCAGCGCATAGTGACCAAGGCTAACGTTTGCTAACCAGTGGAGAGTGGAGGGTGGGCAGAGGGCGCACAAGTTAACGCAGCCAGCCATCTGTTTGTCAGCAAAGCCAACAGAAAATAAAAGGCAAGAAATGAACGTCTCAAAACACCTCTGAATAGAAAGTGCTTTGAAATGTGGTGCTAAAGCTCACTGAGTCAATGGAGCAACAGACCAAAAGGAGAGGCCTCTCGTATTTCATGTCATTTTGCAGTTTCCCTTAAGAACTAACCAGTTAATTACCAGTTAATTGGTGTCAGGCTATTGAAAGCAATCGTATCTACGCACAAGTTGGCTACTGTAGCCTGTTACATCTTACTTCTCTGTGTCAGAACGAACTAATAAAAATCCCAAAATGATTCACACTGTTACTTCATTACCACGAAAACACACACACACACACACACACACACACACACACACACACACACACACACACACACACACACACACACACACACACACACACACACACACACACACACACACACACACACACACACACTGTAGTTTATTTTGACTCAGCCCTATAAACCATGCTGTTGTAAATGCTCACTAAAGCACCAAGTACATGTTAATCCCCCTCTGAAAATAGTCCCTCACACTACAATGCACTATTTCCCTCTGTTTGAGTTACGTTTGCTAAAAGCTACAGTGCCCAGCTGTTTTAGGAAATCACTGAGCCTTTTTAAAAATGCAACTATTTATTTATGAGCTCTTTTAAAGACTTATGTCTTTACTGTGCGCAAACTATGCCTTCTCTGACCACAGCTGTCTCACTGTGTGCTCTTGTCCCATTGAACACTCAATATAAACCGCCCGGATGTGCGGGGTGCACTGAATACAGCCATGAATGAGGAGGAGGCCTCTGAGGGCCGCGATTCACATCATCCCATCTGATCTAATCCTCTATACATATTGACTGACCCCCTGAGTTCATGTCCATGGAAGTCCACTTTTAATGTTTCATTTGCCTTTGGGAAGGAGGAGGCTGATTATTACCTGTTGAATGTAGCTGCCACGTCACCATTCATTAATTTCACTCACCTGTGATGCAGGACACTCACTATGTGTTGTAATTCGTTACTATTCATGTTGCTAAGTTTAGTGAAACATCAACAGTTATCAGAAATTGAATATTAATATTCACAAATGTTAACTGCAGCAATTGTCACCTATTAATGTTTTTTTTAGCACCTCAATTCCAGCCTCAATACCGTGTCATGACCACTGTTGAATGTCAATGTCAATGTGATTCATTTGTGTCATTAAGGCTACATGTACGGCGAACGCCTTTGGCCTTTCATGCCTTTATATTTCTACCGTCTTTCAGAAACCATATGTCAGTCAAATCTGTCATCAATCACCCTGACCTGTTACATCCATGTGATCTGTGGATAACGACATCATTCATTTGCCTGTGCTGTAACCTCCGCCTGTATTATTTGAACTTTATAATCCAGACTTGTGCTTGTCCTTAAGTGAAGCCAGTGAGTGGGGCTCAGGTTACCCAGCCAAAAGCAAAGTGTTTTCACCAGTAACGTGCTGTGAGGTCAGTAATACGGTAGGTTTGGTGTTATGAAGGCCAGATTAAACCTCATCAAGTATTTCTTTTTTCACTTTGTGCAGGCAGGCACATGCGCAGACACACACACACCGGTCAATATCAAGCAAGTTCACATCAGCGATGACACAGGATTTATGCACCGTACAAGAGTGGCATATAAAATGCAACTACTAAACAATGGTAACTTCTATTCAGTATCAGAATGCAACCATATCCTTAATTACAGCACAGTGCTCAGCTATGTTTCTGCCTTCCAAGCTGTAGATCTGGGCTACTTTTTTGGGTAATATCCAGCCGTCGATCTTTCCTGGTGAAATGCTTTATTGGCTTGGAGATTAAAATTACTGCCTTCATCCAGATTATTTTCATATTCAATGATGCGCAACTGCCACATCTCTCATCGCAATGTCTAAACTACTGAATTAATACACAAATTAAAGACATACATGAATATCAAAATATTACAAATACAAGTTCACGGTATGAAATATAATTGGTTTAGAAAATGTGATTTACAAGGGAGACAGGTCGGCCCTGCTTACCTTGCCTATCCTCACAGCTCGTCACTGCCATCGACTCACAGCAAGTGATTTTGTGAAAGTGTGGTCTTGGTTTAAAAAAAATTTAGAAAGTCAACACTGACTCAGCATGACACAAGCCGTGTTTACAATACGTAACTGAAACCATAGTCCTCCATAACCAAAGTGCTTATGTTGCCTGAACCTAACCACATGCCAGTTTTTGGGTCCTTTGTTTTGTACAACCAACGTCCATTACGACCATCTCCCTGAGCTTTTACTCTGGTACAAGATGCAGCACTTCATTAAAAAATTAAAAAAATGTCAGCAATAAAAGGGTAGTAAAGCTGTACAGCACTGAAATAAGAACTTCTGTAGCTGACAGTTATACATAATACAGATTAATGTAGACCTTAGTCTTTACCATGACAAACAGGGTTGGAGATTAAGTTATAGTATTTACACATTTGCCCAAAACATGTTAAGATAAATATAGGGGAGACCGGGGATGGTTGTAACACTCTCAGTTTGGCCAAATAGAAACGAGCTGTGGTGACATCATCAACATAGTCCATGCCCATTTACAATTGGAGCTCACTGGTGAAGCCACATGTCTCTGAGTCCAAATGTGTCTGTTCTAGAGCCAAAAAACAGTTTTTCAGGTGAGAAACCAAACATTTTCATCACAGTTGGTTTTTGCATAGTGTCCATTGTGTTGTATGTACAATTGTTAAGTAGTAGTTTCTCTAGATTAATTTGATGTGTTTCATTAGTGCTAGCTTTGCAGCTGAATGCTAAAAACAGTTAGCTCTTTCATAGCTGCTAGGCGTGGGGAGGGTTGAAGCCTGCACCCAGGCAAGGACATCTACATTTGCCACAACTGCCAATCAGATTAAAAACAGGCTATATGTATTATGCCTCAGTTTGCTTAGATAATAGTTACTCTTCGAAAGTGTTTATGGTTCAACTGTTGAACTGCTGAATTTATGTCATACATTTCTATTAATTTTAATATTATAATTATTGTATTCTGACAAGTTTATTGTTCCTTCTTTATTATTCATGGAAGTGCTTGAATACATTTAGCCTATTGTAAATCTTCTTTAAGCACAATAATTTAATTGTTACATCCTACATCCTGGAATGTGGCTGCAGTGGAGAGGTGCTGGGCGCCAGGGGCCCTGCTGTGATGTACTCTAACAGACAGAGGAAAATTAAGTAACTTAAACTGATATTGCACCAAATGAAAACAGTCGATATCTAAATCGCTAAAGAGTGCTGTCCCTTGTAAAATCAGATTTAAAATTAGACACACTTACATGTGGTGACACAGACATGTGCTTGTTTTTCTTGAGAGACCACTGTGTTTGAATAGTTGTTGTTTTATTGTGGATTTTTGTATTACATGTTGTATTTGTTGCATTTTGTTGCTTCTGGGACGAACAGAGAGAGAAGACAGTGAGAAACTTGAGAGTGTGAAAACTTCCTGTTCCACGGCTTCCACAGATTTGGTGTCTTTCTTAAAAGAGAAGACTGTTATCAAAACTAAAACCCACTTGGTCCCCAGTGAACATCAGCTTTCTGCGCAATGAGGCCAGAGAGGTACATGTTTATTTATTCAGGCCTCATTCAGGTTACTAAGTAGCTCCACGATGGTCTTTTCACTTTGTCTGACCTGATTCTTAAGATAACCAGAGTTCTGACAGGGAGGGTTAAAAACACAAATACAGGTGTGAGGTTTTAAACTAGTTTCAGTCCTTTACTTTTTTTATTATTAGGATATACAGTGAGAATAAACACACAGCGCTGCACACAGTCACACTGCTCCGTTTTAATTTGTAATAAAGACTCATGAAATCATCCTGCTGGAGGAAGCCAGGCTCGTTTTTGGACAGCGGACAAAAGCGACAGCTCACCACACTTCCTCCAGTCATATTTTATGGTTAATTATAAAGCGTTTGATGAGAGTAGCTGTTTTTAAAAGGCCAAATGGATTGGATGGCTGCGAAGCTACAGCGCTCACAGACTAGACATATGGCTGGGTGTAATCGCCACCAGGTTTCAGCGAACGCTTTGACAAAAAAAAAAAAAAAAAGTGGAGGGGCTGGCATGAGAACAACACAAACAACACACTCGCTCCCAACACATTGCATTCTTGTTAACTGTTACTTTCATTTCGTACACAGTCATTTCAGGCTCTGTAAATTTGCTGATATGAATCAAATGCCAGACTATGAGTAACTATTCTGTGTTTGTTTTGCAGGAGTGTGTCAGAGCTCCGCTGCTGGTTTATCAGCTCCCCTGTTTCTGCACGACTCACAGTCATACCAGCAGCAGACTGAGACTGACATTGTGATGTTGTTGACCTTCAGTGACCCCATTTGTTTCACTGCCAGCGTCTGATGTAGCGATATGCCTCTGTCTGTTTTATCAGGCCTGCCTGGTCTGTGCCTCTCTGACTCTGCCACCTTCACCGCCTTACACTGGGCCCTTGAGGCAAACTGCACTCACAAACGCACACATACGCCCAGCATGACACATACATACTGGGGTTATCTTGCCTTGACATGCTGGCGGTAATCAGTGTCCCATCACACTGTGTGCAGCATATCCAACTACTCTCCAAATGAGGCCTATAAAATGAAATGTTCTTCTCAGCTATATGGTTTCTCGTCTGCTCTTCCCCTCTTTTCCCATTACGCCGCCCCCATCATCCTGTCAAGCCGAGGAAGTGCGCCTAAGCAGACACTTAATTTGTCTTGTTTTGTCATTAGCTCCGTGGCCGTGGAGCGACCCACAAATACATGCCCCCCGCATCGATTTAATGTCAGCCGCTGCGTGGCAGTGATGCACGGATCGGCCGCCCTTGTTTCGGTTTTAAAGAAACTGACGGGACATCGCTTTGACGAGATACAATGGGTAGCGGGGTGACAAGAAGGACGGATGGCATTTGATACGGTGTTCCTTCACTGCTTTGAAAAGTCAACACATACGGCAGGCTCGCTGTCGGCCATGATGAACTGATGGAGGGCTGCCTCAGCATGAGGAGAGCAGGAGGTGCTGTTTGCCCGCTGCTCCTGCTTCTCATCTGACACATTTCTTTACTGTTAAACAGGCGCAGACTGACCATCGGAAAGTTCAGGAATTTTCCCGTGAGCCAGTCTTGTGAGGATTGGTCTTTTTTTATAACCACCCCCAGAATTATACACATTTTGCAACACACTCCTTTGTCACCAGGGAGAAAAAGTACAGTATAGTTTTGTGAGTCAGGGGGAACTTGTCTATGACTAATTCTTCCTTATTTTTCACCTCCTGCAAATTCGGCGAATATAATACATTGTTATTCCTTTCTTTGCGCACATGAAAAAAAAAAACAAACAAACCATTTGTTTGTGTCAGTGTGTCACAGTTCTTGCTAAAGCCAGTAAAAAACACAAGTATTTCCACATATTTTCCTGTGAACCCAAACTGACTGGTCTCATCTTGCCTACGTTTTGCTTACTGAAGATGCAAAATTACCACACTGCCATCTTCTTTAGTGACAATTAATCAGTCAAATTGGAGGCTTGAGCAGGATTTATTCTTGTGTGTCAGTTCTATGCAGAGCCGGCGCCATTGTGAGCATCTATACTTTATAAGCCTATGGCATTTTACATTGTATAAATTAGCCTAGTGGTTAGCTAACTTTTTCTCCACTCATATGAAGCCAGGGACAACAGCAACGATTCACAAAGGTAACGTTACAAAATTCCGCTCCATTACAACTCACGTTTCACCGACTAAACAACTGTCTTATGCTAAATTAGCTAGCCAGCTAACCCTACACTTTTCAGGGTTTGATTTTGGTTTTGGAACAGGAAAGAAGCGTGGATCGTTTTCATCATCAACACCCACATTTAGCTCCAAATCCACAAAACCAGCCTGAAAATAAAGGAAATCTGAAACGACTGCATTACAGTCAATGGAGCACAGCTGTGTTGTTGTCAGACTCTGGTCTGATGCTACGTTATGGTTGGCCAGTCTGTGTCCGGGGGCGGGACTTAGCAAAGGGTCAATTCTAAAGAAAGAGAACTTCTACAAATAAACACTGACTGTGGGTGAATTTGTATAATATAAATATAAATTCTGAATGTGTTTGAGAGTTGAACTTTGGCTGCATTTACTAAGTGTGAGCAGATGTTTTCTGTCACTACGCATCGATCTGTCGTTCCACTGGGCCGGACTCTGACACATAGTGACTGACTGCTTTGTTGTGAACCAAAGGAATATGTGGATTCGCCTTCTGTGACGAGTGTAAACATGTTTTAAAAGACTGATTTGAAGTGACTGTTAGTTATAGCTGAAATAAAGCATTTTTGCTGAGGCCATTTATTATTCATCATTTTCTTTCCCAAAGCCAATTAAGCCAATTAGGCAGTTAGTGATTGCAGTTTGTGCCACTGCTTCGACTTCAGCTGTCCGGCCCCGTCAGTGTTGGAGGGAACATTTTACCACACAGGATGGATGAATGTGCTTCTTCGTGTCAGGCCGTTTATCTAAAAGACAAACTGTGTTAATGTTGTGAGCGTAGCACACTGCATTATGTTTGACAGCGTATTTGTAAATGTTTTGTGTAGATTCTGACTGAATGAATGAAAGTGATTTGCTGTTCATAAGTGTGTGCATAGTTGCGCAGCCTTGTCTAACTGGGTTTGTTGATGTATGGCTCTTGATACAGTCTGAATGTGAGGCATAAATACATAATCAGTCCTCAGCTCGTTGCAGCACACACATGCATGTGGTTACACATTGGATTGGGGTTTGGGCCTCCACAACACCAGCCACAAAACACCAGCACTTCTTTTTATAGCAGTGTAATTCAAATCACAACCCACATTATTATTTGTATTATTGCTGTTGTTATTCTATTTACTTGTATATTAGTTCAGGGGGAAAAAATTACAGCTCCTTCCTGACTCCATCATCCACAATTATCTGCCTCTGCTACCATTTTGTCATCTCCTGAAAATTCACTCGCCAGGACCATGAAATAACTTTATAATGACTGCGAGGAAACCAAATTGGAAATTTCAGCTTTGCCCACGTCTCCTCTGGCCGCCTGCAGAAAACTTGTCAAGAACGAAAAACTCTTACCTTCACAGTTTAGAATAAGTCAGAGACAGTACATGAAGACGTTACACTACATGGCAAAAAGTAGGTCTGCATACATTCGCTTACTTTTGGTCTGCGTGGGTGATATGGCCCTAAAATAATATCACAATAATTAGGGGTATTTTTGTGCCAACAGTATTCTTGACGATATGACAAGTTAGTAAAATAATAATAATAATTTATGAACATAGAATTGCAACAAAATAATTGATATAGTTTTACAGTTTGCTTCAAATATTCAGTAAAAACTAAACAAAAACGATCTCTCATTTCTTTAGTTTGTGAACAACAACAGTAACTCAGAGTGAGATTCAGATTCTGTTACAATATTAATAGTTCAACAAAATAAAATCTACCACAAATTACACATTTAAACAGCTCCCCAATGTCCCCTGGGATCTATATATATAAATCAACAGGTGATCTCCTTCTTTTATTAAAATCCTAAATGATTGTTTTTTCCACCTGGACCTTTATGCTCTGCCATTTCTCCTCTAATCATCACACTGTAACCTGTGACAGGCTGTTATGATACCACAACTATCACACATTCGCATATGGAGTTTTGTGTCGAGCCGTGAGCGTCACGTGGGACAAAATGACTTGACGACTCCTGTGTGCACACGGTGAGAGAGGAGAGGTAGAGACGCTGTGCTGCTGCCAGAGGAGCCGCTGAATGAGTTCCCTCTGAGTGGTACATGAGTCTGAGAAGTCCGGGGCTGTTCATAAATCATTCAGGACGCCACAGTTTATTCCACACTACTGAAGCTGCTCCTCTTTTTGGAACCACCACGGAATCAATGATAATTTTGCTTTCAGCCATGCTTGTTGTTGCCGTGGATAACAGTACGACGTCAAAAGTCAACAAGTCAAAATATTGCGAGCATCACAATATGAATTTTTCCTATGATAACAAAAACTATCCCAGGATTATCATGAACGAGATGATAGGCACACCCCTGTGCTACAGTATTCATTGCTCTGACCACAATCATTCCAGAATTTGATTGCGAGTGGACAAAGACCACTTCCTCTAAAGCTGTGTTCACATCATAGAAAAAGTGGAAAGCAAACCAAAGTCCGATTCAACGACACTATACAAAGCAGATTTACATTGTTTTGTCATTTTGCCATTTGCTTTTATAAGTTATTGATCTCTCTCTCTCTCTTTGTCTTTGAATTACCTGAAGTCACTTCCTGGTTGGAGTTGGCCAAAAGATGGGACTGTGGGCGGAGCCTGGTTTTATGCAGAAGACCATCCCATGGAACAAACCAAGAGCTGTGACATCATGGGGGGATTAGGGGTTTCTCTGTGTAAGGGTGCGTTCTGAATCACATACTTTGTCTTTTTACTTTTAGTAGGTACTGCAGCTGTGCTTAAATGGTACGTACTGTTGCACAATCAGGACATACGACTTTTTAATACGATTACGCACTGAACTTTGACCCTCGTGCTTTTATATTTGTTGTCTTGGAGATAAAACAAAAGCCAAAGTTCGCCAGAGACGAAAATCAACCCGGAGAGCTCTGCTGTTACTTTGCAATGTATGTAGTTTAATTTTAAAGTTATTATTATTATATTTGTAACAGTAAAATCACATCTGCAGTTCTCTGTCATTGTTATTCTTATAGTTATGTCCTTTTGTCCGATCGTTCCTTCGCCTTAAATTCAGTTATTACTGAAACCATGACAACAAAGGTAACCTTAAACCCTAACCTTAACTAGGCAATTACCTTAACTCAAACAATGATCTTTCCCTTAATCTAACCAAGTTGTTTTTGTGCCTAAATCTAAAAAAAAAAAATCTTAACCACAGCACTTTCACATCAGACAACAGACTTGTTGCTTTGGTAATGTGGTGCGGCTTATTGTTTAAAGTGCTGTTATGATGGGATGTGTGTTGGGCCTCCTCATTTTCATTGAAAAAGTCACAATTTAAGTGTCCTTGGTTGCCTCAGACATCAAGGATATTAACTGTCCAACATTTTATGGTCTGGAATCATATATCAGCGGCAGACCTAACTGCAGAGGACACAGGAAAACCAATGCTGCATACTGAGAAGGAAATGTTGATCTACCCCACAGCTCACCCTAATTGCACCTCACTTTCATTCAAAAACTTTCCATATACTTTATATAACAAGGTTCGATGTTTACTTTGTGTCAGAAGGTGTTCTCTGCCTCTTCACATGTCTTCGTCATTCTCAGTTTCCAGGCAACTGAAGGGCACGGTGATGAGAACAGTGGAGCATAATACAGCGCTGGCATAGCTGCAGCAGGAACTTGACAAGTTTAATGAAGACAGGCAGGGAAACAAAGAGGGGAGAAAAAAGGAAGCAGAAGTCGGCGATGACTGTAGGTCAGACGAACGAGGAGAGAGCGGAAGAGCAGCACAGCGGTCACAGATGGCTTCCAAGTCTCCCACAAATTCGAGCAAGACCAAAGCCTGGCCTTGATATATATGGTAATAAAGTTATTAGGGGCCTTTTAGGAAATTCGCTTCGGGGGCGATTCAACAAAATGACCTCACTTAGATATGATGCTGCTTTGAAAATGGCTTTGACAGTCTGTCACGCTGAACCCACAACTCTCCTCTGATACCAATACATGTGGAATGTTTTACTTGGCGCGGCTACACGCTGCAATGCTTGGAATCTATTTGGGTTTTCAATGTGGGTGAAGGTTTTTCTTTGGAGAGGGCAATTTGAAGCTCGGCTGAAAGCGCCAGGTGGGTTTTGGGGGTTTAGCTCGGGTAGTGGATGATTCAATAAGACGTTTGTGGAAACTTGCAAACGACTTGGATCCTTTATTGCTTGTTTAATCCAGGATTTAAAAGGCTTCATTCCTGCTACCCACATTCAGGCCGGTTACAAGATTTCACGGTTGATGTACCCACAAAAGGTAATGTTTATTGTGAGGATGAAATTGCTAATTTTTCTTTTGACCTTTTGAATATAAACATTCAAATCCCCCGATAGCTACAGAGGGCAAGATGTCAAACCAGAGGAGGACAATAAATGCTGTAAAAGCTAAACCAAACAGCATGGATCAAGGTTCACCTTCCTCAAATGCAGTATCACCACATGAGAGGCATATTTAGTTATTTGCCAAGGAAACCCTCTCTCCAAACATGAAAACACAGCTCTCCTGTTTCACCAAACACCCGAGACAAGAAACAGGCTTAAATAAATACACTGCAGTGCTCTGGTTTGATGTCTGAAAAGTACAAGTTTGTGTGTCGCTGCTGAGCTCCATGGTGACAACTGTAAATACTGTTAAGATCCATTACAATTAACTTTGTCAGTGATTGGTGTTGTTTGTCTGCAGAAAGGAGACACCAGTATCTGTATTTAGTGTGCGTGTATTGTTCTTGCAACTTCAAAGAAGAACATCTAATTGACAACACAACATCACATAAATTTCCATTTTGGAACTTTTTAACAGTCGATCATGATCTTAATCAACAGATGGAGTCTGCTCAGTCTGCTGGTTCTCAGCCATGTTGACTTACAGTTACAGTCCTTGAGCTTTTTAAAAAAAAAAATCAGACCCTGTTTTTGGTTCTATTCATCGTCAGCATTTTCCTCTGCAATAGCCATTCAGTGTTTACATTCTGTTTTTACCTCTCTGTTTTGTAGTTTTTATTAGTGACGAAATCCGCCTGTACCACACTGGATCACATTCTCACGCACAAAGATGCCTGCATGTGATCAAGGGTTACTGTTTTGTGTTTTGATAATTTTGTCTTATTGATATCAGCCTCTCTTTCAGCTGTATTGAGTTACTGTTAATGCGATTTCCTGCCGCTGCTGCCGAGAATTCTGAGACTTTTAGTATTAAAACACCCTTACAAACAGCTGAGGTGAGAAGTTCACAAAAAAATCAAAGAGAAAGGAAAAGTCCTCCAGTCCTGACGATGCAGTTCACCTTGCTCGAGCACTGATGGGTATGGTGGAGTGGAGTGTATGTTGAGAGTATCAGAGTAAGAGCAAATCAAAAGCATTGCGCTAGAACTTGGCCGAAACTCAACAACAGCCTCTGTTGTTTCAATATTGATCATTCTTTATAAGGACTGGCCCGTATTAAAACATCTTTCAAATCTCAACAGATGTTAAGACCTCACACGACGACATGTAATGAAACACTGAACAGTTTTGTCCTATAGTATGTGTAGGGCAATGATTTGGCCAAAACAGCACAGCACACACTAACAGATTCTATTCATGAACAGCCACAGTCCTGACTCTCAAACCCGGAAATCTCGTAAATCCGTCACGATCAAACATGACTTTAGAATAAACAAAAGGAGCTCAAGTACTTTGCTTGGTACAGGGAAACCAAGGTCCCCCTCTGGAGACAGACGTGAGAGGGGAGCTGGCCGGCGAGCTAAATGCGGCCGAGCCATGGAGCTTCTGCCCCGTGGGTCCACCGTCTGAGGAGATAGGTATCAGGGCTGGGTGTATTGTGTGCCAGGTGGCAGGCAGGGGCAGGGACCCAGGAGTGTTGACCCCTCGCAGACTGGCTCTATAGGGACGTGGAACGACACCTATATGACGTGGTGGAGGGGAAGCGGTACCAACTAGATAGCTGGGCTCACCTCCGGTCGGGCTGATCTCTTGCCTTTTCCCGGATAGCCATGGTGAGAGGCAATGATGTGGCGATTCCCTCAAGCTTTCAACTGGAGCTGCTGTGCTGGAGTTCTCACCTGGAAACCAACCTGGAAAGCTCCAATAACAGTTCCAGAGATTTTCTCCCTCACAGCAGCTTTTATCATGTGGTGACATATTCACATTGCACGAAACTCCACTTATTGCCGTGCGAGTCTCACGTTTCAGGATCAGTGAAAGGATGAGAGGCAAATGTTGCGTGTTTGATACCATCAGCATGATCAAAACCTCACATTCTTCAACACATCCACAATCAGACATTCCCACAGACTCCCACACGCTCACTTTGAAACTATTTCTGAATGAAGTCGTTCATGCCGTCGACACATTCTGCACGTCCCCAGACTCCCTGTTTATCAGTGAGGATGGATGTGGAACGTGTGTCTATGTGTTTCTGTGTGTGTTGAGTGCACATCAGACGGG
The DNA here is from genome assembly GCA_035609425.1 of Epinephelus awoara. Classification (NCBI taxonomy): domain Eukaryota; kingdom Metazoa; phylum Chordata; class Actinopteri; order Perciformes; family Serranidae; genus Epinephelus; species Epinephelus awoara. The sequence goes on from CM069314.1 coordinate 6,739,705, forward strand.
AGCTGCTGGAGCTTTTGTCTGAGTTAATTCCTAAAACAGCATCAAACAACAGAACAGAGAAGCTCTCCATGGATAGCGTCAGCTGGCTGGACAGTTTGTCACAGCTTCAAAACCACCACCCACTGCTGTGATAAGGTGTGTGCATTTGTGTGTGTGTGTATGCGCAGGTGTGTGCATGTTTGTCACTTGGATGGAAAAGGAGTCTGTCCGTCTGTCTGCCTGATGTGAGGCTCTGTGTGTTGTCGTGCTGGGTGTCCCACAACAATTTTGACAGCGAGCAGATAAGGAAAAGTGTCTGTGTGTGTCCAGACATTTAAGCAGCAAACACAGCAGTTTGGACACATTTCGGTCAGGTTTGGTTAAAAAAAAAAAAAGTCCAAGGCAGCAGTGGAGGCAGGCGTGCAAAGATAAGCTCTGGGGCCTTCAGGCTTTGTACAGTGTGATTTTACTTTGCTGAGTTTCAGTCACAAACTGTCCAACTTCTAAATCATGTCAATGAGTCGGATTAACCAAACACTCTTAGACGGGTTCTAAATTGCTCTGCTCAGTATGGGCGCACATTTCGTTCACATTATGACACCCAAGAGTAAAAGGAAGAACTACAACCTGCAGAGCTTTAAGGTCTGCTGTCAGATTTATACATATTTAGCGGTGTCAGTAGTGGTGTAAGGGGAATAATAAAACTGAAAAAATATTTTATTTGTTAAATGTTTGACTGAAGGTTGGACGCCAAAAGCCTGCCATCATTACGTGACTTTTTTCCCATCTTCAGATTTTAACTTAGTATCTCACTTATTGTCCTTGAGGCAAGTCTGTTCAGTTTTGTGGAGGGTACATTATTCTATTGTTAAACACTGACAGAGCTGAGAAACAAAGGAGTCAAACTGTTGACGGTAAAAACTGTTTTTCAGAGTGATACACAAACACATCTTTGACATCTAATCCAAAAGCAGGACAGACAAAACACAACTGTGACAGCTGAGAATGAAGCACTGGTCAACTGCATGTCACTCTACCACTAAAGAGTGTGGAAAATGGCTGTGATAACATTTTCAGACTGAAACCATGTCACATTGCTGGCAACAAGACCAAGGTTTCTGTTATTAGTTACTGTTTTTTGACTGGGAAAATCTGTCACGGTCTGAAATTGAGCATAGCGTTAGTTCAGGCAGGACAGGCAGGTCCCTCTCTCAAGCAATGCCTCTCAGCTTTTCCTGGGGGACCCGAAGGTGTTCCCAGGCCAGACAAAATATGTAATCCCTCCAGTGTGTTCTGGGTCTGCCCCGGGGCCTCCTACCTGTGGGACGTGCCAGAAACACCTCAAGCAGGAGGCGCCCAGGAGGCATCCTGATCAGATGCTCGAACCACCTCAACTGACCCCTTTTGACGCAAAGGAGCAGCGGCTCTACTCCGAGCTCCCTCCAGATGTCAGAGCTCCTCACCCTATCTCTAAGGCTGAGCCCAGACACCCTTTGGAAGAAATTAATTTCGGCAGCTTGTATACACTATCTCATTCTTTCAGTCACTACCCAGAGCTCATGACCATAGGTGAGGGTTGGGACATAGATGGACCAGTAAATCGAAAGCTTTGCCTTTAGGCTCAGCTCCCTCTTCATAACAACGTTCCGGCACCCTACTGCTCAAAAGCATCTCTCGTTGTCGGCAGGATTCGAACCTGCGCGGGGAAACCCCAATGGATTTCTAGTCCATCGCCTTAACCACTCGGCCACGACAACCCATGACATGACTGTTGACCCACTTCAGCATATTCTAACAATGTCAACAGCTGATGAAAACAAAGCTGTGACTCAGCGCACGTCAAAGCTTTCTAAAGGCTGACAAGAGCAAGTGATCCTGACAGGGGTTTTTATAGACACCTTGCCCTGGGGGGGATTATCTATTTACAGGATTGATAACTTTCCTGGAAAGCCATAAAGCATATTGGAGATGCCGGGGATTGAACCCGGGGCCTCATACATGCAAAGCATGCGCTCTACCACTGAGCTACATCCCCTGTGTACATAACAAACAAGCAATATGTTTACTTTTCTACCTATTTCCAAGGTGCCTGAATGAAGTGACTAACCTGGCTAAAATTCTCTCTGCACATTTTGTTACCATTGTTATCGCTCAGTTGTATCACCTCGTTTCTGTCACCTCAATCAAACCTGTAAGAAGACTTTCAATAAGTTTTCTGTCTTTCTAAAGAACAAATGTGTGGTGATGTAAGAGACACAGGATACCTGCTGTCGTTTTCTATCTCAAAAGCAATTTTTGTGTGTGAACTGTGTGTGCTGAAACTTTATACAATGCACAAATACCTTAAATTTGAACTGCAGTACATGGAAGTAATCACAGATCACAGCATGATGCAAAGATCTCGCTGCACTGTGAAACTAGAGCTGTGAACGTGCTTGTGTGTGAGCTCTCAGCAAAATCTCTATCGCTGCATGTGGGTGTTTGGAGTGCTTAAGATTAACAGCTATCAGTTTGGGAATACTATTCTTCTCACACTATTGTTGTATATTTCCTACCCTCTTCAGGTAGAATCATATCTTCAGCTCCCTTTATTAAAATCCCTATTTCAATATCTTATTTTCCTATTGGAGTCACGTCTGGGGCCCAGTGAATGACACAATAACTTGATATCTTATTCAATTGAAATGCCATGGAGCAATAACGATTTGCTACAGCAAACAGCTTGCAAATAAAGCTTGTCTCCCTGAGCGGTAATAAAAAGCCTCATGTGGAAGGGGTTATATTAGGACTGCGAGAAATCAAATAGATAGGATCTGGAGTGCTCGATTTCACTCACAGCTCCGAAACCAGAGTTATAGGCTGCCTTGTGGGGCAGGCAAATATTGAAACATTGCACTCAAACTAAGTCAGAGGAGTTGAGCAACATGCTGAGATGTCAGCAGGTCACAGACACGTGTGTGAAAGCTGCTTTCTACCTGTCTGAGGCCACATGTCTGGACTCACTGACTGAGTTTGGTCATTCCCGAGTAACCAGGTTACTGTGGGCTTTCTGCAGAAACCTCATTTCTGTAACATCATTGGTTTCCAGTCTGGTATTCATGTTACCAGGTTTCTGACAAGGTTTTGACAGTGTACTGTGCATGACAAAGACTTCAGCTGGGGAACAGCAGCAAACTCACATCTCAATATATACAATGACTTCTGTAACCAGTCCTCTATAAAGACGCCATTAAGTGATGTCTTTGTAGCATAATTATACTGGAAGGGGCTGTACATCTTTAACCACCTGGAAAACACAGGGTCGGACACTGGGTGCGACTCTTTTGCCTACTCTGTGCAAACTTTCAAGGGCGTGGAGGCAGGTTGCATCTGATGTTGCTAAGTGACCATAATCAGCATCATATCGCAGCCTACTTACATTAAATCTTAAGTGCAGAGATGATCTTCTTCTAGGTGTATTTCAGGGCTAAAACAGATTTAAAGCTCTGGCAGCTCTGCACTAAAATGATCAACTACTTCTTCATATTCAGACTGATATTTACGGAAGAAGGGAAAGATATCTGCCGGATGGGATTGGCTGTTCCTCGTCACGTCATATGATGATAAAAGTTGAACTTGGTTTATCTCAGCGCAGCCATCCCGCACTAAAAAATAGGCGTTTAGGAACGCATGCATGGTGTAATGGTGTCGAAAACAATGAATTTGAGGGCGCAAAAAACGCGGCATGTGGACAACCCCTGAGAAATGACGAACAAAATCCTCTGTTCCCCACAGGTCTGAAACATACTTGTGGTGGCTGGTGAAAAGAGTTGCCAATATCTGTCAGCACAAAAATAGTGCTACTGGTGGCAAACAAGTAATAAATGTGACCTTTAACACAATATTTTGATTTTCTGTTAATTACATGTACATTTCATCATTATGGTCTTTTGCAGTCACATGGAGAGCTAATGTTTAACATCTCTGTCTTTCTGCTTGTGTGTGTGGGTGTGTCTGCTCGTCTCTCACACTCTGTGTTTAGACACAACTGACAAAAATGTATGACAAACATATGCTGTATTTTATTCATTATAGATCATCAGTGTGATTTCTTGGCAGATTTGCTAGCGGCTTGTGGAGAAAACAGAGCTGACGCTGAGAATATTGCTACAGATTGTGAGACAGTTTTTGTGTCGAGGACTGTTTCCCATAGGCTTCCCTCTACCTAAATCTGAACCAACCACGGAGAGGGTGCTACGGGAAGCATCATTTTAACAGCTGGGAAACTGTTCAACAGGGGGAGCAGACAGAGAATGTCCACTTGTTAATGTTTGATCGTGGATGGCGTAGTTCTTGCAAATGGATAAAAAAAAATGAAAATAAAAAATGCCACAACAGGTGGCCAAATATACTTTGGCGGATGTTAATATGCCTGTGCAGGTCGTCCAAGTCTATGGCCCATTTCCCAATGCACAAAAATACTACTAATACCGTCTGTATATAATGGGAGAAGGTACAATCGACATTCACACAATCAGTGACAGAAATACAACATCTGGGTGAACGTGCTAATTTTAGCTCCTCTACAACATAAAAAGTCAAAATCAAATCCATCGAAAGAGAGAAATCCTGAAAGATGATGGCTATCCCATGTGACGCACAGACGCAATTTTCGGGTAATTTCTAAATTACACCAGGCCCTCTGATGATGCCAGTCCCTTACTTATAGAGCTTTAGTTCATCAAATCAAGGTGGTATTTCCAAACTTTTACAGCATGTCCTAAAATATACTGATTATATACACTATGCAGTATCAATCAATCAATCCTTTACTAGTCACATGGAATCATACAGCATCTGCGTAATGCATTGTGAGCATACTTGGGGTTCTGGTTTCTTGTTTGCATTTAAATGTGATGAATGTGCTTGGGTACATTTTCAGCTGATTACAATCTTTGTGAAGTGGTACAGGGGTCGAAGACACTAAAAACAGCACAAGACAAGCATTTTGTTTTGCCCCCGTGATTACAATGTACGCTTTACATACTTTTACACTGACACAGGTGATGCGATCCATGCTTCGAGAGGTCAACAACTACAAAAGCAGCTTTATTATGTCGAGTGTTAACCTTTAACCAGGGGCAGCTTTGAGGTTCCTGCATACACAAAGGCTAACAAGGTCACATAAGCTTGCCGTCCTGTCCACATGCCTGCAGGGTCCAGACTCCACTTTTAAATGCAGATAACCTTCCTAAACAACAGAGGTCCTGCGACTCAGGGCCAAATCAGTCACCGATTATCTGTGTTTACAAAGGTCAGCGTTGTTATAGGCCTGGACGTGGAGTGTCCACCAACTTATCTGTCACCTGGCCTCGATGGCCAGACAGGCTGCTGTGTGAAGAGTGGGGCTATCAGAGGATCTGGAGACAGTAAACAAGCCGAGGCCGGAGCTCTGCTAACCGGGCATGTGTGTGATAGTTAGAAGAAATGTGTGTTTGTGAGGGAGGCAGAGAAAAGTGGGAGAGAGGTAGGGAGGGAAGCCCCTCTCAGCCCTCAGGACATAATTAGACTTCCCCACTCCAGCTAGTGCAACATCGTGGTGAGTCTCCAACTCCAGGGCTCTGCTAAGTCTTTTGATTAGCCAGCCGGGGTTTGTGGTGGAGCACTCCCTTCATCTCTCCCAACCATGTGCCTTGTAGCAGAACATGTACATGAAATGTTATTAGGGAAAAAGGAGATAGAGGGTGCATGGAATTCATATTCACTTGTAAAATTATAATAACGTTAAGTGAATAAGGGCTGATTTCCAAAACCTTTTGAGAAACATTTTCTTGTCAACACTGGAGCTTTCAACCGGGCCTGCTAACAAATGCTATTATCATGATTAGTGTGTGTGTGTGTGTGTGTGTGTGTTCCTCTGTGTGCAATAGAAGGGTAAGTGATTGTCTATGATGCCAACTCTTAAGTGCGCAAAACACATTTGCAGCATAATTATGCACAACTAGCTGCTAAATAGCTATGTCATTCTGCCCAAGAATTTTATTGTCTTATTGTCTTGGCTCCCTTTCTCTCTCACACACACAACACACACGCACACACACACAGGTGACATCCCTTATCAATCACGTTGGAAAGAATGAAGAGGCATCCACCGGGCGATTGTAATCTTTACTGTGTATCATTATTCGGTACACCTCTTCTATCTTGTGGAGGAGGAAGACAAAACGATCACCTGACTCTATTAGAAAGACAGACAGCAACGCTTTTAGTCACGTCAAATGTCCTCTCACGTATGCACATGAGCGAAACGGGCATGCACGCAGGCAAACGCACACAGTCACACACAACCCGGGGGCTGCTCGGGGGTGAAATAAACAAAGCGAGCAAATGAGTAAGAGTGCAAACCTGCTGTAAATAGAAGGAGGAAGGAAACAGGCAAAATTAAAGGGTGAGATCACGGCGGCACTGATGCCTTTTGTTGTTTTTTTTAGCAGTTGGTGAGTTTTAAAGTGATGCTGGTAATCTTTCTTTGCTGCACCGTTACTTCAGCTTGAAAAATGGTCTTGGTGGTGTATGATACAGTCACAAAATATACAGATGTGTAAGCTGAGATTAAAATGAAGGCCGCGATCAAAGATGGGAGTGCCCTGAGCAAGGGGAATGGAAGTAGAGGGTAGGAAGTAAGGAAGGGGCCATCCACTTTACGCCCGTGGCCCACATTCATTTTAAGGTGCAACTCGCTGTATTGTGTGAGTGATCGTATCACGACATGGGCTCTTGTTTTCTTACTGTCAACGAATCCCACAAAATGACCCATAGATACAACGCTTTATGCCAGAATCAGACCATCACAGAGTCAGGAATTCTTTGACCGAGAGACAACAGAATACTTGTTGGTCCATGACCAGTCACAGCTTGCCGTCCTGTAGGACTTGCATGATGCACATATGTGATCTGAGGAGTTTCTAGGTACCAATTTCTCTGTTCCAGATAACTCCAACAAGATTATTCCACTTTTGTTTTACCACGTTTCCAGTTGTGTCCTCCGTGCTCCTCTAGACAAACTTCATGGAGCTTGTCCTTGAGGTTGTCGAACTAGACCACACAAGGTGAAAACATGACATGCTACTCACAATGCTGGGTCATCATGAGGGGTCCCACAGTCTGCTGTGGTTGCTGTTCTTTTATGACATACTACTCATCACTAGAACAAGCAATAATTGCACCCCAAGCTCTTTTGAGTTTCTCATGACCCACATCTGTTGGGTTGGGCCATTATCGTCTGTGTTGTCTGGTCTCTGCATTAGTCATCACTTAATAATTTTTGACTTCCCCACCCTGTCTGTGGCACTCAGCCCGAAAATGAAATTTTCCACTGATTTTACACTTTAAAGTCTGTTTACAGGTCTTGAGGAGTATGACTGCATATGTACAAGAAGTTGCTGTGTGTGAAGTCTGGTACTTGCCTTAAGTGATGTCACCTGAGTCTGGTTGGTTGGGCTGAAATGTACAAGTTTGAAAAATAATAAAAAAAATAGAGTTCTGCTGCAATGATTTTTATTTATTCATTATCATTAAATTGTCCAACAGCATTAGAGGAGTCGTGTTGGGTATCCAAGCCTAGTTTCAGTGGAGCACCAGTTCCTATATGACCAGTGCCTATAGGACTGAATGAAAACGCAGATTTTGGTGCATCATTTCGGTGCCAAATTGTGTGCATAGCAAGTGCGTATGTGTGATGGCAATGCATGACAGTGAGACTACGGCGACACGAAGTTAAGTGTAGTAGTATTTTTCAAAAAAAAGTATTGGTTCAGGCAGCGTTGAGACACTGGCACCATTTTAAAAAGTATCGTTTAAGCGCCGGTATCAAAGAAGTGCAATGTAAACAGATGAAGTAGCCTTTTATAAAATAAAGCTCAGTAATTTGTCTAAAAAGGCTCCACACTGCAGATTTTAGAAAAATTTACTCACATAGGTATAAATGCTGCATTTGTTGGGGACTATTTTAAGCCACACATGAATCCACATTTGGCGCACCAGTGAGTATTTGGGGCAGCAGGACGGTGTGTGTGGGACTGAGTCAAATAAATTAGAGTGTGTGTTCATGGTAATGAAGGAACATGTCACTCAGAGCAACAGTGTGGCTAATTGATGTGGTTTTAATAGTGTGCGGACAACGATGGAGCTCTATGACAGACAGGAACTTGTTAGTTGGATTGATTGATCGTCGGTTTGGTCTTTTCATTGGATTTGTTGACAATAAGAAAATGTATAAAATTTCAACAGAATATTTGAAGGGAAATTGTCTCTCGTTCATCCCCCCCGACTAGAACTGTCTGAATATCTGAACTGACAAACAGCCTGCCACTCAAACCGTTTCTGCTGTGGCGTTTCATTAAAGAACACGGAAGTCAAATTGTCTCTCTGTCTTTTTTCCCTATCATTCCCTCTCTCCTGATAGCTCCACACAGACCTCCGTTTAATGAGGCCATTTCATTTGCTGGAACCCCCATGCAAAACAAATGTGTCGCTTTAATCAACACTGGCTGCTTGATTGCAATTCTGCCATAAAACTTCGCCTCCTCCATTTGCACCAGGCTTGGAGCTGTCATCGTGACCTCGCCGTGGCCCGGCTCCGGGATTCACCCTTCAGCGGCCCAATCGGCCCACCCACTCGTGTGATATCATTCCAGTGCAGTGCTTGGGGTGTTGATGTCAGACGCCTGTCACGCCCTCTCACATAGCTCCAGAATCAGTAATGCCTTTGATGGGAAGAGGAGAGAAAATAAAAACATGTTCTTGGTTTGGACCCTTGCAGAGATATGAGGGGAAGAGAGGCGACTATGAATCTTTGAGGTGCCGGCTGATGGGTTTCAAACAGCATAACATTTGTGCGTGTAATGCAGCGCTGAGAGGGATGGGATCTGTCGGCCGGGGTCCCTGAGATGTGTTGATGCGCCACTTTCACACCGACCCCCTGCTGCTCCCCCTAACGTCCTGCATCCCTCTGCCGCTTCATGCCTCACATCCTCTCTCTCCTGCATTCCTCCATTTTTGTTAAACTCTCTCTTGCATCCCCCTTTTTCCCTTTCATGTGCTCTTTATTCTGATATGTCAAGGAAATTATCCTCTCTTTACTGATTCCCTCTCCTCTGGTTGAAGGGATAATGTGCATGGGAGGCAGGGACGTGCGGCCTCTCTCTGTCGTCGGCTTTTTAATGCTGTCTGTCTGCTTGACTCTTCCCTCTCTCTCTCTCTCTCAGATGGAGGAGTTGTGGTGATGAAGATGCTCATTTCTCTCTCCCCTGGAGGGCCAGATTGCAGTGTTGTGCCATTAACCAGAAGTTGCGCTCACGCCTTGGCAGCTTATTAACATATTTCATCTGCACGCGCTGCTCTCCCTCCACAATTCAACTGCTATTCTTCTTTTTTCTTCTTCTCTCCTCGCTGTTGTGTGCAAGCTATAAGTTACAATAACTTATTTTGGTAATTTGAGTGAAATAATCAGTTTCAGAGGAAAGCATTTTAGCATGTAATTACACTGTGGGTGGAAAGAAAAAGCCCCCCGCTGAATTATGGAGTTATCTGTAATGTTTTGGGTAACAAAGACGAGACAGAGGTGGCCACACACATACACAGAGGGGAAACAAATAGCTGGCCACACACTGATATTGTATAACCACACAGCATCTGTCAGAGACGCTGGTGAAAGTGTGACAGAGTCCTTGGTTTTTCCTAAGTGGCGGCACATCTCCACCAGAGTTGTTAACAGTGTATTTCAGGGACTGTACATGCATGGGTACACAACAACATGCACACGCACACAGTCATTAAAATGCACCTGCCTCCACTCTGCCCCCTTCCCCTCTCGCACTCTTTTGTCCGCTTCCTTTGTTCAACGCTAATGGTCCGCGGCAATCTTCGGTCATCCCGAGAAGCAGGAATGTCGCGGCGAACAACGGGGAGGGGAGTTAACCCGAGCAGCAGGGAGGTGCCTCGAGGGGCCGAGGAGCTCGCTTTTAACACAGCTCCGCACTGGATTAAACTTTGACCCAGAGTGTGAAGCTCTAAAAGCTCTGAACTCTCGGTTGCAGATTGAGGAGGCGTGCATGGCTGTTTAATGAGTCAGCTTTAAGGCTGTGGGGGGGCAAGTGTCACCTCTCAGCTGGACTCAGTAGTTTACCATGAGGCGGCGAGGATGGCACCTTGTTAAACATGACTCTTAGCGGGGAGCTCTGGCAATTATCTGAAGTGTTTATTTAGCTCTCACATCCTTATTTTTCCATATTTTGGCGTGCTTCATCATAAAACATTTTTCAACACCAATACAGGAAGATGTTTTCCGAGCCATTTGAACAGCTCAACACCTGAGAAACAAACAAACTATACTGATAAGATTTATTTTTATTACAGCCAACTGACTACTCATGTGAAAACATCCCAGATAATACATTTATTTCTCTCCATTAATGGGCCTCAGTGTGCTCCTTGTAAGCTCGTCGTCAGTGGCTCTCCACGATAGAGCTAATTATTCCTCATCATATCCAGCAGGTAGTAATTAGGCCTTTGTTACTCGCTATCATACTGTTGATACAATAGACGGCTCTCAGGCTGCAATTGTTCTGTGCAATTGTGGAGAGGTAAAGGAGATTATGCATTTTAATAGGTGAGAATTAAAATAATACGAGGCAGAACCCAGCGAGAGGAGAGACCACCCTCTTTGTGTTTACTGCTGATGTTTATTCATGGAATCTATGAGTGTAATATCATGATTCAAAGTGACTCATTCACTGCGCTCAATCAATTGTTCTTGACTGCTGCTGATGATCAGAATGGAAAACCAAATTGACTCCTGTCTCAGTTGATATACAGCGGAGGCAAAACAAAGAACTAATTGGCTATTTAAGAGATCGAGCTATAAAAAGCTGATTGCCGAGTGTGTTTTCTGCAGATGTTGTTTGTCGTGTGAAGGGATGAAAAGGATTCTGAGTGATAGGCTAGCTGATTTTGAAGAACACAACACTCAGACGACTCTTAGCTGATTGCTGTTACACCCACAATCACCCATTGGCAGGGACCGATGCACAAACATAATTCTATTTATGATAACGCGTTGGTTTTTTAAATGAATATTTCATGCAAAGTATGATTGTGACAGCACAAGAGTGTCTTCATCAGAAAAACAACAGCATTGTCTTAATGTATAACGACCCGAGTTTGTGACGTCCAAACAAAGACAGTGAGAGTTCAGGGGCGGCAGTTCGAGCATTTCTGCATATTTTGCACGCTTTTCAGGAGCTCTGCAAACTAAGAGTATCTTTCGTGATCCCGATCACATCAAGATGTGTCATAAGAACCTGTCGCCAGCACACCATTGTTTTACTATAGTACGGCCCGCTTGGTTTGCACTGCGCATCCCATTTTCCAGCGTTTTTTAGATGCACGTAAAGGTTCAAATATTCTCAACTTCTTGGTGCAAGGTGCACGTCGCTCGTTAGTGTCACACTTGGCCAAAGCAGCCAATCAAATCAAGCAAGAGGTGGTATTTGCTACTGTTGTGATGCCGGTAGTGGTGACAGGAACAGTGGAACAATAACAAATGGACACAAAGGGTTGATATTAGCAGTATTTATTTTACCTACCGAGAGACAGAGAGACCACATGTAAGGGGGGGCATGGGGGAGATCAGGTTGTGTCTATTAATCTCATGCGATTGCCAGGTTTTGCCCAGCGGCCTTTGCCAATTCATTTTTGAAGCAGCTGCGTCTGTAGCGACACGTCGTGATGTGATTGGCGCCAAACTCAATGATTGACTCTCTCCTGGTTAATTCTGTGTTTTGGTCTGGTGTTCTCGGACAGCTGATGTCATCTGTTTCCAATGTATCTGTGAGTAAAAGCTCGCAAATGTGCCATGATTTAAGAATACTTGTTAAGCAGGACTTCAAAATGAGACAATCTACAGAAAAACAAATCATTTCTTGAGAGAAAGATTTGTATCAAGAATGTTTTTGAACCCTCCAAATCCTTTATTATAGGCTACCTCTTCACATTGTTTATTCCTTGTTCTTGCACTGCCCAATGCTTCCTTTGGAATTTCCAGCTGTGCACGTGCTGACCTCCTGAAGAATGTAAGATATGTCTGGGCGTACAGGGGAGTGTATCAGGCGAATATGAATGAGTATATGAATGTGTTTATCTGGTCAGCGGTCAGTGTCTCACAGTATTTCACGTATCTGTGGAGAGCGTGTGAAGCCAAACAAAAAGCAGGCCGAGGACATACATCATACACGAGTGTAGAGAGAAGGAATGCATTCATTGTGTCTATTTCCACTGAGCTCTGTATGTCAGGTCACGGCTGTTATAACAGGCATCACATTTTACACGGACATAAATCAGCTTTCAGCTTTCACAATCATTTGGTGGAAATATTTGAAATCCAGCCAACAACACACTTGTTTTCAGTGACAGCAAGAAAACACTTCTTTCAACCTGTCACACAAGCCAGAGATCTAATTCTGACTTTCTTTATCAAACTCACACTACGAACGATTAGAAGTGTGACGAACACAAACCCAGATACCTGCTTTCAAAACAAGTACAGAACATAGACTGTAATCCTCGCCATCAACTACAGACAGGGATTAAGTAAAGTAAAGTAAAAGTTTTCATTCACAGTCCAGAAAGTTTGTGGGAATAAGAGCTGGAAAGTCTTAAAGATCCACTGGTGCAAATGTAAGCCTGTATCCACACAACATATACATCCACATATTCAATTAATCTTTTCATTTGTTCGTCAGAAAATACTAATCACTGATCATGAGAAGTTCCAGAAGTCAAGGAGGCATTTTCAAATTAGAAATCAAAAGATATTATATAAAACAAAGTACAGCAAGAAGTTTGTTTAAAAGGCATGAACCAGAAAATATTTGGCCTCACTGTTTTTTAACAAATAAAACATTTTCCGAAATTCACTTTCTTGTTGAGAGCTAGACGAGATGATCGATGCTGCCTTACCTCTATGCTGCAAATGTTAAAATGTCCCCAGCAGACGATTAGCTTAGCAGCTAAGCTAAGTTACTTCCCTGAACCTTGTCACACGGTCTTGTTAGAGTTTTGTTGTCACTGTGAGGCTGCCAGGAAACTGGGTAAGGTCAAAGGAAGTTGCTGCACCTAGCCAAGACATAAGCAACATGTAACTCTATGTAAAACTTGTCATTTTTACACCTCAGTTAAATAAATGCAATATAATCAAGCGACAATCTTAGGGGCCTTAAAAAAATGGGGCCAACTCACAAGAGCCAAAAACTGCAGTTCCTCAAATGGCCACTTGAGGCTGGCTCCAAGAGCAAGTCAGTACCCATAGACTCCAATGTTAAAATGGCAAACTTTACAGCGGGGATGACATGTAGCGAAGGGTTGTGGGTTATAAGCACCATAATAATACCTATCACATGTTTTACTTCAACAAGTAAGTTGTCTTTCTTTGTATAATAGTAATGTGTGTTTGAGTGCTGGTGTCTACATTTTATGAAGTAACTGAAAGATTAAGAGAAACAGTTTAAAAAAGATCCGATTTCCTTAAAGATGGAACATTCTTCAGTGTAAGAGTCGGTTTTTGTTCGTCACTTTTCATCAAGACTCAACAGCATTTAATAAATTCCACCAGACACAAGTATACAAATCACATCTGATAATAAGATAACAACTTGGCCGACTTGCAAAAACGTTGCCCTTCATTGTTTCCACAATGTAAGAGCCCAGTGCTCCATAAACTACCTGTGTGGGAGGAGGTGGGGGGGTGCTCTGCGTCAGTGTGATTCATGGAGTCTTTCGACTGCACAAACCTCTGCTTTTTGTTTGTTCCCTTCAGACTTGTGTTAAGAGGCTTTATTAAGAGAGTAATAAATCACCACTAGAGGAGTGAGCACAGGAAAACTCCTGCAGCCACCTGCATCACACAGTGACTGCTGAAGTTTCTCCATAAGTTTACTTTTTAGATATATCCAAAAATGAAGAAAAATGTGAAAAATAGTTTTAACCTTGGTGGTTTTGATCCGAAACGGCAAATCAACCATTTTATCACACTGCCGATGAATATTTTCCTCAAATGATGGCAAACTGATATCAACTTCTCCAACACCTCCCACTCGGGCGGCTCAACCTGATCTGACTTTGAACCACTCCTTGAGCTGCGAAATCTGCAAATCACCCTGACGGTTCCACATTAGCCAGTTGGTTGAGTGTTTTCTCAACGATGCAAACACCCTCCAAACTGTACCAAGATTACATTTTTCCTCCGATTTGAGAGCTCGGAAGCACGGGGCGCTGCCGGCGTGATGAATCAAGTGGTGTGTTTGTGCTCCTTCTGAAGTAATGCATTTGCCGTGAATGCTCCTCTTGAGCCCTCCTCGTGCATCTCTATTGTCCTCTCCATGCAGATGCTATCAAACACAACAAATGCACTGCCCTGTTATATTTTCTTAGGGGCTTTCATCTGTGCTTGGCTTTATCTAAGAGGGGGAGGACGGGGAGTGCTGTGACATTTATCGCCGTGTCGGTATGTGAGCGAGTGTGTGCGTGCATAAGGTCCCTTTCTCTTTATCTCTGAAGAGCGGGTTAGATACACAGGGTGTTAGAGCAGCAGAAAGATGAAGATAGTAATGCGCGCTGGAATGCTGGTATCTCACTGGGGTTACTGCTGAGCGCGGCAGGGGAGGCTTCTGTATGTGTGTGTGTGTGGTGGAGCCCCAAAGGCGTCATGATGTTCATCTGGTAAGTCCAGTTTGAGAAGCATAACCAGCCACCGCAGCACAAGAGCAAAGTTCCTGATGTGAAAAAACTACAAAGGTGACTCATCTGGAGCTTAGATCACTGTCCGCCACAAAGACATTCACCAGTTAATGATTAAACCCCTGACACCAAAACAGATAGACCCTCTGGAAGTGCTTAGGACTTCCCAGATAAGAACAGCTGCGGTTTGCAAAACGTGCGTTCTGGCACGGCACGGCCCTTTGAAAACGGTCCGAGGCGGCGAGGCTCCCGCTCGCCAGGAAAACTTCTGCGTGAGGGATGCTGGGCTTTACTGACACACATTCATCATTTTGTCTTCCTGCTCACCCCTTAAACAACTCCAGCATTTACATAGCCCAAACAACATCTGTCTTCATGTCAACCTCTTTCCCCGCAACCCCAAAACACACCGCAGAGTGAAACAGACAGACTGACTTCACAGTCTGGCCTTAAATTAGTTTGTTTAGAGGCTTTGATGTGGCTGCGAGACTTCTTAGCAAACATCTTTTACTGAAGAATGGCAACGAATGATAAAGTGACACAGCATGTGATCAGTTTTCAAAAGGACCTTCAGAAATTGAAATATGAGCATCTTGTTTAAAGCCTCAAACTGAATTATCTTCCGCGGAGTTTCATATACTTTTTCGACTGTAATCACTGATGCTCAGTGATGGATTTAGTAGTGACTCCTGTCAAATCGAGAGCAGCGCCTCCTTTCATAAAGACGAGCAGAGATCGAGGCCGCTCTGATGCATTGTCCATGTCAAAGGAAATGTCAGCGAGGCAAACAAACAAATAACAGCTGCTCATTTCAGCCGACATCTGAGTTAATGAAATGAAAGGCAGAAAAAAAATTAGGGCCAGAGCAAAGTGCTGCCTGTCTATAAGAAGGAGGCGGTCATATTGATGGGCTTTACTGAAAGGCGGCTAAAGTGCTAATGTCCACTGAAATGTCATCAGTCAAATCAGCGCCTTCATCTTCTGCTCCCAGCTGCTTCGACCGGGAGATTTCTTTCAGCCCAGCATTGATTGACAGAGCGAGGATTGATGAGGGTTTCTACATGAGCTTGTCTGCCCTGGCGACACATCTATTCCTCTTCAACAGTTTGCTCTGAACAGACAAGACAAAGTGACTGGTTGCCTGGTTGCGTGCTCCCCCGACATTCCTCTTTGTCTCGAACATGCAAAGTGACAATCTGTCTAAGCGCACATCACTTACTCCAAACATCCCTGTTTTTTCTGCACGAGCCAAGTGACTAGCTCCCCGTCGTGTATGTGAGCAGCTCTCTGATGTCCCATGGGCTCGGTCCCGGGCAGCGGATAAGTCGCTGTTGGCGAAAGGGAGGTGAGGAGGTGGGAGCGAAGGCCTCAGCGGAGGGCTGTGTCTTGCATGCAGGCAGCAGGGCGGGTTGTGATGAGTGACTGGCACCTGCTCTAGAGGCACCAGATGGCCAGGCAGGGGCCAGTGCCAGCAGGGTGAGGGGACCTCGTGTCACTCTGTGCATCTGCAGCCTGTGTCAGGATTCTGGCAGGACCGCGATGTTCGGCCAGCCGTCGCCACTCAGCAGCCTGCAGCCACGAGGATGGAAATTCAAGTTGGGCAAGGGATGAGTCGAAATGCAGCCACGCACCTGATGCTGTGTTGACGTGCGAGGAATCAGTGGCAGTCGTCCAAACAGGATCTGAGAGTATGCATAGGAGTACGAGCGAGATTGGCTTTGGCATCTGGACAGCTTACCTGGGTGAAGTAAAAGTTAGAGCTCATCAAAAAGTTCAGTTTAATTATAGACTCAGCCAGGTGAGCTGCAGTGCCAAAGAAGTTATACTTTTAACATTCAGCAGGAGGGAGCGTGGCTCAACTTCCATCTCTTCATCCCCCATAATCCCAAAGAAGTTTTATCTATGGTTTGATCTGCACCTGTAGGTTAATCAATCCGTCTCTCACATTTCACACCCTAAGATTTAAATTGTTGAGGATTGCTGAGTATAAAAAAAGCTTTGTCTGTTCTGACTTAAAGGGGCATCACCTGTCGTGCTATTTATCAGTCTAGATTGTTTAGGTGTGTCTGGTGATGTCTGCGTTCTCTCGAATATAATGCAACTAGATGACTCGGCTTGAGGTGCTTAAAGCGGCAAAAAAGCATATATTTTAAAAACTCAGCAGCAATGTCTCTGCAGAAATCACGACCTGGTTACTCAAGATAATCCACAGACCTTGTTGTGAGCAGTTTCATGCAGGAACTATTTTCTTTCTACTGAACTACACTTGGTGGCAGTGTTGGGCTCATTACTCTATAAATATAATATATATTACTCGTAGTAATGTCACTCCCTGCCAACAGTAATTAGTTACACTACTCGTTATATTACTTTTCTGTTACACCCCATAAAACTTGTAATTGCGTATCTCCCAAAAATTCAGATGTGTGCCTCTGTGTGAATTTCAGGGTAATCGCTGGTTAGTGTAGCTAAGGCTAGACAGTGCTTAAATTATTAGCATTATTATTTTATTTATTTATTTTTGACCTGGGGTCTTCTACCTCCAGGAGCTTCACGTCCGTGCTGTCGGTCATAGAAGGTGTTTCAGCACGGAGGTTTGAGGGCGTGTTTTTTGCACTGGAAAGAGTTTTATTATGACTACCTGTAGCAAAAGTGTTCTTGTCATCTTTGCTCCCGACAAAATCAAAATAATGGGAATAGTCTTCCAAACTGGCTGCTTTGTGACGTGCCTGCACATTGTGACGATTACAAAAATGCGTGCGCTGATGTGATGTTGTATTTCAGGTCAGCAGTGATTTGATAACAAAAGTGTTGTAAGGAGATGTTTGGTTTTGACGTAACTGTGATATTATTAATGAAATTGTATTAGTAATTAGTTACACTACTTGTTACTGGATTAAGTAATATTATTATTAAGTAATATTATTACTGTAACAGAATCGAGTTGCGCTAACCGTACAGAAGAGCAGGTTATAGACTCGGTGATGTCACAGCTTTGTATGTCATCGACAGAGCTAGTTTATTTCTGTTAGCCTTTATTGCATCTCCTCTTTTCAATATGCCAGCTTTGCTAAGCAAGTGTGATTTTATTTGTGATTTTCCACCTTTTGTTTCAAATTTAACTTATGCACAACAGGTGGATAGAAACAACCTTGGTGATAACCTACAACTTCCACAGCACGACTTGTTCCAGTTTCTAAGTGTCTCTTATCTTTCATTTCTTTTAGTAGAACAATGTCTCTATGTATGTGCCATTCTTTATGACAACACTGAAATCAGACACAGTGGTCTTGTATGGCCTTTTGACCCCTACTGATCAGCCGTCCACCCTGGGTCCATCCTCAGGGATGCGTCATCTCACAGAGCTGAGCAGAACGTCAATAGAGAGGTGATGCTCTCTCCGAGGACTTCTGCTGTGATAGAAGCAGCGGCATCTACCAGTGGAATGTGGATCGAGCCAGACAAGCCTGCGAGTTCTTTCTCTCTTTGTTGTGTGGCCTCTTCCACCCACAACGGAGTCCCGTGGGTGACTGGCTGGCTGAGACTAACCAGCTCAAAGACAGCCCCACTGATCAATATTTGAGCAGCTCAGCGCTGCCTGAGCTCCCCATCCATGTCATCGAGGTCCCCATTCCTCTCGCTGGGACAAGTGCCAGGACATGCCGGGCTGTTTGAGGCCCGCTTACTGAGGTGATCCGGTACAGGCAGCTAGAACATCCCTTGATCCATTATAGATGAACTGGGGAATTTGCTGGCAAGTTGTACGTGTGTAATTGAGGGAAACAAGGCGGCAACACTGGTGCGTAAAGAACAAACACATATACATGCTGAACATGAGCCAAACACAAGTCTTATCTTAGTACATCATTACAGAGGTTTGAACAATGTGGTCGGCTACTGTGGACACACCGTGTGAAGAGGTGGGCGGATGACAGAAAATGACACTTCTTTTATAATGCACTGTTTAAGGCAAAAAGAAAAAGAAAGTACGGTTGCTGAAGGAGAATCGTGGGCTTTGAGAAGAAGTGTGTGTCTGCGAGCTTGTGTGTCTGAGAGCTCCCCACCTACGCAAACGCTCAAATTACAAATGTGATCCAGCAGAACTATCATTGCCGTGAAGGATGGAAGGAGCTTCTGCCTTTGATCACTGCTGAGCCGGTTGCCACAAATAGCTATTCTTCAAAAACCAAAAGTCCGCCAGTAGAAAAGAGTTTGTGACAAGTTTCCAAATACTTTTGACGCAACACCAGAGGCCACAGAAACACATGAAAAAGAAGTCCTGGAGGGTTCATCCTTCATTTGAAGTCTTTTATAACCTCAATTTAGACTTCGGGATCCTTTTACATTCTTCTTATTGACTAACTATAGCCCAGACTTGCATTTATTTTGCTGGTAATTTATACAGTAAATGTGTTTTCTGCATCCTATCAAATCAAGCAATACTTTGATCAGTGTCTAATTACATGAGAGAGAGAGGAGAATTGTGTTGCCTGATAAGTACTTTGGAATACATTATCAGTTGGATGTATGCAGAGCGCTGATTTATTTTGTTGCTCTCGTAATGCTCTGTTAATTAGAAGAGGGGAGGGATGTTTAATTAATGCTGGTGGGGAGGATTAAGGACAGGGGGGCAACAGCTTTCGACTTGTCAATTAGAAACACGGACGTAAAACAACACAAGCCAGATAACTGACAGATACACCGACTGAACACAAACAAGATGCTAACAAGGCTCTGCTGTTTGTTATTGTTGCTGCCTGTTCAGTCGGGCTGGAAGTCGTCTTTTTGTTTTTTATGTTTCGCCGTCGTGATTCACATAAAGTTTCTCACACCTGCCATGTTAGTTTGTGTTTACAGGGAGGAAGAAGAAGAAGCACCTTTATTGTAGGCGTCAAGGAATTTATTTCAAAACGTGCCCCAAAAGTGCTTTTCATCAGTTTTGTATTCTGCGTCTCGATGCGATGACATGGCAGAAACAAGCTGTACTGCCCAAACAGAAAAGGATTCTCTAATTTTGCCTCACAGCTCCTTTCCCATTGATCATTATTCAGCCCAGTCAATGGAGGAGAATGTTGGCCTTGTGGGTAACCTGTGAGAGTGTGATGTGTACTTCATTGTGTACACGGAGGAAGCAGCTCTCTGTCGGGGCACGCGGCAAAGAGTGATGATAGTCAGCACAATGAGCTGTCTAGATAAACTCAGGGCTACCTCATGAGAAGGCCATGTTTATTGTTCTGTAGTGAAGAGTGCAATAAACCCGTTAGCTGAACAGCACCCAAACATCTCGCCATCCTTCCTTGTGCAGAGTGGTATGTACCGCAAGACACCAGCTAATAACGAGCCAAGCTAAAGGTAATAAGCCAGCATGTTCCTAATTATGGTGTTGCACTGGTAAGCTGTCACTAAGAGAAAGCTAACATTTGTACGTTTCATGTGCATTATATCAGTGTGTCTAAAGTGATGTAGTATTGAACTGACTTTTGTTATTGGGAAGTGGAGGGCACGGTAGACAGCCATACCAGTTGTTTTTTAGTTGTTGTTTTTTTCCACAGAGACATTGCTGTGTCTCCTGCTGACAGAAAGCCTTTGGTTTTTACCGAGACATTGCTGCGTTTCCTGCCGGGATAGTACTAGGGGGGTAAATCACCAGTTTCATCACAATATGATATTATATCGATTCTTTGGAAAACAATACGATATTTGCTGCTATTACAAAGTCTGCCACGATATGATTTTGATTCGATGTCATTCAGGGGCCTGTGATCGATATGACACTAAATTATATGCAAATTTAACAGTCATTTACAGAAGAACCTACCACCCCTTTATTTTTTGCTTTTGGCCATAAAAGATAAAGACAACACAAATAACTGTAACCACTAAAGTGCAATTAAGTTTGCTTTAAATTGGCTCCATTAACACATAAAACAGCACATCGGATGAGTTAACATTCAGGGTTTTCTGCCAGAGAGACCTTTCTGGAAGAAATCTTTCAATTTGAACCCAGACCATCATTCGTTTCCTAAAACTTCAGGTCTGTCTAGCTCAAAGCTTCGAAGGCAAACTTCTCTCAACAGCCACAAAACATGGACTAACAACAAGATCATTTAACATAGGTATCAAATTTAGCTCAGTAATAACTGTCAACGTTCAGAGACGAAGCAATTGTTTTTGCTAGTCAAACATTATTGACTTTAGCATGTTTTCATTGCATAAATTAGCCTAGCAGCTAGCAGACATTTTCCTCTACTTATAGCTTAACAAATTACATGTAATGTCATTATTTTTCTTACTCAATGTTGGTTTAAATTACTGCATCTAAAGACAGAACAGCACAGTTGAATTTCAGTCTGCATCCATGTTTTTTCAGCCGGATACTGTTGAAACAGAGTTGCTAATATTGCCGTCCAGGCAGGAAACACTACATTGTGTTTTATCTCGTAACAGAATTATTTACATACGGCATGTGCTCCATCTGTCGAACCCTTTTTTCTCTGAAATCCAAATTATTTCCATACTGCTGATTTATTTGCAAACAAATAATCTTTATCCTCATTGTCTTTCTCAATGTCAATGTCCCGACAATGTCATTTTCTCATCGTCGGGATCGTGCCCCAAATACTTGGAATTTTAAACCAAACATGATCTTTACCTAACCATAACCACTTGTGTTATGTGCCTAACCTTAACTATGTGTTACCCACAGCGTTGTTCAAATGCTAACAAACCCAAAGTTTCAACACATCTGCTGCACAGTAACATTTAACTGTAACATACCTGTGGTTTGCAGAAACATTATATGATGACTGTATTTATTCTGGCGAGTGGGTTGCACTCGTCTTTACATGCACACATATGCAGGACACAAAAAGATTACAGATTTGAATATTTGCTCTGTAAACTCCTGGTTTCCTGTCTTGCTTCTCCTTCAACCTCCTGACATGAAACTGTAGATTTATTTCATTCACTGTTTCCTTGGCAACTCTCTCCGAGAGACCAGCAAGGTTTCAGCAGGAGACAGAGTGCGGCAGCGGAGTCATTATTTACTGCAGGGCTCAAGCTCTGATATTCACTGACATGCTTTACAGCGTCACCCCCTTTCTCCCATGTCTATTTCCACCCCTCATCACGACGTACATAATTACAGTCTCCATGGCGATACTGTTGGTGGGGTTACTGGCTGGACATTTTGAAATACAGCAATTATCTATTATGAGAAAAAAGAGAAACACAATTTCCTTATTTTTTGCAGCAGGTGGAGATGTTTCTATAAGTTACGTGTTAAATGGAGCTTGTTGAGGTTCATTTCCAAATATGTGCTTCAAGGCTAATTAGAAGAGTTATTTTGCGTGCTAATCACTGTTTGTTGGTTCAATGTCCTCACAATGAGGCAAGGCCATCTTTTACTGGGTGATAAATCTAAATTTGAAAAGTGTGAAATTCAATAAGCCGGGGTCTTAATTACAGCCCATGTTCACTTTCTCCATTCATCCATGACCATAAACTGAACAAGAGCGGCTCTGAGTGGCTGCAGCAGCATGCATGGAGAAACAAATGGAGTTCACCTTGTCCCAAACCCATACATCATCAGCTGTCAAGACCGGGGCAACGTTAGCTCACTTTCATCACGACACATTTTATGAACTTTGGTAAACAATCAAGATACTGCAAGACAATTGTACACAAATTAGATTGTGAGCATTTGACCAAACGCTGCAGGTTCCAAAATACCAATTTTTTTATCAAGTTTTATTAAAATGTCACACCAATTTTTTACCCATTCATTGAAAAGTTTTCTTTCACTGGTAGGTAATTGTAACAGAAGTGCAACATGAAACTTGACAGAATGGCTCTATAGATGGTCAGTGCATCACTTTGGTCCAAGTTACACATATCGGTCTATAGGTTAATCTTGTTATTCTTTCGTTTACTGCACTATGCAGGCAACCTTGTTTCAGCAGCAACACTGTGTTACCAGCAATAATCTCTGAATGAGCAACGTTGCTAGCAGCTTCCACCTGACCCTGCCGGTGCAGAGTGCAAGAACTAGTGGAGGCAACAGGATGGGCAGTGGGAATTACCGTGAAACTTCAATTTAAAGCCGAGTCCCAATTAAGCGCCCAGTGTGGCTACACATTTTAACAAATAAAGGCCTGTCTCAATTAGAAGCCTGGTCTGGTTGCCTAGCAGTTCATTCTTTCAATTCAAGTTCTTCGAATGTATAAAACGAGGTTGTTGGCTACCTCAAAATTTTGTGTCCAGTCCTCGATTACTCTGTACGTTATTCATATTCCTTTAGTCTGTAAGGGCTGTCAGATCAAATGAATCGAAAGGGTTTTTCATAAAAGTTTTAAATATTGTTTTAACAGGATAAAGTGGTGTTGTGTCGGTATGCCTAATGCAGTATTGTACACAGTTTTGTGCGAGAGGAATTAAAGGCCTGTCCTAAATATAGGCCCATTGATTTCAGTGATTTACGCAAATAATAGCCCCGGCTATCAACTGAGGTTTTACAGTATGTTTCTGCATGTTAACTTGACTAGAGGGCTGTCTGCCAGCAAGGCCACCAAGAAATAAAATAAAAGGCATTGACATCATAAAACATTTAAATTTCACCACCTCTGAGTGTATAGTGCTCTGAATGTGGTGCTAAAACTCCCTGAGTCAGTGGAGCTCCAGACTGAAAAAACGACCTCTTCTTTCATGTCATTTCGTCTTTTTTCTTCTTAAAAATTAACCATTTCGGTGCCAGTTAATGGCAGTCCAAACTAAAGTATCCCTACAACAATTAGCTGGGTTGCAATGGACATATGTACAGAAATGTATGCGCTCTGTGATTAAAGGGGGCGAAAGTCCCGAATGTGATAACCCGTAATTGCCACATCCTCTAATGCACCCACCTGTTATGATGCATCCTTTCAGACCCCACCCTGTGCCCAGGTGTGCTGCAGGTGCACCAATGGAGCCTGGCCAGGAAATTACAGAAAGTGCATTCGGCATCTTCCCAACCCTCTTGGCAGGGTACACCTGACTGCGATCTGGCCACGCTGCTGGGTTCACAAGGCTGCGGTGTCCTGTTGTGCACACGGAGCAGCAACTAAACATCGACCTGTGGAGGAGATAAGAACGCACGCTCTGTGTGAAGAAAGTACTGACAGCTGCTGATTCTGAGGACGGACTGAAACATGATGCATGTTTAATAACATGTTGAATGAGTGCTACTTGATTTTATTTTTCTTTTCTGTTTGGACCAAATCAGCAGCAGCTAAGCTTGGTGCAGGTTTATGTTATCAGTTAGGGTTAGGGTGTCAGTTGCGTGAATCTCATGTTCAGTGCATGACAGTTGGTCGCCCTGATGATACTGTCCTGATCAACAAAATCACCCATCATGCATATTCAGCATTTGTCTGCACCCACAATGATTTCTTTTGTGCAGACCACACTACAAACAGCTCTGACGCAGTGTTGAGTATACACTTTTCTACTGTCATTTTTAATTAAATTAATTTTCATGCAATAAAAATGTCATAAACAGACTTAATTGAGCTTGAAAATGATCAGTTTTCACAATAAAAGCAATCCTGTCAGACCCCACATCATCCCCGTCTGTTCTCTGTCTTGCTTGCTGTTAATGACCAGCTTTGAGGCATCGCTTGTCTCCACAAATGGAACACCTTGAAACAAAGAGTTGTGCCTGTCAAAGCAACGCGATTCCAAACACCCACCAAGCCTCGACAGACACGCAGGTGTTATTGGAGCCCTTCTCCTTGACTGACCTTCCGGATTGCCTCGCACCAAACACCGTCTTTGTCTCTGAAATGGCAGCAATTAGCGGCTGGAGCCAAGCGGAGGGGTTATTTTGAACGTGCGAGGGGGCAAACAGAGCGAGGAGGGAGTGAATGGGAGAGGGAGAGAGGGGACCTGAGCGAGCCACAGGGGCCCGGAGTGGGAGGCAGAGAGAGGGAGAGCCAGAAGGTCAGGGATAATTAGAAGCCTTTGTGGCCCTCTCAAGAGGCTCAGGAGGAAGCCCACAGATGGGCCCTCAGCTCCCAGACACCTTGGAAAGGGTGATGCACACACACACACACACACACACACACACACACACATATACACCTGAGGGATGCTGTAGTGAAAGCAGACAAACAAGTGACAGTGGACGCAGGTGTATTTGAAAGAAAGATGGACCAACAGGAGGAAATAAAAAGCTCCAGGCTGACTGGATCTCATATTTTTGCCAAACTATTACCGTTTCCTGTAATTGATAAATGGATATAATCACAGCCATTGCAGCGTTTTTGGAAAGTATGCTGTTTATGAAACTGCTATCACATTCTGGCAGCCGGTTTTCTCATTCACGACACATGATCCCTATAATGTCACACAGTTGTGCTGGCTGAATTAACGTTTTCGCCGTGGAATGTGCCGCCACCAGTGCTTGACTTTTAACTTCAAATGTCAATTATGTCACCCGGGTCCACATCCGCCCTTAAGCTTTCCTTTCTCGGTGACCCGGTGAAAAATCAATTAAAGCGACCGTGACTTGCAGGGCCTCAGGTATGAAAAATACGAAACAGCCGTGATACTGGCAATTAACGGCCTGACATTTCAATCCAGCCTCCATGCAAATCAACTGCTGGAGTGCTTATCAGCGAGGTGAGGGAGATCATTTCAGAGGGGCTGCCATGTTGTTGTCTCCAGGTGGATTGAGAGTTAGAAGCAGTTTAACGCATACATGGACAGTATTGACTGGAATGACATTCATTCTCCACAAACCAGTAATACCCATCAGTTAAGGCCTTGACAAGCACTCCAGCAGCCCTCACAAGGCTGTCTGGGAGCTAACCTGCTGATACAAGCGCTTCTGTCGCCGCTAGTTGTCTATCAGTCAGGTAACATCTCCATTAGAGGTGTTGATGGCACACCTGACCGTCACTGTCATCTGATTAATGTAAAAAGCACTCAGTACCGCGTCACATGCCCGCCTGACTTTCAGCTGGCATTTATAATTTACCTTTTCAGTATGCAGCCTTGTTTACTGGGGACGTTTTGCGCCGAGGTGAAATCATTTCTGAAAGAGCGCGACGCGGCGAGGGATCCACCATACAAATGCCCTCACTGCTTTATATTCTCTTGCCGCTGGTGCCATAACATCTTTGACTGTTTTGGAGTCAGCGTAGTGAGCGATGTAAATTGTAAACAAATGTATTATGACAGAGGGTCAACATTCGACTGCGGCGCTGACAGCCTAGGCAGTAGGAAGAAATTACTTCTGATTGATATTTTGCCTCTTGTCAGCAAAGCAATTTCAACCTGAGCAGACGGACAGGATTGAAAGTTCCCCCTGCAGAGACACTGTGTTTTGCTTCACTGCTATGTAAATAACTTGTGTGTGTAACATTTTAATGAAGGTTTGGGGAGGGGGACCAGGACTAAGTGGATGTCTTGGCTAAGCAGGTCACCTGTAGTAAATCTTAGCATGATAGATTGTATGTAATTACTAAACTTTGTTTAATCTGAAGCTTAGTGTTTGGCATGCTAATTCAGCGTCATGCATGGCATGTAAATATCAGCTAAATGTCACATTCATTAGGGGATGTGGAGCCGTCTGGATGCGGGACAGCCCTTCTTTTGCAGTGGATGGAGATGAGTGAGCTGCCTGGAGGCCAGGGGGTGGAGGGAGGTGAGGGGGGGGCGGGGATCCCCAATCTGGGAGTCGTCCTCCGAGACCAGTGCCTTCTGTGTGTGTGTGCGTCCGTGTAGAGCTGCACAAACGTGTGTGTGCTGGCATCAAATCCATTATGCAGACAGTTTTTCTCTTCCTCTTCCTCAGCCTTGTGCCGCTAATGAACAATGACTTGATTGTTGACTGCGGTGTGAAATGTCAGCTGTCTGTTCGTCTGTATGTGACATGTCATTTTGACAGGAGCGGTTTTCCTCCATCGCTCTGCAGCCTCCGTGGAATGATTGTTTCTGCGAAGGTGTTTGTATGTTCTCGACGTGGCGGCTCTCCTCAGCAGGAGCCATTAAGAAAACTCATAGATCACTCCCATTTCTCCTGCTGGGCTGCTGACATGCACAGCATTTGGCCCAATTATTGCTGTTTCTATTGTGATGATGGATAACACGTGCATATTTATATTTTCAAATACCCTTCGCACAGTGGAGGGGATGCTTCTACATGTCCATCACTAACTCTGTCCGCTTTATGTCAGCTATCATCACACTGACCTCCCCGAGCGCTAGTGAACAGCAAAAAAAAACTGCTTGGTTCAATACTGTGAACTTTTTAAAGTATTGATAGCAGTACATAGAAGGTCAACCAGATGGCCAATACCTTCCTACTTCCTATTCCCATCATCATCCATACCAGGGTCCTCTAAGCTCTCTCCAGTGAGGAAGAAGCTCCCTGTGGTGTAGTGTTGAGTCTGACTGGCAAAGCTGCAGCAGTGGCCTTTACCCCTCCAGTAAAGCAGAGTGTGTGTGCGCATGTGTATGTGTGTGTGTGTTTGGCAGTAATCAGGAGGCGGTGGTGTAGATGTGGGTGCTGCCCTGATAATGAGCTAAATAGCATTCTAATGGTGGACCACGCCATCTGTCCAAAGGGGTGGGGCACGGAAAAGGTCTCACACATTTTTAATGAGGCTTAATATTCACACAGAGCAATAATAGGGCCGCACAGCGTGACTCAAACACTTGTATTTGAGCAGAAATGTATCAGGGTATGCTGCCAATCAGTCTGCTACTGTTTCATTCACTAACTTTCTTCCATTCCCATTCCTCACTCTTCTTCTTAGATTGGTCATAAAGCTCAGCACATACACAAACACACAGTCCTACCTGTGTACAGTATATTTAAAGAGGTATTCCACTGCTTTCAAACAAAAAAGGTCAGTTTACTTGTCACTGGAAGGACTCCTTGGCCTGTGTAAACAGCTGTATAATGTCAAGTATGAGAAAATAATCCTGTCATAAAGGTTATCTCAGCCTGGGCTTACAGACAACAAAGTGATTAGAAAAATTCTGCCTTACAAGCTCGTAATGAAGAAGTTTGAAAGACACAGGCATCACATTTTTTTTCATTTATTATTTTTGTCATCATTTTTGGGGCGAGAGGCAGGGTTCACCCTGGACAGGTCACCAGACTATCACAGGGCTGACACATAGAGACAGACAACCATTCACACTCACATTCACACCTACGCACAATTTAGAGTCACCAATTAACCTGCATGTCTTTGGACTGTGGGAGGAAGCTGGAGCACCTGGAGGAAACCCACGCTGAAACCTGAAACCCTCTCCACAGCATAAAATCTGGCCCTGAAAATGACAATTGTGCCATGCTAGCAGCTCTTTGATGCAGTACTACTTGTGTAGCGTGTTAGTGTATGCTAACATTTGCTAATTAGCACTAAACACCAAGCAGAATATCTGAGGCTTAAAAGCATGTCATTACGACCTGAATTTTTGACCTGATGACGATCCGTCCATCCATCCATCCATTTTCATCCACTTATCCAGGGCCAGGTCGTGAGGGCAGCAGGCCGAGCAAAGCACCCCCGACATCCCTCTCCTCATTAACGGTTTCCAGCTCCTCCTGGAGGACCCCAAGGTGTTCCCAGGCCAGATGAGATATGTAATCCATCCAGAAGGAGCATTGGCTCTACTCCGAGCTCCCTCCGGATGTCAGAGCTCCATACCCTATCTCTAAGGCTGAGTCCAGACACCCCACGGAGGAAACTCATTTCGGCCACTTGTATCTGCGATCTCATTCTCTTGGTCGCTACTCAAAGCTCATGACCATAGGTGAGGGTTGGGACCCGCACATGGACCAGAAAATCGAAAGCTTCGCCTTCCGGCTCAGCTCCCTCTTCACCACCTCAAACACCTGATGATGGTGCTAGATATAAAGTCAGGGGGCCAATAAAGTTATTAAAAACCCTCTTGAGGGTAAAGCAACCGACAGGCCGACATCGCCATCCCTTACATGGCTAAAATTCAAACCAATAAAACCATCAGAAACTTTTTCAGCTGCCCTCCTCTCCATGATTAATGCTCTCTTAGTTCAGAGTCTGTGATGTCCTGCCCCCAGCACTCTGTTTCAAAGCAAAACATCATATCAAGAGATTTCAGGGACCCTCTTTTTCCTTAAATGTCCTCCTAAAAATGACACCCTGAATGAGTTCAGCCATCTCCTCTTCATCTGAAAATGTACACATGCCGCTACCACCATTGTCAGAAATTTGGGGGAGGAAATGCTGGGTGCCAGAGCTGTAACTACTGTGGCACGTCCACTGTGGCATTTCCAGGCACCTGCTGTCCAGGCTGCAGGGCTGCTGACCTGTATACCACTGGCTGTGCATGTTGGATCTCAAACGGCAGAAAATAATTACAGCTGCAGGTTGGGCTCGACCTGGGTGTTCATCACCATTAGATCCACATATGAAGCCATCAGCAGGTAGAAAATACAGAGTGGGACCTGTGTGACACCACTCTTTAACTAATGGAGCTGCGAGATGGAAGCACAAGGAGTGATGCCTGATGATTATAGACACTTGAGAGGCTGATGCTGTACAGCGTTATATATATATATATCTCACCCAGAAGGGGGAAAGCAAAAGTGCCCTTCGTGGTTCATAAAATCCAGAAAAATCTAACCTGAGGAGGTCACCTTTTCTTTTCTGCATAACTTTATCACTTTTTAAAACTGATTTATTTCATTTTGTCGTCACAGTAATGCAACTTTTGTCTTCAGCGAGCCTCCGCACTGTGACTGGTGCTTGTGATTATTGGGAACATTTGATGAGGTGAAAGCAGCGGAGCAGAAAGCCTGAAGCAGAGGAAAACGCTGGCACCATGAAGCCAGAAGTAGAAGAAAATGCCAACCTCACACAAACCACTGTGTCAACAAAAACTTAAACCAATTTTGTAAATAACCGGAGGCGTCGAGGATGGACTGGCTGGAGACAGGGAGGGCAAAGCGGCGCCATCGTTCGCTGTGAGGCAAACAATCAGTTCCAGAAGTATTTTTAAATAGTTAAGAAAGAATCTCTGTGGCTGCGTAAATTACTTCAGTGAGTGTCTCCATGGTGGCCACTCAAATACTTTGCATGTGTATAGTTATCCTAATCTACAGAGGACTAAGCGTCTGAGCAAAACATACGTTCTGTTTTTCGATGGCTGCTGCACTTTCTCCACTTGTAGATTGTCTCTTTAAGCACATAAGGCAGCGTATCGATCGCCTATATTGAGGTCGGTCACGGGCCTGCCATTAACGAACACGGGCTGGAGCAGAACATGAGGAGATGGCTGGGTGAGCACCAGCTACTGGCTTTTTAATAATAAACCAGTGGGCCCTCGTTTTTAACCACTCGTGGAGGGGCGTCGTTGATTGATTTCATTCTTCAGCTAGAAATATTGATAGGCTTCACGCTCCTTGTTGTGGAAAATCAATGACAGGAGTCATGAATAAGGGGAGATGGAAAAAGAGAACAAGACGGAGAGAAGGATAAAAAAAGAGGGTTTGTTATATATATAGAAACAACGGGTGTTACACTCGACAACAATATGATTCGAGAGCGCTTGAGCAGGAGGGATGGTGCCATTTCTCAACACAATGGCTAGACGGGAATGAAAGGACAGTATGAGGAGGAGAGGAAAGAAGGCAACTAAAAGGAAGACAAGGAAAGAGATGGAGAGGAAAGGTAGCATGAGATTGAAAGCAAGAAAATTTTAAATGAATAAAGTGACAAAAAGGAAATGATGGGCAAGATGGAACTGAAAGACAAGAGAAGGGTAGAAAAGAAGGACAAGGAAAGGGTGCAGGACAAGAAAGAAAGAGAAGGACAAGGAAAGGACAAGAAAGGAGGAGACGGAAAATGAGAGGAAGCAAAGGGGAGATGGGATAAAAAAAGGAGAGGAAAAATGTAAGAAAGGAATGAAAGGAAATGAGTGAAGAGAGGAGAAAGAGAAGAAATGATAGGAATGGAAAAAACAGAAAGGGACAAAGAGCAAGAGAAAAAAGCAAAGGGAGTTTGAATATTTAACAAGGGCACTTGAACGCATCACTGGGGAGTATGAAACATAAAGAGTGCAGCCTGACAGACTGATTATTTGAGAGTGACCCCTCAGGCTCCACAGAAAGAGGTCCACTGCATGTTGCTCTCCCCACAGACGAAGCTCCACGGCTCTGATGACACAGCCGGCCGAGTCCCGGGACTGAAGAGGCCTGTAGAGCAACGACAGGCCACGCCAGAGCTAATTACCCCTCAGAGACATGAAGAGAATCACTCAGCTGTGTCGCACACACACACACATACACTGAGAGCACAGATTAATCCTATTCCCCCCTCGTCTCTGGTGACAGAGACTTTTTAATGAATCAAGAGAGGTTTTTAAAGCATCTTGTGTCTTTCATTCTCCCTCCTCAATTTCATTTGAAAGTAAAATCTCCATTTTTTTTTTTCTCCGGGTCAATCAATGACAAAAGCTTATTTGGATTGACCCAAGTGGTTTTTGTTGCAACGGTTCAAATTCGAACATTCTGATGCGCCGACACATTTCATCATCTCATTTGTATGCCGGCGATGCCGATGTTTGTCTGATTTGATATCTGCAAGAGAACTGAAGCGATCAATGCAGTTGCTGGTAATGGCACCTGCTCAGACTCTGCTAAATAATTGGACCGACACTTTTCCACTCCAATTTGTTGAACGCTCCTTCAGACTGAGATTACAGACGTTAGCTTTGATAACTGTCGCATTGTCAGATACAACTCGCATAAGAACATATTCACATGAATGACGCAGACTACTGCAGCTATCCACTGTCCCTGTAGAGCCCCCAAAGGAGGGACAAGGGGCCATGCAGTGCCGATAGCCACCCTGATACTATTGCTGGCACCCCCGATGAGCCCCACTGGCAAAAACAAGTGGACGCCAACATTACTGTGTTCAAGAGGCTGTAGTGCTCTCATTATTTAAGCTGGTGCAAAGATGGACAACCTAAAACCCAATTCATGGTTTCTTTGTCTGAGTCCGCAAGGGCCTGCTCTGGTCCTCGTGACATAAATATCTGATATCTGGATGCAGATGCAGACCGTCTACTGTACTGTGAATAGAATCCTGTGTGCGTTTGCGTGACTGCAGCTGTCCACAGATATTCAACACAGAAAGTATGTGCAAATCTTAAGGAATCCATTGGTACCACCCATGCCATGCTACCTCGTCAGAAAGGGAGCCTCAGAGCGCTTCAAAGTTAGGCTGTATTTTGGCAGGAGAAAATCTGGCATAACCATTTTCAAAAGGGTCCCTTGAATTCTCACCTCAAGATATCTGATTAAAAATGGATTATATGGGCATCCATGAGTCTCTCCTGAACTTAAGGATGTTTTCAGTAAATGTTTTGTTGCTTAAAGCTGTATAATTGTCCTTTTAATGAAAAGGATAACCAGCCTATTTGAGGAACAACAAATCTCCGAACATGTACATACGGATTCATAGCACATTAAAAAAGGATTACATGAACATGGACTAGCACAAATCAAAAACGTGCAGAAAAAGATAAAATAAATTAATTAATTAATTAATCAAAATCAAAAAAAGAAGAAATATTATTAATAAATAAAATATAATAATAACAACACTTCCCTTCTTTCTATTTCATTCACTCCAACCCAATCGAATGACTGTTGTAGACACAAACCAGGAATTAAATACATATGCCAATTTCCTCCATCATCCATGATGATATCTGCAGAGATAACCATAATCTATTTCTGCTTTTCTAGGCAATTAAAAAAGAAAAAGAAAAACAATAATAATTAAAAAAAAATTTTTTTTTTAAATCCCACAATAGATAAAACATACTGTCAGTGTAATGCTATCTTTTTGCTCACAATCCCACAATCCAATATTTTCATTTATCCATTTAATTAAATACAGAGGTTACCATTATGTGACACTCTCATGATGACACAAATCAATGATTCATCAGCCACAAATCTCAATGCCCTGTTCACTATAGAGTCAATTATTGAGTACCTATTATATAATGAATTGGCAGTGAGTGAATGGGGGTTTTAGAAACAGCTTGTGATCCAAGACATTGCCGTCTTTGTTTGACGAATTCCCTCAACATTGATTTCAGGTTCCAACATGTAGATTATTTTAAGTGTAACACTTAAATTGCAGCTCTGTGTTCTTTTTAATTAAAAGAATCACTCTTCAGTTTTAGACGACACCCCTCACACTGTGGAATACACTGCTCGTCACTGACAAAATTGTTGGTGTGGTGTGACATCAGGAAGTTATGGGCCCCAGGGGGGGTGCGCCTGAATGATGTGCACCGTGTGTGTCATCATCATGCTTTCTCCTGAGGCTCCCATGGGTGTCCTTCCCCAAAGGCAACACTCTCCCTGATGAGCCAGCACCAGAACAATAACTAGCTACCAGCCGGTTGTGACAGTCGAGGCTTTTATGTGCCGATGTGTTAATAGTGTGAGGCTGCCGATCTCTCGCTCAGTGTTGACTTTTCACTGTTCTGTTTTTCCCCCTCGTATTCCCCGTTGTGCAGGCTATCACTATTCATCTGTCATTTCAGAATGCTGGAAATGTCAATGACATGCAGCAGCTGGAGTGAAGACTTCACAAACTGTAGCATTATACAGCTCAAAACTGGCACATCATGAGGCACTTCACAAATTCAACCTCACATCTACTCTAAGTGAGGAGCCCATATATGTGTTCACATGGGGAGGTGGGGCTCCGACGTGTTCTCCATGATTTATGGCCTCGCAGAACGTCAAAGTATGGAGGGTATTTGCTGTGCTACTTTGATCTCTCCCTCCTTCAACCCCCACAACCCTTCCTCTCAGCTTGATTTTCTCCAAACGTCTCTTCTAAACTGTGTCATTTCATCGGCAAACAACGTCTGAGCGTTCAATCCACCCATGCCCAAGCCAAGTGTGTGTGGTGTGTTGATTTGTGTGTGTATCAGCTTCTAGCCCAGTGGGCCATCTATCTAAGGCGGCCACACCATGGGAGATAATGTGCCTCCCTTTCCCTCCCAGCTGCCCCGCCAGGACCACAGAGGTGTGAATGAATTCCTGTCTTTATTTCATTTAACACTCCGGGTCCTCGGCGGAGGCACGATTATGAAAAGAGACGAAGTGGAAAAATAATGAAGGTGACAGAAGGTGGGAATGATACTTCCTTTCCGTGTCCACTGCCAAAAAGGGAAGCATGCGGTAAATGGCTAAACATGCAAGACACCTGACAACACAAGGGATTTCTAACGCACCCACAAATGGTTGCATCTCAACACTTCCCTTTTCCCCCTCCTCCTTCCCGCGTTCTCCCTCCCCGTCTCCACGCACGCATGGCTTACCACCTCCATATTTCATTATTCCTCGAATGAGGCCGAGCCTGATCAAGCCTGCTGCGAGAGACACTTAATTTTACATTTGGCCTTTTTTTTAATAGCATACCTGAGAGTCCTGAAGCTCGGCATCTTAATTGGAAAACTAAAATATGATGTACATGCACATTCGGGGGCCGTCCAATCACGGCTAATGAGACCCTTATAAAACAGATTTTTAAAGAGTTTGAGAGCAGAGAGGGTTTGGGGTCAGTTCCCACCTCCTGATGCCCCCCCTCAACACCTGTGTGTGGTGCCTTCTCCTGCAATTACACCCCTTGCCCAGTCATTTCTCTCCCAGCACTTTTATTGCATCTGCTGCCCAAGACAAACAGCAATAAAGCCAAGGTAACCATGGATACATGAGGGCCACATCTCTTTTTTCTCCCTTCCCCTGCCAATGCTATTGAAACATCCCTCTTTTGAATTTAAGTGGTAGGAGTCTCTTATTTCTCCCTGGATCCTCAAGGTTATGAATGATGTGTGGGAAGGAAACAATGCTGCACGGGCTTTAACAAGAAAAAAAAAAAGTTGAGAGACGGCACCAAGGTGACGTTGGAGAAGTTAAGATGGGGAAACAATGATTTTTAAGCCTTGACTTTTTTTAGTAATTTCTTTTAAACAGAATGTGTAATCACAAGAGAAAGAAACGTTAACAGCCGCGTTTCAGGCTGCCGCCCTGATTGACTGAACGTCTAATCTCTAGACGGAGCTAATGAACACATCAGCTAATTAGAAGCACGGGGAGTGCACACACACAGCCATAAGGACACACACACTTTCCCCCCTCAATCCTCCCAAACACGACCAGCTATCCGTCTTTGTGTCTCCCTCTATCTCCACTCCCTTTGGTTGTAGAGCCTGCAGACCTGAGTATAGGTAATCATGTATTTTCTCTTGTTGCTGTTGTCCTCCTCGCTCACGGTAATTGTCAACATGGCAGGTTTGGGCTTCCCGGTAGCCAAACGGCGAGGGATTGAATCCCGTGTCTAGAAAGGTAATTTGATACTTCGGATTCCAGATTTTTCTCAGACACCTCACACGAGCAGAGGAAAGGTGAAAGAAGAGTGAGAGGAGGAGAGGAGGAGAGGCGGCGAGGAGAAGAGTAGGAGGCGAGGGAACTAAAGTGTAGGCAAGGAGAGAAAGAGACAAAATGTAAAGGTGAGCGGAGGCGAGGAGAGTTAAAAGAGAGGAGAGGTAAGAGGGAATGACAAAAAAAAAAAAAAGACGATTCACAGCTGGACAGCCCGAGAGGAAGATGACGGGTGGTGGGGGGGTCAGAGTCTGTGATTGTCCCTGAGAAGGAACATGACAGTGGCTGTAATAGATTCTCCTCCCACCTTCCTTGAGGTGACCTGCCTGTGGGAGAAGGCCTCTTCACTAATGACAGGCGAGAACGCAGAGGAGAAGGCCTTCAGAGGCTTATCATATGCTGCGAACCATCTTCACTGTGGCCTCTGGCACTGAGCTATGATGACAATAAATCTTTTTGTAACACACTCGCTTGTCTTTGTCTGTGTTTGGGTTTTGAAGCGATCAATCAAAAAACGAGGACACGCTAAAGCAGTGACAACTTTTATGGTAATTGCAGAGGTGCCAGTGGGAACAATTCCCTCTTTCTTCACGTATAATGTCCCGCGCTATTATTCCCTCACAAAGAAAAGGCGTTATTAAGTGAGCCGTAATCCAACAGGCTACAATGAACTGAAGTGTTAATTTTTTTTCCTCTCCTCTGTTTGTGCTGTAGCCTGGAGAGTTGGAACAGCAAGAGATTTCATTATCCTATTGTATCGCCAATGCGGCTAGCAACGGAGTCACCAGGCAACAAGGCACCACGCTCCCTGTTCTGGGTCTTGTTCTGAAGAGTCAAAGTGTTTGCTTCACACTTTAACAGCAACAGTTTCTGTACGCATGCACACAAAAACACACAAACACACACACACACACACACACACACACACACACACACACTCCTCCAAATCCCCCTTTTCAGTCTCTAAATCAGCTCTAATCCTTTTGGGTCTGACCAAAGTCCTCCAAACAAACATAATGGACAATAATCAGCTCTGCAGCAGTCAGTGTATTGGCTTGTTTTGTCATGCTCAGATGACCAAACACAATAATACTGTTTTCTTAATAAAAGAGGAGGTTATTAATCTGATGATCTCCAATCCCTGTGTGCCATATAAACCCCCCCTTCCCCACCAACACCATCCCACTCATGGCTCTTTATTCGTCTCACCCTCTGTTTGTTTCTGCGTGGATGTGCGTGTGTGTTTTATGGGATTGGTCGCAATCAGGCTGAGTGATGAGGAGTGCGTAATCACTGTGTTATTAACGGCGCATCGCCAAATTAAGAGCCATCTGCATGTTTGATTGAGACGTGAAAGATACTGAGGGCAAGGTATTTTATCAGAAGGACATTTCAAGGTTATTACAACTTAGGTCTTATATTGATAGTTTCAGCAACCATCATTTGTAACTTTGTACCAATCTGGTCTTAGCAATACGACCCTTTTAACACTGCGTCATATAGTTGGGGGGCGTGTTACGTTGAAATTACATGCTGGCACCACAGAAACAGTGCCAATGGAAAGTCCATTAGAATTCTTTGCCGTGGTGGACACATGAACTCCCTGGTTCAACGATGTCACACTATGGGCAGTGGTTGATGATTTGACCCCATAGGTAGTATAAAGGTCAAGACATTCTATGTAGGGAGGAGGTTAGGTGGTGGGTGGGTCAAACAAACACCGGACTTTCACCCATGAAGCTGCTGTGGGTGTCCCATGTGAAACTAAAAGTCAACATTGACATCTTTTAAATTAAAGTTCTTACATCCTTTACATAGTTATGTTACTTTTAGGGCTATGACCTAACAGTCAACCAAACGTTAGTCGACCAGAGAGGTCATTAGTCGATAAGATTTCATTGGTCGCTTAGTCGCAGAGTAAAACAACAACCGTGAAACTCTATAATCAGCTGCACGTTGTCAAAATAAATCAAAACCTATATGACTGGACCATGTGGGGATTTAATTTGAAAGGACAGACACAGGAAGTGTCCACACTCAGCAGTCAGACAGGAGTCAGGTTAATCTCCAGGGCTGGTACCTGCGGTTATTCCACAGGCTAGTTAATAACATGTCGGGCAGGAAATCCAAAGTGTGGGATCATTTTGAGAAGGTGAAGGATGAACCCAAGGTGATATGTAAACTCATCTTCATTGGTCGACTACAAACATGACGTATTATCTGAAACATGGAAGTAGCTACATGCCCATTAGCCCACAGCGTCATTAACAGGCGGCTCGCTCAGTGTGTGACGTGCACTTGTAGATAAAATATAGGCCTATATTAATGAAGGTTCATTGGTACGGTTTTGTATTTCTCTGTAATGTAGCACAGTGTTAACAGTGTTACTGATACTATTACTACTATGGCCCTAAATGACGACTATTGGTTGACTAGGAAAGTTCTTACAGAAACCCTTCTGAGATTTACTCGTCAAATGGAAAATTTGGTGCTCAGCGGGTGTTAACTTTGAACCCCAACTTGAGATGCTGGTAGTGGTCTTCTGCTGCAACAGAAAACTGTGTTCGACCAAAACTATGCTATAGTCAAAGTTAAAATTTTAGGCATAAATTTGGTCTAAACTGTGACCAATGTTTCATAATGGAGAGTTTGGGTAATACATTTATTCTGTGTCTTTGTTTTCCCCTTACATATCAGTCTGGTTAACCTTGGAGCTTGATTAAAACCTGTCTGGTCATTGAAGCAAGCATGCTTCTTGACCCGTCCGACTTCTTTTTAGCCATAGATATGATGGTCAATGATCTCCATGTCTTTCCTCTTATTTATTTTCTATACCCCCCCTGTGTGTTTTTTTCTCCTCTTTGTCCTTGGAGATTTTTGCAAACAGTGGGGCCCTACAGCTGTAACCCAGCCGAGTGCAGGCCAAACAATAAAAGGTTCATCCAATTCAGTCTGGCATGTGGCCCTGCCTTTCCAATGGAGAAGGTAACAGCACCTGGTATCTCTCGTGCCTCCATTACGCACAGCCAAGATTGGAGAAGATTGCTCTGCCAGAACAATAATGTGGACATCCACCATGAGCGTCCATCACCCTGCACCCCACCCTCTGCCTCTTTCAACCACTCACCTAAATCAATCTACGTATGTGTATGTGTATGTGTATGTGTGTGTGTGTGTGTGTGCGCGTTCATGGATTCTCCCTCCTCCTGGTCTGTCCTTTATGGAATAAGTCATCACGGGTCTTTATCTCTCTTGTACTCTCTGTCTCTCTCCTACAGTATTGGCTTTCCTTATCGTGGCTGAACCAACTGCTTGCCCCCACATGCCCTATCCTTTTCCCACCCTAACCACCCCCCCCAACCCCATCCCCACATCCCCCACCCTACCTTGGTTTCCATTGTCTACGGTCTCAAAATTACACCTATATCCAATGGTCCTGCGGATGATAGCTAGGAATAAATTCATGTGTCTGTGTGGGGTTCAACCCAAGCATTAGCACAGCACCAGCTGCAGATATAATGTTGGACCGAATCAAATAAATGTGAATGGTATGGCTAAGATTACTGGATTTAGTTATGGAGGTAAAGTCATTTGCATGGTGTTTGTGGGTAGAGCTTAAATTTGGGGAATTTTCACACCGTATATTCACACCATTGACCCGATGGCCTTGACAGCACAAATCTTCGACACAAGGAAGGGAACCACAGAGTCCAAAATGAGGGGTGTCATCTAAGGGTGCTCAAAGAGAGGTTCGTTTGGGCAGGTGTGAACACAGACATCGCACACGGGTCCGCACCAAAACAACCGGACCAGTTACAAATGAACTCTAGTGCGGTTGGTTTGTGGTGAGAAGGTGTTCCGACCTGGATGTGAACCAACTGCAGTCACATGACACATTGTTTGGGTTAAACATGAGCATGTTACAGTCCTGGAGGATTATTAATGTGCACCTCCTCCTGTACTGCCTTAATATGCACATTCAGCACATCCAATGCATCAAAACATTGTTTTCTAGTTGGAGCCGCGCCTCGTTTTCAAACTGTATGGTTTGACTAAAATGAACAATGACAGCAATATAGTCCACGATGAGCAGCGCTAAAATCAACCTGCGTAGTTGTCCCTCCATTGTGACATTAGAAAGTGTCACATTTATCTTGCAAGTGTACTCTTCTTCAACGTTGCTTTACTTCCTGGATTTTTCCCACATGGAAATTCTGACCAATCAAGAGCAGCTTTCTCACACAAGGCATTTGATCTGGTCCGCTTGTAAATGCTGCCGTGAGAACACGAACCAACACTAATTTACCCTAATTTGCTTGACCATACCCAGTCACTACACAACCGAGCGCCCACCACTTATTTCACGAATGCATTTGACTGTACCTTGAACCCTGGAGTCATTACATACCCAGAGCCCTGGCATGTTTTTAAATTTTAAGGTTCGGCTCTGTCAGTGCCAGGACATGTAGTCTCCATAGCACCCGCTCACATACACATAAATGTAGCCTTAACTCCAAAAATGCCCGGCCACATGACAGAGGCTCATGCACATGCAAGATTAGGCAGGCAGCTTCGTCACTATCAGTCATATGTCCATTTCCATCCTGCGTTCTAGAGATTGTGTCACACACCACAGACCCACAGACCCCTTGACCCTCTCTCCCTGATGTCCACACATTGAAGACCACCCACACACACGCCAACCCACCCATACACCAACACTCCCCCCCTTGTTTATCTGTCGTGCCTTGGATAAGATGTTGCTGGGCAGATTGGTTGGCGAGCTGCAAGGCATGAATTGAGCCTGTTTGGTTTGCTGTGCAGCCACCGAGGTGTAATGCAGGGTGACACTCACGCATGGGAAGAGGATGTGATGTTTCATCGCTGAGCTCTGTGTGTGAATCAACTAAAGGATTTCATTAAGCTCTGCTCGTTGTTGTGTATCTGTCTTTGAGCATGTCGTGGCAGGATTCACTTTTTCATATTTCATGGTGAGAGTTAAAAAATTACAAAGAAAAATATTGTGCACTCATGTATTCAGATACCAGTGTGACTGATGCATAGACATACAAGCTATAAATATAAATCTTTATCGGGTGAATAATACCTAATGCATCTCAACCCACATTGGTAAGCTGTCCACCACATTGGGTCATTATATTAACAGTAAAATGCAGCGGAGGCGATAATGTGGTGCAAATTACAGCACACTTGGTTTCCTGCACTGCCACTAATGGCTGTGAGTACAGTCTTTTCATTGCACAGTAAAGTTTAATAGCATTATTAAATGGGGCGAAATATATCACTGCACGCATGTGATGTAAGAGCGGATCTATTTGCATGGGCAAAGTAAACAATGTGTTTAATGGATTATTGGCATGCCAAGGGGATAATCAACAGGTCTGTCAATGAAACAAGAGGTCCTGCATTGTATCACTAATAGGTTCAATGCTAGCGATGGCTAATTAGAACACACAGATGCCAGGAAATACTGTTAGGGGAGCAGATACTGATTGTGTAATGGGAAATGTAGACAGGCTTATCAGCATATCAGGAAAGGATCAATGACAAAGTGACCGTTGTTCAAATGAATGATTCAATCATCTATGAAACATTAATATAAGAAAATAGTGGTGATTCGATCAGAAAGTTCTGCAGTCTGGCAAAGATATTGAATCTCTCAAAGGCCACAGATTGAGAGATTTCATCAGCTAAAAGGACAGTGTGAGTTCCTGCAGAAAATAGAAACAGCATGATGACTCAAAGGACGACTCAACGCCTCAGATGAGACACAAAGGTTCAGAGACAGTTCACTCACTGACACCCAATAATCAATGTGCTTTAGCTTGACAGCATCAGATGAGTTTCTGGGCCACTGCACATAAGACCCACACCGTCAATAAAAACAACTTTACTTGGTCCACACAAGTCCCGTCATAGGTCAATAAAGAACAGCACGTCAAAGGTTTCATTTTGATTGTCTCCATCAGATAATCTTCTGAGAGCACATCCTGTGTTAGCAATCATTTACAGAACGTCTCATGAGTGGAGAGGTGCTGCTTTACTGCAAGACTTCCCCCTAATACAAAATAAATAGGCTGCTCCTTATAAAAATGCATTTGTAATCAAGTTGTCAAGTTGCTTTTTATTTGTTCCATCTTTGCACAAAATGGATATTTACGTGCAGTTTGCCTCTCTTCGTATTTTTTGGACATCTTCTAATCTGGTTTTGGAAGTTATTGAGGAGAGTGCACAGAGCCAATGAAGCATTGATGCAGCTTGTCAGTGTAAATGTAGCTCATAGTCAATGACGCTGAATTCTGTTTAGTATTTCAACAACAAATACAAGTGGGAGAGGAAAAAAAGGTCTTTATAGCCGCTGCCACACTGAAAAGCAGCGCAGGGCATCACAACCAAACACTCCGCTGACTCCTAGCTCCCATACACAGGAACGTCAGCACACAATCACTCCAATGTTGCAGCTTTACAGTGAAACTGACAATTGTATCCTGAAGACTCTTCTGCAGCTTACAGACATTCCATTATGCACCAGCTCACCCACGTACAATATTTCACACACACACATTGCAGGGTCTGCTGTATGTTTTCATACAATTGACCTTGACTTCAAAAACCATCTTGTGTGTGTGCTGACAGCGCTGCCTGTCAGTGAGTGACTTGACTGTTGAGTTGTGTTTTTACAGGCTTCGCAGGATTTACATGCTCAGCAGCCGGGAGACTTAAAGACAAGAAGAGAGGGGGTGGTATTGAGGAGAGGGGGAGGCGGGTGAGTTACCTATCATTTGATGCTGCCTCTCTTGCATAATCCCACGCTTTCAAATGGAGGGAAACTGCTGATGAAGCCGCGGAGCAGAACAATTGAAGGCAGAAAGAGAAAGGGAGAGAAGCAGAAAGAGGAAGAGGAGAGACTGCCCTCTTCTTTGGTGTATCAATGTAAATTCCTGACAAGGCAAGCCTCCCCTTCTTCACCAAGTTTGTGTTTTCCAGGCTTGCATTTTGACTGCATCAGCATTCTGATGAAAGACTGCGATGCCCCAAAGCTCTGTTTGAATCCCTCAAGAAACAGTCAGCAATTGTCTCTTTTGTTAATATGCAACTTCTGCCGTACACCTGTAGAGAAACTTGCGAGATAAGAATTAAGTTCTCATCCTTATAGCGCTGGAAAGCCTCACCTCCATCAAACAAGTTTTGAAGCCTGAAAGAGATTTAAATTTAAAATTCAAACACATTTTGGCCCAAGATCAGAAAACTAGGATGTCTGTAACTTCCACTGAACTCATTCATCTCCAGCTGTCCTCCCTTCATACCTTTTTCTGCTTCCCTTCATCATCTGGGCCCTGCATGAGCACCAGAATCCTTTGGATAAGGGACAGAATCATCCGGAGTGTGCAATGTACTTCAGGCTAGCCCCGTTACACCCAGGCTCAACCTGGAAAACATTAACATCTCCAACCTGCACAACTTCAAAACTTTTCTGCCTGGTCTGGATGTATCGAAATAGCCTCGGGCTCTTCCATTCTTCAGCTGAGTGTGTGTGTGTGTGTTCCTATCAGTGTGTGTAGCATGAAAGCATTTTCCATTTGCAAATTACTTCTGTGAAAATGGGTGCTGACCAGCTGCTACCTTATGTTTGTCATGGCCTTGGCTCGTTACAAGATGAACAGCAGGAAACCCTGGCAAGTGTTTGCTGTTTTACATTACCAAACAAGAACACAGCCAAAACCCTTCTTGGTACTCATACCAGTTATTTACACACCGCAACACGCGCACGCACATGAGGATACAATTCGACAGGAGGTGTGATGGTGCATATTTTTACTTTTGCTGCATTCACGTTCTAGTAGCCACCGAGACTGGAAGCTGTGAACAACCAAAGCAGCCACATTTATTTATGAAGATCTTCACTTGCAGAACAGCTCAGGGTGACTTCTATTAGTCCATGCGCAGCAGGTTAGACAACCTTTTCCTCACTAAAGGTCACCATAGACTCTTCAACTGACCTATGCTTTTGTCATGTACAACAACAACACAGCCATGTGATGACATATTCTCCCTGCAGTACTTAATCTGCTGACTAAATAGAGCCAAATATGTCCACATCTTTTTATGAAAAACATTTTTTTCTTTTATGGAAGAATAACTCGGCTACCTCACTGACAAACACGCATGCGTTTTCTGCAGGTGCTTTGCAGTAACAGCCTTCCCTGGTGGAAAAGGTCTCATTTGCAGCAGCAGTAGGGAATGTTTCGCATTAGCAAAAAGTTCTGTCACTGTTTGGTTTTAAGGTTTTGATTTGTTGAAGGCCTCTCAATTGTTTTTTGCTCAACCAAATGGTGTAGCATGATCATCTAATCACTATCAGCTGTGTCACTGGGGTGTGTCCTGTGTAACAAATCAGTGTGCCTGCGTCTGAGTATGATTGTTGATCTTGAAGAAGGCCTGAGGGCAGAAACGTCATCTAAATAAAAGACGAACACGTACGAAGCCACAGTGTACAGCACTTGTTATCAGCTTGTTAGC
Organism: Epinephelus awoara; assembly: GCA_035609425.1. Taxonomy (NCBI): domain Eukaryota; kingdom Metazoa; phylum Chordata; class Actinopteri; order Perciformes; family Serranidae; genus Epinephelus; species Epinephelus awoara. The sequence continues at coordinate 6,783,446 of CM069314.1, forward strand.
ACAAACTTTACACAGCTCAAATCAAGCTTGGTTATTGCTGTGAGAGCAATTAGTGAAGAGTAATAGGGGCTGATAGGTAAAAGCACAACACATTCTCACTCAGACCTCGTCACATATCGACATTTGCTCATGGACTTTTCATGTCCACATACGATGTGAAAGGTATCCTGGGTGTGTTGGTTGTTGATGTCAAGTTCAGCCTGTTGCATGCATTGTCTTCTTTCAAAACACTTCATGCACTTCTTTTTTTACGGGAAATTAAACCTTTACATACAGTCTCTTTCAAAATAAAGGCACTACGTCAGTACAACATCACAAATTGACTTTTTTTCCCTTCAACAACAAACACACATGGTTAGGTTTAGGAAAAAAGAACCGGGTTTGACTTACGGAAAGCAAGAACCAGCCTCCCAGGTGAAGGCAATATCCCGATTTGAAACCTAATGCTAAAAAGGAACCTGCTAACTTAAATGTGGAAAAAGAACATGGCTAAGAAGTTGGAGGTGTGCAGCCTGTCGCCTGCAGCTCTTTGTGTAAACACTCACTGTGGCTGCTACTGACTGTTTCATTGTTCCCTGCAATATTTCAAACTGAACCGCTGTCGGTAAAAGATGAAAACGATCATTGTCGTGTTTTTGTAGATGCATTTTTGATGACTGATAGCCGTGGTGTTACTCTCACTGGCAAACACTGCAATTCTTGTGACTACTTCATAATAAAAATCAACTCCTGTTTCGCTTTCATGTGAAGCTGCAGCAGTAGGAAATGTTTGGTTCACAGTAACTTCATACAAAACTCTACAGATATTTAGCGCCATTGACGAATATTTTTTTCTTGTAAAATGTCCAGGGTGGATTGCCCTCTCCAGATTGGGAGAGAGTTACCCTCTTCAGCGAGGGAGTTCAAGTATCTCAGGGTCTTGTTCACGAGTGAGGGTGGAATTCAGCATGAGCTGGATCTGCGGTTTGGTGCGACTTCTGCAGTGATGCAGGTGCTGTGCCGGACTGAGATGGAAGGCGAAGCTTTCAATTTACTGGTCCATCTATGTCCCAACCCTCACCTATGGTCACGAGCTCTGGGTAGTGACCAAGAGAATGGGATTGCAGATACGAGCGGCCAAAATGAGTTGTCTTCCGTGGGGTGGCGCTTGGAGTAGAGCAGATGCTCCTTCACAATGAAAGGGGTTAGCTGGGGTGGTTTGGGCATCTGATCAGGACGCTCCTGGGCTCCTCCCACTGGAGGTGTTCCGGTCACGTAGGAGGCCCCGGGGCAGACCCAGAACTTGCTGGAGGGATCACATATATCACCTGGCCTGGGAACACCTTGGGGTCCCCCAAGAGGAGCTGGGAAGTGTTGCTGGGGAGAGGGATGTCTGGGGTGCTTTGCTCAGCCACCTGCCCCTGCGCCCTGGCCCTGGTTAAGTGGATGCAAATGGATGGATGTCCAGTGTAATCAGAAACATAAGTGTCACAAGTTTATTACCCTGTGGGAAAGGTTCCTCAATGTGACATCCCTAGCCCACTGAAAAACATCAGTGCAGCATTTATTGGCAAGTCTACAAGGAAATTTATTGGCAAACAGAGAATTTCTCATAGATGATCAATACATCAATACATCTTTTTCCCTCTTTACAAAGCAGAGTATAGCTGGTAGCCACCAGCACTTAAAGCTGAATCTGCAACCCTGACTGTGCTCATCACTGCATTAAATATGCAACAAGAAACATCCGCTGGGACTCGTACTGTCTTCCTAATGATATGATTGAACAAACTAGGGCAGAGAACACTGCCGCATGTCTATTTAGAAGTTCGGCTAGCAGCCCATGAAATCAAACTTCTGTGTACTCACCAGTCTTGGCAAGAGATTGACATATCGAAGGATGAGGCAGTGCCCTGATAAGCGAAGCTGGCATTTGTTTGAACATTCGCCCATTGCCTCCCAATAGCTGAATTAAACGCTGGCTGGGAATTGACTCGAGGCAATCCACAAACAGAGACCGGTTCCCCACCTGTTCCCTCCAATGAATTCATGCCTCTTTTTTTTTCAAAAGAATGCAAATCAAAGTGACTGTCTCTCAACGAAATGATGTTATCAAAGGAGGAAGACAATGCGGGAGCTAAAGGGAACTGGGAGAAGTTGTTGTTTGTGGTTCTTCAGCATGAAAAACAGAGAGTAAAACCAAATGATTGCACTGGATGATCAGACCTTTCTGCTGTATTTTCCTTCAGATGAAAGACACGTACCTGTTTTATCACAAACACACACACATTTGGCTTTGCACTCTGCCTTCACAGTCCAAGTGTATATCAAACACTCCTCTGCTTTGCTGTAATTTCTTTCACATGATTTTCTTCTCTCTCTCTCTCTTTCATTTTCTTTCTCCTCTCCTTTCATTCCATATTTTTTGCATGCCGGGGAAATGAAAACAGAGGTGGAACCCAATGATTGAATTGTTCTTTATTCATGCTGTCTTCCTGTGTAAATATGGAGCCGTCAAGTGTGAACTGAATTCTGCAGCTGGTCGTCACGGAGAGCTCGCATGGAGATGTGGGATACCACCGGGATAGCACACAATCCCACACTTGTTCCTGTCACATTTTCCTGCCATTCAAACCCAAACACTCCTCCTATAAACAGTCCTAAACAGGATCTCATAAAAAAAGAAAAGAAAAACAATCCTTTTGGTATTGTGATTTTCTTTTTGCAGCTTTCAACCTGTTGGCTGACATCAGCGTCTGAGGAATGTGGGTTTTAACACCATTATAAATTCTTTTGTTTGTTTCTGGGGTTTTTTTCATGTTATAGACTGGTTCAAATATAGATCTAGGTTAAATGCTGAAAGAAGTAATCAGCATTGCATATGTTAATTACAGATATGAAGATAGCAAACAGTTCCTTCATAATGACCTCCCCTGGGCCCCTGCACGGTTATCCAGCAATGTGCTAATGGGGTTACTCCCAGTCCTCTGTGGATTTCTTACCACCGTCTATGAAACCACATAAGCATTATCAGAGTAAACACCCAACATCTACATATTCATCATTACAAACATGACCTAAAATAGCACTATTAAAACACTGAGATGAAAGTTTTAAGATCCTTGAACATCAGAGAGTTTATACAGAGACAAAAAAGGAGTCTAGAAGACAATGTTGCACATGTAATGGTATTAATTCATTATACACAGGAAGAAGCTACTGTTAAAGAGAAAGTCTGGGTGAAACTTGGGTCTTGTTTTAGATTTGACCACTACTCCTATTGATAATAATGACATTAAACTCACCAACTTAATTGCCGAGTTCTGGGAGGGTGGAAACATCGCTATAACTAGATGTACCTTCTTGCGGTTGTATGTCTCCACCAATCAGTCAAGTTACAGTTTACATCCATGTCTGTCCGGACTCCAAAAATATACGTAGCAAAGACTTCTAAGTAATTTGATTAGTGTCACAAATTCAGTATCCAACCAAAAGTCTCCCCTTCTGTTCCTGAGTTATAATGTTGGGCCAAGGCCAAAGGCTATGTTTCTGAAGAACATTATGATGTCACAGTGAAGCTGACCTTTGAGCTTTTGGATATAGAAACTCATCACTTCATCATTTTATGACAGTTTCCTATTTGTGTGAAACTTTGTCATAATTAGAGTATGACTTATTGAGTTATGGCCAAAAATGTGTTTTGTGAGGTCACAGTGACCTTGATCTTTGATCGCTTAACTCTAATCACTCCATCCTTGAGTCCAGGTGGACGTTTGTGCCAAATTTGAGGAAATTCCCAGAAGGAGTTTCTGAGATATTGCATTTACAAGAATAGGATGAATGTGAGGTCACAGTGATCTTGACCTTTGACCATTAAAATGTATTCACTGCATCCTTCCAAAGTGGACATTTGTGCAAAATTTGAAAAAACTCCATCAAGGTGTTCCTAAGATAATGTATTCACGAGACTGGGACAGATGGACGGACAACCCTGAGAACATAATCCCTTTCACCACAGTTCATCAGGAACACTTTAGTCAAAGAAAACTTTATTTCCATTTGCAGTATTATATTTGGCGGTATGGCTCTGTTCTGGGCCTCTTTGCCTTTCCTAGGACCTATGCAGAAAGCCTCTTCCACGCACCTATGTGTAAAGCCTAAGGCGGAGAGAGCACACCTCTCTCCCCTTCCATGTGCATACATGGAAAACCTAAGGCAGGGAGAGCAAAGACCCCCGGGAACAGAACAGAACAGAGCAGCATCAATGACAAACAGAAATGACATTGATAAGTCAGACACAGCATGAAAAGAAGGAGCTGGGGTGGAGTCGGGCTGCAAAGCAGCTCGCAGAGGAAGCAGCAACAGTAGGCAGGCCAGAGCCGTTTAAATAGGGCGCCCTGAATGAGATTTGCCAATTGGCTGCATAGAAAGGAATCATATGATCTATCAGCTGACTCCTTTCCATCGATCAGCTGCTCCATCAGCTGATGTAGCTGGGATGTGAGCTGAGCCTGACATCATGTGCTGCCTGAAGAATTATTGTGGTCAGTACATTGTTAACAACACAACCCAGGTTGAAACTAACCAAGAATCGTTCTCAAGCTGTTGAATTTTCCTTTTTGCTATTCTGAGGCCATGCAACTATCTGTAGCACACAGAGCAACATAAGTGTTCATTTGCTGTCATGTTTGTGTCCTCCTTACAATGTCAGTCCAATATTCACTCTCATCTTAGCTCTGCTTTGGTCTCCAACAAGTGCTGAGGGAAATATCTGGCTCCATTATGTTCACCAGCAAGCTGCTAACGGTCTGTCTGGGCGTCTTGGCATAAGAGATGGGAGTTGAGTGATAACTATCTGCGAGTTCATCAATACGAGTGACCCCTTTTTATTTGCTGCACAACCTCCTCTTAAGGACATTCAGAAGCCCACACATTTACCTTTCAGCTCCCCCTGTTCCCGCCGACCTCTGCGCTCATTCCTTTGTTCCCTCTACATGGGGAAAGCTATCTTGACAGTAGGAGATAAGCATCGACCAGACGCTCTAAAACACAAGAAAGAAGTAAGAGAGGGAGAGAGTTTTTTGCAGTACACACTCTTCCCTTGCAGCCATGTCTTGTTTGTACACTGGGGAGATGGCAGGATCTCATGTTTCACCAGCTCTTGTCGCGTAGCCTCCTCGCTACACCGTCTGCTGCTGTCATCCCTGTATACTCAGTTGTTAAGAACAGCATGCAATGTGCAGTTGGACTGCTTTGCATCTTTCAGGTGGAGGTTCGTGCTGCTATAAACAAGAGGAAGAGGGGAATAAATCAGACCAGCAGAGTCAGGCGTAGGATCTGCTTTTCCCTGCTTATTTCATGCCCCATTCTTTTCCTCGGGCCTCCTCCTCCTCCTCCTCCTCCTCCTCTCTCAGCCTCTCAACTGATGTAACATGACTCCAGCCTGATGTCTATCATGATCCTCATTACACCTCTGTTGTCCTTTCCTAGACCCACAAGAGATCCTCTGTCTCAGGTGGTCCTTGTCTCCCTCCTTCACCCGCTCTATTCTTTTGTACCATCTCCATTTCTCACAGAAAGCCTCTCCTATAAGAGAGATGAGGCAGCTCATATGAATTTAAAAAGGTCAAGCTTCTAGTAAGGTACCAGAATTTTGACTTGTTTCCTAAAGCATCGTAGCAAATTTAGCACAGCTGGGTTGTAGTGACATTTGGGTGTCTGTGGTAGCAGCAGTGGCAAGAGCAATTTGTCTGGAGGAATAGAAGGAATCTCAAGTTGTAGCCCAAATAGCTCAAGAGAAAGGGAAGGGGGTGGCTCCGATAGAAACTCCATGTAAGCGACTGTTTAAGATGCTTACCAAAATACGACATTAAAGAGCATTAAAGCACCACTTTAATTCAATGATCCACTGGCTTCTACACGAAAGACTTTAAGTTCTCAGTACAACAGAAAAACAAACACAAATGCCAAATCTCAGGCAACTTAATCCACAAAGATGTTCTGCAAAACTCTGCAAACTTGACAGAATCCCTGCAATCGAAGGCGCGCTCTCCTCAGCAATCAAAGTCCTCTCCCAGAAGTTTGAATGGCTTGTGATGATGATTAGTTGACCACGTTGCGCAGCCGATGAGTATGTGCAGATGTGGCTAATTCCAATGGTGCATGGAATGCTGATTGTGTGGCGCAAAGTGCTAGCAGCTAATCAATACAGTTAGCACTGCTAGCCCTCGTTCCTCCATCTGAGTGCTCGGCACCTGTGACTGCAGCCCCGCGCTAATTTCAGCTTGATTATCATCAGAACGCATCTGTTTCCTTGCAAAAAACCCTCCAGTTAGAAGACTTGGGTGCTGTTAAAATCAGAGTAAACATCAGAGTACTGTACGCAGCAGAGACAATTACTCAAGTGTGGGTGCCTTTTACAAATTCAATGTTTGGTTAAAGTCTGAGTTCCTTTGAACTTCAATCACACTGATGTTTTGTGGAGAAACGGCAAGGTAAAAATATACAAGGTAAGCTGTATTCAACACTAAATCATTGATGAGTCATATTGTGCAGAGTGTTATTGTGTAATTGTGATATTTTCCCATCCTTTTAAACAGTTCTAGTTCAAATGATGTGTCAAGGTGATATCTAGAAACCAGAGGCTGCAGCATTGTAAATATTTCATACTAATATTCATGCAAGGTTGTGTTTACCATTGATGGTATTGTAATCAACTGACTCGTGGTTTGAATTTGGAAAAGGCACAGGAATATCATTTGAATGGCAAAATAAGCACTGCTATATCACACACACGGGTGTGTACAGTAATGTATAGCCATCACACGTTTTGTATGTGAAGACAGTGCTCGCGGCTATCATTCCACAGCCTTTGTTTTTCCCTCTTTTGAAGCAGGAGACGAGCCGGAGAATGGCTCCATTAATGCAGAACCTATTTCTTCCAAATCAAAAGAAACACCCCAGCCAGTGTAATGACAACCTCTTCCCTCCTTGCCTCTGGTGCTTTTCTTTTACTCATCACAGGAAACGAGGTCATGAAGGTTGGTCTGTACAGTAGAGTGTTGTGAGGAGTCAACGTGCACGTGCATGGCGATGCTGCCTGTGATTGGCAGCGCAGAAGTGCTTACTTAAAGTATTGTGCAATCCAGTTGATCAAATGACCGTCATAGATTGTACAACCATTGTACTTTGTTTTTGACATATTTGGCAACATTTATTTCACACCAAACGTGATTCACTAGTGCTGGAAACATGTTTCAGTGTATAGGATGGTAAATGTAAATGCTTTCTCCTCTTATTTTCTGCAGCCTTGCTTGTTTTAAGGTACGCCTGTACGCTTTTATATGTAATGCCTATGCTTGACATTGGGAGGACCACTCAACAGGCCTTCAGAGGCTATTTTGGGTCCTCTTACTAGTTATTTCCGCCAGATGTAAGCCTTAAGCGGATCATGTATTTGGTCATGTGTGCATGAATATGTGCATGTAAGTGTGTATCCGTTTGTCTGCAGCTAATCTCAAATAATACCTGACCAGTTTGTCTAATATTAAGTGTGCACAGACTGTATGCTCAAGGACCCCTCGTGGTTGCAGTGATTCACAATTGTTAAAAAGCTGTTTTACAGACTGCTTTACACCATCACTGACTGATGTCTTCTTCCTCTTAACCAGCCGGCAGGAGTGCAAGTTTCCGCAAGTCGTCTTGACTAACAACATCAAGCCTTAACGTTGGTAACAGGACACATTTTGGCCTTCATCTTGGCTCAAAAACTGGCATCCATAAAAGAGTTTGGTCTCATTTTGAACCAGATCATCTGCAGATTAATTCCATACCAGATTTATTATGATCCACTAAAGTTAGGCATGATACGAGATGAAAAGGTCCCTGTCTTTTTTGTAATCTATGCCACCATTTTGACTGCAAGGGAGCTGGGAGGGACAATTGACCTTTCGCCAAGCCCCGCCCCTTTGTGATGGTCCGACAAGCTGTCAGAGTAAGCATGGAGCCCACACTGTAACTAACTGCACTCCCTGAAGAATTATTATCATATTTTTGGAGAAATGAAAGAGTGATTGCAGAGAGAAGCAGACAGAGGGGTCTACAGTCTGTGTTTGAAGGATATATCCAGGATGTCAAACTGACTCAGCAGCAACAACAGGTTAAAAAGACAAAGATAGTTAGAAGCTAAAGCCGAACTATAGGCTACAGATCACAGTGTGAAAGTGAACCACCACATCACTGCTGATCACCACACAAGACAATGAATATAAAGGGAAACTTTGCTGATATTGAACCAGCTGTGTGGCATCACAGTGTGTGCAGATGAACAGTGTTTGGCTTCAGATCTCCAGGGGAAGTCAAACAATTTTCATCTGCGCACAATGTGATGACACACAGCTGGTTCAATATCAGCAAAGTTTCCCTGCTTCCCTTCACTGGTTCCTGTACAGCAGGGTCGCTCTTTGTGTCACTGTTATAATCATTAAAGCAAAAGCAGCATGTGTATACATTCAGCAGGCTGTATCTTCAGTAGCTAATATTCAGCCTTTATTTTTCCTCCCATTTTTTTGGGGGACCTTGAACGCAACACCATCTCCGACTAGGAAATAGAAAGCCCGACGTGCAATTAACAGAGACCTATTATCTTGCTTGAGGTTTTTTATTATTGCAATAGGTATAGCTGTACAAGGCTTCTACCAGGCTTTGCTTCATCCGCCACACATTATACCACACCGGGAGCGTTTCAGAAGTGGAACATTTTGTCTGACCCAGTACGTAGGCTACGTTATTTCAGTCATTTCAGCTCCTTTAATTGTGTTTATTGTTTTTATTTCCTATTTTTTCATGCTGTAGTCTGCAGACAAAGTTAATACCGTTCAAAGGCTAGTTATGAATCCATGGATCAAAGATTTGTGGCTGTGTTTTAGTTATTAAAAATGCATTCATTCTCATAATCACATCGTATCAATATTTCACATACAATGCCTGTTAGCAGGAAAACTCAGTCTGCTCTGTGCAACACGCTGCAACTCCGTCAAAAATAGATGAGGCACGTATTTTTCTGGGACGCCTCTAAAACCCGAGATCAGCTCGGGCAGAAGCCTGGCGGAGATCTGCACTCCTCTGAGTGCACCTTTCTAGTTCCAGCATGACTGAGCACACTGAGCGGTTCATATTTAAGACTTCTGTTGCATTTTCCTTGCTATTAATTAATGGATGTCAACTAAACAGATATTTATCTACAGAATAATCATAATTATCCTAAATCAGGGCCACATGACATACATTTGAACCCCTGTGCTATTTAATTCCAGCCTATATTTAGCATCTCTTTGTAGATGGTCACCTGTTGTGGGAGTCTGCGCTCAAACCACTGATGGTTAGCCACTGTGGCTGGAGTCCTAATTAAGCCAGTGAGGAAATATCGTTAGCCAGCATCATAATGATGCTAATTGTTTGCTTCGACCCAGGAAAAGTGCATCATGGGTATAATGGGATAATAAGAAGCTCTAATGCCACCCCCAATGGGACAGCACCTGCTTATTACGCACTGAAAGCTATATTTTGTCCCTGTACGCACTAATATGAATTAACTCTACATACATGTGTTTAGGATGTTCACGTCATTCATGCTCCAGTGAATTTCTGCTCAGGCTATATGTTTGCGTGCATGTCAGTTTGTAGGCTTTGTCTAGAGAGGGGAGAGAAGAAGAGAGAGGTTCTGGAGGAGGAGGAGGAGGTTGCCTTTCATATTCTCAGCATGAATCCTGCAGAAAGTCATTACTCGCAACAATAGAATTCGTGCTCTATTTGCCTGGCATATTTTTCCATCTGGCCTCTGAAGTGTGCCACCCTCAGTCTGGAGTCTAAAGAAGCGCCCCAGACACAAAAAAAAAGTCTTTCCACCACAGTTACAAACATGTCATACCCTCTGTCTGAGGATGTGCCGGGAATTTCTCATGTCTACCAATTCTTTTGCAACAATATGATAAGGCCAAGCAAAGGCGAGAACACCCTCTGTCATGATTGACACGAATGTCTGCTGGACTGGTGATTTTAAAATGGAGGCTGCTCGGTTTGATATCGTATCCAATGCATTTCAAAATGTGAAAACATCAGTATTCAGTCTTGCATGGTCTGAAACCATTGGAGACACTGGGTCCATGCTTCAGTCTGGAGCTCATCATTAAGAACCAAACAATGCAGTGTATCATTCATGGGGAACAGAAGCTTTCTATGGTACCTGGTGAAAACCTGAAAATAATTTTCCAATTGTGTCTGCATTGAACTCACTGTAATCATGTCTCCTTGCTCTCCAACAATTAAACAGCTTGGGGAAACCTGAGATGCTTTAATGGATCCAAACAAAACACTTGGCAAACTACTGTAATGGCCCGGTGTATGGGAACTATTCTGAACGGGTGGGAGAGAGCTCTCATCTTCCCTCTCAGCTCTCCTTCTGTGGCTTGCTTTGCTTTTTCGCTCTGTCTCCTATTAGCGGTACATGAGAGTGGGAGGAAGAAGGAATGCTTTCTGGCACCGGGGTCCTTTTGTTGTCTTGGTGACTGCTGCTCAGCCATCTCAGAAAAACTCAGGACCTTAATACATCATCACCCTGGCTCCCCAGGCAGTCGTCGCGAGGCTCAGATCTGATTCTCTGTCAAGCGTCATCCTGTTCCACAAACACAGCCCAGAACAACCACGGTCGCCATTTACTCTACAAAATCTGCTTCCTGGCAATCATCCAGCACCTAAACATTCACCAGGAGTGTTTCTGTGCTGCTGCGCGCATGTCCCCGTTCATCTGCACTTATTTAAGTAAAGATTGTTTTTCTGTGTGTGTGCCCACTAGCTTTGAAGTGCCTGTTCTGTATTCTTTAAATATCTCTGTGTTTTCCTGCAAGACAAAGCCTCCTTCTAATTTCTGCGGCTGTGTGCAATTTTGGCGGACAGCCGTCAGATTTACATAGCAAAGTGGCCCACCTGCTCTATGTTTGTCAAGCGGAGAGAGACGGATACAGTGTCTTTGTTTAAGATTGTAGATTTGATTAGAAGATTACTAATTCATCCTTACAAAGCTTGGGTTACTAGAGTGCTTCATGTTTTTGGATTTATAAAGATCTTGAATTTCTATTCCTGTGCTGATGTAAGTGGATAGCCTTATGTAAATACAGCTATCTGTAAAAGCTACAGCAGACTTCTACGGATAATGATTCAAGGAAGCACAAGACAAACACTGTAATAAGTTTCCAATAAACATGCTTAAAGTTACGGAAAGGTCTCCATTAACTCTGGAATGCACAATTTGCTGGCTCCCCAGTTCTGAATGTACAAAGACCTGTTATTGCTCCAAATGTGAGATCTTTATTCACTGTTTTTCATCTTAATTTCTGTGAGAATTTCCTGCTGCGAATACACACGCTCTCATGCATGCACGTGAAACGCACATGCTTAAACACACACACACACACACACACACACACACACACACACACACAGAGTTCCTCTGGCTTTATGAAACGTTTCCCGGGAGGCTTAGTGTCTGAGGAAGTGTCATGTAGATCATTTTCTCATTTCTCCTTTTGATGAAAGCTTGTTTTGAGCCCCCCCCCCCCCAACTCTGAATGCACAAACTAAAGTGACTGGAGTGAATGAAGACGCTCCACAGGATATCATAGCTGTCAGGGCGATATTACATTCCCTGAATTGTTTCTTGGACCATTGTTAAATTGAATTACACAGCAACTGAATGATCAACATCATCTGCATACAAATACATATTTGGATTATGCAAGACTTAATAACTGAAGTTGAACTGTTTTACTGCAGTTAAAGTTTGAGCATAAAGGTCTACAGTTGTCATTACTGATGCTGCCAAAATGGATTTGAACTACAGTGGAAACCACTGTGATAAACCACTAATATGGATCAAAAATCTTTATAAATGCTGTAGGGCTGCCCCCCACTACGAATTTCCCTAGTCAACCAATAGTCGTCATTTAGGGCCATTAGTCGACTAGTCGCCTGCATGTTTAAGATATTAATGTAATTATTAAATTATATATTTTGGTGGTTTGAGTTGAGGGTGTGAGCAAGAATAGTATCAGTCACATTGTTAACACTGTGCTACATTACAGAGAAATACAAAACCATACTAATGAACCTTCATTAATATAGGCCTAAATTTTATCTACAAGTGCACGTCACACACTGAGCGAGCCGCCTGTTAATGACGCTGTGGGCTAATGGGCATGTAGCTACTTCCATGTTTCAGATGATACGTCATGTTTGTAGTCGACCAATGAAGGTGAGTTTACATATCACCTTGGGTTCGTCCTTCACCTTCTCAAAATGATCCCACACTTTGGATTTCCTGCCCGACATGTTATTAACTAGCCTGTGGAATAACCGCAGGTACCAGCCCTGGAAATTAACCTGACTCCTGTCTGACTGCTGAGCGTGGACACTTCCTGTGTCTGTCCTTTCAAATTAAATTCCCACATGGTCCAGACATATAGGGTTTGATTTATTTTGACGAGGCACAGCTCCTAATAGAGTTTCACTTTTTTTTTCCTGCGACAAAGCGACCAATGAAATCAAGAAGACTAATGACCTTTCTGGACGACTAACGCTTGGTCGACTATTTGGGGATAGCCCTAATGTGGATGCTAATTTTGTTAATGTTATAGTTATCATTATAGTTATCTTTCTAACAATGGACCAAGCCCCCAGGAACAGTGCCCAAAAATACTTTTCCCCATTGACTTTAATTGTAAAAGAGATGTCAAATCAGTAGATTCCAAGATACCAGAAGTTTAGAAGATCTGCGTGATTATAAAGTTTTATCCCCATTAAAGTTTGTAGAGGACCAGTCTCTATATACAGACTCTGCATTCAATGAAAGCAGAGTCTGTAGGCCAACCCTGGAGATCTTGCCACCAGAAGAAGAGCGGAAGAGCCCTGGTGGTATATATAAACAGAAATTAGCCTCTTCCGCCCAAGTCAAACCGAAATGTATCGCCGTCTGCCGGAAGTCAGACGCCAAATACAGCCGTTGGGTTCTGAGAATGGTCGAGGGCTAACCTGGAAATTAGCTACTCGGCTGGGCGCTTGCTCCGTGGGTCCAACGACACGGTAGATCCGGGTATTTCAATATCCAGGAAATCAAACCTTTTTGGCTTTATGCGCCACTGAGCAAAATTCATAGGAAAGAACGGGGCCCTGTCTCCAACACTATATCCACAACAATCATTTGCTTCCAGTTGGCTTACTTAGGCTGGTACGACATGCACATTAAACTGATGACAAAAAGAAAGTAATTTTGTCTGAATAAAAAAATAGTCTCCCTGAAGCTTACAGCTGCTCACCATAGCTGCTAGTGATGGACAGAAAGGAGCGCGCACAGGGAAGGCACCTGATGTCGAAGCCACCCTCATCAAGTGGATTAATAATGACCGGTCACCTAATGTCCCTGTAATGAAACAGCAGTACTGTATTTTGAAACTGTCAATTAAATACAGTAAATAGCAGCTGTCCATTTTATATTCATGTAATAAATATACAGACATCACATAACTGGTAATCTGCATGAGAAATAAAGAGAAGAAAAAATGGTTTTAATAATTATCCACTTGCTCTGATCAACTTGACCCAGACAGTCATGATCACTATAAGCAGTTTCCACTGTATATTCAAAGTGTCAAAATAATCTCCACCACTGTGAGCTGACCTATTCTCAAAAGCATGTGGAAACCAATTCAGTCCTGCTGCCCAGATATGTGATGTGACTCCAGTCTGGCAGGGGTGGACAGGAATGAACGGAGTGATAAGGAAGTCCGGACCCAGTCGCCCACTGCCCGTCGCAGAAAGGCTGACGTGTGACAGATCATAAAATTAACAGCCTGCTCCTTTTTTTTGACATACAGAGGCACTGCACAAACAGAACTGCTGGCCAGAGATAGCTGGCAAGGCAATCACCACAAGAGACAGCGGGGGTGGGGGGGTAGAAGAGATGATGGAGGAGAAGGATGGAAAGATGAGCCACATATGCTGCTTAAGTAGAAGTGCAGTTTCCTGACATTTTAGCTGCAGCAAATAAATGCTGGTTTGTGCTATGTGACAAAAATTAAACATATTTTCTATTAGACACATACAAACATTAGCTAGCAGCTAGGAGCCCTTATATATTTCCAAACAAACTTAATCAGCAGTGGGTAAAAGATGCATGCACATGTCTGTACACAGCACACCGGTGCATGTGCAAGTGGAAAGAAACATATGAGCGACTCAAGAGTTTACGTAGAAGTGAAAGTATAAATTTGCTGCAATCATTTTAATAACTGATTAACATATTGCTTAGTTTTCCCGTCAGAATTTCCCAAAGCCCAGGATGATGGCTTCAAATGGCTTGTTGCAGTTTAATATCCAAAGATACTGACAATTAGGGGTGGGCAATATGGCCCTAAAATAATATCACGATATTTCAGGGTATTTTTGCAATATTAATAGTTCAACTAAATCAAATCTACCACAAATTACACATTTAAACAGCTCCCAAAGACAAAAAAATGTCCCCTGGGATCTTGACGGCACCGACTCCTGTGCGCACGGCGAGAGAGGAGAGTGAGAGACGCTGTGCTGCTGCCAGAGGAGCCGCTGAATGAGTTCCCTCTGAGCAGTCAGTCACTAAAAGAGTCTGAGAAGTCCGGGGCTGTTCATAAAACATTCAGGATGCCACAGTTTATTCCACACTACTGAAGCTGCTCCTCTTTGTGGAACCACCGCAGAGTTGGTAATAATTTTGCCCTCAGCCATGCTTGTTGTTGCCGTGACAGTATGACGGCAATATGTCAACAAGTCAAAATACCATGAGTATCACAACATGAATTTCTCATATTAAATATTCTACCAGTATGACCGTGAACGAGATGTGGCACACCCCTACTGACTATGATAAAGCCGCCATGCAGTGACTTTGCTTACTCAATACCTTAAGGAACTTATTCACATTAAAGTTTTTGTAGCTTCCAACAAGTCCCAAAACCTACAAGACATGCTAACGGCTCTGTGAGGCTCTACTTAAAAGAAACACATTTTAGTGTACTGTTTAGCTGTAATAGCGAGAATTTGTGAACAGGAATTATTTGCCGCACAGTGAAAATGAAGGCTATAAAACTGAGGTCAAACGGTAAAATTGAGGAATGCCGAGCAAATATAAACCAAGATTCTGTTGCTGTGTTGCCTATTTCTCACCTCACATGTTTTCAGACACATGTTTTAGCTCACTGTTTAACTGTAATGCAAGATAGTTTATTGCCAGCCTGCCGCCATTCTGTGAGTTCGCATTACGTCACCCACCAATGGGAGCATTTATTGGTCCAGTATAGTAGTTGTAGGTTTTCTACCTCTTGAGCAAAAGCAATGCCACAGAAGCTTATGTAGTAACAGTATTTGTGTCTGTTCGCTGCACTGACGGCCTAGTTTTATGGAAAAGACTATCTTTGCAGCAGTAAAATACTCATCTACGCACAGTAATGATTTAAACTAGCGTGCAAACATTTCCTCATTAGCACGAAACACAAAGTACAGCTGAGGCTGATGGGACTTAGTTTTGCAGGTATTTGGACGTCAACCAAAGTATAGGACAAATAAAATTTTGACGCAATGATGGCGCTAGATAGAAAAAAAAAAAATCAGAAGATTGTCAAAGTCAGTAGGATTTATCTTCTGGGGCCACAGATGTCTCGACAAAATTTTATAGCAGTCCAATAGTAAGTCAAGATATTACAGTCTGAACCATAGTGGCAGACTGACCAACCGACTGACTGACTGAGTGACCAACAGACATCGTTGTTAGCATGATAAAAAAGACCAAAAAATAAAAAATAAGAAAAATACTGAAACCTGTTAACTGTAAACCAACTGTGAAGAGAAGCAAGTCGTGAAGACTGATCATTGTAACTGGACAGCAGCTGAAAGGTTTTTAACATTCACTGAGACAGCCTCAGGGGCCGTCTCCCAGATATAATTTCAAGATATCCATCAGGCATGTCTTCTCTACCGGGCCTTCTGAGCTGCTCTCCAGGATGACCAGCAGGCCCCGACCGTGGCCATCTCTGCTCTGGCTGATAACCTCTCACAAAGCAGGGCTGCTCCGTCACCGCTGGCCATAGCAGGGCAGTGTTTGGAGCACATTTTCTGCTTGGATGGATCCAATGTTTTTGCAATTCTATTGACTCTGCTGCTGATCTGAGTAAGGAGAAAAAAATGGAATAAGGTGGCTGTGGGGAGATGTATAAACCTGCTTTCATTGATGGAAGGCGAGATTGTGAGGACTGTGGGAGCTGGTGCGTTTGGGCTCCAGGGTGTACAACCTGTGCTTGCGCCTTTGCCCCCTTTACTGCTGAAATGTCAAATCTGTCCTTTTTGCTCAGTTCGAATGTTATTATTTTTATCACATACAGGACGGTACAAGCCCCACTCGCTTGTCTGTCACTCACCTCCCTCAATCTTATTCAATCATCCTTTCTCCTATCCCGCTCCTGGCTTCAAATATATCAGGTTTATATATCTTTTAATGTCTGTCTATATACAGCAAGTCTTTTTATTCTTTCTCTCTCCATGCTGATGGACAGTTTGGTTTCGGTATAATGTGTTCACTCTGACAAACATGATTGTATCAACTCTTTCAAATTGTTTACATACATTACGTACATACTCAGTCCTGAAGGCCTTGTCATACCATACATATTTTTTGTTTGCAAACACACTGTATGTACTTCACATATTCTGTTAATAAATGAATAAATAAAACTTAAGCTAGCTGGGAACTTATTAGCCGTAGCTAGTCAGTTGCTAATGGGCACAGGGGGCAGAACAACAATGAAAGTTAAGGTGGCAGAAGTCCGTGTAGGGTGGTCAGGAGGGGTGGTGGATCAGACTTTCACCCAGGAGGCAAGTGCTTGCTTCCCGAAACATTGTAAAGCCAAACCCTGTTCTGTTTCCTAACCTAACCACGTGTGATAGTTGTTAAAGGAAAGAAAACAGCAATGCACAGTGTTGTGCTGATGTAGTGCATTTATTTTGAAAGAGACTGTATGTAAATGTTAAATTTCCTGTGAAAACATAAGAGTATTTTGAAAGAAGACAATGCATGTAACAGGCAGAAGCTGACACGGCGTCCCAGAACGTCAACAACCAACGCACCCAGGGTACTTTGCACGTTGCATCTCGATATAAAGTCCATGACCAAATGTCAATATGTGACGAGGTCGGAGTGAGAATGTGTCGGCAAGATGCAATACATGCATTAACAGTAGGGGCAGCATGAGAAACACTTGCCACTGCAGCGATGTTCTCAACTGAGTGGCCTTACATATCATCTACAGTAGCGCACAAGACTCTTTTCCTGTTGTGATCACAGTTAACGATATAGTAACCTCATGTATTTCACCATGTTTACATCATGCAAATCCTAAAGTTTTATATGGTCCAAGTTCTCTGATCAGAATCCTCCAGTAACACATGTAGTACATTAGCAGGTATGTGAACTATTCCATGAATGATGCAGCTGGTTGTTCACGTGAAGGCATAGTTAAAAAGCAAGAATATCTCCGGCCTGAGTTCACAAAGTTTATTCAAGAGACATGTCCTGTCTTGTAACTGTCTGCAAACCATGTTTCTTTTGTAGATCAATACATACTTTGTTAGATACTGCTTTGGATTCTCCAGCTCTCCATTACTTCATAGGTCGGCACTGTCAAGGAGGTTTTCCACTGGTCACCAGCATGAGTTTAGTTGTCAAAATTCAACAGGAAGAAAAAGATTTGCATGGATTTACTTCGCCCTCCTGAGAGAATTGATTTTGCTGCGAACTCTCACAGATTTAAATGCTGGTGTGACTGGGCATTTCGACCGTAAATTGGTTATAATATGACAACGTTAACTTTGACGTCCCCACAAATCGCTGCTCGCAATGTCACTGGTGCATTGCCTGCATATTATCCAGAAAACATCATCTTCAAAGCTCTGATTAATATGTATAACTCCCCAACCTCTCAGACAGAGAGAGCTGCTCCCTCCACCAGAACCGGCACAGTTACAGTGCCGTGAAGAAAGCACGGTTATGAAACGCCACATTGAATTTGGGCATTATGTTGAGACACTGGAGCTGCCAGGCTCTGTGGGATTTATAACGTAATGAAAAAAAACTGCTCCTCACCATGGCCTGTCTCATGTGGCCCCCATGTCCGTTTCCCATAATGCCGAGCTACAGGGAGTCAAGTGCTCTGAATGGTCCTCTCCCTCTGTTCTAATGTGTGCCCCACGCTGTTGTCAGAATGACTTAGCTGTTACCTGGTGAGAGGTGCTAAGCGTCACTTAGGCTCCTTCACAACAGAAGGTGAGCGGGGTGGCTCAGCGACGCCGCTTCCCGTGGACACGTCATGCTGCTGAAAGACAAGACTTTCAGAAACTGATGCTCGCTATTTTTGGACGTAAAACAACAAGGACAGAGGAAGCCGCTTCATACATGCAGCCATGCATCTGTTTTTCCTGTCGTCGTCCTCCTTCTTCCTCCTCTTGCCAGACATGCTCTCATACCCACATGCTTTGCTTTGCTCGGTGAGGCTCAATGCCTGGGCCCACTTCAACCATGCAACATCCTGACTGATGGCTCCCTCAGCAGCACTCTAAATGACTGTGCCCATAACCATTAGAAAATATGGAACATGAGCACTAAGCCAGCGTTGAGAAATATACACTGCCGATTAATCAGGGAGGGGGCCTTTCCCCTCTCTGACGCTGGCTGCTGTATTACATGGGCACAGGGGACAACTCAGCGCTGAGGAGGCCAATAAAACAGCACATTCTCTTGGGGAGCCGAATGCTACCAGGCCATCCGCCGTCACCGGAGCCTGGTGATGTACTGGGCCATTAAAACCAAGCGACACCCGATACTGGATGCCTGCAGGGGGCCGTGGGTCTGTTCTCATCTCGGCTTTTACAATCTGGCTAATTTCTGGGGAGGAAATCTATTTGCAGGGTTCAATTCTAATGAAGTCAGGAACATTTGTGTGAATAAGCTGGAGAAATGTAACTCTATATCCATATGGGTGTTGTGGGACGCTGCAGCGAGCTAATTGCTGAAGGTAAAATGACATCGATTCAAATGACTTTAGAGAACTCTTTGCAGCTTTCAGCGCGACTCATCGTGCATTGTGATTACCTGTTTTGAGGAAAAGAGAAGCTCCATTCAAGGATGCCATTTTTGCCCCCCCCCCTTTTCAGTTATGCTACAAAAGGAACAAAGCAGAGGAAACTGCTGGGATTGTTTTTAAGTTAACAACATGGCCCACTGCCTAACAAGGAGCTTGGGGGAATAACATGTTAAGTGGAGTTGTGAGCTGGAGTCCTGCACTGTTGAGTTGTTGTTTATTGCCCACAAATAACCAGGCACAGACTCTCTACCTTATCCTGCACATGAAAGCCTGGCCCGATTTCAAAGTTTCCAAAGAGAGCACAGTCTGCAAAACACCTGCGAGATAACACTCAGGGAGGATTTAACTGCCATTTGACTCCCTCTCCCTCCTTTTCTCCCTCCACCTTCCTCTCCCTCTCTCTCCTCTCCCTTTTCATGTGTTGAGTCTCTTAAAGACTGCGACCGTGGCATTCCTGCTGGCTCCAAAGGCCGACTCGCCGATATCATTCAGAAGTGAGCCCCTCGGATTTGTTTACTTAATCCAATATTTATGCTCTGTGTATGTTAGCGAATGCAAAACAGTTTGGGCCTCCAACAAACAAGACACACTGTCCCCAGATAAATGCAAAAAAATACAGGAATGGTTGGAGAGAAGAGAAAAAATAAGAAGAAATGGGAAAATAAGAGTATTAAGGGAAATTCTGCGAGGAATGTTTGCGGCTCCAGAAAAGCAGATAGCCGGAGTCGACCCAGTAAGGAATTATCATGCCTGGCGAGCTAAATGTGTTCAACATCTCCACTGTTCATTTTTACCACCGTTTGTTGACAAAGCAATGCACGAGTCTGGCCAGAGCTCAGCCAAATTGCAGTAGGAGTGTGCAAAATCCCATTAAGCAAGCGCAAAATTATACGTCAGCGAACATCACATGACTAGATTTGTCTGTCTGTGCATAAAAACAAGTGGAAAAGCAACTTGAGATTCCTCAAAGGGTGATTCTTCTTTACAGAGCAGGAATGAGAGCATAAACTAATCTAGCAGTCGATATGAGGACGATGCTCCAACCCCTCGAGGAAACAGACCATCTGAAATATTCTCCATCCCTTTGATCTCATCTGATTCTCTCAGAGGGGGCTGTGTGTCTGATAGGCCCGGCTCTTGCCATATCCATGCCTAGCCATGATGTTCTCCCAGAGGGGAGCATTGGGATGCCTCCTCGCTGCACCCTCCATGTCCAGATGAATTGGTCAAAGGCCTCATCTGCTGCTGATCTCCCCCCAGCCCACGCCTAGAGCACATTATGGTCACGCTGCCTGGTAGGACGCCTTACATGTCTCCAGGGGGGAAGGCAGGACCCCTGCTATGGCTGTCAGTGATTCATCAGCAACATGGCTACCAAATGAACATCACCATTTGTTTCAGGCAAGAAAGCTTCGACCAGCCGACTTCAGACTGTTGACAACATATTGCTGTGTATGGGGAGATTGTGGTCATGCAGCATTTCTCTTTAGGCAAAATGACTGTTCATCACATTTAGTTGCAACTGGTTTTAAGACCTTTGAGTGTTTCTACAAAGTCCCCTACGGCTTCCTAAGTGTGGGTCTTATCAGCAGTCACATGCATGGCAGTGGCAGATAAAGCCTCTTCTATATGGCACAGCGCACACACAGATAAACACATGCACATAAACAGAAACACAGATCTGTGGTGCAACATGCTACATTAGCACAAGTCATTTTACGCCCTGCACCTGCTCCTTAAAGAGCCAGAGCAATATGTTGATACTGTACAGATGGAGCTTTAAGATAGTGTTTTAATTTGATATTGCGTATCATAATATTTTCACAGTTAATACCACAGCACTGAGCCCTGATGCAAGCCTGCTGTGTTCTGCTGAAATAAAGCTCCTTTGCAGATACATGTAAAAGACCTTCCAAATCATCACATTATGCAGGGGAAACACAACTTGCTTTGCTCAGGGCCACTTTTGCTAAATGACAGTTGGCCAGGGGCCAGTTAAACAAACATTAATAATATTTATCTGTACATATAAAAATGTATTGCCTGTTTTCATCACATCTGATCTTTGCCAATAGGCAAATCCAGTTACTGGGGGGGAACCCTTCCTGGCACAAATTTTTAATAAAAAGGCTTCATTTTAATGCTTTTAAAATGCATCATGGCACCGAATTTACTTGGTATTGTCACCTCGCAGCAAGAGGGTTCAAACCCAGGGAGTGGGAGCCCTTCTGTGCAGAGTTTGCATGTTCTCCTCATGTCAGTGTGGGTTTCCTCCCACAGTCCAAAGACATGCAGGTTAATTGGTGACTCTAAATTTTCCATAGGTGTGAATGTGAGTGTGAGCACCCCTGTCCAGGGTGAACCCCACCTCTCACCCAATGTCAGCTGGGATAGGCTCCAGCCCCTAGCAACCCCTAACAGGATAGACGGTTACGGAAAATGAATGAATGCATAAAATTGTCATTGGGCCCAAAAGGTATCGAAATCACAATATGGCCAAGTGCAAGGAGGTGTAATTTAAAAGGTAAAATGTGTCACAGCATAGTATTTTTAAAGAAGCATTGTGGTGCTATAGAGATGTCCCAGGCTACAAATCATATGCCAGACATAAGTGAGCTTGTTTGGTACAGACACGGGCAAAAATCACATCATCATCGATTTTATATGATAAAAACTAAACAAAATCATAAGTGCTATGTCGTGGGAAAGTGGAATTGAGCTCTTGCAGACGTTTGGCCTCCCATCCAAGAGGCTTCTTGAGTTCTAACGGACTGCTGTGGAGTCGCAAGCTTTAAACTCTGTGTGGGTGTGACCCCTTACAGAGTCATTGGGGTCACATGTGAGCTCTGAGTTTCAGAGTCATTGAGATAAGAGGAGAAATGTCTGCAAGAAACTCAAGCAAGCCCAGTAGCCTACGATATAGCATTAAGATTACTGTGACCTGGATGACTGAGAATCTTATCTGACATGTTCTAAAAGAAGAAATAAATTAAACATACCGTATTTTTCCAAATAGCCCAGGCGTCATTTTTTTCGTATACATATGTACACAGATTTCACCGCTGGGTGGTGCTATTGCATTATACCAGTAAAGCCCCAGTTATCCAAATACCAACCGAACAGGCCATTTAACCAACAGTTACAGGCCGCCACACCAAAATATCGCCATTCCGACGGCCTGCCATCCCGAACTCTGGTCCCTGAGTCCTGACAGTAAGCTATGGCGAGCCTGTAGAAGCTGTATTCATCATGCATGTCAGCGATTTTCACCGGGGACGCACGTGAGTAATTCAGGCTGACATTACCTGTTTTTCAGCGAACTCTTCTGGTAATTTTATTAAAAGGCATGGCATATAGGTCCACAGTAACTTATTATTATTATTATCACTGGGTCTTACAAGAGTTGGCAACAATGAGTACCAGGCCATCAAATCACAGCATCCGCGGTGAGAGGACACGGAATTGTGTGCGCTTTTCTGCACGCGGGTCAAGGTGTCCAGGTTACTTCAGAAAATCCAGAGACTTCACTGTGAACTTTTTTTTTTTTAATAACTTGCTGCAGAATAACCACTTCTCCACCCAGCTTAGTCTTGGCAAGGTGCTGGAAACATCAACAGATCCAAACTGGTAGAAAAAGATTTCCGCATACTTACATAAGGGTGTGGAAATCTTTTTTGTATAACTTATAATTTAAGAACTTGTCCCTCTAACAACTTGTGACAGTGTGTTGATTAACAGCTGCTGTTGAAATTTTCCAAAACATTAATTTTAAGAGTTGTGAGCATCGCAAAGGAAATGCCATTCACTTCTTTTGTACTGGGACTTGTGGCAGAAATCAGAGACAGATATCTCCAAATCTGAACAAATAAAACTGTTCTAATAAAACTATCAGCACAGCTGGATAACAGTTGAGGTAAATTAGATGTTTTCCTTTAATTTGGAGGAACCAGCTCTGTAAACATCCCTGATCATTACCTTGTATAATACAAAAACAACTCAATCCCTTTAACAGTTCCTCCATTTACTCCTCCATGACCTCGGGCATGATGATGTGCACAATGAGGTAGACCGTCATGTAGACTTAAGCTAAATGAGTTGTGAGGGCATTATTTATCATCAAAGGACTTTCTAATTACACTTGATAGTTTAACATGTTGAGGAGAACACCAAGAATATGAACTTTAGCTCTTATCGCCAATCTGTAGCCGAGGCAGAATTAAGGATTGGCCCTGCACATAATCACTTGGCACAGGCAATTATAAAAATAATTAGAATATTAATTAGAATTTCTCATTAGTGCACCCTGTTGTTTTAGGAAATGAGTTTAATGATAGGAAGGCCTCTGGTCTTCATCCTTCCTAGCGGGGGCACGGTTTGCCCTGAGAGCTGGAGTCATGGCCCGGGGAATGTGACAGAGCACACTGGGAATATTATCGAGAGGAAGAAGAAAAGGAAAATCAAACACAGATTAGGTGGAGTCAATAAAGGGTCGGGCTGAAAGACAAGCTACAGTTGGGAAGTGGCACATTTAAGTGTGAGCTAGGGGGGTATTTACATAGTTAATGGCTAACCCAGATTTGTAAGCACTGCATTATGCCGACATCCTATTCCCAGGCAATGTGATCAGGAAACTGTCATCATGTCATCTGGGATCCATCTGAGTCAGAGGCAGAACAAACAGTGTTTTCCACAAGTGCATATAATGGCCACCTGGGTAAAAATAGTAGTCAGCCAAGGGAGTCTGTGGGGGGGCTAACCTACTCCAGCAAGGTCAGCTGTTCTGCATTGGTTAACACTGTGTTTCATAGTACTGGAAACATAAGGTTTATCCTGATGTCACCTGTTAACCCAAATCCTGCTCCATGGTTCAGTCTGCGGAGATGAATTATATGAACGTCAGAGGAGCTGCTAGCGGAGTGAGCGCTAATGTTAGCTTGGCATGTTTCTAGTTTTTAGATTGAGATTCCTTCAGTGTTCATCGTTCACAAGGGTTTTAACAGGAGTTGAATTATCTGCAGAGGTCTTCTCTTTTTCAAAACAAATGGACCTGGTGATTGAAACTGGATAAAGCAGTTTCACATAAAAAATCAGTTTCCCTTCGAGGCTCTTTGGTTGACACAGAATGTCCAGGGGGGTGTGGAGGATGGCGAGCCAAGCTAATGTTAACTCAGATTTTTTCTCTGATAACTTAAGATTAGGGATGTCAGTGTCAATTAATTTTGCTTTCAAAAGGCTGACACCAATTAACCAGTGACTAACCGGTTAATTTTTGATTAAAAAATAAATAAATAAGGCATGAAATACCAGAGGCCTTTCCTTGTAGTCCAGCACTCCTTCGACTCAGTGAGATTTAGCGCTGAATTTCAAAGCACTACATATTCACAGCTGATGAAATGTTAATGTTTGGCAGTGTAAATGTCTTTATTTTAGTTTCCGAGGGCTTTGCTGATAGACAACCACCCAGATGAGAACATGCATACACATGCCCACTGCCCAAACTATGTCTACACTGGTTTCTTAGCCACTCTGCACTGGCACAACCTGGGTCAGGTGAGAGAGAGCTAACGTTGGCTAGCTAGCGGCACTCCTCTTTCAGCTACTACAGCTGTTAACGCCAACATTGGTGGAACATGTTGCTGCGGGAAAGTTGGGCCCATCCTCTGGTCTCCCCTTAAGCTTATCCAGCTTCAAAACCCCTTTAGCATTGTTTACTATGTTAGCACCACTAGCCGTGCAGACACTGCTAATGATAGTAAAGGAAATAATAGTGATAACAATGTTAACTGTTGTTAGTTTATATCGGTATCGGTTGATATCCGTATCGGAAAGTAAGAGTATATAGGTAGAATATCGAACATCCCTACTGCTAACGCTAACTAGCATCCATGGGGTGGCGCACAGTGCAGTAATCTGAAGAGCAGTAAATTTCAGCAATAGACGGACATTTGTAACCAGTCAAAAATATTCTCGTGGTCAACCGTTGACATCCCTACTTCAGATTCAGATGTCTGATGACTTTAATCCTTAATCTGGTATAAAGACATAATTAAGAAGTGATAGTGATGTGACTTGAAATGGTAAGAAAATAGTTGGTTCACTGCATTAGTAACCTTCCCACCACTGACATACAGTTCTGCATTAAAGCAAATCTCATTTTGTTTCTGCATGCTTTCTTTCATTTATCTCCACACTCTAGTTATCCACCATATTTAATTTTAGTCTAAGACCATTCTGTATCCCACAAGACATGGTGTTGTAAATTCAGTTACAGTGGGATCTTTCAATTAGCCCTGCCCTATGTTTGTCTACAGAATATTAATCCCTCCATCTATTCCCACCACCAGTTGCAACGTGTTGTGTTTCACCCCACAGCAGACAAGCTGTGTAGAAGCGGGAGACCTATTCATTTGAAAGGAAGGTTAGTGAATAATCAGCACAGGCTCGCCATGACACTGGATTGCACTGGAGACTGGGCCAGGTGCTCCGGTTCACAAAGTTATTTATTAACTGAGATCAGCATTCAAATTTATTCTGCTGCCACAGCTGCCATTCCCACGGTCATCTCACAGTCGCCGCATAGGCACTCGGTGTGTTTATCATCTCCCGGTCCCTCAGTCTTTATCTCTCGCCGTCTCGCTTGTTCTCATTTGTTATTTTTCCTCCCCCTCCTCCTCCCTCGTCTTCATTTGCGCAGATTGAAAGTCCCAAATAAACAAAAGTGGGGAAGTCTCGATTTCAAAAGACAGTTCTGACACCGCATGAGCTCATGAGATGCCATACATATTAAAATGCTGTGTTGACAGCCACAGTCGCGGGACGTGAAGTCCTAGTTTTGCAGCATGTCTTCATACTGATAAATAATTTGTCTCCCAACTTTCAATTCTGTTGTTAATTTATAAAGTCTCTGTCACACACACAGACACACACACATGTCATGATGCGCATGTAAGCTGTCAGTGTGTGCAATAAGGCCACCTACATACGCAGAAACCCAGAATTCATAAGGGTTATATATTCACACTTGTCAGATTGAGCCTCTGGAACAGCGTTTTGTAACCTACATACAATAACATGCAGCACAATAACATCTCAGGCATCAAAGCAATCCCACTGGCTATCCAAGGAAATGCATTTCACTTCAAATCAGCCTGCACACAAACATTTTACAAACCCTTCCATTTGACTCCCTTTGAAAAATATATCATCATGTTTGACAAATAGACCCCACATGGGTAAAAAAGGTGCACCCATTCCCTCTGTGTGAGAGCATTGACTGTGGCGATTGCCAATTTGCATGAGTGACTTGAGGTGTCTAAACAGTGAGGAAATAGAGCGCTGCCTATTATAGCGTGCTATTGATACCCCTGCCTTGTGTGCCTCCTCTGAGCGCAAAGAAACGCCTTTCATCTTTTGTCAGGGTGCACAATGCTACTTGTATTGTGGTGTGTTTTTTCCAGCAGGAAAGCTAAAATGATGAGATGTTCCAATATGCTATTGTATGTTTTTCCATCAAGTTTCCATATGTGGCAGACAAATGACTACACAGGCTTCCACCGCTGCAAGAGGCAGTACGATGGGCACCACAATTTCTCTCTTTACATATTCGGGAAACACATGCCGATGCAAGAAGGAATGATAATGCTCTTGCCTTGGGGCAGTGTGCTCTGCAGTATCACAGTGCATATCCCGGACTATTCAGTAGCTTCAACTGGGGAAACAAAGAGGCCACAGCCAAAGAAAGGAACGTCCAACTGCCTTTCACCACCTCCCAGTAAATGGCAGTTGAGACCTTGCCCATGGAAAATGCCATGCAGGCAGAGATTAAAGAGGGAGAGGAGGATGGGGTCTCAGATGTGCCACACTCACACGACCCATGTGTCCACACATTGATTTGATGTCACTGTTCTTGCACCTGCATAGCTACAGATGCACAGAGCTAACAACCACAGCTTGAATTGATTGACATTGACGGACATTTGGAGAATTTCAACCCATTCTCATTTGTCACAGCCCTTGGCGTCTCATAGCAACACACAGGGCACCATATAGCGTCTCTTCATGCACATTTAAAACACATTGTACCATTGTTGGGTTGGGTTTAGGCAACAAAAATACTTAAAATAATAATGTTTTGGGTTAAAGTCAGTATGTTTGTTACATAACAATTGTGACGTAAATGTGACACAGAGTCGCTGGAAATTTCGGAAGAAGATGATGACCAGAGGAGAGGGAGACAACAGAACACTGAATGTGGCAACATGCTCTGCTATACCTCAAACAGAATATTAATTTCATTATGTTTTTCATTAATACAATTCAAATTGATATATGGAAATTAGAAAAACAAAAAATTGTAAATGTGAAATTGATTTAATACTTGAAAATGACATTCTTTGACAAAAATGCATTTTTCTCAGCTTTTATTTCCTCAGCTTTTTTGCCAAGATTACAAAATTAAGACACAGGTTGCAATTAGCCAGGAATCCCATTTCTAAAGAACGCTATGGGCAAAATCAATATCAAAGCCTCAGATGTAGACACAGGAGTTGGCCAATTGAAAGCAACCTTGGAAGTCCATTGTTTGAATAATGCACTACTTGACCGACCTCATCATATAACTGCACTATGACCCTGTACATCAAGGTGGTAATAGGTGAAGTGGAGGCTGTTAGCACCCTCTCTTCCTCCACCCCTCACCCAGTCACTCATAAACCACTCCTTTCAGTTGGTAACTGGAAGTAGCTGTCTACATGTTGACCTTGCCATGCTCCATTGATTTGGGTACTCGAAACTCAGGTTGTCTGCATTTATTAAGACAGGAAGCGGATTGGGGGGGGGTGGTTTGAGTTGACGGGTCTGACATCAGACACCAGGTACCTTCCCCCGATGCTCTCAGGTCTTCTGACACAAGTCTAATAGGCTCTGACAGGCTCTCTGAATGGAAAATGTTAATGACCAAGTATGTTAGCAAGATGTTACTAGCGTTAGCTGATATTATCAAAGGGTTTGGGGGGCTGGGCGGGATTCTAGAAGGTGACTGGATATCCAAGGTCCATGATCGCTCAGGATGTGAGAGATGGAGCAGAACAAAGGGAAACACACTCTCATGTGAGAGCAGAGAAGATAAAGATTTTGTTTTGTGTATTTGCAGCAGGCATAACAATATATAATTATGGCCTTTCAATTGGTGCATTCAGTCCATTTAAGATGGCTTTTAATGTGTAGCAGTAATCAGTACATGTTCCATTCAGCAGACCAGGCCAACTTTGAAAACAAAAGACTTACAGTCTTTGTAGAAACAGCCATTTTGTTATTTTTAGTGGTAGAAAGAAATTCCTCAGTTGCATTTATAAAAGGCATTCATCATTAAACTGCTGTTCAATTTGGCCAAACATTACATTAGTTACATTTAATATGACTTCCTTAAGTGGCAACCCTTGCATGTCTGCAACAGTCAACCTTGAAATGAGAATGTTAAAAGCTCTACCTTGATATGAAAAAAAGAAAAGAAAAGAATTAATCACAAAATGTGTTTGGGAATGTAAAAACGAGATGACTCTGTGAAAGAGGAGAAATGTGAGTGGCAGTGAGACCAAATACCAACTAGCATTTTCCCTGGTTTAATGAAAATGTAACAGAATAAGCTGATTTACTTTTTGATTTATCCTTGCTCCTCACCTCACACTTCATTTAGTCCTGTGCATAATTTCAAGAAATTCCAAATGACAAAATTACCTCTATGCAAGAAGAAAGAAGGGGGGGATAGCTTGAGTGTCTTATTCATTTTCGGCATAATTTCAGTAAAATGGAATTTTGTTCAAATTTGCAGTGAAATTGCACTTGCTCTCGGGTTTCTAATCAGAAGGTATACTTGAACACAGCATAGACACTGCTCTCTTCAGCCCACAAGTGACCTTAAAAGAGCTACCTCTAATCACTGCAACAAAAATTCACAGCATTAGCAGCCATATTCAGTATGTTCAGGTTCATTTAAATCAATTTTCGAAAAGGCAGCTTCCTGCTGAGTAAGTAAGGTGTAAGAGTTATTCTTTTGTTCTGGTGTGGACACAGTGAGGAGTCCACTCAGCTGCAGGGAAAGAATGTTTGAAACAAAAGCAGTCTGAATGTAGGAGGAGTGAAATGAAAGATGCAAAAGCTGTAGGCAGGTGTTTTTTGAGCCGTCATGATAAACCAGTAAGATGTGGGTATAAGTCCTGGTTTCAGCAAGGATGTGCCAAGAGTTGGGTATGCCTGGGGTACATGATGGAGTGTACAGCAAGTGTCTTTATCAGAGACTGCAGTTTATGTTTTCTACCATCACTCGTCTTTGGGTTCATTTAAATTCTACTTGTCATACTTTCAGCACTTTGACTGCATTCTCCTACTCTGCACCTCAGAACACTTATATCCGATGACTAATTTAAGGGCATCATAAAGAATGTGGTGACAAAGATGTGGTCGTTTTTCTTGAGAGGCCACTATCTTTGAATAGTTGTTGTTTTATTCTGGATTTTTTTTCTATTATATGTTGTATTTGTTGCATTTTAAATGTGTTCTGATTGGCTGCTACTTGGTCAGGTCTCTCATGTAAAAGAGATTTTTGATCTTAATGGAATTTCCTGGTTAAATAAAGCTTAAAAGAATATGAAGCCCAATATGACAAATCGCAGTTTGAGAGGTTTTCAGAGGGTTTTACAGTATACGACATCCCTTTGTTCTTGGACCCTCACATAAGGAAAAACTGACCCCCCCAAAAAAAACCTTTAATGGGAAAAAACCTCAGGAAGAGCAACTAAAGAGGGATCCCTCTTTTGACCGTGAAGAAAATCTTTCCAAAACAGTAGTTTCAGTTGTTTAAACTAAATCATACCGTAACCATGGGGTTGGCAGAGCAACAAAACGCTTGACAAAGAGACGAAGAAGAGGAGATCAGGGAGCAAACCTCTGTTACTGTTTTGTGTCCTACTCATCTCTACAAACAGATATGTGCATATGTCTGCAGAATCTTTAGGCAACGGGACAAGATTTTAGCTGAAGTTTTCTGGTTTTCATTTGTACACTGTTAGTAGTCCAAGTGGTCTTGACCAATCACATTTGAGCGGCAGGTAAACAGGCCGTGTGGAGGGGCAAAACGTCTGCAATGCAATTTAGGAACCCATCGGCTATCATTTGATGAAGCATTATATTATTTTCTAAATTTATCTACATTCATACACAGACACCTGTTTATAGAGATTAGCCAAAATAATCGGCGCACAGAAGAGTAAGTTTTGCCCAGATATCAACTTGCTATATTGGATTTCCTGAAATATTTGCCATCAGACGAATATCCGATAGGTTCCAAGATTGGTGTCCTATACCAACATTGTTTTTTTTAACCCTGACCCCAAACTTTCCCTGACCTTAACCAAGTAACCTTTTCAAGCCCTACCATAGTCTTTTCCTGGCCTTAACCAAGCAGTGTTTGCACTTAAATCTAGTGCAACCATATTTGTAACACTCATATGGTCTTCAACAGTTTTGGATATAATAACAAATGATACGGTCTCTCTAATAAGGACGTCAGATCATAAACTGTTGTTTAGTTTTGAGGACTTTTCATGTTGTTTTATTTTTGGTCATACAAGTAATTTTGGACTGGTACTCTACCTAGTTTGCTTTTGGATGTAAGAACTATTTATTTTGTTGCTAAATGTTGCAGCCCAGCCTTTGGATTATACCAGGTGTTGCTCCACGTGGACTTCTTTTCATTTGCAGAATATGAATCAGTTAAAGTAAAAGCTAGAAGAATCTTAACATCAGGACAAATGCTTTTGTGCAAGTCATGCACAGTGAACAGCAACACTTCTACTCTTCCATGTCTTAAAGTGAGCTTCTTTACTTGTAACAAACTAAAATTAAGGTTCAAATGAGGACAATTATTTTACGTCCCAGCTCACTAAGCCAGTGCATTTGTGCTCCCCAGACACATGATCACATCTTCCTAGATGGCACCCTTGGCTGATTCCATTCCATGAGTTGTAATTGAGCCAATGAGCTTTTCTAAACGTAAAAAGCCTGCTTAGTTTGCTCAGGAAGGATATATAGTAGGAGTACGTTTGGTACAATTTGGAGTGCATTGGTAGAAAAGAACTGCTCACAAGAAGGTAAAGTCATCAACTGTGATTATCTCTCTCTTGGTTATTTTACTTTTTTTGTCTTTTCTGTTTGTGTCTGAATCCGTTTCTAAAAGATTACCGTTGGCTACGCCCGAACTGTAAATCTAAAGCAGTATCCTTTCTCATTTTCTATGCTGCTGTCTCAGTCTGAATCAGGCAAAGGCACTTGTTGACACACACTGCCTGATTTGGCCTTTTGCCTCAACTGCAGAATCTGTCACAAAAGCCTGCGGAGACACCGGTGGCAAATCTGTGAATAAGATTGTACCGAAATGTTTTTGTCTTTTTTATGACGGAAACCTATTTCAACTTGATACTATATTAACCTATGCATAGAGGGTGAACTCTGATACCTCTGTAATAAATTAAGGCAGAGATTTCTAGAGTTTGAGACAGTTTCTGGGGTAAGAGTTGAACAAGTAAAGCACTGCTGTTGCTGCTGCAAGAGCTCAGCTGCTGAAGTGAAGGATGTAGAGTATAAAACTTTTTTTTTGGAAAAAATGATGCGTATATCTAATCATACACAAGAGTTGCTTGGCTCCGTGCACTTCTGCTGTTTCAGGCTGAGTGTCCTTTTATCCCTCTACCTCCTGAAAGCTAAGCTCTATTGATTTTCCCTTCAAACATCTGTCCTATTAGTATATTCTCATCAAATCTCTGATGAGACCT
Source organism: Epinephelus awoara (assembly GCA_035609425.1). Taxonomy (NCBI): domain Eukaryota; kingdom Metazoa; phylum Chordata; class Actinopteri; order Perciformes; family Serranidae; genus Epinephelus; species Epinephelus awoara. The sequence continues at coordinate 6,815,469 of CM069314.1, forward strand.
ATTTCCAAGATGAGACGGAGCAAACCATCCAACCATAACAACAGAACCCCATTAATATAACCCTGAGAAGGTACCTACAAGTAGATGGAAAAGAATGGGGGAAGTAAACAGGGACCACAGGCTAAAATGGAAATAACCATTAAATAGAGGAATTGAAATCATAACCAATGTTATTTCTGGGCTGAGAGGGGTCTCTCCATGAATGCAATCAGTCTTAATCCGGCCAAGGCCTGTATTGAAGCAGGGTGGCCCCATATTGCCAAGGTAACTAATTTCTATTAGCTTCAAACAGCTGAGAGAGGACACACCAAGAGGGGAGCTGTGGGGGTAAGACGGAGGGGGTGGAGGTAAGTAATTGTGGATCGCGATAGTATGGATCAGGTTTGGACAGCTTCTGTAATTGGACCAGGCATACATTTCTCAAAGGTAAAGTTAAAAGTGTCTTTTTTTCTTTTTTGTTATGTCCGTGCTTTCATTACCAATAATGCAATCCAATAAGATCAGTGAGCCTCTTTCTTTAACGACGATATAAATCCTTTCTGAGGTCTGAAAGCATGCATAACCATGAACAATTCCATGTAGGCTTTTAGTCATCATTCAGAAGCTGACATGTAAAATTTATGGAATAACTGTGAATATGCACTAGTCTGAATGCCTAAGAGCTTTGGACAATTTTGCTTTAATGGCTATTTTTCTAAAAAGGCACATTTCAAATGGACAATAGCTTGTATAACGGAGTCCGGAAGAAATTACAAAGCTTTGGCACTTCTAACAATTGCTCTCTTCAACCTCTTTAAGCACTTTTCTCATGTCCTTTATGTCCTTCCTTGCGCCGTTATCCTCTTACCGCTCAAAATATGGGGTTCTGTAGTGTCACCACTTGAGCAAGTGCTGTACTTTAATAGTTTTAATATTTAATATTTCCCCTTTCCATTCTTGGATAAGAGTATGAAAGTCTTCCTGTTAAAAAGACCATAATGTCACCAACCTGAGGAGACAATTATCCTCCTCTTTTCCAGTTCCTGGGAGTCACAGACTGTCACACTATGCTCAACAAAGTTCCACCTCTCACCAGGTCTTGTCCTACATGTGAATATGACTCCGCTCAGTCAGTTACTGCAGGTTGAGAATGTCACCAGAAAACCATCTGGGTTAGGGTTAGGGCAGAACAGGGAGAAAGACAGAATGCAGAGACTAAGGTCTATATCTGAGTTAACTGGTGAAAGACAAGGTTAGTAAGTGCTTGATTCCATCTAAAAGGCTACGGTAGTGAAGCTGGTAATGGAAAGTAAAGGCGATCGTTGTTAAAGGGGAAGGGGAGACATGAGGGGAGAGGCATGAATCATATAGAAAACGTGTGTGTGTTAGAACCTCTCAAACAGCTGTGCAGCGCCTCATAAACACACCATGGAGACAGGTGCTCCCTAACATGGAAATATAGCCGCCATGCCAAAAGGAGAGGCCCCATTTCATGCGGTGCTGTGGGACAGGGCGGAGGCGGTTCACGGTTCATCTCCACTGACCCTTCCGTCCTTCAAGAAGATTAGTCCAAGCACATCAACTCAGAGCCAAAATGGAGGGCGTCCGCGGATGTCTGGGTTCATCCCTTTTCTGACGTTTTGGGGGAGGGGGGGTAAATCAGTGCTAAAAACACAGCGGAGGGAAGCAATACAAGAAGTACTGATGCGTAAAACCGGCCTGCACACTGAATGCTGAAGTCTTCAGCATTCTCAACAGCTCCTCAATCAAACTGATGCAACTGCCCTTTTTACAAACACAGTTTGTGACAAGCCCCCGACCCCATGTCCACCCCACCTCCCCCCTCGCTTAAAATGAAGTCTGATTTCAATATGAAAGTGAGCTTTGCACATAATCAAGCAGAGAGAGGACCCAGAATTGGACACACAAGAGTAGTTGCGATGCAGTGCTTTTTTTTTACTTTTCATGCTGATGTCCCAGCTCTGCGCTTTTTTTTTTTTTTACCGTAGCCGCCTGTTTCCATATATTCCACATGGGAGTTGAGATAATAAGGTTCCAACCTAGTGTCAGCTGGACGGTTACATACATGCTAATGCTGTAACTAATGTGAATCCGACGCCCCACAAAAGACAACAGGTTTGAAAGATTCTGAGAAGATTAACACAATTTTATACGAAATGTAACACCAGGACCATGTCTGCACTCGCTGAGCTATCTGAGGCCTACTGGGGTTCAAACACAGTGCAATGCTGTTTGATTTTTGACTCCAGTGACGATACTAAGACAATGTCTCACCCTGGATTTTTGTATCTAGACCAGGATGTTCTTTTGCACTGTTCCTACAAAAAGTAATGCACCAAAATTCGTACACATCCTTCATAATCATGAGCCAGTAACTCATGTATACCCTATCTGCGATCACATGACCAATGCGACACACCTCCTTATTCGAACCTTTCTCTGTAATCAATCTACCTTTTATTTATTTGTTTTAGTTATTTGACAGTAATTAGGATCTAGTTCCTAAAATGTTGAGGCAGAGGGTACTCGCTGTAGCTCTGGTTGAGGGCGAGAGGCTGTCAACAAATAGTTTGTTAGGCACAGGGAAACGAAGATCTGTGTGGGTACATGAGACCCTAAAAAAGATGGTGGATCATGGGGAGTACCACCAGTTGGTCCAGGAGCTTCTCCTCATGATGGCTGTTTCCAGGCATATATTAGGATGACTCGGGGGCATTTTCACAACCTGCTGTCTATCGTCAGGCCGTATAGCTCTGGGTATCCAGCAACCACTACCAGCAGTTTCTCCTCCCTTAGTTTACCAACTGTAAACTTGTTGTTGTGACCACCACAGAAGGCCCGCCTCTCAAATCATCTGACTAGACAATGGGAAAAAAGAGATGTGGGCCGTTTTTTAAAATTTTTTTTCAATTTGAGGAGATCAGAGCACTCCGGCAAAAACGCCAGGCGCCTACAGCACAGAAATGTAAGGTGGGTTGCAGCGCAAAAAACGCAGGGAAAAAGCTTCATTCTCATTAAGAACAATTACAAAAAGGCGCCTCCAGCTGCTAAAATGCTTTCTGTGTGATGGGGGCCTAAGGAAGCAGTTCCATAAGAAGGCAGGTTGGTGTATGGGTCACAAAACAAAGGACAAAGGACTTCCCCAGAAGATCAGTTTTTGGAACTGTGTGAACTTTGACTTAAGTTTGAGTTATTTTAAGGTACATCCTCACCACGTGTCTTTCCCGAAACGTAGCCTCAGTGACTTTACTTCCCTCGACCTAAAGACACCCAACCATGTTTCTTTTCTAATAAAATAAACGTCATTTTCTTTACAGTAATATTACTCACCTAAACCTAATCCATGTAACTTTACATTAAGAATGTAACATCATTTGTGGGGAGCTAATTTGTGGGATATCATATGAATCATTGTGTCAATCAATTTTTGTACAACCCGTTGCATGAGGACACCCTGATCTAGACACTGCAGCACAAGGAAAAGGGAAGATGTTGCAAAAAAAAGGTACAAACCTCACAAAACTCAAAGAACCCTCCCTCCTTCTCTGTGAATAAACTGAGGCCTCTTAGACTATTTGGACGGATAACAGAAGACGGAGGTCACATAAAGGTGCAGTCAGGGAGGGCTTTAGAACTCCCCTGGCATCACCCTGCTGGGTTAGGGGGTTAGCAGGTTGGTACATGACATACATATCTTGCCAACTGATGCTATTCTTGTCTGGGCACCTGCTTGGAAGCTGGTCGGAGTGGCAAACAAGTGCAGACTCTGTCCTCCAACGCTTCAGAGCACCTGCACTCTTCATACGTGACAGTCGCTGGCATGCTACAGTGACTTCTGAATACAGAGTGTTGACGCGCCCTTTGCTTGTCCTGCTATATTCAGTTGACTCCGAGTTCCTGGCTGGAGTATATCACCGTGCGCTTCAGCTGAAAATACGGCCTTACAATGAAGTCTTATCTAATCGAGGTCAAAACTTATATGATGATTTTGGATTCCCGCGAGGTTTAACAGCACATTTAAGTGGCAATAACAAGATTATTACTGTATTTTAAGACAATTATGACCATAATATAATATACTGGCAGGGTCTGATAGGGTTGTTTAACAGTGCCAATGACTTCATAAATACTTTTCCAGCTGCAGAAATTTCTGGCCTTCAAAACTTACTTTTTTGGCCCATGCTGCCTTTGGAGCTAAAGTGTCATTCTCAGGCCAAAAAACTAATCACAAATCGATGTTGTTATTCTAGTGTTTAGCAGCATTTTGGATGCACCCAGCACTAATCAGCTCGTGGATTTTCATTCTAGTAATGAAGACAGTCACTTTAGTTTTATCCTAATTGTCCTACTAGACAAAGATGACGGTTTAAAATGATCAAAGTTTACTCGATACACCTTTTATGGTGTAAAAATTATGAAAAATTGTCAACAAAAGCAAAGTTTCAAATGAAATGAGATTCCTGTCTTTGTTAATATTTTTGAATCACTTTCTTGTTGTCATCTGGCAAAAGACTATTGTTACACTTTATTGTGAAACAGAGACCATGACGAAATGTTGTCCACCTAATTTTATGGCTTTTTAACTTATGGTTTCTTTTTAAATTGGAACTGATTTAGCTGCAAATTGGCCGGGAATCTTTTCTTTTAACAAAGCAGTGTGAAAAATGGGAACTAATTCTGTATTAGAGGGATCTGTGGCTTGGAAATCTGAAAAATACTCACCTGGAAAACACAGTGTAATGACATTACTAGCCAATATTCCACGAGAGCACTGTAAGATGTTCATATGATGGTTGCTCATGTATACTTAAGTCTTAACAGAGCAGGAAGCTTTCATAGCAATAGTGCCATAAGGATGTCCTAATGGCGTCTGACTGACGTCTTCACTATGTCACATAAACTTTCATTAGTCGTCCCTCAGTCTGCATCCTGACGGCTGCGCTCGGCAGGTCAAAGCCATTACCACACAGCATTGCCAAAGACAATAGCATGTGTGGAGGTAGGTTTGGCTACAACCACTCCTCTATTGGATTAGGAGGCCAATGAGAGGGAAAGGCGATACCCCATAATGATGTGTCGTGGCTGCCTGAAAAGGCATGGTCTGTGATGAATCGGAAGGTTTGGCCTCATAAATTATAATTATTTTGTGCCAGCATGGTTTAAGCGAGCCACTTAGCATTGGAGCATCTATCAGTCCACCCATATGGCACAGAGATTAACGCTGGACATTTTTTTTTCCTCCTTAGAAAAATGTCATTAGAGAGAGGAAAGAAAACACAGTGATGTGGTTAAGTGAGCAGCGAGGCTGCAGTGCTCGTCTAAATCATAGACTCTAAAAATGTCTTTGAAATGCACTTAGTTCACAACTACATCACACAATAGTTGGGCCTCCCTGGAACTAAACCTGACACATACATTATTGGGAACTCCCTTAGAAAATACATACATACACATACACACACACAATATGTATGTACATCAGCTGTTCCCAACCTTTTCCCTAAGGGACCAGTGAATTAGACTGCATCTAGACTAGTATGTTTTAAAACCTAGATTAGTAATGGCGACCTCCGAACATAGAAGCATTTTGGCACCATTTCAGGAAAAAAATCTCTCTCTGTTCATACCAACGCCTGAAAATGCACATTACACGGTCAGTCACGTACACTGGGCACACTGCAGGACTGTAACATGCTCATGTTCTCACCACAAACGAACTGCACCAGAGTTTGTTTGTAACCAGACCAAGACCACCTCTTCAAGTAGGTCTCGGTCCGGTTGTTTTGGTGCACAGCTGAGCCTGATTGCTGTGTTCACACCTGCCCAAACAAACCACACTGAGAGGGTGAACAAATCTGAGTTCTACTGAACCAAACCAAAAAGGGCAGGTGTGAAAGCACCCTTATCAGGAGCACTAACCATCGCCAGAACAAGTTGTCGCAATGGGAAAGAAGTACCCACACAAAAGGTACGTGGATCCAGCTATAATGTTTTGGCTTGACACTTCATACTGATAAGACCAAGTAAACGTGGGTGTCTTTGTTTGCGCACAAAACAGCTCCAGATTTTTCACAGATTTTTCAAACTAAACCTGGGTTCAGCAGCATTTTCAAAAGTCTCCAATTTAGGGGTTTCAACATCTAGAGTAGTGTGCACACTCAGCGTAAATGTAGCAAAGGTTAAGCCTTAAAAATGAAAACGTACCAGTGTAGACGTAACATTAAAGACTGGTATTTACCGAGGCAAGTCGGACTTGAGTGTGAGGCCCACTGCAGCAAGAACAGGCCTGAGCTGCTGTTGGAAGAAACAGCGCTGGTTCTGATTAGACACGCTGGCATGAAACACTATGTTTACTTAACTTCTACCAACAACTGTTTCTAGTTTGTCCCTACAGCTCATTTTTGCATGTATGAAGCTGCCCCGATTAAATGAAATGAAATGAATGTTATGTTTGTCAGGATGTATTGAGATCCCGGTCTCCATAGCCCAACTAAAAAACTGTAGCAGAGTAAAGACAGGAAATGCTTTTATTCTGGAAATATCATTAGACTACAATTCCATGTAATCATCATGACTTTCTGTATTTGAGGCACACTCTGAATTGTTTTCATATGTGGTTTAAATTCCAATCCATTATGAAAGTGCCTGGCTGCTCCCCTCATATAGTATCAAAAATGAAAAACCCAGATACAACGCTTATGAAATCCCACTTGAGCCAAGTGACACATGCTCAGGCAAGCTTCTGGAGCCAGCACTTGTACTGGGTTTCGTAATTTCCAATTAGCATGCAATTCCAAGTCCTAATTGGATCTCGGCTAAACTTGTTTGCCAATTCATGTGGCAAGTCATGCCTTTTCTAAAAATAACCAATCTAGACATCTATGGAAAGAGCAAGTGAACATGTTATTGTCTGTCCTGGTTGTACCGGCTGATGTGAAACTTCAAATGTCTGCAGCGAAAAGACCAACCAGGTCATAGAGACACAGAGGGAGAAAAAAATAAAAGGGAAAGAGAAGCAAACAGAGAATCTGAGAAAATGACAGGGAGGCAGACCAAGAGACTAACGAATAAAAGGAAGGAAACCTCAGAGGTCGATGGCTTATGATCTAAACCAAGGAAAATGCTGCTTCCTTTCTCAGTCTGGCGTCCATCCAGAGGCTCTTCCACAGCTTCCCTGATGTTTTTATGTGACCAGACAGCCGACCGCAGGGCACGAGTTGCTGTGATAGCAGGTCCTAACATCTCTTTGGTGGTTTTCCTGCCCCATCAGGCAGCCGGGGCTGAGAGAGGACCTGTTGTTTGACGCGCTGAAGGAGCTTTGGCCTTGGGACAAGGTGGCTGTAGAATTTTCTCTGCAGTCACAGTGATTTCAAACCTTGCAATTTTTGTGTCACCTTTTACGGTGTACAGACGGTTTACAGTTTCAGGAAGAAAAGCAAAAAGAAAAAAAGAATAAATAAAACGCCAAACAAGTGCTGGCAATTGCTCATGGCTTGCTGTGCAAAGACGAGGGGCTGTTTCTATATTTTGATTAATGCCATACAAGTCGTTTACCCAAGTAATTCCATTGTTATACGATAAATGTGTACCTGCAGTGAAAAAGATGGTTTTTGAAATATTAATGTCAGTGCTCACTGCTCAGTGGCACTTTGTGTATAAACCTCCTGCCAGCACAGGCTAAATAATGACAATAAAAGGAAACTATTCTGGACTACAAAGGGAAGGAGGAGGAGTAGATGAAGAACCAAAAGTTATATTTCCTGGCACACAAAAGGAATATTCATCATTCAATTGCGCAGATAAAACACACTGTCAATGTTATATTTGCCAAAAAAAAAAAAGGTCTTACATGTACTAAGACTAGAATGACTAGATTGTCATTTTCTGCGTATACAACAGTCAAATACTGGAAGAAAGTCCACTTTGGAGTTATTTAATTGTATGTCTTTGCTTAAAAAAAAAAGTTTCCCTTTACTTCCCTTCAGCAATAATTAATCAGGCTCTCAATATTTTTGTGATTGTCAAAAACTCCCATGACAAGACCAACACCAATGCATTTTTAAACACTTCTGATTCCCTTTTTGTGTCTGACAGTCAGGCCCAAACCCAACGGTTCCCTCTGAAGATGTAAATCTTTAAAAAAAAGAGCTATACTGGCTATGCAGTTTAATTTTTAAAAAAGCTAAATAATTTCCTGAACAGGCTGCACACTTCTCTTTTTAGCAAATATTACTCAAACAGAAATCAGGAGTACACTTGTTGGGGACTATTTTCAGCAGCGGATGTGGTGCTCCCCTGGGATTTTCCTGCACCAGGATATGTGTGCATGTGGAACTGACTCAAAATAAGCTTAAGTGCATCTCAGTTTTGGAAAGACAGAAATTAGGTGCATATCAGCCAAAATATTCATTTTAACTACAGATTACCTGTGACTTTAAAAATAGAAAACATACAAATGTTTTGCAGTTCTGGTGAAGGGTTTATTGTTTAGAGGTGTCTGACCGACTTCTAGGGCAGGTTAAAAAAAATAGATACCAGTACCATTAACATGATATTGATACCAATTGAGAACTTTGATCAATTCGATACCCATAAAATAAATGAAGTGGCATGTAGTGTAGCCATACTTTAGAACATTTTGGTGTGAGTTTGTTGGGACCATTTAATGGCTCTGTGTTGATTGTTAGCTACTGCTGTGTTAGCTTGTGCTTACTGGGCAGATGTTGAACTGACCATTCACTGGGAGGAAAGCAGCTTCAGAGACAGCAGCAACAGAAAGTTTGCTGATCCGGCATGTATTTTTCCTAGGGTGGAGAAGTATGACCTGCCTACTCTGCCAGCTTACTGTGTGTGTATTGAGTATTGCCAAGTGATTATGCAGTTGGTAATGAGAGGTTTAGATGCGTAGGCTATATTAACTGGTGTTAAATTAATAAACTGGTTCTTTATAACAACAGAATGCAATAATTGAATTGTTATATTTTAATGTGAAATGTAAAAACACACACAAGGTGTCTCTGCTGCTTTGCATTGGTACAATGAGATATTTATTTCAGTCCCTTTCAAGCAGATTGTACTTGTTTTTTACACAGTTGTGTGCAGTTTTTCCCTGTTGGAGAGCTGCGGAGCCACGCATAAAGAAGAAAAATTAGGCTAACTGCATAAAAACAGAGAAGAGCCGCATGATGCCTGAGCTGGCAAGTGCAGCTTTCATGGTTAGTGTGGCAGCTCCAGTTGATTATAATGGACATACTCTGGTGTGGGAATGCTGTGGCAGACGTGTCACACTGCGTCCATGTATTGTGGCCGGCACTCTGCCTCTGACTGGCTTACCCTGACATTCTTACGCTAGCCAGTCTCACTCCTCTTGCCTAAACCTAACCAACCCAACCAATAAAGGTAACAAAAACCAGCAAATCAGAAGGAAAGTAAGGTGAGTAATGACTTCATTATCCCCGGAAAAGAAAATGTGTATCTGGCATCTGGTGAAGGCAACCCAGTTTCACTCCTAAATTGTCAAAATCCAGCTTAGGCAATGACTTGCATCAGTAGACACCGACGTAAAAAGCCATCCTTTAATGTCGGCATGATACACGGCTGGTCGCCGTTATAATTTAGCGGCACTGAAAGGCGTCAGCGGAAAACGCAGCAGAACAAGAACTAAAGTTATGGCAGCAAATGTCCGAGGATGGTGAGTGGGAAGGATGTTGGATGGGTGGTGGATGGGTCCAATAAAGACCGACCTTCACCCAGGGGAGCGGTGTTCGCGTCCTGCAAGATTGTAAAGCCAAACCCTGTTCTTTTATCCTAAACCCAACCATGTGCGTTTGTTGTTGTAGGAAAAAAACGTCAATTGTCAGTGTTGTACTAAAGAAGTGCATTTATTTCGAAAGAAGACAATGCATGTAACAGGCAGAAGTTGACACGGTGTCCCAGAACATCAACAACCAACACACCCAGGGTACCTTGCACATCGTATGTGGACGTGGAAAGTCTGGCTGGAGTGAGAATGTGTTGGTCGAGAATGAGACCCCCAGCCCAAAAAGGATCACATGCAGGAGTCGTTTGACTGGAGATATTTCAAACTTTTGGGTGCTGGGTTATTTTAATCAATACCTTAAAAGCATTGAGTACCAATAGCCTGCCTTAACAACTTCCTTTTTCCAAAAACCTAAACCATTTCAAGTCTAAAAAACATCTAACTCCCGCTGTTACCACATCCTTCATATCCTTCACTGGAATTGTGTGAAAGTCCAATTACTAACCTGGCATTTGTTTCCTCTCAGAGATCTGAGAACACACAGGGGCTTTATGTGATGGAGGTGCAGTCCCTCTCCCCAAAAGAACAGCATTCTTTTCACCAGCTGGACTCTGAAAGGAGAGATTTTTTTTTGTTGGCAGAAACGCACTTGAATTGTAGCCACTGGTTTGAGATGCCCCGTTAAAGAAATCCCTGGTTAAAAGTCCCTGCTGAGGTTTGTCCCTGATGTGAGAATGAATGGGCCACTGTAAACAACCAGACGGTCTCTGTCCATGTATAATTCCGTCATGTGAGTGCTGGCGGTAGGTGGAAGGTAAACATGTTTTGCCCTGAAAATCATACAATGTATGGTGAGTTTTCTCTCTACATCAGTGCACTTGCTGTGAGTCCTTGATGTAGAGAGGAATAACAATCAAACTGCTGTATCAGATTCCATCGGGATATGAAATTAACATTACAAACAGTACATCCACAACACCTCCTCCCTACGCTGCCTCTCCGTGGAGTTGGAAGAAAAATAAGAACAGGCAAAGAAAAGAAACAAATTTTTCACCTTTGGGCTATATGCTAATTTGAATGATCTAACTAGTATCTGATTTGGAAGTGCATGCTGAGAGTGAAGTGAATAAAGGGGAGTGCTGGATCATAGACGATGTGCGAATGACTCAGGGTGAGACAGAGGCCCGATACGGACTCTAATTATCATAAGCCATATGCCTGCAGCCTGTGGAGTGGCTGCAAGGTAAATAAAGATGATGACAAACAACACTGCACATACTACCAATGCCGCCTCCTCACTCCTCTCCTTTCTCATCAGAACAACGCAGGCTGCCAACCGAATTAGCATCAGCTGGCTGATACATTTGTAATCTATTCTGAGCATGGCAAACAATACAAATTGGATTTCTAATTTATCCTGACTCATTTATGCAAAGCAAGAGTAATGGAGTGTCGCCATAGTAACGGCTTTGATATATGGAAACTTTCATCACAGAGCTCAGAAATACCTTTATCTTCAGTCCTCGACAGGAATTGGTATCAAAGTGTGTGATTTTTGGAAAATGAGTTTCACATATTTGAATTTCAACAAACGCTCTGCTCCTCTTATCTCCGTACGCCTGAACACACACACAGACACACACACCTTGTATCATGCCCACAGAATCAAACACACTTATGCGCTTAGATGTTTCAATCATGGTTAGGAATACCTGTACCGACTCCCACAAACTAAGAAAATGTCTGTCTCTAGAAAGACAACAGGTGATTTCTGAAAGAGCTGAGATTTTGCACACGCCCAAGGCATCAGCCATTGATTAGCCAGATTAATTATAGGATAGCTAGCAGACGCCACCTTTCTGCAGCCAGGAAATGAAAACAAAAATCTGCTCCTGAAGCAAATTCACAAAAGAAAAAAAAAAACACACACACACACACAACAGGAAATCGATGGCGAGACCTCACAATGCAAGCAAAACCTGAGTCCTCACTCTTTTGATTATCTAACTCCCAAGAACAACAAACCCAATTAATGATATCGTTTTCTGGCTCCACTGAGCCATTTTCTCCGTCCGAGATAACCTAGAGACACCAAACATGCTGATAAATGGGCCGTAAACTCCCATCCGCTAAAATAACAACACTGCCTAATGTGTCCACTAGGATGCTTATCACAATGTAATCATTATTGTGTTTGCACTGAGATTACGATGTAGGTCAGTGCTGTGTATAGAGTATTATGTTCATTATTTAGCTTTGACTTGACATTGAAAGTATTTAATGTGTTTCCCCTAAAGCCTCGCTGCAGCGGAGTGAGCTGAACAATGTGTGCGGTGCAAGTTCAGACTTAATTTGACCAAATAAATCTCATCCGCTCAAGTGGTGCTCGAGTACGGTGTGAGTCAAACATATATATGTATTAACTTTTGTTTTAAATCAGTGTGGGCAACGCAGCCAATCTAATTTAACTCTCACTCTATTGCTCTATGCATCAACAGGGATGTGCTGGGCATATCTCTGATTAGTGTGGCTTCAATTTGACTGAGGCAGTGGTGGAATATGTGCTTTTCAAGGGTATCAAATTGGCTGTGATTGTACGTTCTTTTATCATATCAGAGGGCTACATTGTAAAAAGAAATCATTTCGTGATTAGCATAAACACACAGTAATAATGGCACGAGGAAATGAGGGCAAACAATAAACTTAATTGACTTATTTTTATCGAAAAATTAAAACTGAAGAGGAGGGTGGCATAATGGAGAGGGAGCCCACTGCTGAATTCAGCTACCTGGGGTCGTATTCACAAAGCTTCCGAGGACAAAGAGTTGCTCCTAGTGATGAAACTCTGAAAACAGTCTTAGAGTTATGACCTTTTTTTTAGAATTTCCCCTTAAAGGAAATGGCCACTTTAGAATGAAAATACAGACAGTACTTACTTCAGGGCACTTGGATTGCGACGGACGAGCCGTTCTGACGTTTTTGAAATGCATTAGCGGAGTTTTATTACATTTTCAAAATGTGGGTTCCATGCAGTTCAAGCGTAGCTGTTATTCCGGCTTGCTGTTATCCTCCTCCGAAACTACACTGGACTTCTTGTCGACATGAGGGTCAGTAAGTACTGTCTGTATTTTCACTCTAAAGTGGCCACTTCCTTTAAACTTAAGACTAGGTCCTGGTAGAGTTTAAAGTTATTCACAAAGCATTTCGCCCTTAAGAGAGTTCCTAAGGTTAAAAACTGCTGAAGCTAGAACACACACATGCAACTCATAGGAAATACAGCTTTTATTAAAACACTGTAATTCTCAGAGTGCTTAAATGGGGTATCACAACCTTTTCAGCAGTAGGGTATTGCGATACCTTTACAGTATCATATACTGTGCAACACTTAAAAGAAAAAACAACACTTGGACAAGCAACAAAGTGATTCATGCTTTAACATCGGTATTTTTAAGAAGAGACACAGATTTGAGGATGAGGAGTACCTGATGGGTTTGGCAACTGTGACACTTTCCTAGAGAAGTTTGGCTGCTGCTCCCGGGGTGTTAACTGCTCCATACTAAATAAAAAGCTGGGCACAGCTTCTATCGTAACTCTAAACTGATTTATTAACACCTTGGCTCCCACACAGTGGATGTTCCAGTCCTGAACAGGTATTTGTCTAATGCAACCTCAGACACAGTGTATTGCTTTTTTTAGAGCCCCATGCACCACGACGCAGCATGTTGAGACATCCAAAGCTTGACTGGCCTGCCATGCCTTGTTACAGTTGCTAAGTGATTTGAAAACATGAATATTCCTGCAGGGATCAGTAAACAATCACATGTTATGACCTACAAAGATTCTCACTGATAAAAAGTTGTTCTGCAGTGTGATTCAGGTTAGGAACCTTACACAATGGCTTACATGGAGTAAAAACTGGTAAGGGAGAAAAGGCACAATCACCAGGATATCACTGCCAAAGGTTTGTTAAATTTTCCACTTCACCAAACATCTGAAATTGTCCAAACCTTCACACCTGATTCAGACAAGTGAGCAATTTGCTCAGTCCCAGCTTTCCCGTTATCTCCTTTTTTCTGTCAACAAGACAAGATGAACACAAATAAAGTGTAACAAGTGTAGCCTCTGACACTGTGGTGTGATGCTGTGAGTTCTTGTTAAAGCTGTAAAGCCAAGTAGGCGATATCACCAAAAAGAAAAACAAAAGGTTCTCCAGTGCCCTGACTTCTTCTCCAGTTTTCCTGTTTTAATGCACACTGACAGTTGTGGAGATGGGGGTTGATATGTTTTGTTTTCATCGGGCAGCGATGACCCCACTGCTTCCATTCAGGCTCAGCTCACCACAGACTGGTACTGTATGGTACAATGAACCACAGTGCACTGATACAAATCATAGTTCTCTGTATTACTCCTACCACCTTGGTGCTCATTCCTCAACACTGACCCCTGTAACCAGTGGCGATTCATAACTGACTACAACATGGTCACCCTGCCAAATCCCCTCTTTGACCTGATCTCACCCAAACACGTCACACACTCTCAGAGTCACATGCACAGACTAAAAGAAAACACAGCCGAGACAAGAAGCTTAGCAATACGAAATTTGTGTTAGTGAAACTCAATAGGTAGAGCCAAAAAACAGTGTGTAAACATGTTAATGTTAAGTATCGGTACAACTAATCTATACAGTGAAGCCGTGTGTAACTTCCTCAATGCAGCTCTCAAACCACAGGAAGCTGGTGCCAAAAGAAGACTGACTGCAGGGAAGTGAAACCGTCAACCATTGAGAAATTACAAGTAGTATCAAGTAGTAGACACAGTAAGTTCACTTCTCCTTGTGTGTGTGTGTGTGTGTGTGTGTGTGTGTGTGTGTGTGTGTGTGTGTGTGTGTGTTGGCAGTAATTTAGGAAAATAAAAATGCATCACCACAAAAAAACGCATTGTGAACCTGCTCATGTAGACACCTCTTACTATCCGAATAATAGACCTTTAGCAGGAAACATCGCCCCATTCTGACTTTTAACCAGGTTCTTGTTGGTCAGTAGCGAAATCCCTTTCTGCAATATGCCAACAATGTGAGACACTGTGAGCCTTTGCCATGAAACTGATAAGGGCCTCAGTCTGAAACTAGCAATGACAGCTGTACTACTCTGCGTGCCACTTTTGTGTCAGGTATAATATGGGGCGCATTGTATCTAAACTGCTAACAGTCTTGCCATACACATTATAGGTTAGAAGCAGAACCTTCAAATGCAAATTTGCGCTAACAGCCAATAAGCAAACATAAACCCATACATACATATTCTCACTAGGTACACTATAAATTCATAAATGTATTTATGCAAAGATAATGTATTAAGCTGGAAGGCTGGCTCTTATCATGAATTATTCCCATGGCCACCATTTGAAGAAACCGTTGTATAATTGTTAGGGTGCTCTCAGACCTCGAGTTGTCTTGCTTTGGTCCGAATCAGGGACTAACTCTGTTATTACGTTGCATAATTGCCGAGAGTTGGTTCGTGTTCTCACGGCAGCATTTACAAAAAGGCCTTGTGTGAGAAAGCTGCTCTTGACTGGTCAGAATTTCCATGTGGGAAAAATCCAGGAAGTAAAGCAAACGTTGAAGAAGAGTACACTTGCAAGATAAATGTGACACTTTCTAATGTCACAATGGAGGGACAACTACGCAGGTTGATTTTAGCGCTGCTCATCGTGGACTATATTGCTGTCATTGTTCATTTTAGTCAAACCATACAGTTTGAAAACGAGGCGCGGCTCCAACTAGAAAACAATGTTTTGATGCATTGGATGTGCTGAATGTGCATATTAAGGCAGTACAGGAGGAGGTGCACATTAATAATCCTCCAGGACTGTAACATGCTCATGTTTAACCCAAACAATGTGTCATGTGACTGCAGTTGGTTCACATCCAGGTCGGAGCACCTTCTCATCACAAACCAACGGCACCAGAGTTCGTTTGTAACCGCACATAGGGGGCAGACAAAGTTGATTTGAACCAAACAGGGCAGGTGTGAAAGCTTAGATTTATATTTTTTCCTCTTAATTTTAATACCGGCTATAAAGAAACACTTGTGCAGCTAATACTGCAACCTGCCTATCAATGTAATACGCTGCCAACAATGATACTGTCAAATTGCTTCCCTTCATGACGATGGTGATCATTTTCAAGCCTTTCATCTTTGAACAAAGTACATGGTTGCTGTGTTTGATGATGGTTTGCATTTACAGATAGGTATCAAACACCTACTGCTGCGAGCTCCTTGTGGCAAAGGTCGAGGCTGACGCTCAGCAGAGTGCTTATTCATGGCATTTATCCTTTTTACTGTCAGTTAGGATCACAAGCGCACAATGCCATGATAGGTTATCCATACCATTAACGGAAGACACGGAGACGACAGGCAACAAAGACGAGGCTGTCTGAATGGTGAGATGGTAATGTGTTTACGAGGAAGAGAAGAAGAAAGGGAGGGAGGGGATCGTGAAATGACAGCAAGAGAATTGAAGCTCAGCACTGGGATTTGTCTTACATTTCCCTGATCTTGTCCCCAAGCGCTCCCCGTAATCATCCTTGGAGGGAGGAATTTATTTTCTATTTATTTCATTTTTATTTGGGTCTCTAGCTGGATATGTATATATTCATTTGTGCCGCCATTGGTGTCTGAGAGAGGAGCCGTGAAGTGCATCACATTAACTGTATTGACATAAACAGCTCGCCGGGCGCATTGCCTCTGCCTTTGATGAGGGTTTAAGTAGAAGCCATTGAGAGACTTATGGAGAAACGTTCCCACGGGATCAATAGATTAGAGACCTAACTAATCTTAGTGAGCTAGATAGCAGAGCTCGTAAGGCAAAACGACAGTCATATCAGTAACACATGGTGCACCATCACTCCTCTCTGCCCGCAAACTGTAATTATTCTTCACTCTAATATGGGTCATGAACCAGCGAGCAGTAATGGTGTCTGTTGTTTTCCATGTGTTTTAATATTAGTGCTCTATTAGCTCTGAGGCCTTCATGGAGTAAAAACATATGTACCGGGTCCTCATTGCTTTTTCTTTCCGAGTCTTCATTGTGACATTGGGTCCTCTGAACACTGGTGCAGCTGGTGTGGCATTGACTGGTAATAACTTCACACCAAGGCCATGTAATAAAAGGTTCACCTTCCTAGGATGAATGAAAACTTCCAAAAACAGCATAAAGTTGACTGTGGAACGAATCTCTTTATCCTGAGACTGTTAGAATGTCAGTCTGCATCATATCTGATGTTTCTTGGCATTTTGGCTTTATTTATCCAAACAGCTTGAATCTGATATCTTGCATGTGGTGAATATTTATTTTTCAATACTGTAGCACAGCAAAAGAAAAGCAGATGGAATACACAGGAAACAACCCTTTTGTCTCAGAAATCAAGTTTACACGCTGTAAATTTGAGCAGGCTGTTCTTTTTTGTTGTTCATTCTTGTACCAATGAAGAGTAATGCACTATAATTTGTATTTAACCCAGATAATCTTGAGCCATGAGGCTGAGATCACTTAACCTATGTGCTGCAGGCTGTCCCTCATATGAAGGGAGCAAAGGAGTAGGTCAAGGACGAAGTGTAAAGAGTGACAAATTCTACATAGCGAGAGAGTCGAGGTGGATAAATGGGTCAAACCAACATAGGACTTTCACCCAGGAGACCTGTGACCGATTGCATGAGACATCTTGAGTGTTCTCCTTTAGTATGACACCTAAGACTTAATTT
The DNA here is from genome assembly GCA_035609425.1 of Epinephelus awoara. Classification (NCBI taxonomy): domain Eukaryota; kingdom Metazoa; phylum Chordata; class Actinopteri; order Perciformes; family Serranidae; genus Epinephelus; species Epinephelus awoara. Next base: position 6,832,992 of record CM069314.1, read on the forward strand.
CTCCTCAGCTAAGGGACTTACACAGTTGCACAGAATCATTTAAAGGTTTCCTTAGTTAAGGAAAAATGTTAACTCCTTTACAGAGGTAAAAATTTTAATGGAGATTGCTTGTTTGCTTGGACTCACACTTGACGCCTGTTACTGTCTCACAAAGTTGGCTTATGGTTAGATAGTGAAAAAATGGCAGAACGAAAGAAGACAAGAAAAAACATAATGGTCAGAGGAGGAAAAGATTATAGTTCTGGAGGAATGCAATCATAGAAAGCAGACACTATGAAGTAAATTTGATCCCCAAATAAGTAGAAGAAATTGCAACGAGAATTAGTTCAGTTAAATCTGTCGTGTAAAATCAACCACTTGGGTTCTTCTTGTCGCAGAACACTCTTCTTGGTCTTCTAAGGTTTTTTGTGCAACTGTCTGTCAAGTATTCGACCAAGACGAGGAACATTTTAAGGAAACCTCTAGCAGAAGACTTGAGGGTGTCTTCTGCAACCAATTTTATTTTGAGGACACCTTGACTAGTTTGAAGTCATAGTGACCAAATTTATCCCTGTTACAGTGATAATACATGACAACATATTTCGTGTCATGTCTTAAAATAGCCACCAAAGCATGATTCAACTTTTCATAGATCTGGTTTGGCATTGGCAGCATCTAAGGTTAAGGTAAGGGAAAAGTTGTGGTTTCATTTTAATAAAGAAAAGGTTAACAATGACTCAACTAAAGACAGGACCTGGAGACTAAATAAACATGTGACCAAGATAACAATCTTTTCCTAACCAAAGTGCTTTTGTTCCCTAAAACGAACCACAATCTGGACTCAGGATACAGAGTCTGATCTCTGCTGTTAAAAGTTCTATGTTTTGTACGCTGCAATTACGTCTCCTAGCAAAACAAATTTGTAGCATGTAAATGTAATTTCTACTTGACAGGGTTGTGAGAAAATCTGCCTATTATGCACATGCTTTACACAACATACTGTATTTATTGTAAGTGAACAGGCTCTGGAAGACCTTTTAAGAGTAAGTCTAAAGAATTAAATCTTGTCCACACATGTCCCTCGCCCCCTGACACCGTCCTACCTGTTCCCCCAGAGTGAAGTGGCCAGAGGATTACAGATCCAAGGTGAGGCACCCAGGACAGAGTCCCAATTAGACCTCTCTGTGGGGAGCAAACCCCTGAGCCATTCATCACACCATTTCAATTAAAGCCATCTAAGAAATGATTAAATAATCAGCTGCGGGCTAATGGAGCCATATATCCTTGTTATGGGAGGACATTGGTCATCGGCTTGGGAACGTCTGGCCAGTGCCAGATGTCACACAGCAATGCCAAACGAGCAAGACAGATGACAGAACGCAGGAGGAGGGAGGAGAGTAATGAGAAACAAAGAAAAAGGGAATGCACGCGAGGCCGGGACCGAATGTAAATGTAAAATTCTCCATCTATGATTTTGGTCACATCACCCGTACGAGTGTCACTCACATGTGCAGCCGTCGCTGACGCTGCAGACAGAGGCAAAACGACGGGGTCAACAGTCGCCCACATGCATCAGCGGACAGCGAGGGGTGACACAGAAAATGTCATGATTGTTTGTTTGTCTGTGGTAATGCAGAGTCCTGTCCCTGTCAGCCTGCTAGCTACAGTACACAGCTCCAGTGTACAGCTATTTATCTGGACAGCGGGGAGGTGCTGGGAGAAAGGCTCTGGCCTGTTGCGGACAGTGACAGACAGAAACAGACAGATAAACACACTTTATTTTCCCTCCCTGCACACACAGCCTTGTAAATATCCGTTTCCATGTGTTTAATATTTTCCATCAGCTGAGCTCCAAACTTAATTCTGAGAAAAATTACAACAATTTCTCTTTGGACGCACATGATGCTCACAAGAGCCCAATATTCCAGGGTTAATCTTCTCATGCTAAATTTTTATTGCAAAAATATCACACACACAAACACACACACACACACCCCTGTACAGTAAGACGGGTTGGGTTAAGTAGGCGTCATTATCAGGCTGGGTGGCTGTAGGATGGAGGTGACCCTGGACAGCTCTCCATCTTCCTGCTCTACGGCTGCACATTAATGGTTAATTGATGTCACAGGGGACTGCTGATCAAAGGCTTTCTAACCAGCCCCCTATTCAAGCATGCTCCACTGCTATTCTATTAGCAAGGCAGGCATGTCAGGCTGAGCTGGGAGCATTGAGGGGGTGGGGGTGTGGAGTAGGGGTAGGGGCGGGGAGGGTTGTTGTTCCCGTCCCTCTCTTCTCTTCTCACTCATCTCTGTACAAAACAGATGCCCCCCCCCAACACACACACCCCACCCTGCCCTCCCTCCTCCATGATAATTAGCCCCTGCCATACGTACACAGTCCAAAACACACAACTACACACACACACACACACACACGGAGCTGCCACCGTATCTGCAGCTTAAAGTGCTGGTGTTCTGACAGCCATCAGCAGAAATAGAGGCAAATCTTATTTACCTCACTGGGTTTTCAATCTTTCCCCCCTTATCCACCCCCCTCTTTCCCTCTTTCCATATTTATGCCACTTTCATGATTTCTCTCCTCACTATTGTCTGTTCACCCAGATTTCCCCTCAGCAATCATGCTAATGTAGTAAGCAAGGACCTTTTAGGTGCTTGGCTGCAATGATTGTTGTCGCTGAACATCGCAGACATTTTGTGATGGCGTGATGGAGATTTGTCGCCAGTTCTCTGTCAATCAAAAGGGAACGGGGACAATCATCATATTGGTGTTTAAATTAAATATCATGAAGTGTAAATAATGTGCTAAATATCACAGCAGTGCTGAGTTCAGGTTTCAGTCGTTATGCTGAGGTGGTTTTATTTATGATTTTGTTTTCAAGTGTTCGAACGACGCATTTGGTCGAGCTCAGTGACAGAATTCCTTGCAAAGTATGAAAGAAACTGGAGCAAATATTTAGTGTTGTGCAACTGGGGCTTTATGCATCCGTCATAACGCTGATTATTTGGACTGTTTGCAGCTGGATCTCCCGACTGATATGAATAAACATTGCAGAGTCATATTAGTAGTGACGACATGAAGTCCAACGCCTCAAACTCTGCTGAAACCACTTCACCCACAAGAGGCGAACATGTCACAACATCTCTATCTGTGCACCTGGTATCCTGGGTGGACTGTCTTCTGGACAATTTATCCTCGAAGCAAAATCGCTGCCACACCATGTAACACGGAGCAATCGCATGCACCAAGAAGGCTTTGTGAAGCTGTAATATTGTGAATTTGGCGGGCAGCCTGGAATAATTAGTGTTGCCCTGGGTCTGAGTTACTGTTTGCTGGGCTCGCAGAACATTCCCTCTTAGGCTCTTTGGCTGCCAATTAACTCACACACGCACAAATGATCTCGCATGCGCCCTGAGCTGTAATCTCATTACAGGTTGGAGAGCACAAGCCTCATTTCTGTGCATCTTCTAATGGTTTGCCTTCTGATTTCCACGATATTTCACCAGCACAGATTTGTCTCTGATTGTTGGGGTTGTAGGGAGAAGAGTCATGTCACACCAAAGGCAGATTATGTCGACTTTATTAAGTGAGGAGGAACCACACAACAACATCTGCAAAAACACGCTCAGAAGACAGAGAGGGGTCACAGTGGATACAATCTACCCGCACACTTTTATTTGCTTTAAACAAACACAAAACTCCTGCAATATGTCAGGTGAATAAAACGCATCTGATGTTTGATGCATCCAAGCTGCTGGTTTGAAGGCACACTGCGCGCTGCGAGAGCAAGGCCGGCAGAGCCAGTTATGCATCACAGAGGAAGCTAGATAAACGCATCATCCTCATCGCTCTCGCACAGCGATTTCCCAGTAGTGGGTCTACTTGATGAAGTGCCAGATCCCCTCCCTGTTATTCTCTGTGCGCCAGCCAAGTGTCCACATGCATGAGTGTATTCATCAGTCAGGTGGCACTAGCCGGGCTTTTTTCTCTCCCTTCTATTCTTCCTCCTCACTGTGCCCAGGTGTGAATGGGATTGGGCTGATTTATCTCTTTTGTGCTGCTTATCAGTGAATTGTAGCGATAACCAAATGAACTCAGCTAACACAGAAACGTACACACTCTGTGATTAAATATGTTGTTAGCATGCAATTATGTTCTGTATCGCATTTGCAGGGCATACTGCGCAAATGTAACACTGAGTCTGCAAATACATGATCAATGAGTCACCCAGGAAATCCTGGCCTGCAGTTGACTTACTGTACGTGAAAGAAAAACATACATGGCATAAACTACAAGAGGATAAAAAATAATTGCAGTAATCAAAACCAAGCCTGGAGCCATTGGCACATTAGCCTGACAGTTCTGACTCTCTGACACCTGCATAAACCTTGTTGTTGCTGCGTTTCTTTTGTTTTGAGGCCGAATGGCAACAGAATCAGGTCTTCACATGCAGCACGCCACGTTGATGTCTGTTTTTTTATCTGTTACATCCACATCTATGCGACACACCTGTAATTACACTAAATCCCCCACACTGCAGACTCAAACGAAGACAAGAGTTTAGGAAACATCCGATCCAGCCTCCACCCTGCCATTACAGCCTCACCTCACCCCGCATCAACACCCGCCACGCTCATCTTGCCCCCTAAATCAACTGTGAACTCCAAACGCTGATGAGTTATCGCAAATGTTTCTCACACCACCTCCCCTCTCCTTTCATTTAGGGGTTACTCACTAAGCCATCAAGGGTTGAACTAATGAAAATGCCTGGATGAAGGGGCCCTCTGATGAGCAACCTTGGAGTTCCTCTCACGGCACTTCAAAGAAGGAATTAATAGAATTAGCTGGTCAATAGAGGGGGACTGACTGCAAATGTCAGATGGAGCTAATCATCCAGTAGAATAACATTTGCCGAGACAATGAGTCATTGCATAAGCTCTGGACTTGCAAAGTTTTTGCCTGTCTGTGTACATTCACAGCCAGACAGTCTGACATCATTACTGGATGTTTTGTGCATCACGTCAGAGATGCAATCAACGAAACATCTTTGTTCATACAGTACACTACTGGGCAGTGTGCAGCGCTAAGATTTACAGTTGTAAATCTTGTGTTACATCAACGACTAACTCTTTCCAGGTACAAAGGCCGGGCAAAATTACAGCAGAGTGCACAGAGTTTTTGAGTGGATATGGAAAACAAAACGCATGATGCTTGAAGCTTGGTCGTACAAATCCTTGGCACAGTAAGCATCGGTTTGTTGGTGGCAAATCAACGAATCCATACACAACAGTTTGTGTGACATCCCATGAACGTAAAGCTACATAATTAACACAAAGTTAGGGAGGTTAAGTTTGGGTAAGTAAAGTTATTACGGTTAGGTTTAGGAAAAGAGACATGATGAGGACCTACCTTAAATGAGTCAAAGTTCACATGTTTCCAAACTCTGGGTGAAGTCCTGTGTTTTGTGACCCATCCACTGCCCCAACCTGCCTCCTATGACACAGCACGGGACTGCTTTCTTCTTTACTCCCCTCAATGCACTGGTCACATGATGGCAGCCTTCCAAAACAAGTAGATTTTGCATGAATTATTGGCACATCATGACATGGGATAACATACAAACAGCAAGAATAGCCTGGGCAAATCATACACAAAGAGGGAAGCTCTGCTGACGATGTTCTCATTCAGAGAGAGGCCATGTAGAAATGGTTAAAGGTGCATCATAGTCTTAGTAAGGAAGCGTGGACAGTTCCACCATTGCATCTTTAAACTTCTGTTACTCGGACTGTGTGGTCCTCTTGTTTTGACAGCTTTTCTAGTGATGACGTACATTCATTCTGCCTCAGCAACTAAATCCACTGATTTCAGCTATGCCATTGAAATGATTTGGATTAGAAGTTTCTGGTGTGACCTTACAGTATGCTGATGTTATTTTGGTGTCTGAGCATTGCATACATAAACCATTATTGACCGCAGTTCCACATTTGTGGAAACTGTGTCGTCTTTTTTTTTTTTAATCATCTATTTTTGTTACATAGCACCAATATGACCAGCCAATCACAGCCCACCCTGAAACCAAAGGGTGTGTTGTCAGTAAGAGATGTCTGCACAGAGTTAGTGTTGGGATTTGGCCCTAAGGTAAGGGTGGGAATCTCTGGGAATGTCATGATTTGGTTCAGACTCCTGCTATCCTGTTATTAATTAATATTATGTCTCCAGCAGTAGGGAACTCCCTCTCTGCTGCAACTCTAATACCAGTGAAAACCATCATTATCCACTGACTCCATGCGAGTGCAGGGCTTTTGAAATGAATCAGACTATGAACCGAATTATCGAGCATGATCATTTTTCGAGACTAGAGTTGGCTGAAGTTTTTGAAAGTGATGCAGTGCGGTGTGTTGGTCAGCTTGTTTGCTGGGGGTGGAGGCTGGTGCGTTAGCGAAGTTAGTGAAGAGATACTAATATAATTTCAGTAATAATATTAAAGTTAACCCAAAACAAATAACTCCTTACAGCTTTACTTTCCACTACTGATCTGAAATCCTGGGATTCATTTTCGTAGTCTTCATGATGCGTATGCACATCACAGAGCAGCAATCTAGTGTGGAAGATGGAAACACTTACATTCAGCTGCTGGAAATATTCCCATTACTTTGATTTTGTTGGAAGGACAGATGACAAGAACATCTTTGTTCTAAGTAGTGATACTAAGACTCTTTCCACTGCAAAAACACGACCTCAAACCTTATGAAACACCTACTACAACATCACAACAACATGAAGCTTGTGGAGATACACCCCGCCAAAAGTGACCCCTCTAAGGACAGCTGTAGCCCTACAATGGCTAAACAACCAAAACGTGATTTTAATCATAGACAGCTGAAAGTTATGAGCGACAAAGATGTAATAAAGATTGTGAATATATGATATGAGGTGGATGACATGATGCCCATCTCCACGACAGACTCTTTGTCTTTCAGACAGATCCTTGGGACGATACTGGTCACAGGCAACAGAAGTTCGTCTTCAAGAAACTCAAGCAAGTCCAGTTGCCTATGATATAGCACTTAAGATTACCATGACCTGGATGACTGAGAATCTTCACCGACATTTGCAAGATATCTATGCTTTCTAGCTATGACCCTGACAATCACACTGAGGCATATGTGAAGTCTGAATTTTGAGCATGAAGGCTGCAATCATCAATTTTGTGGGGTGTAAGGGAAAAGTAACAAACAAGAAGTGTACAAATTACTATTGGTAGGAAGTAATAAGTAAAGTAACATTATTACTTTTGAAATGAGTAACCAGTAATGAGTAATAAATTAAGTTTTTTTCGAGTTATGAGCCCAACATTGATTATTATTGTTAAATCAAAAAAGCTCCCAAAGACTTGCCATTTCTTGAAGGTGATAACCCCAGTGTGTCCTCGTTATAGATTGTCCAGGTGAGAATTTGGAAAGCAGGGACAAAATCACGATCCTTGCGTGGTCACAAAAGACTGGCCCTTGAACTTCTTCAAAGGACACTCAGCATTCATATTTTTATATTCTACATCTCATCTGTATCCTTGCAGTCCTCATTAGCGCTCAATGAGTGTTGATCTGCCTCATCACTTGTGTGCATTAAGCCATTGAAGAAACCATCGAGTGCGTACTGTAGGATACAGAAATGAAGCACGGCTGGAATATTAGAGGAGGGACTGTACACTTGCACAGTTAGGAGGCCACACTACCAAGCCTTGTACTGTAATGTCTGCCTTTTGCAAGGCTTAATTAAACATGATATCTTAATTTGCACACAGATGTACCACAAAGTAATTATAGAGTATTTTCCAAAGACTAAGCAGAACATAGTGAAATCCCCCAACTGTCTGTTGACTGGTGGAGTAAAAATAGCTCATTTAAAGCCAGTGGAAGGCTGTCTTCTTTGAGTAAGACTTCTAGTCTGGCCTCTTGGGATGAGGCTCACTGCAATTTATCACAGTCACTAATTATTCATGTTATAAGCCACTCTCTCTTGCAGAAGGAAGAAAAAAATAACAGGCAAATACAACAATGAAATCACCACTTGCATGAGCGCTGACACAAGAGCAGTGCAATGAAAGCGCCATATGTCTGGATTGTGTGCTGCTGGCTGATTATAAGACATGTGTCTCCTCCAGAGGGAAACGAAGACTTGTGCTATTTAAGTGGAATGTCGGCTTCCAAGTCGTGTTTATCCAGACAGGGAAAAATCTGCGACTGTGATCACTGATCCCTATTTTTAAAAAATTTTCACTGTTTGTTTGACAAATGTGTTGAATAATTTCCCTGATGACCCCTACTGTGTGATTAACTGGCACTTTATCTAATTTAGCTCAAAGAATAAAATGATAAAAGATCCAAACACACGCACACAAAATGATGTTATGCTCTTTTGTAGCTAAACTGAAAGGAATCAACAGCTCTAAGATCCTACTTCAAATTCAGTGTCTTGGTTGTCTTTGAATGTGTTTTTCGCCTTCATTATGTTGCAGCGCGTTCACATTATTCTAGGTCAATGGCTCCATTGAAGACCTATCTCGCAGAGAGATCAGCACAGGAGCTAATTACACTAATAGGCTCTGCCAAAATGTTTGATACCAAACAACTACTAGCTATAATCTGAGAGCTTATAGGAGACCACAAGCATTCATGTGTTTTCTTTTACTTTCATCTCTGACAGTGTTTTCACACACTGCACTTTCACATAGATTAGGAGACTCAGCTGTAATTTTATGCAGCTCGAGCTCTTGGGAGTTCTAGTTTTGAACAAAAGCTGTCTCTGTATGTATTTGCTTTATCAGGAACAGCAAAACTGTTATATCTGTGAGCTTACTGTATGGTCGCAGTGGTGAAGACATGTTAACCTTACTACGACTGAAATTTTGTTGACAACATACTTTCTTCAAAAATAAATAAAAAGAAACCTCTATAAAGAAGAACTATTTTAACAATTCTTTCAAAATACAATAAAATAAACAAAGTAAAGACTAATTACTGGACAAATAAGCTAACTATAGTGTAAATGCAAAGTCTTATTCAACAACCAACAAGCTGTGGAAGACTGTACCCTCCAAATTAATAAAATAATGTTTTACACCACCCAAATCCATCTCCTCGGAAGTTTATTTAGCTGCCTGACATTTTTTGCACTAATTTGCACGTGCTTTTCAGAAATTCTATGTCAACAAATAATATTAGCTAATGTTATTGAATCCTAGAAGGATTAAAGTCTCAGATTTTTGGACAGAGAGCTTGGAAGACATAAAATTAAAAATGCATGACAAATAAACTAATAAACTAATAGGGATGTTTTGATAACTGCAGTAAAGCAGAGTTTTGGCAAGCCAACTGCAGGGCATGGCAAGCAACTGCCAACACCACTATGTTAATGTTTTTTGTTTGTTTATTGTTTTTTGTTGTTTTATGTTTTTTTATGTGAGAGCATGTATTTACACTATGCTACACTGCCAGTAGCTCAACACTAGGAGTTTGTTTTTGTTCTTTTTTTCTGGTCACCAAGACAAATTTTCCACCTTTAGGTAAAATGCTGCTGCCGTTCGTCACCGTCACTTTTCATCCAGATAATCCAGATATCCAATCACAGTGGAGGAGGGGCAGGACAAATACCACAAAGATGAACCGATATACAGTCTAGGACAGTGCTTCCCAACACGTGGGTCACGGGTCCATTCTGAGAGGACCAAGAGCAACTTGCGAACGTTTCAACTTTGTAAAAAACACACTTAATATTGAAGCAAGTTAACCTCTGGCACAAAGCTCTTATTTTGAAGTGCTGATTCCTGCTGTAGAGTGAGTGACAAACGGACAGCTCCTTGACAGAGACAGAAAACCAGCTCGACAACAACGCCAAGCACAAGTTTGACACTGCATACATTAAACTGTGTGGACCTTAAATTGATGATTTAGGAGAAATCTGGACCCTGCACCTGGATCAGTTGGAAACCACTGGTGTTGGAGACCAACTGTCATTGCTGAACAACAACAGCAATAAAGGAGAAATTAATATTGAACCCACAGAGATCCATGGGTCCATCCTCTCTCTCTCTCTACATGCTTCCTTTAATCCAAAGCAAGTAGGTAGGCCTACTACCTTTGCTCTGACAACATTTTTACTTCTGTGGATATTCTGTATCATTCAGTACGTTTACATGCAGCTTGAGAAAATCTAATTATTGGCTTAGTCCAACTGAAACCAGACTTTTAAATACATGTAAACAGCTTAGTCCGAAATTGGACTATCCGTAGCTCGACTAATACACCTAGATAATTCGATTGAAAATCGAACTACTGCTGCTTCTATCCACTTAGTCCGACTAGAGTAGGACTCTGCATTCTGCACATGCAGCACTTTTTCTTTCATGGGCTTTCACCCAGAAGAAGAAGGAGATGACGTAGGAGCAGTTTGGTATATAGCAGTATAGTAACTCCCGCAAAAACAAACACAATGGCAACCAAGAAGCAGAAGACGCACTTCTGGACGGACGAGGAAACTACATTCATGCTCCACCATCTTCATTCATCGCTAGCTTCCACTTCAGGTCAACCAGAGCTTGTTCAACAGGCACTATATTAAAAAGGACACAGGGCGTACTCGGTCAGAAATTTTATTTTCTCTTCTGCATGTATACTCAGACAAGATGAGAAGTCCGACTTCTACTAATTAGCCAGCAATGGTCTTAGCTCGAATACTGTGTACATGTAAATGTACTGAATGTGCCTCTTATTGCACCTCATTTTGCTTCTGTGTTTCTGCGCTGAAGCGGACGCGGTATGGCCTACGGTGTCACTGTGACCAAAGAACAATAACTTCAGCTTTTGTTTCTGCAAAACAATATGCAAAGCAGCTGAGTTTCTTTGAGGTCATCTCAAATGTTACAACTATGAATGTTTATCTAATGCCTCAAGCCTCAAGGTAATCACTTTATATGCATTGGCCTTTTTTCAAATATACATTCCTTTAGGTTTTTATTTATGTATATTTCAGATTAGAGCATAGCCAGGAAGGTAATTAGTGTTTTTTTACTGTCACCCACCTCCTGTTTAAACATAAATCTGTGTAATTCCAACATCTTTTAAACAGATCCAACACTGCCTCTCGCAACAGATAACTGTCTTTCTCGAGCACGGAGGAACAAGCACAAAATCTCAAGATTACATGAGCAGTGCACCAATAATAGAAGCTGGTGCATGTGATGGCATGATTGTTGTCAGCAGATCCATACAGAGAGGCGGCCTCACAGAGTCACACTGGTTGAAGGTTGCATATTGACAATCTATCCATTGAAATAGTCTCCTGGAGGGAAAGTACATTCAATAAGTTCTCTTCCATCAAAGCAACATGCACTATAACATCACCTGTAAAAAGGTAGCAGGGCCACAGGTAAAGTGCAGCAGTGAAAGAAACTCTGACTCACTGAGGCTGGTACTGAAGTGGCAAAAAGAAAATGGCACCTATTATGCTTAAAATTTCAACCCTGGGGAAGGCAAAAAACATGCTCTTTGACTTTTAGCTTTCAGGGGCAATTCATAGCAACATGAGTACAACACTGATCACATGTAAAATGAGAGGAAAGGCCAAAAGCTGGGTGGCTGTTGGCCTTCCCTCAGTGCTTTTACTTAGAATCCAGAGCATCTATATAGAGATGAATGAATGTGGTAAAAGAACTGCTCAGCACACCATGTACAGCAAGTAACAAAAGCAGCTGCACCTATTACCTAACCATGGCTGGACTCTGTAGTTTTGCAGCCTTGTATCATAAAACTACATTCATATGTAACTCCAGGGACATTTAGATATGTGCATCAAAGGGTTACGTAGCAACAAAACCTATGCATGCAGCTGCCATAGCTACCATTGTCTACAGCATACCAGACATGTTACACCTCCTTCTGGGGAGACAAGCTCCCAATATTTGGAATCCTGAGTGTGTATGGCAAAATTCACACTTGCAATGGTAAATATAAAAGCATGATACAGCAGGATCACATACAGTACATCGGTTTAGTGTTGCAGTGGTGGCTCAATGGGCAAAATCCAACTCTGAAAAAGAAATCTGAAACCACACAGTATGAATCAATGGCACGACTGTGGAAGTTGACCCCTTGTGCAGAGTTTCCTGCTCTACGTTCAATGCCAAGTCCATTTCAATGCATTTTATTTGTTTTACCTACAACATGCTCTCCTGACAGCTAAAGCAAAATGTTTTCATTTTGTTTTCAGTTGCTTTGTTAGCCCAACCTTTCACCTCGACCTTGTCCGTGTGAAAGCTTCATTCAATACAGCGACATTTGAATTTAAAATCAGCTGCACTGCTTTTTTTTGCACGTCTATTCATTCTTTTTAAACCCTGGCATTTCTGCACAGTTTCAGATAAAGCTTGGCTACACTAATACTTTTAGTATTATACTATTTGTGGAATTAGACTCCAGTGGTGGCTGCTTAGGACTGTGTCTGGGTCATGTAGTCCAAACATCTCAAAACATTACCTTTAGAGATTTTTAAAGTCCAAAAGTCAAGGTACTCTGCTCCAATCCATGTTGATTTTTTTTTTTTTTTAATCTGTCTGGAGCTGAAATACATAATTGTGCCTTACAGTGACAACAACACATCCTATCTAATCTAAATTAGCCTATAAAAGTTCCTAATAGGTCTAAATGAGCATTCATTGATAGGTTTTCCAACAAAGTAGTTTCTCTGAAGTGGACTATTTGGGATTATTTGGCACTTAAACTTTGCAGTGTTGGTGGTAACAGCAAACAAATCTGTAAATGAAATTCGCAATTTTTCTCTGAGCATTTTCTTTTGGGATTTGGAGTCAATAGCTAGCCTCACGAAGGAAACACATGACTAGCCATCGCAATCGAGATTCGCCAGGCAAAGGCGCCAGGCTGTAGACATATGACGCACATAGTTGGTGAGATGTTAAACAGGGGTGTGACATATCATCTTGTTCGGGATACTACCGGTGATTCTCGCGATATTTTAGCAACAACAAACGTGAAATTATTACAGACTGCGTGGTGGATCCAAAAAGAGGAGCAGCTTCAGTAGTGTGGAATAAACTGTGGCGTCCTGAATGTTTTATGAACAGCCCCGGACTTCTCAGACTCTTTTAGCGACTTGAGAGGGAACTCATCCAGCGGCTCCTCTGGCAGCAGCACAGCGTCTCTCCCTCTCCTCTCTCACTGTGCACACAGGAGTCGGTGTCAAGTGATTTTGTCATAAACCTTTGGTAATGTAAACCTACGTGACGCTCACGGCTCGACACAAAACTCCATATGCAAATGTGTGATAGTTGTGTTATCATAACAGCCTGTCACAGGTTACAGCGTGATGATTAGAGGAGAAATGGCAGAGCATAAAGGTCCAGGTGGAAAAAAAACAATCATTTAGGATTTTACTAAAAGAAAGAAATCACCTGTTGATTTATATATATAGATCCCAGGGGACATTTTTTGTATTTGGCAGCTGTTTAAATGTGTAATTTCTGGTATATTTTATTTTGTTTAAATATTAATATTGTAACAGGATCTGAATCACACTCTGAGTTACTGTTGTTGTTCACAAACTGAGGAAATTAGATCTTTTTTGTTTAATTTTTTACTGAATATTTGAAGGCATGAAAAACTAATTTTGCAGCAATTCTATGTTTTTAAATTATTTTTTTTTTACTAATTTGTCATACCGTCAAGAATATCATTATCACAAAAATACCCTGAAATATTGTGATATTATTTTAGAAGCAAATTGTCTAATATTAAATTGTCTAATGTTAAATCCATGTTTGTTTGTTTAGCTTTTCAAAAACTGTTTGCTCTTCCACTTGCTGAACACAAAGGGAGGCCCGCACTTGGATAAATGGCGTCGTTTGGCAGCAATCTAAGAGCACCATATATATTTGTTCAATAAAGAAGGTTTTTAGGGTGATAACATCAGACATTTTGCCCAAAGTGCTCAAAGCCCTGCAATTAAGATGGATTTTTTTTTTGCCAGTTTACGTAACCTGGAAAATTAGCAGTTGCCTATAGACATTTATTTTATACAATCGGAATCTGAATTTGCTTTAGCAGGTTTTCCTTTAAAGTCACCATTTTAACCCAAAAAATGTAACGGCTGCTGTACCACCATCACATCCAAAATCCTAATGCAATCACCAGCAGAAAATGTAATTACACATTATTATGTTATCCATTATGCTTATTACATTACATGCAAAACACTTGCATGTTTTTTTTTTGACATATTCTTAGAACAATATCCACACTTGTTTAGATATTGTTTGTACAGGCTACTTCCTGTGTGCCCAGCAGTCAATAAATAACCGTCGCAGCACGTAGAAAAATGCTTTATCTATCCCCTCTGTGCTGCATGTGTGGGAGTCCATCTGTTCATTTCAATAGCAGGCCTGATAGATGCAGTGCTGGGATTATTGTACACAGTGACAGGAACTGCATTTCAAGCTTATCTTCCCAGTAGCCATTCATATTGCCTACTTGGCCAAGTATCCTGCTTCACACCCAAGGAAATGATTAACCAAGAGAGGCCCAATGATTACCACCGAGCTCCCAGCCAAATCTCACAACTTGCAAACCCACATCCATTTTAATTTTGTCCACGAGCTATACATGAGCGTGGCTCCGAATTAAAATTCAGCAGTATCAACAACATTCATTCACTGAGTTGAACAATAAGTCAACAATGAGAATGTGAGATGATTGTGCTTGATAGTGCAGATATTCAATTATGATGGATTGAATGACGGCTTAGTGTGCATAATGCTGTCGCTCTTCCCTATTGGGTTGTTTATTTTTGGCTTATTGTTTGCTGCCTGAGAATAAATTGTTAAAGTGGTCTAATAAGCAAGATGCTGTTCTTCCCTGAGCTTCAAAAACAGTCCCACGCCATGCCTTCATACAGTTGAAGTATTTCCAAGTGGGTGGATTATGGATAAAACCCCTTTCCACACCCACCATGTTTAATCACCTTCTATTTTCTTTCTTCCTACTGGACCACTTGACCTGGAAAACAAACAGCTCAGAGCTCTCCGTACCTGGGATGCACAGGCCTTTAGTCTCTTTGAGTTGATATGCTGGATTTAGAAGTTACAGGAGTGTATCAGGAAAGCATGAAGGAAGTTGTCTAATGGAGAAAAGACATGAGGGAGTGGAGGGGTGAAATTGCCTGCTAATGGCCTCTCTCCCAGCTGTGAGAGCTGCAGCTGTCTGGGGGTGCTGAGACAAATAGAGGTGGCTCATGTGGGGACCGCAGCATCCAGACAACAGCTCACATTTTTCCCCTGCTCACTATCTGGCCACAACAAATTAATTTCGGACCGCCTGGGAAGGAACGTGATACAGCAGGGCGTTGGCTAACAAACATGTAATGTATTTTCAGTGTGCCGAGCCTGCTCTATCAAGGAGATGCATGATTGAAAAGTTGGACGAGTTGAAAATATATTTGCTCCAGTTGCAAGCGATTTGACGCAATATGACCTAGAAATTATGGCTGTGAAAAGCTTGGAGGGAGAGGAGAAAGTGTGTGGATGATGGGAGGGGAAATGATAACTAGTACATCCGTGCTGGTTGGGGAAAAAAAAAAATCACCCCTAGATCATCAAAAGAAGAAAATAATCTGCAACCATCGCTATCAGTTTTGTGGCCAACTCGTTCTAACCTCTCTCATTCTTGGAGTGCCTGGATTGAATTTAGAAAGACACTAGAATGGGGCTCACTAAGAATAGATCATAGAAATGAAATCCACTTGGCAGAGAAGAAGCAGAGAGCTACTTCCAATACGAAAAATGTATGGTCATATTAAGTTCATACTGGGAATTCCATACCTCAAGATTTATAGTCATTGCCAGCGTTCAGTGTCAGTGCCAGATAATGTGCTTTAGAGAGGTGGATGGTAAGAGTGAGAAGTTGTGGTAAATCTAAAGGGGAACACTTTTGCTCATTTTAAGGTTCATATTTGAGATTTGGGGTTCTACTAAAACATTTTACATGTTTAAATAAAAACAATTTCTTTTCCTCATGCTGTCTGTGTTGGAACACCTGTGTTCCCCCTCTGCCTGAGACACAACATTTAGGTGTCTGTCTCTTTAAATCCCCTACCGAAAAAGCCCAGTCTCCTCTGACTGGTCGGTAACAATTCACCCATAAAAGCCTCTAAAACAACATCTTCAAAACCAGACAAGTTCCAGCAGTTATATGACCCAAAAATGAGGAAAAATTCATAAAATCAGCAACCAAGATTACATGTTTCTTTTATGCTAGCATGTAGCTACATGTAGCAATGTACTTGCAGCTGGAGAGTGACTGTAATGGATTACAGTGACACTTTCTATTGTAACAAAAAAACAAAACCCACCAATAAAAGCTTCTAAACCAAAATCTTTAAGACCAGACATGCTTAATATGACCCAAAATTGTGGAGAAATTAACAACATCAGCAACCAAGATTACATGTTTCTCGTTTCTCAGCATGTAGCTACATGTAGCAGTGTACTTGACGCTGGAGAAAGACTGTAATGGAATATAGTGGCACTCTCTACTGTGAAAAAAAAATACCATTAAAATCTTCTAAACCAAAATCTTGACAACTGGATGTGTTCCAGCAGGAATATGATCTAAACTCTGGGAGAAATTAACAACATTGATAAACAACAGTCACATCAGTGACCAAGTTGACGTTTTCCTGATGTTAGCATGTGGCTACATGAAGCAGTATAGGCCTCATAATGTGAATACATGCTATAGCTTGCCTGGAGCAGATGACCAATAAAAGGAAAATCATTACAATCTGATGTCAGCTTATCTGAAAACAATAATTTAAATCAAGGGTTTTAGCTGTTTACCTTTAAGCCCTACCTTAAACCTGCTTTGAGTATGTTTTTTGGACACTTTGGGGCAGAACAAGCAGCTATAAACACAGCAATTGCATATCATGCCCTAATAAAGTTGTTATGGTGAATGTGTTACAAAACAGTTGACTATTATCAGATATGAAACAACATAAGCGTTCATTTGGAGCAATGTAAGTATTAAAGCTCCTTTTTCCTCCATTTTGGTCTCCACCAACTACTGGCTAAAATATCTGGCTCTTTAGCTGCTAAATTCTAGACTAAATTTCTGTATTCATGTACTGTCATTCTTCATCACTTCATATGTGTAAAAAGTTTCAAAAGATATTGCCTGACCTTTGTATGTGTCATTACTTCCTGCCACGTTTACAGAGTCCGAAATTAACACCCGCCAAGCATCAAATGCCGGTACATTTTCCGTTTAGTGAGTAAATCTCTGACGGCTTCCCACCACACTGGTGGATAAATGTTGGTACTAAAATAGTCATATGACAAAAAAAAAAACTATGCTGAGACACACACCCACACTACAGATGTGTTTTTACACACGTCTAAATGGTGTCCGTGTGGCCGATGAGTCAAAAAGTTCATTTCAGACACTTTTACTTAGCAAACATTAAATACAGAAAGGTACTGACAGGTAGAAAAGACATACAAACCAACTACTTAACAACACACACACACACACACACACAGAGTACATACACCCACCCAAGAAACCATGGGAAC
Organism: Epinephelus awoara; assembly: GCA_035609425.1. Lineage (NCBI taxonomy): Eukaryota > Metazoa > Chordata > Actinopteri > Perciformes > Serranidae > Epinephelus > Epinephelus awoara. The sequence goes on from CM069314.1 coordinate 6,850,627, forward strand.
TAAGGAGTTATATGCCATTTTTATCTTGTTGACCACCTATCCACAGAAAAAACATCTGCTTGCTGAAAAACAATGCCACATAAAGACATAAGAACGATCAACATGCAGAGATTCCTCCTGGAGGACGTGAATGTGTTGTCACTTAATCGCAGTGAATCACAGCTGCTGATTGTTGACTCCCATCTGAACTTATTCTCAGTTATGTTGTTTTCTGTTTGTTTCCAGACTGCAAAAAATATCAGTATTTATTCACTAACAGACTGTCCATGACCTAAATAAATCATGGTTCCTCTCATTTGGAAGCGGAGCTATATGAGCCAATGGATTATGACGGCCTTTGAACTATTCCTCCCAGACTGATGACTGGTTATTAATTCATCCATTCTTTTGAAAAGAGTGCCTCATTATCATCCCAATATCAACCCGTCCCGCGAGAAGTTGCCAAGCCAAGCCGTCAAGATTTTGCACTCCAGCTTCACAGGCTTGTCAAATTAAAAGGGTCTGCCAGTGACACTTTGAGGATGGCTCTCCAAAAACAGAGGAAAAAAAAGATGAATTATGTAAGATCTCTTTGAATATTGCATTGCAGAGGAGCGTGTCCCATATGCCCAACGTTTCCAGTCTCCGACGAGACATCAATAGGAATGCGCTCACACTGGCACAATACAGCGGAGGTAAACTCATCCCCCTCTTTTCCTATTCCCCGTTATCACTGTGACCGGTGCAGAGTCGGCTCCTGTGGGTTTTCTAAGAGAAAAGCTTTGGGAGATAAGGGGGAGAGGAGACGATCACAGGGTGATTGAATGAGATCTGCATTTGGAGAGTGGACTCGGATAACATCAGAGGTTCTTGGAAGATGACCGGGGTTCTCGGAAGTGCAGAGAAAAAATAAGATGGAGCTCCTGTCAGTTTTCTGACATCTTCTAGTCCTCATCATCTCAAAATCCGATATTTGTGCCTGTTATCGAACACAAATATGATAAATAAGTCAGATTCAGCACAAGTGTTCTACAGGCAAAATTACTGGGTGGAAAATTTCTAAAGGAGCTCTCTCAAAAGGAAAAGGAAAAGTACAGTGCAGGCTGGATCATCAAAATGCAGGGAACCCAGCAGGGAGACTGTAATTTCCCATTAGAAATGAATAGAAGTTGTTTCCAAAAGACACTAGTCGAGAAATGCCCTAAAAACTCCCATTTTCGACTGAAACAAAACAACTCAAATGGCTCCCTTAGTACAATATTCCACAATCTATTAGTTTTACTGCTAATCACTTTTCTCTTTCACGCTGTTGCTTTTATTGACCTTTTATCGGTACCAGCAGTCTCCTGCTATTTCACTGTGTGTTGCGTATCCATCTACTCTTTTCATTCCCTGCAGCAAAACAAAGAGATAATTGAATTGCACCCAACAGGCCACCTGACAAGTCAATCTCATATTCAGAATTTTTGATGAAGTCTCACAGTATGGCCTGCATCCTTATTTTCTGCCCAGTAAGCCCGTGCCTAATTGTTATTATTATAATTACTGGAATGGTAACAATTGTTTTGCAGGGGACGATGAGGAATGCGGTGCAGCTGTCTTTACACCATTGAATTAAACAGTGAGACTCCTCAGTGGTAAATGATGTCAGTAATAGAGACCAGACCTCCACACTGGAGCTGCAGAAGCAGAACTGTAGAGTTTGCTATTTGAATTCTGATTTCCTAATTACAGTAATTATACCTCCGTAATTATAATAATTTAGTATTGTGTGAATCTGGAGAGGTGTCCAAAAGTAATATGAAGAACCCTGATAGCACAGAAATGCTACACAACATAAAATGGTATAGACGTAAAGGGAGATGAGATGAAACATATCACTCTGATTGACTCTCTACTGTAATGTATTCAAATATATGGTGCCATAATCCTATAAGGAGTGTATGGTGGTATAGAAGATAAAGGAAAACTGATTGCAGATCTGGAAATGTGGTGATGACAACCGCCAGCTATTTCAAATCATGCCTCTTCTTGAGTAAAGAGCTTAACTTGAGCCTTTGTTGTGATAAAAAAGAAAAAAATGCAAAGTTAAATCTCAAAATAAGCTTTGCGGACGAGGAGTCACCAAGACGGCTGTCAGCCTGATTGCCTCGGAGAAGAAGACGGTCCTCACCCTTCTCCTTCAAACCACAAGACCAGCTTTACTGATCTTTTGTTAATTGGGAGAGCCTCTCTAATCAACGGAGCAACCCGCTGCAGGATGTACAGTAATGGCATCCTGAGGTAAAGCGCATGCTGGGTCGCCATGGGCAGGGACAGGTTTACCATGAGCTGGAGCAAGGGAGGGCAGACAATGAATATGAAAAGCAAAAGATGCACTAAATCTTTGTTAGAAAGGCCCGTCAATGTCATGGATCTATAAAGAAAACTGGGTTCAGTGTTGCAGGCGGGGCCTCGTTTATTCCAACGAAGGTCGCTAAGGGGGTTATGAAACGAAATTAGTCAGACTTTGCAGGTACATAACTACATGGGTCCTCCACATAGAGCAAGCACACTTGAGAATTACTGAGCGGCTAACTTCAGGTTTAGCCCTCCGCTAACTTGAATGGGAATAAAATGATTAAATTGTCCAGCTCTTCAAGACTTTTCAAAGGTTATCGGACTGAATGGATCAAATTGCAATAGTGAAACAAGTCATTTCGTGGGGGTTGCGGGGCTCACAAGAATGTATCCACTGACTCCCAGACATCACTTTCACAATTCAAGTCTATGGGAAAAAGTCTTTTTGGGCACAATGGCATCATGTGACAGACCCAGAAGTTGTACTTTCACTGTTTGGCCACTTTGCCAAAATGGCTTCAATGCCTAGCACTGTTCCTGGGTGCTTGGTCCATGCCAAGAACGATAACTATATTGTTAACTATAATCATAACAATGTGAGCATCCACACTGATGAACGATACAATGTGCTGTAACCATCTGAACGCTCCAGCTGTGATGCCCTGTAAATTTAGATGTTGATTGTCACTGTTTCCATAGTTCATCAAATCACTCTGAAAAAGATCCCAATGACATTGTTCACCACCACCGTAGTTGTTGTTATAGTTGTGGGATCGACACCACAATCCACTTAAGATGGACCAATTTGTTACATTATATATTTACAGTTGCTGTTACAGTTATTAGGGGTCAAGGGAAAAAATTAAAATGTGATATTTTGCATGACGATATTACATCAATACAAGGAAGACCGTTTTAATACAACTTTTGGTGCTAGAATAATAACATAACATAAATTGCTTTTTCTGTCCACTAGATGGTGTTGAGGTTTCCTGTTGACGTTAGCAGAGGCCTCAGTCAGCGGCAATCGGCAGGAAGTTCATCAAAACAAAGATGGAGGCACCAGGGAAAAAAAATCAGAACGTCTGGACTTATTTGGGATTCTTTAACACACACTTGCGATTGCAGATGCAGTATCATTTGAGAATAAAGTACTCTGGGAATACTACGAACATGGGGGCTAGCATCACGCTCCACCATCCAGACATAGCATTAGCCGCCAGCAGCTAAGCCAATGCTAAACCCACTCCGCTGAAAAATAAACCAACACAGGTGGACAAGAAGGTAATAAATCAGAAATATTGCAATATATTTTATCACAATGATCAGCATATTGCAATACATTTAATGTCACGATAATGTCGTATTCCACCTGATAATATTGTATCGTGGGTCCTCTGGTGATTCCCACCCCTTACAGTTATCATTCTTGGTGTGGACAGCCCTTAACCCTCTTTCATCTAAACTCATGATGGGGAAGTCCTAGGTCATAATTCATAAAAAGGGTTTGCATTTGGGTGCGCATGTACTAAAAACCAAGGAATATTCTCAAGCAGAGTTGTCCCACGTGTCCACCATCTGTTGAGGATCCCTACGAGGCACATTTAGACAGCGCCAGACAGTTGCAGAGACACACATGGCAGTGGGCCTTTGCTGAGTGGTCATCAGCTGCTATGAAACCCCTCTGGAAGTGCCCATGCTTTGTCGTTTGTTTAATTTGTCATTTGTAAAGCCATCATCCCTTCTCCATCCAGTGGCATGTTGGCTTGTCTTAAACAGAGGCCTGCGGTGCCAAGAGGAGGATAGAAGCTCTGAATGAGGCGCTTTGGATGTATGGATGCACTCCACGCCAATGACAACCAATTAGAGTCGGTGCAAACAAAATGAGGCCAATGCCAAAACTGAGTCACCCCTTGGAAACTTTTTTTAATGCTATAGCTGACAAACTGGCTATTAATTTGACTCATCCTTCACTGTCAATTGCACTGGACTTAAAGGAAAGTTTCCTTATTTCAACTTTATTTTCATAGTTTTGTCCATTATTCTAAATAAATATAGCACTGCACTTACAGATTCACTGCTGATATCTGAATATGTGGCAGCATCACCAACATAAGGTCACACAGACCAAGAATAACACATCTTCATACAATGGTTTGTGTGATATATTACAAAAATGCACATATATAGGCCTATATTAATGAAGGTTCATTAGTACGGTTTTGTATTTCTCTGTAATGTAGCACAGTGTTAACAATGTTACCGATACTATACTTTCTCACACCTTCAACTCAAACCACCAAAACATATAATTTAATAATTACATTAATATCGTAAACATGCAGGCGACTAGTCAACTAATGGCCCACTTAAATGGCTCTTTCCGCCTTTATACTTCTTCCGATTTTACTCCATGGTCATATGATCGAAGCCTTCCAGGTTAGGTGAAATACGGATTGTGGTCATTACTTTTTGAAGATATTCGTACGAACAGTGCAACAAAAAAACATCATGAGTCAGACAATCACACAGGTTTTAAACACAAAATGCCCAAATACGTGATTCAGATATTGTGACCAAACTGTTTGCTTGTTCACAACCCTACTGATCATCTGATTACTCGTATTCTCACCCCAGTGGACAATATGACTCATTCTCAGATATCAAATGTTTTTGGTGAGAACAATCTTAACATAAGTATCAGTGCCCAAAACTGTGAAAATAAGACCAAAGTTGCAATAAAGCAGAGCTATCCCTTAACCATGTTGTACATTAAAATACTGAAACCAATTAAAAAAAACTATTATCTTGGCTTGCACGTCATTTTCTCTGTGCCAATATTGACATACATAATTTGCATACAAGTAATCAGGTCACTGTCTTATTAGGATTATGTGCCAAACTGTCATGCTGTTGCAAACTGAGCTGTGGCTTTGGCTGTGTTGTATTTAATAGGGATCTAGACCTCTTTCATTTTTTTCTTCAGTAGCCTTGCCCACAAGGAAATCAATGGCGTAGCGAATCAGAGCTCACAGCATTAACACATTAAAGTCACAGTCAAAAAATTAAAGGTTTCAAAACAGATGGTCTTATTTTATGCAAATGTTATTATGCAAAACTGAGCCTGGAGGCTTGGCTATTTTTTCAGCCTTTTAATTGGCAGAGAAGAGAGAGAGGTGCCAGACGTTGCAGGTGGCAAGGTAGCCCCACTTTCTTTTGTCACATCCTGAGAGAGAATTTTCAGAGAATGTTATTTAGTGTTATTTCCACCAGGGCCTCGCCACAGCCATCTGTACGCTAAGAGGGGAGCCCATTGAGCTCTGTGTGATGCTGCAGCTTCTCAAAGCTTGGTGAACTGACAATGTAGCACGCTTTTGCTCACAGCGGGGGCTGGCTCACCAAGGCAACAACGGCTGAGAATAAACCTTTGGTTAAGAAGGTGAGCATTATCCACCGTGCTCTTTTCCTTTCCCTTTCATGCTCCGAACACTCTCGACTGCTGATTAGCACCATGTAGTCTGGAGTATGTCAGGATAATTAGGAAATATGATCTGAATAGACCTTCGCCTGGAAAGGTCTGTTCAAGTTGCCTCCTTACGAATTGAGTAATAAACATTTAGCTTCTGACGTTGGCTGGCCTCTGAAACAAAACATTTCAATTTAATTGAATTTGAATTTTACTTTCCCGTAAAGACAATGTGCCTCACAGACATGGTTTACGATAACAACACAACATAAAAGCACTTTTAAACACGTAATAAATTGCCACAACACATACCACTGTAGACTGACGTCAGCTGATAAAACTCAAGTTGCTTACTTGTACAAAACACAGAGTTTTTGCACAGGCATCAAAACACTATATCATGTCATGTGCTAATTAAGTAATCTAATTGAAGAAAGACTCAAGTTGTGGGTTCTTCTCTTTGTTTTGAAGTCTGCAGAAGCAGCACATATCAGCATCAGCTCAGACTTCCCTCCCACAGAAGAGACAGGCAAAACCAAGCTAGCAGCTCATGCGAAATTACCTCAATCACCCTTGATGAAATCCAGTTTTTTGGACGCCGATCAGATAAACCTATTCAGACGACATATATGACTTTGAAATCTTTAAATATATAACTCCTCCTTCCTAAAATATTAAGAAAGGCTTTTGATGTCAGCCCCTCTTCACAAGATCAATCTTTCCGAAAATGTGCTCCTCATCAGTGGAGTCTAGGATACTGTGCGTTGCTTCCCTTTTTTCTTTTTTATTCTCTAGAAAGTCTGCCGTTTGGGCATCAGTCATCTGCTCACCAGGGGATTGGAATTACAGGAAATAGTGCGATTAACTGTTGGCACGCACTGTACACAGGGAACATATGTGAAACTGCTGTATCTGTGGTGGTAACCTCTTAAATGTGATAGCACAACATTCAGAATTTGGCAGCAGAAATATGTTTTTGGCTCATGCGGATACACTTTTGTTAGGTCCGATCCAACTGTCGAATCTGACTCTCCAAACAAATGATTAAGAAGTTGTGCTTTACAAAAAATGCTTTCCACTGTCACCATCCAAAACAGACTTCCTAAGAGAATTTACATGCTATCCATATGCACTCTTATGCATTCAATATGGGTGAGAGTGTAACAAAGGCATGAGCTGTTCACGTGTTCCTGCTTCTCTGTGCTTGTAAAGGGTGACAAAGCATACATGAGGTAACCCTAGATGCCATGATCTTACTGTGGCTTGACCTCTGGGGCACCACAAACAGCTCAGCAACACCTCTGACTCTATAAATATGTAAAATCCTTTGCATGTTCCAGGGGCCCCTGCTGAGCTCTGGGCCTCTGAATCATTCAGCTGCCCCCTCCTCCAGCAGTAGTGCCCCTGCTTGGCTCCTTTGGGGAACAGTCCGAGTAAACAGTGTAAATAAGTCATGATGACCAAGACTTGTTTGCACATGCTCAAACAACCTGCAACAGTGTTACAGTCAGTGCAAACTATGAGTTCTAGATGAGGGCATGCTGCCATTTATTACATCGGTTCAAGCTCAAAGCTTTGTTTACACTAGCGCGAGACAAGCAAAAAACATGCACAGAGGTGTTTATGCTCAACACCTTGTTTGCTGAAATATGCTCCGAAACACCAAGAAGCATTCAAACAAAATATTCTGTGGATAAGCATGAAATCAGCGAGTGTAACTGCAAGAATGTTGCTGGAACAGAAGGCTGCCTTGCAACAGTAGTAAACACTAACATACCGCAGAATATTGCATTTGTGTTCTGTAATAACAACTGTTGCTTACCTCAGAGTCGAAATGACTTTGCACCGCTCTGTTTCCCCCCAAGTTGCCTGTCTTTCCATGAGGCTGTTTTTAAACTCTGCTACCAATTTCCTATGTTCTTTCACACATTGCGGCATAAAAGCCTCTTCTTTCCCCTGTGTGGTGGGCTATTTCTTTCCAAGAGGTAAAGGCCACTGGACTGTCCTCGTGGTCTATCAATGAAGACTTGTAGAGATGTTTGTACAGGCCAACCTGCTCTATTACTCTTCCCTTGAAGGTGTCCCTTCTCAAGTGACAAGCACAACACTCAAATTGAGCACCTAAGTACAAAATTTCAGAGGTGTACGACCAAGCGCCATGACAACTTTCAGAGCCTTCACATTAGTGCTGGGTGATAAAACAATCTCCAAACAGGATCGCAATAAAACGTATGTCGATGATGATGATAAACTATAGTCATTTTTACTCGATATGGATAGACCGAGAGAGATCCAAACAGCGTGTCATGCAGTGTAGCTTAGGGTGCTTTCAGACCTAGAGTTTGCATGATTTGTTCTGAATCAGGGACTAATTTTGTTACAAAGTTGTATAATTGCCTAGAGTTGGTTCGTGTTCTCACGGCAGCATTTACAAGCGGACCAGATCAAATGCCTTGTGTGAGAAAGCTGCTCTTGATTGGTCAGAATTTTCATGTGGAAAAAATCCAGGAAGTAAAGCAAAAGTTGAAGAAGAGTACACTTGCAAGATAAATGTGACACTTTCTAATGTCACAATGGAGGGACAACTACGCAGGTTGATTTTAGCGCTGCTCATCGTGGACTATATTGCTGTCATTGTTCATTTTAGTCAAACCATACAGTTTGAAAACGAGGCGCGGCTCCAACTAGAAAACAATGTTTTGATGCATTGGATGTGCTGAATGTGCATATTAAGGCAGTACAGGAGGAGGTGCACATTAATAATCCTCCAGGACTGTAACATGCTCATGTTTAACCCAAACAATGTGTCATGTGACTGCAGTTGCTTCACATCCAGGTCGGAACACCTTCTCACCACAAGTAAACTGCACCAGAGTTCATTTGTAACTGACTGAGACCACCTCTTCAAGAAGGTCTCAGTCCGACTGTTTTAGTGCACATCCGAGTGTGATTGCCGTGTTCACACTTGCCTAAATGAACCACACTTAGGGGGCGAACTGCAGGTGTGAAAGCACCCTTAGCGTTACGATTTTAAGTGTCATGGCTGAATATCTAACTGATTTTACCAACGTGGAAAAGTCTGCAGGTTTTCAGAATGAGGATTTCTCATTGAGCAAGACTTGGTTACGCACACTAACCAACGGACCCAATCAGCACAAGGTACAGAATAACATTTAATTTCTCTGTAGGATCCTTTCCATAATGTTGTCAGACAATTATGCTGGTAAAACAGATACAGATACAGAAAGCTTTATTTATCCCCAAAGAGCAATTCAGTTTCTACAGTCCACCATCTAGACATACAACCATTCACACAACAATAATACATGGCAGGAGTAGCACGACATGGCCCAGGTTGAAAAAAAGAGCAACAATCCTCATTCAAACAAACTTTTCTCAGTACAAGCTGCTGAAGTTGAATTCAATCTCTAAGCAAGCTAGTTTAAGACAATTTGAGGAGAGGAAGAAGCAAGCTAACAAAAAAAAAAGACATGTCCAAACACACTGGAAATGTGCAAATATCAATCACACCCATGTCCAACACGGCTGTAAATGATCAGAAATCTGATTTCTTCTGGTGGATGTGTGCATCCATTATGTTTCCAATCCCATTCTGGCAAACAAGTTAATATAATTCCACTGGGTTTGTTTAGACAGTAAGGTTGGATGCTTGCCAATTATAAAGCTGCCACTCAAGTGCTGCCAGATAGAGTTTTGCTAAATAACTTGGCTTAATAAAAGTATCTGATTGAATAGCTTCTGCTTGATGGCTTAAACTTATCAGTAAGAACTGGAAACAATTGACACTGACACGTCTTGCGTGCAGGGGACAGACAAGAATGGTGACAATAGATGAACCCTAGTTTACATTCAATGACAATTAAAAAAATCTTACTTTCTTGTACACATGGCAACACACTAGGTTGATGGTTAGGGGAATATTATGGCACTGAATATTGCCATTGGATATAAATTGTAAAGCACAGAATTGTCCATTAAGGACATAATTCTCAGGGACAATGGGCTCATGTCTCTTCATAATCCAAAGAAAGGGTTGACTTGACATATAAGTGTTAATTTGATTGGAGTAGATGTGGTGTACATTAATACATTTACCACTACTGACTGAGTCTTTTCTTTTATCGTACATGTTCACATTGATACAAAAACATTTCACACAAATTAAGGTCAGAAGTGTCATTATTAGTGTTTCAGCCTTGTGCTCCATTTTTTATGTAAATGCCTCTGTAATTTATTTTTGCAGAGCGTTCAATTTTAACCACTAATTTCGCTAATAAAACACGAGGTTGAATGTCATGTCCATGAAGACGTATATAATTGGGCTCTGAGCCAACATTGGCTCGGCCATTGATTTCTCCCATTTTCATGAAAACCGCCTTCCAAATCTAATTGCATCTGCTCCTCAAAATGAAATAATTGTATCAAGGCGAGCATCAGCGCCTGGCTACAGAGCCATTCTGTGCCATGTTGGCGTTTAATTGTTGATGGACTCCGTGTATTCCAAGGCATTCAGGGCAGAGAACATTTGCCAATAATCCTTTATTATGAGGCAGGAAGGAAGAGAATTACTTGAATGGTAGTGGCCAAGGGCTTTTTTTTCTGGTTGCGAAGAATGGCTACTCAATGAAATAGAAAGGAAACACAAAGCGTACATGTGAGGGAGATGATTAATAGTGAACTCCATTATTGAAAGGCCTCACTCATAAGATGTTCTCATCTCCCTGGGGAGCCAGCGCAGGTCTGCAGGCTAGGTTCACACCGTTGTTTTTTTCATTACAAGAAATTTCCTCATAACACCATGGCAGAGAAAACAACACCCCTGGGGGCTCCGACGCAGGAGAACGGACGCTCTAAAACACCTACGAGGCCTCCAATTAATCCTGAGAGCATGTTACTGATTCAGTTTTTGTTTGTGTGTCCAACCAAAAAGCAGCTGGGCACAGAGAGAGACGACGGAGGCTGAATTTATGGCCATGTTATTGCCCTGATCGGTCAGGTTTACAGCGCAGGTCATGCATACTAACATACTTTAAGTTTCGGAGTGTATTTTGACCTGTGATGACAACACTAATACCAGCATTCAAAATTAGAGCAATTAATCAAGCCATTGTGCCAAGTGAGTTGGCCAACATATGTTTTTTTCAATTGTTTAATCTGAATTCAAATGGCCCTTTTTGAGAAGGACCGTTGGCACTCTTATGAATAGGCTATTGGTTAAGTAGACTGAGTGCTCAAATGACATTTTGAAAGCTTTTTGGAGCCAATAATGGACTGGGATGGATGTGGAGTGGACCTGAACATAGCTCATTAAACGCTGGGGTGAAAAGCTCTCGGCAGGCTCTCGACTGCATGGCTGAGCAGTTCCAATCACCTCCAGTGAACCACTGGCTAGAAGCTCTGGTTAAAGGAGCTACTCCAGTCAAAGGTGCTTTGTTATGTTATTGTGTAGAATAACAAGTTTAGCGCCTGCCGCAAGGTCAGGAGAAACAGCAGTGGACATCTCTAGTGACAAATCATTGTCTTCACGGAGCTGAGAAAGGACTCTCAGCTCAATAGCAGGGGGACGTTTTTTTTACATCATACATTTTTTGTTGACGTCTTGATCATAAACCGAGCCTATATTTAGATGTCTTAAGTGCCTCCGTAAGGGCAAACTAGCTTCCCCCCAAAGGAGTGATTATTCTTGTCTTAAATGCCAAAGTAACAAGTGATTTTGGCATTTAGCATCGACCATAAAAACATTTACCCGTAACTCATGTCGACTTCAGCTCCCGGTAGTTTCTATTTGGCACAATGTGTGTGCGCAAATGCACCAAGACAAAAGACAGCTGGTTTTTATTTCAGTAACCTTTATGCCTCCCAGTTGGTCTTATTAACCACATACTTACTGGTTCCCACATGACTTGTTATCAGGGTTTACATTAAAAATGAACTTGCAGGTTCTACCGGCTGATAATTCGTCATTAGGCTGTTGTAAGCCCTGCTTTATCACCTGTTTAATTCTTTATGCAGATTGCAGGGTCAGTGACCTTACAGGATGTGTCTGACTGCGGTGCGCAAAAGTGACGGTCTTGGTAATTATGCTGTAAAGGGGGCCAAGGTCAATTAGAGAGGAAATTCTCTGGGTGCAATTAAATTAATGTTAATATATATTCGTTGCTACCTCAATTAAGTGCCTCAGCTGTCAGATTATTCTGTTGGGAAGGTGTCGGAGTGGCTAAAGGAGGGCTCTTTCCACCTTTACAGAGTTAATGAACACTTCAGCTCAGCATCAGTCACTTAGCATTTCCCCTCGTTGCTCAAAAGAAAACGGTTTCCTTACAAAATCTGAACTGACACTGTCTTTTTGTGCTCTGCGTCTGCAGTTTTTGAATATGTTAATAGAAAAGAAGATCAAATTTGACCCAGATCGACTGCCAATAAGTGACACATTCTAATGGGCTGCAGGAAATGGGAAGAAATAAAGAAGACCATCAGTCAGCCACAGACAGATAAGTGAGGAGCAGGTAATGGGAAGAAGCCAGCGGCGGCTGGCGTTGGTGGTGATATCTCTATGGAGCAGACGTGATGCTTGAGAGGATTTGGGAGGCTGGCTGGCAGGAAGCATCCACACAGGAAGATAGATATTGTAGCTGTCTCAGCTGCTAACAAATGTCTACTGTAAGCAGTTTTTAAGTGTTTGTAAATGAGACGGCTTCGGTCTTTTGAGGAATTTCGTTCCATTTTGTACGAAGAAATCTCTTCTCCCACCTAACAACCGCTGCCTAAGGTGTTTCAAATCAAGACTGATATCTTATTGTAATCCAATTTCTAACAAATTAAGGATATATCGTTTAACAAAGCAGAGAATTCTTGAAAGCCGAAAAAGATCACCCAGCTTCCTTCAAGACTGACTGTGGCTGCCCTTTACCTGACAATGTGTCCCACATAAAGTCAGTCCAAGCCCCAGACATAGGGAGGAAGAGCTGTCACCGTATCCCTTATCATCCGCTACAGCATTGTGGATGTCAGGACTCCTGCTCTTTTCATTTCTTCCACCCCTTTTCTTCTTCTCCTCCCTCCCACCTTTGCCGTTTTCCCCTGGTATTCAAGCGGTTTAAGCAACGCATATAATCTTCAACCACCCAGCCAGCCCTAAGCCTCAAAGAGTCACCCAGATATGGGCAGATGGAGGTGAGCTATCAGCTAACCTGTAACCGTGGGCCTAAGGCGATAATCATTTCAAAACTGCGGGGGGAAATGGTTTTAATAGCCCTGTAAAGGTAACGTTTGTCTGCCTTATCACACCTGGCAGATGCATCGCAGAGAGGGAAGGGAAAAGGAAAATGGGGGCAGGGGGAGGAAGAAAGAATCAGCTGATAACGGTCCCTCCCCAGGGCAGGATGAGTCTGGAATTAAAAAAGTGCTTCCTTCAGGAGAAAGTTTAGGGGATTACGGTTAGTCGTTTTCCCCCTCTGTTCCACCTGCACCTCATCCTCACCTCATCCTTCATCCACCAGCCAGCTGTTAACCCCTGGAAGGAGCTTTTATGAGCCCTGCAATATATTTGACAGACATCTTGTATTTTTACCCTCAGGGTTCAACAGTTTTCCTCCGTCGTGACTGGACACTGTTTTGTTTTCCTCATTATGTCCTGTCCTGTGTGTTTTACTGACGAGTGGCATGGCAACAGAGCATGATAATCCACCTGCCTCCATCCATAGCTCCTTTCATGTCGGAAAATTTTCCATGATGTCTGGCCTAAATTGAAACACCAAACCTGCAGTTTCAAAGGCCCTCTCTGCTGGTTTGTACTTGACCTATCGGGTAAGTCATGGGTGATTCGGAAAGCTTCAATTGATGTTTTATGGGGAGCATGGCCCTCTGTGTAGAGTTACAGCATAACTGTAATATTCCACTCTGGTCGGACCTGGACTCAATCTCTGACTACAGCTCTTGGCATTTGAAGGTATTTCTCTCGGGGCTGTTTCAGCTTCTTACATCAGTCTCGTGTGCACTGGTTTGGATTTATGTGCGACCCCAAATTGTTCACTTCTGCTTCAATGTAAAACTTTTATGGAGTGGTTATGGAAAACTTTATTGTTTTGTTTATTGTTCCCAAACCAAGAGTGGAGTAGCTTTGGAGAGGAGAGATACAATCTTAGACGGGACACAGTTTTGAGGGTTGATACATTTGGTATTAATGCAACTTCAGTAAAAGCTATTTTTTCCATCCATGACGTTACTGACTGACACAGTGTGATGGTAATTTGTCTTTAATTGCAATGCACCCATAGCAAATTCTGGCTGCTCCATGTGACATTCAGGAAACTAACTGGGAGGACGTCTGCATATGGCGAACCTGTCTAGGTGATAGGGCTGGGTCCCCAGTACTTTATAACTTTAAGGTATCAGCTGAAATAGCCCTAGTACAAAGTAGTACCAATTTTAGCTTTTTGGTTTCTTTACACTGGCTACCCATCAGGTTTGGGATTCATTTCAAGATACTTGCTCTTACATATGGAGTCCTCCATGATCAGGCTCCTGAATACATCAGTGATCTCCTTGATCCATACATTGCCAGTAGGTCTCTTAAGCTCCACTCTGTTGTTACACCTATTTTTAACCGTGAGGTAACACTAGCCATGTGATGCTAACAGTTAGCCCCTCACACTCCCCTAGCAGAAGCTACAACTCATACAGCCTGTGGTGTGGTGAAGTCAAGCGCTGTGTGGAACATGTCGAGATGCCACCAAAACTTTTTAAAGTATGGTTATACTACATGCCACTCCATTCATACTGAAGGTATCTAATGAAGTATTGGCATATGTGTCACTTTAAGGGTAGTGGTATCATAATTTTTTAAGCCAGAACAGGTGTGACATATTCCCACTGCTGATTCTCAACTCCACCTCACATGCTCCGACAGAGGGAGACTACACAGGACACACAAAATGACCTCCAAACAGCGAGGGCTGTCAGAAGCCAGACAGAAATCTCTATCACGTTGGAAGAGGACCGCATGATTGGCTGATATCCAATATTTAATAAAAGACCAAAACTGCACGAAAAAAACCTCATACAGCGGTCTAACCTTAAACCACATCCTTTCCTTGATACCACCTTGAGTCCAATTTGGCCGAGGAGCCTCCACCCTCCCTGTGATGACTGATTGTCAGCAGCCATGTACCCATGACAGTGATTTCTCTTTAATGGCTGATTGAGCATGTCACCAGTCACACTATAACCTGCGGTTTGATATGCTGCAGGCCGGGCCGTCTGACAGCCGTGACAGCTACTGTCACCCCCAGTCAAAGCAATAACGTCCCAGCAATCAGCTGGAGATGGAAGAGCGTCGGCTTCCCGTGTACCTTCACGTGTGGAGACGAAAAATAATTTAAACTCTGCAACATGTGCTGAAGTTGGAAGTGAAAGAAAGAAAGCGAGGGAGGGAGTGGAGGTGATCTATAACCGTACTCACATCAAGACGTAAAGTAGAGGTCGTTCCGCTGAGCGCCTCATCCTGTACCGAATTGCACTTTGAAGTGTTTAGCTGTGTTTAACACTCCCATTGTGCTGCAGGGTAGAGATAACTTTCGACACACCGATCTCTATTTTTCTCTTTCTTCTTCTCTGTCTGTTTTCTTCTCTCAGAGGCATTGAGACTGCTGCTATCTGCACCTTTAATGCCATAATTAATTCCCTGACACCCTTTTCATCTCACTAGTGTAAATTATCCTGCTGCATGCCTCTAGGTATTAGCTCACACTTATTATTTAGTAAAGAAGTGAGGTGAAAATTAAAGCTCTTCAACAAGTCAAGCTAGTTTGCATGAGATGAGTGATGTGTCTGACAACTGAGATAGCTTCTAACCATTTGTAAAATACATCCTCTAGTTTGCTTGACTTTTTGTTATGTTTTTGTGCCACAATACATAAACGTAACGTAAAACTTGCATGAGCAGTTTCAGAACTGTAACAGTTATAAGATGAGACATTAAGTAATCCATTACAGAGGGATGAATCCAGATTACAGATGAAAACTCAGAAAATTGTGTCTTTGAAACACAATCCACTTTCTGATGTGGTATTATAGTGATTCACAAACAAAAAAACATGGACATGGATCATTTCTCGGCTTCACTTGGTTGAATTATGGAGAGCGTTCGTTTCTGGCACCCACATTTGAGGAAGCAGGGCATGTGCTAAATATTAAAATGAGACTAATCCTGCATGTTTGAGATGCCCTCTTTGCTGTTTTGTTATGCCAAAGGAAAGAATAGGTCAGTGTTCCGTATCGTGCTGCCCTGACGCTAATACCCAGAGGTTGACAGCAATGTCTGGAAATTCAGCATATCTTTTGTTAAGTCCAAGAGGCTTGTCAGTTTAAAACTAGAAATTTTTTTAAAAAAAAGAAGTGTTCCAGTGGGTGTTTTTGCATCTCGCACTGACGTGTGTGCGCGCCAGCACAGATTCAGAAACATGTGTTTTCAATGCTACTTTGTTTACATGAACAAAGTGAAATCTCTAAACAGATTTCCAAATGTGTCTCAGTGGGCACCGTATCCCAAAATGAACCCTGGATGTGCTCAGTAGCTGTGATTATTTAATCATAGGTTAAATTATTTTTGCTTGTGCTGTAACCAAGGACACTCAGAGATAGAGTCAAAGTGATTGACAACCAAATGGACTCGAGACAGATATTAACAAACACACAAACAACCCTAGAAGGCCGTGTCCAGGATTCACTTTTGCAACACACTGCAGAGAATATCAATTATTTCTGAAAGGAAAATTAAAGTCTTGAGAAGTTAACGTTCCTCCTATTAGGGCTGTAGCAAGTAGTCATTCATAATGTTGACAATCGAATTCTAAATCAACGTTCGTAGGGCGCAATGATTTCCACAATGTGGAGAACCAACACATTCTCACTCCAACCTTGTCACATATTGATGTTTGGTCATGGACTTTTCACGTCAAATGCAGTGTTCAAGGTACCCTGGGTGTGTTGGTTGTGACGTTCAGGGACGCCATGTCAAGTTCTGCCTGTTATACGCATTGTCTGTTTTCAAACTGCACTTTGGTTTACACAGGAAATGTACAGTTTGCATTCAGTCGCCCTAAGATTAATGCGCTAAGTCAGTACGACACTGCAAATTGCAACTAACTCACATGGTTACATTCTGCAAACACACAGCCGTGGTTGGGTTTAGGAGAGAGAGAACATGGTTTGGCCTCCCGGGTGAAAGTTGGTGTTTGTTGGACTCCCACCGGCCCTACTCAGACTTCCACAGCCTAAACTTTCTATGTTGTTCCACCGTGTTTCTCCCTGACACCACCGAGCACCATTAAACAACAAAGGCAAGCAGCCACATATCATGCTGACGTGAACAGACAGCTTTTTTCGGCTGTGTCTAACGCCAGAAGTCACTGACCAAGTGCCAGATTTCGAGGACTTCGGAGTGAGCGCACGTTGGGAAAACACAATTCCTGAGTTAAAAATATAAATATAGAAGCAGCTATAAAACACGGAGTACTGTGGAATTTGCCAAAATGTGGATGCAAGTGTCTGGTTTTTCTGCATCAAGCAGTCAAATCGACCCTCTGCTAATGCCGTATTCTGACCCATAAATGCATTTAAACAGCCCAGGATACAAATATGACTACATTCTCTCTTCAAAATAAAGTGTTAACACAGATTGTATTCACAGGAGGTATAAACACGTTACCTGTGTCCCTTATAATTAAGAAATCCCACCAAATTGTGAGGAATATTACTTCATTATTTGACGGTGGGTTGCTAGAAAACAAAATCCTGGCAATAACATACTTGCTGGACCCTGCAGTCATGTTGACGAGACCCTCTGAGACGCCAAGTCATCCAAAAAGCTGAGGAATCCAACACTAACAGCTAAATTTAGAGCAGAGCATTGTGAAGCCCAGATGTAGTTCATTTTGTTTTACAAAGGGATGTTGTGTTTTGTTTAATAACTGAATCAAAGCACTTTCTTTTTAAGAAAATAAATACATATTTCAATGTTGACTTGCATATTTTTTTATATTCATCAAATTATGAAAATATTTGAATATTTTCTTAGGAAATTGTTGAGATTTTATTCATCCATTACATGATTAAATATTATTTCTGATGACAAAAATGTGACTAAATCAGAAAATACAGAAATCAGATGGAATCTGGAAAAAATAAATAAACAGATTTCATAGGACCTAATATTTGAACGCTGCACAGATTTTTTTATGCATGTCTATTTTATGTAAACCTGGTATTTATAAAGATTGGTAAAGATTAGGACACCAACATTATTAGTATGATACTATTTGTATTATTAGCATTATAAAGTACAAAAGTCAGAACTCATTGAAGAAAAAAGGTTGATGTAATCATTTCCAAAGTTCACAGTATGTTTTTTCGACCAAATTATTTTGCTTCGATCCATATTTGTTGCCGTTCAGCCTTTCAAAAACAACATTTTCACTGTGGTCAAAAAACTGTTGGCTCTTATGTTTGCCACACACAAAGGGAGGCATGCACGTGTGTGAACCGCATCCATTAAAGCCTCTGTATGTAACACTCAAGAGCATTAATGTAGCAGCAAACCACTATTCGCTTTGTAAATATATAGGGAGAATAAGTTTCACTACCTCTGTGTGTTGTTACCGAGCTTCTCTGTGGTTTGTTGTGGTGAGCCGGTCTGACTGCATGTGCATGTTAGTGCACATGTGTATCCCAGTGGCTAGCTCATCACCACCGCTCTGCACTACGCTCATACAGTGGTTACTGCTGATATCGGGAGGACATTGTCACGAAAGCATTGCGACCATACTCTCGTTTCCCCTAGTTAATACTGTTAGCTCTGTCAGCACTGTTGCCATTGCTTAGCACTGTTTATGGAGTTTGCCATTTCAGAAAGTTGATTGAATTAAAAAAAGACTAATTTAATCTAATGAATCACTATTCAAATTAAGGATTTTGTTGGATGATTCATTATTTAGGGTGTTAAGATCATAAAAGATGATGACAGATATTTAAAGCTTCATTCGAAAACCTCAATAGAAGCTTCAAATGTTAAGAAAAATTACATTCAGCACAGCATCATATGGCTCCAATTTCTCATTTAACAAGTAAAAGGCTTTAAACTGAGCAGCTATAAAAACGTTGTGGCACATTGTGTTTAGTGGGAGGTTAGATGTGGGTCTTTCACCCACTCAAGTACACTGGGCCTCAGCTGAAGCAGCAGCCAGGTTTTACTACCCAGCATCCAGCAGAAGACCGCTTTCAGGCCTTGCTAAATCTCACTTGCCTTGATAAGCCTTACTGCTCACTGTTTTCCCTTAATTCTCACCGTTTGGCTACCCTTCACCAGCATCCAAATCCATCTTCCTAATCCTGCCTCACTCCCCCTCACTGCCACCCCCCCTCTGTCTCTCTCTCTCTCTCCGTGCGGCTGTCTTGTTGCTTTTAGACAGATCCACAGTGGTGGAAGCTTAGCAGCAGCAGCTAGCCTTAAACCCTCCGCATGACTCCTAGTCTGGATGAAGTGAGGCTCAGGAGGAGTTTCATCTGCTCTGGTGTCTCCCACTTTCTGTCTCACATAATTATAAGCACGATGGACTTGGCTGCATGATTTGGAAAAGTCACATTACAGCAAAGAAACAGCAGATTTTCCCAAATTTTCTTGTGCTAGACTGTCCAAACATGAGTAATTGCTATCTCAGATGTCAACAGCTGCGTCGTTACACTCGTGAAAACTTGTGTTTTGGGTTGTTTCCTGTAGCTGCCTTGGATTACCATGTCATTCAACAGTTCTCTTGGGAGGAAAAACGGTGTGCATTTCACGCATCTTGGTGCAGTTACTGGCTGTCACCTGAGTGTTGTCACCTGCACAATCAAACTGAAACGGAGGAGGAAATGTATCAGAATTTAAATGAACTGCACCGAACATCAGGTGCATTTTTTTTTTCTTTGGCCCTCTATCTGTCCCACCAGCTGGGTTTCAATCCCTGACCTGTTAGATACAGTCAACCGGACTGTGCCCGAAGGCACAAGTGAATCCAGTCATCCTGACTACTTCCTGCTGTCTCCCATAATTTCCCGAGTGTGATGTCACTGCACCGTTGATGGGGTTTTGGGGAGACGAGCTACCCATTCAGACACTCTCCCAGTAAGCCAACCAGGATGTGTTGCATGAAATGAAAATGGCAGACAGTTCTGTGACTAAGAAGATGCAAATGAATGCAGCCTTGCAAAGCCAATGTGGCCTTTTACCAGAATCAGTGGAAAATCTGTTTCTCGTCACAGAGATATTACGGCTTAAAGAGAGGTATTCTGGGGGGGCGTTTGCCTTGATTGAGCCAGGCTATCATTCTAAGGCGTGGTGTGTGCCACATGCTCATCCCATTTCAGCTCCACCACGTTCCACCCTGTTGTCAAGATCTGGAGGGGCGAACAATGGTGACACCACGCTGCAAACTAACTGCCTGCCTGAGTCTGTTAATCCCCTACTTCTATAGTCTTTGTTAAAATTTTAAAAACACATCGACTACTTAATGCCATTACTCATTCTCTAGCCTTGAACGTGTTTTCCAGACAGTTCACGAGTTGTATTTAAGTTTCAATCATCCATTTTTTAGGTCTAATCTGTGATGATCAGGAATCAATATCAGGAGCTGTTTCGTATTTAGAAAGCAGCACAGAATATGACCAACATACCGACTGTTATAAATAGTGACAGCACTGCTGAGGTCTGCTGAGACTTTGCATTTACGCTTGGATATGTTTTTCAACATAGCATCTGCTCAACAGTGGATGGAAACATGGCGGTGTTGTGTCTTATTCTATGACTCTGTCATATTGTCTTTCTCTTCCCCCTCCATTCCCTCATGACAGCCGTCAGGGGTCCGGGTGTCTGAAGGGAAGACAATTACTTCCTATTCTATCCATCACTGAATGCTAAGCACTGAGAATCCTGGAGTGAAATGAAAGCAGAGTGCTGCAGCCTCCCACCTGAATCCAGACAAATCCTTTTCCTGCTATGTCTATGTAAATGTTTGTGTACACAGTATGTACACTTGTCTGTGTCTGCGCCGAGTCTGTCCATCGCCCGCTCTCTGATACATTCTGCTGAGTATAATGGAGAATAGCAGGTGGAGTGGCGGCCCACGCTTCTCGCTCTATGTTTAACCTGTGAGATTCAACACCCCCTGAGGTGGTGTGACACGTCTCTCCCGATGGGTGCCTGCTTGAGTATAATTAAACTTTGGTGGAAACTAAACTTGTGTCAGTAACTGCTGCCATCAGCGATATGACTGAAGTCAGCGCTCTTCTTCTCTCGCTATTCTCTTGATAGTGTGGCGTGCCATTTTCTCAGATTTGTGTTCTCTTTTTAATGACTTATTTTGTGCATAGTTTCATCTAGTTTTGTTAAAGTATTATTGTCAAATCACTTTTAACTGAGGCCTGTAAAACCCGATTCTTATTTTTATATACAACACATTTTTAATTGTCAGTTCAGCCAATAAATTATTGTATTTTATGTAAGAGTGAACTGACATTCTACTTCATATTAAGTCACCATGGTTTATAATTGAGTTATCCCATGTGCTGTTTTATGTGTTAGTGGAGTCAGTTTAAAGTAAACTTGACTGCACTTATTATTTATGTGTTGTTTTAATCTTTTATGGCCAAAAGTAAAAAAGAAAGGGGTGACAGCTTCCTCTGTGACAGATTGCATTTAATGGGCAGATGGTATCATCTCATATTGATCACAGGCCCCTGAATCACATCAAATCGAAATCGTGCAGTGAAAGACTTTGTAATATCAGCAAATATCATATCGTTGTCCAAAGAATCAATGTGATATCATACCGTCATGAAACTGGTGATCCACAACCCTTGTATTTAAGACACTGACGACGCTGACCAATTGCAGAGTCATGAGTTTGAGGTCCAGCTGGAGATCTTGTGTCACGTTTCATCCGAGCATGTACAGACGTTTTTCACAGCACAGGGTTAGGGTTAGGAGAGAGAATCAATTTGTCTTTGTATCCTAATTAAACTCGTGATTTACACCCTCCGTTAAGAGAGCTGGATATAGTTGCCTCACTGCAGTAACTAAATACCTTTACTTAAACACATTTTAAGGTCACAGTACTTGAGTATTTCTATATTCTGCTGCTTTTACTTTCACTCGTCTGCATACATAAATTAAATTTTTTCTCTACCACATTTATTTGACAACTTTAGGGAGTCTAGTTATTTTACCAGTTACTTTAAGAAAAACATTTTATGATAAAAAGACAATTGATAAGATTGTACTACAAGAGATTAAACCGGTGGATCCGAACCTTTGTGTCTTGAATTCTTTACAAAAATGCAATGTCTAACTTCAGATGTCTGACTTGTTTGCAGTTTCACCAAAGAAACATTTCCCTACTTAACTTTGAAGATGGTTTCATTTCCAGAACTGTTTGAGGCCCCAAAATACAATAAGATCTAATATTTAATTATAAGAAAAAAGATTAGATAAAAGTCATGTCCGTGAAGATTCTCAGTCATCCAGGTCATGGTTATATTAAGTGCTATATCATAGACAACTGGACTTGCTTGAGTTTCTTGAAAATGTTTCACCTCTCGTCCAAGAAGCTTTTTCAGTTCTAACCAACTGGTGCAGAGTCTCAGGCTCTAAACTCTGTGTGGGTGTGAACCCTTACAGAGTCGTTGAGGTCACATGTGAGTCGATGACCCACCCCGGCCATCTTGTGTGTCGTTAGGGTTAGATGGGTCCAGGTGAGAATGGGTGTTAAGTCGTCTGGGAAGGGAACCTACGACTATATTGTAGGTGGGTGATAAGTGGTGTTGGTCTGTTTAGCAGAGGAGGTGGTCACCTGGATGAGAGGCGAAATGTCTTCAAGAATCTCAAGTCCAGCTGCCTAACATACAGCACTTATGATCATATAAAAGTCTGACATATAAATACCACTTTGTATATCATAACTTACTATCAGAACTCATCTCACAACCCCTCAGATTTATCTCGTGACCCTTTGGAGGAGCTTGACCCCTAGAATGGGATCCACTGGATTAAACCAGCAAACTGTATAAAGTAGTTTTGGGGAATTCAATTTTCTTTATGCTGTTGCACCATCCTCCCTCATTCTTTGTTTGATGCTACATATCCTGTGGATGTGTTTTGAGAGAAGCTGATATCTGTTGGAGCCAACTTAAATATTCATAATGCACAGGCAGATTTATCTCACTCGTTTTTTAGAAGTTTTAGGACTCAATCACAGACTTGTCTCGGTAAGATAAAGATCTTTCGCTGTGTATTTTTAAGCCTGTAAATATCCTCTGACCCCCATTTGGATAGATTGAGCCAGCACATTGTTGTCTGTTCTGTGTACTAATGATGCAGCTGCTCATGTTAGATAAAAAAAACAATTAAGTGTTAGTATATTATCCATAGATTAACAACAAGCTGTCTGACTTGGCAAGAGAGAGAAAGAGAAACACAAATCACATTGAGATCAAAGAGGTATGATACACACAACGGCCTGCAAGGCCTGCACGCAGCCATTTCCTTCCACCTCAATGGGGTTCCTTATGTCGGACTCAGTTATCTCCTTGGAATAATGCCAAGCATGTCATCAATATTCCACTCATGAGACACAATTCAAAACAGACTCTGTAGCTTCTACTGCGACTGCAACACTATGCAACATCACATTCCCTACGCGCTCGGAGAGAGAGAACAGAAGGCTCGATACCGCAAGGAAATGCCTTTGCATCTGCATCGCTGTCTATGGATGCATAGATGTTCTGTCTGAGGGAATTTCACAATCACATGCCATCGTGATGAAAAAATAAAAAAAACACAGCAGACAGATCTGGCCAACATTCTCATGTTCTGACAACTCTAACTCATCCGAATCAAAATTCCTGTGTTTATTAATTGCAATAAGTCTCCTGCTTAACAAGGAGTGTGTAATCCATCACTGAGGACTTGGATCCTGTACTCCAAACACTGATCTCACTTAATTTTCTGGACTGAAATGCAACACTGTGTGGCCACGCAGCTGAGAAAACAGAGGAAAAAAATGTTCAGCTGTTGAAATTAAAGGCCGCAATCCACATTAAAAAAAACATGACATGCTGGCTTCACGGAATATTGCTATACTTAAAAGTATATTATCACACATAAGGTGGTGTAATGACTTAATCTCATTGGGCTATAAAACTTGTATTGGCCTCATTTATCTTGGCTTTCAAGGCATTTGGCTGTTATGTTGAAAGTCATTTTAAATATTACTCTGCTTTACCAACCCTCAGGCAAAAAGAAAAGTCTGGCCATTAAAACAGCCCCTCTGTACCATCTGAGCCTCGCTCCACAACAAGCACTCATCTTCAGCGTTTCTGTGCCCATTTCACTTCCCATCTGATCTCCATTTCCTCTGGTCGTTCCCAACGTTCCAGTCTGTGTCCTCGCTAAATAATTACACGAGGCCCATCCTCACCTGTCAGAGCGGTCAGGCCCTTTGCCGAGAGTATGACAGCCATCTTGTCCCCTCACTCCTCTACTTCCATTAGCAGTGCTGGTCTTCATGACTGCGGGCCCATTCCAGGGTCAGGGCCCTCCACTATGGGCTGTAATTGCGGCGCGTGGAGCACTCAGGAGCCACTGCACCCACCTAATGAATTGTCACCCAGTTTAATATGAAATTACACGAGGGTGAATCGTAATAGATTAACAGGGTTGGCAAGGTTACTTTCAAAAGATAATCCATTGTAAATTGTTGATTACCTGCCTAAAATTATTATAAGGCACATGTGAAGTGGATTACTCAGACTGAGTGATACAATCTGATCACCCTCACCTATCACTGGATTACTCACCGCAAAGAGGGTGACGAATGCTAATCCTCATCCTGCTTTAAAAGGTATTGGCCATTAGCTTGTTCTTAACGTGGCGACAGAGGACACTGGAACTTTTTATCATGCTGATGGTAGTCTGATAATTATTCTAATAATCTGAGTCTTAAAGGTAACTCATATATTTCATTTATGGAAGTATCTGACTAACCCACTAATGTGTGAGCCCTCAGCCATGATTAGGACCTGCTTTTATTTAAAATTAGCTCAGCGATGAAGTCTTCCCACTTTGAATTAAAGCATCAGTCTGGTTTATTTCAACTGTTTTTCATACCTTTGGTCCAATTGGTTATGATAACACTGCTTTGTGCAAAGAAGAATACAAATACTAAACTCCTTCCTCATTGAAAAATACCGTTTTTGGCAATTATAGATTTGCTTGTTCCTGAAGTGGTTACAGAGGAAACTGGAACTTTTTTATCATGTTGAGGTTGGTTTGATAATGAAGCAGTATTACACATGTGGCACGATGCAGTCCGGACCTCGGTGCAAGTGCCTCAGTCCGGACTGCATCGCTGAAACCTGATGAAACCTAGTTTACTACTCCAGCAAGTAGGTCGAACCTTAGTAATGACCTAGCAACAGACACATTTTCTAGTCCCTGTTGAGTCCGCCAGCCAGCTACGACAGATACCTGCTGAAAAAAGTATTTTTTTCATAAACAGATTTAGCTCCTATATCCACAAACTCCACAAACCAATCAAAAGTCAAAATTAATTGAAAACAAAATGATGTAGTCAATTTCAAAATCCAAAACATGTTTTTATCTAATAAAATATTCTGCTTCAATCCATATTTGAAATGATGTTTGAAATATTTATATATTTGAAATTAAATTATTCAAAGAAAGTTGATTTATTAAAAAAAAAAAAAAGAAGAAGAAGAACTCATTTAATCCAATGAATCGCTCAGCCTTCATAAGTATGTTGGAAAATTTCTGCAAATGCAGTGGTTAAGTTCAAGTTCTGAAATTGTTTTATTTACGTTAATTATTCTATAAATGTCACTATAACAGTTGCAAGAAACAGGATATTGTGAAAATTGGTCAGATTATTTATTTATAAGATGGCTTTTTGCTAATTAGTTTCTCAGGTCATTTGAAATAAAAACAAAAATATGCTAGTTTAATAAATGTTGACCTCCATTGTGCTTATATTTACATATTAGGCTATATAATATTTTCAGGATTGTGAAGAGCTCTTGCCAGCCAACATGAGCTTAATACTTTCGAGAGATTGTCGGGTTTCTCAAACTAAATAAATACACCGTATATAAACACAAAACTGCTCAACTAGGTCAGTTTTGTTATGACTAAGATATCTGCTGAAAAACTTCCCAAACTTTCCAATAATTCAAGAGCATTGTAAAGCCTGAAAGTCAAAATAAAAAAAAATAGATGTAACATTTAAAAAATCCCCAGCAAATTTTTATCTCACAGTATATTATGCTTCAGTCCATATTTGA
The DNA here is from genome assembly GCA_035609425.1 of Epinephelus awoara. Lineage (NCBI taxonomy): Eukaryota > Metazoa > Chordata > Actinopteri > Perciformes > Serranidae > Epinephelus > Epinephelus awoara. The sequence continues at coordinate 6,876,821 of CM069314.1, forward strand.
TGGCATTCAGCCTTTCAAAAACAACCTTTTCACTGCAGTTATTCTTAAAGATCCCAGTTCAAATTCCTGTAAGTATCTCATCTATACTGGTCCGCTTACTAATGTCACACAGCCCAAGGTCATATGGGTGATCTGCCTTAAATTTTAGCTCCACAATAAGGCCTCTCTTGCTGCAATTTAAGGATGACCCAGTTTAGGCAGTTTATCTAAATAATTTTATGTGGAAGTAAAACCAAAAGTGAGCACATCAGAAATGCAAGTAATAGTTTCTTATGTGGATCTCCAATCGTGTTAACAAATTAAGATTTGCAGAAGACTGGTTCAAGATGATAGAAAGGCAACAGGAAGTCAAATAAGCACTGGTTCCAACCAAGGTCTGCAGAAGACCATCTCTGAACCAACAACACCTTGTCCAGCCTTGAAGCAGATGGGCTACAGCAGCAGAAGACCACACCAGGTGCCACTGCTGTCAGCTAACAACATATACAACACTGGATATGTCCCACAGGCCATTTTGTTTGCTCATAGAAGCTGTTATTTCTTCGCTACATCAGCGCTAGCTAACTGCGCTAACAACAACAGTTAAGCTAGCACTTTAGCTAGCTAGCTTACATCAATATTAAAACCGTTATCTCCTGCGGTTGTTTCATCTTCTAGATAACATTTGTTGCACATTTGCTCACCTTTCACTTTCTTCTCTCTCTTTCTTCTTCTTCGTCTTCTTCACAGCTTCACGGTCCCGAAACAGCGACTCATTTAATAACTGAAGCTGCTTATTATTTGTAATCACAAAGGTATCTTCACCTGTGCTCCCTTTATAAACTGACATGAAACAACCTAGAGGGGGCGCTGTTTCACTCATTTCAGGAAACTCAATGAAAACTGGAGAAGACATGCCAGAGAAAGATTTATGTCCCAATACATAGTATGTTAAATGCAGTATGCCAAAAATACCAGGATGTTCTTCTACATCCGGTCAAGTTTTGCAGTATGGTTGAATCCAAATGTCATCGCACTTGCAGACTTACGTACTTTGTGGGCGCGTTCATGGGAAGTCTGAGAGTCCTGAGGGCCCAAATCCACAATTCAACCAGTCCACCGGGGGCCTCAAGCTGACTTCCTGCACACTTCCAGAGTACACAATGTACAACTGAAGTCCAAGACGGCTCAGTGCGCAAGTCCAGAGGGTGGACGCTTGGATTCAGCCTATGCAAGTCAGCATTTTCCAGCTATATTGTCCACAATCCTCTGCACAGTGGACAATATGTCTCATCAACTGAGCTGCAAACAGATGACAGATGACTGACAGCTGTCAGAAGTCACAGTGACGGATGACAGCGCATTCAAGTAACTGATGACGAGTCAAATACTAATAATAGGAATATTAATTGCTTAACTGCATGAAATAATCATACATATTACAAACAACAAAAGGACAGAAATATAAAAATAATGACAGAACTGCAGATGTAATTTCAATGTCGCAAAAATAACATGTTAGAATCTACAATCTGTGCAGTTATAACTTTAAAGTTAAACTATAATTTGCTAAGTAACAACAGCAGAGTGCTCCAGGTTGATCTGTCTCTGGCGAACTTGGTAAGTGATGTTTCTTTTATCTCCAAGGTGACGGATATAAAAGCAAGAGGGTCAAAGTTCAGAGCGTAACGTTATGAGACAGTAGCATGTCCCAGTTGTGCAACAGTACGTACTTTTTAAGGGCAGCTGCAGTACCTACTTAAAGTAAAAAGAAAAAGTATGCGATTCGGCCACAACAATGAAATGTGTCTATTATGCGACAAAGAAAACTATGAAGTCTTTTTTATTATAGTGATTTCTTGAAGTTTTGGACAGTTAGATCTGATTTGTCTTAATTCCAGAGGTGTAGGCATCGGTGGAGTATAGCCCCGTTTCCATCAAGCAGTCCGGTACGGTTCAGTGCAGTTCGGTACGCATTTTTTTTCCCATTTCTACTGTGAATAGTTGTGATTGGTACCAATGAAACCATTCCTAAATATCCCCCAAATATCCACCCTGTGCTCTTTCTCAGTCTCAAAATATGCAAGAATCATGCAAGTGCTAGCCTACATTAACATCATTAAATATGCTATGTACTTAGAGTGCTACATTCAGAGACATTAAGTGATTTTATTTTTATTATATATCATTGTTTGACTGCTTGTGTGTGTGTGTGTGTGTGTGTGTGTGTGTGTGTGTGTGTGTGTGTGTGTGTGTGTGTGTGTGTGTGTGTTGCCCCATTGTGATGTCCTTTTAGCAGTTTGGTGAGCAGTGTTACCAGAACTGATCGAACTGATGGCAAAGCCCAGAAAAATCTGATTCTAATAAAAGGACTTATGCTTCAAAGTTTCCCTGTCAAGCAGTCGAGTTGGGCCAGTCAAAATGTGAAAAATGAATTACAATGACCGCTTTGCTTCCCCTTCTTCACAGGAATACCACCATAAATAATTCTAAGTACCAAGGCCCATGTTTCACCCCCTCACATCTGAATCAGCCGATGCATTTTTCATTGACCGGGGCCTCCATTAGACATGCTGATAGATGTTTCTGACACTTGAGGAGCACATTTTCATACATCCACACAGGGATGATTATTAACCGAGATAAGCAGAGCGAAATGACACACAATTACGCTCTCGTCTCTCGCCCCCCTCTTTCTCAATCATCTAGCATTTCACACCTTGAAACCAAAGCAGACGGGCCAACGCTGTCAGGAGCCCTGACCTAAAATCAGAGATACATTTCCGATATAAATAGCAGGCTTGGTCATATCTCTGGCAACGTAGCCCGTCATTATTTGTGCCCTGGACCAGTAAATATAAGACAGGAGCCGCAGTTATAATCGTGACAGCACCTGAGCTTGTTTACTCCTAATTTATCAAACAGTGGAATCTCACAGGCAGTTATCTATTGACTGTTGGAACAACAAAAATATTCTTTTGTGAGGACAAGGCAGGAAACACGACCAGGAGAAGGAAAAATACAGATGTTATTGAGTTTTCGGTTATCTCGATCACTCTGTGTGATTTCCTACCATTCAACAAACACAACGTTTAAGCTCAGACTTGCTGTGCGTCTTTGTTGTTTTCAGAGGAACCCATTCAGGTTTCAGTCCAATCAATCAGTCAGTCCAAAGCATTACGGTGCATTGTTGTGAAGCTGCGTGGTGTCGGTATTTTTATTGTATTTGTGTCTCCAAAGATATCACATCCTCCTTAGCTTTAAAGAAATAACTCACGTAATTCAATGTTGGTTTTAAAAATTCAGTCTGTGTACACAGCTGCATGTCTGTGCAGATACATTCTCTAAATGACTCCGCCCTGACTGCATCTGTATCATCCCATAAGTACATGAATGATGGCGCGCGTTCAATAAGTGCATGTGGAATGGACTGAGAGTTCATCATCGTCGCCTGCCACACACACAGCAACAATCATCACGTCTTACACCTTGCTCTCTGCCCCCTGATGTTTACTAAAATGCATGAATGAACTCCACTTTAAAAGCCAATCCAAATAAATGCTTTTATTGATCTGTTGTTTTGCCACATAATTATCTGAGGAGGTGTAGCCCTTTGAATAGTTTTAATGGACCTTGGCCAAGCGTGTGGGCTTGCACTTACAGATGACAACATGATTGTGTAATTATTCCAGCACAATAAGTTGAAGACAAAGCGCAGCACTCCCTGAAGCCGAGTGCAACCATCAACGCAATCACTAAGTTCACTTGTAAATTTTCAGCTGATACATTTCCAATCGATTGTCTTTTTTACCTACAGCCTAATTTCTGTTATCTACAATGTAATGAATTCCCATTTACAACTCCCACGTTTAGCTTTATCTCCGCTGCACTCAACCGGTTACATTCCACAGCAGTTTTTCCTGTACGGGCTCAGATCGACACGGTGCAGACGCCAATCAAACAGTCCCTACTGGCTCTCAATCTCCAGCCTTCCTGCCCCGGGCTCTGGAGATGGAGAAAGGCCGTCCCGGGGTCATGACGCTCCGTGTTCTCATTCAGAGAAACCCCACTGCTGTTCTTTTCTCATTACCCATGAGCCCCATGTCTGTGCAAACCCCCCTCACAACAGCACGCCTCAGCCTCAGGTCAAAGGTCAGGTATTATTGGAGCTGTTTTTATTTATCTATCTCTCCCACACATGCTTGTATCATTGTCGCTGTAACCATGGATGATGTTTGGTTGCAAATCCTTGACACAGAAAGGATTGGGACTTTATTCATTTCTGATTTGTTTGCCCATCTTCTAAGAAACCTGAGTCCGCTCTCATGTCCCGTGACTGCCTGAAAAAATACTATTATTCATTCAGAAAGCAAAAACTTGTGCATGAGGGATTAATATGGAGAGGGGGAATGAATGGGCTTTTGTCAGTCCTCCAGTCTGCCCAAACATCTGCAGGAAGGAGGAAAGAGCCTCTGCCATAGTCCTAATTAATAACATAGAGTACGTTCCAAACATGGAAACATACATTTGACCATAAATTTAAATGCACATGTGAAATATGAGATCTTATTTTTTCTTAGAGAGATGAATTGGAACAATTGTGTCTCATTAATCACTCAAGCAGCACAGTAGTACATGAGCCACTACAGCCAGGGGCAGGGTGCACTGTTTTTGTGAGTCACTGGTAAATGGTGCCAAGTGCAGTGTTACGTAATCCATGTGCAGTTGGCAATTATTTTTTAGGTTAATTTCCAAACCACTAACGCTGGATTGAAACATGATCAAACATATCAGCTGTCATCTACCTGTCAGCCACAGCTTTATGAAAACTTATTAAAGATGAAAACCATTGAAGCTTCCCGCAAGAGGAAACTGAAGTCCTTGAGCTGCAGCTTGATCACGATAAATAATAATTAGGATGCTGTTGGACTGAATTTTAAGGGTTGCATTGATCCTAGGGAAAGAGTACCAGTACATGAAGTGGTTCAAAATGCTGTATGGTGACTATGACGTGTTATGTTGCAAGAAAACAAATCATGCCACAATGAAAACTAGAGATGACCAGAAATGCACCATGCAACAAAAAGTGTTGACAAAGTTCACCAGGAAAATGTGCACAACAGAGAGAAGGAAAACAGCAGCAAATCCCAATCATGAGCCTTCACAGAGGGGCAACTTGCAAAATGATCACACACACACACACAAAACCTTAAGAAGCTATTTGTTGTTTTAGCTCCAAAAACCTTGATCCAACTAGTTGAGATTCATGGGGAACAGTGCGGAGCTGTCAGGGGACATCACTTTCTGCTCCTGTGCTTTCTTTTCTGTGTTTAATTTAACAAACCTGACGAGGCTATAATGTGTTTGAGTCAGACGCCTTGAAGTTTACAGGGAGCTGTAACTACTTCGATCAATCAATCAATTTATTTTTTATCACATAAAATCTTAGAAAATACAATTCCAGCAAAATGTTTCTTCCATTTGTGCTTGGAAAAAAAGAGTGTGATAGCAGCGCCCTGTGGTCCTGTTCAGTGTTGTTTCTATACCAGGCAGGGATGTTCTCCGTCAGGACGCTCTCGGTGTAGAGGAGAAGAAATTCCCCAGTGTCTGAGAGGAAAACATGGAATTTTCCCGAGTGTCTAGAGTGGGATTTATACTTCTGCGTTGATTTGATGTTGTACCTATGGTGTAAGCTGTGCGTTGATGCAGAGCCTACACCGCAACCTACGCCGTAGCCTGGCGTGCACCACCCCAGAAACTTAACTACATGTCACAGGGGCGCTGTCTTTCTCTGGAAGCTGAAAAAGGAAACAATAAATTGTAGTAAAGCCTCCACTAAAATAGCATTTTAAGTCTTGTGTGTGATTTATCCTGGCTTCATATGAGCAAAGTAAATCTATGCTCGTCGCTAGGCTAATTTATACAATGTAAAATGCCACAGGCTTGTGCTAATAACTTTAGCATGTTGTATTTGTTTGGGAAACGTGTTTAGTATAAGACAGTTGTTTTGTCAGTGAACCTTGTGAGCTGTAATGGAGCTGAATTTTGTAACGTTACCTTTGTTAAATGTTGCTGTTGTCCCTGGCTTCATATGAGTAGAGGAAATCTCTGATAGCTGCTAGGCTAATTTATACAATGTAAAATGCCATAGGCTTGTGCTAAAAACATTAGCTTGTTGTGTTTGTGGGGAAAATGTGTCCAGATAAAGACAAGTGTTTGTCTGTGAATGCTGCGAGTTATAGTGAAGCTGATTTGTGTACTTGTGTTTGAAATTGTCTCTATTAAGCCATGTTTAATGTGTGTTTCATGTGTGTTTTGAATCAACTAAACTTTACAGCACTTCAGAGAATCCCTGCTGCTGACTAGTGTTTATGAGGTGTAACTGCAGAGTGACACAGACACACCACCACACAAGTATAAATGCTCACAACAGTGTAGGCTCTGCATACAGCTGTATAAATCCGCCTTAAGGTGAAACAGTCTGTGCTGTGCCTTTCTCAGTATGCATCACCCAGGTTAGGGCCTCAGTAATGTGCACACCAAGGTACCTGAAGCCACCCACCCTATCCACGGAGGACCTGTTGATAGTAAGGGGGACGTTTCTTCCTAACGTCCGCTATCATCAAGTCTTGCTGACGTTCAGGAATAGGCTGTTGTCCTGACACCAGCGGGTCAGGTTCTCCACATCCTTCATGTAGGCCTTTTCATTCTTATCTGTGACCAGGGCCACCCCAGCTGTGTCATTAGTAAACTTGATGATGGTGTTGGAGTTGCAAGTGGCTGCTCAGTCGTGTGTGCACAGGGAGTACAGCAGGGGACTTAGTACAGCCCTGGGGTGCTCCAGTGTTGAGGATGAGGGTGGAAGTGGTGTGTCAGCCCACTCTCACCACGTGGGCTCTTTAAATTGAAATTAGGTTTGAGATTGTTATTAAATCTGCCTGGATATCAAATATTGCTTATATTTTAGACGTGATTGTTCTGAACAGAGCAAAACAACTTACATCTCCCGGCAGCACCACTTCTGTCTGACTGCTATGGTAGATTTAATAAAAGAAAAATAAAAGCACGTTTTCCAAAAATGTGCTCAAATTTTCGTTGCGTGGCCACACTGGTGTGGGTGGTAAGCTTCACACCGTGAGACAAAATGTTCAATTCAATGTATTTGGGTAAAAGAGCCCAGTGGGATTTAACCTAAGCCTTTAAAATAAACGTTCCTGTTCATGAGGCCATGCTGGTCCACACAGTGAGGCAGTAAAGCTTAAGTAAGCTTGTATAGTTTTATTGTTTGATAGACAATAAAGGATATTTATCGCTGCGTGTTTCATGCTAACCCCACTATTCTCCACTGAATACACAATGATTTAACAGGGGAAGTGTGAGGTGGACCAGCCTCGGGCGACAGGCCCCCCTCGCAGCAGCTGTTGCTGCAGATGTAAGGTGACAGTAATCAATACTGATTATTAAAGTGGGAACACCATCTCTAGTGTGTGATTAATCTTCATTCCCCCATGTTTACAGAGCCTCTTCTGGCCCGTTCGCCTCAGAGGGGAGCGCTCCCCATTATCTATCCCCAGAGACAGGAAAAACAAAACAGCGTCACCATTAAAGATACTCACTGTCACTGGGAGGAGGCAGGCACAGGTTGGGAGTGGGATGAGGCCCACATGTGCTGGAGTATCAAACGAACTGGAAGGTAGTAGAATCCAGGACTTAAAGGAACAATGCATCCCTGTGTACACTTCAAAGGGTCTGACGATCACATGCAAAGTAAAGTGAGAGACGTTATTAGATGTGAACAGAGGCAACAGATCACTTGTATTGTTTAGCATCTAAAAAATGGCAACTTAGCTCCAACAAAGTGGACATGATAACGCACATGATCACCAGCAACCTTCTATAATGAAACATATAATGGGGGATGTTTTTTTCTGGAGGCGTACTGGCAGAAGTGGAGCATTGGCTAGCTAATCCCTGCTTTGCATCATGCTCATACAGGGCTTACTGCTGATAGTAGGACCACCTACCATCCTTAGTCCCATTTATGAAGTTAGCACTGTTAGCTGTTAGCCACCAGCTCAATAACCTCCATGCTGAGAACCGTGTCCAGACAACTCTTACTGGCTGAATTTTGCATCAAGCCCCTATAAGGGAGTTTTGTATTGTCTGACTCCACTTCATCAGTGTTAAGAAATAAAGGAGAATCCTGAGGAAACAAAACAAAAATAAATCATGTTTATTTTTAGTTTTCACTGTGTTTACTGTCTTTATTAGTGAAGCCCTGGCTCTGTTCTGTTCTTTGCTACAGTAACCCTGTCTTCTAGAAAATATGTTTATTTATTTGTAATTTGCAAAAGCAATGTGTTTGAAATAAATGCAAAGCTGCCTGGATTAAATTTTTATCAACATGTAGTCAAAAGGAAACGAACATGGTAAATGTATTTGCAGAGTCTGCAAATTTTCACAATGAACCTCCCCGACAACATATTTCATTTGTTTCCCTACAATATCTATGTGGCTGTGGAAGCATGATTAATGGTTTATGGTAATGTTTAGGTGACTGAAAGCACCGGGTTAAGGTTAAAGAAAGATGGTGATATTGGTGAAATATTAAAAACTCAATGTCGACTTGAATCACAAGACAGGACCTTTTGAGTTTTGTAACCAAACCATAATCTCTCTCTCTCTCTCTCTCTCTCTCTCTCCCTTTAGTGTTTAGTAGATGTTAACCTTCTTCTAAACTTAATCTATGCTTGTTGTTAATGCAGCAGTATAATGTAAAAACCCAATGCCACAGATATGCAGATGTATTTTCCAGCCAATAACCTTGCTCATAACTAACAATGCGTCTTCGTACAGTATGTTGTACTTTTCAAAAGTTAAGTCCTGTAACCTTGCCGTATGGCAGCTACTGTGGAACAAACAATTCATCATCCCTGCTCTGCTGCATCCACAATCAAATTCAGATTAATGTTTAAAACAAAAACAAAACAAAAATCAAATTAGAGCCACTTAGAGTATGGATTGTTTGGTTTGGGGGCATTTATGCTACCAGGTCAATTAAAGTAGGAATCAATAAAACAATAATGAAACAATAATGAAACTTTGGCATTGTGCGGAGGAGAAACTAAAACAACCCAAGGTGATAATGCTAATCAGTGCAATACAACAAACATGGAATGGTGCGGGAGCAGGTATGAATCATGTATTTACAGTAGGAAGGAGAGAGTCGCTCCGTGCGCAGATGTGCGTTTGATATGCATCACCGGCACACCATTAACATTTTTGGACTGGGCTGAAGGCTCCTGGTGCGTCTCGTCTCCATCGCCTGTGACTGCAACAGATGGTCACCCCCTTTCTCGCAGGCTCCACCCCCTGCCTGTGCACTCCCCCACAGGTGTCAGGCTCCCCACCCACCCCTCCTCCATGGTTAAATAATCACCAACAGCGGTCTCGCCCCGCCTCCCTTCCCCCGGTTGTCAAAAGGAACGCCATCCTTGCTCTGTTTAATCCGCTCTTACTCCTCCTCTCCTCGCCTCCCTCTTCCTCTCGAGGACCCACATCCCCACCCTCTCGTGCTCCCATCACACAGCACCTGTGAGGATCCCACCGAGAGTAGATAAGGCCTTCTCTCCGTGAGTGGGGTTGGGAGATGAGGGGGGGGTCAGGTAGAACAAAGAGGGAGAAAGCACATGGAGACATTGGGAATTCTTGACAGCTGTTTCATTCGGAAGGCAATCTCCTCTCCCGGGTGCCATATCTGAAAAAGACGAGGGGGGAATAAAGACAGAGAGTGGCTGCGTTCTCCGGCAGAAAAGGGGAATAGACGAAGATCTTTAGGAAAGTTCAAAGGATTAATTTGACACAAGGCAGAGGGATGGTAGAAGGCAAGGAGGAGGAAGAGGAAGAAGGAGGGGAAAAAATACTTTCTTTGTCAGAATAATTGCTCTCAGCCAGTCTAGTGTGCAAACTGGGGAGAGATTATAGGATTTATTCCCATGTAGATTTTCAACGGAGACGCTTTGCTGGAGCCATTCTGTTCCCCTCAGCAGAACGTGTGGCCTGGGATGTTCTGTATAAATCCATAAATACATAAATACTGCTGGAGCACCGTGTCTTTTATTCCCTGGGACAGTGAGGCAGAGCAAGTGCACATGGATCAAATGTGTGTGTGTGTCAAACAAATGAAATGTCAACATAAATGACAGCACAGTATATATTTAGCGTGATGGGAAGCAGAATGGCAGCCGCAAGCTGAACGGCTGTTGTTTTGCAGCGAGGAAACAAGGCTTTGTTCGGTGTCAGAAGGCAGAAACTCTCTCACAGCATCCTAATAATCTCTACAGTTAAAGGTGGATGAAGCCGCAGCCAGCAAGAGGGCCGGAAATACTAATTATAGATGCTATCGCACGAGTAGATATTCAGTAGAATAATGCATTTATTTGATGTTGAAAACACAGAAACAACCTGAATTTGGGGGAAGAGATTATTATGAGATCAAAACCGCAGCGCATATTTGCATTTGTTGTGCTACTTTGTTTACCAGAATACTTCAAACAATGCATTACCATTTCAAAGCTGGTCAAGTACGTGTAATTCCTTGTCCACACATGAAAACAAGATGAAATTGTGTTTGTCGATTTTTATTTAATTATATATTTGCTTGCCTGCCTGCAAGCGGGGAGTAAAAGTGCAGCTATAAACCATCAGCTTATCTTTAGAGTGAACTTGTGCTGACTCTCTCATGACTTGCATAAAGCAGCGGGGGTAAACAGCATCGTGTGCATGCCTGGACAGATGCCTCAAAGACACTTTCTGAAGAATCAAAGGCTCCCTCTGCCAGAAAAGAGACTGTCATTCCCAACGGTTTCTTTCCACATGTGTCGCCAATCAAACGGCCCTCAGAACACCTTCTGTTTTCAATCCGGCTCTTTGACGGGCTACTTTCCTCGAGTAAAAGGCCCTGAATGTTCCCCGTGTGAGTGTGGAATATGACAGTTCCCATTACCTTCAGTGCAGCCCACCAGGGAATGCCCCGTAGTTGCCCACAAGCTTCTGTTTCCACAATAATATCTGTAATGGTAGCTTGTCTGTGTGTCTCCTCACTGCACAGCAACAGCTTGTCATACAAGCAAGAACAAACACCACCACCAGTTTTTACAAGCCCAAATTACACCAGAGTCAAGTAGCTATCATACAAACAGTTCTGAGGCTTCACAGGAGACAGAGTATAATAAAACATTTTTTCTCTGTGTAATGAAGTTGCATCATAACCGAAGCAGAAACCCAGAGACTGTTTCATGTACTTGCGTTGCAGGTTTCACGGCGACCTCAAATCCCACTGGAGTGTAAATAAAACGTCCAAATAAAAAACATCAAGACCAAGCTTTCACAAGGGGGGTGACTCATAGCACATGTGGAGGCTTGTTAGCTTGATTGGTTCTGCTCATTTGTGGGTAAGTTCCTCTCCTCCCGTCGCCTTCAGGGATGTAGACGGTCCCAGGCAGCGTGTGACGCTCCATGGGTGGCAGGATGGGAAAGGGCCTCAGGTTAAATTGGGACAGGAAGAGGAGGCCCGTCAGGGGACTACTGTAGCCTGGTTGGGACCTGTTTTGGCCTGACGAGACCTTATTTTATGGTGTGCACCGGGGTCAGTGATATTGTGGTAGATTAGATGGTGGGCTACTACAGTTGATGATTAACATGTGCTGAAAAGCCACACAAGTCAATGATCTTCTTGGTTGAGTGGCCAGCAAAATTCTGTCAATTAAGTGAAATATTCTGGAATATTTTAAAACCCTGCTGGTATTAAAGGGAGAAAAGCCACTGGGTTATGCAAACATGTCTTGATAGAGCCTGGTCTTGAAAGTCTTCGAAATCCGGTGCTTGGGCAGTGACATGCAGAGTCAGAAACCAACAGAAAAAGGCCAAAGACAAAGATGAAAGGTAAGGCTGCGAAAGTCCAACTGGGGCAGGTGGGAGGGGTGATCGATGGGTCCAACAACCACCAACTTTCACAAATCCTACCACGTTTTTGTTGTTGAAGAAAAAAGAAAGTCGATTTGCAGTTGTACTGACGTAGTGCCTTTATTTTGAAAGAAGACAATGCGTGTAATAGGCAGAACTTGACACGGAGTCCCAGAGCGTCAACAACCAACGCACCCAGGGTACCTTGCATGTCGTGTGTAGTCATGGAAAGTTCATGACCAAAACGCTGATATGTGACGAGGTCGGAGAGAGAACGTGCTGCTTGATGAAGAAGTCTCGGACCTATAGTATAATGATGACGACACTACGGAACAAAATCTGACGTGACGACTGGAAGAAAAGTCGCAATGACATTTCAGAAATTCAATACAAAGTCTCAAACTACAAGAATTGTTATTTAATTTAGCCCAATGCAGCCAGTAAGACACTTCTTTATACCAGATGAAGACGAACTTCCCCTGAAGACTGTCGGACTGGATTTAGCCCAACAAACGTACTCTCATGCAGAGCTGGTAGACCTTTGGGGGCCCTCAGCAAAATCAGCAAGCAAAGTACGTCACCTGTTTCAAACTTTCACCAATCAGCTTGAAGTGAAGTCTGCTGCTCAAGTCTCAATGACTGCAGACAGTGTGTTCACTTGCTGCAGCAGGTGCTCCGTCCCCACCAAGCCCTCTGTTTCTGTCCTGACAGTGTGCCGGTGTCAGATGTTGCGTCGCTGCTGCTGCTGCTCGCTGTATGAGCCCAGACACACACACATTCTCACTGACAGATTTATTGGCGCTGGTTATTTATATTTTTCTGGCATATTTATTATGAACACAGTCCATCTGATGCTGGTTTTGTTTTTGTTTTTTGCTGTTTCATCACTGCTACAAATGCAGCTGTAGCCAGTATCTCACTATCACTATCCTCATTCATATTTTAGGATGCTACAAATTATATTCAGCCACAAACTAAGCCTGAAAAGCTGGAAATCAAGAAGGGAAGTACAGAGAGTTGTTGCATAGAGATGATACACCATCTCATATAGTTGCACTGGTGTGAACTGACAGGTTTTTAGAACGTTGCAGAACAGAGCATTGGAAGTTGTCGCCTTTTCCAACTCATCCCACTGCGAATCTTTGGTCTGAACCGGCCTTAACAGCCCCTAACCTTATTAAAGGTCCTGCTCAGGGACTTATACTTGATCTGATTAAAGTTTTATGCGAATATAGTGTGTTATTCTCAAGGGCTACAGTCAGACCCTTTATTTTTCACACCACTCTGTGCAGTTAGCACTTACCAGCGCAGCAGCCCCTGACAGAATCAAACCAGTCTTGGCCTTGAAAAGCTAAAAATATTGCATTATATACAAGTTCGACACTTTTAATATCCGGCTCAATGAACTTGTTTCAAGAAGGTTATGAAAGTGTTATTTTTCTTAACACCAATTTTGTGGTCTGCCTGAAGTCCAAGTAGATTTTAGAGTTTCTAAAGCCCGAGACAAAGCCAAGAGGAGGTGCAGAAGTTTAATGTTCTCGAAGTCCACTTGAATGACAGTATACTCAAAGTTTATTATATGATTTTTGCCCAGTGACGCCAAAATTAAACAGTGCAAGCTTTAACAGAGATTTGGGATATGACTGTGATGACCATACAATCCCATTTTCAGGCGTGGCTACAACACAAAAGTAGATTGAACATCCAACTTGGATAAAATCAAACATTGCTCAACAAGATTATTATGAAGATATTATGACTGTCTTGAATCGCTCTTTGCAGCGAACCTTCTTTCTTCTTAAGACACTGCGATCACCCAGCTTGAATACATTTAGTATTGCTCGTTTCTGTATGTGAGCTGTAGGAAAAATGACAATATACTCATATGCGATAAATTCAAGTCCCTCAGATTTATGTCAGTCTTTAAAGTTCAGTAAGCTCAGTTGTGGTGGCTTCATCCAACATCCCTGACTGCTATTAAAGGTCAACCCGCGGCCGTGTTGCCTCAAACATTTCCCTCCAATTTCACTTAATAATATCTTGCTCTACAAAGTGCTCGGGTTGTAGTCGATGCGAGAGGAAGCGGAGGTCGTCCGAGTAAACACTGTACACGCTAAGCCAGTTCATCTGTGACTCTCTCCGTCTCTCCCACACACACACACACAAAGCCCACTCCATGGTCTAGAGAGTGAAAGGCATTAGCCCTCCTCCCTCCGCTCCCCACACATTACAGAGACCAGCCTCTCCTCTCCACGCACTCACCAGATGTTGCCCCAAAGCTATAGGGAAGAACCCCCAGGTATGTGTGTGTATGTGTGTGTGCTCATGTCAGCCGCCCACAACTGGCTTTTCTTGCGCATCTGCCGAGATTTATGACCACGATTTTTCCTACTACGTCGGCTTCCTCTTTTGAAATCCCAACGGGGAAACAGATCGAGGATCAGAGGGAGAAGCAGGTTCCTCAACCCAAAACAGGTGACCCCGATTGAGGCCTCACCAGGCTGAAAAGACACCATTTTTTAAAACTCTGCTGGCTCTTCACACGAACCCCATCTGCTTCTCATATCAACACACTTGCACTTGCCAACACAGGGGTCTACTGGTCTGGCCTGCTGGGTCAAGAGGACAGAGTGGAGTGATGAAATCAAACTGGCCAGGTGACAGAGTCTGCTGTTGATCACTGTAGAAAAAGGTTTTCATTATGGTGTATTATGATGGCTGGAATGCAAAAGGGGGATATTAAAGACTCAGCCGAGCTCTTTCAGCGTGAATAATGATCGGACAGAGCGCGGCGAAAGACAGCTTTACTGTTCCCTCAGGCCTCAATGTGTTAAGGGTGCAAGCTGATACAGCAGTACCCACTAAGTTACATGCTGCGTTGTGTATCATGCTAAGATGAGACCTATTGTGTTTTGATGGCTTTACATTGCCTCTATGGATATGTCGATTGGATTTATATCTGCGATGTCGGTTTTGTAGTCATGATGTTACATGAGAGTATCCCTTCTTCACATTTCCACAAATCACAAAAGAATTATAGCGACAGAAAGAACATTTTATTGTCTATGAAAGCTAACGTTACTCCAAACCATATGGTATCTGTTTTCTTACATGGCATTTCTAAACCTGGAGAGGACTATGTGCTTTATTCAACCCTACCAGTCCCAATGAAATCCCAGTGTTCAGTCCACTGTTTAAATACGGCTTGCACACCAACCAATGGGTCGGTCCTTTTGTCAATCAACGTATCAATGGAGCTGGTCCTTACAAGGGAACTGAGCTATAATGATTGCATTGTTATGGCAATCCAAAGCCCTTTTCTCATATGAACTCTGGGCAGTGTCTGGGAAATCAGATTTGGACATTGTCCAGAGTTGCCCTTTCACACATGCAGCACACAGCAGGAGATTATCAGCATCAGAAGAATTCTCACCCACTGGAAATATTCTCTTTGGTGTAGGCGAGGGGTGGTGCCTGGGTAGATGATGCAAAATGTACATTGTGGAAATCACAGTTTTTTGTTAACGCAGTTGGTTTGTAATTTGCTCATTAACGACCAAGTTAACTTCCAGCATTACAAACTGACAAAAAAAGCAATGTTTTCCCGTCGGCATGTTATGCGGCGACCAGCGGTGTCAGGAGGAAACACAGCAGGTCAACAACAAAAGTAGGGCGGGCAGGAAGGGTGGTGGATGGGTCCAACCACCATGACTTTCATCTGGGAGGCTGGTGTTCAGTTCCCATAAGATTGTAAACCTGTTCTTATTTCCTAAATCCAACCATGTGCAACTGTTGGCAAAATGTAACCACATGCATTTGTTGTTGAAAGACAAAAAAACGTCTATTCGAGGCGTTGTACCAACGTAGTGCTTTTATTTTGAAAGAGACTGTATGCAGACTGTACATTTCCTGTGAAAACGGAGGTGTGTTTTGAAAACAGACAATGCATGTAACAGGCAGAACTTGACACGGCGTCCCAGAACATCAAAAAACAATTCACTGAAGGTACCTTGCACATCATAGCTGGAGTGAGAATGTGTTGACCAAGTCTGTTTAATTTTCTGACAATTTTGGCAACAGTAGTTCCCGAATCTCCGAATCTCTCCAGTTAGACATATTAGTTGACATCTTCATGTAAATGACTCATCTTCTTCACCCTCAGATGTTTGTGTTCTTCCGGTTCCGTGCCAGTTGCATAATAGAAATGTCATCAACATGCCCACTCGCCCGTTGTGTATTCTCCAGACAAAGACCTGGTCAACTCACACAGAGGCTCAATCATGAATTACACTGACTTTGTTCTAAGAAGCTGGCAAGGTAAAGTTTGTTTAATGTCCAGTCTGATTTGAACATTTGCATTCTGACATGCAGCATCTCCGGCTAATGTCCATTTAGGTTCCTGGTTGCAGTGCATGTGTGAGAGGGGCTCAATCGACGTGAGCATCAACGTTTGGTTGTGTCTATTTAAATTATCAGGGGTAGAAGCTGTATGAGACTGTTGTAAGCACATAGTTCCTGTCAGATTCTTCAGAGACCTCCCAGACTTTATTGATTAGTTGGATTCTGTAATTTCCTTTTTTCAAGGGACCCTAAATTCTATACTCATGACAAATGTTGAATTCAAATAACACATCAAATAAATTTCCGTTTACAAACACTCCTGGTCACATACTGATAAAGAAATGTGCAATAACTGCTATCTGAATCTAATAAAAGACTTAAAGAGGCTGGTAAACTGATATAAATTGGCCTGGGGCTAAAATGTATGGTATTGTAATACCTTACCTTTATAGCGTTAAACACTCCCATTTTCTTTTAACGGGTTACACATAAACGGCACCGATTAGCTTTGTAAAGAACAGAAGAATGTCGTCTGCATATAATGAAATAATGTGAGATATTTAATAGGCTGAAATCCTTTAAATATACAGATGTGTATAAATCGAAATGGCAGGGGGCTCATTTGAAATAGCAAATAAGGGCGGTAAAGGATGACAGCTTTGTCTCGTGCCATATGACGGGGTGAAACCTGTGTGTTAAAGTTCTTTGCGTGTGACTAAAGTGAAAACTGAAACACTGCTCTTGGCCTCTAAAAACAATCTGACTGTAAATGCAGACTGGACCAAAGGCATGATCATTTCTCTACATTTGCTCTATCGGCACTCAATCAAAGGTAATATTGAAGGAAACTGACTGTGGCTCGGCAGGGATGATCAAATAGAGTTACTTAAATGCATTTTAAACTCCCCCCTGAGGTATTATTTAGGGTTAAAGCTTCTATCTGTCTTCTCATAGTCTGGGAAAAGTTCCACAGTTTGTTCTCCTCTTCCTTCTCACCTTAATTTTACCAGTATCCCCAAAGGTGATATATGGACGAGTGGACGTCTTTATCCCTGATGCATGTGCTTTCTAGTATATTTCCACCCTGACCAGACTGATTCTTTCAAAGGCCTCTCCCTTCCTCAGGATGAAGACAGATTTGGCAGCAGCTCTGTGATGCAGGGCCAAATTCTTAAACCTGCCTTTTCCCCGGAGTTGGATATCATAAATTTGACTATTGTCTTTATCACCATAGGAGTCATCACAGGATGTTATTAGAAGTTCAGCCAGCTCAAGGCGAAACCTCCCGGCCAGCCGTCACATTGACCTATCAGGAACGGAGATTAAAGAGACGGAGAGACAGGGAGGATGTGTTTTTACTTTTTTTACTGCCACTTGGACAAATGTGGGAGCCACATTTTGAGCGAATGCCAATGTCTCGCTGTAGCTATCGCAGAGGTAGTTGTTTCAACATTCCTCCAGTTATGAGAGGAACAGTTCGGAAAGTCCTGATTTTCTTTTTTTAACTTAATATTATTTTTAGCTGTTAAAGGCACGAAGAGGGATCTGGCAACCAGATGGCTGATAGGAAAAACGTCTTTGTATTAGATCTTCTTAGTTTAACTAAATACTGCTTAAAAACACACTGGCCAAATTTATAATTATAATGTAAAAAGAAAAAAATGCGTTTCATATTAAAAACCGTGGTAGCAGCAAGAAATAAGGTGTTCATTACTCGCCTTTAATTATGCATCTTATTTCGCTGGTGTGTTATCAAGAAGAAAAACCATTTGTGAATGTTAAAGCAGCACAATCAAGGGAAATTACTGTTACAAGGATTTGAATCCACCCTCAATTTATTCACTGAGAAAAAAAAAGTTTATATTGTATGTACAGAGAATGGCAGAAAACTTAATGATACCACTGTTGTAAAAAGGAAAATTGCACTGTGCTTACATATTAGTCATTTTTTACCACCATAGTACCAAACTGTGGATAATAAAATACAATGAGGGATGGTCGTAAAAACACAATGAAACAATAACAATATATTTCTCATTTCTCCCAGGATAAAAAAAAAATCCCTCGAAACAATAGCTTTATGGGAAGAATCCATGTGTCACAGAGGCGGCGCACAAACATTAATTACACAACAGAAATAATAAACGTGCATTATGGGATATTATCAAATTTGCATATGAGGAGGGCAAAAACTCCTTAGATATTGAAGGCACTTGAACCTCTCCCCAGATCACAATGAGACATCAGTTAAAACGGTGTCTGTGTCAGAGTTGGACCCCCTCACACACACACACACACACACACACACACACACACACACACACACACACACACACACACACACACACACACACACACACATACATACAAACAAGACCGAGTCTAATTCGGCACCACATGAAGGAGATAAATGAAGAGGAGAAGAAGAAGAGACAGCAAAAGTGAGCGCAGCCTTGTTGGTAACCTCCTGTTTGTAGTGCACACTCAGAGGAATACTTGTGATTACTCCATTGACTGAATCATCTGCAAGGTCAGGCCTCCCATCTTCTCTCCCTCCTACTCCTCTGCTCCTCTCCCACTCAGCAGCCAAGTGGTTCATATGGCTGCCAAGACATATTCATAGACATATTGGAGCATCCAGACACTGGCAGCGTTCGCAGACGCTTAAACACATGTCCACCTACACACAAATACACACACACGCACACTGAAACACTGGTAGACGAACAAATACACAATACTGTATTTCACACGCCCTTTTATGTGTGAGAACACTATCTTTTTATGTATTTGTGAGGACCATAGACTCTCAACCACAATAGATTTTACTCCTCAACCTACTCTTATCATTATAAGCCTGATTGAAACTGTGAAATACATATTAATCTTGATTCTAGTCTTAATCCGACAGTCCTTTTTTCTATATGAACAACTGCTCGTTTACAAGAGTGGACAATTAGTGTGTAATATAAATGTTTAATTTAGATGAGTGGTAAAAAGTGTACCTCTCACTAAAGGTGTTGCATAGTTTGTAATGTCCTGTGCTCTTTTCAAAAACAGCTAATGTCTGTGGAGAGATGTTTTGCCTCCAGCTAAGCCCCGCCCACCAAAAACGTCATACTGTTTACTAATAGTAAAAGGGTCTATGCAAAAATGGACGTAGCCTAGAGTGCGGAGGAAGTAGCTATAGAGACCAAAACTGTTTTTTGTACCGGGCTGTACACATGTTTATTTCTGCTGTAAAGTTAGCATTTCAACATGGGGACCCAAAGCAGCCTCATGAAGACTGCAGGATTTATACTTCTGCTGAACGGACCCTAAACTGTAGCCTAACGTGCACCTCTCCCGATATGTAACTAGACATCATAGCGACACAGACCTCCTGTCTAATTTTGTTAGCTGAAACCATTTCCCTCAGTGGAAACAAAACCTGTATTTACTTGCATTTCACAGATAAGAAACAATAAATCATGAAGACAATAAAGTCTCCACTAAAATAGCATTTTAAGTCTTGTGTGTGATTTATCCTGGCTTCATATGAGCAGAGGAAATCTACGCTTGTCGCTAGGCTAATTTATACAATGTAAAATGCCATAGGTTGGTGCTAATAGTGTTAGCATGTTATATTTGTTTGGAGAACGTATTAAGTATCAGAAAGTTGTTTGGGCGGTGAACCTTGTGAGTTGTAATGGAGCTGAACTTTGTAACGTTACCTGTGTTAAATGTTCCTAGCTGCTAAGCTAACTTATACAATGTAAAATGCCATAGGCTTGTGCTAAAAACATTAGCATGTTGTATTTGTGGGGAAAATGTGTCCAGATAAATGTTTGTCTGTGAATGCTGTGAGTTATAGTGAAGCTGATTTGTGTACTTATAAATTTGATTACTGACCTGCTGCATTAATGCACAGATTCACAGTCACTACTGTAGGTCGCTATAGTAACAGCATACTATGTACTGAAGGGAAAAATGACCCTAAAATCTGAATAAATGACCAGGTAAATCAATAAACAAATTTTAATCTTCGTACTTACCCTGAACTGACCCTAATTTTAACAGGGACCCAAAATGAATCCTCACATTTACCCTTCAAGAAAAACAACCTTACATTGCAAAAAAAACATCCTCAATCTGCCTAAAGCTCATTCGTACAGGGATGGAAATACAAAGACAGACACACAAACACGGGGTCACACACATACTCTCTCCCACACACTGAATTTGCACCGCTAATTATTGATTGAATGGCGGAAAGGCTCCCGAGTGGTTTTCTACCAATGGAAATAATCATGATAGGAAAACAAAATCAGCTCCATTGTACCGGGCCGATGGACGGGCGGCCCCACACTGAGGCCACCTATTGCACAGGCGATGTGGTTTCCCAGTGTAACCACCCTGATGAAATATTCAGCAAGGAACAACTCAGACACCTAGGGGCCAGCGGGCTTCGGTTACAGCCACATCATCCAAGGCGAGGACGGGGCCAGAGCCACATCAGCAAGGTCGCTGTTTCTTCCCTCTCGCCATACGTGACAACATACACACACACACAAAGGGGCCCATTCATATTTAATGAGGTACATTAATTAATAACCCAGACCTGACCCCATTTACACCGTAGGATTCCCGGGGTGGGCGGGACAGGGTGGGAATAAAGCAGGTCTAAAGCTGTTTCCCTCCACTGAGAGCGCCGTATGGTGAGGGTGACAAAGTGAGGGAAAAAACGGAGATAGAGCAGCCAGCAGAGGAAGACGGGATTCAGGATTATCATATTGAATACAGGACGGGGCTGGAAGGAAGATACACACTCTGGGTAAGTGTTGTATCTGAAACCAAAACCCAAGACTCCACAGTTCACACAATCTGCTTAACCTCCACACTCTGTCGCTACATGCCAGCTCCCGCCGACACACACATACATGCTTCACACTCACATGAACGCGAAGTGCTCGAGAAAGTCCTCGTGAACAGCAACAAATAAGCCTCCTTCACACAAGCGTGGTATCGACTGAGGTCAACGCCGGCGCCTGAGTGGTGCACAAACATGCCTAGGTGGTGTTTTGTGCTCGGGGTTATTGTGTTTAGGACATGCTGCTGTCAGATGTGGCGATGCAGTGACGGCCAAAACCGGTCGCCTTCTGCCATGATGTCTGCTCGCCTGAACGTATCAGATGGATGGGTCAAAGCTGCAGATCGTGAGCCAATAAAAATGGAGCTGAAGCCGACAATAGGTGAACAGATGATGGACTAGAAGGCACTTGTACTCAGAGTTAGATGATCACAATTCTGGACAGTAAAAGATCTCTATTTTTTTTAACAACTAAAAAGATAATGTTTCGTATCATAAAAAAATCTTTTTTTTTAAATATTAACATTTTCTGTTTGCAGTCCCATAAAAATCTTTGTATCTCAGCTTTTAACAAAAAACAGACTCTTTGCCCTCTTTGTATTTTCCCTCTTAATGCTCCAAAAATCAAAAGTTCTCTCCAGTCCCTCCTCATGTCTCAGGAGTAAAACAGCCTCCCTTTCTCGGACCCCTGGAGCCTGCTGAGCTTGGCGAGCTGAGAAGGCGATGGGGGAACGTCTTGTCTGTAGGGCCCCTTTAACTGAGGCAGGGCCTGTGGCGGGGCTGGAGCAGAGCCTGGGGCCTGAGTGTGGTCTCTGCTGTGGTCGAAGGTGCCGCCGCTGGGGGTTTCCTGAGCGGGAGGTGGTCTGGCCTTGTTGGCCTCCTGCTCTCTGCGTCTCTGCTCCTGCCTCAGCAGCTCCTGAGTCTCTAAGAGGACGCGGGCGTTGAAGCTGGACGTTCCCAGGTAGCCGTTGCGTGATCCCTGGCTGCCCGAGTAGCGAGGGTTCTCCTTGGATGTCTGGAATCCCTCTGCTGGCATGTACACCTTGTCCCACGAGTCCTGGGACGCCGTGCTGGGGTTCTTACGAGGTTGCCTAAACACACAGAGACAGGTAAAGAGGTCAATCGGGCTGTTGAGTGAGTCACCTTAAACAGCAACTGCTCGGGAAAGATTGCTTTTTTGGGTCAGCACCATTGAAGGGGAATTCTAAAGGAACTGCACTCCAGCAGAGAATGCCGCCATTTTCACATTTTGCAGGATTAAAAGGGGGATGTGGTGGTGCTGAGTTAAAATACTGAGGGCAACATGAGGGGAGCAAAGAGGGATCTGTTATAGTCTGCTGCATGATTACACTGAATCCAGTGACATGAAGACAGAGACATGAAAGAGACAGGAAACAGACGGGGGAAGCCTGAAACGCCCACAGCACTATTAGTTCCACATCGTAAACAAACACAAATGTTAAAACCTCGCTGAGAAAAATGGCGGCTTTCATCCATTTAACTATTTTTTAGCGATGCAGACGGGTGCACTTACAGCACAGACAGAGTAATGGCAGGCCTCACGGCGTTATCCGCCTTCTACTCATCTTCAGTCTGCCTGCCAGCCCCTGCACTGACAGGACGGCCCAAGATGCACACATATTATCTCTTACACACACAAAAAAAACCCTGACGTCCAAGCTTGCCTTCCGCCACACATGCTCCCCTTTCCGGAAATTGGCCCTGAAAAGCTGTCATCGGGAACTGCCAGGTCTTTGGCTAAAGTGTTGAGTCTGCTCCTCCATTATTAGGATCCATTAAGGCCGCCGTGCGATGGAAGACCTGTGACAGTGCCTTTTGCGTCAGGGGTGCTAAGAGAAATCCCATTCACACCTCACTGACCTGCTGTGCGCTTAAGAGGCTTTTGAGTTCAGGGCGCAAAAGCCTGCAGAGGGACACAGGGGCCCGACGTGCTTTTAGGACAAAATGCCTGAATTTCTTATCTGGCAGAGACTCGTTGCAGGAAGTGAGGCTGACAGGAACAAAAGACACTCGTGCTTTCTAAAACCCAAACCTTACACAATGGAGATAATGACAATCAATTCTACCTTGAACCTTAATTATTTTCCTCTTATTCTGTGTGTACTGTGATGCTGCTCCACAGGAAAAATAAGATTACAAATCTGACTGAACCAAATATGATTGATTAATACTTTGTACTTGTGCTGTAGGTTAAAGGCTTCATAGAAATGATAAGAGAAGAGGCTCGACTTACAGCACAAACGAGCAATGCAATTATATCTTCTGTTATCTTGTCATGAATTCAACTCTCCCTTACAGGGGACCTATTATGTTCATCTTTAGGTTCATACTTGTATTTTTGGTTTACATGACTTTAAAGACTAAAGATTTATTGTGTTTGTCCGACTGAAACCAGACTTTTAAAACACATGTAAACACGTTGGTCTGACTGAAATTGTACTACAGCAACTAACTCAAAGTCAGACTTTGAGATAATGTGACTGGGAGTTGAATTACTCTGGCTGTGTGTGTTCTGTGCTGCTGTCCCTTTTCCCTCCACTGCAGATCTGCCCAGGTGTGCTGCATTGCTTAACGAGATGCAGTACACCTGGCATGGAGGAGCAGCTGCAGAGGAGAGAGGCCTCTGGTGTGGGGACTGGTGATCCTCCTGCCTCTCAGCCTGGGATCTTTGTTGTCTTGTTTTCTTGTTTTATCTGTTAATAAACCCCATTGATTTGAGTGTTTTAAATGTGTTATGTGGTTATTTTGGGTCAGTAGTTGAGATCTGTTCATCCCACAGTGCCACCTGACAGTCAATCAGACCAAAACTCACCATGCTTTGTGCACGCCCCACAGTTTTCACTCCGGGCTATGACCCGGAAGCTGAATGGCATTAAATGCGTAACAGAGGAAGAAGCCAGTAAGAACATGGCGAAATCAACATCCAGAGCTGTGCATATTTGGGCAGGCGAGGAGATACAATTCATGCTGTGTCAGCTGAAAGAGTTAAAAGTTTTAAAGTACATGGATGGGAAGAAAACACAAAATGGCGACCTTGCTCGATTGGCAACCTGAAACGGGGCATATCTCCACCTATTGTAGAGGAGTCGGACATACTTTGGTTGACAAATCAACTCCCCTCCTGTGCTTGTATACTGGGACAAGAACAGTAGTCCAGTTAAATGGCCTAGTCTAGCTATAACCAAAGCTCTACTTAACTGTGCATGTAAATGTACAAAGTGTTTCTGGTGCCTTTGTATCGGTGCTCTCTGCATCTCTGCACCATCATTGCAGCTGGGGAATGACTATAACTTTATGTCGCGGCATTTCTAACAATTACAAACAACAGTTAAAGTTTCTTTTTCCAAAATCTTCACAACTGGACATGTTCCAGTGGGAATATGATCCAAATTCAGGGAGAAATTAACAACATCTGCAACCAACCAAGACATGTTTGCCTGATGTTAGCATGTAGCTACATGTAGCAGTGTAGGCTATGTGATGTGTATGGAGCAGATGACCATATAAAGGAATCTGTCATGAGGTGCAATGAGCTTGTCTTAAAATTGGAAAAAAAAAACATGGAAACAGAGTATTCAGAATGGTCTGAGGTTTTTGTTCACAGGGAGTAGTTGTTACTATGTTTAATATGCACATCTAACACTGTAACATGATATATATGTGACAGAAACAAAGGAAACGCATCATAGGTCCCCTTTAGATATTTTTTTAATCGCCATCTCTATGTAATGCTAATGAGGAGCCTACACACCCAGCATCACTAATGAATGTGGTCCACAGTATCAAAGGGAAGCATGTTCGTATCTGAGCCTTTGTTAGCTTAAGTCCACATTTCTGCATTTATGTTCCGTACATGTCTGACACAAACACATTATCTTGTCCTGCTCTGTGTGTGTGTATGCGCGCATGTAGAGCATGTGTAAGTATGAGGGTAATTGGCGGAGGGGCAGATGTAGGGACAGACTGCAGAGAGAGCCCCACCACATGCTCCATATCTGGGTTTTGGCTGTCTGGGCGAGTCGCCATGCATTTACACCCCGGCTTGGCTTACAGAGCAGCCAGCGACGCTCATGAGGGAGCCGCTTATTTGGAAACCCGGGACGCCTGTTGCACGCGGCAGAGATCTGCGTTTCCAGAGTGACCTTTTAGGTTTTAAAGTAGAAAAGGGAAGAAGGGAAATTCAGGGGGGAAGTCTTCAGTGGCGATGAGAGCAGAGCAGAAATGGCACTGTTCCACAGGAATGTGATCGTGATTGATGCGTCAGGGGAGTAGGTTCTCTTATCACCTCTACTCCTGCGCCAGAATATGTCACAAAGTGGATTAGTTACATCTACTGAGGGAGGGGATGGGAAAATACATCATGCCAAAGAGTGGGGTAAATTTAGAATGACAGAACATAACAAACAAAGCCAGGAAGTTGGCTTGCAGAAAAATTTGTGGCCGCTGTGTGTTTCTTTAAAACAGCTGGGAAGAATCAGAGTTTATGAGAAGGAGGAGAAAGCACACACACATGCACGGACGCAGAGTGATTAGGGAAAAAAACCCAAATGCGTGCAATGGGCAGTGGAACAATCGTTGCTATATTGTACAAATAAATTGTCTACAAACCTGGAATAATGTTTTCTTTATAGCGTGGAACAATGTTGTCTTGGCTGCGGGAGAGATGGAAGAGCTACTGGCAGTTCACTCAGGCCACATTTAAGAACCTTATCTTGACCACATTTATGTGTGTGTATTTTTGTGTGTCTCTTTCAGGCTAATCAGTGGTCTCTCTTTCCTACTAACACACTCGTTCCTCTCCCGGCCCCTCTCACCCTCCACTGCCTGTCACCGCTAATCCTGCTCCGACAACAAGCCTTCATTAGTGCTCCTCCAATCCTCACATCCCAGACAGCCAGCTAAGCCTGGCCGTCATCAGATAACCAGCTACCATGGCCTCTTCTGGAAGCTCTTTTTTTTTTTAGGGAATGTCCCCTTTTCGGCTGACTGCTCAGGCTTCCTGTTTTGGAGGAGAAGGACAGGATGAAGGGGTTCCAGAAGAGAGGCGGTTGGAGTTAGAGGGAATTGTGGTTATTAATCTGGGGATATAAGACTTTAGCTCTTTAATGAGGAGCCGCGTCGAGACACAAGCTCTGAAAAAGCCTTAGCCGGGGTCAAACGTCAAGCCTGAGCTCATGCGACTCTTTGCTAAAAGACGCTATGAGATTATGAAAGGAATGCATATCAAAGGCCGTCCTCGCCTGGCTTTTTGGCCCGCCAGGCCAACTTTCCCAAGAGAAGGAGCTCAGCGAGAGGGGAGGGCTGGAAGCAACTGTCACATCACATGAGATGCCAGCAGATAACACATATGAAGTGAATGCACAGATCGCTCTGGCTTATACAGGCCGCATTGATTATGCGTCCATGTGGACCCGCAAATCCATAGCTATAGACGGGAGCATGTTTTAATCGACCCGACTGTGACTGTTCTGAGACAGCAGAGCAAAAGAGGATGGTTATGAAGAAATGATTGCTGTTTGTGCAAGGCGAGATTAAAATCACAGGAGAGCAGAGTTACTCTGGCCAAGAAAATTAAAAAGACCACACACACACACGTATACACACACTTAAAGTGTTCTGTCTTTGTTTAAACTGGCAAAGCAGCAAAACTTAAATAAATCAGACTTCATTCTGGCTTCACTTACAACATTTAGAACACGCTGTACATTTCACGATACAAAAACTCACATTGGATTGTTTTCAATCAGGAAACATAGAGAGGAAATTATGTTTATTTTATACTATCTTTAAATCCCTGCGTCAGTCAGTCAAAGTATAGACTGTGAATCTTTGGTGACGTCCTCTTTAGGGATGTAAGAACTTAAAAAGTGAACATTTTCCACCAGCAGTTGTTGGCTTTGCAATCTGCAGTGACTAAAGTGTGATTAGAGAGCCTCAGAGGATTGGTAGAGGAGCAGACACACACGTACAGAGTAAAGGCAGGAAATGCAAATACCGATACTAAACTCTTTCCCCCCAAACGCCTCGAGATGTAAGATATGGTAAGCTTTATTGGCATGTCTTTGAAAAATATGCAAAAGAATCGAAACAGGAAGATGGAGGAGATGAAGAGCAGCGGTTGTAGCTCTGAACTCAAGCTGTGTAAGGCAAGAGATTGCCAAGAGAAAATTCCTTTTTAAAAACATGATATTGGAGTAATTATTCATCACACTGGAAATGTTGGAGAGAGGGAGGAGGGGGGCTGATGCTTGTGACAAAGTCACCACTTCTTCAGGGTCAACATTGACTTAATGAAAGTGAATATCAGTCAAAAAATTCCAAGCGATCACATTAAATGATTTCATTCAAAGGGTTTTCTGTCTGGAGATGAGTTGAACGTGGCTTTGTGGTGACTGACTCTGTGACCAAAGAGATACGTCAAAGAATTGTAGAGAAAAGAGGGTAAAAGGAACAAATATGAGGACAAGGAATTGATGGAAATCGGAAAAAGTCAAATGAAGAGGTTGAGAAAGGGCAGGAAGAACGTGATAAGTCACAGAGAGGGGAGGGAGCCGAGGTCTCACCGTGGCAGCGAGCTGTACTGTCTCTGTGCTTGTTGGAAACCGTCTCTGTCCTCCTGCTGCTGTTTCTGGACCTGAGTGTCAACTGTGACTGAATGGCGTCCGCTCGGCGTCTCCGTCCCATTGCTCACCTGTAACATCCACCAAATGACGAGTTAAGACACAGTAATGAAGCCAGAACCCTGCTGTCTTTGGAAATGAGAGGAAACACACACACAAACTTAGATGATGGAATATATTTCCCTCAGCGCAGCAGGTGGTTTGTCAGTGTGATGCCTCATGTGTGTAAGGCTACACTTGGGGAACAGGTAGTTAGTAGGTGTGATTCCATGATGACAATGGCACTAAACATGCACCTGTGGCAGTGGATGAAAAGCCCTCTGATAATATCTTTAAAGGCATAATACACCAAATAAGATCTTTATATCAATTAGGAATCTTTGGCTTAAGAGGATGACTTCGATTAAGCTTTGCCAATAATACTTTATGTTATGGTTAAAAGTGCTTTTTATTTGCCATAAAGGTGCCAAAAAAGCACCTGAAAACACTAACTAATATTATGTGATGATGTTGGGTGGTGAGGGATGTATTTGGAGTAATTAGCTTGTTGGCCATTAAGGGGGTTCATACTTGTGCCGCAGACCCTACACACGTGGTCTACACTGCTGTGAGCATTTATACTTGTGCGGTGGTGTGTCTGTGTCACACTGCAGTTACACCTCCAAAACACTAGTCTGTGGCGGAGGTTTCTGTGAAGTGCTGTAAAGCTTAAATGATTCTCAACACACATTAAACATGGCTTAATAGACACAATGTCAAACACAAGTACACAAATCAGCTTCACTATAACTCGCAGCATTCACAGACAAACACTTGTCTTTATCTGGACACATTTTCCCCACAAATACAACATGCTAGTGTTATTAGCACAAGCCTATGGCATTTTACATTGTATACATTAGCCTAGCGACGAGCAAAGATTTCCTCTGCTCATATGAAGCCAGGATATCAATATCGTTTTGTTTCAGTGCATGCTGAGCTGCACTGTTTTATATTCACCAGTGCCGAAATAAATGCAAGTCCAAGCTGAGCAGTGACTGAGAGTGGGTCATCATTTAATCTACACAACGCAAGAGTACTAACCTCAAAACATAAATGGTAAATGGACTTATATAGCGCCTCTCTAGCCTTCTCACAAACGTTTTTTTGTTTTTTTTTACACTACGAGTCACATTCACCCATTCACACACACATTCATACGCTGGTGGCCGATGCTACCATACAAGGTGCCACCTGCTACTCAGTCTTTAACACACTTTGATACTTCGACATGCAAACTTGAGCACCAAATAAGTGGACACTGACGCCCTGCAGTGTGTGAGCAAGTTGTTTTTTTGGTAACTGCTTACTTTCGGCTCAGCACCTGCCCACGTTGGTTTGGATGTGCGTGCATACTCCTGTTTGTATTTACAGGAATGCCAGACAGCGTAGAGTTTGTACTGACATTCCTAATGCAGCCTCCAAAAGCGACATCAACATACAAAACAAAAAATAAAAAACATATCGACCACAAAATGACAGGATATTTCTTCCCGGAAAAATGGAAAAATAAAATGTTTGTGGGGTTGTCTTTGAGGTTCAAAACAGCAGATGTTCTCTTTGAATTGCACCGGTCCCTGCGTTACAGGGTGAGTCTGTAATTTAATGAGTGTTGCATTGTGGGTTATGTGGAGTCCTGATGCTGCTTGGCTGGAGAGTTTGTAGCCTTAAAGTGTTATCCCAGTTTAATCTGCACAAGTCTCTGATGCCACGTGCGTTTTACTGCTGCTGACAAAATAAAATACGGACGAGTTAAAATTAGTTCAACACATCTCCCAGTGTCTTCACAGCTGAAAGGGACTATTGGCAAAATCATCAAGTCAAACAGCCAAACAGTGGTGCTGGAGAGTGTCATGATGATGTCCAAAGAGAAAAAGCGTTGAGACTGATCCTTGGAATCAACTAAGAAGACCTCAAGAAACAGAGGCTGGAAATTTGGGTAGGTTTAGGTATTCTCAGGTGCACCGATCACATCACAAATATACTTTATAATAATTCGAAATTACTGAGAAAAAAACCAACCTTAAAATGAATATTGATTGCCATGGTTTGATGTGTTAAATGTCATATGTCTGACTGGTTCAGATTTAATTTATACATCAGTGACTTTGGAGCTCAGTATTTGTTCCTTTATAGGATTTAAAATGTGTTTCACTACTGTACTTCACAATTAATCTGTGGACTGGCCACATTACTGCTGGCCCGTTTTCCCTGGATTTTAAACTTCACTGCTCATGCAAATTACTCTCTCTACGCTCTCTGTTTGTGTGAGTCAGAGCGCCTTATTATAGCTAATAAAATGTTATAAAATAAAGTCATATTTTGCTAAATGTATGCTGTGTATTTCTAGTATGCTGAAGACATAAAATACAGTTTAGCAGCCACTGCCTCATTTCACTGAGACGTGTGCGACTTGACTACACACCACAAACCTGTACCAGTGTGTATGTGTTTGTTGTGTAATCATCGACAGGGTTGACATGGCGATACCATCTCCCTCAACACCGGCACGCTGCTAACGAGCTGGCTGATGAAAGAACATGACAAGCAAATTAAACAGAGGTGAGCTGAGGAGGTGCAGCGAGTGCGGCTTGACCAAGTGTCAGATCTTATAAGGCTTGGACGGTAATGCGGTGGGCAAGTGGGGGCGTGTGCATACATTTCTGTTCAAGTAAATACTACCTAATAATTTACACAATTTTAGAAGAATCAGTGTGGAAGCAAGCTTTTTAAATGAGGACAATCTGTGTATGTGATTGTGTTTGTTGGGCGAGTGGTGGACGAGGAGTAACAGTAGATGACAGAGTGAACTGATGGGATAAAGGTGTGTTGGCGGACAAAAAGGCTGTCAGCAAAAATGTCTTCTCGGAAACATGTTGTGCTTTTTAAACGTCTGCTTTCCTCCTCACTCGGACAGCTGCAATAACAGCGCAATTACATTTCACTCAGCGTCCATAACAAGTCCTTTCTCGAGTCCCAAAAAACACTGGTGTTCCACGTGGGTGAAGTGAATTGGACTCATATGTTTCAGGTTTCGCTGCAACAACACGTTCCCCCGCTCAGCGAGTGCAGAGTGCATAAACGAATATCAGATGAACGGTGAGGGAAAAGGAGAAATTATTTTACCGGAGCCAAATGCGGTGGTGAGAAAATAATTAGTCACGCACACTGAAAGTTTTTAATGCGATTTGAGAGGAAGTGGTGAGGAATCCGGAGGTGCTTGACGCTTCGGTTTAAAACTGACGGGTCGAGGCGGATGACGCCATGCCAGGAGAAATGCATGAGAAATAGCCAGGAGAAAAAATCAGTCAGTGTAATGGCATTATCCAGGGAAGGAGAATCAGATTATTCCATGTTAGGCCTGGAATACAATGCCATATAAAACATGACATTTGTTGAAATCAAATCAAAGAGACGTCCGTGTTCGTTTTTATCCAATAATGTGAAAAATGATGTCGATACGGCACCCTTTTATCTCCCCCTTGTTTCCTTGGTGGTGTCACAGACAAAGCAGTGAAGGAAAAAAAAAGAGTTCTCCACCTGTTTAAACATAAGCGCGTTCACAGACGGTGAGTTGGAGGGGGACATAATTATGAAAATTATTTGCAGCCATCAAAAATCTGGGACCAGGAAAGCAGCTGGGAAGGCGTCGAGCTTTTAAAGTTCCAAGGTGTAATATTTCTCGGTTCAGAGCTGGTCACAGACCTTTCAGATATCAAAGCAGGTTACTATGATGGGTCAACGCTAACATATGGCTTTACCGCACACACTCCTCACGATGCCGTGTTTGCAGCCGACCACAAAGGGAACAGTTTTAAGAGAGCAGCCGTGCCGTACACAAACAGACATATGGAAGACATTTGAGTTGCTAATGGGGAGTCAGAACAAGAAGAAAGTGAGAGAACGCTCGTGAAACACCACATCCTGACAAAAGCACAGTTGGATAATGATTCTCTCTTAAAGTCCACGACCCAATTCCGCCAATTTATTACAGGCAGGCCCGGTCCATTTGTGGTCGCCGGGGTGTGTAGCTCCGGGCGAAGTATCCATCTGAGAGCGAGCAGTGTGGTCTGCCATTTCCCAGTCCCAACCACGCTGAATGGGAGGCTGGGTTGGTTATCTCCACATCACTTAAGGACTCCACAGCATGCACAAATGGCAGAACAAAATGTTGGAGTCTTATCTTTTATTGTGAAGATATCTGTGTAGGATGAATGTGTGGGGTAATAGTGCTGAAATGTATTATTATGTCGACATAAGAGAAGCGCAATCGCTTTGTTCTCCTCTCCTCCCTCTGTTCTCCATCTTATCTTTGAACACACACACACAGTTCGGTATCAAAGCATATGGAACGCAATAAAAGAAGCTGAGTATATATGTAGGCAGCATATATCTGTGCACACACTGAGCGTGAGTGAAGATGTCATAAAAATGCAACAATATTGTAGTCGCCATTTCACACTCCCAACAAGCTAGATCATTTTATGATTGTGATATGTTCTTTAAATATGTTGGCGAGTCCTAATGCTTATGGCGACTGCAATCATGAGATCAGTAAACTGTGCTCGCTGCTTGTACAGTATTAAACAGAAATATCCATAATTCACCCACGCAGCCTTGACAGCTAGTGTTCGTGAGCAAAGTGAGGAGAAGCTCGAAAAAATAATCAATCAATAAAAACTAATCAGATTCAACAAAATGAGCTGTGGTTGAAAACTACTTTTAATTGATTTAAGTAAGTAAATTTAATTTAGTTTAGTTCAATTTAGTTAGTTTAGCTGGATTTTTTCAAGTTAGTTAAGCTTAGCGTAGCTTACTTTCATTTAACTCTATTTAATTTAGTTAAGTTTCATTTAGTTAAGTTTTGTTTTAGTTTAGTTGGGTTTGTTTAGTTCAGTTTTGCTTAGCTTAGCTTAATCAAATTAAATTAGATTAAATTTAATTTAATTTAATTTAATTTAATTTAATTTAATTTGTTTAGTGTGGTTTAGTTTAGCTTAGCTTAATTTAGTTTAATGTAATTTAATATAGTTAAGTTTAGTTTAGTTTTAGTTTAGTTTAATTTAAGTAGTTTAGTTGGGTTTGTTTAGTTCGGTTTTGCTTAGCTTAATCAAATTTAATAAGATTAAATTAAATTAGTTTAGTTTAATTTAAGTAGTTTAGTTGGGTTTGTTTAGTCAAGCTTATCTTAGCTTAATTTAATTGAATTTAACTTAATCTAATGTCTTTTAGTTTTAGTGTAGTTTAATTTAAGCAGTTTACTTGGGTTTGATTAGTTTAGCTTAGCTCAGCTTAATTTAATTTAATTTAGTTTCATTAAGTTGAGCTGCACTTTCCCTTTTTACATTCATTGTTTTACTCTGTACATTTCAGTATTATGCAATGAAAAGGAAAATAAAACAAGCAAAATAAAATACATGTATGTATTTACCCTAAATTCCCAAACAAAATTTATATACACACACACTAGTGTTCTCAACTTGGTTTTATATTTGTTAATCATCTTATTTCTAAATATATATATACATTTAAATCTTTTAAGTGTATTACACATTTCCAAGTCATTTTCAAAACTATTCCACAAATTAACTTCTTTGAATGTTTAACATCTTTGTTTTGCATTTATTCTTATCTTTGTAAACATACAAGCTACTTTTGGTGCATACTGACATTTTACGTCATGTATTAATTATGCAGCTGTAAAGTTCACCAAATCTCTTTATCTGAGAGCATGTGAGTTAGAGAAATGAAGGTTGGTTCATGGTAATCAGCCTTTTACAATTCTTATAGCTCTCTTCTGTAGCATAACAACTGGATTTGTGATTGTTCTGTATGTGTATCCTGTAACCTCCACACAGCAGGTAATGTATGGAGCTACAAATGTGTGATAACATGTATGTAATGAGTTTAGATTAAAGATGTCTTTTGCTTTGTGCAATATTGCAGTAGACTTCAACATGTTTGTTTTTTACATGATTTAGATGTGGTTTCTAGCAGAGTTTGTGGTCTACCACAACTCTGAAATATGAACTTTCATAAACTCTTTTTATTGCAACTTTATCTAACATAAATTTTACTGGGTTACTGGGTCAGGTTATTTGCGGTCACTGACAGTAGCAAGAAGACAATGACAGTGTCCATGTGTCCAAGATGCATCAGCACTATGACAGGGGCCTCACAGATAAAATCAAGTAGCTAAAGGATTTCCCTGCTACCCTCTACCGTATGTTAAGGCCCTCTCCTGCGAGGTCAAACTGTGAAAAACAACGAGCAGAGTCAACTGGCTTTCCTTTAAACAAAAAGACGTTTACTGTGCAACAATGTGTGTGAGAGTTCTCTTTCCAGTCATTATCTCTCAAGTACATGCGATTATGGACAAACAGGCTTTTTTAATAATCTTACATATAGCACACAACACACTCCATGTATTGTGTGACTGGTTACGGTGACTGGTTACAGCCAGGGGGTCACACACTGTCATGGCACAGAGCTATGTTGTCTTAACTCCAACCCTTCGCCCCAGGGAAGTCAAGTGACTGCAGCTAAAAGTGGCTTATTCTCATTCACATGACCACATAGGAAAGAGTTAGCTGTGCACACACCGACATGGAAAGCACCACTGTCAGAGTAACCCGAGATTGCGTAAACACAACAAATGCTTGTAGACACATGTATCCTGGTAGCAGTAGATAGAACGATAATAAAATCAAAAGAATTCACATAAATAAGAGCTTTACAGGCTGCCGTTGGTGCGTTTGATCCAGGGAACCAGCATGGCGCTCACACTCCTCTGTGTGGTCATGCTCATTGGCGCTCCAGCCCAACAGCACAAATTGATTTTATTGCCGCAGACAGAGAGCGAGAGAGAAAAAGGCAACTCTTTGGAAAATACATAGCGCTTTATGATGAACATCTGGAAATCCCCTCTCACGGAGTGGCGGGGAGGGAGCGAGAGAAAACATGCCAGCTCTAATTGTGTGTGTTGGCTTGGGGGCTACGTGATAGACAGGACTTTTCATGTCCTGGTCATTATTCCATTAAGGAGGAGCCGGGGGTTCGAGGACTGACCTCGGCATTGTCATTACAGGCGCTCATGGCAGACATACCTGAGCTCAGACTCCAACACCCTAGAGACAAGCCAGGGGTCAGACTCGCACAGAGGGAGCCTCACACCTCACGCTGCTCCGTGTGCTCCTTCTGTGCCTGGTCCTCATTATGGTGATCATTTTATTGTACATTTGCTGTTTCCCCCCCAAAGAGGTACTGTAACAGCCGTCTGTTGGGAAGTGGGAGGATATTGGGTACTATTGAGCAAAAATAACTCAATCAAATAAATATACTATTTTAAGATGGACAGGCTGTTAATTTTTATTACTCTTGTGTGCTGTGTTAACTCACACTACGCCTCTTAATGGGCCTCTCTGCTGAGCCAGAACCTGCGACTTTCCTGCTCAACTGTACGGATAAATCAACCAGCCACAACATGGAGTTCACACAGAATGTCAGTTTTGTCCAGTAACAATTCCAATAAAGTTCATTCAAACAAGATGAATCCCTAACCAATGGAAGGAAGAAAATAACAATAAAAATATGGATACACAGATGTAGACAGTCTGTCTGTTGTGCAGCGGAGCTCAGTTTTATACCACAGAAGTTTTAAGACTACAGTTTTACCCACATGTAAAAAGCTCTCATGGGTTTACACGAAACCATCACAATGACGTTGCAGTAACAATCAAAAGTACATATTATTTAACTGCTCAGTCCAGAAACAGAATACTCTGCCTTCTCTCCCAGACCTGGCAAAGAAATTGTGTCACAAAAAGGTTCCACTTCTGATCATCCAACCAAAAGAAATCAACATACAGTAGATGACTGAAAAACTGAAGGCTCATCGATTATTGCTAAGTTTCTAACGTAGACAAAGATGAGCAGAACTGAAGGTGATCAGGTAGGCTACAGCTGCAGGCTGGGAGCTGAGGGGCGTGTAGAGATCAGCAGGGACTAACTCGCATATTCATAATTCCGCACACACTAAATGAGGCAAAGGTGTAGAGTTACATCTAAAGCCCAGTTCAGGCCAATGATTTGCAATGAGATGAAACCGTTTCAGAACCTTGCAGAGAGAAGTTGCAGCGGTGAACCAGCCGGTCTGAGCTCGCCTCAAGCCAGCTGATGGTATCACCCACAGCTCATCACCTGTACACACACTACATCGCATTTTTTTTTTACCTTCAACAACAAATGCAACAATGCATTTAGCCAACAAAGGCATGTAGTTTGGGTTTAGGAAACAAGAACAGGATTTGGCTTTACAACCTTATGGGATGCAACCACCAGCCTCCTGGGTGAAAGTCAGCAGTTGTTGGACCCATCCACCGAGCCTCTCATCTGCCCCACACAGACTTTTCACCCTCTTAACTGCCATTGTTGTCTCACCATGTTTCCTCCAGATGCCACTGGGCACAATTACACAATAATGGCAACCGGCTGCTTATCATGGCGACATGAACGGATGGCTTTTTTCTTCGGTGTCTGATGCTGGAAGTCACTGCCCAAGCACCGATATTCAACGACTGGATTGTCTTAAGACCTCTTGATGAAGCAGTCTTACCTCTACGTCTATTCTGCTGCCTTTAATCATAAACATATTGTAGTTTTGAACATTTGCATTTCCATGGCAACTGGTCAGACATTATGTGCTGATGAAGATCATGCAATATGACTGAAAACTCTAGAACAGCCACTAAATGGGTGTGAGTTGCTTTGACAACGATTGAAAACCCCCCAACAAAAAACAGAAATCTAAATTTCTATTACATCTGGGAACCTGGGAAACTCCATCTGCTGATTGGGATCATGTGACATGATCCACAACAGCTACTAAATGGACCTTGAGGTGAGAGTATTTGTCGGTAATCACAATATTTGGATAAGTGATGGAGCAGATCTGAGCAGGCGCTGTCTGTTTTTATAACAAATATGCAGTGTAAATATTACAACCCAGTCATGCCTCGAGATGCCAGCAGCTGCTGCTGTTCTGGCTTGTAGATCTGTGTGGAAGCCATTACGCTGTAACCTTGAGCACTCAGGGACAACGCGCATCAAAGTGCAGTTTTGCAGACTTTGATGTCGTAGGCATTTAACTGCCTTCTCAAGCATCTTGCCTTTTCATGGTTACATTCACTGAATGTTTTGAGTGGAGGTCACAGAGGTTTCACTTTCATCACTGTGGACAACGCTCGGCAATGACTCGAAAATCCACGATGAAAAAGGGATCAATTTCTGTACAAAAAGTAGCCTTAATAGTTGGGAACAGAACACAGCCACAAGGTTGTGTTTTCAGTGTGGGTAAAAAAAATGCTATTGTCATCCCCATTACCTCCACCTACACTTATGAAAGCCACAGTTGAATGCAACAAGTTAATTTTCTGAAAGTTATACAGAGTTTTGAGTTTCAAAAGCAGTCTATAAATATGTAGTTAAATGGAAACTGCAGGTTTAGAATTAAAGTTTTTTATTCCTCATGGCCCTGCCTCTGTCTGCACATCTATGAAGCTTTTTTATTCCTCGTCTTTTCTGTTTGCCTAGACATCCAATGTCACATTTTTCTTTCCACAGTTGCCCCTAGTTTCATATCAAAATGCTTGCCCCATCCGCCTCGAATAGAGCCATATCTATCCTGTATTCGGATGACACTAAAACAGGATTTCCCTCGAGTTCCTCTAATCAGTGTCAACACATAGCACGGGCACGCCTGCATCTTTTCTAACAAGCTCTGCCATTGTGAGTCCTTGTTTGCAGGACTAAAATAACATGAAAGAGGACTAATAAAATAGACTTCAATACTCCCGGGCAGGCCTTATATCTTATTACCAGTGGAGTAGCGGGGGTATGCTCAACAATGTCAACAATCACAAGCAATTAGGAGCTCAGAGGCTCAGAGAGAAAAGACTGAGACTGCTTAGCGCTGAACAAACAGTGAACATCTCATTCTGTGAGTGAGAAAGGAAAGACAGAGAGATTAAGAAAACAGCAGAGAGAGAGAGAGAGAGAGAGAGAGAGAGAGATGTCCGCTTTCTGTGATTTTAAACCATCAGCAGGACCAACACTGAAGGAAATCCAGAGCAAATAAAGTCTGCCTCCCTTTGTGTGCAGTTATGTCTAACCCAAACTCATTCGGACAAAAACACCAGACGATCTCTGCCACGACACACCTCCGCTCTGGGCCAATTTAATTGACAAACTGACACTGATAATTCTCCAGTAAATTGGACGCCAAATATTTTAACTTTCAAGGTCTGACATTTTGACCCATAATTTAGGAAATAGCTCCACTTGGTGTAACAATTAGCCGTCTTTCCTTTACAACCAGGTCAGGAAAGTCACAGGACAAATGAAGCTGTCTGTCTCGAGCCATTACACCACAAAAATATACAAATATTTGACCTCTAACTTTTTCCTGCTTGATTATACAAGTTCAGTCAGGAACACTTTAGTCAAAGGGAACTTTATTTCCATTTGCAGTATCATATTTGGCAGTATGGCTCTGTTCTGGGGCCCCTCTGCCTTTCCTCAGGCCTACAAAGAAAGCCTCCTCCACACGCCTACGTGGAAAGCATAAGGCAGAGAGAGGACCCTTCCACATGCAAAGGAGCAAAGCCTGAGGCAGAGAGCACACCTCCCTGCCCTTCCATGTGCCTACATGGAAAGCCTAAGGCAAGGAAAGCAGCAGCAAAGACCCCGTCGAACAGAACAGAGCAGCATCAATGACAAACAGAAATTACATTAATAAGTCAGACACAGCATGAAAAGGAGGAGCTGGGGTGGAGGCAGGTTGCAAAGCTGCTTGCAGAGGAAGCAGCAACAGTAGGCAGGCCAGAGCAGTTTACATAGGGCGCCCTGAATGAGCTTCACCAATTGGTTGCAAAGAAAGGAATCATGTGATCTATCAGCTGACTCCCTTCCATCGGCTGATTGGGCTGTTTGAAATCAGCTGATGTAGCTGGGATGTGCGCTGAGCTTGACATCGTATCCTGCCTGAACCAACGCTCAATTTTTGCTCTATTATTGTGAGGTCATAGTTAAAAATAAAGAGGACATATGGCCCTAAATAAAGTGTCAACCAATGAGTTATATCAGTCCCAACAAAGTAAGAAGTTAGAATTGAGTAAACAGTGCGACTGCATGTTAAGATGATCAGTGATTATAACAGGGTGTGTGGAAAGATGAAAGTGTTTCTTTATTTAAACTCTAGGCACAGTTGCGCAGCAGGAAGGAATATGAGATCAGGTCTGAATGAATTAACAAAGGAATTAACTTGATTACATTTTTCCAATTATGAAGAGTAAATCCCATTGTTGGTACAGATCAATCATGGCAGAGGAGAACGGCTTAAAAAAAACTATCAAATTCTTAATTTAAAAATTCTTAA
Source organism: Epinephelus awoara (assembly GCA_035609425.1). Taxonomy (NCBI): domain Eukaryota; kingdom Metazoa; phylum Chordata; class Actinopteri; order Perciformes; family Serranidae; genus Epinephelus; species Epinephelus awoara. The sequence goes on from CM069314.1 coordinate 6,916,068, forward strand.
TTCAAAAATCCCTTTAATCAACTCTAATGAAAATGAACAGTGTGTCTCACTGTTTCAGTTTCTCTCCCCTCACTTTGCCTCCAAGTCCTGAATAGTCACTTGTCATCGAGTGTCCCTCCTTGTTCGTCTCCTCTCCTCCTTCCTGCCATAAGTGTGTCAAATTTCCAAGACAGAATAGGCACAGACAGAAATGAGTAATTAGCAATTAGTTCCAGGTCAAAGGTTGGACCGGGGAATTAGATATCAGTCAGAAATTTGGCAGAAGTTGGGACTGGAGCCGAAAGTTTTAGCGACATGAGTCAGACAGTTTGGCAGGCGTAGGACACTGACGGTCCAAAAGGATGACGGTGTCAGACGATTGAGGCACTTCATGGAACCATGCAAAGTTAATGTTGTGCTGTATGGGCTTCATGCTGCGTTATATGAATTATTATTCAGTTCATAAGTAAGACTTTTATCATAGTTAATCCCAGGACGCAGGAATTTATGACTCTACTTTATTGCAGTCTGTGAATATATATAACAAAATGTCTTCTGGGAATGATCTCAGGGAACAATTCATATTTTTTCTCATTGGTTATTTTTTTCAGTTTGTATCTCTAACATCATTTGGAAAGAAAAATATATACTATAATATTTTCATCTACTATGTATTTGATGAAATGAACTGGGTAATCGCTGTAGTCATCACCAGAATACCAATAACATACTGTAAGGTATTTGGTTTGTAGCAACACTGAAAAACTAAAATCCTATTCACCCAATATTTTCAGGATGTTTTCCAGAGTAGTGCCAACTCTGATCAAAGTAAGGTCATGACACAAGTAGATAGTCAAAGAATAAGATTCAAGTTCTGCAGGAATAAAACTATTTGAGTGTAAGAAATCCATTAAGTAACTGGGAGCTTTGGAGATAATCTGAGTCCAGCGGTGCATCAGGGGGAATCACTCTAAGAGCTCTGAGTGTACGGTATTTTGGAGTATGTGTATCTGGGTCCGTGCGGCTCAGCGCCACTCTGCTGGAGCGCAGCAGCTCCTATCGGCCACTCACCCAGGACTGGCTGAAGCTGTAGGTGTGCCTGTGGTCGTCGAGGTCGTCCTCCTGCCTGGCCTGCTGGAACTCGTGCCTCAGCCTTTGTATCCGGTCGTGGTTACTGGGAGCCATCTGACTGCTGGGAGACAGAGCAAAAAACAGGAGGTGAGAAAGCGGAAGGAGCTGTTTTGAATCCAGATAGCACGCTTAGGGGTAATATTTCAGCAAGGCCTGACTCAGAAATAATACCTAACACATTCCTCTAGCTACAGTGTTGTTACTGATGCTTTTTCATATTCAAATAATTCACTTGACCACATTAACACAGCCTCTAAATTGTGTTGAGGACCCCTTGATCTGACAGTTATGATTCCCTCTTGCATACCTGACTGACATCTCCATGTGCTTTCTCTTCCCACCCTTCCTCCTCCCAGCCTTTGCTCCTGAACATCCCTATAACTGAAAGTGTCCCTTGTGCACCGTTGTGAGTGATGCATGTCCCTTTTAGACTGCAGGAGAATGTTGGCCTTTTATGGTACGCAGTCATTAAACACTGTGGAAAACCCTCATTTACATCCCCTTCATTAAAGGGCTTTGAGGAGCCTGTCAATAGGAATCAATAGCGTTCTCTCAGCTTAATCAGGCTCTCCTTTTATCACCAGCTACAGAGGCAGCACATGACAAAATGCATAATTATGGTGAGACAACCAGGCTTGATAATAGGCCTGTATTTATGCATACCACTGGGATGAAAGTGACCAAAGGTTAGGAATTTGTGCTGGGAGGGGTTGGGAGCTCGGGGATATAGGGGAGTGGGATGGAAGGAAAGAGAGATAAAGGTAGGAGGTTTGTTCTCGGGGATGGTGCCGAGTGAAAAAGGGAAAGGTTAATCAAGAGCATGTGAGAGAAGAGGAAGAAACCAAGTCAGGCAGGACCTGTTACCCTGTCATTCTGTGCGTCCTCCTGAGGAGCACTTACAGGTGGCGCGCCAGCGGTGGAAGTGATTGCTTATTTGGGCCCCGAGGATTCTGGGCGCAATTATGGTGATAATTGCAGATTAGAATGAGCACATCCTTCTGATGATAATGGGCAATAGGACATGCTGCCAATCAAGCTTCATTAAAAGCACAATAAATAGCAGCTCATAAAGGATGAGCGGATCCTGGTGCGTGCCCCTGAGTAGCACTTGGCGAGACACGGTTATAGTGTTATTCGTACTGCCTGATCAAAATCAATTGTATTAGTTATAGTCCATTTGATTCCTATAGCTTTATGTGTGTGGGAGCACAGGGAGCATGCATTAGGCCTTTTACGTGGATGTGGGCAATTAAGTGGCTCATTGGGGTGTGAGGAGGGTGTGGGGTGATGGTGAAGTCCTTCTATTACTGTTCATTACAAAATCAATGTTCCCTTTATATTGGCATGAGGTTGCTTAAATAGCATATGCAATGTTAAAGAAATTAAATGACTTAATTGTAGTCTATAAACAACAGAGCTACACTGACTGTATGCACACAGAGGCTCTATGTGAAGTTCAGAGCGTACGAGCTGTCTGGACACGATTCTCAGCATGGACGAGGCTGTGCTGCTAATGGTGCTAACTCCATAAACAGTGCCGATAGAGATTAAGGTGTTAACCACGTGGGAACTGGGGGGGTGCTGGGCTTTGACAATGACAGCGGTAACTGCTTTGAGTGCAGTGCAAAGTGGTGTCAATAAGCTAGCCAATGGAATACACAACTGTATAAAACAGATGGACGACATGACAACTCCTCAAAATCCCCCCTGGTGGCTGGCTGCAGTAAAGGTCATAAAGCCTGCTCCCTCCATGTAAGTAGATAGGACATGAACCAAACTAAAAAAATGGAGAAGTGGTTCCCAACCGGTCCAGCCACGTGGTCCAGGTTTTGCCTTAGTCATTAGTTCAAGGTCCCACAGTTTAATACATTCGGCGTCATACTTGCATTTGGCCATGTCACTGAGCTAGTTTTCTGTCTCTGTCCAGTAGCTAATGATTCATTCAGAATGGGCTTGCAATCTATTGTACTGTGACCCACCAGTTGGGAACCACTGACTTAGAGTCCATGTCAAATAAATTTTTGCCAAAGATGGTTTCTGTCATTTGTGGAAATTCTTATCACACTGATGCAGGTTCAAATTTTGTTTAATTAGTTATCTGACATTGTAGAAATGGGGTTTGACATCTTGATTCATGGCTGTGTGTGCCAATCTGTGTTTGTGACCAATGGCGCTGCTCACAATTGGTGGGACGTCACCCTCTGCTCAGGACGCTACATCTTTACCTAGTAAACAGTGTTTCGGTGCTATATTTAATGCTCTGAATGAAAAGGCTTATTAAAGATTGGATTCACCCAAATGTTCTACCTTTAATCATAAAACCTATTATTTCTTTTAACTAATGACACATGTATGTGAAAGTATTATCAGCTGTTCCTGTATGAATATCAACGCCACGTATTCCATATGCTCATTGAGTCCATCTGTTGAATTTCAAAACATCATTTAACCCAAAGGTTTCCAGATTTCCCCAAAGACGTGTTCTAAGAAAGTGCGTGCGCCTCACACGGAACATACACTGCACAGCATGCAATTAAAAAGAAAAAGAAGCAAAACACATCTGCAATTCTGAATTAATTTTCCTCACTTCATATATATGCCTGCTAATGCATATGTTGAAATACAGTACATGCCATCTTCCCTTCTCGAGAGAGACTAGAAAAGAACGAACACAGATCTGGGAAGTCCAATGTATGCAATTAGTTTAATCCCTGAGGCTGGTCAAAGAGAAAACCGGGCTGACTCCAAACAAACAGCATCGTAAATTTTTCTCTTTGACCCTCCAGGGAGGGTCAGTGCTAGCATCAGCATCTCAAACATGCACCACTGGGCGAGGGGAACCAGAAGGGGCAGTGGGAGCCAGCTGGGGTTCCAGAAAAAGGGCCACAACCCAGGCTATAAACAAGACTGCTTGAGTCCATATACTCACTAGGACCTATTGCCCTTCTCTCACCCACTAAAGCATCAATCTAAGAAAGGGGGTCGGCCTGTATATTACCAAATTTCTGCACAGTGTGTGACAGATGAAGTGCTGGGGAGTGGAATGGGAGAAGATCAGTGAAGACAAGATCTCCAGCAAATTAAAGACCTAGCAGCAAGGCACTTCAATATATTTTTCAAAGTGCTTCAAATGGAAATTGCATCGCGTATAGGGACTGGGAGTGGGGTAGGATTTAACGAGGGGCGAATTTGTCATGGCAGTTCAAAGGAGGCCTGTGCAATATCTAGATTATCTGCAGGGGCTTCTCCCCTTGGTCCTCCACCCACTATGGGGGCACTGAGATGATGGGATTCTTGGAAAACACTTCATGGAATTCTCCAGTGTAAATATATTCATATGGTGAGGAAAAAAAAGCTGAGGAAGAGCAGGAATCAAGGCACCACTATCACTGTAACAGCTGGTAACAGGCCTGTCTCCATATATAAGGAAGATGGATTCAGCCGCCTTCCCTGAGAACTCCCCAATGCTTGAGCACCTCAATGTGTAATTAGTCAGCATGATCGTTGCTGGCTGCATCAGGTGTCACCGCTTATAAATTCCCCTGTGAATACATCAACGTCTGTAATAGGACTGAAGAACAAGAGCTGCGAGAAAAGATTGGGGGGGAGAAACTGGTGGTAATTTACGTCAGCGGACCACCTCAGCAATTAGGATGAATGTGTCATCCCAGCCAGCAATGGATGGCTGTGAGGGAATATGAATGAGTGCTGCTCATCAGTTTGCCATAAGCCATGTGTTTGTGCATAAGGGAAAAAGGTCACAGGTTGTATAAGTGTACTCAGGGGTACAGGCAGGCTGTCTGCATCATGATCATATGAGCTCACGGGGCTCAGTCCCAGAGCTGTTTTTCTCCCCCTGAAAGGCCTCTTTTAAAATGTGAGTCAGTGGAAAATGGGATGCTGCCTATAAAGTAATTAAAAAACATGCAGATAAAGTATCCATATGCCACAGCCTTTTCACAGCCAGCATCTTCATTCTGTCCTGTATAATGAGATTTGCTCAAAATTCATCTGTGTGTTCGCAGGCTGAAATGTCAGCACTTGGCCTCTCAGGTTGGCTCCCAAATGCATGCGAGCACACACCCCTGCAAACACAGCCTGCAACACGTAGACGCAGACACACACACACACTCCCTCCCTCCGTCTCTCTGCTCCTCACTTTACAGACACTTGTATTCTGTAAAGTCACACCGCCGCTGTATTTATAGCTTTATTCTGAAGTCTTATTAGGAGAGGTGAACTTGTGAATTCACAGGCTCGCAGAGTCAGGTCAAACAACAAGGATTTGGGTCCATGTGAACAATAACAGACCCCCTGCTGATCTCCTCCTCCTCCTCCTGCTGCTGCTGCTCATCCTCTCTCTTATTAAGAAAGGATTATAAAAAGCAGTTAAGGTAGGAAAATGCCAAGGCTCAACAAAAAATAAGCCTAAAGCCTTTTTGAACATGTGATGAATATAGCTTTGTGAGTGGATCTCACTTTATCGACAACTTATACAGGAACACTTCTGTTTTTGAAAAACAAATGGCGTCCAAGTACCATCCCCATCCCACCTGTGTTTTCCAACCTGACCTGTTGACAGGGGTCAGGAGCCCTCTAAAGCTGCAGTTGGGGGTATGTGGACGCCTGTCTGTGTAATAGTCATCCTTTGATCCGGGAGGATTTGGCAGATGTCTCACACACCACAAGGCTTAGGCCAAGGATGCAAACTATGGCACAGTCCTCCTGTTTGCTTCTGTTGGTGGATCAAAGCCGCGCTGAGTCTCGGCATGCCCTATAAACACCGCCACTGGCTAATAAAGGAGTAATCCAATCACTGAGAGTGTAACACGGGTCATATGAGCATACCTAAGGTCAGGGGCCAGCTCCAGCCAATCAGAGTGAGAGTGTTACAATCCTGGGGGGAAACTTTCAGCACAAGTTTGACAGGAGTTCTGAGAGTTGTAGCAGACTTGTTCATTTCCAAGTAAAATGAAAAAGACTGAACTGTTGGGGCTTCGGTGTGACTTTAAAATCAGACGGTCTGTTATTTCTTATCTGATCACTGCTGATTGAAATTCCATCAGATTATCTGGTTTCTTGCTCCGGCCCCAGTATCTCCACGCAGCAGATGATGGGGCAGGCTTCTTAAGTTTGGGCCCTTTGGCAATCTTGCATCAAGTCAAAGGCTTGGCTCATCTTTATTCCATCGCCCCGTGGACTTTCATTTATTTCAAAGACAGAAAGATGAGGCAGTTTTTGGGGAGATGGACAGCCTTTGGGACCTACCGCGATGATAGAAAAAGATTAGATCTGCATTACCGCTGGTCATTTTCGAAGGGGAGAGGGACAAAGATAAAACGTTTTTTTTTAAGAGTCTTCAGAGGAAATCAGCATATATCGGCCAATCTCGCCATGATTCTTGCAATCAAACGAAAGCATTTGAAGCATATACCCCTCTCCCGGCATTTTTTTTTTCACTCTACATTTTACTCTCTTTCCCATCTTCATAAAAATATCTTCCACTTTTTTTCCTCTTGCCTCATCTCTCTCCTTTATTTCTGTCTTTTTTCCCCATATGTTTTATCTGTGAATGCCTCAATACTCCTTTGTGGATACAGGGATAGGTCATGAATTCCCTTCTGTCCCCCTCATCCTCTCCCACTAGCCTGGTAAGTGACAGCTGCAGGCTGGACAAAGGCCTGATAATACCCTGGATTTGTCAGGCTCTGACTTCACCCATGTCCTCCTGTGACTGATGCACTGAAGTGGCGCCTTGCCAGCTGAAAACCCCACTGCTAGATGGGGGCTGTTGCTGTTGTAGAGCTGGGTTTGAATGTGTGTGTATCCATGGTGCCTTTCAGACTCAAAAGCAGCCCATATGGGGTCCTTGGGGGTCCTAAGAGGCCATCACATGGGATGTCTGCTTGCTCTGGTGGTGGCGTGACTGGGGAGTGTGGAGCTCTGATTAGCAAGGGAAAGAAGCAACGGCTGTAGAGCTCCAACAGGCTGTCCAGCATGGCTGGCCCCTGGTGTACCGTTCATCTCTTGCTTCCCTAGTGTGAGAAATGAAGAAACAGCTCTGCCCTGGAGGGAACCACAGAGGCCCCTCGACCAAAAAAACAACAACCACGGTTTACAGAAAACGAAGAAAAGAAGCAGTTCTTCAGCAATCTCTTTGTCTCTTTACAGAGCTATACCCTCAGTAATTCAAAGCCCTTTGCGTCTCAGCACACATGCAGCCTGCTGCCCTCTCTAACCCAACCTCACCCCCAATTTGCTTTATTACCCCAAGGACACGTGCTACAACCTCTCTTCTTTACAAGGCATTACATTAAAACACCTCTTTCTTTCTTTGTATTTCATTCTTCTGTTTGAGGGATTGCCAAAATACAGGTGCAAATGAGGAACCGGCCTTGCAGCTGTCTACATTTCGGGGATACACAGTCGATGCCTTCTGCCCGGCCTTTTCACCGGCAAGTTTTATGGCTTCACTTGCAATGAGAATGCACTGAAACTGATCAAAGGCGCTTTTGTTTCTGCGTGCTGTGCTGTGTAGATGCATTACTTGTGGTTAGAAGGAAACAGGTGTGACCTTTTTAAACAAAAGAGGAACTAAAAGTGCTTTTGGTTGTTTTAAAACTTCCAATATATGGTGTGTGGCTTTAATGCTGAAAAGAAGGAGGCTGAGACGGGAGTCTGCAGGCCAGTGAGATGGCTTGAGGCGATGTTGTGGCAGAGCCAGCTGGATGGCCAGAACATTGTAGTAAATAAAAGTAAAAAAGAAAGATGGAAGCTCAGGTGCAGTCCAGAAATGGATCAATTATTCAACCAATCCTGTGCAGCTGCTCTGAGTCAGAGCGAAGGACAGACGGGAGGAGAGACAGGAGGTCACAGTGGCTGTCTGTGTGAAGCAAAGACAACTCACAGAGGCTGAGTTCAAAAAGTTTTCACTGTAAGACAAAGACTTTACATGTTTGACTGTAAAAACAAAGTGCTCCAGTGTTTGTTCCTTTTGATTGTGCACTGTACAGTGCAGTCAATGGTTCACACAGCAGCAACCTTTACTCGGACCCTATTTTAGTCTTTATCATCCAGAGTTATAATGCGTCTTTGAGAGTTGTCTGAAACAGCACAACAATAAGACGGCACATTGTGCACTGTTACATGGGCACAGTTTAAGATTTATATGGACGACAGACTCTGAGAACTTCCTTCACCTCAGTTGCTGGCAACTTTTCTGCAAGTTATTTTCTGAGAAGAAAGGAGCCAGCCAGCTCCTGACTGACAGCTGCGTCCTCCATGAAGAAAGAGATGAACTTTGAAGTTAAGGCCTGTAATCCCAATCCATTGATTCAGAGGCACTCGCTCACACTGTGTGAGAGGGAGAGCGAGACTAGGAGTATGGCTGGGACTGCATAATGTATTCACACAGGGCACAGACACACACTCGTACATGCATGCTGCACGTCATGGTAAGTTCAGAGCAGTGCCACTTCGTAATGAGACAAAGCTACGCTGCATGCTAATGATTAGAGCTAATCACGTGCCCAAAACTTGCAAGCGCACACAGAATTCCTTTGCTGCTGGATCCTTCCCCAGAACTCTAATACAGTAAATCTGTTATTTTCAAAGAAGCATATAAACAATATGAAAACACATGTGCTGCAGCCGCAGCAGGGTGAATAACTCTCATCGAATGTGATATTTTCGTGCCGATGTCAGTACTGTGGGCTGTTGTGTTGAACAGAGTCAACCGACAAGTCAACATTCCTCTTCAGGGTAAGGAGAGTGAAGTGTGTAAATAAAGTGTGAAGGCCGTAGGCTAAAGTATCCATCTAAACAGGTTAGCTCAGCTTTTATGAGCCCATCAGGCCTTAAAGACAGCTTTTATGAGATATCAGCTGGCTTGACACTAAGAGGCCAGAGGAGAAGTGAGCTGGGGTATACTATATGACTTTGGTTTCCAGTATTCTCTTTTATGAACCCTGACACCAAAATATTTGGTCTAAGTATAGGTTGGCGCCGTGAAATATGAAATTGGTTGCTGTGTTTTGCATTAGGTGACCTCAAATAAATGTCCAGCGAGGCTGGTGTGCTGCAGTGACGAGTCACCTTTGCAGGTTTCTCTTTTTAAAGCAGCTCTCAAAAAGCCCAGAGAGGGCTGGAGAATTTGGCGGAAGTGCCGGCTAGACGATCGTTAGCACTTAGACAAGAAGGAGCCGAGTGGATCTTGAGATGGGTTTGTCCAGCCAAGTGTGGATGCCTCAAGTGCTCAGCGTAAAACAGATGCCATGTCTGAAGTTTGACAACCTGCTTAGAGAAAGTGAAAAAACTGTTTTGAAATCAAGGGGAAGGAGGATGTCGGGGAAAAACCGCAGAGCTAATTAACTTAAGTTTTGGAACTATGGAGTGTAAAATGAAAAACAGGGAAGCTGCTCATTCTCCATGTGTCCTGGTGTGCTGCCACAGTCTCACAGAAACAGTCCCCAACCTGCCTGGCCAGGTCCAACCGAGCTCATCTCACAGCTGTGTGACACTGCAGCCCCCTCTCCAAAACCCCTCCATCCCACTTGACTCACTTTTAAACTTTGCATTCTGAAACTGCCTCATCCTTCAGCTGCTCTCATGTGCTGGAAATGCCCACAGGCAGCTTATTAGAGAGGCACAAGTTTTTCAAGCACAGCACACCACAGCCTCAGCACAGTAGCAGGAAAACAGACAGGCTGGAGGGGAGCGAGTCAAAGACGGGGCTTGGGGTGAGCCCCTGCTAAAAAAACAGAGAATGGGATGGAATATTACTCACATGAAATAGTTGGTGATGTCAAACCTCATCCAGTCCACCATTTAAAACATCTCAGGTTTCAAGTGGCGGTAACTTGACCTTGCTCATGTCTGGGACGGCGACTGCATGTATCTTCCTGTGTTACCTAATACTGGAATCATCCAGGAGTTTGACTATGGTCAGTTTTTTATGGCAAGTTCTACATAATTTCAAACTATCAATGATTTACTGTTTTCCAGAGATACCACATTGTTTTGCATTTTCCTACCTGCAGGCAAACGCCACTGCATGCTGATTTTAAAACTTGCAGAAATAATTATAAGGCAGCGGTTGACTCCTGGATGCCTCAGCTTCTCACCAACGCTTCAACATATCCACCCTAAACCTTTAAAAACAACCCACATTTGCAACTGCATAACACTGCAACAATAGTTCACTGTAACTTTGACCGAAATAACAGCAAGTGAGTTTACAGCATATTGAGAGTTCAGCATCTGGTCTCTGCGAGTTGATTTTCACACCAGTCTGTGATGAATGAAAACCAATCGTTGCCTGCAGCTTGAGAGAAAACACATTAAAGCAGTCTATGTGATGCTTCATGTGTAAAAATGTACTGCATGGATTAAAACACAGTTATGGTCCTTTAATGCAAATATATGCAAAGATATCAGCATGTGAATGAGCAGATGAATCCACTGCAGATGGAGATATTCACACGCAGCTGACCCACTCTTACTCGTTTGCTATTCTACCACGTTGCCAGAGTGACACACACTCACTGCCTACCTATAATGAAAGGCTAATATTAGATTTCAAATGGGCCTTAGCAGCGCTGGTGCATTGGCCACATATTACATCTGCATTCAGAAATGTATCATTTGACATCTGGTGCATAATTTTAAGGTATACTCCTCCGCTGTGGCATTTCTGGTAACTCATACACCCGTCTTTTTTAAATCCCCTTTTACCAACTAACAAGCTGAGCAGATATCCTGTTTTTTATGAGGGCGCTGAGGTTCACTCTGGAAGGCCTACACCTGTAAAGTATCTCATTTACTCCAGCACGGCATCACACTGTGCTGAATGCAGACAATCGCTCCCTTTTCCAAATGTCAGTGCCTGACGCTCAGCGGGCGAGCCACGAGCCAGCGGTAAATAATTCACGCCGGCCCTCCGTAGGTCTCCTCGCCGTCCCATACACAAGCAGCCCCCAAGACGTCTCTTCCACAACCCCCTGTGCCGCCGCTACTTCCTCTATACATAATTAACGAGAGAGGCGCGGTAGGACGCCCGTCAGTCAGAGCCCTGCTCGAGCCAGGGCCACTTTAAACAATAACAATATTGATAGTGGGTGTAATAAAGCAGAATTAAAAAGATGGATTCCAATGATTTTCTTTGCTCCTGGCGCAGCTGCTCCCAGCTTTAAGTGGTGAGAAGATGGAGAGAGGTGGGGGTGACGACTGCTTGGTTGTACTTCTAGGGAATGGATGGAGGTACAGACATAAATGAAGGGAACAGGAGGAGGAGGAGAGGAGGGAGCTGTTGCCTCCTCCTCCTCCCCCTCCCCGCTGTCCCCTGGCATCCTGCACTGGCTGCTCTCCTGTCTCCTCCATTACTGGATTAAGTCTTGGAGCCCTCTTCTGAGAGCCAGAGAGGCAGCAGAGGGAGGGGGTCAGGGGTCACAACCTTTAGTAATGGCCACGCAGACAGACGAGTGAAAGAAAGAAAAAGATGAGGCTGGCTGCATCGTTTCAATTTAGGCTATCAATGTTGTGTAATAATCAATGTGAGGGTCAAGAGGTGGGAAGATACCGACAGATGGGGAGACAAAAATGAGAGAATCAGAGCTAAAAAGACTAATCAATGTTCACACAACAACACTTTGAATGATTTGTCTCCTTTTTTTAAATATAATGGGGGAAAAATGGCTGGGAAAAGTGATGCGCAACACAAATTTAACTTTATTAAAAGCTAGCGTTACACAAAACAAAAAATTTGTCTTTTTATTCAACTTTTAAGGAGCCGTGTGTAAGATTTAGGGGGATTTTTAGTGGTGTTTAGTGTTGAAGATTGCAGATTGTAACCAACTGAAACACCATTTCGGAAATAATTCCTTCAGTGTTTATTGTTCAGGAGGTTTTTATTGGGTGCAGAATCATCCACAGAGGTCTCTTCCTCTCTGAAACAAATGTACGAGGTAATTAAAACCAAAAAAACAGAGTTTCACGTTATAAATCAGGGTTTCTCCGACGCTGTTTGGCATGTCAGAGACGGGCGGCTAGCCCAGCACCTGCTAATGTGCTGTTACCTATTTTCTCCGATAGCTAAAAATCCAGATGTTCAGAAGGTTTTTATCAGGAGCCAAATTATCCACAGGAGTCTCTTCTGCTCCAAAACAAACAGATCTGATGATATAACTGGTAAAAACACTGAATACAGCACTCTTGTCACAGAGGCTAATGAACTAACTACAGTGGCTAATGCAAAAATGCAGCCAGTGTTCCCTTTTGGGCTCCTGTAGAAACATGGCAGTGCAACATGGTGATCTCTGTAGACGAGGACCTGCTGCCTATGTAGATATAAATGGATAAATGGCTCATTCTAAGGAGCCAAAAAGGAGACAGCAATTCTTATTTTCAGGTGATTATACACTAAAGAAAACATACTTACTCTATTGTATTGCCAGTATATTCCCTAAACCCTTCACACTGGACTTTTAATGCACGTGAAACAGATCCACATATTACACCCACCTGCTGTATTGCATCTGTACAAGTCGCTCAAATCACAAAGTCAAACCAGCGACGAAGAAATCCTGCCATTACTGCTATCTCCCATCAACCTCCAGGAGCCTTACATATGTTAATGCCCCTTCAACCTGTGACCCTCACATTCATGACATCATTATCAACCCAGCCAGACATAATGTTGGCCTGTCACCACCATGATCTATGGCCACCGCGGCCTCTCTGCCTTAATGAAGCCGTAACGCTGCCTTAAACTGCCGGAGCTGCGACGAGCCTCCGCGCGGCCGTCACTCGGCTTAATGCGAGTATGCATCCATCATCTCGCATCAGGCATCAATCAATCAAAAGCCCCTGTGACAGCTTGGAGCCCCCCGCCCCTGAATCCACCGCTACGACCACCGTACACACACACACGCAAATTCGTTGGCTGTGATTATGATCTCAATTATCATCATGACTGCGGGCCACCACTTCCCCTGTGACCGACATGCTAATCAGGAGCACTGGCAGTCAATAATCAAGGCATGGAAAAGGCCATCGGGTGCAGAAATGGTCAAGTATAATTATATCTTTTACTGTCAATTAGTTTAAATAATAAGCTCGGACCTCTGTGAGAAAATGGCGAGGTTTAGAGGACGGCAGAGTCAACAAACAACTGGTTTAAATTCTTTCTCACTGAAGGACAAGTGTATATATTCCAAAGCTGATCTTGTGACATTGCAGAAAGGCTAAAGGTGATCTTAGAGTGTCTTTGTCCTCCCCAGAGATTTAGTGGGCCATAACTGTCCATGTTCAGCGCAACAGAAAGCTATGAGGTCAGCTGTGACAAGCTTTTAGTCTACAAGATAGCAGCGGTGGCAGCGTTCCCAGTGCACACACATGCTTATGCACAAACACCCCGCACTTCACCCCGGCTGAAGCAAGTCTCAGCGGTCATTTCTTTAAGCTAGCATCAGTGCCGTCCTGTTGTTTCTTCTCAGCCACAGGGATTTGAACCAGCGTAACTTAAGACGGGCTCTGGGCTCCAGTGAGCACACAGAGATCTGATAATGTTTCTCTGTGCCTTTCAACAGACGGGCTAATAAGGCTGAGTCTGTCACGAGGCCAGATTGTTAGCATTTCACACAGTTTGATGTTTTGTCTCTTCCTTTCTTTCTCTCTGCAGGTGACTGTAGGAGTCCTTCTCCAAATATGAGCTGTTATCACAAACCAGATCACAGTGTAATCTCCTCTAATCCTCCAGCTAAACTGCTTGAGTCGCAAAAAACAGAGCCGAGAAGAGAGTGAGAGGGATATTACATGAGAGGGGGAGACAGAGAATTTGTAAAGATGTCTGGATGCTCAATAACAGAAATCTATCTAATTGAGAGGAGCTCCTGTCAGACACGAAAGGAGACGGCAACTTCATGAGAGGAACTTGGAGTGGATATCACAGGGATGAGAGAAGAGAAAGAGTGGTTCTCATAAAACTCTCTCTGCGTGCCTCCTATTTCATCTCATAACACAGTCCCTCCCTTTGGCAAGGCTTCGTGTTCATAGGCAAGAGCCCCCTATAAGGAGCCACATTTTAAATGTGACACAGCAAAGCACTCAGCCGAGCTCCTAATGAGAGAATTATTCAGGCCTGGTTAGGTGGCTCACTTTGGCGCCGGGGGTTCAGGCTGCACTTTAAGTGAGGGGAGCTGAGAGGCACCGATGACAAAACACTGTCACCTTCAGGTGGTTTAAGGAATGGGTGACAGGGAAGCGGCTTGTGATGGTGCTCCCACAGTCCCAGACAAGCCACAGAGGATAAGCCCCTGGTGCTAATAAAAGAGACCAAGCGGTCGTGGGTTCGCCTGCAGATGGCCGATGCGGTGGCTGATGTGTGAATGAATGCACCAGTGAGTCGAAACTCAATTAAGATACATCTGCCTGCATGCACACAAGCATACACACGTATGTGCATACACACAAAATGCTTATTATGCCGAACCCCCAGCACGGGGAGGGGAGGGGTCGGGGGGAATGGGAACAAAAGCATTAAGTAGGAGTGAACCCTTTAATTATAGGCCAGTGTTTGGAGAACTCTCAATAGAGCTGAGAACAATGAAGGTCTTTGGTAATGCTCAACCTGCTGAGTTAACACATATCCTCCAGGTATGACAAAACGCACACACACAAAGCCAATGGCCACGCCATGGAAATGAAGCAATATTGCGCCGTTGGAATCCGAGAACTGAGTGGCTGGTCCAAGTAGAGGCAGGAATATCTGAAGCACATTTAATTAGCCTCCCCCTCCAAGCTCAGTGAGAGCTAATATCCTATTATTTACCATAATCATTAGCATTTAATTTAAAGCTGCTATGTGTAGGATACTTACCTGGATATATAATCACCAAATTAAATTCAATAGGATAATAACTGCAGGAAAATGAGACTATCAAGACAAATTTAGTTTGTTTTGCATCTTTGTCTCTTTTATTTGTGCCCCACCTCACAGAAGATAGATCCATTAAATCCATTAAATAAATAAAACACACCTCCCACCAGCTGTATGCTCTATAATAGGACACAGCTCGGAGTTTAAAGGACAGTTAAGAGGTTATACTAAATGAGTAAATTGGCTCTCTTATGGCGTCAGAGTGCGGCGAGTTGTTATGTGGGTCCTTGTAGTGGCGAATGTGTGAAGGATGAGACCTATAAATAACTTGAGTGTTGATTGTGACCATATGACCATATGAGAAGTGACAGCTTTCCACTGTCAGTGCATTTGACAGGCTTAAGGATAACTCCACATGCCTGGCAAATTGGATTGGAGCTCTGGTGGCTTTGCAAAGAAAAAAAAAAAGACCTCCTCCCCACCTCCCCCCTCTATCTGTCTTTCTCTGCCTCTCACTGATTCCCCCCACCTTCAGGGATTCTAAGAAGTGAGCCGGTAATAGGTAATAGTTTCTTTTTCATGTTTTAAAGTCAGTGCAGCAGGCTGGCCAGGAGCTGATAAATCATCATCGGTGCAGATTAAAGACCATTATCACCTTTAAACAGTCCTACCCCTCCCCCCCGTTTTCCCGCCAAAGCATTGGCAAGGTGATCTTCTGAAGAAGACGGCGAGAAGGACAAGAGAGCAGGCTTTTGAAACTTCTGACGACGTAGATGTGTCTGAAGGACACCATTGGGTCAATGTGGAAAGACGTCCTGAAAGAGACTTGAAACGGATATCTTAAACGTGACGAGAGATGAAGTCCAACCTTGCCTGTCTTTCACCAACAACACCTAACACCCCGAGAGACTGTCAGCCGTCACATCCGAGTCCAATCGGGAGACTTGAAAGACTGAAATTAGCTCAACAAGTGGTATCTATGCTTTTTGTCACGGTCTAATCAAAACCAAAGCGTTATCAAAAATAGCTTTAACGGGCCTCAAAGGCCGATTAATATGGCAAAGCTTAAGTTATGCCATACTCTGGGATCTTGTAAAGATTAATGAGAGGGGAGAAAAGAGAGAGAGAAAGCAGATTGATGTGTAAAAGAGAGGCAACTACTTCAATGAGCAAAAGCAGCTGGTAGCAGTAAACAGCGGTTGCCAATTGGCCGCCGTTCACAGAATGCCAATCTCTAAAGCAGGGTGTGGCAGCCGTGCCAAAAATGGAACTAAAAAAAATAAATCAATTTAGTTTCCGAAAGTCGCTTTAACTCGAGTAACAGGAGGGGCTGAGCTCTTTTTTTTTTAAAAAACTTTTAGATCTGAGATTAGAACATTTTATAGTGACTGGAAGAACACGCTATCTGCATGCAACCAGGAATGGCTTCATTGCTGAGTGAAAAAAAAAAAAAAAAAGTCCGATAAAATAAAGCAGCTGACTGACACTCGTCATTGGCAGATTTGTCTTGATGACTTGCCAGATGTCAGCGTTTACTCAGGAATCAATTGGAAAATCCTTAAAATTCAATCACATCCTATAAAGATGAGCCGTAAACTGCAACATGGATTTATTTCATTCCTCCTCTGTAGCTTTTACATGTGCATTTTTATGTGCTTGTGTGTGTGTGTGTGGCCCAGCCTGAATTCATCTCATGACAGACAGATGAAGGCAAGTTTTTCCACTCTTATATGGCTGCTGTGCTTATTGTAATATTCCTTCAGGCTGTTTAAGATGTGAAACCTAGTCATTTCACTTCTGGCAGGTTACGATAGTTTTCCTTTGCATACGTCTGTATTTGCACAAGGCCATTACAATATTCCCCAAGTGGGTGATTTCCAAACTTATGTAGCATGAACTGGCTATTGCTCCAGTAAGTCCAATATTCTGCACTGCCCGGGTTATTTCAGTAATGGCGGCTTTGCACGACAAGTGCTAATGGCCTGAAATGGCGATTTCTCTATAGGCGCTTTCAGATTAATTTCCTATGTTGAATGGGAATAGTTACACGAGACGGGCCCACTCCAGACAAGTCAGGTCCCTGTGTCTAGGATGTAAGTGGGCAAAGATTATGTGACAGCATTGGGAGTAATGAGAGCTCGCCACATGCTCTGGTCGCTGTGCCCCTTGAAGAGGAAAATCTCTGATAATGAACTCTAGACCTTTACTCTGCTCCTCGGCAGCGCAGACAGACAGAAAGGAAGAGAGAGAGGACTGGAAGAGCCTGTCACCATCATTGTCACCATCACCATATAGACAGGCTTTTCTAACAAGCGGTAACACACTCACTCCCATTCCCTGACATAAGGCATGTGGATGGAAATGTGTTCTCAGAGGGAACACCTGTTCACAAACCAAGATTCTAAGATTCACTTAGAATAGTTGTAGCTGTATATGTCACTATTTCAGCGTATTTTCAAATGGTTAACTAATGATTTGGTCATCTAAAAAGTCTTGTTCAGCATTTAGTCGTAATGAAAGTCTCTCGAAGAAGTCTGACATTCAGATTTTCTGGTAAGTACATTCTGTTTTACTGGTTAAAGCCTGTTTTTCACAAGCTGAAATTAGAATTAGCCTTATCATACTTAACCATAGCTGTATAGAACCGTGCTGACCAAGCTAGCAGCTAGTAGCAGTTAGCGTTCGTCCAACTATGGTCACTTGTAGCTCCATAAATCCCAAATGGTGACGATCAAGATGCCAAACCAAGGGCTGATGACACGGCACGTCTATTACTGTCTTATAGTCAATAGGTTTTGATGGGTTTGCTTTCAACACACACACAAAGCCTTAGAAGATGCGTTTAGATTTGAAAACAAAGCAGAAACACTTTCACACACACATTACACACATGAAGATAACTTCCCAAAACTGCATTCATCCGTGCAAACTTAAAACCCTCAGCCGTTACACATCAACAAAAACACACAATAACACACATACACACAAGCTCTCTCAGGGCTCTCAACTACCTGAGCCGAGCGTCTGATTTCACATGGCCATCTCATCGATCACAGCTTATAACATCTGAGATGGACAGCTGCTGTTGAGAGCCAGAGGTCCCTGCTATTACAGAGCCATCTCATCCATTTACTTGCAGATCAATGGGACAGTTACTGAAATGGCTCTGGGAGCACTGTGTCATCCAGCCCAGACGTTTTAACTGCTTTGGTTGTGCACTAACTCCTCTCTCGCTCACCTGAGCCTGTCTGTGTCTTATCAGGGCCGTCCTCCCTCACCTCGGCTGTTTGTTTGGGAGATGGACTCAGAGACAAGACCGCGACCCGGACCAGCGAGTCGTATTAAAGTTTGATGGCGGCGCCGGGAGGAGGGTTTTGTTGGCTCGTGTTCTTTACTGTGTCGCTCTGATTAACAGGTCGCACAGAAACAAAAGTCACGTATGAATAAGTAATGGATATGTCTGGACGCTGCCAAGTTGCCTTTTAATTAAATTAAGTCACATTTAGGAAAAAAAAGCACGAGAAGAGGCGAGAAAAAATGGACTCCCGTCTTCACTTGGACATGAGAGTGAGGTATGATTGCAGCACGTTAGGGGATTAACGACTCGTCCTTAAAGACGATGATGATTCTCGCTGAGGCCCCGTCTCAAAGTCACCACGCAGGGAAGGGGACGCTTGGGAACTCAAACTGAAAGGAACGCACACGGGGCTCAAAAGAGTCTTGGACAACATTGTTTTTCTATAGACCTTTTCTCACGCCTGTGCACATGCATACAAACACACACACATGCATACGCACACCCTGGCATTCTTTTCACGATGGAC
Organism: Epinephelus awoara; assembly: GCA_035609425.1. NCBI lineage: Eukaryota > Metazoa > Chordata > Actinopteri > Perciformes > Serranidae > Epinephelus > Epinephelus awoara. Next base: position 6,934,875 of record CM069314.1, read on the forward strand.
TGACCACTGAAAGCCCTCCAAAGAGAAGGAATCAAATAAAGCCGTCAGCGGATGGAGATTAAAAGGAGTGCTACACAGTAAAAATCTGATTTATGAAGCTCAGGCCGGGTTGCTACGGGGGTTTTGGTGCCATGGTAACTCAGTGAACGGTGAGGTCGAAGGGGCAGTTGAATAAGGAGCCGCAGAATGGGGAGGAAAGAAAGGAGACTTTTAACCTCTCACTGTTCACGTCTTTTCATCAAGCCCCAAGCCTTTACCACGCTAACACATAAAGGTAGAGTTTCAATAGAGGGGTCAAAGTCCTCTTTATAAATCAGGAAAGCCTTTCTTATTGTCCACATTCAGGCCAGAACAGTCCGCTTTGTGTCCTGAATGAGACAAGGATTTAAAGGAAACAAGTTCATGAATTTAACTTTACTGAATTGTCCTTTCTAGACTCCTGCGCTGTATTTCTCTCTCCACTCCCTCCACCTCTCTCTGCTTCTTTCACTCTCCCATCACTCCACTGTCCTTTATTGTCAGTCCACCGCTGTGCAGCCAGTCATTCAGCCCGCCAGCCTGTGTGGCAGTTCTGAGACCCACCGTGGTTAGCGCTGCCTCAGTGTGGTGTTGTGTTTTGTCTGTGGGAGCTGTCCTGTGCCATGCTGCTGTGTCCGGGGCCAAGGCCCTTTCCTATTGTCTGCTGCCATATGGAAGCCAGCACCAACATGGAGATAAGCCTGTCCTCATGCTGTTCTCTGACCTTCTCAGGCACCCAGCTGGCACTAAATGCAGAAATAATTATTATCCCAATTACCCAGGCCAACTCTGTCCCCTCTTTGTGTGCTGAGGGTGAAGGGGGGGTCCCTCTGAAGTGCTGGGGGAGATACTGGGGAGGGAGGTCCCACACAAAAGGGGACCACTAAGAGGTTGGTAACATGCTGCCTCTTACACTGTGTTGTAGCTTGTCTGCCTCTGTGGAGAGCTGATGCAGGGTCCATAAATCTGGCTGATGACTCAATATTGTGCCACTGACAAGTATATGTGTCGTAACCTTTGTTTGAACCTCGTCGTTAAGCAAATTTTATTCAAACATGTCTCGTAGCAAAAGCATATAAAGGATGCAGTGCAGACCGTAGTTGCATCAGGCTGGGGTGACGGTGGTGGATGCCACCAGAATAACTCCAGATATATTCAGAAGTTAATCATAATACATTAAGTGGATACGTTTTTAAAAACAATTCATAGAGCGATTAAATAAATTAGCATTTAAATAATGCAATTAGCATATAGTAAAAAGTGTTAAATGTTCAATTCAATAATTCTATTTCATTATTCAGTCCTAAACAGCTCTCTAAACGATGATTAAGGTGATTTTTAAACAAAGTGCTCAAATTATTTTTAAAGGGCTTTTACATTTGACTTTGTTATTCCATTATGTGGCTCAATATGGAGCCCGCACACACAGTGAAAGGACCATTTTTAGCAATCATAACAGGAGTGAGTAGAGATTCAGGAGCGTTTTAAGAAGTTTCATTGGTCATTTTGATACTTGAACGAACATGTGAACAAACTGCTAACTCCATTCAGCAGGAGAGTCATTGAAGGTTTTAAATGGAGTATCACTTCAATGATTTTCTATTGTTCAGTTAGCGACAACAAAAATACATTTTTTTTAGTGAAATTAAGATTCACCACACTTTATGTTCTCCCTCTAGCTTTCTCTGATACTGGAAACATGGAAATCTGATCACACTCATAACATAAACACACACTTAAAGGGACAGTTCACCCCAAAAACAAAAGTACACATTTTGCCTCTTACCTGTAGTGCTGTTTATCAACCTAGACTGTTTGGTGTGAGTTGCTGAGTGTTGGAGTTATCAGCAGTGGAGATGTCTGCCTTCTCTCCAGTATACTTAATGGCGCTTGGAAAAAACATTTGAAAAACTCAGCAGCAACGTCTCTTTTAAGAAATCATGACCTGGTTTCTCAAGATAATCCACAGACCCTGTTGTGAGCTGTCTCATAGAGGAACTATTTCCTTTCTACCAAACTACACTCGTATCACTGCACAGAAGGAAGTGATCATCTACTGGTAGCTTAACTAGCAGCACTTAGCTAGCCGAGGTGCCAGCACAAGCCTCTCGTCCATGAGCACGCTTCCTTCTGTGTGGTGATACCGTTGGTGGATGTAGTTTGGTAGAAAGAAAATAGTTCCTACATGAAACCACACACAACAAGGTCTGTGGATTATCTTGAGTAACCATGTCATAATTTCTGGAAAGACGTATTTTTTTTGGGTACTTTGAGCGGCACAAGCCAAGTGTCATCTGGTTACAATAATTTTAGAGAAGGCAGACACTCGGCAACTCACAAAAAAAAAAATCTAGATTGATATATAGCTCTACAGGTAAGAGCAAAGTATTATGCTTTTTATTTTGGGATTGACTGCCCCTTTAAAGAACTTATTGAAAATTTCTATTTCTTCATTGCACAAGACAAAGTAGCCACTGACACCAAAAACAGCCCTGCATTAAAGATAAAAAGGAACAAAAAATCAAGGGGCAGCTAGTGGGGGTGTTGCTTGAGGTATCCGAGATACGATCCATGAAGTCCAGTTTGAGTAACAGAGTTCGAAGGCTTATCAGATGCCCAAACACTGCTCTGTGGTTCATAATACCACAGGACTGGACTTTTACGACTCTGTTATCGCTGACATCACGATGGCAATCAGTTCATCGTTTGTCTTTTGTAACAATGATCACAAGGGTTCACAGTGTTCATGTTACAAAGTCATCTACCAGGAATGCTGGCGTGCCTGTATGTGATCGGTCAGCACTGACTGCATTGCGGCAAAAGTTGAGACAGGTCCAACTTTTTTGTTGGACAACCCAGATTCTAAATCTTTTTTGGAGCTCTCTGCATTGACACCTCCGCTGATGATGTAGCGACCTCATTGAGATAAATACCGGGGTTGTGTGGGACTGATGTCAGTTTATTTCCACTGTCTCCATGTGTTTCTTTTTTAGTTGCGCACCATCTGGCTGGAGCAGGTGTAGGTGGAGAAGGGCAGGTTGTCAATGGGAATTTTTTTTTTTGAATGAGACATCCTGAGTTCCATAAATAAACACTGTTCAAAGGGAAGTCCTTAAATACTGCAATGGAGACACAGGTTTAATAAAGTTGGCACCAGCCTTTTAAAACCTGCTACTTTCACCTTCTCACCTTCCTCTAATCAGTTCCTGGTGCACACTGGAGCTGAGGACACCGGGGTCTGAACAGGAATGCTCAACAGATGTTGCAGCCTTCCAACGGCTGAAGCATCTGTGTCATAAATGCTGCCGGACGTGCTGAAAGATGGATGGATCGACAAGACAAGTGCAGAGCTTCAAAGCACAGGCAGGAAGAGGGGGAAACGTTGGCGGATTTAGCTCTCTCACAATGGATGTGTTCACTGCATGTAGAAAAAGCCCTGTGAGAAAGATGTCTTTGCTCTGAAGCTCCCCCCTCCCCTACCCCAGTGGAATCTGTGCCGAGAGTCCGAAGCAGAGGTGGGAGGGGGAGGCCCAAGAGGCGAGAGAGAGTGGGAAAGATGAGGAGCCCTCAGTGGCAAAGCAGTGTTTGGGATGAGACTCGAGGGTTGAGTCATCATCTGTGCTGAATGCTACACCAAAAATGTAAACCCGTATAGGTGAACTACTCCTCAAGAAGCTGTAATAAGATAAGATACTGTAATATTTGCAGACAATAACTTAAACACACTGAAAGTATATCTAACACAAACCATAAACATATGAAGCAGCCGCATTAGCTCTCAGTCAGCACACAATAAAAGCTGCAAAGACTAGTAGGTGAAACATACGAAAAACACTGAAGGCATCATTAGTGCCAAAACTGTCTGCACCATCAGCTCATCTTATCTCTGCACTTTTATTGCTTTCTCTCCCTGTGGTGAAACGCTAAGGCTGCCGGGGATGTTGCTGATTCCTCCCCGAAGATTTTTATCCTTACTGAATGTCACGGGAGCTTTGGGCGCTCAAATCACTTTAGAAAGCTGTATTTTATTGTGTCGTTTCGCTTCGGGGCTCGAGCTCCAAAGAATGAAGGGGAGGAGAGAGAAAATATCATATCCATGCCAGGAGAAATGATCTCACTTATCTTCTCGAGATCTCTGTAACGTTTCCACTGGATGGATAAATAATGAGGTAAATGCCACGATTGGAGAAAAAGTGAGCCAGGATTATTACACAGCGCTGTAGACCAATGAACATTATGTCTTTATCGACTTTGGCCTGTCAGAGCTTGTCCTCTATTTGATACATAACAAAGTAGATCCACGTCCTGTGCTTTACAGCCTCAGGTGTTTTGTAGAAGGTTAAGCAATCCCGGTGCTGAAACTGGATCAACATTTGGTCTTTCACATTGCTAGAAATCGCTTTCTGACTTGTAGCATCAAAGGGAGTGACCTGAAAGAAAAGAAAACAACGCACACCTCAGCGGAGTAATGAAAGCAACGGAGGGTGGATTTGAAGAGATTAGCCTGCCAGCACTTACATTTAAATGCTTCTATCTGGTCTTGCTTCACTCCATCGCATAGAAAATGTTAAGAAGCGAAGAAGGGAACAGCGGGGGTTGATTAGAGTGGGGTTGGGGATTAGGTCTGAGCGAAGGCACTTTGAGTTATTTAAATCTGCCCCCTTTTGTCAAGGTACAAAGCCACCGCCGGGAAGGTGCATCATGACTTATTCCAATGAAGTGAATAAAAAGGCGGAAATAAAAAGGGGCAAATAAGTGAAGTGACCCCCCCCGCTTCTTGGCAGTGTTCATTAGCTCAATGCTGTTCAGGTAACGGCGTCAGAACAAGAAGTGCTGGATTGGATCGTCTCGTGTTGGCAAGTGTGAAGATAACGCAGGGCCTCCATCCAACTGAGAGAGCTGACAGAGTCCACTTTTAATTAGGGGCACCTCTGTGAGAGGTCACTTGGTAATGAAGAGGTGGCAAGGTGGAGAGGATTTGTGATGAGTTATCTAATGTCACCTTGAAAGAAAAGAAGAGGAAAAGCTGAGCTGCATGCTACAAACACTGCACATAAAACTACACTTTGTCAATCACGTCTCATATTAAACATTAAAGAGTCTTAAGAGTCGAGGCCTGTAGCTCCTCATATACTCCCACACGTACAGACTGTACACTGGGGCTTTCTTGTGTCTCTCTTGCCTTGCCAAGACTGTGATCTTTCCCTCTGTGAGTGTATGTGTGTGTGTGTGTTGGTGCCAATGAAAGACAGACTAGCATTGCTGCGGGAGACGATGGGAACGCTGACCTTCTCTTTGCCATTACATCCTCCACAAAAGATGAAAATGGCTCCTGTGTTTCTGATAGTCACACTGCCTCGTCAGTATATCCAGGATGGATGGAGAGATCGTGTAAGTGTGTGTGTGTGGGAAGAGAGAAATGTGAGACAGAGAAAGGAGATGACTTGGTGTCTCAGCAGGGGGACGGAGCCATCAAAGAGAATCCCAAAAACCACTCATCTCCCTCCGCTGACGAGGCGCTGCGCTCACACTGGCTAAAGATCAGCAGTGTGTGTGTGGTGGTGGTGAAAATGTTCATTCTAAAATCTATTGCACAAAATGACTTCTCAGAGCGTCTGACCTCCATCTGTCGGGTGCTGCTGGTGCCATATTTGTTTTTGTTTCATCTGCTAAGAATCAAAGAGTGTAATCCTGTTGATATGGGCAGCATCACAGGCCGTCTTACAAGAGGAAATGTGTAAGTGTGATTCCTCTTGTCTGTGTGTGAGAGGGTTTGTGGGTGTGCGTCTGACACAGGAAGAACATCCAGGACCTGAGTTGACTCCCTGTCAGCTGGCTGCCTCACTTTCAGTCTGCCAACACACTCATACACACTGAAACACACACACATTCTTTGTGTCTCTGACAGGGGCCCCGGCAGCCCCTCGCTAACCCCAGCAGACAGTGCCCCAGTCTGTCTACAGTACATAAAGACTCTCTGCTCTGAGTGTACGTCCAGCGTGTGTGTATGTGTGTGAGTGTGGGGCTCTGCCTGTAGGGGAAATGTGTGTATTTCATATAGCGCTTTTGTTGTCTTCACATCCTCCTGATTGTGTCTGCAGGATTGTGCCCCGGAGAGACTGAAGTCAGTCAATGTTCAAAACATCAACACTTGCCGACAGCACTTTTTGGTCTTACCATAAAAGCCTTCAACCTCAATTGCTGAATGGTTACGAGGCTGAAACTGTGTGTTTGTATTGGAAATTATATCAGACTCCACAATAACAACCGTGTAATGACCAGTGGAGGAAATATTCAGATCCTTTACGTAAGCAAAAGTACTAATATCACACTGTAAAAATACTCTGTTGCAAGTATTTTTAAGTAAAAGTAAGTGAGTATAATCAGGAGCATGTACTTAAAATAATAATAGTTAAAAAAAAATGGAAAAAATATTTTAAACTTAATTAGGAAATGACTTAAATAGTTATTAGAAATAGCTGCCAATTAATTGATGAATCGAAGAATCATTTCAGTTGTACTTGTAGTGGGTAGTTGGATGCTGATGATTTTTATGCACAAATCTTAATTTCTAAAGTAGCTGGTAGCTTTCAAAGAAATGCACTGAAGGAAAAAGTCCAGTATTTCTGAGATGCAGTGAAGAAGAAGTATAAAGTGGCATGAAATGAACCGACTCACGTACAGTACAAGTACCTCAAAAGACGTACTTAAGCAACAGCACCCTTCTCCTGGTTAACCAATCAAACTTTGCCATGATCTCCTTCAGCCGTTCATGTTGCTGTTGCCAAACTTTGAATCTGTTCTCATCTCTGTTCCTGTCAGCTGTCATTTAAGGCTGAATAGTCACACCCTCCAGCCACCACCACCAGCGTCTAGACTCACCTTTACCTTTCTCCTGGAATATATGACATCAAGATGGGGTCTAATCTGTTAACACATTTCTCATATACTTATATGCACATGTAAATAAATATTCTTTCTCAGGACAAGTCTCTACTGATTGAAATGAACTTAGTTAACTGCTAATGATCCGAGCCAACGTAGGGTGTCAGGAATAAAAATTCGTGTCAACACATCCTTTTTCTTGCCTAGTATGACAAGAGCTAGTTGACCTTCATCCAGGATGTCTGTCTGTGGCCCCTCCTACCTAAACAGTGCAGCAAGTTATACCAATAATAAAATAAGCTGTGATACTAAAGGTTTAACATAGTCACATGTCATGTGGCCGAGTTACAGCAGAAATTAATCTGACACAGTGATCACCTCAAAAGACATAAATTGTTCTACATCACCAGACAGACAGTAGATTTTTCTTTCATATGTGATATTAGCTGAAGGATGTTTTTTCCTGCACCCAGATTCAGCAAAAAGGTTGCAAAACGTAGAGTCATACATTTCTCCACCAGAAATTTTACAGTATTTTTCAATCAAATTGTTGAATATGGTTTATTTTATTGTCAATCTGAGATTTCCAGCTACTGCTTTCACCCTATCAACAGTCATGCTGCCTTGAAGAGCAGCTGACCCTTCAAAAATGTCTGTAATTCAGTGAAAAGCATTAGTTACCAGGGTTGCTATAGATGCTGTATCCAAGGTATTTCAACGGAGACAATCTTAATATTCTGGGGAGAAAGAAAACCACACTACATTGTTTTTGCATGAAACAAAACTTCAGGTGGGCGCCAGAGGGGTGTGGTCAGATCTAATGAATGTTGTCTTGCTGTCATGCTAACATTTTTGACCTCCTTATTAGCTGTCAAGGTTAGAGGGGCGGTTTGAGTGACCTTTCACACTTCCGTGTGACAGCAATGGCAGTGGCGCAGGACGGATGAGCTGAAATCCGAAGCTTTCGGGCAGGTGGAGTGCTCCGAGTCTGATTCAAAGTGATCTGGCTTTTCTGTCCGCCAGAATGTCAAATGACAGGACCCAGCACACACACACACACACACACACACACACACACACACACACACACACGCACGCGCACACGTTGTCTGAGTGAGGAACACTGCATAACATTTCAGTGATCCTGACAGGGCCAGAGAGCAAAGAGATTAGCGTGCTGGCCTCTGAGCGCAGAGTTCCTGCAAACAGATGATTCTGATATAAACTCCTTGCCAAGTCATGTTTAGAATCTCTATTTGATGTCTTAACAGAGCAATTTTAGACCTTATTGCAGCTGTTCAAATGTTTGCACGGCCAATCATCAAGTGTATAATCTTTTTACAACAAACATTTGGACAAAGTTTGAGTTAAGCTGCGATGAGCTGCAACATATGGATAAAAATCATGACTATATTTCAGTCTTTTTTATCAATAATGGGAAAAAAAACAGCAATCTACAAAGACCTGTTATCTACAAAGACCTGTCATTCCAGGCTGATGAACACACATGGGTCCATTGTTGTGTGTATTTACTGTCAGGGATGTCACCCTGGATGATGAGACACCTACACAGGTGCGATTAGAGCTCCACCAAATGTGCAGTTTCTTTCATTCAGTAGCTACAATTGAGAGTCTTTAGCTGATTGCTTTGATTGATCGCGCAGGGCGGTAAGGGAGTCAGTTGCAGAACACCCCGCCATTGACTCCCTGCACATGGGAGGAACTGTGCAGCATTGGTGGAAATAAATCATGTGTTAAAATTATATTCTGATGTGGGGCCTTGAGTGCATATTGATTCGTAATTATTTGTACTAACAGTGGTGAGGGAGGGACAATGCCATCCATTACTGTGTGAAAATAGGCAGGGGGATCAATGCAAGTGGAATAAGGATTGTGGTGAAAAGCACGGCGGCCGTTCCTCTGTCAAAGGCGATCATTAGCCCGAGCAGAAGAGAGAGCGCTCTCCGCCATGACCACGGCTTGCCTTTACAAAGCTGATGGTAAATTACATTCCATTCACAGAGGAAAAATTGACCTCACTGCTCTTGTGGTGGCACAGGCAGCTATGTAATAACAGTGTCTGTGGACCGGGAGCAATCATCCATTGCTTTTGGCTTTTTTCTTCCTCTTTTGTCCGTTTTTTTTTGTGTGCCACTGATATCTTGTCACTTGTAGTGTGATTTCAACACATCAAAGGAAAATGACGTAACAAACTGAGACTATAATAACAGCAGGGGGTGAAGTATGAGCCGTGCACACACATAAGAACGAGGTGACGTCAATTTGGCCTAATGGTTGCAATGTCAAGGTAAAAATTAGACACACACAAATCAGGACACACACGCAGTCATGGCAGCCAGATACAAAGGGTGCTCATGGTGGTCTGCAGCATGTGATGTCATAGGAAATATATTTGGTGTTTCGATTATGGAGATGACTCATTGTGTCATGCTCAGTATGTTTTTTCCGCAAACAATGGATTTTCTATCATGTAGACCAAACAAAGACGCTGCTGCACAATGACACACACAAGCAAAGGATGCCAACAGGTACAACAAACTATACAATAATGTGCCGTTTTCTAATACTTTGAGCATGAGACAACTGTATTCCAGGCAAAAACGGAGGGAGAAGCAGATCTGGAGACAAGGAAACAGCTATAACAACACTGTTCCCAGTTTCTACTAATTAAGACGGGGAGCTCTGAAGTGAAAAATCAGCAAAACAACAAAGAAAAACTACCTTCTCCTCGGCTGGAAAATAGGAGAACAAATGTGAGCTATCTAAACACATTAACCCAAGCCTACGGGCCCAGAGAATATAAACCTGCTTAGCTACCCGCCATGTACACATTCACACACACACACACACACAGACACACACACACAAGCACCAAGGAAAGAAAGGCAATCTCATCCTCCCATTATGATTTGATAGCTCAAATTGTAGCAATGATTCAAGTGTGGTCCTGTGGGTTTTGTGGATGAGCCCACAGCCTGTTATTTCACCACTGGGCACCAGGGGATGGGAAAGGATGCTATTGCAGCCGACAAAATGACCGTTAAATCACAGGCTATGAAGCCACTCTGGACTGTGAAAGAGCGTGCACCTACTGCTTGATGTGTCAGGAAGCGTGTATATGTGTGGATGTAGTGCTCTGCTATCAATGTACGTCGTTACACCTGCGCGCCTGTTCCGAACAAGTGGAAATTGTTTGGAGAGAAATTGTATGGGCGTGCGGCTGCGTTGCCGGAGTACACATTGTGTCGGTGAAAATTGTACGGCGGTGTATAACCACTGAAGTGCAAATTGTGTGTATACACATTCTGTGCATGTGCATGGAGCGTCGCCACAGTTCTTTTGTTTATCTCCGCTTCAAATGGTAGAGGTCATGACAGCAGGCATGGTGCACCTGTCTCACATTATCATATGAAATATAGTGTGTATAATATGGTTGCAGATAAGTCGGCGGATATGTGATAAAATGCATGTTTACAATGTAACTGACAATCTAATGCATAATATATGTATCTACTGGGCTTTGGGATGTGGTGTCTGTGTGTGTATGTGTACAACAACATGGTTTTTGTTTTGTGTCACACCCTGTCACAGCCAATTAAAGCCTCTGAGTTTGCTGCTGGCTGTGCAAGAAGAAGCCCCAAATTATTATCTGCCTCTGTTTGGTAAATTATTCTTCCACTTTGACATACTGACACTAAAAAAGTCTCATCTTTTGACTGTTATCTTCACAAAAATAAAAACTTGAGTATCAGATGCCGTACACTACAGGGCACTATGACCAGTGAGAAGTGCACCGAATGTTGGGGTCAACCCTTAATGATTCAGGGCCGCAGAGCTGGACGTGTGATCCAGAACATGACAGATATTATAGATATGTGCTCAGACTGAACTGCTGTCAAGAAGCCTCGCGGTGACTGAGAGCTCCTCCTATGAATGCAGGATGAGCTGTATCTGCGAGCAGATTTCAGATTTTGCCATGGCCTTATTTCGTTTCGGTAAACAGGCTGACTCAGTATCGAAGAGCATGCTAATAGCAACGTGACTCTGCAAGTGTTTTCGCAAGATGATGCAGCTCTTCCACGATGGCCTGATTTCTGCAGCATGTGTACCCAGAAGTAGAAAGAAGCTCCAGCTGTGCAAAGGCCATCCCTCCCTCTCTTTCACCCCTAGCCAGGAGCAACATGGCCGGGTTGTGCAGTGTAGTAAAAGGTAAGGACACAAATAATGCAGGGAACAAGACGTTCACGAAAAGTGCTCAGTGACTTATTTTAGTCGTAGCGAGGAAACAAACAGATGTAAGGAGCCAACTCAACAAGCAACAATAAATCTGCTGGGAGCAGGAGTAGCTGATGGCTACAATCTACCACCTGTGCCACTGATGATAGCTACCAGAGGCCAAGTACTTCACACAGCAGACAGAAATACCTTGATCCGTCGACGAGCCCTGGGTTCCCATAGAAACAACATGGAGGAGGTGAGCACAACAGCTTGTACGAAAGAACACCGTCTTAAACAAACATGCTGTGCTCTCGTCTCCAAGACATTTCTTCTTTCAAAGAGCAAGTAATGAATCTCATATATCTATTATTTGTTGAAACATTTATGTGAGCAACGAGACTCGAAATTCAGAGCAGGTTCAGCTGCCCTGCATGACTCAATAATTCAACCATCCACTACAATTCTATTGGACACGTGACAACTGCTTCAAGGTTGTTAGAGTCATACAAGTGACGGATAGATCTCCCTCACTGTAACTTTGTGAGGAGGCACATCAAAGGCTCACAATAGGACATCTGTGGATATCTCAACCCCCTCCCTGCCTCGGCCCACTGCAGAGAAAAAGGTAAGGGGTGCACAGGAGAGAAAGAGAGGAAGCGGAAAAAGAGAGGTAGAGGCTTAGCCTTATCTCCTCCATGCCTGCCTACCTCCGGAGGTATGAGCTTGGAAGGTTTCAAAGTGCCGGGGTTTGGCCCTTGTTGCTGCATTACTGTGTTTCCAATAGACCTGTATGGTGAAGCTGCGGAAAAAGGTGCGTCTGAACCGAGATGTGTCAGCAGCTAAAAGGCTTCTTCAAAGTCAGTCCAATGAAAGATGTAATTTGTGTTGTGGACATAAATATGTGCATGTGTGGGGCTGCAGGCACCGGGGCCAAGCAGGTCCGCTAAAGGTTCAATGTGCAAGATACGGACAGAATTTTGGTTTAAAACATTTAAAAATTCAACAAACATCAACAGAACGTGAAGAAGTAGTAGATTTGATGTTATGTCCAAGATGTCTGCGTACTGTGTTACTAAAATGAATGGCGCCTTTCTAGTCAGCCAATCACTCAAAGCGCTTTTTACATTACAAGTCACATTTACCCCATTCACACACACATTCCCGATGGAACAGCCATCGGGAGCGATTTGGGGTTCAGTATCTTGCTGAAGGATACTTTGACACGCTGGACCTGGGGATCGAAGCACTGATCTTCTGATTGGTGGGCGACCCACTCAACCTCTCCACCCCAAATGAGTGTGCTAACTGGCTAGCCGCTGCCCTACCTGTCTTGTTATACCACTTGTACCTCAAGAGGTGATAGTGAGTCACTGTAGAATCCACTCCACCCTCAGTCCACCATGAGAGGGACAAAGAAGTAGAGCTGGCCCATTGCCAATCATGTTGAAGGTGCAGCACCCGCTTAGTGGTTAACCCTAACTCAAAGATGGCTGAGGCTCTTCGCCAGCAACCTTTATTACCATCCCAACCACCTGCTTCCTGCAAGAAACCACATTCAGCTGCAAAGAAAAGACGTCATATAAAAAGAAGAAAACAGGAGTCAACATTGGCATAACTTTCCACCGCTGGAGGCAGCTCCTGGGGAGTAAGGAGATCAGGTTTGATGCTGAACTTGCAACATTTCTTCTAGACTTGTAAATAATATGTAACATTGGCTATTTAGTGAAACATATATTAAGCACAATATTAATATATTTTATTGAGCTATTTTCTCCTGTTGTAATGTTTGTGTTGAACTTATCCTTTGCTCTTTTAACCTCTCTCCTTTTATATAGCACTTAATAACCTCGGTTTTAAAAGGTGCCACACAAATAAAATTTCACTTGTTTTTTTGTTTTTAACATAAACCATAGCCTAATGCTATACGTGAAGATTATAGATTATAACAGTGTTAGTTTGACTGGCTGTGGTTTGGACGAACATTGCGTATTCATGCCATTCTGTTTGTTAGTAGTTGGCTTGGAGGTAAAAAGGCACAACACATTGCAACTTTAAGTTTGAATAAAGCAATCCAAAGGGAAAAGTTATGCTGAAGGAGTTTAAGAATAATCAGAGATATGATTCTTCCCCTTTTGATTACTAAAATCTATAGGATCTTGATGCATACATATACATTTGCGGCCCATGCACTCCATATCACATATGCAATGTCTTTAACACTATTTCCAAAGGCAGACACAACGACGCAGACACAAACCAGAACAGTGCACAAGCATGTTTAGCTTTTCCCTGAACCCACCAGTTTTGACAGGGCTGCCATAACCTTTTCTTACACTCTTAACTTTCTCTCCCCAGAGTCACAGGAAGACTTTCAGTTTACCTCAGTCTCTTAAATCCCTGAGTGTTTACTCAGGAGAAGGAAGGGCTGTCTTTTAAAGTCCAGCTTTAAATGACATGTGTGTAAACAAGAAGACTTCTGGCTTTTCTCCAACGTGAGATGTGATGCCATAATTTCTCCTGACAAGCAGGGCTTCAAATTGGCATTTATCTTAACAGGCTGGGGAAACGGCGCTGCAGTGAAAGTGACACATGTTAAAACTCAGCATAACAAAGGCAGCAGAGCTTTTTTTGGGGGGGGGGGGGGTTCACAAGTCAAAGGTCTCCCTCTGTGAGAGTTGACATGGTAAGGATTAAAAACAGAAAATTGCATTATTTAAGTCATTATGGGGGGTTTGGTGCGTGACTTTTGACATTTGAAAAGGGGTAGAGTGAATCAGCAGCCCATATTTGTGAATGTCCATGTGTGCCTGTCAGGAAAGAATTGGGCTACAGGTGGGAGCCATTCTGATAGTTAAACTGGTTTTGTCATTTTCTGGGATCAAATGTTCTCCAGACATAATTGAATGCAAGTACGCGATAAAAATTCAGTCTCGCTGTGGTCGAGTTGATGATGGAAACAAAACAAACAATAATTAAAGGCAATACCAAAAAAGGCAGAAAAGAAAAAAGCAACTCAAAAAAACAAAAGCAAACACAGTTTACTCTCTCCTGTGAAAGTCAGACATTTGATTCGCTATTACCCGTCGCCCAACTATGCAGAATACGTAATTCAAATGTCGGCTTGTGTTTCTATCACCGCCACCCATTCACATGTGAATTAATTCCCATAAATACAAGCCCCTCTAGTTGGAATAAATTTTCATTACAGAGATGAGAGGGAAAATAATAATCTTTGACTCACAGTTATAGCAAATGAAAGATGGTATCTCCTGGTGCCAATATTTTTCCTCACAGTTATTAAAATGAAAATGAATGCCTGAATGTTGGAGAATACAAAACAGCTGTATTCTCGGCTGAGTGTGTGTGTGTGTGTCACTGCAGTGATTGTCTTCAAAGAAGCTCAGTCAAAAACAACAATGCCAACAACAAATAGAAACTGTCTTACTTGTAATTGGCTAAAGCTCCTTTTTGATATGAACCTATTTGAGATGACTCACATGATACATGAGAATATGCATGAATCATGTATTAGCTCTGACACAATGAACTCAGCCCAAGAAAACTTTTTGGATAAATCTAGAAACTACCACAAAGCAACCTTCTGGCTGCTCCGTACCTCGAGAGCATGCTGCTTTGCTTTCTAAGCGGTGATGAAGGGCGTGATGAATGCCCCCTTGACCAGAACTTTGTGGGCATGTGCATCAGTCTGACTGCAAAAAGCAAAAGTGTGTGTATGTGTGTGCCCCTGGGCACCTCCTCCTGCTGCATCCCTTTCCCCCAGGGAGTCGCCACAGCTGCATAAACCTGTCGACTCTCATGATCGGCAGGGCGATGTGTGGAGACGCACGGTGACAAGGCCCACCTAGATTCATTAGACCTCCTAAGGACCGGATCCACACTGCATTGCAGGCTGGTGTCACTGCTGGTTACCCTGACACACACAGGCACGCACACACACAAGCATAACCACAGCAAAGCAAATGCTCTAAGGTGGGAAAAACATGGAAGAAGACCTAAATCGATCTTGATACACAGCGAGACCACCGAGCAGTCAATATCAGACAACTCATGTCAAGGAGCGGGACAGGTATTGTGTTTGACTGCTGAAACTTGGCTACTGTTGACATAATCTGGACCGTTAAAAGTTGATGTGAAAACACTAAAGCAACAGGGCATAAAATGACACACTTGTGAGAAAACTGGGGTTGAGTACGTCTACCCAGAGGGGAAAGACTCAGGCCGGTTAGAGACTGACTGGCTCTGAAAATCAACTGATGAAAATGAAAAAGTAACTCCAAGCCCTTCCTTAAACTCTACCTTCAAGCTACCCTTAAGCAAAGCACTGTGCCATTAGTGGTTGAGAGTGTACAGTCATGGGCAACTCCAGGTGTGAATGTAAAAGTGTGTCAGTGTGAAACAGTGTGTGCTGACGGGAGATAACATGCATGCTCAGAACAGCTTCCTTGCATACACAAAAAAATAAGATTGAAAAACAACCACAACCAAGCTACGTCCAATGACAGAACGTTGCTGAAATGGGACAAAGTGTGAAGATGGCGACTGGAAAGAAATCTGTCCCTTTGTGCGTGAGTTTGTGTCAATGTTTTTGTGTGTGCGTGCGTGTGTGTGTGTGTGTGTCGGTGCCAGGGCTGAGGCAGGACGGGCCACAGAGCTGGCAGCCATGCTAACATCCCCCCCGACTCTGTGTCTGCTCTGATTAGATGGGGCTTCTTACTACGGTGTGCCAGGAGCTCTGCCAGAGATAAAGACAGACTAACAGATGTTCCCCTTATCTCAGGACCAACCTCGAGCCCATCAACCCCTTAACACACACACACACAATCACAGACACACACACAAGAGAAGACTGTGAGTGGGTGCTTTTGTTAAGTCTCATTCTGGGAGGCGTCAAGTCTCACACAAAAACACTTCTTACTTTCAATTATGAATACTAATTCATGCATGGGAAAACACCGAGGCACACGCACACCCACAACTGCAGAGCTGTACAAAACGCACATCTCCAGGCCCCGCTAGCTTCATTTGACAGTGAGAGGAAACATTTCAGCCGCTCCACCCCTCTGCCTTCCTCCAGCCGCATGCAGTTAGGGCTGAAGAGGAATGTTAAGGTGGCTTTGAAGAGGTGTCTGCTTCGTGTCAGCCCGACACAACACACTTATTGTTCTCACCACGCACGGCTGATTATATTATCTCTCTCCTCCACGCACCACAGAAAGAGAGAGTTTGAGAGATGGGGTGAGGTGTGGGTGGAGAGAGAGAGAAATGGAGACGGAAAAAGTAGCAAAGGGAGAAGGAGAAAAGAGTGGAGGAGGCTCTAAATCAGGAGACAGAGAGATCACGGCACAAAGACGAGAAGCAGAGCTCCGGGGCCCCCAGGGTTTGGGGTCTATGTGTAGGCATAATGAGCGGAGCCAAACATATCCAGCCTCATTAATTTCAACTATCAAAGCCACCTTCTCCGCGTGCCACGCTGCCTGCTTCTTCTCCCGTCTGCAAAAGCCCTCACTTGTCACCTAAGATCAAAACAAGCGGGAAGGAGTGCTCGGCGAGTGGAACCGAGTGCTGGAAGAGACACTTTTTTCTTTACACGAGCATCGGAGGAAAAAAAAAAGGATTTCTGAGAGAACATCTTGCTATCTGCAGAAAAACTAGCCAGAGTCTGGATTTAGACGCCAAAGAATATTCCCAAACACCTGGTGTGGAACGGGAGACTGTGTGTTGTAATGCAAGCGGTTAAACATCAATATTTATAAAGGGCATCTGTTTGGGATGGCAACAAGGAGACCCAGTACAAAAACAACCCAACACCAAGAGTCTCAATTGGAAAAGTGCAATCAGACTGGTAGAAATACCACCATTCTCCATGAAGTGAAAAGTCAATATGCCAATTACTCTCTGTAATGAAAGCAAAAACATTCAAACTGTCAGCACAGCAACATACAGTGGGGAAGTAATAATCACTGAATGAATAAATGAGAATCCAGTGTGAGGAGAAATTACACTGGATTCATTTAAGACAGTAAGAATACAAGACTATTCTTTCTTTTCTGACAAGCTTTACAAGAAGAAGACAGTTGCTAAGGGTTTTGTATCTCCTTTCACCAGTTTGTAGCAGTGTTTTTCCCTTTTCTTTGCTGCAAGTAAACACATGCCTCATTACGAGACATTTCTCAACAAGCCACAGCATAGTTCTCCTAAGCAGCAACATCTCATAAGCCAGTTTGCTCTGTGATCCCTTTTCAATTTGCAGTTTCTGTTTGTATAAACGGGCTGATATACACCTCAAGGCATCTGGAGCAAAGTGCTCTTCCCACAGTGGTCAGACAAGGTGGTCATTGTAACATTATCTCCATCGTGTGCTGAGGACATGCCCGGGGACATCCTTAACCACCGAAACCTCCGGACCTTGGCATTTGATGGTCTTCCCCTCATGTTTCCCGTTTGGGCCGGCCAAACAAAGCCAGCCTTGATTAAAGAAAGATGGCATCCACCGCTCTGATAACGCCGGGTGTTTCACATGTCAAGCGCAGTCAGATGTTTTATAGTGTCGAGCACAGAGGCAGCTTGTGCGGCTGCGAGTTAAATAAATAAACAGGATTTTGCAAAAGCAAAGGGGAGAAAGGTAGCTTTTGTGTAGAAATCACTTACGCAACAATGGACACGCTGTTCATTTGACACATAGCGTCCACCGGTAGATAACCTATCCCATTAGCAGACAATGCCAGAACATTTGTAAACATATGGAAAAGAGTAGGGGCTGTATGTCATCCAAGGACACTATCAGGGAGTCTTGCATTCCCGATCTTATCGCCAGGACTTGATTCAAGTTCTGCTGTTGTAAAATGTCTCTCTGGATAATGTAGGGTATCTCTGTTTCAGGCTAAAAAAAAAAATAAAGAAAACATTCACAAAGCGTGAGGTTAAAAGTGGAAAGGCTGTCGGGTAGCGGCCAAGTTTGTGTCATGTCCTATCTCGCTAGGCATGGCATTTTATCGCTATATCATCTCCCTCCCTCGCTCTCAGGAGGAGGAACGAGTATGATAAAAAACACTCTTCTTCAGGTATAAAAAACGGTGGAGATCTAGCCATCTCAGTTTACAGTGTCTTTCCTTCCCTCCCACTTTATCTCTCCCATCTTCTGGCCTCTTACCTGCATTTTCCGATTCAAATGCCCACACATGCAAATACATAAAAACATGTAAGTATATCGCATCAATAAAGAAGTGAATTAACAGTGAAAACTTTTCCTTTGTAAAAGTTAGAGGCACCTAACTCATAATGTGTTTGCAGGTAAAGCAAAAAACGAGTGGGAAAAAAGAAAGCATGACATAAAAATCTAGGTTAACGCAGAGAAAAAGGTATGCCTGTAATCTGACACTGCTGATGGCAAATCAGGTATGAATATGAAAAGCAAAGAGAAACAAAGAGGCCTCATTCTCTTTGGTCTCTGCCTGGTAGACTTTCACTTTTACAAAAGGTAGAGTGCTGAGTTCTGCAGACAGAGGTAAAGTTTTTCACACAGCGGAGGCATGAAACAGAGAATTCACAATGGGGGCTGCCAGATATATGAACGCTTGTGTGTGGGCGGTGAGGTAACCGGGGAAACTTGCCATACTGCACTTTTATCAGGGTTTTATAGTGGATCAAATGTGACGGGGCCCGACGAAGCCACAATCACACCAGTCTGGTTTTGTGCCAGGGATTTACATAGAGATCGTGGTGACCTCGCAGGTCGTTCCTTCAATCTTGTTGGCCTGTTGTTTTCAGCTAAAAGCTGAGCCAGAAGCCGTAACTGTGCAAATCTTATTTTCTTATTACTTCACCAACTAACTATGCAGTCATTTAGGAAATCTGATCTTTTTTTCTTTGAAGGCTTTGTTATAAAAATAATCTGGGAAAACTCAGATATGATGGAGGTCGGTCCCTGACAAGAGACTTACATCTGCTTTTAACTAGTGTAATTAACTTGAATTGCATTTACTTCTGAAATACATTCATCAATTCAAAGCTAGTAACATTTCTCCTTAGTTACCATTTCAATGTCTACAAAGTTTAATAAATTCAGCACCATACTTGCGTTTATCCATGTCGTCTAGCTAGTTTGCTGTCTCTGTCAAGTAGCTGTCTGTTATTCACTCACTCCACAACAGGAAACAGCACTTTAAAATAAAACCTTGTGCCAGAAATTCACTGTACTTAAAAAATAAAGTGTGCTTTTACACAAACTTCACACATTCACGAGTCACTTGCGGTCCATTCAGCGCAGACCCATGATTCACTATTTGACCACAACCCACCAGTTGGGAACCACTGCCTTAAAGGGATAGTTCACCCAAAAATGAAAATTCAGCCATTATCTACTCACCCATATGCAGATGGAGGCTCAGGTGAAGTTTTAGATTCCTAACAGCACTTGCTGAGATCCCAGGGGAGAGGGGGTAGCAACACAACACCACCTAATGGAGGCTGACGGCGCCCCAGATTCAAATGTCCAAAAACACTAGCCACGAGCTCAGCCACCTTCATTTTGAGAATCACATGCAGGCAAATCATACACTCTGAATTTCACATGGAGCTGCTTTAAATAAGTGCTCACCTAAGGATCAAACTGAAATATAAATTGTCTTCATTTTGTGTCAGGAAAAATAAAAGTGTTTTGACATATTTGTGGAAACTGTGTCTAACTTTCAAACTGCAGGGTGGCTCACATTTGAGGGCTCGGAGATGCTTAGTCAACTTTTGTGGTGCACGACTGACTGAACAGCAGCAGTATATTTGAGAAGCATTTACTTTTTTCTTTCTTCAAGTCCTCAAAGTTTACTTATTAATAACTATGTGCACTGACTTCTTAGCAGACGTTCTAACATGAACATATGCATATACATATGAAGCCTTTGCATGTGCACGATTGTAAGCGTTCTCAGCTGCCATAGGGGTCATTCCAGTCGCTTTCAGACACACATCAGTCAACAAGGCTTTAAGCCAGGGCAGGTCACTCTCAGCGCGGTCACTTTCATTGAGCCGTGGCCCCTCTAAACAGCCGTCACACTGTGGTTAGTGACAGAAAACGTCAGCAAGCCACTAATCCCTGTTTAGGTCTGCAAAACAAAGACAAAGGCCTCTCCCACCCTCTCACTCACTCTTGTTATCCCACTCGCTGCCAGCCCCTCTCCCCCTCCACCCACCCAGTCAGTCACTCAGCCTGCCACCTCCCCACTGCTTAGAAGCCTTCACACACACACTTGTGTCCATATGGAGGAGCCTGGCTGTTGCCATTGTCTCCCAGGTTATCTCCTCTCTCAGCACCTGGTAGGGGAGGAAGGATTAGCGCGCCTCCTAACCGCTTTAAGAATGCTCTCTACTCTTTGACTCTCTCCCGCCACACTTCCTGTTTTGTTCTCGTCCCGTTGTGGTCAAGCACCATATGTCGGACTGAATGAGGCTTATCCGTGAGGGGCAGGCTTTACATGCAGAGCTGTTTAGCTCGACACCAGCATGTGTCGAGATGAACGGCGGAGGAGGCAAAGATGAATGGGCCTTGGGTTAAGCTACTTGACATACTCACACACACGGGGCCAAACGGGGCACATACACACTCACCCTTCGCATGCAGTTGTGCCAACAGTGGCACACTTACCCACGACGAGATTACACTGTTGCACTGGGCGCATTGATGTGTTGGCCAAAATAAACTTGACTTCCATCATAGCAAGACAAAAACCAAACTGGGCCCTTAAGCCTGATTTATGAAAGGGCGCTAGACAATTTTGATGCGTGTCAGTCAACAGAAATTAAACAGACATGTGACTTTATCAATTTATGCTTCAGCCAAAAGTTTTCCATAGTAACCACAGACCCCCCTGTGTTTTTTAATGGTCCACCACGGTGGCTGGGAAATAAATGCAATGAAACAATAAATACAAACACTAATGATTTCTCCCTGTGGCGCTGACATGAAAACTATTTTAGTCCAGTAAATGTCTGCTGTCAGTCAGCCTGGTGGAGGCAGTTTGGACGGCCACTATCCTCTCAACTCCCCAGAAGCTGCTGCTGACAGATGGCTGCTTCTGTACATGATGGATGCAGGTTGGAGTCCGTGTGGAGTGAGAACTCTGTCTTTCTACTATCTCCATTGCGACAACAGGAGCCCTACCAATCACACTGGGTGACAAAATATGACGCTGTACGCAACATAACAAGATTTTCCAGGTGCGAGACTTGAAAGAAAAGTGTCGGACGACTCATCAAAAGTGTTGAGCGTGTGACCATAAATCAAGCTTTAGATCAAGCTTTAGAATTTTAAGGTTTTATCTGACATTTTGTGAAAAAATGTTATGGAGAAGAAACCTTTTTTAGGTTAACAGTTTGTGTAGGCTGATTTTTGGTTTTCTGTATCAATAAAATAATTTAACCCTTTATGACCTACCATTGAACAAGTCGGCCAGAACATATCTTTTATCATATATTTTTACTTGCTTATATAAGCATGTAAAAGCTTAAGCTGCTTATATGCTTACACCCTTATGTCCCAAAATTTTCAAAGTATGAACTTATGTCCATACTAATGAAAATCAGTTCATGCTCACAACGTGATGACGCTTATTCCAACGTAGGAAGTGCTGTAAGTCTGGATTATGTTTTTGTTATGTGCGCTTTTTACTGGATTTCTACAAACCTATTAATGCGAGGAAACAGCACTCTGGGACATGATGAATGTGTGATATGTTAGTGTAACTCCTCTGGTTTTATATGCAAGAAGAATCATCGCTCTATCTTATTTGGTTGCAATTCTACCAGCGTTTAAAAATAGATAAACAAATGGGTCGGTGTTAAAGGGCTATGAAAGCTGTGTCTTCAAAGTCGTCTTCTGCCTTGATTCTTTAGGGTTTCACATGTGCTCTGTTTGTCATGTTGCCTTACTTTCTAATGTTAAATCTACAGCAATATACTGAAAGAAAAGTATCGGTCAGAGGCACAGTGATAGAAAAAGGAGAACAAAATAAGAAAGCATCAGCAGAAACAGATAGAGAGAATTTCTTAGTTCTTTGGTTGGCAAAACTTTAACTTTACTCTATTGTCAGTTTAAATCTTTGATGTGACCTCATGTTTTATTATTTAAATTAAAGATATGTCTCTCAATTGTCTGTGCTCAAATATTCTATACAATAATTCCCCTCAGCAATTAACACACTGTCTTTATATATAATATGTAATACTATATATGATATAATTCATCTTATGACAAAATAATAATAATGCAGCTTTTCGTTTTGTTTTTTTTTGTTTTTTATCCAGTATGACACGACTGAAGTATGTGTAGTGGGGAAGTGATTGTGCAGTGGGATTCTCTTTATTTTTGCTTTGTACAGGGCAAACATTAAATGTATGATGTGTTGTGTTGGCTACAGGTTGCGTAACCTTTGTGACTAAGCCCACACCAAGGACAATATTTCGCACACACACACGGGTGATTTGTGTGCCCTCTGATAAGATGGACTGGTAAACAAACACTAAAGCCTGTGTTAGTGAGGTGAAGCCATCAAGGTCTCCAGATAACCTTGTTTACTCCTCTGTATGTATGTCCCATATAATATGAAACTCCGTTGCCCTGACGGCCTTGTGGGGTTTGAAACAGAAAATAAACAGTGCTCTAAAGTTACCGCCGTCCTCTGCCACACGCTGCTAGGCGCTCCTTTTAATCTACCCAGAAATCAGGGCCTTATTTTACAGAGTGCTATCTGGGCCGTGAATTGCACGGAGGCGAAACAAAAATCAATAATTAGTTTAATTGTGTTAGGCTAATGTGCAGGAAAGCCATCTAAGCTCACATCAGCCAGCCTGGCCAGCACACAGGCAGCATGGAGGCAGATAACGGAGGACGGCTCTGTTACACCTACGGGCTAATTACGAGCGATTCAT
The DNA here is from genome assembly GCA_035609425.1 of Epinephelus awoara. Lineage (NCBI taxonomy): Eukaryota > Metazoa > Chordata > Actinopteri > Perciformes > Serranidae > Epinephelus > Epinephelus awoara. Next base: position 6,957,957 of record CM069314.1, read on the forward strand.
CAGACAGATGCCGCGATGACAGCTAATTGATTTGTGAATTAATAATCAGGGGTAAAATAATTCTGCTGCCAATGTGATTCTGGCGTCATGGTACCTGGCTGACGACGAGACACTCCACATGCTGCGGGTGCTTCAGCTGATCCGACTGCAGCAGTGAAAAATAAACCCATGTAGAAGATGAAACACTTAAGCCCACAACTTGATGTCTGATTACTTTGCCAAACACTTACAATCCAGCGTTTTGGAGAATCTCACATGACAAGAGGTAATGCTGCTATCTCGTGAATTCCCCCAATCGGCATCCTTGGAGCAAAGAAATCATTCTGTCTCGAGCCGGCTGAGCTTTCAGCATCTGACAAAGCACCAAGTTAGTTCCCTATCTCTCTGACACTTAAAGACAGGAAGCGGTGGGCACCATGCAGAGTGCATTGTGGGAAAACACTACTCTCCGGCCCCAATTGTCAAGCACTTTTCTTTTCACTGGCTCCTCAGGGCACTTGGAAGGGAAACAGAAAGAGGATGGAGAGGAGAAAAGAAACTAGCAAAGACCGAGTTAGAAGCAGGAGTGGATTTACAGGCAGCGGGAGGGCCATGGCCTGCAGGGGAACAGGGTCATGCCAGTATGGCTGGTTAAAGGTTGTACTCTTGTTATGGCCAGGTATGTGGGGGTGGCGGCGTTAAGGTGCAGAGAGAGCACAAGGAGGTTAGGGGGTCACAGGGGACTGGAAATAATGAAGAGGAAAGCCTCATTCACTTCCTTGGTTTAGCCTTTGGCCTATAATGAGGGCTCTTGACACCGGGGAGCACACTGATATGACACATTTGGCAGTCTGGCAAATTGACCTGGGAGCCTGACCGGTGATTGACAGCGACTCCTCAGGGCGCCTAAGCTGTCCTGCATGTGTGTGTGTGTGTGTGTGTGTGAATGTGAAGGAAGGAGTCAGACTGACAGAGAAGGAAAGAGAGAGTGAGATAGACTGAGAGAGAGAGAAAGAGGATGAGGTGACAAGGGGCTGCGGATGAAAAACGTAACCAGCCCTGGAAAGGTAATTGTGGGTAATTTAGTGCAGGACCAAATTAGAACTGAGGTTCAAACATCTAAATAGTCTGGACTAAAAGTGTTTACCAGACAGGGTAATTCCATATTGGTGCAGGCACTGATCCATGCGTGCACGCTTGTGTGTTGCTGTGACTCAATACATAATGTATGTCTACTTAGACTCTGACTCTACGACTTGATAGCCATCTTCAGAAAAGGCTGAAATATTTTGGTGCCACAGAGCTTGGCCACAAATTCAAAAGCTTTTATTTCTGCCATGTAGAGATGCACACCACGTAAAAAAAGGCCTTTACCATATTTGCATTTTTACACTTTGTAAATTGAAGTGAGAAGTTCTTTTCCACCTTATTTCACGTCACATTAGTATAAATTTAGATTTATAGGGAAACATTTATAGTGAAAAAACGTGCAGTACTTGCTTCTGTCAATCATCCCAATCATATCTATAGCACAGTGTGAGTTATTTATAATGAATTATAATAGCCATGACAGTCTGTCACTATGAATACTAAGCTTTTTATCTGTTTATCATAATTATTATAATTACAAGCTTTATCAAATGGTATCTTTTTGAAATAAACCACTCAAGTTGAGTGCAAATAAGAGTTGTAATCAAATTATGATCGTTTTACTGATATTCATTAGATGATTGATATAATTTAAAGTATTTCACAGGTTCAATGTCGTGGTTAAGCGCTATAAGAAGGTGTTACTGTGTCTAAATAGTCTAACACCATATGTTACAATCTGCCTTTAGTCGAGGCAGAATAGACCCAGTGTTTTCCAATTCATGTGTCTATAACAACAAAATAAAACTTGATGAGTGCGAGATCTGTGGGAACAATTAAAACATTGTATTTCACCTTTGAGAACATATTTGTTTTCATAACTTCTGAACCGAAGAGACAAAAAACATGGAGATTTATTTATAAAGTATATGTGTGTAGTTAGATTACTTTATTTTACTGATGTGTATTTGAAGAACAGAGTTGAATTAATGTTCATATATTTTTTACTGCTTAAAATGGCCTTGTTTTTGTGGAGACCGTACATAAATGTCTGCATTCAGAATTGTTTAGGTTGATGTATTACGTTTGCTTTCAGAGTTCTGTTGTCCAACTGTTGAAGAGGTCATTGAAGTGGACAAAGTGACACTGAGGATGCTGCCTCAATGCTTTTGCTTTTTCCCATGACCCAAAAGTAGTTAGATTACAGTAACTGACGAGTCAATAACAATAAATGGAGAACTTTGGAGGAGGTTGGAGAATGAGAGTAACCAGCTTTGAAATAAAAATAAAAATTTGGGTCTTTTTTATGCACTAAAAGATTATGAGAAGATAAAGATAAAGACAGTTTGCAAAATGTGCATTCTGTTTCAGTCTGGTTGCTATGATACAACAGGTATATAACACACTGTCAACATGTTGGGATGGTTCAGTATGTTTAAAAGAGCTATAATGAATATACATTCCCTACATTTTTTAAAATTAGGAGGTAAGATTTTTTCAAATCGTCAAAATTGCCCAAACATGAAGCACACGTGCCTGTTTATAAATCTCCTCTCTTGCCCCGTAGCCTCTCTCTGTTCAGCATACATCAAACCTGCAGCCCATAACTCCGGCTCATATCTGTGGACGGATGGGCTGTGATGTTTGACTGGTGGACAAAGATGAGTGGGAGAATGAGATCTTTATGTCTCTCTTAACCGGGGGAGACATATATCACTCTGACCCAGGTGTAAACACTGACTAACAGCCTATTTATCTCCCCCGCCGAAGAGACCCTGACCTCGCTGCTACTCAGCTCATAAAATAGACTCCCAAACCTGGAGGGGAGACTTGTACCTGATGCGGTGTATTTAGATGCTGTCACGACGCAGTGCCCCGAATGGATAAACAATATTTTAGAGTGAAACATGGCTTGGTTCTTTAAAGCTGGCAGCTAATGGCAAGATCTTATGTTAAAAATAAAACAGTTTTATACGTTGAAATCGCACACTGGCACTGAAACAAAGAGAAGCCCACAACTCCTGATAATTCACACACTTCAAATACAACCTACTTACTAAATTAAATTATGTTCTAATGTGATGTTCACTAGCTGGAAGTGTCTAAACACAGCAAGGTGATTTTCTGTGTTTTTTGACCTCCTAATTATAATTCCTCAACTAATCTGCACCTTGTTTCAAGACTTTGATTCTGAGGGGCCGACTCAAAATCCTGGCAGGTAGAATTCATGTTTGAGACGGGTCACTCAACTTCAACTGCACAATATATTAACGTGATGTTACTTTTTGTTTAGTTGAAAACAAAACACACCATCAAGCAAAATAGCCCTAAATTGGGAGGGTTCCTCCCCAACAACTGTTTCTAAGCAGTGTTTAGGTTTTTAAAGAAAGATGTTGAGCTGGAAAGATGGTCTTTTTGTAAAACTGGGCTGTCTATGCAGACGAAAGAAGAAAATACTTTTGACATTGGTGCTATGTGACCACGGCCTGGTAGGACCATCCTGATGACCTCAGCTCAACATTCTGTTTTGCTCTGGCCCTGCTGCGGCCCCAAACACTGTCAGTGGACAGGAGTACTCACCTTGACAAACTTCTTTTGTCTTTCAGCGCAAAGAAACACAAGGGAACCTCTTCATCACTAATGAAGTCGGCTGATAAATCAAGCTTTTGCCAAATCCAGTCGGAAGAACTGTGAAGAATGTCTTTTCCTCTTTCCTCTTGTTCTTGCTTACTTGTTGTCATTGACTCTATTTCTGCAATAACTTCATCTATTGCTGTGTTTACTCTACTAGGGATCGGGAGCCGCCATGACTGTTCTGCAAGCTGCGGCCTGTTGAGCTCACATCATCAGTATGGTCTTACCAGGCTGAGAGAAAAAGGGCTGTCGCTTTTGCTCAAGAGGTAGGAACCTACAACTATCAGAATGTACTGCATTGCACTGTGCCAATAAACACTCCTGCTGGTGGGTGACGTAATGCAAGCCTGTCCGTTTCAACACAGGAAACAGTAACAAAAGATCCAGAGCAACATATATCCTTCTGAGACCCTGTGTCCTCATAAGTGGACGTCACAGTTTGGGTTTACTTGACCTTATATTCATTCTACTTAACTTAGATCTGTTGTCCTCGATCGTGGACACTTTTTGTGCCACCTAGTGGTCGTAACAGCACAATACACTAATCCATGTGAAAACAAGATGGCAGCCACCGACACAAAAGTGAACAAGGTCCAAAACCTGATCACATTTTATGGTTGAAACTTGTTTATTTATGATTAATGATGTTTGTAGTTTGCTATCGAACACAAATGTGACTAAGAAAAGTGATCGTAAAATTGGTGTCCCTTCAAAACTTTGGGTCCTGACGTTACATTATCTATTCTGTTATCGCTTTTTGGTAACTTTCGATATGAAGTATCACAGGCAAGCTTAATAGGTGAAGTTTACTCACATCAGTTAACAGCTAAATGTTAATGAGATACAACATTTTTAAACTGTTGTTGTACACAAGGTAAATTCATTAACAACACCTCCTTAATCAGGTTGACAGGCAGTCTGAACTTATAAACAAATATGCATGACTATTAAAATAACCGCTAATTGATAATTAACTTAATCAATAAGTGATGTAATGCTGAGCGAAGTGCGGAGGACTCAGTGAACCTGTAGGAAACACAAGTCGACACATGGAGGTTCCTCCGCTGTGTTTACTTGCTGTCAACACACTGCAGGCACGCAGCCACCTAATTAACATCTATGTCCTGTAAATGTGCCAATGTGTGTGTTTTTATTCTCCGTCGGATAGTGGGGAAAACAAAGCAAAACCACGAACAAAAGGAGAGCAAAAGTATTTTGGCTGGAGGCATCAATCGCACTGCCATGATACAAAAAGAAAGAATTATCAGCAGAGGAGCCCAAAGCTGGTTAAAGAAAAATAAGTAAATAAAAAGAAAAGGATGGTCTCACATGAATGTGAGCAATAATGACACGGTGACAGCTGTAGTTTATATGGCTAATAACCATGTCACAGCATCATGGAGCCCGCCTGGTGAGTTATAGCCCCTGTAGACTCTATTGCTGCCATTTTTCCTAAAGTCTCCCTGAGGAACAACACCGTCCACATGTCTGCCACATTCCTCTCCCCCAGGCCTGCAGGGATGAGGCTGGTAGATACGTGGAGAGTTACGCTGATGGTCGCTGGCTGTTGCTCCTCATATCTCCCATGGTTGTTTTAAAGACAGAGCGATGGGAGTGATGAGAGCGAGGTGGGGAGAGGTGGAGGGAGGTGGTGTTTAAGGAGCGTCTCTCTGGAGAAGAGAGGTTGAGTTATGGAGTGTGGTGGAGACTGGAAACATCTTGCACCGCTCCGCTATGTCCGGATGAATGATGGGATGGGAGACTACAGCGGTGGCCTCGACAAGGAGGTGTGGGAGGGTGAAGCACTCTTCGCTGCAATCGCTCTTGTTCTCCGGCTGGTCGAGGTCTGCTTACCTCCCTGTATTCTCCTCTTTGGGTTCATCTTTGTCTTTTTGTCTCCCTTGGTTTGGTTCGCGGCCTCTCTCCTCTGTATTTTGTTTGCGCTCACCTTTTCGTTGTTGTTCTCCTGACATTTTTTTGCCATTCATCAGCTCTTTGTGTTTATATCTCTCTAGCTGTGTCTTCCCTGTGGTGTCTGCTCATCACTCTACTTACTCATTCTCCCTCGCTCGTGCTTCAATAGGTGGAAATAATAAAGTAAAAATACAATACCACCTAGTCAGCTGTAGCTTTCCAGAGCCTTTAACCCTTTGAATCCAAATGACACGATTTGCATCAGAAAGCCCCTTCTTTTGAAATCATACGCATAATAATGGATTCAGTTACTCTTTCCTTTGACAATATACCACCCAGACAAGAGTGTCTACACTTATATAATATATGTACTGAGGACTTTAATAATCACTATCAATACAATCAGCACAATTTCAAGGTGGACACCCAAGATTAGTGTCACCAATTCAGTATCTGAGCAACTGTCTCCATTTCTGTTGAGTTATGGCATTGAATCATAGCCATTAAAGTGTTTTTGCAGAACATTATGATGTCACAGTGAAACTGACCTTGTGGCTATAAACTATGTCATAATAAATGTAATTATTGTTGAGTTATGGTCAAAAACGTATTTTGTTAGGCCACAGTGACCTCGACCTCTGACTGCCAAATATAATGAGTTCATCTTTGAGCCCTGGTGGATGTTTGTGCCAAACAGAACAGAACAGAATGGGTGGACAACCTGAAAACATATGCCTCTGGCCACGCTGTCGCTGGTGAGGAGGCATAAAAAGACTCCTTATAAAGAAACCTGACTTTGCAAACAAATATCAAGCACTGTGTCAGCTCAGACAGACACTGAAATCACACTTGCATTAGCTATTTGGCATCAGCTCCTTCATTCATGTTTCCATGGCTCATTCATCAGCTCTTTGGCTACCAGCTAACAGGTAACACCCAATCATATTCATAATCAGAATCCTCTTTACTGCTTCAATTCTGTAAGAGCTCCATCAAAAAGTAGAGCCTTTTTTCCTCACAACTTGACCATTTCAAATAATCAGTTCCTTGATGGTATAACTCACTGACTCCATGGCAACACTGCCCTGCATGTTAACATCACCCAAAGCATGATCGGAGCCATGGTGGCAAAGACATATTAATCCCAAGAGGAAAGAAGGAAGCAAAACAATTGAGTGAAACAAGACCTGAATATTGCCACTATATTTTTTGACAGTACAATGGCTCAAAATGTCCCATCAACATTGTTCTTACATCCATGGAACACTGACACTCTAATTTATCTCAGATAAAATCACCAACATAAACCACGGCACACTGATTTTTGTGATTTTATTAAGAGCGAACAATCGCTCAACAGAATTACATGAGCACTCACAGGTGTGCTAAATATACATGGGTCACATGACTAACTGTCAGTTATTTCATTTTTCTTTTTCAAAATTGTTTTCAAAGTATTTTTCAAAAGATAATTTTCAACTCATCCAAAAAAGCACAACACATTAACACAAAATTATATCCATCAAAAAAAAAAAGCATAAAGAGAACAATAACGTGATTTAACATCATCCCATTACGTAGATGACTGAGACAAGGGTTAATAACGTCACAGTAATTCAGTTCAGTTCTTTCTTTTTCCAACAGTGGCACGCCAAATGACAGCATTTCTGAGGAGCATAACTTATCCTCAAACAACAGTATATCACATCTGTACTATAGCTATGATGTGGTGCCATAAGCCTGTAAATAAAGGGACAGAAATGTGAGCAGAAACAGCCTGAGTCAAAGGTGCTTACAGCTTTATTCCACAAATATGTGGAGGGTAAACTTTTACATCCCTGTTTGCTTTTTTTGTCCCTTACCCTCCTCCCTTCCTTTCATCTCTCTCACTCCTATTCTCTCAGCCCTCCATTTCCAGCTCTCTCTGCCTGTGCAGGAAAGTGACGATGACACAGCACGCCATCCCGATTACAAGGTTAAAAGACACAGACGGAGGAGTCACACAAACAGTGGCACCACTAAAGTCGCCCTCACCAAAATAGAAACGACGTCTGTCAGATGCGGCCCTAATCCTGTTTGTGACGTGTGTGTGCTGTCTGACAAAAGCGTGAGCCGGCCCCAAAATCACGCACAAACACACGCTTAACAAACAATGTGAGAGACGTGCTGTAAACTATTTCATTAAAAATGACAATTTGCTGTCTGTTTGCATCGGCCACCTCAGGGCCAGCAGATTGAATGAGACAACACATAAGTGGGTGGGTGATTACAGGGTGCTCGTCCTGTCACTCTGCACCCCATGATAAGATGTTCGCCCTGTGCGTGTGTGGGCTGCGTTCGCCAATGAGACACCTACCCGATCAAGTGGCAAAAAAACACTACTTTCTCTTTTCTCTTCCCCTGTCATCCTCCTCTTTTTCCTCATCTCCATCCTTTTAACTAAGCTGATTAAAAGGGAACCCCCCCTCTGCGCTCACCCACCACCCAACCCACAGCCCTACGGCAGCACGGGACGGCGAGGGGCCCTAACTACTTTCTGCATGAATATTAAGTGCGGGATTTGTGTCGCGGGTTTGAAATTGGAAATCACAAGTTTGACTAATCAGCTTTGGAGGTTCCACATTCAGGGTTTGTGTGTGTGTGTGTGTGTGTGTGTGTGTGTGTGTGTGTGTGTGTGTGTGTGTGTGTGTCTGCATCTCTTTGCTCGTCTCCAGTGGCAACAGAGAGCCCCTACACACACACACCACCACCACCCCTGATCCTGCTGTGAGTCCGAGTGCATGTTCACTGCCACAGCGGGGCCAAATACCCCCCCACACACACACCAAATACACACTCACACACACACACACGCTCCCCTCCAACCCCTCCACCCCTTCACTGCATTCACTCCCACCCACCTCCCATTTAAAAAGGGACCCAGAAATAGCCCAAGAGGCTATTAGGAAAAATACAGCCAGAGGAGGAGGAAGCTGTGGGGGTTTACAGTCCAAAGCCATTCAAGGGTACACTCCAACATCTCCCTCTCCCTCTCTTATTCTCTCCCTCCCTCTTGTCATCCATCCTTCTCCCTCACTCCCTCTGCCGCTCTTTGTTCTGATGAATCAGTGCTTTAGTGAACATGCTCATTATGGCTTTGATAGCGAAGGCTCGTTCAGTATCCCTGGCATTGGTGGAAAATGGGGAAGAAAGACAGAGATAAAGAGCGGGAGATGGGAAATGGAGGGTGGGGAGTGAGAGAGCGCAACAGGAGAAGTGGAGAGAAAGAGAAAGAATGAATGTAGACTGAGAGAAAGGAGCATTAACGAAGCAGAATAGAAGAAGTGAACAACTATAGATTCTTCACAGCCCCATGATGGAAGAAAGATGAAATGAGGGGGAAGGACGAGACGTGAAAGGACATTTCAGGTCTCCACATTACAATTAATGTTAAAACTCAAATGTTCACCTTCTTTCTACTGAAGCTTTTCATACCTGTTTTGTATTCTGAGCATACTTAGAACATTTTTGTCTTCTCCTATGCGGTACGACATGTTATTTTTCAGGAGACAAATGCATCCCACTTGTCTTAAATCACTTTTATAAATCACTTTGGCTCCAGGGCTGGAGCTGCTACTATCAATTTATGATGTTCTAGTTGCGGAGAATGAAAAGAGTTTTGTAAGAGATGAAAATTATAGAGAACATTCTGAACATTACTGATAATAGCAATAATATCAATTTTAGTTCATTTCGCAAATGCCATGCTGCTCAGTGAAGAACAGACGTTTTATAGAAAGTGCTTTATCACATGGTGGAAAACTGATGAATTGGGCTGCTCACATAATACAGAGGCTGAATGTCTTACTGACTGACATGAACTGCAATCTGCGGTAAAGAAAAAAGAAGAAAAGGTGCACAGAGAGCTACTTTAGGAAATACTTAGGTACCGCGACCCATGACGAAATCTCTAACCTCTTCATCTCGCAGTTTATGATCTCACAGGATTGAGAGAATCACTCCACGGTCCTGGTGATGTACGCTTTGACACTGTAACACCTCGCTATATCCATGACTCAGGCTCTGCTGTGAAACAGATGTCTGGTGAGATTTACTGTGATTATGGAGACACATAGTGAGACAACAGCCATAACGAGAGTTTATACATGATCCTACAACAGAAATATTTTCCTCTCGGGGATTTCAGAAAGGGAATATTTAGGATTGTGACACAGCACATAGAAAGAAAATAGTGGTAACAATAAAACCTGGAATGGCCATTGTTATATATTCTCTTAGAGTCATTGTTTCTAGTCAGGTGTTTTATTCTACATGATGAATGAATGTAGATCCTAATATTGATTTTTAAACCACTGCATTGATGAGCTATGTATGAAATTGGTATCAAATTTAGGCAGATGGTAAAAACTGAAGTAGCAGACTGTTCATCTCCAGTAAAAAGCAGTGGATCTACAATAAACAACCATAATGCAACTCAATGACATGTTTAATTTTAACCTCCCTGCCTGGTAAATGCTCACACCTTGGTGACCAATCAGAGCAGACTGGGTTTTATCGGGAGGGGGGCTTTTTAGAGACAGGTGTTTCAGACAAAGGGTGAATACAGGTGTTCCAGAATCAGCACAGACACTGTGAGGAAAAAATAAAATGCTTTTTGAACATTAAAGCATGTAAACATGTTCAAGTAGAACCCAAACCACAAGTGTGAACCTGTAAATCAGCATAATTGGTCCCCTTTAATCACAGCAGCATTAATGGAAAGGAATGGATGCCTGACGTGTAACTTCAACTCTGTGGTGCAGTTTGGAAAGTTGGTCAAACATCAGGAATGTAGAGCATAAGCCACTTGTGTGGAATGAAAACTTACAGAAGCACTGCTTTTATCCTTTAAATCAATTAGTTCCTACTGCAATAACAACTACAGACTGATCATGTTCAAACCCCAGCGAGCAGTTACTCGACAGTCTTTACTTAGTCTCACTGAAGAGGTGCTGTTTTACAGCTGGTCCTGACCTCTGACCTTGTGGACGGGTGCAACCTTAATACCACAATTACACATGAAGCACGTATTTCAAAGGAAGTAATTCCATGGATGTAACCATGCTCGCTCCGGTAGTTTATCCTGCCTCAGTCAGCCCCATCATCTAAGAAACGCTGTGTTTCCAGTCAGAGCTCTGAGCCCCACCATCAACCACTCTATTAAAGTCATCCAGCACAATCATCTCTCAGTCTGTTGTGATACATTATTAATAAATGACAGACCCTGGCTCATGCCGGGGAAAGAATGGAGACACACGTCTGCTTTCAGACACAGTTGTACTCTCACATACAAGCACAGCACGATACAAACAGGAATAAAATACTCCAGCCATAAACACAAAACCATAAACTGCTTTGAAATCACCAGCTTTATCACCTAGTCGGCCCTCGCTGCCATGCAATGGATAAACCACAACTTCGTACAAAAGGTCATAAAACCAATGTGGATTTTAATTGACGTCCCTGACTACCACTAAAACATGGCCATTATCCCGGGTGAAACCGGCTGCAGGTCAGCCTGGCAGTGAGCCTTTAATGACGGCCATATAACTGCAGGATGGGGATTATTCTTTATGTTTAATCACGGCAGAGAAGACGAGTGTTTCTGGAATGACATCTCTCACCGGGAAGCTTACAGACCATCAGACATAGACTGAAGCTGTGAAGCTAAAGGATGGTGGAGCGCAGAGAGTTTTTAAGTGGTAATAGCCAACAATGACACAGATACATTACATTCTCACAGGAGCCCACAGAACTAAAAAACATCCAACTTAAACAGTTTAAATTTATACATAGATTGCGATTTGTCTCGAAATAATTATGAAAATTGGTTGATTTTTAGATTGCTTTAAAGTATCGACATCTAATATCTGTTACTTTCACCTGGTGAAAACATTTAAAACTCTACTCAATGTAAGATGAAATTAATGTGAAGCTGGGTATTTACTGTGCAGTTCCAGGATGGGGAAAAATAATCAGGAGAAGGCAAGGGAGAGGAAAAGCAGAGCTTATACAACGCTTGGTCCAGTCAGTAAACCAATCTAATAAGGCTGACTGGGTTAAAATGCCTTTGGTTATTAACTTCCCTGGTAATTTCTTCTGGCACAAACAAACCTCACCAATCAGTGGAAACTGAAAGACACTTATGTGATTCCCTTGAATATGCCTGCTTTTCTTTGAAAACAGGCCAGGCTCTAAGACCTTTGGCTCCATGATGATCCTTGATGACATCATGGGCCCATTACAGCGGACCAATGAGGCCATGCTCTGCCATTACTCTGCTGCAAGGGGCTAAGAGCATTTTTACAGGCATGCTGATGGCATTAGAAATGTCTGGTGGCCCCCACAGGGTTTTATTAGGTCCCACAGTGAGCTCAAACAGGGTCCGGCTCAGGTGACCTAATGAAGCACTTGTCCTATTTAGCTGGAGGGGACGCACAGCCAGGTCTGGGCCCTAGCACAGCCTGCACTGGGGATAGAAACACAGAGAAGCCCCTGGGCTTCCCTGGTATGTTCTGGTTTAATTCCATCTATCCTACCTGTGTGGGATAATGGAGTAATAGTAAGGAAATAAGCCCCATGTTCACTGCATGACCACAGGTGATACACTCTGCTGACATGCAAGTTAGAAAAGGTTTTGACTTTCCAACAACATGAAGCCAGACATGGAACTTGAACGCTTCACGCACCTCTTCCCCCCAGCAGCACAGAAGATCTATACAATCACCACAGTTTCAAGGTGAGCACCCAAGATTAGTGCCAGTTCTGTTCCTGATATGACGTTAAATAATGGCCAGAAAAGTGTTTTTGCAGAACATTATGATGTCACAATGAAGGTGACCTTTGGCCTTTTGGATATAAAATATAATCATTTTTTCCTGTTAGACATTTGTGTAACATTTCCTCATAATTGGCATATAGATTCTTGAATAATGGCCAAAAACATGTTTTGTTAGGTCAAAGTGACCTTGACCTTTGGCCACCAAGTTCTAATCAGTTCATTCTTAAATCAAAGTTGTGCCAAATTTGAGGATACTCCCACAAGACCTCCTTGAAATATTGTGAACATGAGAATGAGATGGACATGGGTTTACAAGGACCTTGACCTTTGACCACCAAGTTGTCATCAGTTCATTCTTACATCGAACGTTTGTGTCAAATCTGAAGAAATTCCCTCTAGGATATCGGGTTCACAAGAACGAGACAGACAAGGTCACAGTGACCTTGGCCTTCGACCTATGACAACCACAATGTAATGAGTTCATCACTGAGCCCAAGTGGACATTTTTGCCAAATCTAAAGAAGCTCCCTTAAGGCGGTCTTGGAATATTGTGGTTACGAGAGTGGGATGGACAGACAGACACCCAAAAACATCACGCCTCTGGCCACAGCTATCACCGGCACGGAGGCATAAAGACATAAATCATTAGTTTTATTTTAAATGATATATCAAACTCTTTCCACTGCAAAGAGAACTCCCACTTCTGATTTTATACTTTCTCCCAACATTGTCATTTTATAAACTTCCATTTTATGTGACACTGCTTCTTCATAACATTCTGCTGCTGTCAAATCCGTCACTACAATACCCGAGGATTATCCATCCAAACAGCAGCGTTATCGACTTGTTAAATTAGAATGCGAGCCCATTACACCACAAACAATTGCTTCTCCAGAACTGATGTGAAAGGCCTCCATTTTTACAGACGTGATAATGACAAATTTCGTCCAAAACTTTCGAAAGACTTAACAGAATTCTGACACAAACAGCAGAAAAAAGGTAGCGGAGAGCACTATTTCAATACCTCCTCATGAGTCGATCTCAAATATTGGAAGGAGGCTTAAGACAGATGGAATGTGTCGCTGGATGGTCTTGCGGATTTGGGACGTATTCACCCATTCAGCTTCCTGTAATTACAAAGGCTCTCACTGAGATCCGATTTGCCGCTGGGAGCTTGTTCAAGGCACAGGGATTGGAACGACAATGGCGTAGTCTGACAAAGGAATATGGATACTGCTCTTAAAATAGAGAGAACTAATGCTGTTCTGTGTTGAGTGCACAGGCTCGCTGGCTCAGATGTGGGCAAGGTAAATTTAATTACGTGCCCTGTACACACTGGCTGGCTTTCGATTAGAACGGACTAACTTCTTGATACAGTTGTTACCCCAGCGACCACTTAGAAAATAGTGTTCAGGACACAATCTGTGTGATGCAGGAGCTACTGGTCAGCACTAAACTTTAAGGCCTAAATCTCTACAGTCAATACTATTTAGTGGCCTCGTACATTTATAATGTTATGGGTCTTAAGCCTTTCTAACAGCTTATATGTGTGGAGTTCTGCTATTACTGCAACTTTAAAGTTTTTAAGAATATGCAGGTCAATATCTGAACCACTGATTGAACATTATCACTGCAAATTGCCGATATGCTGTGCCAATATTCAGAATTGTTATTCTTAAACGGTAGTTAAGCAGCGTGGCCATTTAATGCCAAATAAATCACAAGTTATTGGCATTTTGTCAAGAATTTGTGACACATTCCTTGTCAGGTAAACTACAGACTAATCTGTTGGCTGATTTATGTGTTGTGCCCTCTATGGATGGCACCATTACTGCAGTGCCCGTCTTAAAGCATTTACAGTGACAATAAAAGCACTGATGTTTGGACTGATGAGCGTCAGCAGTCGTCCCCTTTCGACATATGATGACAGGCTGCAAATGTGGACAGTGCTCAGCATCAAACCAATGTGGAGTTGGTTTTAAAAATGGCATCAGTGTACTGCTTTGTCCAATTTTTAATGTATGTGAAAGTAAAGCGAAGTAGGTTAAAACCAGTAGTTTAAAGCAACACAGGCAGTGTGAGCCTATGATTTTACATTAACAAGCTTGCAACTGATGATTTATTGCATTGTAAAGCGATGATGTGCATCACCACAGTATTAGCCAGGAAGAGATCTGAGGGCTGGCAGGCTGCTTGGTGTTTGGAGTTCCCTGGTTAGTGCTTTGTTGGGGACGAAGGCGAGGAGATAAAATATTGAGATGAAATTGACTCCACTCCAACATTTGATTGGATTGGATATTTTTTTAGTCAGGGAGTAACCTCCATCATCTTGCCATCAGACAACACTGACTGGCAGATTTTTAATTTTTAATGAATGACAATATTGACTTGAAACAATGCCAGCATGGTTGATGTAATCCTTTCCACCTTTCTTTTTGTATACACTGTACTCAAACTTATTTTCCTATCTTAATATTCTGTTTATTCAGCCAGCACCGCTGAGCCTTATTCAGTTGAACTGCGCTCCATAGTTGCATTTCAGTTATTCTTCTGCCCACTTTCTGCTCTCCTGACTACCACAAGTTACATTTACAGTGAGAGGGGAAGCCCTAAACACTCCCTGATGCCTCCACCAGCATTTACTTTGCAGTGAACAATCACTTCCCTGGCCTCACCTCCCTGGCTGACAAACATGAGTGCACAGACGGATAAATGCAGCAGTTAGCGTCCCTGACAAACACTCTGAGGCCACGTTTGTGTGTGTGTGTGTGTGTGTGTTTACATTTGCCGTGACTGAAGATGAAAGCAACGTGAGGAGGATGAGAAGGGAGAGTCATCTGCTTGCTGCCACGGTTCATAGTGCAAACCCACGCTCCGCAGTCACCTGCCTCTCAATCACATTCCTCACCTGATCTATTTCTGGCGCGTTTGTGTGAGAGTGGCGGACAGCCTGGATGAAAGCAGTGATGCTACGTAAGCAAAGAGAACCCGTGATTAGTTTATGAAATTGGGTTATCCATCATGTGAAAACCAGAGCTTTTCACAAAGAAACCACATATTCACATAACAGCGTGTGTTATTCAATCAAAATGGATTTCCCAGTGATTGAATTCAGAGAAAAGTGCATCCCACACTTCCTAACAGCATGTTCTCCATGTGCTTTCTCCCAATTAGTCGCTGTGACATTTTCAAAACAAATCATCACATTCACTCTAAATTGTATAGAAAAACTTGCGGGGCCTAGCAAATGCTTGTCTATTTTGTTAATCTCTCCTCAGCGTGGCACAGTCGGTTACGGTGTCAGGCATCGGCAGCCTTCAGGAGAGTTGAGGGGGGATTAACTGTCTATTTGCAGCTGCTGATTGCCGGGAATGAGATGCCCTCCGGTGCCGATCAACAAACGAGGCTTCGGCAGCCCTCGGCCATATTCAAACCTCCCCCCTTCTCCACTCCCCGTGTTGTCTGCCGGGGCACGCCTGCCCTAAATGGCACGCTCCCCTTTCCTTTCATCTTCTTGTGAAAATTCATTAGGTACTGTATGCATGTCTTCCGGGCTTCCCATTTGAGGGATGTTGATAAATACATACTGTACGTGCAACCTTAATCAGCCTGATCAGCTTGATGTTTGAATGTTGAAGCTGAGGTGGGTCTATATCTCCCCCTCCCTCCCCCTCTCTCTTTCTCGATCTGCTTTCAGGCTGTTTGCTTTCTTAAATGAACGTAATGGTACAAACGGAGGATAAATTGCCTTCTGCGTGCTCCATCTCATCACATCCATCCCACAGGGCCCTCTCCTAAGCGGGAGGGTGAAAAAAATGAAAGCGGACCAGAAAAATAATTCACTTGCTTTGCCTGGGAGATACACGTTGCTATCTGTGTAGCGATAAGGCTGATGTGCATTTGGTGCATTAGGCCTCTCTTGCACTATCGCCACAGCACAGAACAAGCTGGGAGGAAAGGGCAAAAGTCAGTGTGAGAATGTGTCTGTATATTGGACTTGCACCCTCATTTTGTAACCTATCTGCAGGGTTTACATGGGGCTTTCCCAAAGCCGTATGGGGACTGAAGCATCATGTGCACAGGTTTACCAGGTGCAGAGGATGTCCTACAGTCGCTGTAACACCACCTGACCTGAGGATTCTCATTCATCACATCGGCGGCTCTCTCAACAGGGTCTAACATTTAAGAAATTCCATCAACTCTGTGTCCTTTTTTTAAAAATTCTCAATTAGAGCGGGAGAAGACACTGCTCCACACATTCACTGTGACACTAATTTCACACCCACACAAGGACACTCAGAGGGAGTAATGGAAAACGCTGGCGGATGTCAGAGACAAACAAAAGGCAGCGCCAAAACATGCTGCCACGGCCCCGGGAATAAAATGTCACGCAGTCAGCCTCTGCTCTAAGTCGTGTTTAGCTTGGCAGCATACAGGAGGTGAAGGAACTGGATACACCAGACGAAAACACTCTGGAATAACAGAGATACCAATGAGTAAGTAAAAAGTAATTAGTTACCACTAATGCATGAGTCACATTAAAGCAAACTGTTCCTTGATGCTAGACATATCAATTTTACTCCCCGGAGAACTACAAGAAAACGCTATTAGAGACTTACGAGCTGTTATTAAAGTCTTAACGCAGATGCAGGGGTCGTAAAAGATTCATTTGTTTACCAATGAATTATTGAGAGGTAGGATTTAATCAAAGCTACAGATGTTGCAGTCAGAAAGTGTTGTTAATCTCACTTTGATTGCATCTAAATGAAAATATAGACTATAAAATTCACAGAGACTGATTGTTGATTGCGGAGTTAATTACAGACGCCAAATAAGAGACAGCAAACAATAAGAAAAAAAAAAAAAAGTGATTACTTCAGATTGGCTCAGTGATCATCTGATTGAGGTTTGTGAAGAACTTACTCTCCATCTGCATTACTTTAATTGAGTCATCTAAAGGTCCATTCAAACATTACAGCACGGAATAAAACCAAGTGATTATGTGTCCCCGTTGGAATGGTATTGTAATATTTTGTCATCCAAACGTGTGATTGGGTCGATAAGGAACAAGCCAAAATGAGTTGTTCTTAGCGATGATGATCTAAACAATACTGAGACTAAAAGCGCTATCAGCCTGTGGCTCTGAACAGCAGGACGGGAGGTTTCAAACAGCAGTGGACAGCTGTATAAGATCCTGCTTCTGAGGTAAAGGACGTGTCTCACCACAGATTTCCCACCTCGGGAGTCTACGTCTTCGAGCCTTGAGCGAGGGGGGAGAAAGCCTCACAAACTTTCTCCAGAGATGAAAAGCCTGACCTTTTATCAGCTGCGGAAAATGCATTAGCTACCTCATAATCCAATTTCAAGACCATGCAAAGTGGAGGTTCTGACTGAATTTCAGTGTGGAGAGAGCAAGAGGAAAAACACCACAGTGAGTGTTTCTTTAGGTGAGGGCTCTTTGGGTTCTTTTTCTCTCTCTGCTGCTTGCCTGCCAGCCTCTCTGGAGCTGCTGAGTTGCAGAGGACTTCAAGGGCTTTGCACCGCTGAGCTCCGTGAGCTCCATATCTTATTCCCCCTCTACACCCACCCCCCAACACCTCTTCCTCTCTGTGTCTCTCTGACTCTTCCTCGCCCATGCTCTGAGGAGCTTTAGAAACTCGACTGGGTAATGGGAGCAGCAGTCAATCAAATTGCAGTTTCAAAGGTGATGCTTTGTTTCACGCTCGCTTCCCACAAATCCCATCGAGCCTGGCACCTGTCAGGTTGTCGTTCTGAAACGCAGCATCCAACGCCAGTCACCCAAACCCCGCGGTCCCTCGGCAGATGGAGGGGTTGACTTGTTGGCTGCCTGTCGAGAAATGAGGTCATTCTATTTTGCTGGGTCTAACTTTTTATTTTTATTTTTTTTATAAGGTGAAACAAAACAACAGAAAAAGAAAACACTATTCAGGGGTTTACGTCTAGAATTCATGCTACATGTTTTAGGGTGAAAAAGGATATGTGCGTTTGCTTTATAGAAGGTTATAACAAAACTGAACAAGAATAAATCCTGAATTTCTATTGGTGCCCTTCAGTTTTACTGAGTCTGACAGCACTGTCAAAACACCACTGGTGCTGCCAGGTCTAATAACGTGGAGGTTGGTAATAAATTGTCAAATGAGCTCTTGTTGTACCATGATCCCGTGGAGGAACAGTAAAACCCGATACGGCAGAATGGGCAGGATCTCTGGACGCCCACAGCAACCAGAGGTCCTTGTATCTCAGAGGGTTTATAGGCTCAGGTCTGACTCATTCCAGCTTTACAGTCACAGTGACCTTCCCATTAGGGCTCCATTACCAAAGGTCTATCAGAGAGAGAGAGAGGCGTAGACCCGGGCTATTTATCCAGCTGCAGCCTCTTCTTATTAACTGTAGTGGATAAACAAGAGTGCGGCTTTGAAAGCCTTGGCCAGTCATGAGTGAATGCCTTTATTATGGCATAAAATGCATGCACATGTGTATAAACACTTGATGCATGAAAAGAGTCTAAGATGCAAAACTACAATGTACAATAAATGGCAATTGCAGGCATGTGGACCCCACCTCCTCAAAAAAGGAGCACCAACCCACATCAACCAAAGGGCCCCTAAATGTCTCTAATTAGTTGCCTGGATCTAAAATACCTTCTTCTATTTGACTAAGATGTTGTGTTGTAATGACAGCACAGAGGGATGTACAGTAAACAAAGCGATGAGAACTTAGACTCCAGGGTACACCAGGATTGTTTGATGTCTTTCCAGCTATGCGAGTGTTTGAATAGGTGGCTTTTAGATGTAAGATACTGATTAGTTCGAGTGGAGTCATCCTCCAACACACACTGCCTTTTTCCAGCATTTGGTGTGTTTTTCCCAGCGTAGACTGAAAAATAAGGGAAGGCTGTCAGCTAATTTCAACTCAATTTACTTCCATTTACTTGGTCCTTGGAACCAATTTCACAAGGTAAGATTTGTGCAGTTGTGCAATGCTTCTAGAGGTCATATGATTATCAGGAGATGGCTTACACCATGGTTATATCCCCGTATCATAGTGTTTGTTATGCTGTAGGAGTGGATGCTAGTCAGCAGCAGAGTGATGGGTTTACTTAATTTATTATTTATTTATTTATTTTATTATTTATTATTATTATTTATTTATGTATTTTCGTGGGCTATTATTGAAACACTAGTCAATGAAGCTTTTACCTTCTTTAACCCAACACGGCTCCAACCTTAACCCACAATCGCAAGTATGTGCAATAACAATCAACCAGTGAAACTCCACCTTGATTAAAGTAAGGTACGTTTTTCTCCTGTTAGTTTCTTCTCTCTTCCCTCATCAAATAAGGGAGTAGGGGGAGGTAGAGTGTATGGCCAGTCCGGCGGAGGAGAGTTAAGTCTCCCCAGACGTCTTGGATCTGTCTTCCCTATGCTCCTTCCTACTTTTCTATCTACCTTTGCTCTTTCCAACTATCCATCTAACCCTTTGGCTCCCACTCGGACCCCCAAACGGCACTATTACTCCCACTCATAGTCCCAAGTATGTGCATCAGGGATTATAACACCTAGTCTCAAACTGAATCGTATGGTATTGAATGCCATCTCAAATTTCTTTTGGAACCATTGTGTTAGGTGTAAATCATACATTGCTAAATATTGCCACCTGTTTCAATAGGGTGAGAAATCAAAATAGATCATGTTATGGGCAGTAGGCAGTGTGAGTTTTTTATTACTTGGTTAATGTTTCCATGCTGTGTTTGAGTTTATTCAGGTGTGTAACAACTTCCTGGCCTGCTGACAGATGTCTGACCATCGGACGTAACTCTACTGAAAAATAACTCCACCAACACTTTTGGTCTAGTACTCTTAAAACTGGTACGTAACATGTACCTAAACCCTAGATCTGTTAAGCGTTTCCACCACAGACAGTACTCTAGGTGAGAGGTGGGGTTATTATTGAATAATAATAGCTGTGTCACTGCGTGTCAAAACAAACTACAATTTTAAAACATTTTACATCTATGTCTGTGAAAACATGGATGATTCACACAGCACAGAAGGTCTATACAATCAGCACAGCTTCAAGGTTGACACCCAAAATTAGTGTCACCAATTCAATATCTGAACCCCTTCTGTTCCTGAGAAATGATGTTGAATAATGGCCAGGAAAGTGTTTTATGCCTAACTCTGTGATGTCACAGTAAAGTTGACCTTTGACCCTTTGGATATAAAATGTCATTACTTCATTATTTTATCATTATTTTATCCAGACATTTGTGTGAGGTTTTGTCATTATTCACATATGAATTCTCAAGTTATTGCCAAAAAACATGTTTTGTGAGTCTGCACAGACCTTGGTCTTTGACCACAAAATTCTTATCAGTTTATTCATCAGTCCAAGTGGATGTTTGTGTCAAATTTAAAGAAACACCCTTAAAGTGTACTTGAGATATTGTGTTCACAAGGATGGGATGTATGGACGTACATACATACATACACACGGACAACTTGAAAACATAATGCCTCCAACTACAGCTAACACCAGCATGGAGGCATAAAAAGAAGAGGCTGGATTGATGGGATTAAAAAAATAGCGGGTTTGTGCAATAAGTCTTTGTAGAGCAAGAATGACGACTCTCTTGTGACGACTTCTAGCTCCGCTTTTAAGTATTGGATCAGTGTGCTAGGTACCTCAACAGAGGTGTGATGAAAAAACAGGATGAAATTGAACGGTTCTATTACCATCAACGTCTTTTGACAATGGACAGTCAAAAATAACTGTTCTAATGTGAAACAAACTGAACTGAAGCGCACTGCATGTTGGAAACGAGGCTAAGTACCCCTTGGAGATAGGATCCTTAATCTGCCCCTTTGATCTGAGCGTGTTTCTCCAGGGCCACCTCAGAGGGCTGTAACAGTATCCAGGTCAGGGTTAAACGCAACTCATTCTTCCCTTTCATACTGAAGACTGACTGACAGCCAGGAATGAGCAGCCTTCCCTAAACAAACCTCATCTACTTCCTGTTTCCTGACCTTCAACAGGAAGTTCTGCAGCTCCAAAACATTGGGTTAAGCAGCTGTGGCAGGATTAGAAAGAGAAGAAATTGTAAGTCATACTGGATCTCTAAACAGCAAAACAAAAGTTCTCTATCCAATTTTGCTGTCTTGATACATGGGACAGTCAGACATAATTGCAAATTCTGTTGTGTTGGCGCTTTATATTTGACAATGAAAGTTCCATTAAGTTTAATTTAGAAATGCAAATTACTGTTTATGTTTGTTATGATAGGCAAGTGACAGGAGTCTTGAATCAGAATGTGTTTCAAGCTCCTTTTTGCAAATCGCAAATAGAAAGCCTCTGAGCTAAATAAGAACCAGTGCATATTATTATATCTCAAAGGCAGCAAGACAAATATTACAGGCATACAGCCGGGCTGGCATACACAAGATATGCAAAGCAGCGAGAGGTGCAAAACAAAAATGCAGTGTTGAACATGCGGCGCATATTTCAAATATAATCACAACACTTGCGACAGCTAATCCTGTCCCTGCAAATAAAACTCCATACTGCGCTATCAATACTTAAAGCTCAGACCCCAAACTAAATATAAGCTTGTGTTTATAATTAACATGCAACACTAAGCTTTCTGTGCTGAAATAAACCCGTGGAGGTGAGAATTCACTATTTCCAAGAAACTGCTAAAACAAGAGAGCAGGAGGGAGAAGATAAGTTCTTTTTTATGTTTGTTTTTTGACACCGATGAATTTCAGACACGACCTAATAAATAGTAACACGTCTTCTCTCTAACAAGAGAGCTCCAGATATACACATGGAACAGCTTCAAGATGCTCAGAGGGAATTTGGCTAAATCTGAATAACTCAACTCAAACTATTTGAAAAAAAATGTTTTTAAAAGTCATATCTAAGTAATAAAGCATCTGTTAACAATCAGACCCCTCGTGCAGAAGGTACTTTGCTTGGCTCTTTTTTCTCGTTATTTCTCTGTGAGAGCTACTAAGCAAATTGCTATTAATATTCCCTCTGGCAATGAAGGAGAAAAAGAGACTCACAGGGTTGTCTTATGTTAAGGCTTTTATACTTTATCCCTGCACAGAGCTTATTGATATTCCCACTGAGAATCAATAGCATCATGTCTATCACTGACCAACATCTTAGACTCGTGTGATCTCCACACACAGGCTCACTGAGCACCAGTCAAGCATTGTCTCGCCGTCTTCTCTCAACTAGCTTTCACGCTTATCACTAAATTCTGCATGGGAAGTGAGATAGTTTACAGTAGATAGTTGTTATGACACAACAAGGCTATCCTCAGGAAACACGTGGAGGTAACCTTCACTTTAGACACACGGATCAGTGGCCTTCACTGAGCCCCGGATGTATTGGCACATGGATTTAGCCGGCTATCAGAGGGGCCAGATAACCTTGTCATATCTACCCTGACTGTCATGGGGGGTGTTACAGGATGGAGATTCTACCTCTGTAAATCCTCTTAATAAACACTCACACAGAGGCATTCAGTCGAGTTCACACACAGTAACACATGCACCCCACCTAACCGCACCGGAGCCCAGCAGTGAAAGGTCACAAGCCCCCAAGTGACAGCTGTCAATCACAGGAGGTGGGTATTATCCGATCCATTAATAACACACCCTGAAAGGTTGTGGGAGACCATGGGGATAGAAATCTCTTGACTCGTCACCACTGGATGTGACCTGCTGGAAACCTGTGGCCCTCATTAAACCTCCGACCCAGCAGAGGAACAAACATAAGGTATACGTACAAAAGTAAATAGTATTCGCGAGTACTGAATAACTGTGAGTTTAAAGAGAGTTTCATTTAAAGACATCATCTTGGGCTTCGGGACATCCAGATTGACACTGTCCAATCGTTTAGTTGTTTGGTCCATAGACCAATTTTGAGTGGACGTCACAGTTACCTCACAGCAGTTCGAATGCGTACGGGTGGCAGAAAAACAGCAGACATCGGAGAGAAACAGTTGACATACCCAGAATTAAAATGTCCTCTTGTGCCATTGGATGTCAGAACAGAAATACAGAATAAGATAACCTTCATTTTCATAGAAAACCGCCACAGAGGACGCCTTAGTGGAAAATACAGTTTTGTCTCCAGTTAATTATGATCTCGATATTCAGCTATAATTGCTGCTGGATACCCTGTAGAGGAGTGTGCTTACATGAACTGAATTACTGATGTGGTAAAAGATAATTCATCATCATAAGCATGGATTTGTCTTATTGTCCTTGGTTATAACTTGTGGAGACGTCCCCATATAATATATGTGGAAGTAACAAAAGACAAATTTTTCACTAGCTAGCTAACGCTGTGCGCTCATTAACTCCTTGATCATAACAGAATATAGAAACTTAAACGGACGATGGGTCATGATTTGTTTCAAGCTGTCATCGATCAGCCGTAGGTAGAATGCTAGCCATGATAGCAACAATGTTAGCAAGCCTTTGATTGTCCCTGCTTGGATGCAGATGAATCGATCTAAATACACATAATAAGTTAACATAAAGAAAGAACGTGATTTCTTGTTGTGGCTTAGCATTAGCTAGCTAGATAGCTGCCTAGCGTGCTAGCATGTTGATAAGTTGTACTTCCACATTAAATTATATTACACGAGGACATCACCACAACTATAGGACAATATGCCAAATCCATGCTTGAAAAATGTTTTCACAGTTCTTGTGATGATTTATCTTCCGTCATGTAAATAAGTAAATAATTCAAATAAGCCAAACACACACTTGTCTACTGAGTACTGAGCAGCAGTGATTAGTCTCAATAACAAGATTTAGATTAACTGGAGACAACTTTTTTCCCGCTACACGTAGATCATAAACTCATGGACATAAAAGCAAGTCATTGCAATCAGTTGAGAAATATAAACGTTTAGGTGCTTTTCACGATTCACCCTAACACCACTATTGTCCCTTTCTGCCACCAACCCCGCCCCAAATACATCATCACTGTTTACAAACACAAAAAAGAGTCCTCAGAAAATGGAGCAAAATGTCGATCCAAAGATATTCAATGAATTGTCATACAGGACAAAGGAAATCACAAAATATATACATTTTCTTCTATTTGTGTGTGTGTGTATATGTATACTTGAAACAGGCCTTTGGGCATTAGGCTATCAACTCAGCAATGTGAAACTAAAGCTCTGCATGGCATTGTCGTCATCGCAGATATTTGTGTTGACACGGAGGTTATGAGCGATACAACCCCCAGCGACAAACAAGCCGAAGTCACAATCAGTGTGACTCTCTGAAAGAGGTGTGCGAGAGGCCAGGGAGGATTACCTGTGATCCAAGGATGATGAAAAAAAAAAAGACTGCTTGATATTAAATTCTAGCACATAGAGAATTACTGATAGGCTCCTGTTGTTATTTTACCTTGCCTGTGGATTGAGCCTGCTTGCACAGGGCAATGCCTTGTGGGATGAGGCAGTGATAAAAAAAACGGTGTGAAATTCATTGTTTTCCTGTGCAGCATGTGTCATGCATGACAAGTGAAAGTAAATACAATCACAACACTGCTTATACATTATAGATGAGGTGTAAATGAACTGGATTGTTGCAAAGCATAAGCGCAAGGCACAAAGCTAGTTAGTGTCGTTTGAATGAACGAGAAAGGTAGGGAGTTACAAAACACACTGCTGAGCCTTGGGTATTGTGGTTGTGTATGTTGAGCCACTTTGCAGCATCTATGTATGGACTACTTTTCTGGTGACCCCTACCTGTCTGAAGCTGCAGGGCGTCCATTGCGTGGCTTGTTGACCTGGGCATACAGAGCCTCCAGGGGTGGACCGTTGTTCTGTAGGCTCAAGGGAGGATGAGGACTCTGGGGACTCTGGGGGAGATGGTAGTGGTGGTTGTAAGGGTCCGTGCTGCTGCTATCCACCGATGAGTCTAATGACCCGATTCCAGCGTAGGTGTGCTCCTCATCTGAGCTGAAGGTGCCCCCGACAATGTCTTGGATCTCAGCATATTCCCGCTCCTTTGCCTGCCTTTCCCGAAGCTCCCGCATCTTGGCCTGTATTCTGTGAGAAACACATTGACGGGGGAAAGTTTGATATAAGTAGGTTGTTCTTTCCATTCTTGAATCATCTGGCAAACCAGACACTGTGCTCAGAAATGCCAAAATTCAATATAATTTCCTCACAGAGAAAAAAAGATTTTACACCCTCAAATTGTGACAGAAATACATTTAAAGAGTCATGAATGACTAAGTTTCACGTTATCAGCCTGAGAAATGGTATCGTTCTTTAGCAGGAGAAGTGGTTTTGGATGGTTTAAAATGTCTATAAAATATTGCCAATGCCTTTTCTTTGACTTTGTGTGGAAACTATGTATTCGGCCAACTTTGCTAGTGCAAAAGAACCATATCAAATTGCCCAATTTGCCCAATATTAATCGCTTCTTAAAAGATTCTTTCTATGTTTTCCAAGGACTCAGTCTGTTTATTTTAACGCCCAGGAAGCCTATATATTATATTTGTTCCAGCTCTGCTGATGGAAACACATTCATTTCTCATGTTGTTTTTACAAGACTGTAAAAGTTTTCATAAACTTCGCCTGGGAGAGATGCTAGTTTATGATTTGCATGCACTTTCTGTGAAGACCAAATGAACCTCATAGGAGAAAAAGGGAGATACTTGATGGTATTTGAGGTATTGAACAGCAAGTGTGTACAAAATGTACAGTAAGGAGGCAACTCAGGGTAATGAGACAGGGTTAAAAAAATGTAAAAAGACCAAATGTAATATTCCACCCGAGATTCAGAGAGGCTTACAGCAGCATGCCAACTTTTAAGTTTAATCTCAGATATTGATCAGCTCAGACCCAAGGAGGAGGCCTCTGCCCTTCAAACTTCTCAAGCAACTTTCTTCTCTTAAGTAACAGGGAATGAGGATGGAGACAAATGTCTTTTACTGTAGTAAAAGAAGCCAAGCAGTATTATTCAAATATGTGGCTTTCCATGAACCATTAGAGGGCTGAGGCGAGTGCACTGATCTTATCCCTCAGGCCCTCTAACAAGAGGAGGTGGGAGGGAGACAGTCAGACCTCCTCTTCCCACTTCCAGCCCATTCCTCTCCCAACATGCCGCTCCTCTCCCCGGGACCACTTCCACACAACAGAGCCTTTCACAGGGCCTTTCCTGTCTCGGAGAACGGTTCCATGTGAACGCCTGTCTGTCCGCAGCTAACAAGACTCAGTCATGGTGTTGCATGTGAGCTAGGAGAGCTGGCATTGTAGGAGCAGGGAGGTGGGCAGCAGGGAGTAGAGAGGAGAGGGGCTGAGGACAGGCAGAGGGGGGAGTTGACCTCCCACTGCGGTGACCCTGGCAGCAGCCACCAGACTGCTCACTGGTTCCAGATGTTGTATCCCTGCTGTAGGGTAACACACACATCCACACACACATGCATACAAGCACGCTACCTCCCACTGGTGCTAGACTTCCCTATTACCTCAGGTCATAAGTGACCCCTGACCCCCCCGGCGCTGCTCCTCACAGATGATTGGCAGGTTTGGAACGGAGCTAGAATCCCCCCTAGCCTAACTCTCTCTCCCATGTCTGTGTATTTTAATAACAGTAATCACATTTCAAACAATCACCATTTTTCAATGCCGAATTAACCCAATTCCCACATCCTACCCATAGACTGCCTTGTTTATTTTTAGCCGTCCAATATCCCATTTTCTCAGCATTATCTGCAGAATGAGATTTTGATGGAGGCCTGATGCAATGTTGCATGATATGCAGTCATCTATAAAGCCTCTAAGCTGGTTTGGTGTATTTTTGCATTGTCGCGTACCAGGTACATTATGGAAATTATCAACTCACAGCACAATCGTGTGCACTCACTGTCGGCTCACTTTAGCTTGTGCTGTCAGGAAATAGAAAACAAGCCTCACAGGGAGAGAAACACTAATTCCCAGAAGCCCTTTCACCTGCCATCTGGCTAAAGTGATGTCAGATCTCTGCCAGGAAGGACCAGACAATGATGTTACCACAGGTTCACGGAAGTCCACTGGGATCTCAAAACCCTCTGGCGTTTTATGGACTAATCAGATTCATAAAAACGGCAATATTGACATTTGGGACGAGATAATGGCCTTGGCTAGACTGGCGACATGAAGCTAAAAGAGAGAGACTTCTCTTCCAGGCCTCCGGAGTCTGACATGGATAAAGCTAATAGGTGCATTTCAATAAAAGGATATTAACAAGCAAAGATCACCAAATGAGACACCATGTGAGTCATGCTGTTGCCATGAGTATCATAAAATCTGGCCCATCTTGCCCTGTAACTTTGTTGCTTTTATACACTCATCAACTTTAAAATAAGCTTTTGATTCAATTCGTCACAACCGTCACATTTTTCAGTGGAAAGGTCACGGCTCTTCTGTTCGAACAAAGGACTCATCTGTCTGTGTGTATGTGGAGAAAACATCTGCAGTCCTAACCTGTCAGTCTGCAGAGAGAGGCCAATTCCAACTTGTTCTGGCTGTCAGGAAGAAAAACTAGACTATCATACAGTGTTAAGTTTCCATACTTGGCCAGTTGGCAGTGGGTCTGATTGTGGCAAACTGAGATTTGAATGCTACATTACCAAGTGCATATTTTCTGCTAGATGTCTTCTACTGACAAGAAAGAAACTCTGAGGGATTAAGCAATTCTGTCACTCTTATGTATCTTATTAGTTTTGTAGGGAATGCCACCCAGACTCCATTTTTGGACATGCTAGTGGCGTGGCTCTAAGGATAACAATACTGGTCTAACTGTTGGATTGATTCCCATGAAATTTGGTGCCTGCATTTATGGTCCCGGGAGGATGAATCCAATTGACTTAAGTGATCTCATGACTTTTTGTCTAACCTCAACAGCAGGTCTGATTAGAATTTTAGACATGTCACTTATCCTGTGAAATATTTCAACATCTACTGAATGGATTACATATGGTTTGCGGAGGGTAACTCTAAATAACTTTGATCATATATTGACTTTTCATAGTTTGAGGACAAAACTTTTGGGTGGATTGCAGTAAAACTGTGTATGTGATGACATGTAGCGACATCATGAGGTCATAACAGGGTGACCATATCTTCAAACCCTCAAACAAGGACCTGTAAGTGTACCGCATGTTCATGCATGCACACATGTAAGCACTTATGCACACACCATACACATTTTCATCAGGAATGGGGACGATTATTTCAGCGCTTACCGCACCTTTCAACACCATGGATGTAATGAATGCAGCATTTTCATTGCCTGGTACATTAGGAAGGAAGGAGTCAGCCTCCTGGAGCCTTTTAGAGAAGACTGACTTCCTACTTGGCATGACAGCGAACCATTAGCATAGTGACAAACTCTGTCAGAAAGAGACTATTAGCCTATGAGTCACTGGCTAACACGCATACAGACAAATTAGTGTTGAATTCAAACATTTGATGTATTTTTATATTGGGTAAGCGGAACAGAACATGACAAACGTCACTGTAAGTGTTGAAAACAGGTATAATTATATTTTAAATGCAGTCAAATCTTTCACAGTTTGGTAGGGAATGTTAAAACAAGGACGTTTTAGTGTTTTATGGACATTTGCCGAGACGCAGGACATCTAGTTTACATCTGTGACTACTGGTCACCATAGGTCGTTTATGGCTAAACCTATGCAAAGCTAACGACATTCTCATCAGCCTCAGTTGTACTTTGAGTTGAGTGCTGATTAGCAAATGCTAGCATGCTAAAACACTAAACTAAGATGGTGACCAAGGTAACATTGCACCGACTAGTCTGATGCAGTCTTGATGCCACCACACTGAACAACTACTTGGCGTACTTCAAACTTACCGTTTTTAAGTAAAGTTATTGAAAAAGCTGAACAACTGCTTTGATAACTTTCAGTCAAATTTTCGTCAGAGTTTCAGCACTGAAACTGCACACATAAAAGTAATGAATGACATTCGCCTGAACACCGACTCGGGCAAAGTCTGTTTTAGTGCTGTTGGATTTAAGTGCTGATTTTGACACTGTCAGACTCTCTGGAACTGTGATGTGGATGGTTGTGATGTGGGGTCCCACACAAAATAACGCAGCCTATCAGCCAATGGAGATGACACGCAAATATTCATGTCACTTTCACCAGGTGATTATGGACAAGCCCCAACTCTGACCACTTTTAAGTCAAAGCTAAAAATGTTCCTTTTTTAATTTTATATACTTTATAAATCCCCCTGAGGAATTAAATTTTTTCACTTTTTTTTTTTCATTAACACACAGGTCCGCACAAACGGGACCTATACATGCACAAAGTGGAGAGATGTCAGAGTGAGGGGGCTGCCTTGGTCAGGCACTATGAGCGGTAGGGAGGTTTGGTGCCTTGCTCAAGGGCACCTCGGCAGTGCCCAGGAGGTGAACTGGCCACCAGTCCACGCTCCATATTTGGTCGGGGGGACTCAGCGACCCTCCGGTTCCCAATCCAAGTCCCTATGGACTGAGCTATTGCCATGGTAGTCATGTCAGGTGAACACAACCAGATACCAGATGTTACTGCACGATTTCAGGAGGAGGCACACCAGAGAACTCACACCTTGTAAAACCTCCGGATTTGCAATTGCGAATCAAACCATCTCTGACTTGTTCCCATTTATTTTTTCAGGGTTCAGCGTGTACTTCTATAATGGTACTGTACTAATCTGTTGTCAGGTATTGTCACAGGCATATTTGCCACTGTGCAGAGGCAATCATTTGCTTGTCTTCAAAACGTTCCATCTTTTGGTGTCACTACTGACATACCTACTGACCCCTGACCCTGTCACATTGGCATATTGCCCCTGCATTGCCCACACAGTCCACGTGTGTTTCACATCTTGGTGATGCAAAGCGTTAATTTCATAAGGATGTGCCCAACGAATGCTCTAAATGGATGCAGGATATGAGAGGCAACCATCACAAAAAAATTTAGTTAAAAGCAAATAATTCTCTATATCTTTAGTCTTGTTTTATCAACATGATGACATGATGACAATTTGTAATAAAAGTATCAGTTATTAACATATTTTGAGTTGTTTTCCTACAATATCTACTCTTAAAAAATCCCTATGCCCTGTATGCCCAACCATTCACCCAACATCCTCCCAATGACTTGTATGCAGAGGTTCAGAAAAACATCAAGCAAATTATATAAATGCATTTTGTAGGAAACAGGGTTGTAATTCAGGAGCCATTTTTCTGCTTTGCAATATGCTCATTAGCCTAAACCTCACACGCACACCTGCTAACTGCGTTCTTCCTGGGCAACCTGCAACTGCCTCTCCACTTCCAACTCCCATCCTTCCCCCTCTTTCTCCTCAGAGACCACCCCCGCGCTGTACCATATATACTCCATTAGCCAATTAATGGCCCAGCATGTTAACATTGAGGAAAGTGCTGCCCACACTAAACACATTATTACTGTACAGCCCCAATTACCAGCCCTTCTCCTCTCGTCTCCTCTTACCAGATACTACGTTTGAGAGGAGGGGACACTGTAGCTTTTAATGCAACCAGCCCGGGGATATTTTATTTCAAAAAGGCGACAATCGAGCTGTAGTGCCTCGCTGCAAGCCCAGCTGTGGATTTTCATTTTCATTTTAATTACGCTGATGACAGAAAAGAAGATAATTCCAGCGTTTCATCAGTAATTGCTCAGTTTCTTTTGTTCCTCTGTGTTGCCTGTGCTTTACTCTATATTCCTAGAAGCAGAATTGACCTCACATGTACCTTTAAATTAAATACAATGCCTATTTGCTTGTTCTTCTTAACAGTGCAGTGGAAAGGCATTTCCTCCTGGCTAGAAGACAGTCTAGACGGTCTAATACTCAGTTTTTCAGGGCAGTTAAAGTTCAACCCCTAATCCAATGACTGACCGTGTCTTCAGGAAAATTATCTGTCAGCCAGATGACATTACTCCCTCTTTAACATCCCTGCCTTTCAACTTTTTCGGTTCTCCCTGTTGTTTTTCTTGTCATTCCTTGTCACTAAATTGAGTGTGAATACTCTCACATCAACTGAAACTGAATTTGAAATGTTATCTTTGCTAAAGCTTCATTTCAGTGCATGAATGTGAAAGCAGACGACTGTCACATCAAGTAATTATTTTAACACATCATGTTGATAGAATGAGAGTTTGGTGTGAACTGGTAGCAATATGTCAGCTCACCTCAAGTCGTTCATCACTACACTGAATAAATCTCGTTGTTTATCCGACAGGGCTGTTGTTTTTGGACCAACAAAGCCAGCAGACTCCTTCTCCATATGTTTGTCAATGTGTAATCTACCCAAGGGAGGCAGGGGGGAGACAGAGAAGAAGGGGAGAGGGGAGTGGGGGGGCTGTCTGTACTTTGAGACACTCATTTTGAAGTCAACACACTTAGAAGCTTTGAAAGCCTGCCTCTTCAATATGCATTGTTACCATGGTGGATGAAACAGAATGTATTTGCTCTCTTACTTTCTCATCCAGCAGCCTTGAATAGATTTTTCTTTTCAATACCCCCCTCACCAAAACATGTTCTATTGTTCTGAAGTGCAGATGGAGGGCAGAATGTATCTGAATCTAATCAAAGTGCAGTAAATGACTCTGCGTGCAGCTGTCTGTGCAGAATCGCAAACCTCTGATAGCCCATCTTTTGCATTGACACTTGGCCCATAACAGCATAATGCAATCACAGAGATAATTGTCCAAGTTTCGTGGTGTTAATTCACAGTGTTAACAATCGCATTAACTTGCTGTAGGTATCAATATAATTACAAATGTAATCACACTTCCCAATCAGCCAGTTGGAGCTTCCTTTGAACTCACTATGCAAATGAGACTCAAATAGGATGCTGAAATAATGAGGTGGTTTGACAAAGTGGAATGATAACATTGGCACCACAATCACTGTGGCGAAAAAACAGAAAGGGAACGATCTGCCTTATAGCGATTCAGTTCACCCTGAGCATGGTATAAAAGAGGACCCTATCTCTTGTTACAGGAATACTTCACCCACCAAAGGATAATTTGTGTATCAATTACTCATCTTGTTACGCTGAATTCGTGAAGAAAACGAGCAAAATTTAGATGAATTCAAGTCACAGGGGACGACTTTTAGCAACACCAAAACTACACCTGTTTACAAACTCTCACACAACTCGTGCCATGTAATTAGAGTCTCATTTATACAGTTGTACGCTCAGTACTTGCCAAACAAATTGACCATAGCGTTAGTTCAGGCAGGACTCGATGTCAAGCTCAGCTCACATCCCAGTTACATGAGCTGATCTCAAACAGCCCTATCAACTGATGGAGCGGCTGATTGATGGAAGGGAGCTGATAGATTACATGATTCCTCTCTATGCAACCAATTGGTGATTCTCATTCAGGGCGCCCTATTTAAACTGCTCTGGCCTGCCTACTGTTGCTGCTTCCTCTGCAAGCTGCTTTGCAACCTGCCTCCACCCCAGCTCCTCCTTTTCATGCTGTGTCTGACTTATCAATGTCATTTCTGTTTGTCTTTGCTGCTGCTCTGTAGGCACATGGAAGGGCAAGGAGGCCCCAGAACAGAGCCATATCGCCAAATATAATACTGCAAATGGAAATACATTTTTCTTTGACTAAAGTGGTCTTGCCTGACATGCATTTTCATTAAAACATTACTATTTAAAACACTTATGCATGAACAGTCTCCTGCAAGGTCTGCCCAGTTTATGCGGAAAAATTATAAACATTAACATCTTCACAAAAATGCATGTTTTTGGCAACTACTGAACATATGACTGAATACATGAGACTTGGCTTATAGTGACTGAAACAGATGTTTTGATATAGTTTTACTGTTGTTAAATGTGGACCCCTACCAAGACAAAGTTTTCTTCCCAAATGCAGCGTAACATGAGGTGAGTACTTGATATATGAGATCATTTGGGGGTGAAGTATTCTTTTAAATTCTCACGCCTAATCCAGGTTTGCTGTTTTTCAGAGTGAATTGTGCTGACTGACCCACTCCAGAATCAGTGGTCAGGTTTTTGTTTGTCCAGAGTCAGCAGGAAATCAAACAACAAACAAGAGGAAGCAGACCACTGTCGAGGATAAAAAAAAGCAGTGATGTGCTCTGCTGTGGTCTGGGGAGCGGGTACAAAGAGAGTGGCGGTGGAGTGCTGGCCGCTGATTAGAAGCCAACCGGAGCCGAGCAGATAAGAGAGAATGGACATCATAATCAGCTGCCACAGAGAAAGACAGAGAGAAGCGAGTTCAGTTCAGGCGGAAAATGAAGAAGGAACATTGTCAGGTTGTCTTTGTGTGCTTCCCTCTTTGGCCGGGAAAATAGAGTTTCAGGGCTAGCATGTAGCGAGATAAGTCAGAGACTGATAGAAGCTCCACCAACACCACCCGCCCTGTGTTTCTTTCTTTCTCTCTCTTCTCCCCCATGGCCTTGCATGAATGAGGGCCATAGCAGGAACGGCTGCTCTCCAACCCACCCAAGGTCCAATCAGAGAGCTTGTTGTCTCCACAGTCCTCTCAACATGAGCCAATCAGATAGGGGTGTCTTGGGTGCTGTCCACAGGCATAAATAGAAAAGAGTGATGGCTGCCGCAGCTGGGCTCAACAAAGATTTAGATCAGCCTAACCACAGGTTCTAATGTCGTCTTGATGGGACATAAAACAGTCAATCACAGAAGCTGTTTAAAATCTACGAGATTTTTGCTAAACAAATGCTGCTAATAACCGCTCCTCATCAAGTGGAGACACTGTGCTCCAGAAATTAAGTCAAAGTTTTATGAACTCCCTTCTCCGTCATCTCCCATCTATAACGGGCTGACAAGATATCAATGGAGGAGAACATTTTGAAATAAACGGGTTGTGTCTGCAAGGACCGCGGGCCAAACCATAAATTGCGTGAATCATATCAAGGTCAGAGTTTTAAATATATAACCGTAGCTGCCTTATTGCAGGCTAAAAAGGGCAGGTTTTATGAATTAATCTGTCTCACCTCTTCGCTGACTCCTATTTTGAATCACTAAAAGCCCCTGTCAAAACCGTCTGCTTGAATTAATGATCGCTAATGTCAGCCGAGCCAGGAGTTTGGCTGCGGCCCATCCCGGGGTCGTGCTGACACATGGGGCTGACTGACGATTGCCAGCATCGGAAACCCGTTACGGTCCGATCCATAATTTCATAAAGGCGCTCTGAAATGGTCCTGTCTCAGTGGCAGCGTTGTAATCAATCAGAGCGTGTGCCTTAAGCAGAGAGCTAAGACAATCAAATGTAGCACCTTGGGAGTGTAATGCAGCAGTGCTACCAAAAACTACAAGAAGTAATGGATTTCTGAGCTGTCGTCCTGCTGAACCCTAATGCTTTGAATATCGACTTGTCTTCATGGCAGGTTGGTTTATTATTACCCCACCGCGATTTCCCTCAGGATTCCCTTTCCATTAACCGAGGGACAATCCTGGCATGGCTGAGTGATGGGATTTGGGAACAGGTACAAAAGGAAAGAATTAGGTTGCCCTCCTGCACGGGGAGCTGGGACCGGAGCTCACACATGCAGAACGGACACAAACAAGACAGGGAATGAGAACGTGCTGCAAGACAAAGTAGCAGACAAAGAAATTGGGTGACAGCGGTGAATGAAAAGAAGTGGGATTTAAATAGTGTGTATGTGTTTTGTGGGGAGGGGAGGGCTGTGAGGGCATGTACTCTACATATCTCATGCCCGCTGTGTGTCTGTGTTGATTCTGCTGCTTAGCGTGACAGTCGTTTGGGAGCTTCTCAAAGGGGACAGATCTGGATGGAGAGCCAGGCCCACCGGTCTCCAGGGTGCACTGAGGGAAATGTGTTGGGCCCTCGGCCAGAGGTGTTCACTCTCTCAGTGGAGAGGACCATCACTGCAAGTCATAGCTGAATAGCAAAAAGAAATGTGCTACAGCTTTTTGAGCAAGGCCTCCAGATGTTCCATTCAGCGAGGAAGAGGGCCTTTGTGGGTGTTTGTGTGTGTGTGTGTGTTTGTGGCACCGTGCATTTTCGACAGCCATCCATCCTTCTCTCCTTTCGCCGTAAGAGGGAGCGGTATCAAGCCCTATTGTTTCTATTCAATTAGCTGTCATTACCGACGGCACTTTGATTGCTGAGTTCATTTGGCTGGTGGAGAACAATGGAGGCAGCAAGCTGTCTTTTCATTCACCCTGCCACCAATATTGTCTTTCCCGCTAGACAGAATTAAATGGGGCTTGTCTGTGAGGGATGAGGCACAGGCGGCAGAACCAGTGCCTCGCCTTATTCCTCTGGATGCTCCTGATGTCCACAAACACCAGAGGACACAGAGCCAAGAGGGGCGGGTTAAAAGGAACAGCGCATTCTTGAGCGATTAACAACCTGGGCGAGCTGCGGGAAAAGACGAATGCAGAGCTACATCGATTTCACCATTATAATGAGCACCATTCAATCACGCCAAATCCACAGGGGCCTACGAGCACCATTAAGAGGTCAGCGCCTCTGAATGGCGGAGGCACCAACAATCCATAAATGATCTATTTAATGTACTGATATAAAAGAAAGGGACATTTCACAAATTGACATCTGAGTACTTTCCCAGAATTTCCCTACCTCGCTCCGCCATTTTGCTAATTAGGTAGTTTGCTAATTTTACGGTCAGCAGTGTTTTTTTTCCCCCTTTGTTCAGCTGGGACTTAATTGTTTAGGCTTTTAGCGAGCCAAGGCTCTGTCTGAGCACTCACCTCTCTTGTTCCAGCCTCATCCGCAGGGTCTCCTCCTCTGACGCCTGTGTGTCCTCAGCTTTAGATTTACTGGAGCCCTTCCTCTCCATCCTGTCTCCTGGCCGCTCATCCCTGCGGTGCTTTCCAAACCTGAGTAAAAGAGAAGGGCAGAGAGGATTTAATTGAGGCCCAGACTTTAATAATTTCCAATGGACATTTTTTTTTCATATAGCAGCATGTCTCTTCTTTGTCCGGGAAATTCAGGTGAAATACTCAGTAGGAAATTAAAGTGTCAAACTGTCAAAATCTTCAGGTCGGGCTTTGCTGGGGAGACAGCTCAGGAGGAGTCTCTCCGGGCACACATTTGTTATTGAAAGAATAACTTGGCCTTTTTCATATAAATGCAATCAAAATGCATCATGCCGTATCAAAAGATAACTCGACGCAGTGAATTCCCTTTCTGCCAAATCTCCATCCAGGACAGCAGAAAAGATTCAGTGTGCGGTGTTCAGAGTAAGTCTGAAAAGTGGAGGAGAAAAAAAACCCTTTTTAGAGGAGAGGATGAGCTCCCTGTTTCCTCCCTGAGCTGTAGAGTTTACTTAGAGTGATGGGAGCAGTGACAGCTCATGATTCAGTTTTGAGCACGGAGGGAACAAACTACCTGCAAACTGTAAGTGGAGGGAACGGCCGAGCTGGCTGGCATCATTTGTAACTTTCTAGGCAGCGTTGCAAACTTTTACATTTTAATGACGGGAGTGACACACCGGTGGCGGTAAATCCGTTACAGCTTTACAGCGAGGTGAGAATAAGCC
This sequence comes from Epinephelus awoara, assembly GCA_035609425.1. Lineage (NCBI taxonomy): Eukaryota > Metazoa > Chordata > Actinopteri > Perciformes > Serranidae > Epinephelus > Epinephelus awoara. The sequence goes on from CM069314.1 coordinate 6,995,006, forward strand.
AAGCCAGTGATCGTAAATTCCTCAGGTCGGCCGAGCTCGGTGCTGGGCGAATAAATGACTGGAGACTCTGGCTGACTGAGGGGTGTGAGAAAATGATGGGGGAAGAAAAAAAAAGAGAGGAGGCATGCGGCTGACAGGGAGTACAGTACATTTACAGGGCTGCACACTCACAAACACACAATATATGGACAACTCTATTATGTGACTCCACTGGCTGAGACTTTTATTACTCACAACAATGTGCTTGCGGAAACACTAAGAACAGCTGTCAACTTTATACATGTGTGCAGAATTTAGAGATAAAGGATCAATTCTCAGATGAGACGGAGCAGGAAAGGCAATATCGTGAAAGTATGATGTCATTTCCTGCTCCTCCACAATGGTACCAGCTGTGGAGGAAGTGCAAAACGGCAGGATACAGAAAAAGGAAGTATTACAGACAGATATCCAGGAAGTGCACATGATGCTCATTTTACACATAAAAGATTGAAGCACATCTGTACACCACATGCAGTGGATACAGTGGTGCTGTGTCGACTTTGACCCCAGTGTGTCTTTCTCAATGTTTATGGGCATGAAATACCTAATTAAATATGTATATTAAATAATGCAACAATAACATTTGAATACCATGTTTAAAGATTAAAAAGGTTCTTTAGATAATTACAATTGAGCGATTTCGAACTCACCCATTTATGTTTTATTAAGGCTAAAAGTTATTCAAAATTAAGGGCGTGGCTGCTTTGAGTGACAAGTGGGTGCAGTCTGATGACAAGTTGTTACCACACAACACTGGTTAGGCAATGTATCCATGGTTTAACCCCAGATTCTCAGAATATAGGCACAGCTAACGCTATTTCAGTGTTTTGAGTTCATGAAAGTTAACTGTAATATTTTGGTCGCCTAAAAAAGTCTTGTTCAGTGTTTGGCTGTACTAAATAAATGACCCTCTAAGTGTTTTAATAGTTTAAAACTATTTTTCACTAGCAAAAATTAGCATTAGCATTATAACAGTTTAACAGCTGTAAATGCAAAGAGCTAACCAAGCTAGCAGCTAGCGTTAGGATTAGCCTAATCCAATTGTGGTTGCCTCTGGCTCCAAAAACAGCCAAAATGCTGCACTTGAGGCTTCAAATTGGAGTAAGCAAACCAGTGTGTGACTTTAAGGGGGTTACGTTCATTTCTTTATACAGTCTTTTCTTAGCACATGCTATTTTTACCAAATGGGAGTCAGAGCTAAATATTAAAATGTCAAAGGAAATACGGTACAATTTGTTTTTGTCAGCAACTCACACATTTTATCTGCCATTTTTGAAATGTATGTGCTAGATGAAGGAATGATATTTATATTAGTTAGGTATCATTTAATGGAAAGACTGCTGTCATTCAATGGTCGATACATTTATGAAAACAAAGCACTACATGCATGTTAAATTCCACCATTAAAGTTACACCATGGCTTTCAGGTGAGTCCTAGTTTTTGGTGGTGGGAGGGTACTGTACAGTACACATGTCTGGGCATATGGCCTATGTTCAAAAATATACTATCACTATATTTCAATTCATACAGACAGTATTTAGTCTGGGATAACAAAGAAACAGAAAAACTATTCTGTGTTGTATTGCAATCACATGCTGGCCTCATTAAAACCTGACTTTCTTTCGTGCGTTGTCTCTTTCTGCTAAAGTGTCAGATCATGGCCTGAAGATTCAACATGCCGCTACCAACTGTTTACCTGCATTTCAGACCCTGAACATTCTACGCTCAAGGTCTGAAATTAGGACCTGGGTCTGAAACTAGGACCCCCCACCCACCAAATGCACAGGGCTTACAGGGCTGAAAAGAGTTCTGATGGAAGAACAAGTGCTGGAGGATATGTGGTGACCAGGAGGCAAATCTTACCAAGGCTGCACAAAAACGATGTTTTTTGAGACAATATAAAAGCTGCAGTTCTTAACAATGGCTCTGTAAAGTACCTTGGGAAAGTTGAAAAGATTACATAGGATTACATAAGATTACATATGGAAAGGACTGGGCAAAGTACTGCTTGCAAAAAGAAAACTGAACATGTTTTGATAGAACTTGGGAAAAGCAAACCTCTGACATGAACTGAAATGCTGAAGAAGAAACTTGTTTAAACACTGAATTACTAGATTTGTACATTCTTTATTCCAGACTACTCAGTGAAAACTATTTGTTTTGTTGTATGCTGTTCTTGCACTACTCTCTTATGCTTCTAGTTTTAAAATGTAAAAACTCAAACTCAACTCTTTAAATGCAAGTACTGCAAACCTTCTGATTGTCACATTGGTGGAGACCGAGCCACTTATATGAACAAATTCGATGATTGCAAAGACAGGGCAATAACAGCGAGTACATTGGCATGCGGGCACATGATACGTGGGAAGAAATTCAATAAATATAATAACAGAAGAGGACTGGATTTTTATTGACTGTTTATATTATATAACCTAACTGGATGTTCTTGCATTGTACAAACAGACATTGATTACGATGTTCCACATGGGCTTTGTTTGAGCAGTCCTGTTCAATTTCAGACAGAAGAACAGGAGAAAGCATTAAGCTCTGCAGTCCCGCAGCTCCACTGTGCTTCAATGCCAGTTTATTTTTACCTTCCTCATAGCTTTGACAGTTTGAAAACTTTCTCCAAAAGCTGAAAAAATTACATCAGACAAGGTTGACTTTGGGCCGGTGGAAGGGAATATATTCATGAAATGGGAGACTGTTTCCCTCACGGATGTTTATTATTCTACTTTACATTAAAAGCAGCCGGGACCTTTGTGCAAATGGTTTCTCTTTGGTAGCGGCTGGTTTAGAGTAGTAATTTTTGAATGTGCTGTGGTCTGGTGGGAGATTCTGGTCTGTGGTTGCGCAGAGAGCCCAGGAGAGGCCACGGGAGCGATATGTGGGTGCTTCAGTAGCACAGATAGCATACATTACCTGATTAATTAATCAACAAATGGCTCTAGTAAGGCATAAAACTCCAGGCTGGGGCTGGGAATGCTAATAATAGTGAGCCTGCTATCTATCACCAGGGCAGGTGACAGCTTCCCTCGCCTCACTTCAAGGACTTTCATTAACTTCCTCAGGAAAATTCACCTTCCTCTTTACCTCTTCCAATTTTTTTCTCAGTCTCTTCTTGCTTCGACCCTCCCTAAAAAACATAAAATAACCTTAGGGGAGACAAACTTCTGCCCTCAACTTTTTTTTCTTCTTCTGCTGGATCAACATCAGTACAGTAAAGGATTTGTCATAGTGAAACATATTGGCGGATTAGACTGAGCAGAACCCTGGGCGTGCAGCAGCTCCCATATGAAAGGCTAGTCCCCCATCGCCGGTGGCCTGAGAAGGAGGGCCCACATCAAAGCGGAGGCGGAGGAAAGGGACGATACTACCAGAGCTATTAGAAGGCTATCGGGACACTTGCTGGTTCGCAACATGGCTCTGCCCTTCACTTGAGCAGCCCGAGTCCTGCCAGTGGGGACCGTGGTGTAACACAGGATTAGCCACCAAACCTCCACTGACGCACAAACCCCACTGTAATATTTCTACACTCAACATTTTCTCAGCAGGAAAATACAGAAATCTCTAGTGTCGTGTGTGTATAAAAACTGCAAACTGTATTGACTTTTACACCTGTCTCTGGATGATAAGTGTCTCATTTGAGAAACGAAGAGAATCCAATAAAGAACAGTAATGACTTGGAGTAAATCAGTGCTGGGGTTGGAGGGAGAAACTCAGCTGTTTCTGTAAAACTCTTGAGCCAGTATTGGCACCTTGGCATTAATTGGGGCTGGCATCGGGATAGTTGTATTGAGAGTGAGGTTGATGAGGCTTGATAATAAGATATTGATTGGCAGCCGCAACTCATGGGCAGAATGACAATGGAGTAACTACAGTATACCTTGCTGTCTGGGAAAGAGAACTTATTTGGGCCCAAAAGTCTGACCAGTTTGTGAGCAATGTGGCTACACTGCAGTGTAATTACAACCTTGATGGAATCTTGATGACATTATCTGAAGGATAACTCTGGTATTTTTCAACCTGGACTCTATTTTCCCATGATTTTGGCTTTAAATGACTTGTGATAACGACATTTTTAAAACTGGTCCAATATTGAACCTACAGCAGGTGTGCCCCGTCAATTTACATCCATTGAAAGTGCATGTTTTTGCCACTGACAGGCTCAAATTGTTATTGTGAGTGTCTTACAACATTACAGAATGATCCATACAGAGAAATTAAACTTTATTTCATGCCTTTTGCTTATAAAGTTCATTTTAAGTCAAATTCTTAGGAATTCTAAAGGAGAAGCCTCGTTCTGGAATCTCACAGAGTTTTTGTCAAAATCAGCTAAAAATTCAGTCATGATATTGAAAAACCTTTAGGCCTTGTTTACACAGATACCAATACAAATAAAAATGGAATTTTTATCTATTCTGAATAAAAACAATTTCAGGTTAACACGATCAGTTGTGAAAACGATATCCCTGTTTACACGAAAATGCAAAAACGGCAGCTTTTTTGCTGCAGTTAGCATGCCAGGCCAGTAGGTGCTGATACACCATATGTCAAACACCAGAGAACGTTCTGCGCATGCACAGTGATTTGTTTTCGTCTTGGCGCTAGTGATAAAAACAATGATAAACTACATAACCTTATGTAGCACAGTTAGCTGCTATGCACTTACTACTATTGGGCACAGCAGGTGTCTTTGTGCGCCGATGTAGCGGTGATGTTGATGCAGCAGTGCTAAGTTCATTAGTAAGCTTGTAAGTAGTCCCAAAAGTGCTAACGAAACGTTAACAACCCAGCATAACCGCCATTGTCATTGTGGTTCCCGGGCGCCTAATGTGTTGCAACGTCATCGTTTTCCAAAATCTCCGTCTATCCTGTTTACACGTCTCCATAGAAACGGATAATTTACAAAAACTTTCACTTTGGAAGCCGTTTTTGAAAATCTCTGTTTTTGTTGAGAAAAACGCCAGTTACGTGTAAATGATAGGTGCAAACGCAAAGATAAATACCCGTTTTCAGAAATATACGGAACCGTATAAACAGGCCCTTAGATAAGAATGAAAATTGCTGTCTGTACTCCAACACAATGAATAATTAGCAGTACTCCTCTGTTCAACTCTCTCTGTTTGTTTTTACCTTTTTCTTCGTGTAACAAGTCGCCTCTCTTGGAAATTTTAAAACGAGACATCTCGTTGGCAAGAATTGGTCACATGAGAGACTGGAACAAGCAGAAAGTTATGTAAAATGTTTCATTCCTCTATAGGATCCTTTCCATAATGTTACACGTAGGACATTGATAATAACGCTGTGAGCCTGTTATGCTGAAAAACTGCGGGGGCTGCACTGTGTTGAAGCTGTTTGATTCTGCGGCAAAGTGCAGCCAAAGTAAAACCTGAGACTTGGACTTGAACTTGTGGCCAGAGAATACCTGCAACCAATCAGTAAACAAACTATGACCTATGTAACAAGGAGTTTCTTCCCATCTGAAACACATGAACACACCTCCCGGCCTCAGAGAAATGTAATCACTGTGGCAAGCTGAACTTCGCTGCTGCTTGGTGTGTGTCTGGCGTTAGTGGCAAAAACAAGCACATTTAGTGTGCATAATGTAAACTGAAGGGGCACAAGTGGTTACACTGCAGCATATTTCGCTGCTGCAGCACTCTCGCTCAATACTGGACCAGTTTTAAAAATTGTTGTTTCAATGAGTCACTGTAGATACAAAAACATGGAACAATAGGGTCCAGGTTGAAAAGTACCAGAGCTCCCTTTTAACATTTTTTTTCTTCATTTTTTAAGTAAACAGCAATTAGAAATGAATGAACATTGGCATTGATTATTGACCCTGGGAACAGTAAAGTAACACAATATTCTTCAATCAAACCTTCAGTTACTAGTTTTTCCTCTAAATAATGAAAGTAGACCTCTAAATTTTGATCATTCTGTCAAATAGCTCTTTAAAATGACATGTGATGGTCACTATACGATCAACAGCTGGACCTTACATCTCCATTAAAGCCAGGTAAACAATGATATGCCATTTACATCCTCATAAAACCCTGATCTTATTTTTCTGCTTCAGCCCATCAGACCGAAGCTCTGTTTAATGATCCGTTCCTAAGCATCTATCTCACTGTGGCGAGCAGCACGTTAGAGTGATGAATACACAAATGCAGGGGGGGCCGTCAAAAGACAAAGAACGATGGTGAGGAGAGATGCAGATCGCAAAACCACCTGGCCTGGGTAGAGGGACGTTCAGTTAAGATTACGTGCGCACAAACACAACAGCTGAGATGCAGATCTGATCAGTGGGATAGTGACATGCACACAGAATCCAGATGGATGTAGGGAATATTTATAAGCTTTAGGCCATGTGTAGAGCTTGAGCTGCTTCGTGCTATTCATCACCGTTAATGTCTGATTGGCCATCAAACCTCATTTGAGTGATATGCCATGTAACATGCGTCAATCATATATAATATATGCTTTGTTAATGTTACGACTGCCATGGACGTGATGAAACATTAAATAAAATTGAAGCGTTCAATCAAATTGTCCCGACTTCTGCCGACAGCATCTACAAAATCAAATGTCTTCAAACACTGTTGCACATTTGGCATGTTACTGAGCAACTGGCTTTGTTGTATTTGTCTGCTTTTACTATTTAAGAAGTCAGTAAATAGGTACTCCATTCAATGTGATACATCCCCATATATCACAGAAAACAGAAGGGTTTATACCACTAGCAGTGGATGCCTCATACATCATCTTTATCGATTTGCAGGGTAATAATACTTCAAGGCTGCAGCACAACAGAGGAGTAAAAAGTCAAAGACAGAATTTCCAAAGAGGGAGGAAAAGTAAATTATGCAAAGCCTCAAAGCCAGTTTGATTGTTACAATCATTTAATCTGAGGAGTAGATTTGAGAGGAGCTGATCTGTTTTGACATCTTCTGTGGGGAATTTGTGGTTTGCTCACAGGAAGTGTGCTGACTGAGGGAGAGAGGACAGCAGAAATAGCTGTCTATTCTTCCTTCTAAAATGTGAGGCTTTTTCACAGCGAAAGCAGGGATGTGATGGACCAGCTGGTTCCACCTCACATGCGAGGTGTTAAATCTTTTGGCATTAGTCAAATCTGCAAATGGAACAGGTGAGCCAGAAAGAAAAAAGTGACTGCATCTATCAATTTGAGTAAGTGATGAGAAGATAATTTCAAGGGCAGACAGAGAGAATCATTATGGTTTCTGCTCGGCCAACCTGAAAGTTAATCCAAATCTCCCAGGGCGAAGTCCCCCACAGACGTCTGATGTGGTGTCTGAGCCCCCATCCTCCCGAAACTGTATTTGTCACAGGCAGGAAGAAAATAAATAACTATGCCTCCAACCACTGCATTTCATGGTGATAATCTATAAAGCACCATAAAAATTTTTTTTTTTTCTCTGAGAGAAAAATCAAGAGACGTCATTATCATCTTATTGATGGCAAAAGTATACAGCAGAAAGTTAACACTGGCACACATACTCGCAGACAAACAAACATTCCTCTTTTTCTGTCTTCTTCCATCCCTGTCCAATGCAAGGGCATGTCAATATGGGGCAGTGCATGATTTCTACACAGTGCCTCACCCAGGGCAAAACCCTGACAGTGGCATGTAATTTTAATAGTGCCTTGTTAGGAGGGCGAGGCTGTCGGATTTGTCTGTCCTCCTCGCTAGCTAAGTGTTGCTGCAACAGTGGTGAGTAAACACTCTCTACCTGGGGTGAGACAACCAGATGCCTTGTAAAAAAAATCCAATAAGACAGTCAGAGAAAGAAAAAGGGAGAGAGAGGTGTTTTTTTTCCCTCCCTTCCCCAGGAATCACACTGTGACCCGGCGATCGTTAACAGGCATTAAAGGGGCATTCGTTATCGTCGAGTGGCCTCGGCGTAATGTCCCCACCACTGGTTTCCAGGGACACCAACCCCAGAGAGGTATGGGAGGATGTTCTCCCGTCGTTCATCCAGCCTCCAGCCACCGCCAGCCGATTATCTTCCTCCCCGCGGAACTCATTATCCGCAACCTGTAATGTCAGTCAGCGCTTTCCACTGCTCAGCCAGACCTCTTTTAAACTAGAATCTACAATTTGATGCATCCTCAGAAGAGCGTTTTCCCTGAGAGTCTATGGAGGAAGGCTGCAACCTGAGATTCATCAATGAGTGTGCGAGACAAACTGGCACCCCTTTGGCTTCACACCACCTTGGGGTTCATGATATGGAATGTGTCTCCAACATAACACAACCCTTAATGCAGCTGCACATTCCCCTGCCTTTTACAGAGACTCTGCCTCTTACAGGTCACAGCGAGATATGACATCTGTGCACTTTCACCTCATTGGACAAGGGCTGGCGCACACTGAACCAATCAATTTCCTCCTGGGTAAAGAGAGGGGGGGCTGCTGTTGATTGGCTGCAGCTCTGGAGGGAAGCCGGGCCTAATTCTTTCAGCGATGGTGTGAAAACAGTGGGGAGACGTACAGGAGGAGGGAGGATGGGAGTCGAAATGGTTCATGCCGGGTGGGAAAGCAGCGTGTCCCGCACCGCAGAGGCATGACATGCATTTATTCATGACATCAGGCCTAGCCCCAGTAGGGGGACAGCGCCACGGGCGAGACGCAGGAAAAAATGATTCTCACCAGATACTTCTACGCCTCTTAGGGTCTCTCAGCTGAGCAAAGAGGACACCGTCACGTTGAAGGATGTTCCATCTCAGTGACGCTCTACACAGTCGTGCCAAAATAATGAAAAAGAAAAACAATTTACAGGTATATGAATTGAACGCCATCTCGGATCATTGTATTTAAATGACAGTCCTTTTCTCAACCAATATCGCCTGTCCCCACCTGTTTACCATAAAGAGGCTATTGTATGGAAATGAAGATTTTCTGGCAGAAATACAGATGCATGGAAATTGATGCTATGCCGCCCTCTCAGAATATTGTTTCTTAGCATTAAATTTATCTTTTTTCCTGCCGTGTCAGTTAGTATCTTTTGTTATTTCTGCAGGTATCTGTCATTCAGGTCTTCTTCCATTTGCTCAGTCCCCTCGTCACACTCCTCTTGAAAATGTGTCTTCCTGTCTAAAGGGTAGGAGGAGGAGTAAGACAAGAGAAGACTTAAAGACTGAAATAAATATACGTGTGTGTGTGTGTGTGTGTGTGTGTGTGTGTGTGTGTGTGTGTGTGTGTGTGTGTGTGTGTGTGTGTGTGTGTGTGTGAAGAATGGTCAGTCACAAAGAGCCGCAGGGCTTTTTTTGGGTGGTATCCCATCCTACAGATTTCCTATTGTACTTCCACTGTGTTTGTTTGTGCCATTATGTGTGTAAGTGTGTGTGTGTGTGTGTGTGTGTGTGTGTGTGTGTGTGTGTGGAGGAGGGTATGGTAGATTTTCCAAATTCCGGCAACCGAGTTAATCCGCTCTTATTAAGAAATGTTCTCTCTAACCACAGAGACCAGACAGAATGAACACACACACACACACACACACACACACAGAGCTACATCACAGTGATTGGCTGAGGATGTTCTCTGCTTTTAAACTAACAACTATCAGTATCAAAGCAACTGTTGAACTGAATAAGTGTATGTTTGTGTGTGGGATGGAGCGTCTGAATGTCTGTCTGTAACTAAAAGTTCTTGCGTGTGTGGGTTTGTGTGTTTGCAAGACGAGAAAAAAAAGCATTCATCTGTTTTCTCTGAGTGCCAATTATTCATATTTAAGCAAAAGGTACACACAAGCATCTGTGTGTGTGTGTGTGTGTGTGTGTGTTTATCTATATGTGTGTGCCTGTATATCAAGGGACAGCTTGGCTTTCCATATTTCAAACAGCCTGTGCAATACAAAGGACGGGGCCCAGCCCAACATGATTGCCTTTAATGTTTCACATAAATCACTGAGTTATGTGTGTATGTGTGTGTCTCCGGGTGTGTGTGTGTGGAGGGGAGGGGTGTTGCACGCGCTCAAAGGAACGTTTCAAATCCCTGACACCCCTGATTAAAGCCTCTCATTACAACACAAATAAACAGTCCAAACGCATTCATACATCCATTTGTTAAAGTGTATGAGCGCGGTGAGGAGGGAGTTTCTGAAGGACAATTTACATAGAAACACTTGAGCAGCTCGGAGGGAAGTTCAGGTGTGGCGGTGAGCTTTGTGTGTGTGTGTGTGTGTGTGTGCATTCTGATGAGACAAAGTTATATTTTGTCATTTGAACTGCTGACATTTGTTCCACTTACAATCATCCTGCTCGCGCTCTTTCTCTCACTTTATATCCAAACAGACAAACACATTATCAGTTGCAAAAATGCCTTTGCTAGCCATGACCCATGCATAAGCAGGAACACACACGCTCACATGCACACATACATATACACGTCCGGCTAATGCTTAAACAACGTAGCCCGCACACACTCGCATGCAGGGATGCAGGAGCAGGGATGAGGGGGACCAGTGAAGGGGACAGCGCTGTGGTTTCTCAGTGGAGGAGCTACAGTAGGTGGCTCAGGCTGTGACCTAGATACAGTATGGCACACTGCATTCCTAATGGGCCATTTTGATCACTGCCACTTTCTGTATCCTCAGCTCGGCTGCTGCCGCATGCCACAGACACACACACACACACACACACGCAAAAAAAACTCTGCATTCAGCAAACGCAGCATCCAAAGTCTGCTCAGCTCTTTTAATGATGGAAACCGCGACTGTGTGTGTGGAGGTGCCACTGCAGGTGAAAAAAAGGGCAACCTGAATTTTTGGAATAGCTGTACAAAATACCACTGATGTGCAGAGACTCAGAGGGATCAGAGCCGTTCACTGATGATGGGTTTGGTGATGTATTTACAGCCGCTTTCACCTCGTACAACTTAAACTCAGTAGTAGGTGAGAGGAAATTACAGTCAGGCCTCTTTTCAAGTCGTTTCTGTTTTGATAATCCTCCCAAACTAATTTACATGCTGATGAGTCTGGAGACAGATGTGTTCTGCGATGCTCAAATACCCGATTTCCAAGACGCTCACCTAAAGGACAGGCGAGGGGAGAAGTGAGGCAGGTTTTCTGTCTCGTAAACGTCAGACTTTGAAATACAGGCATGGACACACACCAACCCAAGCGGAGCTGCTGATCCGTGATATACATCCCTCCCAGCGCTCAGAGGGAGACGGGAGAGGTCTTCCTGTCAATGCCACAATGAATCTCCAGGGCAGCTGGGAAGGAGGAGGGAAGAGGGATACGGGCGGATATATGGAAAGAAAGAGGGAGGGGAGTGACAGTAATTGTGAGTAAAGTAAGGATGCGAGATGGTAGGAAGCCCATGGACTCTCAGGGAGAGGGACTGTACATCACCAGCAGGTTAAATAAATTACCCTGAACACTCCTCTGCTGCTTCTCCAAAGCAAAATACAGGACAAAAAAACACAAAGTATGTCAAATCGAACATGCTGCATGTAGCACTTTCCAACTCATAAAGCCATTTATAAAACCGTAGCACAATTACTGTACACAAATGAGACAGCCAGATCAATAAGATGCTTTGCAGCCTCTGCCCACTTCCATATTACATGTTGTGTTGCACACACTGAGAGTTATATCTGCTGTACCAATTTATAGCACAAAGGAAACTGGAAGGAGGTTTTTGGATAAGATCACTGACACACATGAAAGTGAGATGGTAAAGCAAGAGGGAAAACCTTTTGATCAAAGAAAAAACATCCTCTTTGTTTCAGAGAGCAGAGGGGATTATGGGAAATGTAACAATACCATTGGTATGAGACCAAGATGAAAAACAACCACCAAATGCTACCATGGGTTAAGACAAGAACGCTGATGTTTCAGGAAATCAGCAAACTCCAGATTACATTTAATGTCTTTAATATCCAATGCCAAGATTTCTTTTATTCTGACTTTCCGCACCATGTGTGCACGACAGCTACGATACGGTTTAGGTTAGGGAAAGGTCTGGAGCGTCGGTGGCTTAGTGGATAGAGCAGGCGCCCAGGTTTGACTACAGCCTGTTGCCCTTTGCTGCATGTCATCTCCCCTCTCTCTCTCCTCCCTTCACACTTAACTGTCCATCAATAAAGGCAAAATGCCCCAAAATGTATTTAAAAAAAAAAAAAGGTTAGGGAAAGGTCATGGTCATGGAAAATAAACTCAAATTACAGTATGGTTAAGCTTTGGCAACCATTTGGTTTAACTTATAGGATGTAAATCACTACTTTCATCATATTGTACTGATAATTTAGAAATCAATACAAAATTTGCTGATATCACAAAGTCTGCAGTGATTTGATATGAGACGATATCGGTAAATATCCTCATCGTTTTTTTTCTTGCCTGTATCTGCTTGGTGGTAGGCCAAGGGGCGTGTGCTTGGACGGAAATGGTGACAAAGACATGCCATAGGAATTTCAAAATAAAGGCATATCATGAAGATGAAATTTGTTTAGTTTTGTTAATTTGAGTATGCGATGACATTAATCACTTACAAGAAATGAAAACATGGTTGCATCAGATTTAGCGAATCAAAAAGGAGAATATCCGCACACTGTTTGCACTTACAGAAAAAGTTTTTAATCCTCGGCTACCTGATGAAGGTCCATGACCGAAACGTTGTAATCTAATAAATGTAACCTTTTTCTGCAAGTACAAACAGCGTGCGGGTGTTCTCCTTTTTGATTCATTGTCTGCCCCACCTACACACCTGTTTAAGATTGTTTTGGTGTGCACAGGACTTTTTGACTTTCGCATCAGATTTAGTGAAACACTTATTTCCATCTGCGGTCCTACACATAACAAGTAGACGCAATAAAAGAGAGAATAAATTTCCAGGTGCAATGCAGACTACAGTAAATCCATATAAAAACCATAATAGAAGCAGTATGTACATAATGCATAGTACAAAATACAAAATAAAAAACTACAAGCTACCTTGTAAAGTGACCAGGTCATGACTGAATCGATACACCCATCCAGTTCGATGTATTGTTGCACCATTAATTAAAGCCACAGTGTGTAGGAATTTCTCCTATCTGGCGCTGAAATGATATACTGCATTCAAACGGACAGCGCACTCTAGCGCCTCACTGTTTCAAATGCGTATTGCAACAACTTTAGCTGCTGTGTACCAAAAAACTATGATAAAATTGATGAAGCATGTCATCCGATACTACATGGAGTATTCATTCAGGCTCCTACACAGACACACGTGACGTGAGTTGACAAACCCCCCTCCTCACCATGCTGGCTGGTGAGGAGGGGGCGGGTGTAAATCGAAACAAACCAATCACGTCTTGCGTCACTGGCCTGTGATTGCATTACCCTTCTCCTTCAGCAGACCTCGTTTTTTGAATTTGTCGATCACGTTGTCTTTTGATTCCCTTTGCGCTTTCTTGGCGACGAGGATTCCGTCTCCCATGATGCTGCATATGCATGATCCTGCATTATGCTCAAAGAGTGGGACTTTGTTATGCTGCAGTAGTGCCAGGGTAGTAGCAAAGAGCCTCTTGCTCCTCTCCTTCGGCTCCTCAGTCACGCAGCACTGGCCTGGTCCTCAACGAAAATGCCGAAGGCGGGGCTATTCCCTGGTAGTGCTGTATGTCCCTTGCTGACGGATGTATTTTCAAGATGGCTAAACGTTATGGAACCCCCCAGACGACGCACAATATACAAAGAAATCCCAAATTTGTGAGAATAAGTCAGATTATTGGTGGAGGTAATAATACACCAACGATGACATATTTATGAATGCAGACATCAATTTTTGCCAATAAACAACTGAAAATGTTACACAATGTCCCTTCAAGTAATGAATGTAGTTAGGATTTATGAAAAGGCAAATTAACTACAGGTCTACGTTGGGACACCTGTATGAAGGTCTATTGAATAAGATGGCCTCTACACCCTGACTCTCCATCTCTCTACATAAAAACACATTACTTCCTCTTTACACATTACTTTACTTTTGCACTGATTGCAAATCAGAGGATGCAGACCTGTAAATACATCCATATGAATGTAGAATCCATTATCTGTAGCCAGTGGAACAAGATTTTGGTATTGGAAGTGTTCTGGTTTCTGGTTGTAGTCTAAGTAGTATTGACAAATCACGCTTGAACAAGCTTTGGCTCTGTTATGTGGATATCTGCTGGCCATACTGAAACCCCTGAAACACTGGCCGTTGCCCCAAGAGGCTAAATCGTCTTCAGAGTGATAGCCGATGGGTTCTGAGATTGATACCCAATTAACTCATGGGGGCTGAGGCACATATATGGATCTGCAACTGGAAATACCAACTGGCCTTTACCCGCTGTTGTGGACTGTTCAATGCATTATCACACACACACCTCTTCGCTCCCTCCACCTCCCCAAGTCACAAACTAGAGGGAGCAGCTCACACATCTTGGTATGGCAGTGAAAGCCCAATTAAGATTCCTTCATGACAAACATGGGGAGGAATGAAATCCCGATCCAGCCATGAAAAGGATCTCCATTTCACTGACACTCACCAAAGACAGAAAAAAGATCAGAGCAGGAGAAATAGGAAGGGAGTGAGAGAGAGGGAGAGGTGGAAAAGCGGGAGGGAAATATAGACAATTTCACTTTACATGCCGAACACATGTCGAGACGCTGACAGAACACGAGGAATATGGTTCCTGGCTTTAATTGGTTGCCTTTGATGGAAATCAGAAGTGTAATTCAACATCGATTGCTATTACCTTTGTAATTCAAAAGCAATTTTCCATGTTTTATCTTCCTTGCATTCACTGTGATTGTTTCTCTCTCTCTACCCATCGTCTCACTCACATGTGAAGGTGTGTGTACACATCAGCAGGTGGGAACTCAGTGGATGGGAAAGGTCATTTCAGCCAAAGGCCCCTATTTCATTACATGCTAAGCCTGGAGGATGGGTGAGCAGACTAGCAATGAGTCGTACTGTAGCAGGCAGCCCCCTTCATTTGCATAGCACATAGGGGGAAATAAATAGGTTCTCCCATGTGCATTTCTCACCTCTGTCTCTGTAATATCAAGCATGCTTTGCATCTCTAATTCAACTTATACTTTTTTTTCCCGCCTCAGACCAAAACACACATTTGATATGGTTTATTACGGGGGGCATTAGTGATTCATTTGTACTATTTAGAAAAACAAAATGGGATTGTTCCGTCCTCAGATCTTTGTACGTGTTCTTAATGTTTTCTCATTATTTTCAAATCCGCCCGTCCTCCGAGAGTCGACTCGCATTGGAACAGCCTTTCTCTGATTGATCAAAGCGATCCAGGCCAGAGTGAGAAAATAACATCAAAGTGGAATCAAAGTGTCTCAAAGTGTGAAAAACAAATATCAAACGGAGAGGGAGGAAGTTAGGAAACATCCGGCAGTTTCTGTTCGGAACATCGAGGTTGACGAAAGTGGAGATGATGGAGGGAGGGAAAGAGTCAAGTGAGGAAGATAGCTGAAGCGTTAACAGATGGGTGAGCATATTTGAAGAGGAGAAGAGAAGAGAAGAGAAGAGAAGAGAAGAGAAGAGAAGAGAAGAGAAGAGAAGAGAAGAGAAGAAAGGCAGTCTTGGGTTTCAATCGGTGGGTCTGGGTGTGATTCCACTGGGGTTGGATCATTAGTAGTCACAGGCCTGGTAGAGTATAGAGGGGTGCACTGCTACACTTAATTTGAGCTCTTTAATAACACACTTTATGAATTCAGTCATGTTTGCAGCCCTCTGCCTGAGACACAGCATGAGAGACATCGGTGTATCTCATTTCAGGCCGACAAGATTTCAGATTCAATTAACTCCATCGTGCAACACCACCTCTCCTCACACACACACACACACACACACACACACACACACACACACACACACGCACACAGCCTCCCCATGCTTCAAGGTCTATCTCGGAGCACTGCGTGATCATTCTAAACCTAATTACTTCAGGGCTGTCTGATGGAGGCCCAGTGCTGCCCAATCACATTTGCATCGAGTGGCCACAAGCAGAGGAAGTGCGGCCGGACAGCCAGACCCACCCCCTCCGCACCCCCATGCCTGAAACAGCCATCTCTCATTGTTGCTTGGTGGCTACTGTCGCAGAGCATCCACTCCACCCCCTCCTTAATCCTATAACTCGGCCTCTGCCTACGTCTAAATGCTTCACCCCAGCCAGAAATTGGCGGTGACATCCAATTTTTTGACACCAGACACAAAGCTGCACTTGCCTTAACCTGGCGTACAGAAGAGTTTTGTTGTTTTACTGTTTTCATCTTCCGTCACTGCACTCTGTGACAGTGGCGCTAATCTTCTCAGTGGGGGACTTTGTTGTTTGTTGTTTGGCCCCCGCTGGGCCTCTTTGGTACGTGATTGGCAGGAGAGTAATGGGATGTCACACTCAGAGGACATTTTTGTGTGAGAGTTTGGAGTTCACCCCCCAAAAATGACCCCTTTAAAGTCCTGGCATCTTGCGCCAGCTTTGAAGATGCAGTGTGTGGGGAGGGGGTTCTTCTGAAAAGATGTTTTTCCCAAGAAGTTGAAAAAGCTGACCTCCTCTCTGTATCGTGCCCTCGGTGACATGATATTTCTTTTAGCTGCGCAGGCATTTGAGGGTGATATTGAGGTATGACTTTACACTCGGCAAAGCTGCCAAAAGCTGCCAAAGTTCACTCCGGAGTTCTCACTGAAATATTTATCTATGACAGGGGAAATCTGTGGCTCACTTTGCTTTCACCCGCTCCCAGGGAGGTCAGAGGTCAGGGTCAGCAGCACAAAAGTGCCCCGAGAGCTGACAGGAAATCACATTGTCACATTGTTCGCGGGCACTTCAAGGGATTGAATCCTCAACTGCTCGGAGATGAGAGAAGAGACTTCCCCAATCACTCGCCACCCTGCTGAGCTGATGTTTGCTCTTGCATCACCATCCACAGTCCATGATGTGTTACTTTTTTTTTCATGTAATTATCTTCTGCTGCCTGTCTTATATTCCTCACCTCACTTCAGCTGCCAGTCATTCTCACACACAAGCTCCGGCTTGACGCTGTGCCCTGTGCTCGCCTTCACTACCTCAGCACCGACATTATGATGAGGGAGGCAGAGCAAAAGAAGAACAATTATCATTTTCTCTCAGATTACATTCAGCAGATGTCAGGGCCCACATGTGGAGGCAGCTAATTGCTGTCTCCAAATCAACTGTGGCATAATACTACAAGCATATGTGAGCCTTTGTGTGTGTGTGTGCGTGTGTGTGTGTGCTGCGGAAGGTGGAGGAGATGAGGGGTGCGTTTTACAGAGAAAGTGCGTGTGTTGATCCATCAGGCATGCCTTCGGTCATGTGTGTGTATAAAAAGCCAGGCTAATGCATGTGTCATGTCGGTGTACTAATGATCAAGCCGGCTTACCCACCATCAGCTGTTCACACCCACACGAGCAGAAAGAATCATATGGTGTAAAGGCACGGAGTGGCGCAGGAACACGCTAACTACCTACTCTCATGCTACACATAAAGCGATCATGCTTTCGTGGCACAGTATCCACATTCTAGGCATGCAAACACACTCACACATGCCAACCCCCCGCACTCCCAGTGCTCCCAGCGTGCTTCCACACTGCCTAAGAATAATAAAGATTGAAGGATAGAAAGCATCCCTCCACTCTAGTTTTCCTTTCCACTCCATGCCCCTCGCTCCCGCTTCTCTCCATGTAGCCTTGAGTGGGGCTGCATCTGCAGGGAGGAGCAGGCAGATGAGATCCCTGGGGTGATGGAGGGTGGGTGGGGTGAGGAGAAGGGGATGGGTGGGGTGCGTGGCTGTCACACCAAGCTCCAATGTCGACTGATGGCTCAACGTGAGGCATGCCACTTATCAGATTGGTAGGAGTGGGGGGTGGGGGTGAGAGCAACTGTGTGTGTGTGTGTGTGTGTGTGTATGGTTGAGGAAGCACTGGGGAGAAAGGGTGAGGGTTATGCCAGAGCCCATTAACACATCTTTTCATCTGTACACACACACACATGCAAACATGCATTACACACACACACACATGCAAATTTAAATGAACCTTGAGCGCGCACGCATGCACGCACACACACACACACACACACACACACACACACACGCTGTTCAAAATCGCCAGAGATCCTCGATCCTCCCTTCAGGCAGACAGTAGCCCGATGCCGTGACTGCCGCTGTGAAAAGCTCCCTTCTTCTCTCATTCCCCCCTTCCTTTTCATCCTCCTTTCCCACTCTCCCTTGGTGCCCCAGTTCACTCCAGTGCACACGCTCCCTCTCTCCTTCCACCCTCACCCAATCCAAACCTCCACCCCCACCTCTCTGGCCCTCATTGCCCCGTCCTAACCCTGCCTTCCATTTTTTCAGCCTTCATTCCCTTGTTTCCTTTTTGCTACTGAACGCTCGCTTAAAAAGACCCATTTACACACTGATAAAATATAATTTAGATATAAAAATATGAATGTAAACACACACATACAGAAGATGAATGTGCACTTATTTGCTTTAGAAATTACATGTGCAAACATAATGCAAAAATGTCCATCAAATCAACTCATTAAAATATGCATTTTCACTTTGTTTCAACAATTTAACTCTCAACTCTATAATAAATAACTCAGGATGGGTATTATTTTGCATGCGCGCACACACACACATCATGGTCACACACTCATAAACATATCAAGAGATGGAGATGGGGCTTTGATGGAGGAGGTCATTCAGTCACAGAGCAGATAAACAACACCTCATTAGGCGTGTTGAAGCGAGCACTGCGGGCCAGGCCGGGACATCATTGTCTGCTAGCATGCTAGCAGAGCCCTGGGCAAAGCTCCCAACATATAAACAGACCTGATAGAATCAGAAAGTAATGATCACATGTTTTCCACTAGGAAGAACATGAATAATCACATACAATGGTTTGGGGAATGACGCGCTGCCCTGTATCCCCCCCACAGTACATACAGTGGATGGAGGCACTGTGATACATGCATGCAGCAGACATCCTTAAAATAACAATGATGCCAAGATGCCTCAGGCTGGTTTTTTATCCTATGCATGCATGCACATTGCTATCCATTCATAAGATTATAAGCTATTCATTACTGGATGGTTCAGTATACCAGGCGGTCTGCCATCCTATAGGCAGTACAGTATGAGATAGAGAGGCAGGGGAGCCGGGGATCTGCACTGCAGTTTCTTTGCTTTGGGCTTCAGGCAGTCAATTTTCTTTCCATCACACACTCGCACACTTTCAGTCATTCTTGCACTCGGAGTATTTATCTCACAGTCTCTCCTTCTATCCTCCCTCTCTCTCCTTATATTAGGCCATCCTCCTCTCCCCTGGCTCTCATGTTAATGCACTCCCAATCAGGCTGTCCATTAAGCAGACGTGCACTACACGTTCATCAGGCCGTCCAAAGGCCTGCATGCAAATGAGCTCAAATTGCAGTGCGCTGCAAACTCCTTGAAATCTCCTTAGTGGGAGAACGTGAGTGTAAGACACGCATGTGTGAGAAATGCAGGAAAAAGTGAGCGCCTGCCCGCCTGTCCATTTTATGCAAATGGCAACGGTGGAGACGAGCATTACAAAGGACTAAGCCAATCAGGATGCCCTTTTGATGTTTTGATGCAATGATGAGACACTCGCACGTGAAACTCGCTGATGTAAAGTCTCTCCGTGATTCATAAGCCTGAGAGTGTTGAGTTACTGTCAGCCGAACCCTTTTTGTTACGCACAGTAAAACTTCTCCGTTCTGAAATCACTGTCAAAACTTTCGCTAGAATTGCTAAAAGTGCGACAGACAACAGATCTTCTACTTTCTTTCCTTCTCCTCCCTTTTGACCGCTAGGCATTCCACATCACTACATTTTACTCTTTACAAAAAAAGTTTGTTATTGTATCCAGTGGGACGCATTCATTCTCACCTCAGCTCCTTGCCATCTCTATCTTTCTAAACCTGAGCAGGGAGACAAGAGAAAAGGACAGAGGAGAGTGTGGGTGTGAGAGCTGTCACAGTTTTAAGTAGGAAATTGTTGGAGGTATCAACAAGGAGTAGGAGTAGCAGAAAGGAGGAAAGACAAAGCTTGAGCATCGGAGAGACATGCTGGTTCAGAAGGCTGCCTCTTTGCATTCAGGAGGCACAGGGCCCAGCGTTAAATGCATGGAGCAGAGGGGAGTGTCAGCGAGGCCTGCCGCGTGCCAACTCTTAAGTGGCGGTGGCACTCAAAGATAATGAAGAACGATGATGAGGCCGAGGAGGGCATGCCGAGGGCCACGTGCGCAGCTAAAATCACCCGGCAGCCACCTATCGGGCTCAGCACACAGCTACTCAGAAAGGTTTGCCAACGGCGCTGATTGCATGTCACAGAGTGTCAAACCTGTGGCTCAAATTTCCACTTTCATTTACTAATCCAGCACACTTCTTCTCCGTGTGTGCACTTCCGCGAACATGTACGTGTACTCCACATATGTGCTCACGCCTGGTGTGAGAGAGAATGTGAGCCTGTGTGACTCATTATGCATTTACACCACAGGATGCAAAGGCAGGAAAAAAAACTCACAAGAGTGAAAATAATGGAAGATAAGCGAGTTCCCCGCATTCCTCAATCGTGACCTCGAAACACACTTGTCGTCTTTATTGTTCATTACTGAGCCATGCGCCGCGATACGCTAACTAATCCCATTAAACTAATCCACATGAAAACAACTCACGGCACGATAACGGCCCGCACCGCCTCCACCGTTAATTTATGCCATATTCAAATGTGCACGGAATTGAAATAATTAATGTGACTCCCCCATTAATTTCCTTGAGGCAGAGACACTGGTTGGATACCCGCAGGATGTTTATTTTCATCCTCGGTCTCTTTGCACATTTCTCCTGCTATTGTCTATGCACACAGTGTACTGTACAGTCCAAAGTCAACGTACTCGGGGTAAAGAACTTGAAAATGTTTTTGCCCATTAGTCCTCAAAGGCAGCGGAATTAGTTTCCAGGCCGAGAGACAAATCCAACACTTGCAAAATTTGCCAGCGGAGATGTCTGCTTTGAATTCGCCTCCAACTTCCTGGTGTATGTGAGGTGATAACACAATGTGGAAGACCTACAGCATATGACGGTACTGCTAAAATGACATCACTCAAATTAAATATTTTGCTTGTGAACATTTCTTAAATTGATGAATATCTGAATGGGTGCAGAATCACGCCACCTATCATCCCAAGGTGGGTCTGCCTCTAAAATCTTGCACCCACATGATGAGACGGCTGCTGAGCACAGCAGCCACAGGCAACAATTCCAACCCACACTCGATTTTATCATCTTCAAAGGTCTTTTATCCCCAGAACCAAATCACAGCTCCCACATTAGCACCCGTCTGGGCCCTGAACATTGTCCGCTGGTTAACAAATGCGGAGCGTGTTTGGATAGGAGGAGCGCGCACATGGGATTATGAATAAAACATGTTGCCCTTATTAAAAATAATCTGGCTCAAAAGTGCCAGAGGCCCCTCGAGGTCGATAACTCCCCCTCCCCTCCATCCACTCCCTCCATCTCACAGGGTTCAAGGAGAGGGGTCCCTGATTAGCACAGGCAACATCCAGAGAATGCATTCAAATTCTGAATGATCCAGTGGTGAAGGTGTTGAGTGGAATTAAATAAAGCAGATAGCATTTGGTGCTCTGGGCGACACGGGGGAGAGTTTAGGGTTTTGAGCTGAGCTGTCTTGTTCCTACCTGAACATGTCGCCCAGGCCCTTCAGCACGCCTTTCTTGGCTTTGTTCTTGTCCTTGTCTTTCTCTTTGTCTTTCTCCCTCTCTGGCTTCTTCTTTTCCTTCCCCCCAACCTTGTCCCGATCTTTCTGCCTGTCATCTTTGGAGAGGTTGCCGTTCAGCCCAGGCCCCACAGTGAGGTCGCCGCTGGTGGACATCGACTCGCGACCTGATCTGGAACTTCCCTCAGTGTCCTCGTCCACTGGAGAGAAGAGATAAGGTGGAGGGAGAGGGTGTTAAATATAGATATTGAGACAGAAAGAGAGCGAGCAGCACACAAACACAGGGATAGGAAGAGAAATAAAGTGTAAGTCAATAATAAAGGCAGACACTTTAACTTTAACTTCCACTTGACTCCCCGTGGATCGCAGAGGCAGCATTTGAAATCAGCACACAACAACACCACTTCTTTTTCTATCAGTTGCGGAGCATCACTTCTTTCATCAGACGAACCATTAAAAGAAAAGCTGCGTCCCACAAGGTACGGCAGCTTTGAACAAAACACACTGAATTCATGTGCCTCATTACAGCAGAATATATTTACATTATACCCCCTTTGAGAATAGTATTCAGTTGAACATATTCTCACTTATCTGAAAGCCTCAAGTTATTTAAGATGTGTACATTTCACACAGCTCACAAGAGAACTGTCTTTTTTCCCCCTTTTCTGTTGCATTTCATATAAAAATGATGTATGATGGAAGCTGTAATGATAGTCATGTGAATCTGCTTCTTAATTTACGTCTCAACTAATTTCAACCCAGACATCAAATTGAAACCCAACTCCTTAGGTGATGCAGGGTTGATTAAACTCAAAGTTTCCATCACATCTAATCAGAACTGATGTGCAAAATGTAATTAATCTGTCAGTAATTATACATTTAAATAATCTTGAAAAAAGCCTCCCAGGGATCTTAATTGCAAATGTGGTGCACTTCGCAGTCGGCATGGCTCCTGTCTACGCTGTATCTGCGTCTCTGAGGCGTGAGGTAGATGTCCTTCAGATTACAACTTATTACAGTCTTGCGTGTCTTCGTCTAAGTTCTGCCTTTGATGGAGGCGAGAAAAGCGCTTATCGTGAGGACAGGAGAGAGAGAGACTATGATGGATTTTAGGTATACGGGATGAGACAGACTACGGGAGGGTTGGATTCACATTTCAAGGAACAGTGGGGTTTGTTTTCTCTTGTGATCTGTGGAGTTATCAGCTATTTCTTTCAGCTGCCATCTCGGAGGAAATGACTGAAATGGAATCTCGACACAGGGCACTGTACAGCGGGCACACAGAGCTTAAACCTGCTCAATTATGCAATTCATTTCCACACGCCAGCCCCTCCTTCCCTTTCCCCACCTAAAATTCGGAAGCAGGTTCAGGGTATCAGTTTTATCACTCAGTCTGCTGCCTGCTTATCATTCACTTAAGAGCAACAGCAGCAAATAGCAGCTGTGAGCTGTATCTGGCTATTTAAATAACTGAGATTAGCAGGAGTGCTAATGTCGCTACCGCCTAATGATGCCAAGCTGCAGATAACATACTAAACATTGTAATCCAGACTGTCCCAGAGGACGGTGGCCATGTGTGCTTGGAGGTGTGGACGCATGCACATGTGTATGCATCGTTTTTAAATGAAGCCATAGAAAGGCCTCATATTGGGTTACAGGGGAGGCAAAACAAAAGGGAATGTGTGACTCAAATGCAACTCTGTCATCTTCCATTTAAATTGAGTCTTTCAAATAAATCAAAAGAGAAAAGGGAAGCTATCTGCGATCAGAAAACAGACAAAAAGACTTTAACACCGGACATCAAAAGGTGAGGCCGTCCACAGCAATTTAACAGCAGAGAAAATAAAAGGACTTGGCTGACAATCTCAAATGACAGCACAACCATTGATGAAAGTGTCAGGAGACGGAAAGATAATTTGCAGAGACAGACAACCACAGGAAACATTTTGTCACTTTAGTGAAACTCTACCATTAAACTTTCCTGCTTTAATAATCAAGGACATTTAAGCTGGCCTGTCAGTGAAGGTTATGACAGACAAGTAAAATTGCCGGTCTTATTCCGAGGCATAAAAGAGCGGATTTTTGCTCTGCAGAGCAGATTTTTCTTTTCCCTTTTTATTTCCTCAAACATTGCAACACAAAGTAGCACAAGGGGAAGTGCATTTCGCCCAGCAGGATATCTTATGGGGACACATTTTCTTTAGGTGATGCCACATTCTTATTTTATGTAAATAAAAGTCTGGGAGCAGAGGAAGGCAGCGGCTTATCTGTCAACTTTGACTATTAACCTCAGTGACGAGCACAGACTGGCTGCTTTTATCTAAATTGAAAAACAGAGTTATTTGAATATCATGGGGGAGAATGCAATATACCACGGCAGGGGAAATCGGTTGCTTTCCCCATTTTTCTTTGCTGAGATAAGACTGTATTTAGTGGCTTGCCGACAGAGCTTATGAGAACAAAGCGTTTCAGGCAAATAATTCCCTCTTTTTCAAATGTCCCCCAGCTCTTTTAATGGAATCCTTTAATGGTGAATGGAAATTTATATCTGGTGATTACTCTTGTGGTGTTGCAGTGTTATTACCTGTCGCGAAACGTAAGACGGCTGTCTCTCGATCCCCAACGCGTGTCTTTTTGTCATCAAACACCAAGCAGGGATGGATATATTCACTCAAAAGGAGGGTGGCATGCCTTTTTCCTTTCTAATATTGCCCTCGTAGTTTGGGATAAAGTAAGGTAATTCTGGTTTCAATCCCAGTCAGGTACACAGGAAAACAAATGTGAGGAATCCTGGCAAAGTTGCACAGCGTTACATGCCAAAACTAACTGGCACTGACCGAAGCAAAGACGTGTATTTCATTTATAATCGTTGTAAATGCAGTTATGTGATATTGAGATATTACGTGTAAAATGAATACAATAGCAGCCATGTGGGTAAACAGAGGATTTTTTTCCTTCCGTGCACTCTGTTTAAAAACATGGCAATGCACTTTAAGAGTATGTACGCTCTTGGGGAAACATGCCGCCACAGTCTCTGACAATTCCACTCAACATGAACTATGTAAATATTAATGAGTGTGTAACCTAGACGCTCATTGCAGATGTGTTTTATGACACACACAAAGAAGGGGGGGATCCCTAACCTAATTTACTTGAGGGTAAATCCTGCCATTCTGAAAAGGCTCTGGGGAAGCATCACTCAGCTGACCTATTTTACACTCACTAAGTTTCTGTGTAATGATCGACTAATATCTTTAATTGTACATTATACAACGACACACTTTTGGGTGCGCTACTATGAATGAACAGTCTTGTCTGTGTCTAAACACTCACATGTCTCCATGCTGTTCTCTTCTTCTGCCGTTGAGGATCCAGGTTTCTCGTATGATTTGTCGATTGCAGCTCGGAAGCTCTCGTTGCAGCCGCGGCCCCTGACAATCCGTGAGCGCGGCCTGTTGACATTGATTTCACCATTCCCCTCGGCAACAGCCTTCTGGAGACTTTCAAGGGAGCTGGACTTTTTCAGGCCCAGCGAGGGTCCGACCTCTTGATCTGACGAACCTGTGGGAAGAGGAAATGCAGACTAATAGCGTGCGACTCCAATGCCCCCACAAAGGCGACCTGAAACCATCATCTCGGAGCTCACTGAGTGTCGATGAATCATTCACGTGTTGCTGGTTTCATACGAGATGATGTTATGTGGCGTACTTGGCAAGCCAAAAGAAGGTGTGAGTCTGGCAATTAACATGAAAAACAAATGATGCCATTGCCTGGCCAATGAAGTGTGTGAAATGAGAACAGAGTATTATATCTTCACTGAGACATTTTCCTGTTGAGAATTATAATTCAACCTTTGTCCTTGTGTCTGTGCAGTTAAATTACGTGGCTGAAGCATAATGCATATAAATGGGCCAGTATCAAAGATAGCAATGTACCGCAGCACCAGAGTGATCATAATGTTATACTCAACTATTATAAGTTCCCCAAATGTTTAGATAGAGTGTAAACTTAAACTATTTCCATAGGTGGTCCCCTGACTGCTCTCTCTTTTATTCAGTGGGCGAGGCTGAGTGAGACAGAGACGGCAAATCTAAGTCAATTTGTTTCCAACACCATTCTCTTGTATTCAATAGCTCATCTTTGCATAAACAGCATCTCACAGCTGCAATCTTTCGCTCCAGTCCTATGTCCTTTGCATGTGCAGATGTAAGATAGCAGGTAATAGCACATCATAAGGGCAGAACAGGGCTCTGTTGTCAGCCTTATGTTTATTTACCTGTTGGGAGAAAAACACCAAAACATCAGGTGACACAGGTCGTCTGCAGACCAAAGCTAGAACACATGGAGCCTTTCCAATACACTGCCATCATATTCACAGCACACAGCAACACAATACACACTTTAACGGGGGCATAATAAAGACAGACGATGTCTTTATGGCACAAGGCCAGTACCTGCTTTAGTTAGGCTGAAGAATGCTGCAAAAAGCACAACCATTATACAAACTAAACGCAATTACAGGGAACTTATGCTCGTTTTTAAGTTTATACTTTTGGTTTGTGTTTCTACTAGAACATGTTTACATGCCTTAATGGTCAAATAAGACATTTCTTCATACTGTCTGTGCTTCACCCTCCTTCTGAAATACTCAGTTTTAGTGCCTGTCTCTTTAAGCCCCGCTTACAACGAAGCCCAGTCCCAGGTTACATTTTTACATTAGCATTTAGCTACATGTAGCAGTGTATTTGCAGTGTGGTAATGACTGTATGGTGGCACTTTCTCATATTAAAAATCGCAAATAAACCATTCTAAACACAACTGGACATCCTCCAACGGGAATCTGATCAGAAATCAGGGAGAAATTAACAGCATCGGCAACCAAGATTACATGTGTACTCAGTGTTAGCATGGAGCTACATGTAGCAGTGTACTTGCAGCAGGGGAATGACTATAATGGAGAATTGTGGCACTTTGTCCTGATAAAAACCACCAATAAATGTTTCTAAACACAACTGAACATGTTCCAGCAGGAGAAATGTACAATATCAGAAACCAAATTTTAAATGTTTTCCTGATGTTAACATTTAGCTACATGTAGCAGGTGGCTTGGGTGACTGACACTCAGAGGTGGAGTGGGCCTTTCACTAATCGTTCCATCAGTGTGTGAGAGCATGTGAAAGGTTACTGTATGGTAGCCTCAGCCACGAGAGTGTGTGTGTGTGTGTGTGTGTGTGTGTGAATGAGTCAATGTGACATGTAGTGTTTAACAGCTTTGGTCGGAAGACTAGAAAAGTGCTTTACAAATGCAGGTCCATTTACCAGGTCCAATGTTAACACTTGAAGTAGCGTGCCTGGAGCAGAAGTCCATATAAAAAAATCTGTCACATTCTGATGTCATCTTGTGGCAAAGTAGAAAAAAAAAAACATATTCAAAACGGTCTGATCGATGATCACTTTTACATATGTTCACCTTATTATTTGAAATTCAGCCATAAGTATTATGGTCCCCTTTGACATGTAAGTGTACACGTACTGGCTTAAAATACGTCAGTAATTGCAGTATCTTATACAGAGTATATCAAACTTGTAGGATAAAGCATTTCTTTCAGAGGACATACACAGTGCTGATGGATTATTTGGTAGCCCAACTGTGCAGAAAGCAAAGTGAATGTTGAACAGTCAACCTCTTCAACACTGCTGCCAGACCCTGGACAGCTGTAATTATTTTTCCAATGCTTGCCAGGGGTTTGTTTAGGGTATGTAAGTGGAGCGCGACTCAGGTATTGGTATTTCATTTTGTCAGGGAGCGTCCGTCAGTTCCCCGGAGCTCTTACCTTACCCGCCAGTTGGTAAACAAGCAGCCTGGTTGATTTTCTGTCCCCTTTATTCTGCCCTGATTCAGCGTGCAGCAAGGCGCTGTCAAACGTAACAAGATGGATTTCTGAATATGTGCAAGTGAAGCCTTGTTAGATGTAAACATCTGAGGAGGAAACTATCAGTAATAATGGATAAACTGTTGATTCAATTACTTTAGCAGCCTCGCTGGCTCTCTGAGGGCATAGCACATGTCGATGGAGTCTGGACAGAGCAGCATTGTATTCTTACGACTCCCTGTAGACCATATAGACCCTCCACATGTATTGAGTGTGCGCCGCTGATTCCTCTGAGGTTTCCCGTGGTGTAAATAAACGTCTCCTACAGCTCTTCCTGTTAGCTTTCATAGCAAATGTTGCTACAACGTCTTGTCTTTACCCCCCCTGAACAGAACACACACATGCAGACACTGGGTGTATATGTTTGTATGTGTGCGACCAATGCAGGAACTCCTCAAGAGGCACAATAACACAAACTCATGACAGACACACACATCTATGTAAGCTACCATCAACAAGATCTTGGACATGTTTAAAGTGGCCTAAATGAGGCATGACCTGCTGCTGGGTGATCACAGCGGATCTTTAGACGGAGGGTTGCACAGCCAAACACAGATTAGGCAAAGAAAATAAACCCCCATCATTCAAAGAAAACAATTTGTAACTGTTGTTTGGAGCAGCCCCTTCAAGATGCATGTGTGTTAGTATATGAGAGATGGCGGCAGGAAGAGAAAAGACACGGAGCAGTGAGGATACACAAAGGTTGTAAACACAGAGCATGAATGAGTGGAAAGCATAAAGGGACAATTCATTCCAAAATAAAAATTAGATATTTTTCCTTTTACCGTTGAGAGATTTATCAATCTAGATCGGCCATAGAAATGTCTGCCCTCTCTCTAATATAATGGTCCTGGATTGTGGTGCTCAAAGTCCCCCCCCAAAAAAAAGATACAGCTGAAAAATTTCTCTCTCCAGAAATCATGATTTGGTTACTCAAGATCATCCAGAGACCTTGTGGTGAGCAGTCTTGAGTTACATCTTGAGCTGTCCGGAGCACAAGCCTCTCGTCCGTGAGGAGATGCACTCTTCTTTCTGCGCAGTATTACAGTTGACCGTGTAGTTCAGTAGAAAGAAAATAGCTCCCACATGAAACTGCTCACAACAAGATCTGTGGATTATCTTGAAGAACCAGGTCATGACTTCTGGAAAGGACATGACTGTTGAGTTTCTTTTGGTGCTTTGAGCCCCACAAGCCATCTAGATCCATTATATACAAGAGAAGTCAGACATCACTACGGCTGATATCTCCAACTGGATAAAAAGCACTACATGTAAGAGGAAAAATATGTATTCTTGATTTAGGGGTGAACTGTCCCTTTAAGAAAGACGACGCTGTGCAGAAATGCATATAAGCTGTTCCTGTTATCATAATTTCACCAGTGGCAGCTTGTCTCTTGTGTTGGCTGAACCCCTTTGCCTTTCTCTTCCTGATCCCTTAACCAAGCAAACCTGCAGCAGCTCACTATGATTAGCCAGCTATCTGAGTCTCACAGTTCAAACACACACCATCTAGACAGCTTGTTGGAGAGGATAAATATCGGGAGGAGCAGAGACTGACTTCTTTATTTCAATCATTGTGTCATTTTAAAGAAACAGGAAGTTTTCATGTTACTTTTAGGACCTTTAGGGTCAAGAGGGCATTCGTCTTTCTGCTGCGTTTGCTACCAATGCACCCTTACTGAGAGTGTGAGTGCTACTCTATCATCCATGGCGACTATAGATCTGGTGTCAAACAAGTCAGATAGGCTAAAAGGTCAGCTGTTAGCCTGTGGTGTTGGGTTTCCAGACTGGTAAACGCACTGTTATGTCTTTAACACGCCATTTTCTCTTCCTTTTCGTCAATGTTAATAAAAATGCCCGCTCCCAAGAGAACCTGGACTCAGTCCTGAAAGTGCCATTCAAATAAATGAACACCAATCCTATAATGCTGCATCCCATTTGGCGGAAGGAGCGTATGTGCGCCTTCAGGCTGCTTTGGACAGTAAAATGAAACTTTACTGTGTGCTACAAATGTCTAGAGAGTTAAAAGCTCTCTGGTTGCAGGAGCAGACGATTCATTTTACTGCTTAGTTGCTCAGGAGAGGTGGGCCATTTCTGATTACTATGACAAATTTTAATGCCAGGAAAGCATACAAAGCCTTACAAGACCCAGCGAATGCAAGTAAAAATCATGTAATTCATTTGTTCAGAGGGAGTAATCTCATCATGCGAAGGACAAGAGAGGACGGTCCAAAGAAAAAACACATTATAAGGAAACATAGGCGCATATACAGCGTAGCAGGAAAATGCTGTAATTTTTCATACTTTGTGGATAAAACTCAATCAACTCTGTGCAAACGCCATGTAAATTTGAGGTTTTTTGAAGCTTATGCATAAAGCCTGCCAACAGCGGACACGCAGAAGCCAGGGTGCATGTTTGACACAATGGGATTGCAAGTTAGAGCCGCACAGGATGCAACAGTTCAAGGGAACACAAATGACATCTGCTGTAATCGGAAACAGGGAATTATCCTCCCACTCCGTATTCCGCACCACGATCCCTTCGCCATTGTTTCTAGTCTGCGTGTTGAATGACTGAGAGAAGCTGAGAGACAAAGAGAACGGGAGAGCGAGGCAAAGAGACGGAGTTTGCCCACAGACCCCGGCTGCCTCGAACCTGCCTTTGTTTTCATCAGAAGCATTCCTGGCTCTCCTGGGAGAGTTTGACGGACAGCTCTCTGTATGCCAGTCTATTATGTGATTCCTATCACACAACAGAAGCCTCAGTGCTCTGCTCCTCATCTCCCTCTTATTCAGAGGGATGAAAATACATATTCCCCCATCGCATACAGACACGAGTTTGTCACTCCCCACACGTCTGGAGGAGAAATGAAAATCATCAAAATGAAATATACAAAAAGAAAGACAATCAAACCAAATAGGGGGAAAAGTGCACCTGGAATTTTGTCATGGCCGACGTGCTGTGCTCCTTAGCCTGATTAAGGGCAAGGACAGTTAATTGGAGAAGATCCATTGCCATTAAACGTTAAAGGGGAGGTATGGCAAACTCCATGAATAAATCAGCAGCGGTTATTACAGGAACAGGAGCCCATAGTATAATTAGAGCAGCTAAAACTATGCTCCCCAGCCATTATTCACCACGGGCCCTTGCATGTAAAGATCTGTGTACAGACAGGGGCTCCATTACACATAATTTATTCAGAGAGCTGGGGCTTTAAGCAGGGCGGTAAAAGGGTAATTATGTTAAAAATAGCCTCCAAGGTGGTCGGGGGAAGGCCATGTCCAGGTATCCCAGTGAATGCGAGGCGTCCCTGGGTCGCTCAGGCTCCTATGTCTCTGCCAGTTGTGGATCATTAACCCGACAGAGGACGTCCTCTGTATGCTGTGTCACAAAGGAATCATCATTACCCGCACTGGTTAATATCTCAATCAAGGATGCTGGATACTGTCCTGTGATTGTACAGATTTATAAACCCAATAAAAACATATTTTTAGATCTGTTCACGTCTCTCCAGCTCTGCCTACTCACTCAACTAGCTAAACTATTAATATACAGAGGCTGGCAACTCCCGTGCCAAGTCTGGCAACCCACTGGATTAGAAACTGAATTGGCTGGATAACGATGAGCTTGAAGTGCGTGTCTCTCATTCACCATCGTTCGCCTATCAGTGACTACGCTCTGTTCATCTCTTAATATTTCTGCATAAATGTATTATCAGTACCTGATATGGCATGGTGTGATATACCACATGGGACTTTTTTAAATATCCCTGCACACAAAAGGCAAAAGGCACGTTAGTTTCCAATTAGTGCTCTCAGAAATCACTCAGAAATATCCCCCCGTGACTCAGTCATCAGCTCATTCTGTGTTAATTTCATAGAGTGAATGCACTCTAACATGCTCCAACCAGAGCTCAAAACAGCCTGACTATGATGGATCAATTGCAGTGAGCTGAAGAGGCCAACTGGCAATGAATGTCTCGCTATTGCAAATGCCACTCCATCGCCTGGCTCCCTCCAGCCCTACACAACTCCTGGAGTAATGAGTGTTTTCTTCAATCATTTGCACTGCAGAACGAGAACAATGGCACAGGTTCCCACATTAGTTGCCAAGTCTCTATTCAACGCCATGCAACTCCCTCTCAGCAATATGAAAAACCTCTTTTGATCATGCTGCAATTACCTCAAACAACTCTCTCCTCCATATGCATCTAAAGGTGCCAAGATCACACAACCAATAATAGTTGGTTATGAGCTGGTTATGGAGAAAGTGTGAGGCTGCTTTTCGAATCTCTATTATTGACCCGCGGAGCCAGCTGAACAATCACGGTGGTCCATTGTAATAACGGTGACAGTATTGAGCTGGTCCAGGCATGGTTGCTTACCTCCATTGGTTCTTGTGCTGCAGTTAATCTCATCTGATACTGTTAAAGAGCATAAACAAGCATGAGTGGTTAGTGGCTTCTGGATCGTGTTATTGAGCACATGCAGAGCAGAAAGAGAAAGAATTAGAAAGAACAGGGCAGATACCCGATAGTTTGAGAATAGTAATCTAAGTATAACTGATATTACACTGAACAAAAGCTCAAACACATTTCTCACTGGTTTAAGTGAAAGAACACTTTTTATGCACTCAATTGATATATTTCTCTCAAAATTTGTTGAGATCATCCGAGACCAGCCATCCAAACAGCTAATTCAACAGCTGGATTGCACAACCAACACATTTCTGAAACCCGTCACTGCCTCAGGGAAGTTCACCGCTCGCTTGACCTGACAGTGTTACATCCATTAAGGTCATATTTGTCCTGTTGGTCATGTATGTCCTATTTTACTTTGATACTCACCCTTGTCTCTCGTTTCAGGTACTTTACTTCCTGCCCTTGTGATATGACTTGCCCCACCCTGATTGGTTTCACCTGTCCCTCATTACCCCTCCTCCTTTTTGTATTCAGTCCTTGTGCTGTCCTTTGTCTGTTGCTAGTTCGTTCTCAGTTGTTTGAATGTATGTTCTCGCCATTTTCCTCTAGTGTTTCCTTTGGATTAGACCAGATTTTTGCATTTTTGACCCAGTTCAGGCGTTCTGCCTTTGGAAACCTCTGTTAGGACTTATTATATGTGCACCGACCTCTTTTTTTCTGAGTAATTTCATTGTTGGCTCCAGTCTGATAGACAGAAGTTTGTCATCGTAACCGACCTATGTGACCTTTCATTGTGACCATCCCAAGGCACACTTGTGTAGTAATGACGCTATTTAATCAGCATCTTGACTTGCCACACCTGTCTTAGAGAAGGAGAAGTGGTCACTAACATGGATCTCAGCTTGAGAGAAATATTTTTATTGAGTGCCCAAAGAATCTTTGCCTTTAACTTAAACCTGTGAAACATGGGGGCAAAAACAAAAGTCCTGCGTTTAAATCTTTGTTCAGTGTACATTTCATGCAAGGACCTGTCAATCATGAGGCTTACAAGGCAAAGTGGCTGGAATGTGCTAATGTATTACTGCCAGCCGCGGCACCTCACGTCTCTTTCTTCCCTTTTCTTCCCTCTCTCAATCTTGTTCCCCATCTAAATGGGATTGAACCGCGGGGTGTCTGACCAGTTTAGCCTATTTCAACAATGATGGGCTTCAAAGTCATGAAATCCATCTGCTGATGTGATTTGTGAGCACCTGGAACGCGATTAAAAGGAGGGACAAAAATACCAAGTGACAGAATAAAATGAGAGTCTGCAGGGGGACAGCATTGTTGAGCATGTTAACCATTTAGTCAGTGTGGCTTTGAAAGCGCAGAGCAGCTTTATTAAAGTGTTAATGGAAATTAGATAGGTATCCCCACACCCGCTACTTCACCCAACTTCTGAAGACAAACTTCAGTGTCCAACAGTGCGCCAGTGAAAGAGCTTAAGGATAAATGCTGGCACCATGCTCTGTGGCTCACTTCATTTTCAGCTCTGTAATACATTATTCGTTGGCCATTTCTCATTGTGTGGCTTTGATGTAATAATTTCATTAAAATAATCAACATACTGTAGCAGTGTGCGCCTTTGAGATAAATGGAACTTATGTGACATCAGATTCGAACCAAATCACAATATGTAGCTTTCATTTTGAACACAGACTCCAGAGCTGGCGTTCCATGTATCGACTGAAACGCTTCTCCTCTGGGAACTCATGTCAGTTACTAGAGTTATTATGTGAGGGGAACAAGTTAGTTATTTCCCTGCACCATCTGAACACTGTGATGTTCTCACTGATGGATTATGATTTTATATTGGCGAGGATTTCTGTCAGCAGGATATTTCACAAACTCAATTGGGCCCTGAAAGTGGTGGAGGGGAATGTGGTTTTGAATTACATCTAACAACGCACACCATGATCTGGAGGACTAAGACATAATAGAGCAATAATAGGGATTTGTAATACATCAATAACACTGGTTATCCCAAGAGTGAGGCATCATCTTATGAGCAGATAAACTAGTCTCTTCTGTCAAAAACAAACTGCTGTTTTCTAGAACTAATCAAATTCACAAATAAATGCTGATGCCACTTTGGAACAATTAAGAAGCTTTTTTGATTAAACTCATTGATAAAATGTGCATTTGGGATGCTGAGAACGCCATCCTGGAGCCATGCTGTCCACTCTGCTCACTTCCTGTCCTCTGTTATCTCCAATTATATTTTTATTCGACACTTAAAACATAATGGAAGAGATTTTTGTGCTCAACTAATTGCTCAGTGAAACCTATCCAGTGGCTAATTATTATCTTTCTCCTCAGCAGCACTTTCCGCTGGAAGTTTGTGTTGACTTTGTGGAAAAGTTTTGAGGGTGGACAAAGAGCTAATACAGGGAAGGTGGACCCCACAGAGCTGAGTGCAGTGGCCCGAACGTGTATCAGTCTGTGGGAGAGACAAAGATTTCCACAGGTCTCTGGGCTCCATGTGGAATGGAGTTGGCTGTTATCTGTTATGATTAGCCAGTGATCCGAGAGAAGGCAGCGTCTGCTTCAGCCTCAGTGGGAGAGGCTCTGAACTCGCACCATCCTCTTCCTTAGATACAGTCTGTGTGTTTGACGGTGTGCCTGTGTGTGTGTGTACGTGCATGCATGTGTCTCACTGGCCTTCCCATCATTAGACAGCCACTAAAGAGGCCATTGTTCTCTTCCTACT
The DNA here is from genome assembly GCA_035609425.1 of Epinephelus awoara. Taxonomy (NCBI): domain Eukaryota; kingdom Metazoa; phylum Chordata; class Actinopteri; order Perciformes; family Serranidae; genus Epinephelus; species Epinephelus awoara. The sequence goes on from CM069314.1 coordinate 7,029,943, forward strand.
TGTGTTTTACCCATGGTCCACTGGACACAGGGCCATGGGAGATGAAGGCCAAAAGAGGAGAGGTGGTGGCTGGACAGCACTGAAGGACTGTGTTGTGTGTGTGTGTGTATGTGTGTTTCTCTTTTTTAAAATTGTCCTCTTTTTCTCACTACTGTGCCTCTACTGAGGCAGCAGGAAAATGTGACAAAAGCTGAGTGGTTGAGGAGTCACAGGTTACAGAGATCAAACCCAATCGCCACAATAAATGTAGGCACTGTATGTTTCTGCACACCATGGATACGGTATGTAACATTTGTACGTCATTGTGTAGCGGAAATGTTAAAACTTTGCAGTCAACATGTAGTTATGTTTCAGCACCACTTGGTTATTGTTAGAAAAAGATCATGTTTTGGCTAAAATACCCAGTTTTGGTGGCACAGTGACAGTTGGAAAAGGCCGCAATGTCTGTATGCAGCTGGGTTGCCTAGGTGTCACTCCATTGACCATCCCCCTCGCCTCCTGATGACATAAGTCACCTCATGTACTGTACATGTAAACAGAACTACGTCACTTTAGAAACAGAAATGTACAATGCCAAAAGTTTCTGCGGCCGCTGGTACATCAACACTCTGGGGGTTTCCAACAGTCATTCCAGTTTTACCATAAATAAACTAACACTGGAGGCCAAAATTGTGACCTAAGATTCTTCCTGTAAACATTAAACCTAGTGTACTTGCCATTTTATTACAAATTACCCTGGTATTCCAGAGGCATTTTTTTGGTTTTCCCTGTAGCTAAAGTGGTTTATATAGTCTAGGAAAACTGTAAACACTTGTTTAAAACCTGTCTCACTGTCTTACTGCTTGTATTTTGGCTACATCAGACCTTGTTGTACTGATGTTACCATGTTCCCAGATCTTAGAAGATTACTTTACAACAGGAATTCTGTTTTAAAGGAAAAGTTTTAGGCAAATATGCTTATTTGCTTTCTTGCAGAGAGTTAGATGAGGAGATTTATACAACTCAATATTCAGCATACAATGTCTGAATGGTGAATATGGAGCTACTACCAGCAGCCAGCTACCTCAGCTTAGCACAGAGACTTGAAACAGGTGGAAACAGCTAGCCTGGTTCTTTTCAAAGGTAAGAAAAAGTGCACCTTTAAACACAGCCACCTCTAAAGTTCACTAATCAACAAGTTGTATCTTTTTGGTCCATTGAAAAACCAACGTTTAAAAACCATTTTACGTGGTGCTACACCCCAAACTGTTTCTTGGCCAGGACTAGCAACCATGAAAATTAAGTGGCAGAAAAAGGGGCCATACACATGCCGTGTTTTTTGTGCCCTCAGATTCATTGTTTTCAATGTAGATGCGCAGTAGGTGTGCCCAAATGCCAGAGCAATGCCATCAAGGTGCGCACGTGTTCCTGAGTGCCTTTATTTCAGGGCGCGATGGCTACACTTCAAGATTAACAGAGTTCAGCTTTTAGAATGCAGCAGCGCGCACCGCATGTTATGTGTTGTGGAACAACCAATCACAGCCTAATGATATCTTTCCCATCTTCCATAAATATCAGTCTGTGGTAAATATGGAAAAGCTGATTATGTTAGTGCAGGGCTACCAGAGCTTTACATCTGTCCCTTGGACGATAGCCCTTCACACTTATAAACAGCTCCTGGAAGAAGGTCAGCTTTGCTCTCAGGATCTCAGATAAATAGGCTATGATACAGGGCTTGCTAAGGTCGCTTAACAACCTCACATGCCACTTGCCGCCACACTCTTGAAACCTGGCTCAAAAAAAAGAAAATTAGCGCCCAGTGCCTGGTATGTAACCCTCAGTAAAACATCATTAGTGTATTAAGAAAGAAAGAAATAAGCATATTTCCCAAAGTGTCGAATGTTTCCTTTGATCACACACTTGACTCCATGCATGTATAATGTGTGTGTGTTTTAAGCATGGCACAGCATTTACCTAGATCCATGCTCTTGGACTTGCGCGCCTTGATGATCTCCAACTCTGCAGCATTTTCATATTGTTTGGTGCGTTTTTCCGACATGCTCTGGCGCCCGAAGCCCTCCCTCTGGAACGAACCATCAGCGTCTGCATCTGGACTCAGCGAGCTGCAGTACATGAGGAAGAAAAGAAGTATTATAATGTATTATAATACATATATTGTTATAATGTTGCCATGAGACATTGCAAACGTGGGGTCGTTCCAAAACCATTTCCTTTAATCTTATGATTATCCAATTACAGATATATTTTGTAATCATAAACATGAAGCTGCAGTTATATTGCTAGGGGCCATCCTTATGGTAAGACTGGGAGATTAAATCCATCCATTAATATTCATACAACCCCAAACCTCAGCCGAAACACTCCATCACTATCAGATAATGACCATCGACATTCAATACTCACACACACGCACACAGTCAGTTTCAATCCTTCATTTCAATGACTAGTCTAATCAAGGGCACCTCCACCTCTGCTGGGTGGGATCACGGCGCACTACGATTGGGTAGAAGAGAGGCCTGGCTGAGATGTGTGATAGCCCAGTGAGGTGAGGGTGCTCTGGGGTCATGGCCACTCAATAACCCCCCTCCTCCTATATGTCTGGAGCAGAGGCAGAACCTGGCCCACCATAGTGCGCTCCCTTTAAGATCCTCTATCTCTGTCTGGATCTTAATTGAAAATCGGAGGGGAGTGCAGAAAGGAGGCAGGGAGAGGGGGACACTGGTATTTGCATGCAGAAGAGTGCATTTACAATTAAGGTGAGAACATCTTGCCATTTGACGGGAGACAGAGGGGAGGAGATGCAGTGATGGAGTCTAATAAATTGTATATGCATGAGAGGACCCTGTTTCCTTTGTTCTGTTGTGATCAAATATTATAACCATTAAAAGGTGTTTGTGTCTTTACCTCTAGAGATCCTTTAGGAGAGTGAAACTTCTGCATTTTACATCAGACGTTTCATCAAAAGGCCTGATCTCTCCTGTGATGGAGAACAGAGAGCTTTTGTCCTTAGCTGGAAGTTATAAAGTGGAGTCGTAGGGAGGAATATGTTTCGTTGACAGTGTCTCCTGTTGGAACACATGCTCCTTCAAGAACCCTTCAATATTTGCAATATCACTTAACAGCAACTGCAGACCTGCTGGCACTGTTTTGCATGTAAACAATTCTTATTTGGGTTGTCAACCCCATTTAACAAAAGAGCCGCTTCATGTGTCACCGAGGGGCCGGCGTCAACGTGTCACTTTGCTGTCGACCATACCTGACAATCCCAACTAAGATCAGACCGCCTCGCAGGACCGACTCCATCTGACACAGGAAGAGAGGGAGGTGGAGCAGGAAGAGAGGAATGACAGCACAGATGTATTATTCATTTATTCATCATCCCTCGCTATTCTCCTCTCATCATTCCAAGCCCACAAAAAAAAAAAGAAAAACCCAGCCTGCCCTCTCTTTTTCTGTCTCCGCAAATGTCATCTGTCGGAGCGTGACTGAGACGGTGCAGGAGAGAAAGGACGTATTTTCAGCCTGAATTTAGATTTCGTTCACTCTTGCCAGTGTCATGTTTTTTGGGCCAATTGAACACCCGTAGAACGTAGACAAAGTGAGAGGCCAGCAGGTGCGATCATGCGCAGCCCTGTCACACAAGTACAGAGAGTTGGCGAGCGTGTGACCGTTTGTGAGGGCAATTACGGACACAGGCAGCTTGGGTGGAATCACAATCTGGCTTGTCCGGGCAAAAGCACGGTGAGAAGTCTGCGGGCGGTAAGAGTGAAGTTCAGAGCGACGGCCTAACGGTGGTGCAAATTCACTCGGTAGGAGTTCAGATCTGTTGGTTTAAGCTGGCGCCCATTTTAACACTGCCTCTGCTTTACTTTAGTTCATGCAGAGCAATGACTAAATGCCCGGGTTGGGGATCCAGGGTGAAGAGAAGCCGGCAATTGTGTTGCTTTTAACATACCTTCACGCCGGAGGCACCTGCTGTCTGAACTTGCACCTCAGGTCTCTGCGGCAGGAACTATTTGGAGGTGGCAGTAGCAGCACCCTTTTCAACTTGCATCCTATTATAGCCACGCTGCTCCTACCTGCTAACACTCATTACAGGTTGCATGTGTCTTTGAACTGAATTGGATGCTATTCAGTTTTGTGAAATTTAAAAGCTACAGTATACATGCCAGGAAATAAGCGTACTGCTTAATGTGCTGAAGGCTTGGCAAAGCTAATTTTAATCTTCGGGTCTACTTAAAGCTGACACACAAAGATTCACAGCTACTACAGTCCATTAATAGAAATACAGCACTCAATTACAGATCTCGTATTCACTTTCTACTGGCTATTAATTTTCCCATCGGAATGCTTGTTGTAATGAGATATGCTTTGAAAGTCTCTTTGCTCTGATCGAGATGCTTCTTAAGCTCAAGCACGGCCTACTGGTGGAGAGAAAAGCAATCGAAGGGACCCTAACTGGTTGAGCCTGTGAAGCAGAGACCCATCCTGGACTTGGATGACCACTGAATTGCACAATTTGATCACATCCTCAGTGAAAATCGAATTGGATAGATGGAAATAAGAAATAGCTTGACCATGTGAACGCCTCCCAGGCAAGTTAAATAATCTTTAGAGTGGCACAATTTCTTCCTCAGACCATCCGTCCAGTCCACGCCTCCAGCCTATCTTTAATAGTGGGCCCAATCCATTTGGATAATACATTCCCTCATCTCGTCTTTAAGCAGTGTTTAAAAGCAATTTCCACTATTCCGAGCAGATGCCTTCCACCCCGCTCAAAGTCCTCCCATCATCTAAAATTAACTAGCACTGAGGATTGCTCACAGGCAAATCCGCAGCTTTAACTTGCATTTCACATCAACTTGTTCCTGTCTCCGTCTCTCTCGCAGGAAGTTAAATGTGTCAAACTGCACATCAGCCTTGTTGCTAAGTGGTGTGTGCTAAAAGCCGTCTGTGCTCACAATTTACAGGGTCGGTTTTTTTGCTTCTTTTCTCAACTCTCAACCCTTTTTACCCTCATTTAAAAAGGACCCCAAAGAGGTAAGCCTCAAAGTGTCCTAGTTTTTCGAAAAGTGGAGCTCGGTGTGATCGACTGGCGGGAGGGCTGTGTGCATTAAGTTTCAACGCCTCAGAGAGGGGGCAAGAGGTGGGGAGCGATGCCCGGTAAGGTGCTTCTGAAATGGTCCTTCTGAGGCTTGGAGGAGGCCGATTCAGCTGACCGCACGGATGCATAGCTGGGCCAGGGAGCTTGGGGCTGCCTTCAATCATTGCAAACAGCCCTGCATGAGAAGTCTGTCCTGCCGGCACGTGCACCAGCAGACACTAGATTGTTGAAATAATTTATATGTTTCAGGGTGCACGCAGAGGTCCTCTCTTACATCTTTGCACAATTTTCTGAAAAATGAAAGTACTGTAAAAAGTACGTCTCACATTACCACTTTAATTTCACTTAATTGCACCTATAAACCGTTTGACTTAAACCTGGGCATAAAGACCGTAAAAATAAAATGGCTCCATCAGTGCCACGCGGAGGAGCAGCTGCACCTTTGATTTGCTGCAATCTCCTTTTAATTGTGATGAAGTTGCAGAGAGAGACAGAGAGCGAGCGAACAAGATCAATTAAGACCTCTTTGTCTGTCGGCTGACTCCCGCACAGACCTCCTCATTCATTCCCTGCCTGCCGTACAGATGCTTTAATTGAGTTTCGCTGCACTGACCTCTCCGGTCTTCTCAATGGGAAAGCGACTGACAAGGACCAGGCAAAGAACATATTTTGGTGTGTGTGTGTGTGTGTGTGTGTGTGTGTGTGTGTGTGTGTGCAGGTTACTTTGGCTCCCACTCATGCTGAGATTCACCAACACCCCTGTCACATCGAGGCAGTGTAGGGCACACACACACATAATACACAACACAGGAAGCCTTGGATAAACACACCCAAGGTGAGCGCAGAAATGAAAGCATGTATGACACGCTTGTAGCAATGGTGCACCACTGAGACATGGTAAATATTCATAAAGCCAGAGGAGACTATTAGCATTTAAGGAAAAACAATGCCTGCAATTTATGTGTGTGTGTGTACTACCTGGTGTAAAGTCACTATCAACTTAAATGGACATGTGAGATGAGTCAAATAGTGTGTGTGCACAGGGCTGTTTGCATTTAAATGTAGTTATGCTAATAGCTTGATGGGAGAAACACATGCTTAATAGAGCACTTGTGATTCTTAGTTACATTACTGATGATAGAGACTATTAGGGAGTCAACTGAAGTAGGCAGTCTGCCTGCAATGTTAGTTTGGAAGTTTGTTTGTTCGTGTCTGTGCGGACCTTTTCCACTTTATATGTTAATTTGTGAAATTGTTTACCAGCCAATGTGTATCTAAACACTCGTGAGACTGAGGGCGTCTGTGCTGCAGTGTGTATGTGTGTGTGTGTGTGTGTGTGTGTATGTTTGTCTGGAGTCCTTTTCCATCTCTGCTGGTTGACAGACTGTGTCAGAGCTGCCTGGGAAATGATGTTTCCACCTGTGACACAGTCGAGTTCTCTCTCTTTCTTTCTCGCCGTCTCTCCCGCTGTCCATTTCCCTTCCCTCTCACCTTAATGAGAATTGACACCTATCCTCCACTCTGTCAGCTACAGTACATCCAGATGAGGTCCAAGCCATGGCGACGGCGGTACTCTAGTTATCAAGGTTGTGGCAGTGCCCCTAGTGGTTCAAGTGAGGGAGTGGGCTTTCTTTTCCAGGGAGGTTACTGTTCTTCTACAAGCTCAGCTGTTGTCCTCTGTCATCCGCTTATAGGAACGACATTCTGAACAGCGCATAGGGACTATAAAAGCATTTCAATTAAACTAGCATGTCATTTTCTTACATTTGACTTACTAAGGGAGGAAAAAGTTTCAATATTTTAGTGTAAATGTTGCAATTGCAAGGTTATTTTATGATGATTTGTCTTGTTGGATGATTAGTATTCAGTGTTAATCCCTTAATTTAATCATTTGTGAACTTAAAACCCGCAGAATGAAACCTAAGGGCTTCAGTCATACAATTAAATCAATCATACAAACAACATTTAATTGAAGTAACTGCACCGTATTACTCATATCACAAGTGGCCTTTATCTGATGTTAACTGAACATGCATCCTCCCCTCCTGCAGGTGGTGAAACTTAATTCAGCTGGTGTGCAGGGCAGCTATGATAACAGTGGTTGGTATGGTAATAGCAGCCTGTGCGCCACAGGCTAGCTGCTAGTAGTTAGTTCCTGGCTCACAGTGATGTTGCGTAACGCTTCCTAAACTTCAGAGGGATGAGCATGCTGCGGACACCCCCGGCTTTTTTGTACACTGCAGTGCCAACTCAGAGCGCTCTGCACTCTCGCCTCCTCCCCTCACTGGAGTTAGAAAGTGGAAATATCATTTTACCTGTCTGAATAATTCAGAGAAAATAATTGTTGCAGTTTTTTATCGAGTGTTTGTGTATGCATTTATGAAAAATATGTACAATTCAAGGATAAACGGTGGATGGTTTTCTACCTATCCTGACATGACTGCTTGCTTTCACCGGAGAAGCTACTCAACATAACTGGCTACAGCAAATGATTGGTATACAGAAAACAACATAAACAGCCATTGTCCAGTGTTTTCTTATTTTCTCTTAAAAAGAGTGTCTGTGTCCTTGTACAGGGAGGAAGATAAAAACAAACTGTGCAGAGAAATACAGGTGAGGATGAAAACTGACAGATGAGGCAGACAGGTCAGACATCTCTCTGAAACATGGCGCATCATTTATAACATGGTAAGAAAACACAAGTTGTTTTCAGCCCGTATGTTGAGTAGTATGTGCAGCAGCAGCTGAGCTTGTTGAAGGTTTAAATATCCTGAACTATAAGGATCATACAGTTTATCCTGCTGTTGCAGGCCCCCTGTTGAAAATATGTTCCCGCACACACACCAGCTCCATTCACATTCTCAGAACAATGAACCTCTCACATTATTTTAATTCTTACTAATCGTGCTATAATAACATTTACAAACCCACAGCTGAAGCCTTCTGCACTGTACAGTAATTATGTGGGAAAACTGTAAACTTCTGTTCACACTGTACTGTGTAATTACATGAGCTTAGCGACCTTGTATTAAGTTATAGTAAGTTGTAATTACAGGAAGCAGGGTTAATAAAGTGCCATAAAAAGGTACTAATGTGGCCTAATGTTGCATTTTAATGGACCAAGTATTGGATTTTTTTATTACAAGGACACAAAAATGGTCGGTTTGTTATGTTTTTCTTCACTAGTACAGTCAGACATGTTGTGGATCTACAAGGAGCTAAATGAAGAGAAAAACAACACACCATGGCTTCATAGAATAAAATAGCATGAGGAAGCAGGTTCTGTTGTCGGGAGGAGACATATCAGTCTTTCAAAGAGCCTCATCTTCAAAGTCAAGTTGCTTTGCTTCAGTACTTTATAGGTAAGGGGTTTACACTCCTTGTGGTGCTTTTGCAAACTTCTCCTGAGAAGGGACTTTGTGTTTTGTTTTGTTCAGATGTTACAGCGCAGGGAAACCTTGCAAAGACTTTTAAAAGCCTCTTTTGCTCCTGAAGGACAAAGTTGATGGCACCTAGCTGAGGATTAGATAAACTACTGAGAGGGCATTGTTATGAAAGGAAAATATCCATCCAAGTGTGGGTGCCGGTGAAGTGAAGTGACGTCTATAGGTTCTTGACAATGTAGGCTTGATGCAGCTCGAAGTAAAGCTGATTTGAGTATCTCCTTATCATTGATCATCTTTAAATGAGATCTTAATGTAATTCTCCACCAGGGTTGTCCCTTATCACCAATCCTGTTTGTGATATTCATGGACAAGATCTCCAGGCGCAGCCAGGGGGAGGAAGGGGTCCGGTTTGTGGACTTGTGACCCAGCCCGAGATAAGCGGATGAAAATGGGATGGATGGATGGATAGATAATGTAATTTTCAACTGATTGCAAAAGACAACTTTCTTTTTTGTATACTAACTATACAAAAAGGAAAAGACACAGACTGGGACCACAGTTGGAGACAACAGATACACCCTGCAACGGCACTTCATCAACTTCTGGGATGAGAACCAGGTGGAAACCTAAAACATTCCTTCAGCATCTCAGGCGGATCTGCTTGTATTAGGAGCTGCCATGATTACACACTAAATTGTCTTTCTGACACTGTTCCACATTCCAGGCCTGAGAGGAAAAACCTTTCTTCTTGCTTATCCAGATTATTCTACTGTTATCTATTTTACTGTAAATCATTTGGACGTCCTCCTTCCTGTTTGGCTTAGGATTTAAACTAATGAAGGAGGAGGCAGACACTGCAAAGGGAATTAATGTGACGGGTCAGGACCTGGTGCTCAAATCAACTTAGTGCAGATATGCAAAGTAATAACTTACAACCTTTATTTATCCAGTGAAACCTGACAGAAGACACATGCTGTTTTCCATTACCTCCCTGAATCACACTCACACCCTTTAACCCTCTACACATCCTGGACTTACACGCTGCAACCACAGTCTTCTACATCTGGTTGACAAGTAGCTGTATCAACACAACGGATTTAAATAAGTTTTACTGTACCACCTGGTCTATTTGAACCAGCAGCCTTCTATTCACAAGCCACTTTCACTAAGCTCAACACTACCACCACCTAGCTCATAAAAAGGAGTAGCAGTATTAATATTAATAGTAATAAAACAGTCTATAATACAGCAGCAACAAATAAAACTTGGATATTTGTACATTACCATTTTAACAGAGATCTAAAAGCACAGGGCTGTAATATTTATAGCCCGTTTTATGATCATTTGAGGCCCGTAAAGCTGATGTAGCACAGCAACGCTTCATAGCAACAGGATAGCTCTGAGTACCTGCAAGAGAAGGCAAAACAGGCGTATGTCTTCACACTAACAAGAACCAGGTATGCACACATACACAGAACACACACCCATTAGATATTGGCTAGGGATGTCAAGAAAAAAAAAAGTAGGTCAATTTATGTGTCTTGTGTGAGATGGGATTTCTGCCTCCAAAACAACCATTTATCTTGGGGGCCTGCACGTTAGCACACCAACACGTGGGCTATAATTCACTAGCAACCTGCTGAGGAGAGGATTGAAACTGAGGGAAAATATCACAGAGGGTGAGATATAAATGTATATTAATAAAAATTCTAAAAGAAAAGTGAGTATTTTCTCAAAGAAAGTGGTCTTTAATTGATCCTTGTTTACATTAGCTGTTTTTTACCTTCTAATAACCACCAACAGATGCTGAAATTACCTTCTGATTACCCCTACATTAACAGAGTAATAAATTAACTGGCCTCGCTATTCTGTGTGTGAACAAAGTCACATACAGCGCTGGCACTGAAGAAATAAATTAATATAGGGGAAATAAAAGAGTCGGGAGAGAGGGAATCTTAGTTTGTTCAATTCTACTGGGTGAAAAAAGGACAAGAAGAGAAAGCACCTGAATTACAATGATTTTACAAGCCAACCAGCTACTTTTGTGCTTTGTGTATGCACTGTAGGTGTATAGCTGTGGCCTTGGCAAGGTGCCTCCCATGAGGAAGGGAGGCTGCATAATACTGGAGGCCAGAGGTGAGACTTTCACGGCTCTGCACAATACATATTCAATACGTACCGGGCCATGGCTGCACTGTTGCAAGAGCTTAATTAAAAAGTAACAGTTCCAATACATTGGAGTCTGGCTGACCCACATCCCCTGCTGGCTCAGTATGCCCGTTAATGCTGTGTGTGTGTGTGTGTGTGTGTGCGTGTAGTGGGATGTTGGGGGCACTTGAAAAGGAAAATGAGAAACAGTAAAAGTCAGTCAGAAAGAGGATACACACTTGGTGCGTTTAAGCAGCTGTTAGCATTTGAGTGAAATAGAAAATGTGAAGGTGTGTGTGTGTGTGTGTGTGTGTGTGTGTGTGTCTTTGAGGACATGAATTATTCACAATAACCCAAGGCAGTGGTATATAGCACACTTCTGCCTGGTGTGCACGCGTCCTGCACGTGCATGTGTGCAAGTGTTTGTAAGCGCAGAGTGTGTAGAAATGGTGTGCGAGGAAGTTTGAGTGCAGTTCAGCCATATGCTGTGGACCTAATCCACTATGACAAACCTCTGACATCACATGAACAACAGGCATGCTGAGCAAATCTACTCATTCATAATAAATGAGAGAGGGAGAGGAGGAGAGAGTGGAGAGTCTCCAGGGAAGAAGAAATAAAAATACTAAATAAATAAATAAATAAACTGAGCATCTCTATTCGTGGCAGCCAGGATTTCACCTTGAAAAGATGGGGAATAAAATCAAGTCTGTGGTTCTGTTGCAGCGTGTTACATCCAGCCAATCATAAGACAGAATAACAATTGTTATAAGATCAAAATGACTCACTATAAATAGCAAAAAAGGTACGAGTTAATCACAACCTATGTTAAGTGAAAAAGCAGTTCCTGACTTTATCATTCAGATGAGAATGAGGACATGATTGGATGTCTTGTCTTTGCACTTCCTGTGCCCGTACACTGCAACCATACAGGAATGAGTAATTGTAGAGTGAGTGATTATAGCTTTAAGGATGAACAGCTATAACTTCCTGTGCTAAAAGGCAGTCATTAAGTGACAACAATAAAAGGGAAAGACAAGCACAGAGCAGTGCTGTAGTGCTGAAGTCTTATTCTTTTTTTTCTTGGTCTATAAAGGTATCTCTACATATCTGGTTGTGTCCCTAAAGAGATTTAGTTCTCTGACAAAGGTTGATGAGCCCAGATGAGCTTCATATTTTATCATGAGGGTGCTGCAGAGTGTGGCGCTGAAATCCCAAGGGAGGTTGGGGTTAGAGAGGTGGAGGTACTGTGCGAGACCCTCTGAGTTTCTAACTCACAGTCTGACCGCTGCTGGGTCATCCATTATTTAACACACAAACAGAGCCACACATGTGCTTTGCAATATACAGCTCGCATACACTCACACCTTACACAACTACTACTTCCCTGAAAGTTACCAGCATCTTGGGAGTCTGACTGTAGCCCTGATGCAAAATTCCATTACTTTCCTGTAACACTTTTTTAGGATATGATATGAAAATGTCATTTCCTGGTTTGTTAAGGCAGATAGTGCTACTGAGGAAAGTCATCACACTATGTAACACGGAAAGTTCACTCAGTAAAGTGCAGGTTTTTGCGAGGTGTGTCTGGGGCCATTTGGGAGGGGAACAGGAAGTGCAGGGCAGGCTGTGTGTCCAGGGAGCTGAGGGGAAGATAATGTGCAGGTTAAACTATCAAGGTGTAACCAGAGTAGACAACCTCAAATACAATGTTCCTCTCCACTCCTAAATATAGAAGAGTTGAATCTCACTCAACTGTCCCTCTGGGCTTCCTTACATTCAAGATGTGATGAAGATTACAAAAAACAGGGATTTATTCATCTCTAGTGGTGCCTAGCTTTAGTGGATCATTACATATCGGGTATGGAATTCATCTACAGATGCTCCAGTTCAAAATGTCACCGAACTTTTCTGTGGATATCAGTTTTTGAGCAACGAAAAAAGCAAAAATGTGGCCTGCAACAGACCAGGCAAGGCTTGTTTTTAGTCTTAACTGACTGCCGGAAATGCCTTTCACTATGTGATTCTGTTGACAATTTGAGGACCCTAGTGGCCGGTTAAGGAGTAAGGAGTAAACAGTCAATGACGAGAAGTCCTTGAGAATGCATACAAAAAATTTTAGGCTGATTGGTCCAGTAGTTTGAGAGATTCACTGACAGACAGATAGAAACATGCACACGACCACACACAAGACTGAATGCTTTCACCTGGAAGAGATGGAGGTCGATTACTTGCAATAACTGAAAATGCTTTCATATATATTCTAGTGATCAAGAGACATGATTTTCTGGTTTCCTGGATCAGTCTGGGAAACACTGCTCCCAACCACGCTGCTGCCGCAGTCCAGAAATGCAATGACCCACAAGTACCCTCGCCTACAAACCCACACTAACCTAACCTCCTGCACACTGAAACTGCAAATACAGAAAACATCCAGCCTTTCCACACAGGACCTGTCTGAAGTCCATCAAGCTATAAATAATTCAATCAACTCAACCCACTGCTCACCATTCATTCTGACCGGGCAGCTCGTGAATCCAGGGCACTGGGTTCTCTCCCACAAAGCCCATGTCATCGTGGGAACTGGAGGACGATTGGTCAGAGAGGTGTGCAGGAAGCAGGGGCGGCCTATCGTCTTCGATCATCACTATGTCGTCCTGTGGCATGTTCACAGTCGGAGAGAGCTGGTAGTTACCTGAAGAAGAGAGAAGAGAAGAGGTTTTATAACACAACGTAGCATCACTTCTCAAGGTTTTCTTTAATTAGTGGTGGTCTGATAACAGATAGATAATCAGACTGAGAAAATACATGAACATGCTGGAACAAAGTTCGCACACACTCCACTCCTCCACAGCCATGTTTGTGTAAGCACAATCATTTTGTCTTACTTTAGTAATTACCAAGATAATGCTGTATACACAGATAACTTTGGCCAAGATAAGTGTACTGTGGAATTTTCATATCAGGACATGCCTGAAGGACAGTAACGTTTCTATACAATTTTGCAATGCTGAGCACAGACACAGATGCTGTATAACAAGACAGTATCTGCTAAATGATTGCAGGGTCATAAGACTCATGAAAATACACAAAAATGGACAGCATAGACACAAATGACTGATTTAATGTCTGTTATCCAGTCTCTTAATGTCGCAGACAAAAGTTGTAGACCCGACTAGTTTTATCCATTCTCTTTCACGCTTCTCCAAGGACAAATATGAGCAGAAGAAGAGCTCCCCTGATCTGTATTCTGTCCTGCCTGACCCTCCCGCTGAGGACTTCTTTGAATCGCTCCTTTGCTGCTCCTCTGGAGTCAAAGTCAATGGGGAATGTGCTGTTGTGGCTAGCACTCAGCACCAAGGGCAGAAGAAGGGCTGTTCAGCAGCATGAGAAGTGGCATTACAATACAGAGGTGGAGGACTCACTCTGCAAATTTGATCAGCGCATGACTTACTATGGACACATGAAAGAAAGTCAGGACAAGTGGCGAGATTAAACTTTAACCACACACCTGCTTGCTATTAGACGTAGGTTTAGAGAAATGCTGGACTTCCTGTGGCTTTTGCTTTTGTTTCCATTATCGGAGAGCCGTTTTGCAAATTTAATAGCTTAGGAACAATTGTGTGTAATCACTAACAGCAGACAACAATATTTACCCTGGCAGGATCCCAACATGAATCTGAGAGGCATTTAATTTCACTGGGGCCCGGCGAATGATAAATGCATATTGTGGAAGTAAATCTGAGCACCAATCAACGCGGCAGTGAGGTGTGTAGCGCAGTTTGGTTAGTTGCAGGGACCAAGGATTATAAGAAAAACAAAGATACAAAACAAAACAGCTGCGCAGGGGAGGAACCAAGGTGGGCTGAGACACCCTACCCACCCACTGAAGTCAAACTACAAACAGAAAATCAAGCAGAAATAGTGTCATATGCTGAGTTACTATTCATACATGTCAGGAGTCTTATCAGTGGCATGTGATATAAGAGATTTATTATACCTCATGTGAATATATGTTTCATACTAAAGGCTTCAAATCTAGTGTTAGAGTTGATTCATTTAATAGTATCACTAAGATAATAACTCTCTCTTTAATTACCAGATTTTTTTTAATCTTACCAACATGATGATTATTTTATTCACATGAAACATAACTTTAATTCAGCACAGGGCAAATTGCTGTATACCATGACTGGAAAACCTCCCCGAAAGCCGGCCCCTGTACAGTATGTGCGCATCTGTTAATTAATTCTTTTGGAAGCCTCATCCCTTTGTCTATGGACTGCTCATCTGAACCAGTTAAGATGGCTGCCAACACTGTACAGGTGAAATGAAGGCCATTTCTCACTCGGGCAGCTTGACAGAGAACTATGGGTAATTGAATTCACCCTGTACTGTAAATCAGCAGGACTGCAGTAATGACAGTGATAAACTCCAGGAAGTTGGTTGGACTAAGCTGGACTTATCACCTTCAGAGCATACACACCAAGTAGTGAGCTACATTGCGGCTGGGTATCTTTATTAATCATGTATCTTTAATCGCATTTTCTTAACAGTATTATTTGTGACATGCACATTTGTTCTGTTTAGAAATACAATAGTTCCTCCTCCTTTGACCACCAATTCAACTCATGCAATGAAAGCCAGCTAAACAAATCTTCTATGCCTCACTAGATATTATGTTGTACTGAATAATTGCAGTTTATGGCCATTACTGCTTGTGTAGATACTGCAGTAGTGCAGCACTTAAACCTTCAAGTAACAATAGAACAGTGTAGAAATACTCTGTTATTAGAAAATGTAAGGGCTGGCTCAGGCTTGCTGTGGGCCAGCCCCTAGTTAGGCTGATATAGGCCTCATCTGCTGGGGGACCTCCTACAATACACTGATGCCTCCTACTGCTGCTGTTATTATTAGTCATACTTCTACTGTTATTACACACATATGATTATTAATTTTGTCACATGCATATACTATCAAAACATATATACTACCAAAATACTATTATTACTAGAATATTATTACTAAAATTAATGTTAATTTTGCTTATCTCTCTGTGTCTCTCCCTCTTTTAATGTTTTATTTTATCATATGGATCACTGTACATTATTATGTGTTTACACACGGCATCTATTGCACATCTGCCCCTGAGGTTTCTACCATTTTCTTCCCCGTTAAAGGACTTTTTCTGGGGGTAGTTTTTCCTTATCCACTGTGAGGCTCCAAGGACAGAGGGGTGTTGTATGCTGTAAAGCCCCCTGCAGTCAATTGTGATTTGCGACACTGGGCTTTATGAACAAAATTGTATTGAATTGAAAGGTCCAGCATTGAAATGTCTACTCAAGTAAAAGTACATGGCATCAAAATATAGTTTAAGTACCAAATGTAAGAGTAAGATTACCCAAAAACTGTACTTAAATAAAGTGACTGAGTAAATGTATTGTATTACTTTCCACCACTGATAATGTGTGAATGATTTGCAGAGTTGTTATTCTATATATATTCTCTGTACTTTATTGTTTTGTGTGTCTTATCCTCTGTACGATAGCTGAGGTTTGTCCTCAGAGTCCTTGCACAAGTCCTCTAAGCCAGTTCTCAAACACCCTTCCCTCCCCTCTTTGTCGTCAGTGTCTCTGCTTTACAGTCATTTTAGCAAAAGTGCGGCAGTGTCAATAAGAGATGCCCCGCGGTTGTGTGTCCATTGGGGCCATTCTCATACCAGTCTTTACTTTCTCTTGGCTTTCCCTTAGCAGAGTTACCTCTCAGTTGCATCAGCGACACTGAGAGTTTCACTACAGTAGCCACCTGGAAAAGACACACCGTGAAGTGGTGATATAACAGGGAGAGCTGTTTCATTTAAAAGAAGTGTTGTAAGAGCTTGGGTCTGTGTTCCAAGTACACAAAACTTTCCTCTGCATTCCCGATACGCACTCTTTAGGACAATACATAACTCATTATCGCCTTACATTCACTCATGTCAGCAGACCACTTTGACTAACAGAGGACACAGTTTTAATTAGAAACTCGGCAAGCTTCCCTCTCCCGGCTTAATGAAATATTTCCAGTCAGGACCTCTTGACACAAGTGGCCAGCTCTGCAGATGAGGAGTTGTTAAAGTCATTCCACTTCACTCTTTACTAAGTAGCTAAAGGACACACGCGTTCATGCAATAAATGGCTAGTGGACAGGTATAGTTGGGGCCATGCTGATGATTTGAAAGGTGAAAATAATTAGAGAAACTGCAGCACTTGCTTTTCTGCAGCTGTCAGCGTAATAAGCACAGGGGGTAATAACCCACCCACCCCCAATACCCCAATACAGCACACAATGTTAAAACAGATTTAAAGAGACCAAAAGAAAATGGAACAGTGTGTTTATGTGTTAAAAGGCTGTTAGGTTCATACAACTTGACTGACTGGGCTGACGAAGATAACAAGCAAAAGGCAGAGTGCAGAAAAAGGCAAAGTCTGGAGAGGAAGAAGACTGTTCAGCACCTTCAGTGGTGTTTTGGCACAGTGAGGTGCGTATGGAGCTGCTCACTCACTGTTTTAACACTGTCGTCTTTTACCAGCACCTCACAGTCGGCGACGGGGGGAAAAAGGGCAGGTGACAGCACCAGCAGAGGCAGTTTGCTTCCTTTCGTCAGCCAGATCGACAGACGGTGCAAATGTGTGTGCCTGAGCTCGAACTAGTTGGAAGCATTTGAAAGTCAAGGTTGTTCATTATGAGGAGATGATTCTGAATGCAAACAAGTGCTGATGAAACATTCTCAGCGGCTTGTTTGTGGCTTTCTTTCATGCGCTTTGAGTGTTGTCTCTGTTGTTTACATCATTTTGCTCAGGGAAGGTCATCTGAGCTTATTGGTGTCCTTAGCTTTAAAGCAGCGTTTTACTCCTTAGTTCCCAAGCCCACTGGCACCCCAGTGAAATAACCACAAGCATCTAAACCTATGAGTGCTGTGAATGTAATTATTGTTTTCACCAAATCACACAACCGCTATCTTGGCCACAATCAACACACTGTTATTCAGACTGCGATGACCTTGGGGATCCTTAAAACACTGGAGCCTTTCACTCAGTTCAGGGAATGAAAGCGAAAAAGAAAAAACGACAATATTAACATTATGATGCCGTCGCAAATGACTCAGCAGTCACACACATGTCTCAGAGACATGTCTTCGAGGTCACATGGGGACAAATATTCCTCCAATTATGATTAATGGTTCACAAAATCTGTCTCTTCCACAAAGGGGCTATTTGGTGTTTGTTAAAGAGCTTCTGATTCATGCTCGCCATCCGCGCAGCTTAGGAAAGAGCTCTGTGGCATCATGATTGTGCTACTGTGGCCTTTGTCACACTGCGATTAAAGACAGCTTCTCATGAGTCACGCAGAGAGAAGCACACACACACACACCACCCACCACCTCAGCACCCACCATCCATCCTGCTGAAAACAAACACAGGTTGTTGGATGAGGCTTACCATGAATCAGTTTAATTGTAATGTGAGGGCTAAAAAGGGTCACAGTGTGATTACAGTGGCTGTTAATTTTAATGTTACAACATTACATTTTATTGAAGCTGCGGTTCATGAAAAAATATTTTCACCACTGAAACACCAAAAAATATGTTTTTGTTTTTTAAATTAATATTTGAATAAACTAGGGGTGGGTGATGGGGCCCAAATCTCTAATTTAATATCATGGTAACAGTATATCACAAATTATTCTGTGCATTCAATCAAGAAATGGTTTGAAATCACCATAGCTACAGAACATTATCGTATTGGATTATTTTCTTGTTTTATTTGAAACAAAAACAAACCAGAAAAATAAAAAAAGCTTCACATAAGGCGGCTGCAGCCCAGTCCATTGGCTGTTGCCTTGGGAACCGGAGGGTCCTTGGTTCAAGGCCCCATCAGGACCAAATATGGAGCATGGACTGGTGCCAGCTGGAGAGGTGCCAGTTCACCTCGTGGGCACTGCCAAGGTGCCCTTGAACATGGCACCAAACCCCCAACTGCTTGGGGCACCTAACCACAGGCAGCCCCCTCGATCTGACATCTCTACATTTAATGGTCCTGTTTGTGCATGTGTGTATTTCACACCTGTATGTGTATGACAACAGAGTGAAAAAAATGAATTTCCCCTTGGAGATTAAGTGTATATATAAACACCTGAGGTAAAAACAAAAGACTCAAACAGTAAAACTAAAATTCTTTAAAAATGGAAGCTTTAAGGTTCCTCAGAACAATAATTTCAAGACTGTATTTCTGTATTTACAACTTCAAATGAAGCCAACGCCAAAGTGCCAAGAACTGCAGTTCCTCAAATGGCCACTAGAGGCTGGCTCCATGATGGAATCAATCCCCAAAGACCACCATGTGAAAATGTTCAACTTTACAGCAGAAATAAACATGTTTACAGCTCGGTACAAAAAACTATTTTAGTCTCTATAGCTAATTTCTGTGTTCATGAAAACTGCACAGGTGGTCACCTATTTAAATATTATTAAGGCTTAAAGTAACGCATAATTAAGTGACAGATGGATGCTGTTCCTTGATAAGTTGCCACCACAGCAACAATGTTGGTTAGGTAACATAACCATGGCGTGACCCCAGATAAACGGGGTATAAGCATAGCTGTTGCTATTTCGCTGTATTTTTAATCCATGAATGCTAATCATAATGTTTTTGGCTGTATTTAAAGACCCTCTAAGGAGTCAGATATTCAGTTCTTGATGTAAGTACATTTTGTTTTAACGGTTTTAAACCTGTTTTTTTGCTTGCTAAAATTAGCGATGGCATTATCACAGTTAACCATAGCTTTAAATATACAGTACAAAACAAGCCAGCAGCTAGCATTAGGGTTAGCTCCGGCCTCTTGTCTTCATATAGTTGCTTCTGGCTCCAAAAATCCAGTGACGACCAAAATGCCAAACATGAAGCTTTAAAACATAAGTCCTATACATAAGTCCACCAGTAGGTGATGTCACAGTGTCTACGTCCATTATTTAATGTAGCCTATGCTTTACTCGCATTCTCCATGTCCTATCCATCCAAATAACGTTACCTTGGAGGCGGCTGAATTCTCGTGGGAATCATGAGATCACGCAAGAATCAAGAATCAAGAGATCACACAGAGATCAGAAATTTCCCTGATAGAAACAGTATTGCTGGATCTCTACCGCTGGACACAGTTTTATCATTGTATGTTATATATCGTCTTATTGCCAAACTCTAAAATGAATAAACTGTACACAATAAACAGCCACATAACATGGATGTCATCCTTTCTATTCCCCCACTGCATCTCATTTTTTTGGATAATAACGTCCAAAAGATGGTAATACACAAAGGAAATCTTTCAGTAGATGCAGCCTGTCCATTTGTCCCACACTTGACGAGTTTGCAGCAGCACCTGCTCAAATAGTACAATCAGTACAGTGGGAGTTACGTTTCCACCACTGTACAGGCAGCCCTCTGGCCAGCCATGCTCAGCATGTGGAAGCTATTCTATGATATTGGAGCAGAGATGTTCTTCCTCCCTCTGGCAGAGAGCGAAGACAGAGACAGATGAGCTCTCTGGCTCGAGAGGCCACCTGGCTGCATCTGTCCAAACGGATCAGAGCTTCACTCTCCTCTTTCTTTGCCCTCTGACCAAGCGTTGCCTGTTGAAACATTGAGCTGTAAGGTGAGAGGTCACACTAATAGCCCCACTTCATCTTCTTTCTCCAATATGATTCCCTCCATCTCTGTCCATCATGCACTTTCTCTCTCCTCCTCCCTCCTTCAGTGACACTTTGGCCTATCGATCTGACTGGAGGAGAGATCATTAGTTGATATACGGCTATCAGGCCAACACAGGGACTAGAGCCAGTTATCATCCTAAGTACACACCAGTGGCAACCAAAGCCTTAAGTTTACCAGCTGTTTGGTCAAATGGGCAAATGCACCAGAGTGTGTTTAAACTGAACCGAATGGAAGAGGGGTTTCCCTCATCAATGCAATTGATCAGGACATTAAGCTGATTCAGAACATTTAGTTGATTTGCTTAATGACAGTGCTCTACTTGCTTGTAGAGGAATGAAACATCAGGATTCAGCTGTCTAGGATTTGAATAGAAATGCCAAACACTGAGAGAGACATGTGGAGTTAATCAGTGATTCCCATGGACCTAGAAACAGAGCACTCAGCAACCAGTCATAAGTTGTTTTTGTCTCAGCCCCGGGTTGGGAAGTGTTGTCATGGAGGTCCCTCTGACCACAAAATGTGACTATTGTTACTGTATACTTGAACATCTGGTGACAGCTTAATGCAGCACTATTTCCATGGAAGTCAATAATGCAGCCAAGATGCTGTCGCTACTGGCATAGGTGATCTTAGAGCATCCAGAGTAAAACTAAACTAACCACTTCTCTGGCATATATTACCATGATGAGGCTAAAAGGTTTTTCTATTCCAGAGGTCAACCCATCAACAGTGTAGAGGGAAGAGCCGCCCTCCCATCCAAGCCTGTTATTTAGCCTTTAAATGCCATATCAGGGAATATAATTTCTGACCACCTCAAGCTTTTTATACAAGCAGCAGTTGTGCTAGCTGTAAGCCCAGTAGGAGCATGCTATGCATCCACACTTCAGGCACTTCTTTCAGACACAAATATGAATCTATCATATCACCAGATTAAACTAACTAGATTTTAAATGTAGTATTGCTGACCTGAACACCCACACAGCTGTTTTTACTCTGGTTAATTAGATTTCTGCTCATGAAGAGGCTGAACAGAGCTATCTGGAAGTGTGTGAGGTCACCAAACTTCACAGACTAGTAAGAATGATGAAGGAAAAAGTTGTCTCAACCAAACAGGTGCGACAAAACTAATGGGAGAGTTGGAGAGATACCAATCAAGCGCAATCTGTAGATGCCCACGCAGTCCTTGGAAAAGGCCTAATTAGAGAAGTGAAAACACCTGTGTGGGTGGACCGTGTGGCCCTAACTATAAATCAGGTTCTTCCATAACCATACTTAAAAATGGAAGGTGCTAATGGAGTGATATTATTACATCTTGATGGATCTGCAATTTGTATCGTTTTCATCTTTCTTTTTCTTGTTTGTCACTTGGGAAAAAATATTCTCACCATTAACTGTCGGAATAAAAAAAAGATTAAAGCTGTAGTTAACTTTTATAAAAAATAGTCTTGCCTTGTAGCACCTGTGATGCCATTCCTGTATGCCAACAAAAACAACCAATTTAAGCCGAGGAGTCTCTACAACAAGTATCAGTCATGTCAATCACGGCTCATGAACTGCAGTCAAACTGTCAAACTAGTCAGCGATTGATCAGATATGAATTAAGATTCTTACTGCAATGACTATTGTGTTGTAGTAACGTAAAAAGTGCCACCAGATGTCGGGAGCTACATTTGAAGTACCGTACGCAAACATGCAAGTCACTGAATCCAACACAAGTTCCTGCAAATGTTTGTGTGTGTTTTATTACTTTATATCCTCCATTATGAAGAAACAGCATTCTTTGCTAGCTTGATGCTAACGGCAGTACTCACCAGGTTGCTAAAGTGCCTCTGCTGTTTCCCGCTAACATTTTTCCTTTTTACTCTGTGTGGTAACATCCCTAGAATATCAAAAACCCTGGGGTGTTGTTGTCGTACAGTTTCCACGGTAGCAGACCGCTCTGTGTTTCTATTGGTCAAAGCGACGGTGTAGTGGCAAAACTTCGTTCATTTGTTCATTAATAATTTCACCACCTCGCGCAGGCAGCCAAAGGTTTTCTGACTCATATCCGTAATGCATTTCCAATATCCATGTCACTTCAATGTACTCACGGACCAGTCGAGTTTCTTTTGTTTTCTTTAATTCTGGCACGTCTTGGTAACAAAAAGGTATCTTCTCATAAACACAAAATGGTACATAAAACATTAGTGGCATCAACATATTAGTCTTCCATCTTCAAAAGGCATCATTTCTCCGGGCAAGACGGACACGGTCAAAAGCTATATGCCTTCACTGCTGCGTGCACGTACTGAAACTGCACGTCTTGCGTTCTACATTACGTGTGTCCCTTAGAATTCCAATAACCAATCAGATTTCAACATTAATATAACGAGATTTAAATAAACATATTTAAATTATAACTAGTCTGAACATTAATAGATGCTCTTCTGGCTTATTTAAATTCAAAAATATTTTCAAAACTACTTCCTATAATTTGGCTCTAACATTTCCAGCCCCTAATTGTAAGACATGAAGGCTGACAATTACTCATTACTCATTACTGACTATAGAGCCAAACAAATCCCTCATTAGACATTACTTACCAACTAAATCCACATTGTTTACATAAACCACATTCAAAGAATTACAATCTTCACATTATTTCACTGTTTTTACATTGTTCTTTGCTTTTTTTTTACATTCCTTTTCTTTTTCCCTTTTTTTTTTTTTTTTAAATTTACGTGACCTTTTCATGCGTCCTTTTCACAAATCAGGCACAGTTTGTCAACCGGTCTTTCTAAGGTGTTGGTCTTTGTCTTGATGGCCACACGCCGCACAAGTCCCTTGGCGTCTGCAATCACCCAGACAACTCGTCCGAGTACCCAGGAGCTTCGTGGTGCAGTGTCATCGACGATCATGACGATGTCTCCGGCAGACAAGTTGTTCCTGACACTGGTCCATTTTTGCCGCTCTTGGAGCGTTGGCAAGTACTCGCGCACCCACCGCTTCCAAAACAAGTCAGCAAGATATTGCACTTGTTTCCAGCGGCGGCGGGAGTAGCAGTCGTCCTTCTCGAACAGGCCAGGGGGAAGAACCGGCTGCTTCTTCATTAGTAGCAGGTGGTTAGGGGTTAACGGCTCAGTATCGCTTGGGTCGTTCGTTGTTGTAGTCAGAGGCCTGTTGTTCAGCACTAACTCCACTTCGCACATCAGTGTCAGCAAGCATTCATCGCTTACTGTCTGTTGCTTTAGCACAGATCTAAGCACTTTTCGTACAG
The DNA here is from genome assembly GCA_035609425.1 of Epinephelus awoara. Taxonomy (NCBI): domain Eukaryota; kingdom Metazoa; phylum Chordata; class Actinopteri; order Perciformes; family Serranidae; genus Epinephelus; species Epinephelus awoara. The sequence goes on from CM069314.1 coordinate 7,053,586, forward strand.
ACCTAATCTGTCTTTCCCAAATTCCCCCAAAGTGAGAACCAGAGGGCGGATTGAATATCCACTGGATCCCTCTTTGCATCAGAGAGTCTGATATCTTGGACTGGTTCCATTCTTGAATTGCTGTACGCAGCTCACGCTCAGCGGCCACAAGATTCGTGCCATTATCTGAGCGCATAATTGACACCTGTCCTCTTCTGCACACAAAACGTCTGATGGCATTCAGACAAGAATCAGTGTCCAATGTGTGTGCAATCTCTATGTGCACTGCTCTTGTTGTAAGACAGGTGAACAGCACACCGTATCTTTTCACTGTGCTGCGGCCTTGTTTGACGTCAAAAGGCCCAAAGTAGTCGACCCCCACATTAGTGAATGGGGGGTTGTCAGGCAGAAGTCTGTCTTCAGGCAAATCTGCCATCTTCTGCTCCAAAGGTTTGCCTTTAACTTTTCTGCAGATCACACACTGTGACAAAAACTTTCTCACTACTGAGTTGGCAGAGGGTATCCAATACTTTTCTCGCAACTGGGAGAGCATGTAAAGCCTTCCACAGTGTCCAATCTTTTCGTGAGTGTCTCTCAAAATCAAGGTGGTGACATGCAAGTCTTTAGGGAAGATTGCTGGATGCTTTGTGTGCTCTGGCATAGCAGCAGCAGAGAGACGACCTCCGACTCTTAGCACCCCTTCATGAAGTTCTGGGTCGAGTTTCCGCAAGTGACTGCTTTTCTTCACTCTGTTGCCTTTCTTTAGCATAGTGATCTCCTCCTGGAAACGTTCATTCTGACAGAACTTTATGATCTCCGTTTCTGCTTGAGTAAGATCTTCCAAGGTAGGTCTTTTGGTAGGTGACTTTGGTGTTTTGTCTTGTTTGTTTGTACTGTCTGTGTTTGTCTGTTCTTTCTTTTTCCTACAGCATTGCAGAAGCAGGTCTTTGAGCTTGAGAACCCAAGCTACAGCTCTCTTCAAACGATACCAGCTTGAGTAGTGGTTGAACAGTTTGTTCACAGGATGAACATCTTCAGCTGCGTTTGTAAGATGAGCTGTGGCGGTGTGTCTTACCTCAATGTCATCTTCGTCACTTTCTGTTTTGTCAGGTCTTTTAGGCCAGTGGTGTTCTGGTTCTTTGAGAAAAGCTGGACCCTGAAACCAGCTTGTGTGGGTCATGAACTTGGTTGGTGCAAGCCCTCGGGATGCACAATCAGCAGGGTTGGTTGCAGTATCAACATATCTCCATTGCTGAATTGTGGTTAGCTCTCTGATCACCGCTATGCGGTTTGCAACAAATGTCTTAAAGCGTAGCTTTTCATTCTCAATGTACTTTAGCACAGTTGTGCTGTCAGTCCAAAATAGCGAATCGACCAGATCTATCTGGAGCTCACTTCTCAGCATCTTGTCTGTCTTCACAGCAATCATTGCTGCTGTCAGCTCTATGCGTGGGATGGTGGTTTGCTTAATTGGGGTCACGCGGGATGTGCCTTTAATGAAAGCACAATGAGCATGTCCATCTTCATTGGTCAAGCGCAGATAAGAGACAGTTCCATATCCGCTTTCACTTCCATCAGAGAAGTGGTGGAGCTGTGCTGTAGTCACAGGTCCAAAATCCACTGGTCTCACACATCTCTGTATGGTCATTGTTGACAGATGGCATAGTTCTTTCAGCCAATTGTTCCATTTTCGACTTAGCTGTTCTGGAATCTTCTCGTCCCATACAAGATCCTCTTTGCACAGCTGCTGTAAGATCAACTTTGCAGGAAGAATTGCCGGAGCGAGGAACCCGAGCGGGTCGTAGATGGAGCTTGTGATTGAGAGAATTCCTCGTCTCGTCACAGGTTTGTCATTGATGTTTATCCTGAACTTGAAGACATCAGACTCAGTGCTCCATAGAACACCCAGGGCTCTTTCCATGGGTAGTGCATCGTGAGTCAAGTCCAGGTCTCTTATGTCTTTTGCTCTTTCATGTTCAGGGATAGAAGAGAGCAAGGTACGGCTGTTGCTCGTCCACTTCGTTAAACGAAATCCTCCACTAGCGCAAAGCGTTGTGAGGTCTTTGTACAGCTTGACTGCTTGATCTTCGCTTGCAACAGATGTCAGAGAGTCGTCGACGTAGAAGTTCTTCAGGATTGCGTTCACAGCTTCTGGTGACGACTGGCTGCGGTTCTCCTTAGCTGTTCGTCGAAGCGCGTAGTTCGCACAACTAGGAGAAGAAGTCGCACCGAACATGTGGACTGTCATCCTGTACTCAACGATGTCTTGACTAAGGTCTCCTGACGGCCACCAAAGGAAGCGTTGCAGGTCGGTGTCGTCTTCAGGAATGCGGACCTGATAATACATGGCCTCAATGTCTGCAATCATGGCAATTGGTTCTTGCCTGAAGCGAAGAAGCACTCCGATCAGTGAGTTCGTTAAATCTGGTCCCTGAAGCAGCTCACTGTTTAGCGTGACACCTTGGTAGCTGGCCGCACAGTCGAAAACAACGCGGAGCTTCTTCTTCTGTGGGTGATATACCGCGTGGTGGGGTATATACCACTTTTTTCCATCATGGCGGTTCAGTTGTGCCTTAGGAACCTCAACAGCATATCCTTTGCTCAACATGTCATTCATAAAGGCGGTATATTCTTCATGGAGCGCAGGATTCCGCTTTAGCTTGCCTTTGAGGTTCAGTGCACGCTGTAGCACTGAACTGCGGTTGTTTGGCATTTGGACGCACAACTTCTTTGTTGGCAGACTGATGCAGTAGTGTCCATCCACAAGATGGGCAGAGCTGGACACAGACTCCATGAATTTGTGGTCCTCTTGAGACATTTCAGATCTTTCGTCACAGTGGCGTTCAGGAAAATCGTGGTTATACTGTTGTATAAGCAGATGCTCCACACTGTCTATGGCAATTCTGTTCACAGCAGCATGTGATTGTGCATGATCATCAGCTGCGGTGTCTGTCTCTCTAAGTGGCCCATTCAGGATCCATCCAAGTGCAGTTTTCACAGCATATGGACCGTTATCCTGACTTGGGATCACTTTCCATGGCTCCAAGATTGCGTATTCCTTGGTTCCGATGAGAAGTTCTACTCCAGCATCGATCTGAGGCAGCCTCACTTCGCTGAGGTATGGCCACTTGTCGATCTCTCTCTGAAGCGGAATGTTCTCTCTAGACACAGGAATGCACTTCTGTGTGAACACCTTTGACAATGACGTGAAGTTGTTGTCTTCAAGGCTGCTGACCTCCAAGTCAGTGAGAACGTAGCTTGCTACCTTGCCTTTGGAATTGATGGTACTCAGCATGAGATCAGTGCGTCTGCCTTGCACATTCAACTGCCTTGCCAGAGCTTCTGTACAAAAAGAGGCAGAGCTGCCGGGGTCCATGAATGCGTAGACCTCAACAGTCTTGTCACTCTTGCTGACTTTCACTCGCACAGGAACAATGGCAAGCACACAACTGTCTCCAGCCCCAGTACAAGCACTAGTCTCCTTCTCTTCCAACGCCTCTGACAGTTCACTAGCTGCACTGACTTTGGTGACCTCAGTCCCAGCTAGCTTCTCCTTTGCCTCTTTAGAGAAATGCAGCAGACTTGGATGCTTTTGAGAGCAAACATCGCATGTCATCTTCTTCTTACATTCTTTGCTCAGATGACCTTTCACTAGGCAACTGAAGCAAAGTCCATTCTTTTTCAAAAAGTCCACTCTGTCACTATGAACCTTTTCCTTGATCTTGCGACACTCTTGCAATGTGTGATTCTTTTCACAGAACATGCAGGGTTTCATAAAGGCATTGCTGAGTAACACATCAGGCTTTGACTTTGTGTCGCTTGACTCACATCCATTGACTTGGTCGACTTTAGTAGCAAAACTACTTCCTTGTTTTCCTTCTTTCTTTGGTTTGTTTCCCTGCTGGGATTTCTTTGTGACCTTATCTGTGGCTGTGGTGTCAAGATCTCCGAAGAGTGGGTCAGACACAATCTTTGCTTGACGTTCCACAAAGCTGACCAGCTCTGTGAATCTTGCTCTTTTCTTGTTCTTTTCTTGGATGTCATATGCATGAACTCTCCATCTTTCTCTTATCTTGAACGGCAACTTTGAAATGATGGCCCTCATTGTAGTGGGATTATCCATCTCTTCCATATAATCCAGGTCTTCCATGGCATTGCGACAGCTTGCCAGGAACACAGAGAATGCACTCAGACCTTTCCCATCCTCAGACTTAATCTGAGGCCACCTGGATGCCTTCTCAATTAGTGCCGTAGCCACCTTCAGCTCATTTCCATACTTGTCTTGAAGCAACTGCATAGCCTTAGCGTAGCCGCGTTCTTCAGGCATATGCTGACAGCTCCTCACTAGATCGCGAGGTTCACCTCTGGTGTACTGATCCAAGAAGTAAAGCTTGTCAGCATCGCTGTCTGCTCTGGAATCAATGGCATGAAGGAAAGCTCTCATAAACGACCTGTACTCCAGCGGGTCTCCCTGGAAGAGTGGCACGTCTCTTTGAGGTAAGCGGAACAGCTGTTGATTCTTTGCAAGCATCTCTGTGATGTCTGTCTGTTTTTTAATCATGCGGTACATTTCTGTAGTATCAGTGTCTCGGGTGGAAGCACCTCTGGGTTGCACAGGCTGCTGCTGCAAAGCTCTGGGTTGTTTAGGTGTGGCACCAGCTGATGCTCCTAGGTAACCAGCAGACATCTGGTCTTTACGTCTTTCGGTGAGTGGCCTTGCACTGTCTGTGATTTTTGGTGTGGTTGAAAAGTTTTGCATATCAATGCCATATCCATTTTCAATTTTGAAATCAATAAACTTTGTTGGTGTTTCTTTGGCCTCACTCACCTGAGATTGTCGCTCTTCAGCTTCTTCATACACCTTAACCTTGGCATTAGACATAGCAAGAGCAGTTTCGATATCCAGCCATTCTTTTGCAGCTTTAATTTCTGTTTCTTTCATTTCTAACATTTGTTTTTCTTTTAAAGCGGCTGCTTGTGCCATGAGCGCTGCTCTGTTGGCTACTTCTCTAAGTCGTGCAGAAGAAGTGTTTGATCTTTTTGAATTTCTTGAAATTTTAGATACACTGTCCATTGGTGTTATTTCTTCATCTGCTACTTGCGCTTCAATCCAATTCCTTATTTTTGTCATAAATTGCCAACACAGTTCTGACTTTGGCTGAAACCACATATTTTGGTCAGTCTCCTGCTCTGCTTCATTGAGATACAACATAACTGCCTGATTGCATTCATTAAACTCTTCATACAATTTGTTGTAAATTTTCATTTCTTGTTGGATTGCTTTCAAATGTGGTGTGCTTTCTCCTTGCAAAAGTTTTTCTATCTCGTTTGATTTTGCTGTCATTTGTCCTAATTTGCCTTTTCTGGCTGTTGTTACATGGTGTAACTTTTCCTCCAGCCCTTTAGCTGTCATTGTCCTCTGTCTGACGTCATGCCGCACGCCACTCGGCACGTCTTCAACTTTATCAATATCTTGGTGATCGTCCGCCATCATACACGAGGTTTCACTTAGCTACTCCACTAAACAGCGTTTTGTTTTTTGTTTTTTAGTTGCTCCCAACTGTCTTAGAATTTGGCAAAGTACAGACTGACTGCAATCTTGAAAAGACACACACTTCTCCACATTCAAAACGAGTAGTTCTTAACTGCACAAGCACACTCATGTAGCATTTCACAGCTGGAAACGTAGCATCCACTCAGCTTGGTCATTCAACTCAATGCATTGCAAATTACTTAGCTTCTTTGTTAGCTTGAGCTCCGCTTAGCCATCCACGTTAGGTCCGTTTAAGTTCGCATTACGAACGTTTCTGTCCTTCTAATGTCTTCTCACTTCCACAACAAGCTTAGACAGCTTTTGACTTAATGTAGTGGCAAAACTTCGTTCATTTGTTCATTAATAATTTCACCACCTCGCGCAGGCAGCCAAAGGTTTTCTGACTCATATCCGTAATGCATTTCCAATATCCATGTCACTTCAATGTACTCACGGACCAGTCGAGTTTCTTTTGTTTTCTTTAATTCTGGCACGTCTTGGTAACAAAAAGGTATCTTCTCATAAACACAAAATGGTACATAAAACATTAGTGGCATCAACATATTAGTCTTCCATCTTCAAAAGGCATCATTTCTCCGGGCAAGACGGACACGGTCAAAAGCTATATGCCTTCACTGCTGCGTGCACGTACTGAAACTGCACGTCTTGCGTTCTACATTACGTGTGTCCCTTAGAATTCCAATAACCAATCAGATTTCAACATTAATATAACGAGATTTAAATAAACATATTTAAATTATAACTAGTCTGAACATTAATAGATGCTCTTCTGGCTTATTTAAATTCAAAAATATTTTCAAAACTACTTCCTATAATTTGGCTCTAACAGACGGCTGTGACGGGGAAGTTGTGAACGACAAAAAGAAAATCAAATATGTTCAACTTTCTGTTGGAACGTTGTGAGGCGTCCCAGACGTGGCATCGGTTGCGTCTACTATGACACACTACACGAGATGAAACGATGGATTATCGTGTACGACACTTGTTGTTGTTCACGATCCGAGCCTACAATCGGGCTGATATCTTTCCAGGCATTGGTGACTCCTCAGCTCTGATAAGTCGTTTTTGGTTTGCCATGGTCTATTCTTGCGAATGCATCAGTGGGAAGTAAGAGGAAGAGGAAGAGGAAGAGGAAGGACGTGACTGTTTTCACAAACTATCTGTCTCATGTACTTCCTTCTGAATAAAGTGACAGTTTCATCAAACATGACACAAAGTTATTGTCATAAAAGTTACCAACTGTAGCTTTAAATGAATGATGGCTGAATTCCATGGAGATGCTTTAGTTTCAGGGTACTGCTATTATGGGTGATGGCTCTCCGTCACACTGTCATGACTTACTGGGGCGTTTGAATAGACCGGAGCTATTATTAATGTTATTAATAACACCTGTGCTTCCCTTGCTGTGACAAGTCAAAATATCTGCTGTTAAAAGGCCTATTCAGCCAGTATGTGTATTACAATTCAGTTTTCAACATCTTCTAAATTGTTGCATTTTACATGGTTGTGATTAAAAGCACAAGCGTCTCAAAAGTGTTTCAACAGAATGTGGTAGAAATGTGAAAAGCAAATACATCTCTCCTTGGTCAAATGGCTGCAGTGAATATGTGCAGTAAGACACAAGAAAAGGGAAAATTCCAGGGTAACACCATTTACGTCTCTGTCATTTTCTCACTGAGGCGTGCTAATAGCACTCTCAAGCAGTCTGGACTCCAAATTAAGGGAGGTCACTTTGCCTCATCTCCTGCGCTGATGGCTGAGCATACAGAAAAGGTGAGTCTGCCGACTGTGAAATACTGGAGGTGAGGGGACTGCAGGGTCAAGTCCTGGAAAGACGATCCCACTTAAACACCATTAGGGAAGACTACGGTGTCTGGGGACAGCCAGAGGTTGGTGTGTTCGTCGTAGTTTCATCCTTTTATTAATAAATGTCCTCATAATGACAGAAAAATAACCCAAACTTTGCTGTTACAAACTTCTTTCAGTGACTAATTTTGGATATAGGTCAGTGTCTACGGGATTTTGCACCGTCACACATTACATCCTGTGAACACCTTCTTTCCTGTGTGACAGCAGCATGAGTCCGCTTGCCTGGTTCCCACCTCCGGCTTTGCGTCCCACCCCTCCCTCACTCCTGTGCCAGCCCTAGGTGTGCATTCTGACTCAGGCGCTTGGCCAAACAGCCACATCCACAGAAAGCGTCAGTCCACGTCCCTCAATTTTCACCCCAGCATGTGGACCCCGCACCCGGCAGCACTTTTCAATTAGACCAAACGGAAGGCAAGGCCGGGTGTGATGCTAACAACCTTCGCGTCAAACCTCGGCTGTCGCTGTCACACTGTGCGCAGCACGCGGGAGACTTCACTCAGCTCCAAATTTCCTTCCTTTTAATCAACCTTTTCTTCCTTTGTTTCTTTCTGCTTTTCCATCTTTGAGTGAGAAATAATCTCAGCGGATTCTCGATTCTTTCACCTCAAGGGCAAAAGGTGGATGGAAATGAAAAGCAAGCAGGAGAAGAAAAGGAAAAAAAAAGTGTCAGGAACTCATTTTATTTGAGCAGGGAGTTCAAGCTGAACGCACTGTATGTTCACCACCTGCTAGCTGTGGATTCAGCCTCTGGCCGTGATGCTATGATGCATGGAGTGTGCACGTGTGAAGCTAAAGCTGACAATATCACAACATTGTATGGTTTACTGAAGCAAACAGGGAATGGGATTACCTCTGACTATTGATTAGCTCACAAACACACACACATACACACAGCCGATAGTTCTGAATGACAGCCCAAAACACTACAAGGAAGATCAAGGCAAAAGTGCCTTATAATCAATGTGATGGCACTATACCACCTTAATAGCACCTGTCTCCTTCCTGTGTCATTTGGTGCTTTTCTTTGCTGTTGCCATGGTAATAATAATTCCTATAATTCATTCAATTGTACCCATTCCCCCTGAGATCCAAGACCTATTCTTACTGTTTCAGAGGAAAGACAGCAAGCTACCTGTGAGTGCTGGGAGTAGACGAGCTGGTCGAGGTTCTGATCAATACTAGGGTGGGGGGGAGATACGGCGTCCATACGACATTGCAGTTGTTTTTAACAGAAAACAGAGAGCGTAGCAGCAACAATCATAAGTGGGCAGACATACAGCAGACTTAATAACTTGCTGCTGTCTACAATAACTCATAATCAAAGTCCAATCTTAATTCTGGAGAAGCAAAACCATATCCCATTTACCTCCGTACCTTGGTCCACTTATAGCTGCACAGGCAGTATAATGGAGCACATGAGAGGAACTGATTCAGTTAAGAGAATTCCTCCGTTGTCTTTTGAGACGTAAAATGCCTCAGAGTTTTGTCAGCAATCACTATTTGCTCCAAGGAATAATGTATGGCTCACATCAGTGGAAACTGAGCCTTACCTGATGGAGAGGCTGTACGTGAGTCTGTCTCTGCGTGTTCATGCAGCCACAGTGTGTGTACATTGAGTTGTATCTATGCCCAACCATATCCCAAACTCCAGGTCTGGCCTTCGTGATCCGGTAATTTAGCAGGCCTAGATACACTCGGCATCGGGCTGTCAGTCAAGCCCTGGTGGCTGTGTGCTTCCTGACCTTGCTGAGCCGATCTCAGCATCTGTCCTCTAACCATTACTGTCACATCTCACGCGCCAGGCAATATGTCTGAGCCCATCTGAAGTAACACATAGAAGAAGATAGAGAGTGGAAACAGATACCGTCTTTCTAGCCGGCAGAAGTTTACTAACAGCACAGAAAAATACATTTCACAGTGTCTTATTAAGTTATGAGACAGCAAAAGAAAATTTTGTTATGTTATTTTCTTACAATGTCCCCATGTCTGCTTATTTATCTCCTTAAAGTGGGTAAGTGTAGTACACTGACATATTGGTTAAATTTAGAAAAGGGAAAGGAAAAAAGAAACAGTCCACGTTAGATGAATGTGAATGTGAATGATATGTCAGGATTGCTGATGCTATTCGCTTTCAAAGTAAATTTTCTGACATTTGATCAAGGTTAACTAAATCTTAGCTCTGCGTCGTCAGTGAGATGCAAGGTCATTGCCACTTTCTTGAAGGCAGAAGACAGAGAGACTTTTTTCTGCTTTAATGCATTCTAGCGACATGATGAAATACATTTTCTGTATTTTTAGTAAATTGAAAAGAGGAGAAAAAAGATCAGACATGCAGCAACTGCAAAAAGCAAAAATTTGACCGACCTTTGCAGGCAGCAATTCCTGCCTCTACTTCTCAGGTGCTGCGTGTTACCTCAGTGCGGCAGTGTTGTGTTGCTGCAATGAATACAAACTCAACTGCGACTGCATCAGAAATTTAAATAACAGAATTGTGTCAATTTAAAAAGATGACGACCTGTCACAGAATGTTGGCACAGGTTAATGAGGGCACAACTCAGAGACAGCCTCAAGACAGAGGAGAAAAGACGCTGACATTTTCTCACTGCGAGACAAGCTGAGTCAAAGATCTGAGACTCCGCCGAGCTTCGGCTGTGATAACTTACTGCTTTAGCACCCACTCCGCCCCCAACCCTAAAACTTTTCCACTTGGCTCATTTGACTCCCACTCTGCGGGATGAGATGAGTGCTGGGCGCCCTTGAAGTTTCAATGGCAAGAAACTTTTCCATCAGTGCGCCCACAGTTGCCGCTTATGATCACAGCGGCGTTCTGAAAAGCCTGCGTCGGGAAAGCCAGTGGAATAAATAAGCCAAGCTGAGAGGAAAACCAAACCAATTTTGAGAACTTCTGATTTGGGGATGGAGGAGAAAGACACGAGAGAAGGGGAGGGAGAGACAGAGGGAGGGAGAGTGTCAGGGGCAAGCCCTATTGATCTGGAGGCTTAATTAACCATCAGATGCTTCTGACACAGCCTCTGATCTTCTATGATCAGTGGCAGAGTGGCACCGCTCTGGGGGAGACGGTGAAGGAGGGGATAGGAGAGAAACAGGAGAATGAATTGGAAAAGGGCGGAAAGAGGTAAAGTGTAGATCATTGACGGATTGCAAATTCACTCCATCTGAGGAGAGGTGGGTGGAAGGGTAACAGGGTGGGAGGTGAAAGAGGAGAAAGGGTGAGTGATGAGGAGATCGTGAGACGGTGGGGAGAAAAAATGGGTGAGTTTGACGAAATAAAAAATGGAGGAGGGGGAGAAAAGAAGACGCAGGGGAAGTGTGAAAGTGGGAAATAGGAAGGGAATTCAGGAAAACAAGTGCATGGAAACACCTACTGTGTGTGCTGAGAAATGGGGCATGGATACATGCAACTACGCTACATCATCCCCCGCAAACACGCCCTCTTCACATCTACGCAATCACCTTCAGCTTCTCTGCGTATGCATATGCGAAAGGTCCGTCGATGCTGAGATGACAGCGGTGACGGGTTGAGGATTGAATTGCCAATTCTAATACACCTGAAGAGACGAGATCTCAGCCCTCTGATGTCAACTGGGTAGAATGAAAATTGACCCAAGTGAAACCAGTCGGGAGTAGAGTGAAGGCAGAGAGGATTGGGGATGACGTTAATCCCTGAGAGGTTTGAATAGTGAAATAGCGCACCTTGGGATGTGGAGTGATGAGGAGGGGGAGGAGGCTTTGATTGTGACGCTGGTTGGGGGTTTGAGGGAAGGAGCGCAGAGGAGCTGCTGGGGTGGATGTTGAGATTGATCAGGGCATGTCAGTTTACAGACAGCACCAATTCAGGGGGAAAATATATCCAATGAGCGTGAGGTTAGCAGGTCAACCACACTTCCCATCAACGTGAACGGGGAGTGATCGGCCAAAAAAATCCAATTGGTGGAGTGATTTTGTCTATTAGAAGGTTGAAAGAGACACAAAGGTGCTGAGGGGGAAGGTGAAAGAGCCTTACTGATACACCACTCACCAATGCGTCCGATCATATTAGTCTGCGGTGTGGAGTTGTTGTCCAAGCCTTCGATGCTTTCATACAGTGAGTGGGAAATCCGGCGCTCGTGGTTGTCCAGTAAAGAGTCTGAAGAATGCTCTATGACCGGAGGGCTGCCAGGGGCTACCTACAGAAACCAGGAGAGATGAAGAGTGGACATGAGGCTGGAAAACAGGTGCAGTGCCATATACATTTTCCATTTAGTCTGGCGAATAACTAGTGTTCTTTGAAAGGGCCAATATGAAAAAAATCACCATAAACATTTGAGGTATATTTATAACTGAGAGTCAAACAGAATATCTTACCCTGCAAATTCTGCGTTTGTCAACTGACAATAAAAAGAATTTGCTACAACTACAATACTACTTTAACTACTACTACTCCTAAAGTTTAACAACAACTTTTTACAGCACTGAAGACCATTACATTTAACTAGCTTACAATCCTGATTCCAAAAAGCTGGGACACTGTGTAAAACATATATACTGTAGATATACACTCATTCTGAATGTGATGTCTGCAATGTGTTTCGAAAAAGTTGAAATGGGGCAAAAAAGACTGGGAAAATTGTGGAATGCTCCAGAGCTAAACAGGTTGATTGGTAACAGGTGATAGTATCAGTGATTGGGTATGAAAGAGGCATCCTCAAAAAGATTAATGGTCACAAAACCACTGTCCGTAAACACAGTTCATCGCTGCATCTACAAATGCAAGTTCAGACTGTACCATGCAAAGTGAAAGCCAGATCTCAACAACATCCAGAGACACCGCAGACTTCTCTCAGCCTGAGCTCATCTGAGATTGACTGACGCAAATTGGAAAAGTGTGCTTTGCTAAGACAAGTCCACATTTCAAATTGTTTTTGGAATTCAATTACGACATTGTGTCCTCCAGGCTAAAGAAGAAAAGGACACAATGCCAAGCCACATTCTACACGTTACAACAGCATGGCTTCGTAGTAAAAGAGTGCAGGTACTAGACTGACCTGCTTGCAGTCTCCCTTTAAAAATGTGTGGTGCATTATGACCAAAACTTCAACAAGTAGGGTCCTCAGTTCCCTGAGCTTACAGTGGTAAACATGCCCCTGTTCCAATTTTTTTCGATCACGTAGCAGGTATTAAATCTTCTTTGGACCGCATTCAATTGAATATAGGTCAAAGAGGAATTACAAATCATTGCATTCTGTTTTTATTTATGTTACACACCGTCCCAACTTCATTGAAATTGGGGTTATATGTTATCCTGTATATTAAAAGCCTTGTAAATCAGACTGAGACTGATAGAAGATTCCAGTCATGAGTCTTGCTCATGTGTGTTCACACGGATCAAAAGCACAGATGGAAAAACATTTTTAAAAAGATCAAGTTAGGAGACTATGGATGTGCCAGATAAACAGGAAGCTACACACACACTAAAGAATTCACACACAAAGGAAGAAACGGGTCTAAACAGCTCCTAATGTGATGCCATCAATACTCCAGAAACATGGAACCGGTGCTTCAGCGTCTATCTCGGCTTACGCCGGTATTTTCTGGCTCAGCAGTGTGAAACGGCTCCTGTAGTAGTCCGAGCTGGATAAAGCTCCATGGATTTCCCATAGGCCGATAGACAGCTGTCTCTAACAATGAACCCCAGTAAATGGACCAGTGACATTTGCCATGTGGTCGATACACAGCACTGCTGGTTATTGAGCCCAGCGTACACTCAGTGCATGTGTCAGTCTTGGCAGGGGGACACGCTTAGCGGTTAGTCTTTGGGTCTGGAACCACTGGGCCTGGATGCTATGTCCGGTCTTCAAAAGCCAATAGTCTGTTAAATGTGGTATTTTTAGCATAGAGACAATGGAGCTACCACAGCAAGAGTCAGAGTAGAGAGGAAAAAAAATCTCACATCCACGTGCAGAGAGTTAGAGAATAAAGCTCGGGCCTTGGCCTTATTTCCCACAATGCTTCATACAGCCTGTGGGCAGCCGGGGGAATGCACTGGAGAAGAACTCCCTGTACAGGACCTATTACAGATAGCTCCCTTACAGCGAGATAGTCCTTCGCAGTTCAACTCTGTACCTCAAGCATGCTTTAAACCAGGAGGCCCTGGCTAATATTGATGTCTCACAACACTCTGCTGGCTCCCGGCCAAGAGAGAGGGGAGTAAAAGATCAGACTGCAGCAGGAAGACAGGAGAGCAGGAGGATGAGGAGGAGAGAAGAAGAGGAGGAGGTGGTTTTGGTGAACGAATTAAACAAATAGCAAGAAATAGGAGGATAGTGGGGGTGTGGGAGCTGAGGCCCCGGCGCAGTGAGGGTGTCGCCTCCTCGTGGGAGCAGCGCACCCTGGAAGACGCATAGCAGGGTAGAGGAACTTATCGGCTGTTTAATATACATGAGAGGTTTAATGAGGTTGAGAGTGCCGGACTTTATCAGGACAGCGTGTTGATAAGAGCGAGGGGCGAGGAGGGAAGGCGTGTGCGTATGTGTGAGCGTGAAAGGGGGGGGCAGGGTCAACACAATTACAATCAGAGCCACGGCGACTGGCAGCCTTATAATAAAAAGCATGTCCCTGGATGATTCCGACTCAATAAAGCTCAAATTGTCGAAATAAAGATTTATTTTACTCGCGTCTCTCTCTTTCACTCAAGCCCTCTCTGCTCTTTTTAATCTGCTGCAGATCTGTCATGAGCTGAAAAGAAGTAAGATGGAGTGTTTCAGGTGAGAGGCAGGGAAATGGGTGGACAGAGAGGCAGCAGCTGAGAACCAAATGATATGAAACTATGTGTAGAATGTGTCAAGAGGAGTAGATCTCAGAGAGTCCACTCCGTAACTGTCTCCCTCTATCTCCGAGCTCTGAACAGGCTTTTCTCATTGGCCTCTATGGCAAATAGACTCAGGAGCCAACTTAACACAGAGGCAAAATGGCAGCTATTTAATCTTTGTGTATCCAGTATTAATTAAGTCCGCTTCTGTGCATGCTAATGCTTTAGCACACTGTGCATGTTTACTGACTTGCAAATGTTTACTGACTAGCGCATGACAAGCTGTGACATTTCATGTAAAATGTGCACTCTCTGCTGTCACCTGATATTTGATATCAGAGTCGTGATTTCACGTTACGGTCTTTTCCTAAGAAATATCTTTTGATGCCCATGCAGGAACAGATGCATTTTGTCATCCCTGCAGAGCAGAGGCAGCAGGTTAATAAAGTAATGAAATGAACAGAAGAAAAATTGGATTGTAAGCACCGGCATCAATCATCACAATTGCCTCAGAAGACAAAAATAAAACACTGTGGTATCACGGTATTAAAACCCCGAAACAGCAACATCGAGTTGATCAAGGAGCTTATCTGTCCAAACCTGGATGTGTTCCTTTAAGTTTTTCAGTGTCTTTGTTGGGATTTTAGTCCGTTCTTAACACCGGTTCTCATCACCTCATCATGTGTTTAATCTGTCTTAATCTAGTCATTTCCAGAGTGGATTATCCTGTTGACTGAGGGAGAGGGCAGAGCACTGTGACTTACACTGAGCCCAGTCAAGATCATCTGCTGCTCGGCTCCCACTGGACTCACTGAGCACGCCTGTGTGTTTGTGTGCTCAAGGTAATGCTGTTATTCTCCTGTGTGAATGCAGCGTGAAAGTGTGTGTGCATACCTGTATTCATGTGCACGTGTGTTTGTGTTTATATGCGCTTTGGGTAAGTGCAGACTCATGCACAAATGTGTTTCTGCTTGTGCATCAGCATCTCCCTGACCTTGAGTTCTCAGTGAGGGAGAAGAAGCAGTGTGTTGACAGGGCCAGTCTTAAGCTGTCAACTAAGGCTAATAATGTCTAGTCCATGGCCATTTCCTGGCCTTCTATCCCAGTCTCAGCCTGTTGCTGTGGCCCTAATCCAGTCAACCTCCACTATAATGCTGTAATTACAATCCTTAAGCTGCTGCATCCTGCCCCAGGCACAACTCACCTCTCTGCTGGCTAGATACCCCACTTTCATTAGCTGCTCACATCCACCTAGAGCCTCAGCTAATGCCTGCGCTTCCCAAAGTGGGTGCCCGAGTCTTTTAGGAGTTCTTAGCAAGACTTCAATTTCACAAAAACATCACGCAGTTGGGGAATCAGCACGATAGCCAGGTATGTAAGAATAACTTCTGGTCACGTTTAACTGGTCCACTGCTGATGATCCTCTAAGCAAACATATAAAGGGTGTCCTGCTACAGACAACCAGGCGAGGGCCATTACACTCATTTTGATTCTCACAGAAATGGAGGCTTACAGTTGAGATGCTTAATAGTCTGCTCCATCACTTCCTGCACAGATACAAGACCACAATGACTATGATGCTAAACACTATCATTGGCATTTGTACGTGCTCACAATAACAATGCTAATATGCTGATTTTTAGCAGGCACCACCATCTTGCTTTTGTGTGTTAGCATGCTAACATTTGCTCATTAGCACAGTGTACATTGGAGGATAATGAATGTCATTATTAAAAGTCTGATGCAATGATAGCTGTAGATGAAAAGTTGTTACTGTTCTTCCTCTGGGGATTGTGTCGCTTAATTTCATGGCAATTTATTCAAGATATTGGCTAGATATTTCGTTAAAACACCAAATGTCAATGTCGTGGTTTTAGTTTGGTTTAGTTTATTTAAGAGAGGACAGTGAAAATAAATAAATACACATAGTTTAAAAATGCCAGAATTAACCAAGAGGCTATTTCTAATTTCTAGGACCTTGGTCAGGATGTTACACAAGGCTACCTAAAATACAACAAAGCACAAAGAACAAATAAAAAACAAACAAGTGATACTGTTAGAGGAAGAGTCAGGGGATCACCAAAGTCAGTAGGCTTCAATGATTTAATGGCAATCCATCCAATAATTTTTGAGATATTCTTGGCTGAACCAAACTAGTGGACTTAATCTCTACCACCTCCTTTTCTCTCTTCAGCAGGAATCTGTTCATATGACACAAGTTCATGCACAGTGTATCATATACAGATAACAAGTGAACATCACATTGAACTACTCTGCTAAGTTCAAGGAATGTGTGTGTATGTATCCATGCACACTTGTGTATTTTGCTTAAAAACACTTGGGTTTTTCGCACACACTTCACCTCTGCGGTCCTCCACCATGCCCAAGCAGCCCACTCAACCACCAGATTCAATATATTATTTTCTCAATTGGTCCTATTGGGTTTCCCCTGCTGCTCCTAAATGAGTTAGTCCTCAGAGGGCCGGCTGGGAATGAGAGCCCAGCAGCGCTGGAATTGCATTTCTGCTGCTCCGTGATCTACTTCCCTCAATTTAGTCACCACTTCATTGCAAACTGCATTTCCCAGAGTGCACCGCGTTGTGCCCTCGCTCTATCCTCTTCCCAAGAATAACCGCTGTTTGCTATGACAGCAGGAGAGCTTTAGTCTCTACAAGTCATGATCCGACTGGGGTTGAATCACTCTATATGATGTTGTGGGGGGACGGAGGGGGGGGTTGACACAAATTTCCCTCCCTCTCTCTAACCTCTGATGTGGGCCAGCATCTCAGTGTTTTAAGGTCCGTCCCAGCAGTGGTCAGCTCAATACTAATAAAACCATAATTTACTGGGCCGGAGCACTGATTGATAGCTCTCTCAAGGCTCTATCGATCAGCCCCTCTCTCATCCAAGTGAGCGTCTTTTGTTAGGGCCAGCCACTTCCTTCCCTCTTGTCTCTTTGCATAAACGTTCTCTTAGTGACTAACGAGCAATGTTTTTGGAATGGATTACAAACAGGCCCATCGGCATGCTGAGGAAGCTACTTCAGTGCTCTCTTATATACAGAATAAGCTGTTGTGTGCACTCTCTTCATAGAGATATCTAAGGCGCTATGTCTGCAAGCTCCCATGATGCAACAATGCTAAGGTGAGTGCGGTGAGTAAAGTGTGTGCTGCTTTGATCTTCCTCCTGCGCCTCCTGCTGATTCTCATCAATAATAAAGCAGTGTTTCAGCTGTACATGACCATGTTTCCTAATGGTTAGTTGTAAAATGGAAGAGTATGGTAAACTGTGATCCCTAGTTTGTCATCATTATCATCAGCAAACTGTTTTAGAAGACGTCATTTTTAGCTACATCCCCATTATATGTAAATTGCATCATTCTGATTCCACTTACTGTTGTATATATTATTGCCTCATGCCATTATGTCAGTGTAAACATGTGGGTTAACCCCCCACCTCACCATTCATGCTGCCTTGTCATCCTTATGCATCATGCCGTTATGAGCCTGTCACATTTCTTCAATTTAAAGCACTGACGTTAATTAGCTGTCATGCATATCAAAACCTCAGCAGTGTATTAAATGTCAGCATCACTAGTGGTCCATTTGTTGAGGAACAGCAGACACCGCTGGACATTTCCATAAATGTGGTACTATGTCGGTGGCTTAAGGAAATGAGAAAACAGGGATCCAGAAACACTTTTCTCAGGTGACTAAATGCGGCGGGCAACTTTGCAGTGGTTTCTTGTCCCACATGGTATTTACATAATTGGGGTTGCTGGACTGGAAAGTCTTTCAAGTGGTCAAAAGAGGAATGCTTTACATAAAAGCTTTACATTTATGTCTTGAGGCGGTCTTGACAGAAAGCTGTGCTGAGACAAGCACAAAAAGAAAGTGAAAGTAAAGTGAAAGAAATATCTGAAGCGGAGGAATGAAATGATAGCATTGCCGTCCTTAGGCGGAGGCTTCTTCTCATGAATTATCATGAGAACTCGATGGCGGAGCAGCTCAATGTAAAAATAGTACACTGTGAAATTCAACTCAATCTGCACACGTGTAGTATCTCAGGCGCAGACAGGGTGGAAGTGTGTTTTTTATTTATTTTTTTGGCTCTGATTAATGCGGTGCTTCATTGGCAAGTAGCGGCAGCGCTGTCAAGAAGGACAACGATGAAAAAAAACACACACAAGACAGCCAGTCTGTCAAAAAATAGTCGATGTCTGCTGGAGATCTTTGTCATAAATAACATCGCAAATGCAGGGAGAGGCGTACACATACGTCATGTGATGAATTTCAAATCAGAGAAATGAACCCCGGCCACAAGAATGCTTATCATCAGCCTGTCTGCTTTTAGATGCTGCGGTGATAAATATCTTAGTAGTGTCATGAACTGGCACGGCTGTTGCAACAGACAGAAACAAACATCCACCACCGAGCGAAAGTTCATAAACAGGATAAAAGGGAGAAGCGGCGGGTGGAGAGGAGTGGTGGGGGTCTCAGACATAAGCTCAGACATGAAATCCAGCTTTATCTGTCTTTTAAGCTTGGCATAACATAACTTTAAATCTCATCACATAAGCTGTTATTTCACTTTTCTAATAATCCCCTTTGTATTGAAATGAGTTCTGATGATGTCTCATGATAAGCAGACTCCTTTATTCTGCCATATAATAGTCCAATTGTCAGTTTTAGCGGCAGTAGAGATGCCGGCAGCTGATCAACAAGAGAGCTAAAGATCACATTCAAATAAACTGCTAATGAATTAGGACTATATGTCAATGCAGCAACCATATGTGGAATTGATCACCCATTTTGCTCTGCAGGCTACACATCACACCTTTCACCTCTGGATACTGCAATCTCCTACATTTGTGCCACAATTTGGAAGAGATTATTTTCAAGCCAGTGGAAAATTGCTATCAGAGGTTCTTCCAAGAAATGTAACACTGCTGTATCATTATGATGTACACCGATCAGCCAAAACATTCAAACCACTGACAGGTGAAGTGAATAACTTTGATTATTTTGTCCCAATGCATTGTTCTGCTGGGAAACCTTTGCTTCTGGCATTCATGTGGATACCACCTGACATGCTCCATCCACTCACACACCGTTGCAGACCAAGTGCCCCCCCTCATGGCAACAGTACTCCCCAGTGGCAGTGGCCCCCCAGCAGAAAAAAACACCATGCCAAACTGTTTAGAAATGGCCTGTGGCGCATGACAAAAAGCTCAAGGAGTCGACCTGGCTTCTAAATTTCCCAGGTTCCAATCTGCTCAAGGATTCTTGTGATGTGCCGGTACCCCAGATGTACCCCTAATCCAAGGTGGGGCCTCCCTGGGGTCTTGTGAGGTGGGTTAATGTCACATGCCACAGATGCTCATTCAGATTGGGATCTGGGGAATTTGGAGGCCAGGTCGACACTTTGAGGTCTTTGTCACATTCCTTAGGTCATTCCTGAGCGATGTTGGTGTGGCATGGTGCATTATCCTGCTGGGGGGCCACTGCCATTGGGGAGTGCTGTTGCCATGAGGGGGGTGCTTGGTCTGCAATGGTGTGTGAGTGGGTGGAACATGTCAGGTGGTATCCACATGAATGCCAGAACCAAAGGTTTCCCAGCAGAGCAATGCACTGGAACAAAATAATCAAAGTTATTCACGTCACCTGTCAGTGGTTTTAATGTTTTGGCTGATCGCTGTACATGGAGGACAAAACCATACTTTCACAAAACGACTGAAGCACTAAGATATCACACTTAATATCTGAATCTTGAATAAACGCATTTATATCTTGGATGGCAGAGAGTTGAAAATCCAATCACCAAACTACTGTAACAGATCTGCATCTGAACCAGTTACAGGACTTTGGGGTTTGTGACTCGAGGATCAGTCTTTGCACTAAAAACTTGTAAGACGGAGAGCGTTCATGAAGTGTGGCCATAAAAGAAATGGAATTAAAATGGCTTTTCATAAATTTAATTGCTTAAACACATGTGACGATATATTAATAGAACTCGGATATAGAAGGAGAAATTACACAGCCTCTGAAGCAGCCGTGCAATTACAATGCTTCAAACAAATTGCCAATGACCAATCATATCGCTTGACTATCTGGGGCAGAATGGTAGTTTTTCAAACAAGGGCTATCTGTGGAACCAGAGCAGAGGAAAAAGTAATTGTTCCGGTACAGAGTGTGTAGATATACTGTGTGCATGTGTGCCATGAGCAGATGAATTACATTTTTTCTGCCTACCTTTGTCTTCTCTCTGACTGCACATCACATGCATTACAAGACATTGGTTTCCAGGCTGGTTTCCAAAAGCAGTCAAAACCAACTAAAGACACTGTGCTTATTTACAGTAAGAAGCTTTGTCAGCTCTTCTGACTTTTATCTTGTTGCTTTTGAGTGCTTGTTCGACCCACTGCTACCCTGTGACCCAGCTGGCAAAAACTCCTCTTTGACAAATTGAGACTTGTATTTTTAGGCTTGGATGGGAGCAGAAAGGATCCACAAAGGGTCAGATTTTGAATAAAGCTCATGGGGACCTTCCAGGTTTGTGCTCCATCAAAAATAGGCCCCATACAGTGCAGCACGCTGCCTTGTTCCACTTGAATACATCCTTAATCATACTGAAGTATTTTTGTTCCTTTATTTCAAGGTTGAACAGAAAATTCTCATTTAACCCAAGGCAAAGGCCACTCGCTGCCTCTGTTGTATTTGCAGGAAAAATAGATCAGGTACTCCACCTCAGACATGGGCCTAATCATACGCAGCCTATTGAAACACTTGTCTTTGCTACTAAGACAATGTGTCTGGAGGGATCTCGCCCCAAGTCCCTGAAAGCAAATGGGAGACCTTGGGCAATATGTGGAAGTGTGTGTGCTTTTGTTGGAATTATATATTTGTGTGCGATCACGTAGTCCTGTCACACGACGACAGTGTCACATAGTGCATTTAGATAGTGCTTGTTTGTATCCCTGTGTTGCAAAAGTAACTCAGTGCTTTGTGATCTTTGGAGAACTTCTGAATGACCTTTCAGAGCTTGTGTCTTTACACCTTTGTAACTGTAACTGTTGTAAAAGGTGAGAGTAATTGATGAAAAACTTCATTTCACAAAAAGAGACTAATGAGTGGGGCGACAAGGGTGGAAAGAAAAAGGAAATTTACATAAAAAGTGATCTAAAGGTAATCGTTATTTGAAATATGGATATACTGAAGTTAGAGTTGGATGTTGTTCAAAGCAAACGGTCTTTAATCCTGCCTCAGCGCTCCCTTCACTCACTTTGTCTGACTAAAGAACAACATCCAGGGCTGAATGGCCTCTTGAGGCCGACTCCAAGAACGAGTCCTCTTGGACCTCCATCTTAAAAAGCCCAACTTTATAGCAGAAGTAAACATGTTTGCAGCCTGGTACAAAAAATGGTTGTGGTCTCTGTAGGTAATATTCCCTGTGACATTCCTCATGACAACTGTATGAGAATGAATTTTTATATATCTCACCAAATTTGTTCAAAGTTCTTTATCAAGGCTTAAAGTTACGCATAATTAAAGGTGTTGCTACTCTGAGTGACAGCTGGGAGGCATCCATTGACAAGTTGCCACCACAGCGCCAACATTGGTTTGGCAACGTAACCATAACCTCAGATTCAGACTGTTGACATAACTGTTGCTATTTTTGTGTGTTTTCAGTTTATGAAAGTTAATTGTTCAGCGTTTGATTGTACTAAAATAACCTGTAAGGAGTCGGATATTCAGTTTTTCTGGTCAGTACATTTTGTTTTCATGGTTTTAAGTTTGTTTGTTGATAACAAGTATTAGCATTGGAATTATCACAGTTAGCTGTAAATGCACTGTGCTAACCAAGCTAGCAACTAGCGTTAGGGTTATCCCCACCCTCTTGTCCTGATATGGTCACTTCTGGCTGGGGACTGGGGGCCAAAATGTCAAACTCAAGGCTTCAAAACAGGAGTCCACAAACCAATAGGCGTTATTTTATACAGACTGTCTTCAGCAGGTTGTTTTCTGCCAGAACACTTTTAGTTACATCATATACAAGAGAAGTTCAGTGACCAAACCAAGCCAGCTTCAACTACCAGGAAACATCACACTTCTCTCCTCTAAGATAGTTGATCGTACTTCAGCCCCGAGGACCAAGCAATGATGAAATCAATGCAATTTTCATGGAGTGGGGTGGCCTGGATACGCTGCACCCATCGAAGCCCACCCCCTCCCGGTGCATTAGGCTGTGCTGTTCAGCTCCTCTCCCCTGCAGACAGTGATGGATCTGATTCATTTCAATGGTGGCCTCCAGTGCTCACTCCCATTCGGCTGGGTGACAGTGGCAAACTGGCGCTGGCTCCCCACATATCTGCCTGGCTAACACAGCAGAGCGGGGGAGAAGGGAGAAAGGGGGGCAGGTGGCTGTAACTGCCGGGAGCCTGTGTCGACATTTAACTTCTGCTTTTCTTATTTGAGGTTTGCAACTGACCTTAAATTCTTCATTTACAATCTTATCTTTACTCTACTCTGAGTATATTAAAATTTCCTCTGGTGACTTCATGGCACCTTTTCAAACCACTAAGTCTCCTGAAAACACTGCATCTTCAGCAGCCTGTAATGGGAGTTTAATGGATGGAATGTATAATGCACTGTTATATCTCCTTCTCTTTTTGTTTCACACGCACTCAGCAACATCCCTCTCTGCAACACCACACATTATGCTGTCTCGTAGCAACCGATGTAAAGGAAATGTCAAGTTATATACAAACATGTCAAACTTCCTCTCTGAACAGTTTCCTCAAATGGATCAAAAATGCAACAAACTTTACTCCAAAAACTGCATCCTTTTACCTTCATGGTGACAGTGTAATAATAAAAAAAATATATTTTTGCCGTTCCTAAAAAAAAAAAAAAAAGTGTTTGTCTGTGACCTTAACTGTCTGCTCAGTGTCAGTCTGTCTACCTGTCTGCCTGCTGGTGAAGGATTAAAGAGGACAGGAGAGTGACTGGACCGAAGTGATAGAACTCACTGAACCTTGGGGCTGAGCGTTCCCCAGAGGGACACATGTCCTCTCCCCTAGTTTGGATAGGAAAGAGGGAGGGGGAGTTAAGGCAGAGAGAAAAGAGAAAGCTGTGAAGTCTAACAACCTAACAAAAAGCTGTATTCGAAAAACACACAGGGCTGCGTCATTTGGTGCACCAGTAAAAGGCACCAGTAAAACAATGAATTAAACAACCCGGTTCAACTGGAGTGAAAGATCTATTTGTTTCAAGGGTTGTAAGATGTAAAAACACTGCACGGTGATTTATTAAATCATAAGGGAGGCATTTCACTGCACTGCAAAGGTAGCATGAAGGCAAACATTTTATCTTTCATCATGACAATTATGAGATAAACAGGAGAGATATAATGGTTCAAGGTGATCTCACCCTGATGGTAACATCACATTCAACTGCAGCAAAACTGAGCCACGTTGCACTAATTTGTTTACCTTGCGCAGCAGCTTGATTCTCAGTATATCATGACTTCACACAGAAACCCACCTTGTATGGCTTTAAATAATGTGTTTGTGTCTGAACCACTAGCGGTTCAGACACAAACAGCATCCTGTGAGGAGCTACTGGCAGCATTCAGGTGAAACAATAGAAAGGCAATGTATATAACATACACAACAATGGCAGCTCCTACAGAGGTTAGCACAGATGCTGCACTAGCATCAGTTATATTTACATAAGAGCAAAGAACAGCACTGAACTCTTCTCCTGACTGGTTTCAGCATCCTTGATAGACGTGATAAAAAGATGGTTCATCCAATCACCTCACAGGTATCTTTTAAAAGGTGCCTACCCTTGACAAAAAGTGTTCCATGATGGCTTCTCAGATGAATCTGTGTAACAAACCACCTGGTGCGTTAGGTTACTATTCTAAAAGACGACCCTGCATTAGCTTTGCTGGAGTGTTGGCACCATAGCTGTTTGAGCACAGTGGGCTCCTTTAAATAAATGACAGGGTTGTGTCTTTTTTAAACACGGCTGTTGTTTGTCTGAGTCTGACAGAAGAATTGGAAATGAGAGTTCATAGCCTAAAAGGGCTTCACTGAGTGGTGATGGAAAACATCGCAGGGTGAACAATTTCTAAAATATTGCATTTATAAGTTATAAGGAACATTTTGTGTTTCTTACAGTAACAACATTTCATTTTAAAGCTGCTGCTTTCTGTTTTAGACAAATAATAGTTATCTGTCTATTGTTTCCCCAACCTATTTCAAATGAAACCACGCCCACTTCCGTATCCAGAAAGCCTCGGTGGTTGTGTTCCCATGGAAATCACACTCAGGTGGTTCCCGCAAAGTATGAGTGGGCTTGGTGTCACATAAAGTAAAGAGGAAAAACAAGGGACATGTGACCCTTTCTGGTACTAGACTGTAAAAAGACCAGACAGCATGAAACAACAGCTAATGCACAAATGGAGTGATGCCTGCGAGCTAGTTCAGGTAGTCAAACTAAGCTGCACTGATTCATACACACGTCATTCGTCATCTACAATACACACCCACCCAATTTGATGGTGTATTTAAACTGAAAAATCTTCCTAGCTCCCCTTTTTGCATTGTCTTTGCTGCTGCTCGATCTTTCAACCCCACCTCCACCCCAGCATCCACCTGCAGGGAGGGAGGGAGATATTTAATCACCACTCCCTCAATATCTCATGTAAACACATCTGCGGGGAGCAAAGAGGCCGGAGACTGGACGCCAAACTCTCTGTTATGCTGTTGAAATTAACATTTAGCGTGAGCTGTGTGACTGAAGTGAGGTTTTATCTACTGAGTTTTAACAAGGATTTTGCAGTATTTGAAAAATAAAATGAGCAGACGTGAGGGACACAATGTAAAAGAGGGGGGAATTGTTATGGTGAACAGTTATTTATGGCATTTTATAAGTGATACAGTACCTGTGAGATTTCGATTCCAGTCCCTGACTGTATTTATCCCATGTTCTACCTGGTATACATGGAGCACAAAATGTTTTGGGACGGGGGGGAAAATGACATTAAAACAAGAAGAAAAACAAGTGCACAGGGCGTCAGGGGGTGATGTGTGGTGAGAAGAGGGAGAGACAGAGCCCTCAGAGGATGAGGGCTTGCAGGGAGGGTGAAGGGCAGTGAGGGGGGACTGGGTCCCAGCGTGGTACTCCACACTGACACACAGCCACGGGACACAGGCTCCAATTAGAGTCACGGCAACACTAATCAAACCTGATCTACAACCTCTGGCTGGAGGGTGAGTGAACGTGCGTGAGTGTGTCGTATTCACACATGAATCCACAATCCTGAAATACACATTCACATTCAGCTAAATCATTTTTGTGTTACTTCAGTAGGGGCGGGTAGGTAGGCTGGGATTAGCTCACTATCACAATGGGAATTTCATGAAGTTGAAATCCCCTCGCCTCAATATTCCTGACTGTTGCCTAATGACAAATATCCTCCCAGCAGCAATATATATTCTTTATCTGCCTATCCTACAGTGTTATTCCGCAGGCCCGTCAATCATAACTCAGTGAAGTGCTTCTTAGATATCATATCAAGGCCCACAGTGGGCAAAGAAAATCACATAGAGAATGAGGGGGAATGTGAGACGGTATCACCTATCTCACACAGGAAATGGGACTGTTTGAAGATTTGCATGGTGGTGTGGTTGCTTCATAAAGGTCCTCCTCTAGCTATCTCCAAGCAACAAAAACCTATGGGGGGATAGATTAGGACCGGTGGCGGGGTAAAGGAAAGCCACTCTCGTTTATCATTCACTGCGGCTGAAATGTAGCGATCCTTCTTCTTCAGTCAGTATGTCCTCCATGTGTCTACAGACTGGATTTGCATTAGAGCACGTATGTCTGTGTATTGTGTCTCATACTGAACGTGATTACACACGAGGGAAGTGAAACACACAGTCCAACTTGGAACTATGGTCTCTCATATTAATGACAATATCAGATTAAAGGAATATTCAATGGCAGACCAATTAAATCTGACTCTGTGTGACGCCAATTAGCCTCAAGCACATCAGTGTGACTCCTCCCAAACTGTTAGCCTACCTCACTGTTTTTGGGCACGTGCCGGGCCACAATGAGCTGAATCATCCCTCGCTTGTTTCCCTCTACAGACATGGATTTGCGCAGCGTTTCCATGGCGTCCTGGTTGGTCATCCCGTGCAATGACTCCCCATTGACTGCAATGAGCTGGTCATTGACTCGTAGACGGCCATCCTGCAACAAACACCATCACAGTCAAAAAATACTCGAATCAAATTCTTAACGTCATCATTATATCAGAGCTGGAACAGTTTGTAACTTAGCAGCTGCCTCTGAGGCACAACTTCAGGAATCACATGTACTCTTTCTCACAGAAAATCCCAATAAATACCAGGGCAAGATCACAATCCTGTTTCTCCACTCATATTCTCTGGAAAACATTTTAATGTGTTAATGCTGTTACAAACCACTGGCATTTATAAACACTTAAATTTAGCAGTTTGAGGGGATTATAAAAAATTTAATAACGTCATTGCCTCGAGGAAAACATTCACAACATGGTACTTATGTAACATAAAGGTGGAGTCTGTAATTCTGGAAAAACATTGTTAATATTTTAGGTCAACACCCAACATATACAGCCTTCTTTCAGTGATCTTTTGAAGCTCTGCTAGTATCTCTGATATTAATTAGGTGCCATTACTATCATACTGTAGCTCTTTTCCTTGTGGGTGAGGACGTGGAAGAGGGAGGGTAGCCGGCATAGTGTGGCGCCGAGCAACTTTATTTATTTGTGTATGAACACTGGATTTTTTTCAGTACACACAGAACAGCTAGTGAACCATGAGGAGACATTTACTGCATTTGACAAAAAGTGTATTAGAATCACAGACTGCGCCTTTATACAGCCTTAAAAGGTAATTATGCCTGTTTCCAAAATTCACACGTTATTCGGACCTTAACAAATAGTAAACATGTGCAACTCTCTCCTAAATCCAAAAACTAAAGCGCAAAAACTACAATTTGTGTTGTCGTGAAAAGGATAGTGCACCCAAAAATGAAAATTCAGCCATTATCTACTCACCCATATGCTGATGGAGGCTCAGGTGAAGTTTTAGAGTCCTCACATCCCTTGCCGAGATCTGAGGGGAGAGGAGGTAGCAACACAACTCCACCTAACGGCGTACGGCGCCCCAGATTCAAACAACTTTTTATGTCGGGGCTTCAGGACACTTGGATCACTACGGACGAGCAGTATGGAGATATTCTGTGGTTTTAATTATGTGTTTTTTGGACATTTGAATCTGGGGCGCCGTCAGCCTCCATTGGAGGTGGAGTTGTGTTGCTACCCCCTCTCCCCTTGGATCTCTGCAAGTGTTGTGAGGACTCTAAAACTTTACCTGAGCCTCCATCGGCATATGGGTGAGTAGATAATGGCTGAATTTTCATTTTTGGGTGCACTATCCCTTTAAGTATGAAGTCTGGAACTGCTCCACAGACAACGAATTGCAAAAGATGAATCACAGTGTTTGTTTAAAATAACTTCCAGGATAGAAAACCCTGCAATACATACACACAATGAAAAAGGTGCTGAGCAAAAGCTAGCTCAAGTAGTTAGTTTTTAGCCACCTAAAAAAATCCATATCAGTTAAAATGTACGCTATGTTTAGAATATTTTCACTGCTATACTGTAGCATAAGTTAACCTTTTCCCACTGGGTACTGAGGCCGTAATCTCGAAGAATCAAACAAAACATGTAATTGATCTTCACAAAACAAAGGAGTTGCTGGTCTACCGTTGCCTCAACTGGTTAGTGTGTAAGGTAAAGTGGAGAAAATATCCCAAATATAGCGCACACTTAACAGATGTTGATTTTTCAGGTGGCTTAAACTACATTTTGCTGCAGCCCCTTTCCACAGCAGAACATTGCTGAGTGTCCGTGCTGGCAGATTTGGTTCATCAAAGATGCTAGCACAGCAACACAGTGTATAAAATCAACACAACAGAAACATAAGACCGTTAGAGTTTAAATGTTACAGTTACAGCGTTAGCACATGATTCCACATATCTCCGCAGCTGAAATCAGTTGGCAGTCTTCTACCTGGAAGTGACTGCTGTTGTTAGGGAAACGACACGGTGTTTTGGTCTACAGATGACCCTGAGAGCACCCAGGAGAAGGATCTGAGTATATGTGTACATTTTCTGTTCCAGATCTGAGAACACTACAATAGAGTAAAGCTGCATTTGGGTTTAAAAAAAAAGAAAACAAACAATCTGTTGGTCAACAAAATCAGGCTCCGATTCATTGTCTATGGAGCAGCTCCAGACTTTTTATACCCCATGACATCACAAGTTTGAGACTTACTCCTCTGGTTTCTGGCTCTGAGAGAGAGTAGCTCATGTTCACAACTATTGATTGAACTTTCCTCAGCCATGGAAATAACATCTTGAAATTCTTAATTTACGTGGTGTCCCCTTCAACGTCAAGTGACCACTTAAAATCGTCATATGAAGGACTTTGAATCCATGCAGTCTGGTAGTCCACCTCATGTTTGTATGTACCTGTATGTCCTCAGGTTATAGCAACAACAATGACTGAAATCAATGAAATCAATCAAGGTAATGGCCGGAGCGTAAGTGGGTGGGAGTGGTTACTTGCCTTGCTAGCAGCACCTCCATTAATAATGGATTTCACAAAGATGCCCAAGTCTGCGTGGTTCTCCTTGGACCGGTTCCCCTTGACGCTGACCCCCAGGCCTGCTGAGCCAGAGTCATTCAGAGGGATCTCAAAGGTCATGAACTCTTGCGTACCATCAGGGGTTAACACCATCTCCTCTTCCTCCGGCTGCTGTGGGTATAAAGTAGGAAAAGAGACTGTGTGAGTTTCTGGTATATGAGTTGGCTTTTAAAAAGAAGATCTGAAGTGAGTATTTGTCATAGCTGTGGCACTGCTGATGTGCTGGTGAACTTCAGCACAAACTTTTTGTTAAAGTGAAAAAGTAAGGGCACAAAAATCTGCTTGCAGCTCTGAGACTTTTGGGCTGATGACTCAACCTCCCGACCAAAGTTGGCAAACTGTTGTTGAGCTCAACTATGTCACTGTTGCATTCAAACCTCTGTGTGAAGTATCTAACTTTAACTTTGGTGAAAAGACAGAAAAACAAAGAGCATAAAAAAAAGATAACAGAGACTAGCGGAACAAAAATTGAAGAACAGGGACGGTGAATGACAAGAAAATGGAAAGCAGGCGGGAGACAAGATAAAGAGGGGAAAGATGAGGGGGGCAGGAGAAGAAAGCGAATGGATGGCAAGCATGTCACATATCTCAGGGCTGTCATCGTCAATTGGCCGTACTGTCTAGCCGAGCGCTGCTAATTCCTTTCTGCCGTCATGAGCTCGGTGTAGGAGCAGCGGGGACAGCGGAGAACTTTGAGAGCGCCAGGTAGCAATTTGGCGCTCAAACAACAGTGGCTTCCTCTGAACAACACCCCTCTGAAGGATAATTTGTGACACGTTAAGAACCCGACCCTCCTTCCCCGTGCGATCCGCGGGCCTTTTGTTGGAAATTACCATAGTATAAAGTGTTTTGTTGCACGGCTCGTACTGTGGATCCTCATGCATGGTACACAAAAAGATGGTTCATTTCAGCTGCCAGAGAGGTGTGAGAGAGTACTGTTGAGTGTCTAGCACCCAGCACGATCAATTCAGCTGGAAAATAGTCCATCAAACAACCACTCCAGTCTCTTTTCTGACAATTTCCACTGGTGTCTAACAAAGAGCATCTGTAGAAAAATAACCAAAGGAATAGGATTTGTGTATTTTACCTCTTGCTTGCAGCCAAACAGAAGGAGAAGAGGTGTGAGAGAAAGTTAATGGTGTGGAGAAAACACCAGAGGCATTAAAGAACTGGCACACTTTTCTTATGTTGACTGCTGGAAAACTGGGTAAAGATTTAAAAGCGTCATTTTTGTTCAGTGGTTTAGTGCCTACCAACGATTTTTTTTTAGCTTACTGTAGCTGAGTAAATGTGCTGAAACCAAAAGCTTTGGTCTCAGTCCTCCAGTTTGAGTAACGAAAATGAGACTCTTTCGCTGTATGTTTCAAATGGGAGATAACAAGTCTCCCATTCAGACATTTAAGCATCTGCCACTGGCCACTGAACTGCTCCACTTGAGTTCATGGGTGTTCAGTGCCTTGCTCAAGGGCACCACCTTTCAGCAGCAGTTGTTGAGAGAATGAGAGTGCTTCCTGTTTCCCCACACACACGTTTATATTCAGTGCATAAGAGCTGACGACTGTCTGATCATGATCCCCGCTCCACAGGAAGCTCGAGAGCAGTGCTGTAATACTGTGATTGGCCGGATCGTACTGTACGTGCGTAGTTATTGCCATGGCAGCCGAATCCACATGAACAATACTGGCGGTGAGAACAATCAACCCCAGAAACCCGCCACAAGACCTCTTTAAATAGACTCACATCAATACACACGCGTGCACGCAAACACACAGCCAGATGGATGGCAGCCAGGTGTGTGCCCTTCACAGCTGCTCGGATAAAGAGTGAAGCGGAGGAAAGAAGGGAAAGATAGAGCATAAGGTGTTTTTTTTTTCTTTTCGGAGGCTGAGGAGTTATTAGGATGCAGCGGTGCGTTCAGGTGGAGGCTCTTTTCAACACCCTCTGACTGAGCCCCTATTCTCCAGACAGCCCTTCTATCTGCCCCCTTTTCTTTCTCTCTCGGCTTTTATTCTCCTGCTTTCAAAATGGCAGTACACCTGTCTGTACAACTTGCCAACTGGGCTTTGTCCGCGACTGGACCCACGGTAAATTCAGACCGCTGGAATCCATTAAATCGTGCTGTGTTTCAACACTTCCGGTTCTATTACAGAAATCACCGGCTCTTGTCAGGAAATGACCCTTTGCTTCCCCTCAGACGGATGAATGAAGCGAATAGGGGAGAGAAAAATACGACTATTCAGCGCAGGTGTAAATATAATGCATCAACGTTAACCTCCCATTCTTGTTTGGAGCTTGGAAAGACATCACGTCAGCAGAGAAAGCTTTGACAGCTGTTATATTGAAAGGACCTTAACTCAACCCATGGAATGTGATCAGTTAGTTTCCAATGCAGGCTCTTAGCAACGCAGCACAAACATGCAATTTTGAATAGAACGCTGATGAATGAATGGCCTTGTGCGTCATTGGCAGGGTCAGTCTTTATCTTTAATGAAGATGTTTTATCAAAATAAAATAAATAAATAGTGGCTATGAGTTATGTCCCCAGAGAGGCTTTTAGCCCAGCAGTTGAACACAGTAATACATTGGATGAAAAAATTACTTTAGATGGACCCTGTCTGAGCCTCTGTGTGTGTGAATGTGTGTGCGCGCTCTCCCAAAATGATGACAGAATAACCACCCACTCAGAGCTGTGTTCCGGGAATAGCGGGCCGAGGCAGAGAATGAGAGAGCAGTGTAACATTTTCATCAGACAGGAACAAGCGCCGCTAGCCAAGAATGAGTTTGTCAGGCTGCTTGACAGGCCTCGTTGCACCGATTCAGCTCAGGCAGAGCCGGATTCAACTACCTCTGAACAGGAGAAGAAAGAAAGTCACCTCATTGTTCCAAGCTCAGCCCAGTTTATGCACCGGGGACACACAGAACAAAAGTACTGACAATAGATGAACTGATGTAAAAACACTGAAACAGTTGCATGCTTAAATCAAAAAGCACCAGAAAAAAAAAAAAAAGTTTTATTTGAACTGTCTGTGTCATCAGCCACAATCCCACATTGTTAACGGCAACATCTTGGGTTCAACATGTTTTCTCAAATCAAATTATTTTCTCAGGTACGGTCACTGGCAGGAAGCTTTCTGCTAACATGGAGTGACAAATCCAAATTGTGTCTTTTACAGCAAGGAGAAAATCCTCTCCAGAGAGATCTGCACTCACTAATGATGGCTGAATGTCTCCAACACCTCTACCCCGACCAGCTGCTAATGCCGGGAACAAGCTGCACCTAACTGTGAACACACTTGGCCTTGCACATTTCACAACAAACTTTTTTTGAGATTACATCGTCTCCTGTCAAATTTCAAGCTTAAACTACAGAATCTCATTCAGATGTGTCTGTTCTGACAGTACAACTCAAACAAATGTGATGTAATATAGTCTGAACTTCAGTCAGGGAGCAAGGAAGTTGCCTTCCTGAGAGTGCTGACATATCCACTGTTAAGTACATGTTTGCTTCTTCCTGTTCACACGTACAGTACTCGACGTATAAGCACTGTTAGGATTGTGTTTACAGACCTTCTTCTTCTGCAACAAAGCAGCCAACGGTGCAACCATCCTTTTTGTTTTGCAACTAAGTGTCACTACAACCACTATTGTCACTTGAAAAGAGGAGGTCTAGAGGCGTGTCGCTGATGTTGCATCACATGTGTTAAGGTTTTTAAAGGGGACCTTTAATGCTAATTTTCAGGTTTATACTTGTATTTGGGGTTTCTACCAGAACATGTTTACATGCTTTAATGCCAAAAACAACCCTTTTTAATTTCCTCCCACTGTCTATGCTGGAACACCTGTATTCACCCTCTGTCTGAGATGCTCTATTCTAGTGCCTGTCTCTTTAAGCCTCCCTCCCAAGAAAGCCCAGTGTGTTCCTATAGATCTTCCATATCTATGCACTTGGCTCACATCTTGGCTGGCTGAGGGAATGCCTGTAACAGAGTATAGCTGCACTTTGTACAGAGAAGAATCACCAATATAAGCTTCCAAACCAAATTCTTTACAGCTGGTTATGTTCCAGCAGGAATATGATCTGAAATCAAGGAGACATTAATAACACCGCCAACCGAGATCACATGTTTCCCTGTTGCTAGCGTGTAGCTACATGTAGCAGTGCACCTCAAGCCAGGGAATGACAGTAAAGTAGGATTGCAGCACTTTGTACTGTGAAAGTTTCCCAATATTAGCTTCTAAACACAAGCCGACATGTTCCAGCAGAAATATGAACCAAAATTGGGGAGAAATTATCGACATCAACAAATACGATCACGTTTACCCGATATTAGCATGGAGCTACATGCAGCAGTGTAGGCTACAATGTAAACACTTGCAGTAATGTACCTGGAGCAGATGACCATATAAAGAAATCCCTCTTGTCTCTTAAGTAGAAAAAAATGTTGAAAACAGTATTTAAAATGGTTTGTTGCCCATTTACCTCATTATGTGAAGCTCTGGCTACATTATATATTTATAACCAACAGTGAAACTTAATATATATGACAGAAAATAGGGAAAAGCATAAAGGTCCCCTTTAAAGTCACAACAAAATCCACAGATACTACGGTTGGATACAAGTACGCATGTTGCCTGGTGCATAAAAGGTTAAGTACTATGTTCCGGTACTACTCATTAAGGTCAAACTTAGCACTAAACCTTTTCAAGTGGAGTGGTTGTAATGCTGGAGCATTGTTATCATTATGCGAGTAGCTTAAGTGACTGCCCACTTGGCCACCTCATCACAAAAAAAGCCCATGTCGTTTTCTTTTTGCTCTCTCTGACACAGCCATGCAGTCACAGTCCATTATACGATTAAGTCCTTTATTAATTAACACTGTGACCGCGTAGCACCCATTCATTACAGTCTATTGTCCTGGCAGGGGAGGGCGATAGAGGCAGCATTTGAGCTGAGACACGAGCAGGTGAACAGAGGAGGGCAGAGAGAGGAAAGCGTTGCTCATCAGTCTAGCAAAAGAGCTCCACCTGCTTAATAGGCCTTTTTGTTTTGTTTCTACCTCACTTAACTTGTCACGTGCTAACAAGAAAGGTGTGCTGGATGTGTGCAAGCTTGTGTCAGAGACACAGAGCAATAGAAAAAAAGCATGCGTGAGATGCAAGGGAGGAGAGGGGAGAGAGAAACAGAGAGTGCAAATGAATCACAATTACTTCTATTCACACACAACTCTGAGTTCTCCGCACATCACTGCCTAAAACAATTAACACTGCTGGAAACTTCTTTCCACACTTGGCCCAATTTGGCGACATAAAGGTCATTGGAAATGAATTTAAAAGGGCTAAAAGAAATCAGCCATGGGTGTAATTGCAAAAGTGGTGCACGCGTGATAAGTATTGTAACACAAATTTCTTTTGGCGGTGTTTCTCCTCGCAACATTTTCTGACAAAGGGGACGAATATTAAATACCCCTAAGCCTAAAAACAAATCCTGCCTTTCCCAGGTACAATGAGGGGCTGAGAGGCAATGTGCTGTTACACAACACTAAAGGGCATCAAGCGCACAGCTGGCAGTGACAGGTTTTGAGTGTTTGTGAACTAACATTATATGTTCTTCACTGGGTAATGCAGCAGATTTTGACTCAGCGCTGACAAACTGGGACTGTTACCCTTTGGGGATTTTCTAATGAGAAAGCTCATTTGGCTCATTAGCACAGCAAAGTCTGTTTCTATAAGGGCATCTGAGGCCAGATCTATCTACATCACTGAAATGCATTATAGCTACTGGCTATCAATGAAGTCACAGAGTGGATCTCACTGTGAGCAAACCAAAACAGACTGGAATACAGCACTGGATTGACACTAGATGTTTCTGTGGGCGATTTAGGAAGCGATTACGTCTAATCAAAGAGAACATAAAAAAATAAAAGGTGACTTTCGAAGTGTACTTGGCAACTGGGAATGTTTGCAAAGGCGTTTCAGTGGAACCACAGTAAAGATGCACATCATGAAGCAGATGCCTCTCATTTCAAGCTAATGGTGGATAAAAAGCGCTTTGCTATGTCCAACTGCACATACACACTTCACCCATTATGTGTTCTGGAAACAGACGCTGAATCCCCTTCGGGAGAGTGACTGTGTCGCCATAAGTGGCCTTTAACTACCTTGTTTATCGGCATAGCACAATGCGGCGGTGCACCCTCCCGTTCTCTGCACTGACAGCAAGCATAATTATGGGAACAGCTGCTGAAAAGTGCTAAACGAAAACAGGTGGCGCCGACGAGACACGCTCGGAAATCGTTAACCAGGCTGGCATTGTCTTCAACTACGCTTGGCAGCATTAACTTTAATTACGACAGAGCATGTTTCTGAACTCTGCACTTTGATCAGAGACCCTTTCCTATAGGAGCCAAATTAATAATGTAGGACGGACTCATCGGCATTCTCGAAATAGAAGGTGTCAGTGATAAACAAAAGAAAAGCAAGGAGAGAGCAGAGAGGAGAGAAGTGCACAGTGTCTCTGCTAAACATCAGGGAGTGAGAGCAAAGTGTGAATTTTATGAAGCTTTCAGCGAACAATTTGGATAAAGTATCCCCATAAGAAGAAGCTTTTTGGAGATGGGAAAGAGATTTTTGGTACCATGGTAACACATTGGAGCCTTACCTACCAGATCACCGTGCCC
This sequence comes from Epinephelus awoara, assembly GCA_035609425.1. Taxonomy (NCBI): domain Eukaryota; kingdom Metazoa; phylum Chordata; class Actinopteri; order Perciformes; family Serranidae; genus Epinephelus; species Epinephelus awoara. Next base: position 7,089,239 of record CM069314.1, read on the forward strand.
TGTCATTTCAGAGACATTTTAAGTCATAGAGTGGAAGAGTAAGTGACCTCTAAGATGCATCCGCTGCTGCCAAACTGGTCTGAAGAGCCTGTAAATTCATAGATGCTGTCACTGATTGCAGGTTGCAAAACCACCGCTCTATACTGCTCTTTCCACAGGCCTTTTAGAGCAATTCCTGTAATTTGACTTTACCTGAGTTCCAACTGTATTTTTAGAACAGATTTACAGGAGAGGGGTCAGCCATCTCTGCACATTTGCTATGGGTGAGCAATTTGCTGATTACACTCAATTATATCGGTCTGTTTTTAAAGTTATATCACAGAGTACGACATTACGACATTCATTATCGAAGAAGCATGAATATCTAAAAAAAGAAGAAGGTTAGAGCACCTTAAATTATCAGCTCTACCAATAAGGCATGACTCATCTCCTCGAGCTGTTTGCCAAGTTTCACTGAGGTAAAATATCTGGCTCAGTAACCTGCTGTTATTTATATAAACTCCTTCAAAGACAGACAAGAAAGATTCTGTCTTTGGCGCTTTATTAGCAAAGGTTGCAAGATATTACATCATCCCTACAGTGAGAAAGCATTACTCTAACAGACATCTAATTATATTAACACCAAAGATTTCAATTTTTTGGCATGGCTGTAGACGCAGCACAGCTTAAGGTTTCACTGCTCATCACCACTTCAATGGAATAACCCAAAAGGTTTGATATCATTTGAATGCTGTGCTCTGAAAGCATTCAAAGGTTAGTGATTCTGCTTTGTGTCTGTGAGCGGAAAGAGTGCAGAGGTGTTAGCTAACTGACCCTTGATCAACCCTACTTTGTATTTTGTACAGCTTTACAGTATAAAGACAACAGCTTGTGTATCCTCAAAGTCCCCCTCCACTCAAAAATCTGTTTTTCTTCTGCTTATGTCCCCTAACATGTCTGACCTTGACTATACTGACTTGTATCTGTGCAACTTTTGTCAGTAGAGAGGTGTTTTTCCTCATTCCTTTACTGAAGGGGGAGATGACTATGCACCAATCTGAAATTCAAACACACACCAAGGAAGCTAGATTAGGTACATCACTGATACAAAAGCCAATAGCTGTCTAATATGGAAAACACATATCAACAAGGGAACGGGCTTCGACACAACACCAAGTAGGAAACCTGAAACCTCCAGCGAAGAGCAGACTTGTCAGTACAGAGAGCTAACAGAGTGAGAGTTTGCATTAGCATATGGAAAGTTTTAGCAGTAAACATGGCAAATGGACCTGAACTTGTATAGCGCCTTTCTTTTTAAACCATGAGTCACATTCACCCATTCACACACTGGTGACCAAGGCTACCGTACAAGGTGCCACCTGCTACTTAAGTATCTTGCTCAAGGATACTTCGACATGCAGACTGGAGGAGCCAGGGATTAAACTGACAATCTTTTGTTTGAAGGACGACCCACTCTGAGCCACAGAGCGTGCAATTTTTGGATGTAAACTGGATGGTGGAACTTCCTTCCTAACTACCAAAGACCTCATCATAGCAGATATTACTGTATGTTTCACAAACATTAACACTGTGTCAGCCACTGCCAGTTAGCCTACAAGCTAACAAGCTAACAAACAACATAAATAAAAGATGCTAACTGTCTGCTAGTCACTGATTCGACTCCTCATGTGAGTTGGTCTAAAGAGCAAAAGCCAAAATTACCACAAACAAGTTTCTGATTGTGGGAAAGAGTTTCTCTGCTTCCAGCATTATTACATACTTTAAAATGTGTCTGAGAGAGACTTTAAAGGTGCATCCATTGTCAGATATTCTTGATGACATCACATATTGGAGCGACTGCTAGGGACGGCAGCAGCTAAGTCCATAGGGACCTGGCTTGGGAAGCAGAGGGTCTTCAGCTAAAGCGCCCGCACAGACCAAGCATGGAGCGTGGCAAGGTACTGAACCCCCAACTGCTAAGATGCTGTCCATGGGCAGCCCCCCTGCTCTGACGTCTTCTTCTTCTTTGTTCTCAGCGTATATGCAGTTTTTCTGTGTTCTACCTAACCTGTCGTACACTGGAGGAATGACAAAGTTAAATTCTATGCTCAGGAGTAAATGAAAGAGTGAGGAGGGGCGAACTTGGCTCCAGCTCAACAGATCTGTGTATCATTTAGTTGCCTCTGAAGACAGGGGATCGCGTTTTGTTTGCCTTGTATCAATTCATTTCCCCCTCTACCGACTCGGTAAATGGATCTCGGCAGTGAGCAAATCAATACGGCTTCATAAGTCTGTTCTTGTCTTCCAACTTTAATACAAGGGAGTCATGAGTGGAAACCTCACTGTACTGCGGGCACCACAACAAAAGCCAGCTGTGTAACACTGTTAGAGGAATGATTAAGAGAAAGGAACAAAGATATCATCTGCTGTGAATAATTGCGCAAAGCAACGCAACACTGACGATGATTGCCTTGACTTGGAAGAGAAAAACAATGGTGAGCTTGTTGGGATATCTGATCCATGTCAGGGAACCAGTGCTTTTATTTCAACCGTACATAATGACCTCAGAGACTTTTATAAATAGGATTATTTCAGCTAAAAGAATAGTACTACAAATGGAGTACTCCTGAATACTTCAATCACAGTCCAGTGGTAAAAACATGGCAGGAAGGACTTTAAACCAGGCCACTATGTGTTGGCACTTATGAAACAGGCCATTAGTCTGCTATAATTGTCAGCAATACTGTCACGCATTTGTCTACTGCAGTACCCTAGCATTCGCACGAGCCATAAATTTGGCGGTCACATCAATCAGAGGCCGGAATTAATTGTGCAATTAAGATTCTCATTGCTTGGCAGATATAGCTACTAATGGATCAGTGACAAGTGTGATATGATCGTAAAGAGGGGATTTTAATGTACTGTTTAATTGCTCTTATGTGGTCCACGGTGTTAGAACAGCAGCTTCACAAGCCCATTTGTTCTCCGCGGTCCGTAGTCCTATTGGAAGTAAAAAATACGGCTCATCCAGGGTCATGGAATGATGTAAGGGCAGGGACGGACAACGTTATTATGGCTCTCAAGCGTATGTGACTAATCAAGCCCATATTGTGTGTAAGGCTTTACATAGAGTGCTTTAGCATTTGTGGTGTTGTTAAAAAAATGTTTAGGAGATGAATAAGTGTATGTATGTGTGTGTGTGTGTGTGTGTGTGTGTGTTTGTGTGTAAGACAAGGAGTTGAGAGCACAGCAGCCGTGCTGACACAGCAGCTATACCAACAGGCTAATTCACTTCCACTGTAGTGAGGGGTTAGGGATGAATTAAAATGATTTGTCACTGGCAGGCCTGTACCATTTGCAACAACTCACTGTTTATGTAATAAACTGGTCGTCACAGATTTGGCTCCTCTGCCTTTGTTTCTGCTGTGTCTGCTCTAAACAGCACCACAACAGGTGAATTAATGTGGAGCTCTGTCACTGGCGGCGGGGTGTGGATGGACATCTTTAAGAAGAGGCAGGAATGATTCCTCATACTTTTGACTGTTACCGTTTCTTGTCGCACAGCGAAGCATGACATTTGACTTGGTTATTACAGGAAGGAAAAAAACGGGGGCTGGAAAACAATCTCCACTCCACAAAGCCGGGTGATGTGGACTGAAAGCTCGGTGTCGCTTGCAGCTGTAAGCACAAACAGTGCTGCACGCTGGGAGATAAATGCCAACAATAAATAACATCCACTGGCTATGCGTGGGAAGTGTGTAGTGTATATGTGTGTATAAATGTGCTTAAATGTGCCTTTCATTCCTCCATGCGGGACTGTCAGTGGTGAGTGTGTTTGTTGGTGTGTCTAGGGTTGTTTCATAACACAACTTTACTGCTGAGCCTTGTTGTGGTCAGTGTTACCAGGCAGGTGATTGCACCTGAGATCATGGATAATGTGGAGGGAGACAGAGGAGCATGGTGGCTGATGTCAGACTGTATAAAAGAAGTGGATGCAGCTACCAGGGTGTCCCCCTATGGTTTGGAGACTCCTGTTTTGAAGCCTTGAGTTAATCATCTTAGATTTTTGGAGCCAGACGTGACCATAACTGTAACGCTCACTGCTAGCTTAGTTAGTATGGTGCATTTACAGCTATGGTTAAATGTAAAACTGATAATTTTTCACAAGCGAAAGACATTAAAACTAAATGTACTTGATAGGTAACACTGAACATCCGACTCCTTAGAGGGTCTTTTGGCGCAACCAAACGCTGAACAAGACTTTGTTAGGCAACCAAAATGTTACAATTAACTTTCATTAACTGAACAATACAGTGCGATAGCAACAGCTACGGCTACACCTATACTCTGTGAATCTGGGATTAAGCCATGGCTACATTACCTAATCAATACTGCTGCCATGGTAGCTGCTTGTCAGTCAACGTCATCCACCTGTCACTCAAAGCAGCCACCTGCTTAATTATACATAACTTTAAGCCTTAATAAGTTATACAACAATTCATCCGACGTACAGTTGTTGTGAATGTTGAAATTAACTATGAAGACCAAAACTGTTTTTTGTAGGTTGTAAACATGTTTATATCTGCTGTAAAGTTGAAGTCAGCCTCAAGTGGCCATTAGAGGAACTGCAGGTTTGGCACTTTTTCAGTCCCGTGGTTGCTGCTTGGTCGAGCCAGGTCTCACTCCGAAGTTGTCCAAATCCAGGAGAGAGAATGTGTTGCTTGGTCAGACTAAGTGACAGAAGGGAGAACTGAGACAGGATCAAACTACATTTACTTTGAACCTAACTCCAATCCATCCACGATCCAATGATTACTTTTCGATCATTTTCATTGAAATTTCCTGTTTCTTTCCACCAGTGTCACCCAATGCCTTCGTCTCTTTATGTCAGATAAACTCTCTCTCCAATGACAATCAGTCATGACAAGGGTGTGCAGACAGGAAAAAGTTATCTAAAGATCACAAATCACTGAGTCACTACTAATACACATGCATATTCTGGGTTGTCACTGAGATATGTCTCACACAAGTCTTTCCTCCTACTCATAACAGCCCCCTCCAATGATACAAGTGATGAATTAACCTCCAAACCCGTAGGGGGCGGCAATCCTTCTGACTTTCTCCCCTCAGCTCCCTGAAAACCACTCATTCTGACTCCCAGAGCTGTCAAGCGAAGGAATAACACAGCATAAAGTGACTTTGTTCACACAGCCATTGATCAGCGTCTCCTGCTGTGTCTTCAGGGTTCAGGCTGAGCTTTTAGAGAGAACTCTGTCTGAGTGTCTCTGCTCGTCTTCCCCTCCTCTTTCAATGAATGCCTTCTCACCTGAAAGTCACAGGCTTTGTCCTATAGAGCCAAACTTGTAAAACACAACAAAACCAGGGAAGCAAAAACCCCTTTCTGAGGGATTTTATAAATGACTGTGTTATCATGGATGGTAAAGGTTTAAGAGTGAAAAAGAAGGTATAAAAGGGCAAGCTTATTAGTGATGAGTCCAGTGTTTGGTAAAGGTTAAAGCTGCTCTACTTCGCTGATACAACATACTGTATCTGTCTGAAAATGTCTATTGATATCCTCGGAGTAGAAGGGGAGAGACAGACAAAGACAGGGGGAAATCACAGAGACGACACCCGCTCTGCTCTATAGCTATTTAACCTTTTCTCTCCGCAGCGAGTACATATTTATTGAAAGCTATTGAGAGCCACTGCTATTGCTACTGAAAGCATGTCAAAATACACCCAACCGTGGTAATTAAAGACGCAATGCAAACATGCTGGGAGGGTAAATTAATTCCACTGGGGGCGCGTGCAGAACGCCTGCCTGGCATACAATATAACATCTAAACAAAAAGAGATGTGGAGGGATTTTTGGCGCTGACATTAAACATCAGCAGGCAAATGTCAAGTAGACAAAAAACTGGCTCCTCTCTATTTTCATCTATACAGCTGTATGTGTGTGTGTGTGTGTGTGTGTGTGTGGGTGTGGAGGACTATATGTCTTTGACAGACGCCTGCGGTTCTCTGGCATGTCACTCACGCTACAGTTTAAAACATCATCACATTGTCATTGAGGGAATTACATGAATGACAGCACATAAGCGATCAACTATACATGTGTGTTTATGTGTGTCCTGGCACTAGAGTGTGTAGTATATATACGCACGCCCGCACACATACACACTCGCAGTCCAATCCAGAGTGTGTGACGGAGGAGGCAATTACCAACCATGCTTTTTCTCCATGCTTTATTTGCAATAACTGTCACCGGCAGAGCCTTGGCCTCCTTATCTGATTTTTATGAACATACTTGTAGGGATTATTGAGATTTGTGAAAGCACTGCTGGGAAATGTGTGAGAGGATGAGAAAAAAGGAACAGTATGGGAGAGAGTGGCAAAAATGCTAATCTGCCGTGGAAAGTGATGAAATATTAAGTAGCAGCCTCTCGCAGCGTGTAGAAGTTGGTCAAAGGAGGGAAACAAGACAAAAACAGAGAGAGATTATTAGACAGTGTTTCCACTGATGGGCTTTTTTCTAATCAAGTCATGCCTGAGGAGCTGAGAGAGCGTAGCCATCAAACTCTCACTCCACGCCTCTCGTGAGTCGACAGCCCAGGGGCAGCCGTGAATTTTTTAACACTCCTCGCAGCATCGTTCAACTGCTGTCAAGGCTGCTGACAGGCAGTATGAATCAGTTTGGTGCATCCTTCCAGTTGGAGTTAAGTGTGCCTGTTGAGTAACCTGAAGGTCAGAGGTTTGATGCCAGCAGCAGCCAACACGATGTTGCCTTTAAACTTTTAACATCAATGACACATTTTACAATTGCGCACTCTTCCTAAATTTAAGTCTTACGGCTCCTTTAATACAAGCAGGAATGAATTATGAGCCCATTTGCCGTTTTATGAATGTTAAAATTAAAGTAAAGCTGTAGACCGATTAGAGTGGAGCTGGGAGTGCTGCATTTCTGAAGAAACAGCACATTAGCAGAGTAAAATGTGTCTCAGAGGGCCATTACTCTACAGGTTGAACAGCTCCTATGGCGGGGTTAACAGCCCGGGTGCCAGGCTGAGTATTACGGGTAGGAGCGAGGTTGGCATCGGGGGCCCCTGGACTGCCAAGGTGCTGTGACGCCCGAGCCTGCTGTCAGAGCGACTGAGCGCAGGCTGGACGAGGGCAGTAGCCCCGCCATCTGTTGCACGACAGCCAAAGTCACCCTGTATGTAGGCTGTGTGTCTGAGTGCCAGAGTGTGTTTGTGCGTATGAACAATGTGTGCATGTCAGTGTCCCTGTTTGTGTGCGAATGTGTGTGTGTGCATATACTAAAAACTGTGATTGTGCCTGCTCGTGCACCATAAATCTGTGTGTGTTTCTATGTCAATGCACATCCGCATAAAAAGTGTGTGTGTGCTCTCATTCTATTGGGGTAAAAGAGGGTGGCTGTGTGAATATCGAGGCACATATAGACTTCGAAGCCACCGTTTCAGCTTTAAATTAGCATCTTCCTTCAGAGGGAAGCAGCTACTAACCTCTTTTAAGGAATACAACACTGACAGAATTATGCAACAGACACAATAATGTAAAAACTGCAGTGCAGAGAGCCTCTGGAAAGATAGACAATCAGAGAGGCTGATGGGTTTGAGGAGCAGTTAAAGGCACATCAGTGCAGCCACCATGATAAATCCATTTCCCAGCTGCACTGAATGTAACACATTTAGTGCTCTTTACCATATTCCTAGAGTGAGCTCATCAAGTCAGCTGGGATACGCTGAACCAAATTGACTGTGGGAGTTTGGTTAATTCCCTGTAAACAATAATAATTGTAATATACACCAAAACAATCACCAGCAAAGTAAGTCTCCCATTCTTCTACTGCAGGTCTGAGAAATTCCTAATTTTCCTTATTTCCATTACATGTTTTTAAGGGTTTTAAAGTGAGAATAACAAGGTGCCATCACTTGTTAAAAATGTAGGATTTCCTGCAGTGATGTTCTTATTTCTCAGTAGGTTATGAGGTGAGGTGTCGGCTGGATACTGACCACTTCTCGGGGCAGCAGGGAGTCCTCTTGGCGAATCACCAACAAGTTCACAGTTCCTCCCATGGGCGTGGCTCGGAGCAGGGCCACCACCTCCTCCTGGCTCTTACCACTCAGGTCTACTCCACTAACCTGCACACACACACGCACACGCACACACACACACACACACACACACACACACACACACACAGTAAATACTCAGATAAGCACATACATAAGAGGAAAGTACACACACGCTCAGCAGAAAAACAAAAATCAAAGAACTCTCCGACTTTAACGAGGAGGAATCTATGGCCTCCACATAACCTTTATGCAGATTACCCACTGAGTCAGTCGGAGCTGGAATTAAACATGGGTTATTTCCCCCTAAAGTGAGCACTGGCTGATTTTCATGTCAGTCTGATTGAAGTATAATCAAAATATTGTTCCATCTAACCACTTTTCCTCAGCAATTTAAAGCTGGAGCTGAATTGTTATAGCCATAGGGAACGCAGCTTGTTTGACTCATTTTAACAAAAGCTCTGTAAGATTGAAATTTGGAACAAAACCATATCCGAGAAAGACTAATTAGTCTCTAACATAACATACAATCTCTGCATGTGAACACTGTATAATGGTTAGAGGTTGCCCCACCTCCAGCAGCCGGTCTCCAGCTTTCAATCGGCCATCTTGGATGGCGGCTCCTCGAGGAAGGATGTTTTTGACGTAAATGGGAGCACTGCCACCGATGGGGACGTCCCTGGACGTGATGCTGAACCCAAGCCCCTCTGGACCTACAATTAATGGAAAACAAATGTAAAGTGATCATTTGCTGATTAGTTTTCCTGCTGCCCAATAAAGAGATTTATGAAGCTTCCTACATCATCAACATCAGTCCTTGAGATTTCAGTGTCTTGCTCAAGGACACTAGATTAGGCACATTTTGCCAGCAGAGGTGCACGAACCTGGGCAATAAAATTGAAAGATTGCGAGCCTGCATGCTCTCGCGCTGTGCTATAACAGAAATATAACAGCGATATTACTGATTTACAGCCTCGTGGAAGCTGAAGAGGAAGAAGTAAATAATGTGCATGTGTTTATGTTTGGTAAAGTGTTCTAGCACCTCAATATGGGTTCATAAATGTCAACAACAAAAGATTTGTTTCTCCAGGTACACATTCATTTTCATGCTTTCATTCCAAAAAGTCACTGACTGACAACAAACATGTCCTACACAACATTGTGGCTACAAAAACAATGAAATATGATTTGATTTTTCTGTTACTATATATGCATTTTACTGGAAATATTGTGAATATCTTTATAGTTATTTCTAATAAAAGACAGAAAGGAACGTTTAAATGTCTTGCCAAACCATCACAGTGCTTTTTACTGTGTCTCTCAGAAATGGGCCAGACTCTTGAAACCATTTCTGAAAGATCCTTTTCATTACACGCCGCTGTAACATGAGAAACCACTACGCAGGGATCAAATTATGGTTTTCCAACATGTTCTGAGCCTCCTATAGTTAATACAAACAGACTTACTTCCAACCTGACATTTTTCATTGGTTTGCCATCAGGGTGTGTCGCACTCACATTTTGTAGGAAGTCAAAATGAAAACATGTCCCAAACTCTAAATATAGTGTCAATGCTATGAACCAAAATTGAGTGTTTATGATAAGTGCATGTGGACTTTAAAGCCACGCTCGAGAGTTCTGGCCGGATTAAAGACCGGTTAGGGACCAGAATAAGCAGAGAAAAGTGAATGATTATGGATTTCAAAATGCATTAAAATGCCGTTCAATAACATCTTCAACATACCGTATTACACCTAAATAGCAAAAAGGCTGTTCTGTAAATCATCCATGTTCCATATCCAGATGTTTTAACCAAAAAAAGAACCCTTCAGGCTTATTGGTACAACGGTAGGTCAGGAGGCTGCGTTTAGGCCTGTCATGATGACTAATGTTGTTATTGTCCCTAAGATAATTGTAATAACGGATATTATTGTCATTTTGAGACCACTGATGCCACTGATATCATGTTAATATAATAGCAAAATAATGAAAGTACTTTATCAAAGAGCGATGAACTTTAATTTTTTAAGAATATTCAGACATTCGTATTGCAATATGAAAAAAATATTCTACAATTTAGAAAGATAATAATCACCTGTTTCATAAAAGAAAGTACATGATACAGTACTTCAATAGGAGTAGCCCAAAATTACTTTTGAGACTTAATACAAAATTTGGCCAATAAAAGCCCCCAACAAAATAAAGTGCTGCCTCCTCCAACTAAAAGATTATCTTAGCGAAGCCCCTGGAACACAATAATAATGTGGGGCAGCTGTGGCTCAGAGGTAGAACGGATCAAACACTAATTGGAGGTACGGCAATTCAATCCCGGGCTCCTCCAGTCTGCATGTCGAGGTACCCTTGGTCAAGATACAGAACCTCGATGCCCCAGATGGTGTGTTACATTGGCGTGTGAGAGTGTGTGAATGGTTACTGAGTAGCCGGTGGCACCATGTATGGTAGCCATGGCGACCAGTGTGTGAATGTGTGTGAGTGGGTGAATGTGACTTGTAGTGTAAAAAGCGTTTTGAGTGGTCCTAAGACTAGAAAAGCACTATACAAGTGAAGTCCATTTAACACCGCAGTTACTTTCAAATTATGGTCAGTGTGCTGCAGTTGGGTCCCGGGGATGGACGGTCCAGGACTTGGCGGTTTGCTGGGGGGTTAACAGTGCGAAGGATGAAGTTTTTGAAGGTTTGATCTACAAAGGACAGACATTCTGGTTTGTTACCAGGGGTTGGTAAGCTCACAACTACCAGGACTGAGTCTCTTCCATGCCAAAAGTGGTGCTGAAGGCTACCAGTAAGCTACGCTGTGTCATCTTAGAAGTGTTGTCTTATTAGGGCCCGAGCAAAGACCGAAGGTGAAACTGAAGGAATTATTATGTTTCCTCAAAGTAAATCGCCTTTTTGGGGGTTTTAACCTACTTGAAAACGTGCCAATTTCTGCATGTGCTCCAGCTGCCATGTAAATTTACATGTGATATGGCTGTCATTGGTGGGCCGGCACCCTCTAGTGGAAAGAGGAAATGGTACAAAATGGGAAGTAGGCCATTCCAGGTTATGAAGGATATGCCATCTCACTCCTGCGTGCAGTGTCTGAATTTGACAGAAATGAACTGCCGCGTCAGCCGGTGTCCTGACAGCACCCCCGAGTTGCGTGAAGGTGCGAGGGCCCGTTCATCGTTGTTTGCAGCTTAAATTTTTCTTTGGACTTGCACAAGAAGGTGGGGTGAAGGGGAAAAAAGGGAGAATCATTGCACCCAAGTCTTGTAATGGTCAGGAAAACCCTGCTATTTATTCTGGCATCAATGTTGGCTAAAATGTTGATGACATTCTGTATAAACAAATCGTATAACATTTTATCGTATGGTAAGTCAATAACATAATTATCATGACAGGCTTAGCTACGATTAAATCATGTCTGAGTCAAGGCAATCTTATTTGATATATAGATAGTCTGAAGTCTGCAAAGCACAGAAAGCTGTGCTCACTTTGTGTTCATTATTTTCTTACTGATGTATCATTGAGCAAGATCTGCATTCCTTTTTGAAGTGCAGTGAGTGGTAAGACTAAATTCAACAGCTACACCTGAGAGAACACTTGAGCTATCAGCTGTGCAAAGATATTTGCTTTAGGTTTTAAGACTGACCTTTAAGGTTCATCAAATGGATATGAATTGCTAGTCTGGAGAGAGTAGGCAAATACAATAACGGATAAATAAGAGGATCTCAGGCTTGACCTTTTCTGCTGACCGGACCTGAATTTGTCAAATAAAAGCAAGAAATGGTTCCAAATGTCAGCTGAGGAATGAGCAAAACCAAATAAATTGTATTTGTCGGGTTATTCTTTGACAGCATATTTTAAAATTCAATAACCCTGCTACATAATGCTATTAGATGAGTCATTAACAACAGCGTTCAGAAAGATACATTCCACCATGCATAACCTAGCCGCTGGCGTTTCTAGCAGTCAAGTGGGAAAGACGCGTTATGTGGTTTCAGTGGAGGCTTTTCTGAGGGTAACAACAGTGATTAGTATTCATGTCAAAGTAGCTGCTCATTTCACAGAGCTGTCAGCACCTCTGATGGTTCATCATGACCTACTTTCCCCAGTATGTCTCTCTAGCAGTCTGACAAACTCTCTGTCGTCTCACTGACAGTGATGGTGCTGATGAACAAGGAACACAAAGAGTGAGCAGCGTGCGTGGCAACTTTTCTTGTGGCTTCTGCACACACACAAACAAACTTGCGGGAAGGTGATGAAGAGGTTGCTCGTAAAGTCAAAAAGTTGAGCTGTTGAGGATAATGACGTGCTGTGATCTCCCCATCAATGCAGCATGATAACTAAGCAGACAGAAATAGCTGCTATCATTTATGTTGAATGTTAAATCTGCGGAGTTCGTCGCCACGAGTGTCAAACTTTTAATACAAGGTCACGTGGCTGCCATGGCAATCAGTTCCCGACTCAGTGCAGCAGATATACTCAAAATTAACTTTACAGACAGATTTTATTTCTAACACAGAATCCTAAATAAAGTTTTGCCGATCATTACCCCATCACCAGCACTACTGCACCTCTGTCCTTCAGTTTCAGATCCGGATAAGTCGCACATCATGGTGCTACTTTCAAATCCTCTCCATCTCCGTCTTTGTTCCCCTTCCAAATGTGACCCCCCTCCCTTGCCGGTGCCTTCCCTCTCCCCTGGCCTGCACACAGCCTAATGAGCAGAATCAAACTCCTGCCCATTGTAAGATCTCGTCATTAACGGTCTCCAATCAGGCAATTAGGAGAATGCATCTCTAATAGGCCTGCAGTAATTAACCACTGACGTCTTTATTTTGGGTAATAGAAGACCAGGATAAAAGTAATTGTATCCTTTCTGGATTAGGTGGAATCCTGGCTCCAATAAGCCAATTAAACAGCAAACATGAGGAGAGGCTGAGGCACATTAGAATGACTTAATGGGTTGCGTATGTCCTTTTCGACTGCAGTATTTGATTAAGGCACTCTTGTTAATTTGCCAAGCGAGATCTGCTCTCGCCACTCGGAACTCAGGCCCACTTAGGCCGAATCACAACAATTACAAGGAGACAACAACAAAACTGCTGAAGCCTTTCTAAAAGTACATTAGTAGTGATAAAGTCTGATGGTAATCAAATGGAACTGTCAAAGTGGATTTCGGGGTCACACTTCCCTCGACTCTGTCGGGTTTTAGTGCTCAGTTAAATTTCCAGTTCAACAACATTTGGACAATAATTCATCTCCATTTAGAGAACATGAATGGCTTGAAGTTTACAAGCGAGGCGCATCCATTCCGGTAAGCCCCATTTAAATCATGAGCAATAATCTCAAAAACCATTTCTGTCACTTGGGCCGGAGCATACTTTTGAGAGTTATGACTGCTGTTGAATTAGACCATGAAGTGGCAAGTGAAAATAAACTACACTACTGGCATCAGTCTCTGGAGCTGCTGGAGCTCCACCAGCATCGCCCCAGTGTGGTTTCAGGAAAATGAGAGGCTTGTGTGTAGAAAAAAGGAGAGGAACTTTATCACATTATAAACAAATAAATATAACTCGCACTGCAGCCCCACGCAGTATAAGAACTCTGAGACTCTGCTGGCAGCGCTCGGGGACCTTCGCCAAACATATTAGAGCAGCTTGTGACTACATTCCCCCTGAGCACATTGCATTTAGCCTGCGCTGCTGCCCTTGCTCGCCGTACTATTCCCTGAAGCTCGCTGCTGCGGCCTCGGTGCCAGCTTTTGACTTAACATCTGCTCCCTAAAACAGAAAAAAAGGAGCAAAGAGAGGAGAGACAACAAGAAGGCGAGTCGCATCAGCGTTGGCTCATTTTACAAGCAACTGCTCGTCAGTTCACATGAAGATAGTGAAGTGATGAAAGTGAGATGGAGTCTGGCAGTAAAGCCACCACAATGATTGGCTAAGATATACAGCTGCTCCAGTATCAAAGACCTGTCCAAGTCCACAAACAAGCCAACGTCAGCTGGAAGCAGACTGATTGCTGAATCTTAATATTTTAACCACAAGAGCATGGTGATGTTGCCTGAGTGCATCAAACCACAACCTCTGTTTTCAAGAAGCGGTTGATCTGTGTTTGCTTTGGCCTGCTCACTCCAACAATGCCAAACGCAGGCGGAGATTCTTGAATATTTCCTGAGATTTAAGGTTGTCTCCCTCAACCTACTTACTCTGGAAAAAAATCGATGCACACGTGATGAGACCGCCTTCGTGTACTGGCCTTTTGTTTATATTCTGTAATCCTATGGACTTTGTTTTGGAAGTTCCTGTTTGTGTTCCCTTTTTCATGTTTAATCTGCTTCCTGTTTTATTTTGTAGATTCTCTCCTCATGTGTCGTGTCTGGTTTTACTTCCTGTCTATATGTGTTTTCCCACCTGTTTTCTGTCACACCTGTCTCGTTAGTCCCTCCATGTTCCAAGAGTCTTTCCTTCACACCTGTTCTGTATTAGTCTTGTTTGCTCTACCCTAGTGTTCGGCCAATACCTGATCTCGCATCCATGTTTCCCTCACTTGTGTCTCTTCCTCATGTCTTAGCTCCTCCCTTGTGAGACATGGGGAAGAGATGCGAGGATGAGACGTGAGGAGAGAAGAAAGGTGAAATTATGTCCTCAGAGAAATGAAACATCTTTGCTCTAAAGCATCACGTGAAGCGACATTTATTTGTGATGATGGCGGCTGCTGATTACAGCTGGATCAGCTGTCAGGAGGTTTTATTAACAGCCATAGAAACTTTTAACGGAGTTGTGTCTGCACACACAGAATGTTATATATATACATATATAATGCTAAAGATACAGATTCAGTTCTCAGTAGCACAGCAGCAGTGTTTTCTCTGTCACATAAACAACCTGCGTTCTGTATTTATAATCTGTCCTGTGTCCTGCTCAGTCACACAATGTGTTTATATGATTTATTAATTACTAGCATCTGTATTTATTGATATCCTGATTGTGAGTTTATTATTTAATAAGCCAGAATATGATCATGGTGTCTTTGAACACTGGAAATGATTTATTAGGCCAAATGTTTCAGAGAAAATTAAAATTCTGTAACTCATCAACCTGACGCTCAGGAATGATCAGCCTCAGTGTGACTGAATAGAAATGACGGTTAGTGATGTAAAGGGATTTCCTACTGATGGACAGACTCTCTGACTTTGATTGTATCCATAATAAAAGTTGATGAGGGAAATAACAGATTGTCAAGATAAAATATTTCAACATTTTTTTAACTCGAATCAGAAAACAAATAAAATATAAATCATGGCAGTGATACATTTGAGTTTAATCTGTTGTCTGTCTTAACTCTGGTATGAAACTCCAGTGATGTTGGGATGTATCATATCGGTGCGATCAGCTGTCCAATCAACAACTGATATCAGTCGGTAAAAGACTTCTACAAAGGCTGCACTCGTGTATCCTCACTTTTCTCCTCTCTGAAAGCCTTTCTTTCTTTCTTCTGGACTCCTCCGAGCACAGCCAACAAATTGAGACGTCCTACAAGATGCTGAGTCTCAACTGAATTCCAAGTCAAGTGATCGAGGATAGAGGACAGAGGAGTCAAGGAGGGATATTGGGATGAAACCTCAGTGTTCCCCTCCACACCCTTGTTGTTACCCAATCACCACTGCCCTCCTTTTGCCCCATTTTTTACCTGAGTTCATCATATTTTCCCAGTGGGTTTTCAGTTTAGTGTTGGTTCTGTGTTCATTTGGACTTCCAGTTACCTGCCTCCTCTGGATGTTTTTAATCAGCTGCGTTAAAGTTCACTGTTTGTTAAACTGATTCACGACATGTCCTCTGTCTCAATGAGGAGTAAAGGGCTGTGACAGAGTGGGACATGGGTGAACAAGGTAGGAGTAGAAAGAGAGACGGGTGTTATTTGCATCTGCTCTCCCTTTGACGGATGAATGATTTTATGGTGTGATGATCAAAATATTATAACTGTATGTTTGTGCATTAAAAAGACCTCTAAGTATAGTAGAAAGCAGAACGCTGCTGGTTCTGGCTTTCATAGAGTCTACCAGCCTGCAAAATAGAACCTGCACACTTTGCAATTTAATCTGTTAAACAGAACGTCTCCACGACGCTCTGATGATAGTGGATGGAATTTGTCAATGAACGCAGTGGCAGAAATGGTGGTAGGAGACGTTCATATTTTCTCATGGTTGTAAAACAAACTCAAACCACTCTCAGTCTGCCCGGGCCCCATTTTAAGGGAGACGACGGCTGGTTTAAGTTGAAAAATAAAAACATTCTCAGCCAGTCACATCACTGATCTCATGGCTCTAAAACAGCTGTGCCAATCACAGTGACGCATGATGCCACTCGCTCAGCTAATTGGCTTCTCCAGGAAGTCGTTTTGTTGTCTGGATGCTGCACACACAGACACATGGTGCGCATTTGCTCCACATATTTGGTTTGCTCTTGTTGATAAAACCACCAAAGCGGCAGAGGAGTGACACTGCACTAGAAACAGACGTCGGGTCTGAGACATCTATTTTGACTCGATTCCCACCAAAATATCAACAACTCCTCGGCCTCCTTCCTGTTTGCGCCTCTCCTCCCATATGTGCTCTGCACTTGGCGCCAAAATACCACACAAATGCATCAGGAAAACACCAAATGGTTAGCATGGCTAGATGTTTACTTTCTCATCCAAGCATTCATGTGTCTGCTGGTTCTTACCTTTCTTCAGCTGGATGTTGAATCGACGCCCGTTCTTCTTCAGGTAGGAGCTGTTTGATGGAGTTGTGCTTATCCTGCGCTGCAGGGAGGGGGAGGGTGCTGACGAGGTCCTGGAGACCAATGTGTGGGGTAACGTGGTGTACCGTCGGCTTGTCTCGGGGGTGCTTCCTGCCACGGGTCCCTGGTGGCTGCAGAGCAAGAATATATATGGTTTGATTTATTTTTTACCTGCAGAAATAACTTAATGTGGTGGGAGGAAGCAGAACTTTAATTCCTTTGACATTTCAAGTGAGCGCTGTTTTGGTATTTTCTGTATCCTTTTATTTACAACTTGTAGGTCAACAAGAAATGATGTGTGTCATCAACATTCCAACAACAACCCAAACAAGAACGAACTTCTCTATCATGGTATTTTGGTAAAACATAAAGCACCCAAGTGTCAGGACGACTTTTGGAAATAATGATAGTAACCTCTCACAACAACAGACATCTACACCTGACCCTGCCTGCTCCACAGATTGATCTGCTGGTGAAAACGCACTCGTCCAGTCAATAATTCATCGGTTGACAAACTGCTTGTGGGGTCAGGGTTGTTATTTAGGGAATAAAATGACTTTTTTTCTCTTAAATTTGAGCCAATAATAAAAGTTGTTTGTATATGACCATTATCTGTGACGTTGCTATGATGTAAAGTATGCGGCACAACAATGATGTCTCAGCAGTAAGTAATTGTCTCTGTGACAGATTGGCTCAGTGTTGCATCCAGATAACAGACAGAGGATTTATGCATTTATAAAACTGTAATTAAGACTATAAACCTGTAGACAAGGACCTACTTGACGAACACCCACATGTTTAGCTCTCTGGAATCAGGCCAAAGACATTACAGAAATTAATAGTAAGCACCGGCAGATGAAATGGGCTTTTAACAAGATGATCAGCGATGTGAACTTGAAGGTCTCAGGTAGAAATTATTATGAAACTGCTTTACTTACTTTTATTGTGTAGCTTTTAAACACAGTGAACTTATTAAGGAGAAGTCACTGACTAGTGTAATTAAAACAGAATCACTGCTCAGCTTCATTATATACAAACATGAACTTTTGTCATTTTTCCAAGCAACTTTCATTTCATGGTGCTGTGTGTCGCACTTTTATCTGGCTTTCAAATTCTGTGCAGGTTGTTTTGACATCTCAACATTAACATGCTTGCTGGATAGGGCAACACAAGGTAACTGTAAACCCTACTTGTGGTTGAGGCCTGGTGGAAGTCCAGATCTGGACGTGAGCCCCCCAACAAGACTGGACCTGTCCCCCGACTGCTGAGAGTCCTGGCTGAAGCGGACTCTGTTAGACTGGGGCGGGCTGAGCTCGTTCTGGACCATCAGCAGCTCGTACTGTCTCTTCATGGCCGCGGGGACCACGTGGAAGAGGATGACTGGGCCGCGCATCGCCTGCTTAAAGATGGTCTGGGCTCTGGAGGTGATACAGAGAGAGTAAGAGAAAGAACGTTGAGGTCACGCAGACAGAAATGAATTAGCTTTACCATGATAAGAGATACAAGTAGAATAATGTACTATCATAGCTTTACAGATAGAGGAGGATAAGGAAGGCTGTGTGGTGCTGTATGTTGAGAGGTGATAGGGAGAGTTGAGGTTAGCATGGCTAATCGCAGGGCTACTCACCGCGTAGCAGCAGAGGACAGAAATTACATTATCTATAATTACCAGCATCAAGACAGGAATGAGATAAGGATGGTGGGTCAGCGATGAAACATTACGTAGCATGCCGGTGAAACATACTGTATGAGGAGTATCTAAGTCTACAGTGTGGTGGCCTGTGTCTGTGTGTGGACACGAGTTGACTCAACAATCAGAACAGAGATGATGAATCATGCATCAAGGAAGCTTTCCAGACAATGAGGTTCCAAAGTAAGCACACGCACGCTTCACTCCTTACACACAAAGCAAGAAAAAAAAAAGCCATAACACACACTCATGCTCCTTTCGGGGCCACATAAGCCGAGACAAGAGCTCAACATGATTCCCAGACGCAAGAATTGTTTAGTCTGGTTTGCTGGTGGCACTTAGCATATAGAAAGGTTGGCCAGGAGGAGCCATGCTGCAGCATAAGGGGCCCGAGACGCAGTGGATTTCTGGATTCCAACAATCCCACCTCCTGTTTCCAGACCCCCATTACCGCGCCAGTAATACCATGCTGATTCTGTCCAAATGACAGCCGCTAAGCTGCTTCTGCCACAACAGACAGCACTTCATTCGAGCGGTGTCACAGAGGCGAGGCGCGCACGCCGTACCGAGCCACTTCTGCAGGATTTGGTCCCTCCCATCTTTATTCTTATGGTAATTTCCAAAAATCACTCACATGTGCACACTGAGGAATGATGACTGAGTGATAAGTGTGTGTGTGTGTGTTCCCACCTGCACATATACAGTGCCATCACTCCAGTAATCAGCCTCCACGCGAGCCTGATTGAATAATAAATTACCCCATCAATGCATCATTACATTCAGTTAGATTAAGCGCCTCAAAATATTTACCCATGCAAAACAATCCAAGGAGATTAGACTATCACTTTAAATTGTCGCTCCGTGCGGCGCACAATCAAGGGCGGGAAAGGAAGTGATGAGAGAGCGAGGGGGGGGGGGAGCAGACAGGGAGGAAAGTTTAGCTCCTTCACCTCATTTTCATGCAGAATCACAAACATCATATGCATTTGGATGCCAGTGAGGAGCGTGTGTTTGGCAGAGGCGGGGGGTGGGGGGTGTAAGTGTGGAACGCTACAAAACATCACTCCCTAGTGGATTTGGTTTGTAAGCCTCTTTCACAGTAGAAAACGCTTGGAAGGAAACCGGGATGTTTACTAATGACAATAGCATCGTTTTGAAAAGGGGAAAAAAAAGATTCCTAAAACCTTAGTGACTTTGTACACAGTCGGATGAACACATTAACATAATGTGGTGAGGTAACCGTGATAGTCTGGAGTTTTCGAGGCTGATGGAGAGCTTTTCTCATCTCTGCCAAAGTTGATAATAACATTTTGGGCATGCCTTGCTTAAAGAAAATACATTTTGACAGCGATAGAGTTGTTCAAGGAAAAATGGAGTAGTCTCTGACTCCACTTCTGAACACAGAGGGAATCCAAACTTG
The DNA here is from genome assembly GCA_035609425.1 of Epinephelus awoara. Classification (NCBI taxonomy): domain Eukaryota; kingdom Metazoa; phylum Chordata; class Actinopteri; order Perciformes; family Serranidae; genus Epinephelus; species Epinephelus awoara. Next base: position 7,109,208 of record CM069314.1, read on the forward strand.
GTTTCTGTCAATCATCCAGCAGGGTGGCTCTGAGCCCAGTGGTTTTAGATGACTATGTCCAGCCCAGTATGACTGTAGGCTGGACCTTCGTTAGCAGGAATCCGGGCTATTTCTTCCTGTGGAGGAGTGGATGATAAGAGAGAGAGCCGAGCAGACCTCCGTACACTGCCTCCAGAATCCTGCCTGGAGGAGAAGCAATCTATTTCTCAGCCTGACACACACACACAGGCACACACAAGTGTAGATAAGACGTTATAGCTGTGTGTGTGTGTCAGCGCATGTGCAAGTATGTGTGAGGCTTATGTGTGTGTGTGAGGGGAGATGGGTGGCTTTGGGTAAATGGGCAGAGGAAGTCCCAGGTTTATATCTTCATTCCACTTTAGGAAATGAAGGGGAGCGATGAATCGATAGAAATGAATCGAGAGAAGAGTGTAGGCGGTTTTGGATCAGAGGGCGACGCGGTGGTGAAGGACTGCAGGTCACTGAGACCTATTAGAGGAAGGCCAACAAAGTCGGTAATATTTCTGTTTTATTGTGCGGCTGTGTGGGTCTCCCTGAAGTTTGGGCCCCACTTATCAACAGCAGCACTATTTACTGTCACCGCACTTAATGTCCAGCACAGTGCTCTCAGTATGAGCTGCATCACTGTGCGGACAGCGCTTCAGGATAACACTGTATGTGTCCCAGCTTTGGAAGCAGTGAAAGAAATTAAAATCAGCATGGCATTCAGCGCACCTGACAAGAGCAGCACATGCTGAAATGATCTGAAAAGTTAGTGAGTAGAAACTTTAAAGATCATGATGTACGGAAAAAGATAGATGTTATAGCCATCAATAGAAGGCCGACTTTAGAGCTTACTGTTCAAAGCGCAGGTGGCGAATGTCTCCCTGATTGATTTTGACAATGCAGTCGTTCTCCTGGAAGAGACGCTCCTGCTCGGCTTTTCCCCCACGCTCCAGGCGCTTCACCAGCAGGCCATGAGTCCTGGAAATGATCACAAAACATGTTACAGATGAAACATAATTTAGACACATACTGGAGCAATTACACCACACACAGTCACGTATCAATACACTGAACAGCAGGCTGCAAGTTGCAAGCCTTGTCTCCCTCATCCTTACATTTAAAAAGGTCATGACAGCCCACAGGAGATGAGAAAAGAAGGCATGAAGGAGGAGATTGATGTGAAGTAAAAGTAAGATAGCATTTTCATTAAATAAATTTAGTTTTTTTCTTCCACACCAGATTTTGTTTTAAAAGTAACTTTACCCCAGTTGTAATGTACTCTATGTCTGCACGCTGCTGCCACCAAAAGTCTACTTTCCAAACTTTAGGCTTGGATAAAGACCGGCATTTTCCTGCGGCCTGCAGAAGTACTGCATTACTAACTTAATTTTAAGCCTGTGTCCTCTGTCCTCCACTCTGTCTGCCTTTCTGTGGGCAGGTTTGAGAGAATGACAGGGCGGGTTGTCTGAGGTAATCCAGACCAACAGCTAAAAGATCATCTTATGGCTTCAGAGGAAACGCTGCAGTTGCCTTCGCTGCAGCTTAAGACGAGAGCCGGCAGTGCTGTAATAAATACCCAAGGAGTTCCACGGCAGTGCCATCTCAGCAATCCCTCCAAAAAAAAAGGCAACCTTTACCTTCAAATACCCCCCTCTAAATAAATACATCAGTGAGCTCCTTGGGGCTTTAGTTAGGCCCTGAGGATAACCACATGCAAAGAGATCTGATGCGCGCTCGCACAGCAGAACTACAAACTCCATCCGTCTCTAAGGCGCCAGATGCCTGAGGTAGCAGGTAGAGTGACTGAGTGCAAACGTTTGGTGTCCTTGCATAAACTGACAAAAAGTTTGCGGGCTTACTTTTGGGAAATTAAAATAATGATGAAATGTATCGGAGTCAAAAGTATTCAGAAACCAAACTGAGATCGACAAGATAAAGTAAATTGCACTGCTATCAACAGCTTATCTGTGGCAAGTGCTTTTCTTCATTCTCAGTCACTTCCTGTCGCTTCACCGGACACATAAACAACAGCACTTTTAAATTGTGACCCTGTTTACCGTCGACGTCAAGGGCAGATTTGCACAGCTCTTTAGCATTTCAGCCAAACAGGGCTACTCTCAGAACATTGCTCTAATTGGCTGCATAATGTGGACATCCACGCTTTCACCACAGACTCATCTCAGCTCCTCAATGGGGGTAAATGACTCGGCATTAAGTTGAAATTAAAGATCACAAAAGGCCCTTCCCTCTTTCTCGGTGTCTGAGCCGGCGTTGCCAGGTCAGCTTAAGTGTGTTGAACAGAGAGTAATTGCGGGCCGTGTGGAAGCGGACATGATTGTGCTTTATCTCCATAAGTGTTGGCAGCTTGAAAACAAAGTATTGCGAATGGAGATTACAGCATGGACACACTCTAATGACTTCTGATCTGGGAGCAGGCCACAGACAGTAGATAAAGGAGTTTTGGTTGATCCCTGATCAGTATTCAAAGCAGCAGCAGCAGGGAGGATTGGGGATAAAGCGGCATCTTTTAGAGATTTGAGGAAGATGATGATTTTGTGAAAGCACTATCATTGTGATGACTGTAATGCACTGCCACCCTTTCAATTCCTCCCCATCTCACTGATGGCTTTTTTTTCCCGGATACTTATCAGTTACTTGGGGGAAGCAGGAGAGCTAACGCAAAATCTAAATGGTGTTCTCACACGCTGTAAGACAGTGAATTAATTAGGTGTCAGATGTAAGCACAAGGAGTTCGTAGTTGGAAGATTCTCTGCAGAGTCTGGAGACAAATATATGGCCTGCTACGTCCCACTGTTCCTAAACACTACATCAGTGTATTGTATTACACTGTACAGCTTTACTCCATCTTGCGGCTGTGCAGCAGTGCTAAGAAATGATTTGAAGGAGGCCACCTGCTCTCATCTACTGCCTTTAATCAAATAATAATCCAATCAGGATCCATTTATGCACGGCAATTATGTCCGCAGTTTGTTTACAATTGAAACTGGTCATGGTATGAGAAGTTCATTAAGCAAAGAATGCATCTGTGCGGGGTGTGAGTGTGTGTGTGTGTGTGTGTGTGTGTGTGTGTGTGTGTGTGTGTGTGTGTGTGCAGATGTACAGTATATTTCATGTGTGCACAGTGTTCAAGGTGGACCAGCTTACTGCGGCTCACAAGCTGTTTGCATGTGTGTAAGAGACAGAAAGAGACAGCAAGAGTCTGTGTGTGAACATGCTGCTCATGCTAAGTCCATACTGTTCACAAACTGCATGGGTGTAAGCTCACATAGTAAAGGTGCAGTGTGTGTGTGTGAGAGAGAGACAGAGAGAGGGAGAGAGATACTATCTGCTGGGGTGACAGAGTCTCTAAGCTCTCTCCTGCAGCTGTCTCCCCCTCCCGCTTGGATCTAACTTGATGTCAGTACGGCGGAGCAGAATGCGAGCAGCCGACGCTGGAGTGCCTGCAGCTCCTTGTTTGCTGTCTGGTTTTGCCGGCTGTCTGACCCCCGTGGCCCTGGTCTAGACACTAATGACAGCCCGCTGAGCCTAATGCCTCCTGTCCGAGCTCACAGCACACAGGAAGGAGCTGGGCCGGGCCATTAGCATCATCCCACTGACCAGACGCTAAGTCTTATCATGTCTGAAGTTAATTGAAGGCTCTGATAGCTATTAGTGCCGACCTTAGCTGATGGAGAAGAGAAGTACTGGTCGTGCAGCATCACTGCTATATCTTTCAAGGTGCTGTTTGATTTTGTGGCAACACAGAGAAGCTTAAGGATGACAGACTGGATTTGAACGTTATTTAAGCAGTATTGCTTAGTGCGACTCATCGTGATTCATTACTTTCCTCTTGTGACTCAGGATAACTCAAAGTGTCACAGCTTCTGAGGGTGTCGATGGCACGAGGTCAAAGCTAAATATAGTTTCCTGACACTTGCTTATAAACAGCAATGGGATTAGTGTCCCAAAGAAATGACACGCAGCAATCTTCAATGACTCCCTCAAATGTCATCCCATTCCATCTCTTCACTTTGTCTTTTCACCTCACTCCCCTGCCTCCCCTCTCCCAGCGCTGAGTAGTCACATTCACCTTGGTGGTGTGCCAGTCCCTTGGCGTGCAGCGGGGATCTGTGTTATACACAAGCTTTTAGTTTGATTACATCTGGCTACTTCCTGTGTCCTTTATTTTTTCTGGAATAACTGTAAACCGGGATGGATTCCTCCTCTTGCACCCTGTCAGCGTCACTCATCATTGGTTAAAAATAGGCAAAAGAAAGCATTGTGACTGAGGACAAAGGTTAGGATGAAAGAAAAGCATAACACAACACGGGGAAAAAAAGTGCAGCCACAAGCAAAGCTGCTTTCATCTGCTCTCCTTCCCACTGGGGGCTTCGGAGCTTTCAGATACAAGCGTTGCTGGGTGTGGGTGTGGTGTTTCAGCAGTGAGACTCACAAAAATAAAAAAGATGTCCGGAAGAGTCAGAGTCAGTGAAATAGAAAGCCTGGAGCAGCATGTAAAGAGAGGTGAATAAGACAGAACAGAGAGCAGAGGGAGGAAAACAATAAGTGAAATGATGTGTTCAAGTAAAAAGAAAGCAACATCCACGGGGCTTCGACCCAAAGGATGCAGCAGACATATAGGATTGTGAAACTTACTGGCTATTGTTGTGCACCAAGCTGCATTGATTCTCAGGTTTTTCCTTTCTCTTACCTGACATCCTGCGAACTGAGAGGCACTACGTGGATTCCCAGGGGCCCTCCTCCATTGGACACCTCAACTGGCTTGAGCAGGCCTCTGCAGGACGATGATGGATGAGGCCGAGGGGACGAGAAGAAGGGGGAGGCAGGGGGGGAGACACGCATGAATAAAAAGCAACAGGAATGACAAGGAAATGTAGAAAAGCCGGATATGAAAGACGACACAGTCGAACATGACAAGCCATTGATGGGATGTATGGGATGGGGGCTGGTGCGGCCTTGTTGCGAGAGGCTGCATTGTGTATACAAAGTCATCCATTACAAAGTCAGGCTGGTGGACCTCGGGGTCGATTAGGGACCCAAATGGAGACTCCAATTAAGTGATTAAGATCAGATTGTCATGCTAAAAGAGAACAGATTAATTGAAAAACGTGTGGGGAAGGGGGTGGGAGGAGAAGGTTAATTTGTGTAGATAAAGACGTGAAGACAAATGATGCAGATGTGTGTGATGATGGTGATGGAGGAAGGCGTGGTCCTCACACACGCTTTGTGTTGTTATTGTCATGTAGTGATGTGGTCCTGTTTAATGATGTTGTTTTGGCAAGTTTTAACCTTTCTGCTATCACTATAATAAATTAAAAGGTCAGATCACCCATATTACAATAAACATATTTTCTATCTTACCTCTGGTGTTATGCAGCCATGCAGCCACACTACATAATATGGAATTAGATTTGTGGTGGACTGAATGACGGACTGACAACAGCATCCCCAAAGCCACGCAGCTAGCATAGCTAAAACCTCGCATAATGAGTTTTCATGGGAAATACTTTACTGTAGAAAATAGTTCCCATGAAAACAGGAACACTTCACCATGGTATATATCGAAATGTAAAAGGTTAATACATTGACCACAAACCAAATTCTATTGTGGTGGCACAAATATCACAGAAGAATATCTCTCATCTGGACAAATATGGCAAAACTATCTCTATGGGTAGATACCAAAAGGGGTGGAAAAATATATTTTTTTGTACTTTGGGTGAACCAACCACAAGACGAGGCTGTATGGCTGTCATCCCTAACCGTTGGAGGTAGTTCTGCAGTTACCAGGGGGTGCATGAAAATATTATGATGTAGCTCAACTCATTTGAAAAAAATAAAATTAAAATTTTGGTAGAAAATAAATATGTCCTTATATTGAGTCAGCTGTTACTTGTTTAAAGTAGTTAGCAAGTGAGCAGAGACGTCTACACAGTGAGCCAAAGTAATGTGTAAATGTACGGAGCCCTTTAAGTCCCGAAAGGTGATATTCCTTATTCTGTGCACACAAGATAATTATCTTTTGTCAACAAGTTACTATCTTGTGTGCACAAGATAAAAAATATCTTCTTTCAGGACTTTTAGCTAACTGTTTTGACTTCTCTTCTCACTTTGCACAAGATCTTGTGCACACAAAATGACTAACTAACATACGTGATACTTAACTTGTGAGCATGAAACAAAATAAAAAAATCACCTTTTGGGACTTAAGGGGTTTTGTATGAATGCTTAAAAAGTAGCTTAAAATAATAGTGAAAATACAATTCATACGTTTAGATAACTAAAAGTAATAGATAAACCACAGAAAGGGTTAATTAAATGTTATAAATGGACAGTTGTAATGGTTAGCTCACAGCTAAATGGTTGAAATAGCTTAATATCTAGCTTCTGCTGCAAACTTGACCAAACTAACCTAAACGTTGGCAGTTTAATTGTAGGAAAAATGCTGTAAGAGTACTGTAAAAAGGTGGAAAAATATTTTGAATAGTGTTAAACTATAAACTAAAAAAAAAAACAAACACACAAATTTAGCTGGGTGAAACGTCAAATAAGGGTGAATCTGGGGTTGGCTTAACTTTCACTGGCGAGCACGATGACAAACAGAAATCTGTAATCCTACGGTGGTGACGATGAAGGGCACTTGAGTTCATCTGATAGGGTAAAGGGGTACGTCTTAAAGAAAAGGTTGGGAACCACTGCTGTGTGTTATAAAGGTGGGGTACAGGGAGGTTGTTGGGAATCACTCACTCTAGACTTAACACAGGTGAATGCTCCAAAGAGGAATCTGCCCTCCCTACTGGCTCTATCCGTTCAATCCTCCTCTCTTGTCTCCTTCGCTCCTCTTCCTCCTCTTCCTAAAAGCAAAGAAAGAAAAAGAAAAAAAGAGACAGAATAAATCATTAAAAGACTGTTCCAGCAAAGTAAAAGACTCACACTCTCAATGTCATTATTTCTATTTGGCTGTGCTTGCATCTCCTCCTCTCTCGCCTATATCTCTCCTCTGGCTTTTAATCCAATTACCTGCAAGAACAAGTAACGGCCTCAATTCTAAATCAAAAGAGACTTTCAGTGGAGTACAGATGGGAGCAGTGATGCTGCTGCAGAAACATCCCTCCCCGGCCAAAAACTTCAGTGACTGTAGTGACAAAGTGGCCCTGATCGATTGCTCCTGCTCAATCAATCAGGTCTGGCCTGGGGCGTGGCACGGCCGCTGGGTTTCTGTGGTGATGTGATCAGGTCCGGAGTGAAGGAAAGTGGTCGCGCCCGCTGTCATTTGTTTCTCTCACTCTCTTCATTTCATTTACTCATCTTCCTTCAGGGCCATTAGGCAGCGGGGTTGGGAGGCGGTGGCTTTTACAGGCCAGCCAGACGTCTGAGGACTTAACTAGGCTCTGGGACGAGAGCAGCTTCATGCTCTCTTTAATGGGGGATAAAATCTTTATCTGAGCTCTCTTTATGGGGATGGTACAGATTGAGCAGGGCACTTACATGCAGCGCTGCTGACATGCCGCATGTAGAATAGGAGGGAGACATGTTTAATAACACAGGGTTCAATTTCAACTAATCATCTGTTGAAGGTTAGTCGCAGGAGGAGCTGGCGGAGGCGGGGGGTTCACGAACAAGTGACAAGCACACTGAACATCAAAAATTCAAATTTAAAAGGACAGGGTAATTTCAGTTTTTGCTTCCAGGCTTGTTAGTTACCGCTGATCCTTGTGTGTGTGTGTTTTTCTGTGTGTATATGTGAGCTTGTCAGCCCCCAGACAGCGCGTCGTCTCCTTGGGAGGGTCTGCTGAAACGCTTTGTTAGTCGCTGCCACCCCCACCTGCCATCACCCCTCACCTTTCTCTTTCTCTCTTTGACTAAAATGTCAAGCACATCCAAATAGGTCTTGTGCCATTCTGCTTTCTTTATGGAAATACATTCAGCCCCTTTCAGAGCCTGGGATATCTTTGGTGACACACAGGCGTGGCACAGAGGGACTCCCTCCTCTTTTTATTTATTGGAATGGGGGCATGAAATTTTCATCAGCAGTCCACCTTAAGAGTCCTCAACTCACCGTACCTGTCTGTTTCCTGTCTCTAACTCTGCAGTATGAAAATGAATCAGTCAATCAGTCAGCTTGGCCTTTAATTACATGTCAGCTGAGGTCCCAGGTGCTCCGGGGGGGTCGTTATTCACAAAGCCTTTCTTGAAAAACCCCCATGTGGGTACATATATATGGTGTCTACGAAGGATCTGCCCACTTGTGTTGAAATGCATGAATAAAGTGAAAATGCAGCTGAAATGGGACAAGAAGTATAAATATAACACCATATACTGTACAGATGCAGCCACCGAATTTTCCCTCCCAACAGGAAGGCCTTTCAGCCAACAGCCGGCTGCAAGTCAATTCCCAGACAGTTACCAGTCACCTCCCAGCCACTGGTTTGCGTCTTCTTTAAATTGACAAGCACGATCGAATGTTCAATGATTCACGTGATGAGCGACTAGAGCGACCAAAGCTGCCACAAATATTTTTGACAGTCGTGCTTCTTGGGCGTCTGCGACAGACTTTGCCTCTTTGGAAGCTTCTGGTTTGAACGTACAGTAAGTATGCTACATGATGAAATTCACAAAAACTGAGGTATGAACACTGAAGGAATATGTTGACGGCGGAAATGCTCGATGTCTGTCTCATTAAATGACAGAGTGATATGAGAGACCAGCTGATTCACAGTGTATCATCACGGAACGTGACACGCAATTAACTTCAGTAACAGGAGCTCTGAGCAACAATCTCCTGTCTGTTAGTTTGCCCCTGTAGTTGGCAATCAGTTGTGGGTTCCCTCATCTTTATGCTGAAATTGCATAGCGTAGAGAACAAGTACAGAACAGGAAAGACACTGCATATAAGAGTGTTATCATCGCAGCACCAAGGTGAAGGGATTCTTCACCTCCACGAGGCAAAAAGCACAGTGCAAGCAGTTTGTGTGTGAATGTGACAGGTAAAATTACAAAAAAAATGGCACAGGTAGATATCAGAGCAGCACCAGAGCAAGGTGATATCTCTATTCAAGAATATTCTAGGCAACCGGTGTGAAAAACCACAAGGAAGTGTGAGAATGACACAAAAGGAAAGAGGTGATAAAACGAGAAAGAAATTCCATGAGTGAGCAAACTAAAGTGAGCCGCAAATGGAAACGAGACGAGAGAAAAGGAGTTTTGAATTGAAGTAATGGGGCAGAAAAGATCATGTAAAATCAGCCTCATTTAAATCTCGCTTTGCTAAAAGTGGAAAAATCTGCAAACAGGATGAGATCTTCACTTGTTTCAAGAACTTTCCTCACAGTTTTCTCCTTGATTCAAGTGCAGCGACCGACCTTACACGCTCCTGAGTCGGATATCGACTTTCTTTCCAAGGACATCTATGGAACAGTTGAACTACACATATTAAAGTGGAATCATTTCACTGCTTTGGCAGGATTTGTAATGTCTTTGTGAAAAATGTACTAATTTTTAGCACCTTAAAAGTGAAACATGGCGTCATGATATCCAGCTGAAACAAATAACGCACCCGTCTTATGCTGCTGCTGTTGTAAGTGCTGGTGTTTTGATGTAGGAGCACATTTTCCGAGCCATTGTGAGTGTTTCCATTCTCATATTTGAATGCACAACACGCTTCAACGGGCAGTAAATTTCCACCATACAACAGAAACACATGACTGACACTTGACGCTGGATTCAAAAGGCAGTGCTTAAGTGGCCACTGTGGTTCATTAGAGTCAAAACGGGGCCATCCAAGCAGCAAGGGCAAAGCCTCTTCATTAGAGAGTCTGGACCAAGACTGAGCTCTAACCAGACAAACACACAGCACGTCTAACACTGAATATGATAAATAATTACTTGTTAAGATTGGGCAGTAAAATCCTAAAGGATAGCTGCTGACTGTCTTTCTGTAGTGGCTGAGATGAGTCAGTGTTGTAGGGGTCAGTGTCTCCTTGTGACTGGGGGCACAAGAAGAAGCCATCTCCTTTTAAATTCACTGCCAGCCCACTTATTGTCTGTCCTCGTGTCAGTGGTGAAGCCATGCACTGAGTGACAGCAGAGGAGAGACACGGGCTAAATATACATCCATCTCTCTCTGCCCCTTCACTCTCCCTCTTTTTTCTCTTTCTTTATCTCTCCATCATTCTGAATCTCTCCCTTCCCTCTCTCTAAAAACCCTCAATTTCTTCCTCCCCTGAGTGCTTTTAGCACCCTGTTGATCCCTTGGTAACCAGTGGAGTGGGGAAGCAACAAGGCTTTTCAACTCTCCATGGCACTCGTTCCTGGCTCTCTCTCTGCTCCCCTCTCCATCTCAGCCCCATCCCTCCCCCTTCCTCCCGTGCAGTAGGGAGGGCCAAAACTGCGCCAGCCTCTTTGACAATGGAGGAAAGCAAAAAGCAAGGGTTACAGGCTTGGCCATCGGACAGCTGCAGCATTAGATTATTGAGGCTCATATAAGAAAGAGAGGGAGAGCTGCAAAGTGCAGAGTCTTGTTACCTTCAAATGGACAGACAGGTTGGAGCGGTGAGAGGACCAAGGAGAGAGGCGAAGAGCAGGAGGGAGGGAGGGAGGTAGCAGCTGTCCGCTCACTAAGGAAAACACTTTACACACACACATATTGGAGCCCACTGCTAGAGGGTTGGGGCAAAGGGTGTGTGTTGAGGAGCTGTCATCCTCCATCAACCACTGTCCTAAAGGACACCTACTGTAAAGCATGTGTGTGTGTGTGTCATGTCATGCCATTAGCCATGGGCGAGTACAACATGTAGCTAGCTGTGAGGGGAAATGGGGGGGAAGGGTGAGGACTCCCTCCTGAGCCCATCTTTGGCGTCAAGGGCTTAACAAGGACAGGTTCAAAGGTCGCAGCGAATGGTGTGTTCCTGGCCACCACCCCTCCTTAAAGGCTGAGGTCCACATGTGTGTGTGACAGCTTCATGTGCGGAGCAGGCACAAGTTCCCGCACAATGAGCCGTCTGTGCCCGGCCGAACAATGGAGGCCAAAAAAACAGGATATAGAATTATCTCAGAATGAACAATGCGGTGCAATCGTGTATGAAAAAATGGAGGAAACAAGCAATTCGACCAGAGCGTTTAGCAAAATGGCTGTTGAAATATTTACGAGGACTGCCCTTCCTCCTGATGTAGCTGGCTAAAAATATGAAACATTAATTGTGCGAGGTGACATACGCCCCTTGTGGAAACATTAAACCAGCCAAAGGTAACAAACGATGGCAACATGTGAAAAGAATCTGTTTTCAGTGAGCAGAGGTGTAAGGAAGAAGGAAAAAAAGGCAGCAGAGGCGGAGGCTTTTCCTCTCCCACACGAAAGGTTAAGGAGCCATAATTGTACCCTCATTACCTCCAGTTAATGCAGTTCGACTAAACACAGTACAACAGACAAGACCAAGAACGACTTCGTAGGACTGCAGCATTGCACAATGGCAGTGACATACAAAGACAAGCTGCCTGTAATAACTCCTAATTGTCCTATTAAAGTTCCTTTGACCTCACAATGCAATTACCAATACTCTACTTTTCCATCTTATCCCAAGCCAGGATCTCGCTGTTTTCAATCAGCAGTTAAAAGAAGCTTTATGGCGCTGGACGCAAAGATTTTTCACCTAAATCTAAACCCCAGATGATCAGAGTAGAGCAGCTGCCTCTGCCAGCTGCTGATGGATGGCGTATGCAGTGTGTCGGATGACCTGGTCAAAGCTGTGACAGAACTGACCATACATGGATTATTCTGCATGTTACAGAGGGTCTTTTTATCCCTCATATCCATCCCCTCAGAGGAAACTGCCACCGGCTCCAAACTGCGCACCAAAATGGACTATGTGAATAGATTGGACATGACTGTTGCACCCAATGACCCAGCCCCACCCTTGCCAACCCTCTTAACCCTTCACTCTCCACCAGCCCGTTAAACTCCAATGCTATTAAAACAACCAATATATCACAATGACTAAGACTATGAGACACTTATTTATATTTATGTAGGGGTTCAGGGAACATTATAAAAGGCTGAGCGAAGAGTTAAACTGGTTAGTGGATGATGAAGGGTTATAATGACCCCCTTCATCCTACCCACAGATTCTCTAACTGGCACTTAATGGTTGTCAGCAGAGAGGCAAAAACCAGTTGAAGCATACATTCTTATCATCTTCATATCATTATGATCTTAAGGATCATTATGATGTAAGCTGATGCTGATTTCAATACACAGCAATGGGGATTTATTGTGAGTTGTACACAGAATATACAGTGTGGCACCTACTGTATCGGGCACTCTCTCAGTGAATGTTTCATTTGTTTGGCAAACTATTAGCTCCCTGTTGGACTGGAAACTGCAGGTCTGGAGGAAAATCAAAGCAGTGTGACCCTGGTGCCTGCTACCTCCTGCTTTGTATGTGTGCGAGTGGAGAGACACAGAGAGAGCGGGGTTACGATTCTGCAGTCCTATGTTGGTGTGCCAAGGGGAGAAGCCATGGCGGCGGCTGTCCTCTGATGAGGACATGTGTTGTCTTTCATATTTCACACCCCACACCCATGGGCCCCAGCCTTGTTCAAAGGAGAGCACTCGCATTCCAGATTAGATATACAATTCCTTTTGATAATGACGAGAGGGAGTCAAATATGTGTTGTTGTGCTAGGTTAGGACAGTGGGGAGCGAGGTTGGGTATCAAGAACCTGTTCTGAATGGGAGCCACATTTTTAAGAAACAAGGTTTTTCATGACAAATATTCATCATGACTGCAAAGTTTGGAGTCACTCTAGAGTCCAGTGTTTCAGTTGGTGTTGCTTTAACTTATTATAAAGTAAATGTAGATTGCATAATGTAATGGCTTTAGAATAATGACCCCATCCGTGTTGAGAATGGTTCCCTATAGGCCTTGTTTTCAATGTGCTATTCTATCTGCCACCAGGTGCAATCTCCCAGGAAAATAAAGGCTTGATTTACAGCAGAAACAACGTACGTCAGCATTTATTTTTGTTTTCCAGTTACCCAAGAGTATCTGTAGCGCCTTTTACACTGCCTCTTCAAGGCCGGGATTTCGCTTGCTCTGTATAAAAGGTACAATCCTGAAATGTAGGAACAGAGTTGTCTCACATTTAAGCCACAATCGAAGGTAGTAAAAGAGCTGCAACGACATCTGTATAAAGATAAAAACCAATGACTGGCCAGCTCAGTCAGTGTAAAAGTTAATCGAACAGATGGGAAGTCCAAAAATGCATACATGAATTACCAATGCGTTTCGACTAGTCTTCATCAGGGTGTGACATCTGTATAAACTGGACATCTGGCAGGACAGGTTCATGAGTGGCACAGGTATGAAGTTTTGATGATGTGTTATGCGTGCAACCCACTGCTGGAGATTTAAGAAGTAGCTGAATGCAGTTAGCACATTAGAAGAAGAAGAACAGCAGCCATGAATGTCCAAAAATCGGGAAAACACTGAGGTTCAGGAGCTCTTCAGGACAAGATCAGCTGCCGTATAACAGGGACAGTAAATGACTGTCACTGCCATGTTATGCCATTGTTACTGTTTGTAAACCTACACATATGTTATATGTCACACTAGAGGCTGACGCTGTTGTGTTACACGTCACGCTCATCAGGCCTCCTTTGCTTCGTTGATGCTGGCATGTTGTCTAAAATCACCCACTGGAGTGTCATGATGATGCCATTGTTTGGTTCTGTGTCAAAATGCAAAGGCGGCTAACAGAAGGGATTTTGTAGCGGCCCTACAGCACAATCAGTGTGTAAATAGCGCTATTGTAATTATTGTTCTTTGGAGTCACTGTCCCCAGTGGAGGAAATGACGGATGGTGGAACAACCAAAGCTACTGTGGAAAACAAAATGCAGTGTGTTCTGTGTTGTTGGTCACCTCTGAGAAAAACAGAATGGGATCCGATTGTCTTTGCTGCAGCAGCGCCAACAATAACACCACTTGGCAATGCTGAGGGCGTTAAGTTGAAAAGCCGTCCGTTTCCATTTTAATCAGTGGGAAAATAACTTCTTTAAGTTGAGGAGATCCGTCTTAAATGACAAAAAAAAGGCTTTATGTTTCTACATATTAATATATCTCTAATGTTGATTACATATTGTCCGGCCTATGATATGCATGGTATGTTATATTTCCAGTTGGCCAAGTTTAATATAACGCCCCCATCCCAACAGCCCTCTTTTTTTAATCAACAAACATGTCCAGCCTTTAAATCAGCTTCTCTTTCTTTTGTCTTGGAAAGACATGGCTTCTGGCTCATAAAAGTTCAGGCTCTGACGTGGATTTACTTGAAGCAAATTACAGGGACAGACAGGTTCCTAATGCTGTTAAGCAAATTAGATCAGAAATGTGAGGCTGCATTTGTCCACATCAGGACGGAGAGCGGCGAGATGTGGAGGGGTGGGGGTGAGAGATGGACAGTGCTGTTTTGTGGGCTGATATTTAGAAAAACAAAAGGCCCGTCTCTCTTTTACTGCACTCATTCTCCCTATTTGTCTCTCAACTGCAATCTTTGTCTCTGCTTTTGTCTGTGCGCCCGACAGTCAGAGACCTGCTTTGTGCGGAATACATCATCTGCCAGCGCCTGTTTCATATCAGGCCTGCACTGATCTATCAATGACACGGCTGCCTTTGCCTTTGCCCACTGTATCGTTAAATTGCACTTTAATTAAATTAGGCCTGCTAATTATGAGGGCTTAAATCAATCACCAGGTCAATAACAAAGGCCCAAAGCGGACGGAGAGGCCCGAGACTTTTTCCAAACCTCATCAATAACAGCCGCAACTGGAGCAGACTGCTCCCGTACCAGAGAGCCGGAGGTTCAAACGGGTAGGAATTACTGCGAATTGAGTTATCGTCACCGGCTTTTGTCCAGAGCACTTCTTCCTCTTACAAGCTCTGTGAATAATGTTGTTTGAATACAGTAGATGTGTTTCAAAGAGTTTGAATGTGCATGGCATTTTGCATGACAATGGCACTTCAAAGGGGTGTTTAAAGCAGATTTGGAGTTTCGACTGCATAAAAAAAATAGTTCAAAAGGGATATTATGACTTTCCAGACACCTGGCTTAGGTGAAGGGAGGTGATTCTGAACAGATAATCCTGGGGGTTGAGTGCGCAGCCCAGCTGAGCGGACGGTCCCAGCTGAATCCCAGGTCTTTATCCATGCATTAAAAAGAGCTCTGTGGTGCTTTTCACAGATTAATCATCATTTTGAGCTTATTAAGTGGGAGGACAGTCTGCTTTCCACTGCTCAGAACGTTTAATCCATCTTTCAAACTGTGAAGGTCAGTGAGCGAATGTTACCCCCGTTGAAATAATAGCGGGTGTTTGAATTTCAATGAGAGCACCCGTGGTTCGAATCTGTATTGTAATTAAATGCATTTTCTTTTTATTATTATTTTCAGTCGCCGCTCCTGCAATTACGTGAGTCAGAATCACACTGACTTATTGAGTAGCACGGTGGCTGCCAATAAACTACACTCCCTGCACGGCCAAATTGTCACCTCAACTATCTAATACAACAGTTACTGAGATGCAAATGTTGTATCGGCGAGTAATAATGGCAGCGATGGGAAAAGGAACGTGGAGAGCAGCTACTCACGCGAGAATCCATCTTCTATAGGATGTTTTAACACACTGTGACCTTAAACTCTAAACACACTGAACACGGAGAAGGAGGAAAGGAAGAAGAGGGAATGAGGGTGAATGATGTTGAACTATGAATAATTAAGTGGAAAGGAAAGCTTTGGTACACACTGCAGCGAGTTATTACAGGGGGTGAACGGTCTTTCCACAGATCAGCCATTGTTTGCTGCCTTGTTTGAGCAGGTGGGGTGGGGGGGGGGGCTCATCTGAAGCATCATGGGAGCAGTGTGGGGTGAGGTAGGAGGGAGGGGGGCACTTTCCATTTCATTTTAATTGGAAGCTGAAATTCTTGGATAAGAGGGAAGACAGAAAGCCATTTGGCCGAGTCCTTGCTCTCAGCCGGGGCTAAATGAAGAGGGCCGTGTGGAGATGAGGGGCCTGTGGAGGGCCGGTAATGAAGAGAGGTCCCAGAAGACCCCGACACAACCACGGTAATCTAAAAGGCCCAAAAAGGATCCGAAGGGGGGTTGTGGGTGGGTGGCGAGGGTGCATGCTTTAGTGAAAGAAAGGGGGGTAAGGAAGCACGTATGGGGGTCTGTCTGAGCTTAACTTGAACAGTCTTGTAAATGTTTTAATACAAAAAAGTAATCTTTTGTTTTGCATACGTCGTGGCTCTGAGTGCAGTTAAACAAGATATCGATTGATCGAAGGAGTGCGCTAGTTAGAGTCGGGGATAATTTATTCGCTAAATACAACAAGTGATTGCAATCACTGATGAGATAAGAGCACGGGGAAATCATCAGTGTCACAACAAACAAGACAGATCGGAGCATGGATTGTCAATTTGCAGCATGTAAACATTGTGCATGTGAGGACACGCTCACAAGCCGAGCACACACAGGGTTACCCATAGGCACACTTACATATCAAGGCATCTATTCATGCTTCAGCCAATCACATAACATCAGCAGGAGTCTTACCGTCCAACCCGACACACACACACACACACACACACACACACACACACACACACACACATAAACCCCAACAAGCAAACCAACTTGTATTTCTCTGCTCCACTGTTTTCTAAATGGAAAAGGCTGTCAGCGTGGTTCTAGCTGAAATTATGATTACATGTGGGAATATCAGAGTATGTCGTGATGGAGCTCAGTGGGGGTGCTATTCTACACAACAGCTTCCACAGCCTGTATACCTAGACCATAAAGAGAGGAGAATTCCAATGGAAAACTGCTCTGTGGGGTGAAGCGTGGGCCATTACAGAGAGCTCCTCACCAGAATGACACCATTAATGCTATCTGGGCTATTCCAAATTCAATGTGGGCATCCAACCTTGAGACGCTCAGAGGATTATGCCAGCAATTTTGCATATTTCACAGCATAAGATTTTCAAAACTGTGCCAGGGTTTTTCAGATATTTCAGCGTTTTCAGGCAACAGATGATGTCGATTCATTTCACTGAAATATGAGGATTAAAACTAGCGTGAGATAGGCGATCCATCACTGGGAACATAGTGCTACCTTGATGAACCTTACAGTACATATTCATGGCGGGTTACTGCAGTCAAGCGTGATATCATTTGTCTTCTGGGTGGTGAATTAATGTGTTAGTTCGATGCCTCAACATCCAAGATTTTATATGTACCTGACAAACATCAGCCTCCGCAATAAAAGAAGATACAAAGTTCATACTGTCCTCATCTTCGTCTTCGGGGATGTCAGAGCTTCCTTTCAGGAGACGTTTCAAAGTACTTTCTTCAACTTCCAGGCGACTTGCAAGATAATAAAAGCATAAGCTTTCGGGACACTACAGTATGTTTGCCGTGATTTATTGCCTGTGATGTCGAAAGCTAATTTAAACCCTTAGTAAGCTCATCTTCACACTGTACTGCGGTGGATGAACACCAGTGGCTGCTTGAACCTCCAGTCATGCGTCTGTGCTTTATCTGGCTACGTTATACTCACTTTTACCCACAGGATGTGACATACAATGAATGACAAGGTAGATAATGTTCAAGGACAATATCACAGAACATTTCACGTTTTACGAGCTGACTTCTTTATCATGATGTGGCACTTTGACCTTTACAACCATTGTGTTGCTACATATAGCTCTGTCTCTGTCCTTTGTAAGTCGCTGCAGGCTTTCCTCTATCAAATGTTGATGTTAAACTACATAGAAATGGTGCACAGTCAAGAACAGAGCAATATCTGAATGAATCCAAATAATACCTCTTAGTAGTGCAGCACAAAGTGGTTGGCTACCATGGCTACATGTGTATGGGAGGAACAGAAATGGACTGATTGGCCCACTACCATGTCTCTCCTCCTCGCCCTCTCTCTTTAGAGGCTTTCTATTCCTCCATCTCCTTGGCTCTGAAATGAAACCACCTCATTCCTCTCTGTTCGCATCCAACTGTGACCGCTTTTGTTCTCCGGCCGATGCAAATGAAACGGGTCTCCTCGGCAGAGATGGCGAAGCGGTCCCGTCTCGTGTTTCTCTGTGGCCCCGAGATGTGGATGTTTACTGTCGGCCGGGGCCTTATTACATTCCTTCAGCAACTTAAAAGCATTGGCCCCCTAATGGGACCTATAAAACAGTGAGAAAAGCCTATTGTGACAATGGACCTCATTGTGTCAGAGTGGACTCATTTGGCACTCCGCGGAGAGTGGAAATGTGTGGCATATTAAAAAAAAGCAGTGAAGGAAAGAGAGGGTGAGAAAGTAGAAAGAAATCAAATAAATAGGAGTGAATGACTTCGCACTGTGGGAAATCTGGCACTGTCAATCACCAAAGTCCATCTACAGCCTCAGTGTCGGACATGAAAAGAGCTTTTTAGCTGTAGCTGTTGCGTAGAATACTTTCATCAGCCTCTATGTCTTCCTTTCTCTCCTTAAAATGGAGTCACATTTTGGTGTTTTGAAAGATAATTTCAGAAAGACATCTTATTGCCCTGGCTGCCAACCAGACTAATTAACTTCACAACAGCAACACCTTGCCTGGCTCCTCCTACAAAGGATTTAACACTCCCCTCGAAAGCCAAGACACTGCCCCCTCTGAAAAAAATAATTGGATTCAACTGAAACGTAAGAAGATAAGCACAAAATGATTTCACCTTAAGAAACAGTGTTAAGAATGCGCATCTTCCTCTCCCAGCTTTGTTCCCTGCTGCCCACACTGGTCGGGCTCCACGCTGGCGGCCCCGCTTTATTCCCTGAAGTCATTATTGTCTTCAGCTAAGGTGCCCCTGCTCCCTGTGATTTGTGGGTAATGAGCTGGCACCCCCCTGCCCGTGTTCAATTATTCTCATTGAGAAAGTGATTTCTCACTCCACGGAGCAAATCGGAGAAGGCGAAAGCGTGAACTCTAATCAAGAATTAACACGTTCGCAACCAGCCGCGCGGAGAGGGATAGCCGCCCTGATACTGTAGAGGTGGCAGAGATGCGGACAGGAAAGAGTGGATGTTGAAGGGTACGGGGACGGAAAACAAATTTCTCCCCCTGTCCCTGGAAAACATTGTTTTAGTACATCCACTCGTCTGTGTTTTTTTTGAAGTGAGGGGGGAAAAAAAGGAATTGAACAAAACTTGTCAAAAAAAGGTGATGTGTTTACAAGCCGAGCACAGACAGCCTTGCTGAAGGGCTGTTCGCGGTGATGAGGTGAACGTGCAAGAGAGAGCGACATCTGAGCAGTAATTAACCGCCGAGAGAGAAGGAAGCGGAAGACGAGTGCAAACTTTGGAGAGAAAAGGAGAGGCGAGGAGAGATGAAGAGCATCCATAGCTCGGTGACTACTAATGACCTGACAGGGGGAACACAGCGGGAGAGAGACAGACAGCTTCAGAGCGAAGAGGAAGGACACAGACAGCCTTTTTGTTTGAAACTAGACACAATACTTGTGTTTTATTAACTGCTGAATATCATGACTAAGTATTAGCTGTAGACTTTATTACTTCCAATCCAACATCTTGATCACATTCCCCATTTTAAGTGTTTTTGTTGTGTGCTTGAATTTCCCATGCACTCTTCAGAGACATTTCCACTCTGACAAAACAAAAATTTCTGAAGGAAAAAGTAACAATTTCTAATTCTCAGGGGGAAGTTTTTGCATATAAATAGTCAGATTTGAAAGATGGCACAAAAAGCTCTTGGGGAGCGCCAAAAAAACGCCGCTTTCAACCCTCTCACGCCCGGATCAGTCAAACTCTAATCTGAACTGTCTAGTCGCGCACACATCCGCACACAGCCTGCAGACGACAGGTTAAACATTTTCAGGCTACAGTACAGCTGATAGAGAAGTATGTTGGCAACTTCCAAAAAAAAAATGTCTGCCGCCTCCTCCCCTGTTCAGACGAGATAAGAGAAGAAGACACGATTTGCACAATTCTCAACGCAGTAAGAAAGGCAAGAAAACGAAGAGGAGCAAGAACAAATAAGAGATATCTTGCTTAGAGGGGAGAGAAAAGGCCGACGTGGCATGAAACTTTGTCGTGGAACAACAGAGAACGACAGCTCTTTTTGTTCTTCCTCTTTCCAAAGAGGCTGATTCCCAATTCTGAGTAGAGCAACATTTTGGGCTTTGTCTCTCTACCAGTCCCCTGCTGGCGGCCTTTTCACATGCTGTCCTTGGGAACTACATTTGTCTGCTGTGTTATGTGCTGGGGATTAAGTTGTGAAAGTTGTTCTGAATTGTTAAGCACTTATTTCTGTCATTCTCATTCTCTGTCTGTCCCGGTGTGTTGTGTGTGTGTTAGTGTGTGTGAAGGTGAGAGGGGGGCCTTCCTGAATGCTAATAGACGCAGAGAGCCGAGTGAGAAAAGCTTCTGGGCAGAAGAGCTGCTGGATGATTAACTGCCGTGTACACACACATGAAAATGTTAAGGTTCATGGTGATTATCACGACCATTTGATTCTAACAAAGATGTTAAGTTAATAATGAGATGGTAAATAGCATCACTTTTTATAATTGCTCATCTACAATCTACTTTTCCTGCTGTGGAATAAATCAAGTAAATGACATTACCAACTGTGTGTGTCTGTGTGTGCATGTGTGTGTATGATACCTGCTCTACTCCGCTTAACACACACACACACAGAAACACACACACACTGATCTAATGACAGCGTAACACTACATCTGTAATGTATTTTGTTGCCACAGGCTGTGTACATGATTCAGCACACAGGTGGTGGCTGAAACATGTTGAGGTGAAACTTAATTAGCAAACTTATCTGATTTAGAAACAGCTGTAAATCAAAAATGTGCTCAATGCCAAAACTTTGGGCACAGTTTTTCATGTTTTACCTCCCCAAAATATTGGTAATATCGATAGTTTGATATATGATCATAGGAAATGTTTGATATATGATCATAGGAAATGTGGATGTAAGTGGTTAACAAAGCATATTTTTGACTGGTTACATGTCAGACTGTGGGTTAATTTTGCTGCTCTTCAGTTTACTGCACTGCACAAGCACAAGTCTAGTGGAAGCGAGCCAGCATTAGTGACACTGCTTATTCAGCCATTGCTGCTAGTAGCGCCATCTTGACCTGACAGCATTGCTGTAGAAACATTGTGCCCACCCTAAGCGGCTTCGTTTTCGCATTCTTGACCATGTTACCACCAGTCGCAGTGTCAGCACGGCAAGTGGTGCTAACATAGTAAGCGATGCGAAAAGGGTGTTGCGATTCGGAATGAAGCTGCTTACTCACGGGGCAACCTGGGGTAAGATGAGAGGGTGGGAACAGTGTTTCCACAACAACGTGTTCTGCCACTGGGACGATGTTGCAAGCTGTAATTGCGGGATGAGCGACACTGCTAGCTAGCTAATGTTAGCTTTGGTGTGCAGGTGGTGTGCAGAGCAGAGGCCAAGAAACCAGATGGAGACCAGCGGTTGGGCAGTGGGCATGTTTCCGCATATTTACACAGCTGACCAGCGGTTTGTCGGCAAAGCTAACAGAAAATGCAATAAAAGGAAAGACATTTACATCACACAACTTTTAATTTCACCACCTCTAAATGGATAGCGCTATGAAATATAGTGCTAAAGCTTACTGAGTCACCGGAGTGCTGGACAAAAAGGAAAGGCCCCTTGTATTCCACATCTTTTTTCTTTAAATTGGAAAGCAAAATTAACCAAAACTGACATCTCGAGCAGGAAAATTCCCAGTCTGCTTCCTGTACAGAGAGGTTAGCTGTCGTCCATAGACGAGTGATAAAGGGATGATCAATGACAATTCAACAGGTTTCTCCTCTGTCCTGTTTTAAAACTATGAAAAATAACAAAGCTTGGGCCTTCACTCTCAGCTCACTCACCGACAACAGACTGGGTGAAACAACAGTACAATGACACTGCCCGAGCCCACTTAGAGGTGAAGAGAGGGGGAGACCGCTACTAAATGAGGCTTGAAAAGCAGTGCAAGCTTTGGGAGAAATGTTAGAAAGAAAACCTGCTCTGGTCTGTCAGGGGTCATGACGTTCCAGTAGGGGTTCAGCGGCGATGGCTAATTAAGAGAGGAGCGGCCATTGTGTGACGCTCAGGGCTACATTGTTCTCACTCAGGTCCTGTGCTGGACCGGAGCGTCTCTGGTGAGATGCCATTTACACAGCGCTTAAAGAGCACTTAAAGAGGAGAATTTGTTAATAGAGATGGAAAAAAGTCACGATAAATCAGATTGGTGGGTTTTTAAGTGTTGGCTAGAATTTCAAAAGTGTCACTTTTTTCAGTGGAGAAAGACTGAGCAGGGAAGAGATACAGAGAAAATGGGAAGAGGGCTAAAAACAGAAGATATACTGCGGGGGGTTTTGTGCATGTGCTGCTGTGTGTCTGGAGTCAATGTTAAATACACAGCAGCACCTACTGGTCAGCCCCACAGCAATTAGAAAAGACATCTTGCATGTGAGCACATACTGAAGTTTCCTTCTGAAGAATAACGGCTCTCATAAAGCCCTGCAGCCTTTTTGGAGCCAGCGAACCTTCCTGTGCGTGTTTCAGGGAGAATTAAGAGGTGAGTCCTGGATAAGTGCAAGGTCCTCTCTGCAGACACGGGACATCACAGCAGGACTGACCGCACTGCTCAGGAATGTGGCTTGCTGTTTTCTGTGCACTCTTGAGCACACAACCAAAACCCCGACCTGCTCTGTATCAAACATCAGCCCAGATTATCTGAACCTGATGCACGCACACTGCAAACACTGCATCCAGCAGGTAGCCCTGGAGAGAAGAGAAACAGGTGCACTCTCCTCTCTAACCTCACCTATTCACATGTGCAGTATTTGTCTCCAAGTCATTCAGAGAGACAGGTGCAAACAGAAGGAGAGACACAGAGAGACAGAGAGACTGTGTCAAGCAGGCAGGTTTGGGGGGTTATTGTTCTGTTTTCTCTCCATGTTCAACTGCTCTAACATTGCCCGCAGCTCGCCTCAGGGTCTGCAGACTGTGTGGGCTTTACCAACAAGCTAGTCAGGAGAGTAGACTAAGTTCACTCACCAACAACAGCGCAGAGAATTAAATGCCAACTTTTGTGCAGAATTGACCCATCCAAGGGTTTTTTAAGTGTCATCTGTTTCTCATTTCTTTTTTTTCAGATCCTCCACCTTATAACTCACTCTGACTCTGACATGTTTGCATCTGTATCCATTGTATTTCCAATAAAACAAGTGAGATTTAAGCTATGATTTGTGCAATCACAATAAAACAAACTGAATTGCAAAAACGAGATATTTGTTTTCTCAACCCTGGTGTTATAATTGGTCTGTCCATTATGACCACTGATCATGGCGGCATTTTACTCACCACTGCAGCTGAAGAGATTTATGATAATGAGGTTGATTGGGGCAGAGAATAAAAGCCTACAGCTTTCCACAACACTTGACTTTATCAGAAATCAGCTCAAGCAGTTATTTCTGAGTCAAACTGCAAAGCTAATCGTCCGCCACTGCCTATATTGGTATTTGTGCTCATTGTAGTGTCATTTCTTGGAGTATCGTTAAATGCTTCATATCCCTAAAATCTGTACAACCTCAGCTAAAAGGTCATGCAAGTCAATACAACATAATGAGTGATAAAAGTATTTAAACTGTGTCATCTGTATCATCATTTCTTTTTTAAATAAAAACGAAAAAACATACTGATCCAAAAGACGTTTAAATGTAGAAACATAATATTTCTTAACGCTCCATATGTTAGTTGAATTATGTGCATTGTTTAGTTTTTGAGATATACTTATTTCTATGACATTCTATGATACTCATTTTTCTGACGCCACCGCACATTTTTGCATAATTTTGCACCAGACGTGACATAACGCAATGACGTCATCATGAGCGTACAATGTGACGACACCAAAGACAGAAGCCTTCGCCTTCTGCTGCAAAAGGAAGGGCAAATGGACCTACACTTGTATAGCGCCTTTCTAATCATCTGACCACTCAAAGCATTTTTGGCACTACGAGTCACATTCACCCATTCACACCCATTCACACACTCACCGAGGCTACCATACAAGGTGCCACCTGCTTCTCAGTTTTTAACACACTCACACACAGATGTAACAGCCACCGGGAGCAATTTGGAGTTCAGTATCTTGCTCTAGGATACTTCGACATGGCAGACTGGAGGAGCCGGGGATTGAACTGCCAATATTCCGATTGGTGGACGTCCCGCTCTACCTCGTAGCCACTACATATTATGGTTTTCATTTTAGATCAATATATACAGGATTATGCAAACAACGATCTCCCACGGCAATTAAGGAGAAATTCCAGCATAATTATGGGGAAATACTACATTTGCACCACACAAGGTAAGGTAAGATAAGGTAATGGCATAATGACAGGGAAGACAGAAGGCATAGCTTTCTGCTACAAAAAGAATGAACACTCTAGTTATTATGTTTTTTACTGTAGATTTAATATATATATATATAAGGGATCATGCAAATAACAATCTACAGCAGCCATTAGGGGGAAATACCAGCATAATTATGACAAAATACTATGTTTACATAGCACGTAAGGTAAGATAATGCAAGGTCATGATGTAATGACGAGGGAGACAAAGGCTTTAGCTTGCTGCTGCAGAAATAATGAATGCTCTAGATATTATGGTTCTTATTTTAAATGTCTTGTCAAACCAATGATTCATGAACCAGTTCATAAATTTATTCACTAGGCTTTATTTTTCTAGCAATTAATTGTACAAAAGTGAAGCAGCATTGTGTAAACACCAGTAAAACAACTGTTGACTTCTAGCTGAAGAGAGAGAGGGTGATAAAATAACACTTTGGAGACAAATCAGTTCACAAATGCCAGTCTGTGTTTGTTTGGTGAGAAATATTTGACGTGAGAATATAAAAGGACGGGAGTGCGTTCACACCGCTCCTGGCTCTCTTCTTCCGGCTTGAAGTTGAACGAACTCATCTCCTTTCAACGTGTTGGCTCGATGATTTAGCCGGGCACCTCGCCACTTTGCTTTCCTTTAAAACTCGCCAGACAAGGTGTCTCATTTAGACAACAAAGAGAGGGAGGCTCTGCGTCAGATGGAGGCTTGATCAAAGATGGCTGATCAGAGCTGTTTCCACTCAGACTTGTCTTTGACTCCGTTATGTAACACTTATGTTGTTTTTTTCCGTCTTTTTAAATCTCTCTTTCTTTCAATTTGTTTTGAGCAGAGCTGCTTGAAAGAGAATTCCAGAGCAGTGTACTATAAGCCGACAAATAACAAATCAATAAATGAATTCAGACCATATATTTTTGAAAATGGTCTATAAATAACAAACGACAGTCAGTGCACATAATAAAATACGTCTGCCTATCACTGCGTCTGAAACTCTTAAACTTTGAACTTTTTTATATACGCTTCAAACACCTCTGTCTCCCTCCATGTGAGCCATTTTGATTGGGTTAAATCCCTCCATGATTGACAGCTGGTGTCATTCCCGCCTCTGGTACAGCTCATGATAATGGCCTCCGGTCCCTCATCAAGGCTGCAAAATAATACAGTGGAGAGGCACTCAGCCAGATCCAAAAGTGTGTGCGCATTCGTAAGCGTGTGTGTGTGTGTGTGTGTGTGTGTGTGTGTGTGTGTGTGTGTGTGTGATGCTGAGCGGGAAGGCCCATTAGCATTCATCAGTGGGATAATAGGCCAACGTTAATGTCAGCTGTTTATATAAAGAATAACTCAAAAGGCCTTGGCGTATATGGGCTGATAGAGCAGGCTTTTCTCCACGCCACATTTGGCAGAGTGCGTGTGCAAGTGTGGATTGGGTGGCGAGGGATTGAAGGGCCGGAGCTCTCGAAGTCTCAGATGGAATTGTTTGACACTAAAGTGAATTTATTGACTGGTTAGATAAATATAAGACAAGGCAAGCAGGCGGACTTTCCAGATAGAGCCGGAGAGGTGAAACAGCCTTGTGATCAGAGTTGTATTCTGAACGTTTGCCTAAAAGAAAAAAGAAGTCAAAAGGACAAACGGACACAAAACGCTGCATTTTTAAAAGACGCAGAACTCGTCATCGAATTCATGAAATTGTTTCGCTATCACTGTTTGTCATAGATTCCAGGTTTAAGGGGGGATCAGCGTAATCACCCACAATACTCAAGATCAGTCTCAAGACTTTTTGACTTTTTGTCACGGTCTCATCTCAGACTCGTCAGCATTTCTACTTGATTTCGTCTCAGTCACAGGACTCAGGATTTTATTTCAAGTACTACTGTCACGACCACATATTAGCTGTGAAAAAAGGACCTCATGTGACTAATGTGATGTGATGTTAATATTGTCTGTGTAAATGACACTGTTATGTCTTGAGCTTACGCACTGTGCTGTACTGGCAGCAATTCCACCAACCTTGGCTGTGTGGTCATAAATAAATGATTGTTTGTGAAGATGATTTCCTTGGTGTTTGTTTGTATTTGTTCGCTCCAAGAAAACAAAGGAAAATTACCACACTTAAATTTACCTCAGGGATGCCTTTTGATTATTTAATCAAGACCTTTCTTGTGGTACACTTACACACACAAACACACGCTGCAGCAATCAAAGAGGTGAATGACGAGGAAAGTTCATTTGTTTTCTGTATATCTTTCAGATCAGTTTGTGGGGGAGTCTATGGTTTGTATGTTCCACATTTTATCGTAAGTGTGTCATACAGTGTGAGACCCGCACTGGTCAGGTCTTGGTCTAGACTCAGTCTCAAGCCTAAAAGTCTCGGTATTGTTTCTGTCTTGATACACTCTGGTCTTGATCATGACCACAGCACTAATCGAAGGATAATTCTGTTTGTATCCAACTATTTTCAGGTTGTGTAATCCATCCATTTTCATCCCCTTATCAGGGCCGGGTCGCAGGGGCAACAGGCCAAGCAAAGCACCCCAGACATCCCTCCCCCCAGCAATGCTTTTCAGCTCCTCCTGGGGGACTCCAAGGTGTTCCCAGGCCAGATGAGATATGTAATCCCTCCACTGTGTTCTGGGTCTGTCCCGGGGCCTCCTACCAGTGGGACGTGCCTGGAACACCTGCGCCCAGGAGGAACCTGATCAGATGCCCGTACCACCTCGACTGACCCCTCCTGGCACAAAGAGCAGTGGCTCTACTCAGACCTCCCTCCAGATGTCCGAGCTCCTCTCCCTATCGCTAAGGCTGAGCCCAGACATCTCACGGAGGAAACTCATTTCGGCCACTTGCATCTGCAACCTCATTCTTTCTGTCACTGCCAGGAGCTCATGACCATAGGTGAGGGTTGGGACGTAGATGGACCAGTAAATCAAAAGCTTCACCTTTCAGATCAGCTCTCTTTTCACCATGACAGTCCGGCACAGCGCCCGCTCCATTCTACCCTCACTCGTGAACAAGACCAGAGTCACAGATTGTACAGTTAATGGCGTCGTCGTCCGACTTCAACTTCAACAACCTCTGTGGTATTTTAAGCGTAGAAGTCAATGTGTAGTTTTAGCCTGCTTAAATATAAATGCTGAAGTGAAGCACTTTAAGAGTGCACCAAATGGTGCTGGGTAAAACAGAGCTGCTTCACCTACACCAACCATTAAAGGGAAAGATTTGATGTTGGAGTGCTTAAAAACCTAATGTATTGTATGATGCAGGTAGGAGTGTGTATGCGTGAAGATAAGAAGATGCTGCTGGAGCCTGATGCAGACACCCACACACACACACAAACTAAAGAGTGCGTCAGTTTTTTAGTGAACACAGAGAAATGTATGTGATGCCCTTTCTTAGTTTTCTTAGTTTTCTTAGTTTTTGCTTTTATCTTTACTGATAATGCAGAACAATAAAGTACAGGAGATAAATAATCCATGATAAACAAACAACTGCTAATTGGTGCGATTTTTCTAAAACCTTGGCATAGATGTATGGTGCGTGTTTGTGTGTGTGTGTGTGTGTGAGTGTGTGTGTGTGAACACTCATTATCTCCACCAGCGCTTTAGCACTGATCACAATTCTTTTTAATTAACCCACGCCGTGTATTTTTATCTTCCAATTCGATGCTGCTGTGCTGCCCGCCCATCAAACAGACAAACAACGGAAAATATCAAACAGTCATGTGTGGGAGGGAACGACAGCGATCAAGCCAGAGATACAGCCAGTCACGGAGGGAAACAACTGGGTGACGAAGTGCCTCTTTGAAACCTACACTGTGTCACCTCTAATGAGCGGATTTGTGTTGCGTAAATCATCTTAGTCATACAGCTGTCAGATTACAGAGGCGCAGGTAGCACCGAGAATTAGGCACGGTGTGGATGCTTATGCTGGCACAGTGACTCTCCTGCTGTTATTCATTAAATGTTTACATACTGATGTTGGCTCTGAAATAATAATCTTATATTTTATGAGATATCCATATTAGAGTATTAACCTGGAACCCTTTCAGTAATCTGTATTTAATTTCTAACCAATGTTTGTCTGCGTTGCACTGCTTGTGTCTTCTTTAAGCTATTAAACCATTTCTACCACAGCTAATTCAGCAGTTACTAATCGTGGAAATTAAAAAACTCATCTTGTTAAAATGAAATAAAATGTGCTAAAAAGTAGTGGATAGAGGGTCCAGTTTATGACTGCAACTCCAGCTGCCTTTAGGATAATAAGTTTAATGTTAGTGTTGACAAGGCATCATCAAGTAGCATGAGGCTATGTGCATGTTTACAAAACTGCGCTTTTAATTACTTCAACTAAGGAATTGCATCATCAAATACAGTAAATAAAACATACGCCCACAAGATAAACAAGAGTTGTACATATTTACTGATTACAAATAAATAAATCTATTGACTTGATTACTTTTAAAGGTCCAGGATTTTAGGGGGTTTATTGTCAGAAATGGTGTATACTGTTCTAATGTTGAGTTCATATTCAACTGTAACTAAGAATCCTGGTGGGTTTTTATTACCTTAAGCCCTGTTTCCTTTCAGTATGGTACCTTTGGAACCAACAGTAACCCTTCAGACATGGTACCTAGACCCTAGTGTTTCCACCGCAAACAGTACTCTTAAATGTGGGCGGGGTTGTTGTCACTCACTGCTCCATCCAGCACTCACTGTATTTCCTCCTTTATCAGTCTGCACCTCGTTTATCGTCCAAAGAACGAGGCTGCACGCTGACATTTTCAGATAAAATAGAACAGGCTGCAGTGAGAGTCTCTCCATGGGATATTTAAAAATAGTAGGTTTGTGCATTTAGTCCTTCTCAGGCAAGCTCAGGGGTTAGTGTTGCTGTAGCCCACAGGAAGAACGCTCCACGACACTTTCTTCTTTCTCCGAACGAAGTGCCGGAGAACTTTAATCCCTGTAAGTTATCTTTTTCTCCAACTCCAGCTGTTGCAGCAAAATATCCTTTCATTTTATAGTTACAGTTCACTAATAAAACTCTCCGCAGTATGAACAGTGGTTACATGAGCCTCAAAACCGTATGGAACGGTTCCATTGGTACCATCCACAACTTTTCACAGTGGAAACGGACAAAAAGTGCACCATCTGAACTGCTTGGTGGAAACAGGGCTTTAGATAGGGCCATTCTCATTTGTGCTTTTTCGCATTGGCCACAATAGTTGTCTCGCACGCTTGGCATCTGGAAGAATCCTCAGTTGGTTGTAAACTGGATGCTCAATGCTAGATATTCCTAACTCCTACACACAGCTTTGAGGAGTCAATCAAAGGTACAAATAAACATGCATCAATGCTAAATCAAATTATGTGTGGCTGGATCTGATTTCAACTGCTGTATACAAGATCTTATCAGAAACAAACTTGCGGTGTCAGTTTCCCCAATAATTGCCTTGTTTTTGTCTGTGAGAAGTTTGTGTGTGTGTTCTGTGGCTTGGCCAGACATCCTATTCAAGCAACAATGCAATAGCTTCAGATGCAAAAAGCACACCGTGCACTGAAATAGCATCTTCCTCATCGGATTGCTTTGACAGACTGTCTAGCCAGAAACAAACTTTATAAAAGAATTCCTAAGAATGAAAATACTTCCTAACATTGACTCACAACCTGGGCGGTTTGATTTTCAATGAGACTAGAAAGGCAGACGGACCACCCAGAAATCGACAGCACAGAGACCGAGACATTCAGGTAAGAGCCTTGGCAAGCTGAATGGAACACAACACAAAAAAAATAGGCCGAGAGCAACGTTTTTGTCAGCTTGAATGTCAATCAACCCTCTTTTACATTTTGACTCTTATTATTTCCTCAATTACATGTGCATTCGCTTCACTCTTCTTCCCATCCCTTACTGTTTCACACCCTGTCTTTGCTCTTTTCTTATTCTATAACATGACGCAGGGATAGATTAAACACCTCCTACACAGATTGGAGCAGGTACTGAGGTATGGATGGGCAGAGAGTGACAGACAAACCGGGAGAAATCCTCTTCACGTCGCGCTCAGCGTGTCCGACACCTCCCAAGGTCATTTCTGTTCTCCCAGCAGAGAGCCTCTGTCACTTTTAATAACTTTTAAAGGGAACATTTTTTCTCTCCTCTGACAGGCTGAGGAGTAGAGGGACCCGTCGCAGAGTGAGACAATCACAAAGTGGCGACAGAGCGAGGAGGTGTGAAGTGAGGAGACTAGCCTGCAATGACTAACAGTGTACGCTGTTACTTTATGAAAAGTATCGCTGCATGGAACAGAAGTATGAAGTCTGATGTCAGTCACCGGTGCAGTTTCAAGTTGGCTTGGGCAGCGAGCAGTCAGTGGGGCTGTAATCACCACTCTGTTATCTGTCACTGCTGCTGTGCTTACGACTGCTGTAACACTACGACAGGGTATGAAACATTATGACACAATGCAGCATGTGTGTGTTTTCTGCAGATAGACAGAGGTAAAACACAGGGACCAGCCATGCTGAAGAATTAAATCTACTCATGCTACTTTAAGGTGCTGGATTTATGTCTTAACCAAATGGCATATGTTACATGTCACTGTCACTCTGTGGGATTTATTATTAGGGTACAAGGCTGCCAAGAGTGCATGAAGACTATTCCTGTATGCAGAAAATAACAACTGGCAGAAATAGCATGGCATACAGTATCCATCCATCCATTATCTGTAACCGCTTATCCTGTTCAGGGTCACAGGGGGCGGCTGACATTGGGTGAACGGGTACACCTTGGGCAAGTTGCCAGACTATCCCGGGTTTGACACATAGAGACAGACAACCATTCCCGTCCACATTCATACCTACAGTAGACGTAGAATTAGTCTGAGGCTGAATTTTAAAATGGAAACTATCTCTGTACATGTACGTTTCAGCTCTGTTTGAGAAGTAATCTCCACCCATACGAGCACGGCTTTAAGAGAACAGAAAATACTAAGGAGATGGTGGAAAGTAATAGATTTCTTTGTTTGGACCAATGACAAGGTGTAACTAGTGTAAGTACGAGGCAGCCAAAGTAGTGGAAAATAGATTGGGAGTTGTAGCAAAGCAAATATGGCGACATATCAGAGCAGTACCAGGAGCAAGCATTATCCACCACCGGAGAAAACCATGGCGATGGGAAAGGAGTGCCCACACAAGAAGCAAAAACCCTCAAAAGGCATGTTGACCTAGCTATAACGTTTTGGCTTGACACATCGTCACTAAAACGCAACCTTGGAGATTTCAGCAGATTTCAGAAGTAAGCAGCATTTTCAAACGTCTGTGCGTGTAAACCTGCCATTGGCCGCCTATTTCAGACGGCATTTTCCTCTGCTTCTACTATCTACGTTAACGTTTTCAAAACTCTGTCGCTACGTGGAACTAGCATGACACAGCCAGATTTATCCACACTTCATTTTAGTTCTGTACGTGAAACAGCAACAACCTCCAAGCTAGCAACCTGCTTCTGCTTCTGATGTCTTTAAAGAAGTTGTCTTATTCCCGTCTTATAATAGTGAAAAGGAGTCTTCTAAGGAACGGATCTAAACGAAGGACAGTGTTGCTAATCGATGGCCATTACATTGTGCAATCAACATTCACTTCATAACAATAGGTTGCAGCACAAAAACTGTCTACTGCCAGATTAAGTCCGCCTCCGTACCTGTTCCTGTCTGTCAAGCCATCGGTCCACCATAGGATGGTTGGCGCTCAGAGAAGACCGAGTCATTTCTCTCTGGAACTGAGTGGTCCAGCCACTCGCATCACGAGGAAGACTCCGATAGGCATGGCCTCCTCTACCCTGCAGAGGAACAGGAAGAGGAGGAGAGATTAATATCGCTGCATGACAATCACGTCTATTCTGTTTTCCTGGACTTTAAACGGACACTTTGGTGGTCTGGTGCTATCTATAGCAGCTGGATGACAGACACTTTGTGGTGGATGTCAGTTAGCGTATCTTGGACTTGTGCCACACATCAATACTGTGTTGCTCATTCAAGTCTCACTCCATTCAACCCTCACCCATAACCTTTCCCCACAGCTAAACCTGAGCTGCTACTAAGAGGCCTATTACAAAGACAGCCACAGCCGAACTCTTCCATTACACAAAAAGCACCTTCCAAAATGCGACTGCCAAGGTAATGTCAAACATCAGCAGACTTCAGCAGCCTTATTAAAACAACCTCGAGCAGAGAAACACACACAAGAACACTAGATTACATTCCAGACATGCTAGCCTTGGCATTGAAATGTCTGTGATTGAAGGTCATGGTGGCTGAGGCTATTTGAATAAAAATGAAAGCAAATTAATATTAAAAAACACAGCGGAGACAGTGATTCACCAGGATGCACAAACAGAATGAGAATGATTAAAGGTCTGATGAGTTACGAAACGGCAGCTAAAGAGCGAGACAGACAGAAACAGAAGTTTGGATTTCTTTAATGAGACATCACACAACAAAAGAACACAGACAAGAGTTAAAAAAGGAAAAACTCCCAAGTGGCATGTTGCAGAATGAGAGGGGAGGATGACAGGCAGCCGAGTGGATGAACAAAGGCAAATGAAAACAAGTCATGTTCAGTGAGCGATAAAGTCGCAGCAAACAATGCAAATAAAAAAATTTTAAAAAGGAGTGAGAGAGAGCAGTGGACAGATCCCTATCCCCTGCATGCTACAATAAGCCATGTGTGTTTTAGTGCAGTTGAATGTGGCGTGACGGGGCCTGAGGAAGCACTGCAGACGGGACTGTAAAACTCAGCCGGACACACGGGCTCTACTGAGACGGCCCCTGATAGCCATCGTCCCCCCCCCCCCCCGACATGCAACACGGCGCGACAAAGGACCCCTCTCCACAAACTTTTACGACACGTCAGATTGTAAAACGCGGAGAAACCCAGATACCAGAGAGGTAGCAGTAAATCATCGGACTCATATCCACCACCTAATCCCTTTATTTGACTGCGCTAAACATGGAGAGCGCGAGGTATTGTAAAGTCATTGGGAGACGTGATGAGTTTACAGTGCTAGCTGATGACTGAGGACTCCCGTTGGCTCATATTGGGGAGATTTAGCAGGACCGGGTCTTACTCGGCCGTAACTGGACTCACAGGGAATTGAACAGAACATGGCTGACTGTAGTGTGTAAAGGAAATTACCCCAGACAATGGGGAGACACTACAGTGTATGGCTTGCATCCATACTCTCTTCTGGCAACGCTAATCACTGATGTATGGCTCCCTTTGAGAACAACGTCTGCGCCAGGACATAAATATATCAAAGTCACTGCTGACTAATACATTCAACATCTGTTTTCAATTGCATAAAAATAGATTTAATCTTGGACTGATGGTGAATATGTGACAGTTGGATGTATGAAAAAGAGATACAGAGGATTACGAGGACTAAGACTCCCTCTTTATTGAAAACATCTAATGGCCCAGTCAAAACTGGACAAGCTGAATAAAAGCGACAGCCTCTCAGTGCTAGCTCATTACTTTTAAAACCAGCGGCCGGTGACAGACAGATTACGTAAATGATCTTATTCAGATAACTGATCACCTGCTACAGATGGGAGTCAAGCTTTAAATGGGATACTTGAACATTGTATTCAGTCAAGCGTTATTCCCAAAATCTCTCTCAAAAGCAAGATTTATTTAAGTTACAATTGAATTGAATAGCATTTCTGTTCCCCCATTCAATCAGATATCAGCCAAAACATAATTAAGGATGTTTAGAATTATGCAAAGTCTCCATTAAAGCGGCCGTCTGAAGTAATCCCTTTAAAAGAAGAGCCACTTTTTACGTTTAATCTGTAATGTCACAGTTATTGTTGTCATATGATATGCTCATGTGCAATCAGTTGTATATAATCTAAAGTTAAATCCTGTTATGTAAATTCTGTAACCTAAACCCTGCATACCCCACAATGCATAGCAACTACAGAGAGCAGCACAGGGGCCAAATTGCAGAACAAACCAGAAAGAGCATCTATTGACACTCCTGTTTGGCTGCTTGTATATGTTTTTCATTCCCTTTAAGCACAGCAGCTCAAACAGACAAACATTTGAACATATTTGCTCATGGTAAGACGGGCCAGAAAAGAAGCCATCCTGACAAACAAAAGGCCTAATAACCGTGTCACCTCGAACTTTGTGTGGCGTTGCATTGTCGAGGCTCTGACAACTAAAGTGTCTTTAAATAGGATTATCACACAATGCTTCCAGACGCACTAATCACGTGGAGGTTTGCCGTGTCACGTTCCAAGCACTCAATCATCTCCCTTTTTTTAACCTTCCCGTTTCATTGGGAACATATCTCTTCTCTCAGCACGACGTACAGCTCTGCTAGTACCACGTGGCAGCCATTTTGAGAAGTTAATTGGCTTCCCTTCCCTTTCAGAAGCCGCAGGGAGGGTGTACCTGCGCCACGCTTTTATTAGGATTTATAATCAAAGGCTTAAAAAGCCTCAGAAAGGTGAATCTGGAACAAAGAGAAAGTGTTTAACAATCTCTGCTCGTCTTGTTGGGAGACAAGGAGGAGTGTTATCAGAGGGAACTAGTTTCAGTTAAAGACTATCTATGCCACTGCTGGATATCTGCAAGCAGGGCAGCAGAGGTTTCATATCTAACAGTTATTTCTTTGATTTGGGGTGCAGAGGAGAGATGGAATGAAAATGAGGGAAGAAAGCAGTAAGGAAGTTAAAAACAGAGACTGCTGGAGGTTGGAAGATTTCAGGGTGCATATCTCAGACATTATAATTGATGCAGCTCCAGTACATCTGCAGCACTAGGGAAAATAACTTCCGGGCAAGAGCCTGTTTGAATCAGTATAAAGGGCCTGCTAGTTGAAAGTGGTGTATACAGAATTAATGTCACGTCTATCTATTTAAAGTCCTGTTGAGTTTTAACATCTTTTAAGATTCAAGTAAACCTTTATAGCAGCTTGATAGCAGTCGAAAGTCAAGGTTTTAAGATATTGATGCATCACTAGCCAGAAATATATGTTACCTTTCGTTCCAGGCTGCCGGTGCCGGTGTTTGGATTTGGTTTGTGCTTGTGCTTTTGGAAGCCGGCTGTTGTGGACCAGCGAGCTGGATTCTTTCTGGACGGTTCGTCTGGACCAACAGGGACCTCGCCCGGAGGAAGGCCGGCCAGGGAGGGATCACTGCTGCGACGGACATGGAGAGGCATGTCTGCAAAGGAAATAATAAGAGGGGAAAATACAGGGGGGTGGAATGAGAAAAAAATGTGGGACACGGTGAGTTAAAGAGAGTTACAACAACATTAAACCACTTATTCACATATTGAGAAAATCACAGTGTTCCAACTGTGGCACATCTCTGTAACCGTAAGACCCCTACAGTACCTCCTCTACTACACTACACATCCGCTGAGACGTGGGAAGTGATGATTATAAATACTTTTGTTTCCATAGAAGGTCTGTTGGGTCCAAATGGAAAATGTACAACTCAAACTGTGAGAGGTTTGGCTTGGCTTGAGTCCTGCCATGGTGACATAAACATACTTTAGATATACTTTTAGCTGGAAAATTACCCAGACAGCTATAAAAAAATGTAAATATGAGAGAAAATTATGTATGTGAAAAATCAGCCAACCCCCTGCTCGGCCTAGCAACCCTTAAAATAACAATGACTATCGTAATTGCGGCAAAATTGCTCATATATCATGAGCTGACTCTGGAGATAAGGGTCAGTCTTACACACTGCACTACAGTCTGAAGCTGGCTCTGGAAAGTTTCCCGGGACTGAGACCAAAATTACCCCAGCCATCAAACATACACAAGAAACTGCACAGGAAACACTGGTCCGTGTTGGAGCTGCCACATTGACCGATCTGCGACTAAAACTTAGTATGAAGTTCTCATATTTGATCAGAGCTGCCAAAACAAGTAGAGGGAATGAAGTTGCCCCACACTTCACACTCCAGCTAAAACATTCAGTGAGAAATCCTGCTGATGTCTGTTACACCGAAAGAATATCCGTGAGCTGTGGTATGAATCATCTGGATTTTCCCAAAAGGCCATATGGATTTGTTTATGACGTTCTAGCAGCCTGCGCGTTACACCCATAATTATGCAAATAGTTGGGTAACCACCTGTCATCCATCGGCGGATCATGGCAGCGAGCATATGCCGGTGCTAAGCTTCCATCTGATACACCAGGGACATGTCTTAGTGGTGGAAGCGACGCATTTTAATCACGGCTTACGCTGTGCAGCAACTCGTGCGTCTTTAATGCTGTGACAAGACTGGGGAGATTTGAATGCTACTGTAAGTGTTTCTTGGCGACCGCCTGCAGGGGAGCCGAGAATGGAGACAGTATAATTATGTGACTGAATCCCAAAAATAAAGGTGAGATCAACACGTATTTGTCAGTGCCTTTATGCTCTCGACAGAGAAATCACACCCTTGCTTTCAATGTGTTGTCAAACATTCATCTTTTCAAGAAGCATCTCTCTTGACCTCAGTGACTCACAGCCGCTCTCCCATGTCCTTCACCTGCACTTGCTCTAATGTAATGAAACATCCATTGTGCCTCTCCTCCTCCTTACTATTTATTTCACTCCCACTATCTAATCCTCTTCTACCTGATAATTGTGTGGTCTCGGGATTATGGTCGGGGCTCTGTGGCACTGAACTGCCATTTTCCTACGAACCCGTTGCTTGTGAGGTTGTTGGTTGATGTAAGAATTGAGGCTTATTCTACTGTTTGTCTTATTGAGAGACACTCTGGGTCCTTGCTTGCCTGCAGTCTGTGGTTACTGGGATTTTCAAGGTTTATTTTTTCTTTGCTTGACCTATGACTGTCATTGAGAGTTATACACATAAACCTGACTCGTGGCAGTCTCCGTGCATTCAGTAAGTGCTTTAGTATACAATGGAGGTGACTGTTGAAGATTGTTTTGTATATTTGTGTGGCACCTCCAATATATACGTCCAGTGTTAATGCTCAGTGGATATGCAGGAACTGCAGTGCCTGAAGTGGGATGAAAAGTAGGTGTGTGGAGGTCCATGTGCACCACATTTGACTTTCATGCAGCGGACCAGAGTTTGTGTCCAGTTACAGATGTAAAATTGACATTTTAACCATGATCTTAATCTGACCTTAACCACTTGCCTAGCCCTAACCGTAATGTAATTCGTATCCATACTGTAATTGACCTGAAGAATTATTATCATATTTTTGGAAAAATGAAAGAGTATCCAGGTTGTCAAACTGACTCAGCAGCAACAACAGGTTAAAAAGACAAAGATAGTTAGAAGCTAAAGCCGAACTATAGGCCACAGATCACAGTGTAAAAGTGAACCACCACATCACTGCTGATCGCCACACAAGACAATGAATATAAAGGGAAACTTTGCTGATATTGAACCAGCTGTGTGGCATCACAGTGTGCGCAGATGAACAGTGTTTGGCTTCACCCTCGTGCTGGAACCTGAACCTCCGCCGCTGGACAGGTAGGGATCTCCGGGGGACGTTCACCTGCACACACTGTGATGACACACAGCTGGTTCAATATCAGTGAGGTTTCCCTGCTTTCCTTCACTGGTTCCTGTACAGCAGGGTCGGTCTTTGTTTCACTGTTATAATCATTAAAGCAAAAGCAGCATGTGTATACATTCAGTAGGCTATATCTTCAGTAGCTAGCTAGCTAACCCTACACTTTCCAGGGTTTGATTTTGGTTTTGGGACAGGGAAGAAACGTATATCTTTTTCCAGCCTCTCCAGGTAACGAGTATCATTAATACACGACGTGCCCCAGACACAACATTTAGCTCCAAATCTACAAAACCAGCCTGAAAATGAAGGAAATCTGAAACAACTGCATTAGAGTCAATGGAGCACAGCTGTGTTGTTGTCGGACCCTGGTCTGAGCCGGCCTGATGCTACGTTAAGATTGGCCAAAGGGTCAATTGCAGACAGCGAGAACAATCAAGAAACTGAACATATAGGGCACTTGCTTAAACAACTATGCTGTTGTTCTCCTTAGCAGGACAGTCTCTGGGATAGGAAACACCCCTCAGCAATCTACAGTCAGGTCTTGTTTTATGACTTTCACTCAATTTTACAGTAGTTTAATGGTGTTAAAACCACATTTGACATGTGTAAATGCAAAATATTGCTGGTCATTAAATTTAAGCTGCATGTTATAAATTACAAAGAAAAAAAACTTCTTCTTGTAGCTAACTTCACTGCTGAGATTGACAACGTTTCAGTCTCACTTCCAAAACTCCCAGTATGTTTCAGTCAAAAAGATCCTTTGTCACAGTGTGTCCCGCAGCCCCCTCCTTCCATACGAGCAGGGGGATTTCATATGCAAATGACTGTATGATGACATCTGGAAACTTCTAGGAACTTTCTCTGCAACCAAAAAGTGGAGTTGGCGAAGCTACTTTTTAACTTGAGTTAATAAAACTCTATTTCTCATGAGGGAATCATTGCTGCAAGTCAAATTCTCTTGCAGTAACAGGTAGCTTGTAAAACCACATTTTCAGAGCAGCTTTCCCAACACCCTGTTAAAAGTTTGATCTCCCTCCTAACCAAACCACTCTGCTGACATGGGCCATGCCAACAAAACTCACCAGCAGCTTTTAATATATTTTGTATTCTTTGTCACAAATGTGTTTCATTTATTTTGGCCGTTGTCTGTAGGCTTCCTCAGAGGAGGTTGGGAATTGAGTAAAGACAACCACTGCTAGCAGCCAGACGGCCAGTCACTGTGCGTTTACTCTTAAATTAGGTTGAAGATTCAATAATGGCATTTAATAGACTTTGCCCCCTCTCGGTAACGGCTGGTTCACGTCCAGTTCAGGGCTCTAATGACGTTCACCTCAGACAGCGGGGGTAATTAACGTCCAGTATTATCCTACATGACAGGCTTAGAGATGACACACACACACACACACACACACACAAATACAGACAGATAGGGAGTGAGAGTGAGATCCACAGAGATGGGGGAAACTGAGAGGAAAAAACAGAATTAAATGACACAAAGTAAAGGATAAAAACCACATGATTGGAGAATTATGAATCTAAAGTGTCACATTATATCTTCATGCTGTATTCTCTACCTCAGATTGAGGCTTTTTAATGTAAGACTTTTAAAATAAAACTTTGTTTTTTGTGTATCTGTGTGTGGAAACATCGTTACACAAGACACTTGATGTGGATTAAAAGCCTTGGTGTATTTCCCAGAATACCTCAAGGCTGAGCTCTTACTGGACATTTATCTTGGGCTTTTGAAACCATGACAACACAGATCTCGCTTTATACAACGT
The DNA here is from genome assembly GCA_035609425.1 of Epinephelus awoara. Lineage (NCBI taxonomy): Eukaryota > Metazoa > Chordata > Actinopteri > Perciformes > Serranidae > Epinephelus > Epinephelus awoara. The sequence goes on from CM069314.1 coordinate 7,149,045, forward strand.
GATTGTTTCCAGATGCTAACAGAATAAAATGTCCATTGTTGGGGACTAATTGTTTATCTGCACAATTGTACCAAACACTCACACTAAATAACTGAATTGAATTAAAATGCTACAGATAAGGAAGGCAGCTGAACTTGAGAGTTTCTATAAGAGATGCAGTGTTACATCATGAGTTGAGACATGATATGGAGTGGAGGAGGATATCATTTCATTTTAAATTTATAAGAAACTAGATTAGGCAAATCTCTTTCCCAATTTCATCAGATCATCTCATTGTTCATTCTTTCCTTTCCAGATTACAAAACTAACACAAAAGATTACTCTGTGCGACCTTCTCTGCACTCCGCATCTATGCTTACACATTAACTATTAATGTCTGGCTATTTTATGATGCCACTGCATCCAAACATTGATGCTTTAGCGAGGTCTTGTATTTAATAAAATGCTGATCCATCACGGGTACAAATCCTTACAGGATAACATATGATAAATAGGAGAGCTGTTAAGGAATGTGTGCTTGTTTGTGTGTACACTGTTTAGAAGGTCACAATATGAAGATTCTCTCCCCTCCCCGTTCTCCCTGACCAATTTTCCTCTACTTAATTTGTGATGGGATTATCCCGGCGGTCCGAAGGGTTTGGTCGGTCCCACGTTTAATAACCAGCCTGGCCACTTCAGACCGAGCCAGCCATCGATCCAGGCTGAAGAGGGAGTGAGACCATTGGGGGGGTGGGTTGGGGGGTGGCTAATAAAACGAGGCCCTAATCCAGCCCCTGTAGTGAGGGATTATGGCCGGGGCACAGGGTCATAGAGATGTACACACACCACCATTCACCGCAGGGAGAGGTCAGACTCTCTGGGGGCTATTACCTCGTATTGCTTTGTCCTTTATTTATCTTTCACACTCACCTTGTTTGGAAGAGAAATATATTAGCTTGAATGAATCACCATGGATAACAGCATTGCTATATATGTACACAGCACTAAAGTCAATATTAAAGTCATTTAGTTTAGTATTGGATTGAAGAATCTGAAAAGCTAAATGCTGTCAGGTTACTCAACTTGATTATGGACTTACTGTTTGGGCGCAGCTACTGATTTTTACTATTTGTATGGCTAGAGGAACCTGTAGCACGGTTTGAGATGGGAAGCAATACATTTTTAGTAGGAGCACAGATCCTTGCTTTTAAAAAGGTATGTGCCCACTCAACTGGCAAAAAGCACAGAAATCATCATGAAAATAAAGCCCTGAATGTTTCACTGTTCCTCCAAATGGCATCTTTGGTTCTGACATCACAAAAAGCCAGTGTCAGATGCTGCATCAAATACTAAAGAAACAAGAATCAACTGTATTCAATGAACAAATGTCCAAACCATGTACAGTAAAAGCCTGTTTTACATGCTCCAGATATTAAAAGAAACATTATCCAGGATATTGGCCGTTTTTCATTTATTCAAAAACGGATGCGGTGATTCAGGAAAAAAATGACAACAGCAATGATAGTCCAGTAAATGGTGTGTGTTGGTCCAATCCGCATGTGCCCTTTCTGCTGGCAAAAAGAGTCGGCATCAGCATTATGAAAATAAATTCATGAATAACTTGCTACAGCAACTTGGTGAACCCACTGTAGCAAGGTAAGTTCAGTGTTCATGGAGAGGGCGTCTTCAGTTCTAACATCCCACAGGGAAAATTGCCTTGCAAAGTCAGACCACATCTCGGTTTCATAACTAGTGTGAGCAAAATGTCTAAAAAGAATAAACTAAGCTTGGTCAAATGTGCTTGTGACCAATCAGCATGTTCCAATGGTGTTACAGATATGAAATGAAATATTATCTTGTATTTGTAGGGACCATTTTTGACCAAATACAGACAATAATTTACTGTTAGCCAGATCAAGGCTAGCGTTCCTTTGTTCTGAAGTTACTTTTTGTGTAATTGGATATACAGGACGTCTAGCATCCCATTGTAAATGTGTCCTTTCATCAGATTCTGTAGTCCTTGCTGTCAGCTTCTTGACACTATATTGCCAGACACCCAGAAACTAATATAAACTGCAGCACCCCACTAAACTGAGCCAGCATCACTAAGATTCTTTTAAGCTTGTCAGACCTAGCAACAGTAACTAAGGGGACCTGGACTTTGGATCTGTCAATTGGTGTGTTGGTCCAGTCAGGAGTAGAAAGGGTTGCTGTCAGATAGATAGATAGAGTAAGTAGAGGGGTGTGGGGGAGCGAGATCATGAGCCACTTCCACTGACTATGGTTTTATAGGGTCTGATGGCTGTGAGGACAAAATATCTCCTGAAGCCGTCAGTCTTGCAATGCAAGGAAATAAGCCTATCACTACGACTGCTTCTCTGCCCTGCCATGATGTTGTCGAGAGAGTGGTTGCAGTTCACTTTGCTCCGTGTGCAGATCTCCACAACAGTCCCCACTGAATCCAAGCTCCTGCCAAGTACTGAACCTGGCTTCTTAATCAGCTTGTCCAGCCGTTTCTTGTTCTTGTCCGTCATGCTGCCTCCCCAGCAGACTACGGAGTACAGGAGGGCACTTAGCACCACCGATTGGTAAAACATATGCAGCATGTCATTGCACACATTAGAAAAAACCTAAGCCTCCAGAGAAAGAAGAGCCAGCTCTGCCCCTTCTGGCAGAGGGCGTCTGTATTCACCAGTCCAGCTTATTGTCCAAGTGCACGCCGTGGTATTAGGAGAAAACTGTCTGCCTCTACTGTCAAATCCAATTTAAATAGCCTAATGTCAATCTTAAGCAAGTGTCTTCTCAGACAAAACATGAGGGATCACATCATTTATCCCTGACAAGATGCTACAAGGATGTGTTTGACGAAACCCACTCAGACAGCGCTGTTCTTATAGAGCCCTTTGAGGTCATCTTAATGCTTTGTGTTACTCTGATGTATTTGTAGATCTAGATGCTGTTATAATATAAAAGGAAATTTCCACTCTGAGCTGATGTCAAGGGACAGGCTTAACATACACGTTTAACTGCCTGGTGTGAGAAGTAAGGAAACCCCTGGGATGAACGGTGCAATGTCACTAAGTGTTTTAATACCTTCTTAAGTTTTATTAGCTGGTTGCTTGAGATAAATATATACAGATACAACGTTTTAACATTTTCCACAGTTTAACATGAAGTAAAAACGTCCAAATTCTTGCGAACAGATAAAATCACACCACTGAAAAATGTACTTTTTACACAGTCATCTCTTTAGATGGTCATAAACAGCACCACCCGCAGTATAGCTACATCTACCTCACTTCACTTTCCCACTTTTCCTTCAAGTGGCTCTAATAACGCAGCAAAATCAACTCCCAACTTAGTGGTGAAAGAGATGGGGGTCAGCTCTAATGTATTAGCCGTGGAAGTTTCCAATCACTAAAATGGCATAAAGTAAAGAGAAAGGGTCCTTACTCTACCTGGAGAGGAGGGAGTGGCTCTTCCTCCTGACTGGCTGCCAACTCAAGGTAATGGAGCTGTTGCCTCAGCATACTGATGGGGTCATAGAGAGGACAAGACGGGACTGTGCATCTGTATTTTTATTGTTATGATGACCGAATTACCTCACAGGGAAAGAAAAACTAGCAAAATATATTCTGCCTCTCCTGACGTTTTTACAAAGGATTAGATGGTTAGAGTTAGACCAAAAATTAATTGGGCTTAGATTTGGGTATTGCTGAGGTTTTGTTTTCTGCTTAAAGCTGGAGTAGGCAGTTTAATTTTAGTGTCACTGGGCACAGATCCCATAACCCTTGTAATTCAAATGGTCTGAGAGAACACTAGACTTCTTCACCTCCTCTTGACTCTGTTTTCAGGCTATAGAAAATGTAGCTGGTGATGGGAGACTTAACCCAATCACATAGAGGGGGTGTTCCTATTCACTGTTCTACAGATGTAGATGCACTTTAATGCCCCTTTGCTGAAGGCTTAATGTAATCGCAGAGAGTCCTGCAGAGAAAGTTGCTATTCCAGCAGTGGCAACAACTGCCTACACTGCAAAGCAACCCAAAGACGGAAGACGGACAAAAATAGAGACTAAGATAAATGATAAAAACACATTTCAGTATCAAAAAAGTGTTTCAGAGATGGGGCTTAAAAGTTGTTTATAATTTAGTCTTGTGCTAACCGAAGCCAAAGGCTCACAGCTGCGGCTTCAAGTTCCAGTTTATGTTGCTATCTTTTGGTAGAGCCCCGACTGTGTCCTCCAGCTTACTCCCTGCTGCTAGAGACCACCTCACCAAGAGGAGAGTGAGCAGCAACCCTGCAGACAGACTTCAGTCAGCAGCTGCAGCAACCACGAATCCAGCCAGCACAAACCCCAGTTCCAGGGACGAGACAGCCCCAAGTCCTTAAAGGATCAGCAAACTTTATGTTGCTGCCATTACGTTACACAAGTTAGACCCAGCCACCAGCCCACTGAAAATCCAGCACAGGGGGGTTTGCACTGGCTGACTTCAAGCCATTACAGCCGCCAACCGAAGATCCGTCTACCGAGCTGCTGCCTCCTTTCAATGAAGCAGTCCACATTATCAGGTAGCGAGGCAGACTCTTGTCTCATTTCTGGTCTGATAATCTGAGAGAAAGCGGGTAACGGAGGGCTAAATGAATGTGCTGAGGGCAACTAAACAATCAAGGGTTGTCTGGTGGGAAGGACTTCGGACAGACCTACCTTTTGCCTACCTCAGCTTTAGGAACTGGCTTTTGATTAGCCAAAAACACTTTACTTACAAGCACACAGAACTCACAGATTACTAAACATTTAATGCTGTGTTACTTGAATCACTGTCCAGCCCTGAAGAAACCAAACCGAGCAAGGTGGAAACTATTATACCTTTCACACTGTTTAAAAACATGTCAGGCTTTAGAGTCAGTTTCTTCTCTTTTTTGTGCTGATGTTTAATCATCATACAGGAAGATATTTGCTGTAGAAGAGTGTTATAACCCATCCTCCGCACTCAGAAACCTCAACAATTAGAGTCAAGAGTTCTTCTTGACTAAACACCATTTGCTCCAATATCACTGATTCCACTGACACCTGAAAGCAAGGAGCTGAAGTGTGTTCTCTTGAGGTTGTCAAAATGTCTGGGAAAATAAGTCTTTAACTTTAAGGGTAAATATATGAACAAAATGCTGCTCCTTCACTCATCTCTGCTGTTCGAACATTTCAAGTATGGTGTTGCAGCAGGTGTTTGCGAAATGAAAAACCCCTCCTATGACATCACTCATTGAGGTGTGGCCATTTTGTTTTCATATGTGGATTCACCCTTTAATCAGAACATGAGAGGCAGGTTCAGGAAAAGAAGGAACACAGCTACATTAGAACATACTGTAACTCCTGCAGTGAGCGTCACAGATGCTATAATATATCCAAAGATGGAATTTTCCTGTACAGTAAGATGTGGGTGAGAGGTTAAAGAATAGATAAAGCTGGGTCTCCTCTCATATTTAAATACAAATATGTGCATGCAGTCTGAATATAGGCACTATCAGCCGAGCAGGAATGAAAGCTGTCTGGTGGGTGAACTGGGTATTTTCTCTTGAGGCCCTCTGGCCCCAGCATACGCCGAGTCCATGCTTTCACATCGAACTGATTTAAATATAAATGCCAAGCAACCGTGGCTTCATGAAATGTCTAAAAGCTGTTCTTTTTCCTGGGCTACTTTGAATACTTGAAGCCTGGGCCAGTTCAATGCCTGAATAAATTATGGCACTGAGCCATTTTAACTCTCTTCTCCAACCACTGACTACATATTGATGTCCCTTGTGTGCGGCGAAGGGGATTTCCACTGAATACACCATGACCTGAATCATCCACGGGGGGGACAAAAAATTCCATTTTGGGGGGGAGCAAGACAGTTCTGCAGCGGTGGGAACCAGGACTGTGGAGAAGGAGATGAAAAATGTAGAAGACTTAAATAGGACGCTGGTCAAGCCAAGGCCATGCAGGGTCGAGAACACCACTCAGAGTGCTTCTACAAAGTGTTTAGCAAACTCTAATCCAATGTAACAACAAAGACTGAGACAAAACTTTGAATAAACATCAACTGCTGACCTTTACCAGGAGCGGAAGATGAAATCCAATAGATGGATGGAAAAGCACTTTAATGCAATAGGGCAGTTATGAAAACAAAACCCTACTTGGCTTTAGAGCTAAGTGCCCAGCTGTCTATACATTGTGTGTGAGTCTGCTTCTGTGCACATGTATGTTGTGTAAATTTGTATGTGCAGACTTGTCGGGATGGGCAATATGGACAAAAATCCATATCTTGGTATTTACAGGCTGACTGGTGATACGTGATATATATGTCTCTGTCTTTTCTATGAAATGGGCTACATGTTTTCAGTTGCAAGTCAAAGCCACATTTGAGATGTCACAAGCAGTTTTATAAAAACAGACTGTGATCAAAATAAAATGCAAGGACAGGGATTTTATTCCCCTGTTTGAAAATATGCAGCTGCACAACAGTTACACCTCCAAAACGCTAGTCAGCTCTGGGGTTTTTGTGAAGTACTGTAAAGTTTAGTTGATTTGAAACACATTAAACACACAATAAACACAGCTTAGTAGTGACCATTTCAAACACAAGCACACAAATCAGCTTCACTATAACTCGCAGCATTCACAGACAAACACTTGTCTTTATCTGGACACATTTTCCCCACAAATACAACATGCTAATGTTTGTAGCACAAGTCTATGGTATTTTACATTGTATAAATTAGCCTAGCAGCTAGTGGACTTTTCCCCCAGGTACAACAGCAACATTTAACACAGGTAACGTTACAAAATTTGGCTCCATTACAACTCACAAGGTTCACTGACAAAACAACTGTCTTATACTGAACACGTTTTCCAAACAAATACAACATGCTAACGTTATTAGCACAAGCCTATGGAATTTTACATTGTATGAATTAGCCTAGCAAACAGCAGAGATTTCCTTTGCTCATATGAAGCCAGGATAAATCACACACAAGACTTAAAATGCTATTTTTGTGGAGGCTTTATTGCCTTCACAATTTATTGTTTCCTACCTGTGAAATTAAAGTAAATCAAAGCTTTCTTTCCACTTAGGGAAATAGTTTCAGCTTACAGAAACAGACAGGAGGTCTGCGTGCATCGCTGTGCTGTGTAGTTACATTTCTGGGGAGGTGCACGTCAGACTACGGCTCTAAAAATTTTTGCTGGAGAACTTGTGAGGTAGTGAGAGAGGAGTGATGCACACGGGTATGTGTCATGTAACGAAGCTGGACCCTATATTGATATAAACAGTGTTGTCTACATTTATATCTTGCTTGAAAATATATCAATATATCATACATAGTCATTATATCGTCCACCCCTACAGGCTTGTGTGTTTTTGGCCTTTCATGTACATGTGCATGTTTGCATCCAAATCAATTCTTACAGTTTGATGTCACCTTTTTTCCTGAGCAAATCCTCTCTGTAAGCAATCTGTAGCTTCTTTTGTCTGACACACAGTGACTGGGAGCTCCTGTCTTTCATTTTCATTCAGCACCCAAACCTAAAAAATCAGTCAATACAGTTGCATAAACCAACTGTATTAAAGAACTACACATCTGTCTTGGTAAACAAAACAAAAAAAAGCCCATCATTCAGTGTCTTTCAGTCATAGAAAAAAATCCAATCATATGATAGTTTGTCAACTTTCTATTTCTGGTGCACCACTGAGTTGGTTCATGCACAAAAGGACATGTTTGTAGAGGAATCAAAACAAACTCTGGCCCTTTGTCCTTCATGCTGTTTACAGGTTCTAAAGGTGAAGTTCTTCACACAGCAGTCTCCTCCTGCAAACTGACCCAAAATATCACTTGACTGGCTGTGTAGCCTCTGTGGGAAAGAATCTCTACTCCTTTTGATGGTTGATAGAACTAATAGATCTCAAGAGCTGCAAAGATTAGTTGAAAAATCAATTATTCAATTTAGTCAATTAGTTTTTAAGCCAAAAAGCCAAATATTTGCTGCTTTCATGCTTCTCAAATGTGAGAATGTGATGCTTTTCTTTGTCATACATAATAATAAACTGAATAGCTTTGGATTTTTGGACATTTGGTCAGATAAAACATACAAGTAAAGATGTCACCTCGGGCTCTGGGAAATTACACAGGGCACGTTTTACTGTTAAATAAGGATGTAAGCATACCCATTAAGATCTACTTCATTCGGAGTCATTCCCGTCCTCACTGACAAATTTCATATGTCAGTCTTTTTAGTTTTAGTGTTGGGTATGATGTCCTATCAGAGTCCCTGAGTCAAACACTACAGCAGGAGAGAGCTGTGCTCCCACAGGGTTTCTGAGTCAACTGTCCTGTTTTCATTTTAGGTAAAAAAAATAAAGAGAGACAGAGACTGATTCTTTTCTCCTGACAGAAAGACAATACAGACTATTTACTGGAGAGAAAGAGGAGAGGATGTCAGACTTCCTCAAGTCCTCAGAGATGAGGCCTCCAGCAGCAGACACCTAGACTCTTCAACAACAATAGCAGAGATGTGTGTGTGTGTGTGTGTGTGTGTGTGTGTGTGTGCTGCTCTCAGTCTTGTTTCCCCAGACAATGAGGATCTCAGAGAGGAGGGGAGGAGTGGAGTTCACTCCCCAAATCAAAGCTGACTCATCTAGGTCGAGCCTCTACTCATGCTGAGACCCCGGAGAGCAGCACAGTTAGCGTGTTTATGTGTTTGCATGTGCGCACATTTGAATGGGTACAAACACACGAACATGTTTATGCCTTCATGTGCACGTGCTTCCACAGTCTGTCATATCTCTGGGCTGTTGAGCAATTAATAAACATTTGGGGTCAAGTTATCATGCCTCATCTCTTGGCCAGGGAAGTTCCTCTGGCCCAAAAAGGTTAGAAAACACACGAGTAGCTCCACTCCTGTTTTGAATCTAATTATACTCGGATTAAATTTCCTGCTGTGTGCGCACATTTTGATTTTTCATATTTTATCCATTAACCGTCTATTGCAAAAGTAGCACCATAAGTTTCTCTTAGTTTGTTACTTCATTATGCCGCCTATCCATTCCCCCATAATAATACAATCTAGTAAAAACCATATTAAAAAATGGGACCAGCAGCCCCATTACAACACCCCAACTCTACCCCGACTTAGACCAGACTCATGGAGACTACCCTCCACAGCCCGGCCCTCAGGGAGTCGCTAATCAGCAAACCAAACAACCCTCAGTCGGCCCAGAAACAGGTCTGCAGCAGCACCTTCCATGTAAACACCATTTTGTGTGTTTCTCCATTAAGGCCGGTCCGGAGGTACAGGCTCTCAGAGAAAAGGGGCCATAAATCTCACTCAACCTGATATGTGGCCAAGTCGCTCATGATTAAAAACACCGCTCTGAAAATGTCACGAGCCAGCCAGCAGTGCTAGAAGCTAGAGGCACGGCCAAAGCTTCCAGTTTTGATACATTTAAGGAGTCATTTTGGTTGGCCAAACAAATTTTAACTTCTAAAGTAAATATCAAAAACTCCTGCTGAGATAAAGAAAGACATCTCCCAAACAGCTTTGCACCACTGATATGTCATTAATATGGCTTCTACTGGTACTTCCAAGTCCCGTTATATTCTGAAGGGGTTTTTGCACCCAGATAAGACGAAATAACATATTGTCCATCAGTAGCAACTGTTGGCCTTGAGCTGTAGGAGGCTTGCGCTTGTTTCACATGTACAAAGCAGAGTTTTGATCTGCAGTGTGTAAACAACAGACTCACAATGGACCACATTAAAATTGCAAGCATTAAAATCGTGCGGCAGAACTACGGATACAGTCTTTTTTATTCTCCAGATCCCTTGTCATTGTCAAAACCTGGTACCTAAATTACCCACAATGCAACTCAACTGCTGGCAATGTGGTGGATACTTAGGTGTGTTATGCTAGTAGTGTAACTCCACACCCCAGATTTTTCAGCTCAATCGCCAGAATAAACGAGGGCATTGGACATGTCTACAAACCATGGATGTGTGACATTTGTGCATTTACTGTGTGGAGTATATGTTGAGTGTTTTCAATTTACCATTTTATGTTGTGACAACTCTGTGGTTAATATGTGGTTTGGTTTAGCTACAAAAAACACTTGGTCAGGGTTAGGAAAATATAATGTTTGGTTGCCTCAAACACGGCTGTAAAATGTCCTGACATCTTGTTTGAAATAGGAATTGTTTGTTGGTTTCAAACAGTTGTCTGCTGACTGGCAGCTGACTCAAATTATGTGACTTTAGAAATGCTGATATGATATGAATTAAATGCACAATTGTAACATATCCGTGTTTTGTAGAAACATACGATGTCAACATTTTAGATTTTTTCTTTTTAAACTCACAGACTTCAGCCCCAGACGACACTTTGGGCATTTATCAGATTCCACAAAGCTCACTTTAGAGACACAAAATGTGTTACCTTCTCAATGTATTAACATATGCAGTAGTGCTTACAACAGACTTTGAAGTTTAGAATCAGTGGAGTTTCCATTTTAGTATAAATGTGAGAACTTCTGCCCATACAGACACAATCCCATACATCACAGGTGCAATGTATAGCATGTAAACATCAATTTTGAAATAATTACAGTAATTATGAGATGTAGCAACAATAATGATATGGAGACAAGATCGTTACCGAGAAGACTTGCAGCTTATATAAGCCTCCGCACTAGATTTTCCACAGAGGGTAACCGTGTATTTGCAGAAAAGCTGCGGGATCAAGAGTTTACTACTTCTACATCTTAAAAAGCCTAAATTGTCACAGATTTGATTGTCAAAGCTGATGTGTGAGCAGAAACCCGAGGCTGATGAGTGAGTGAATGAATTGGAGTTTGTGGCAGGTCAGACAGCATCTGACGCATGGAGCTCATTCCACTGCAGGTTCCAGACAGCACGTACACAAAATCCATATCGCAAACATTTCAGCCACAAGAACAACTTCTTCCCCTGCTCGGAACAAAAACATCCTCAATCCAGCTCTTTTCAGCAAAGATGACGAATGCAAACTTTCACCAGACTCCCAAACTTGTTTTTTTTCCTGCTGGACCCTTTGATGATTTATTGGGAAAAACAGAAAGTTATTTGGTGTGTGAGATGAGAGGAGTGCTGCTGGAGGAGTGATATGGGCACTGGTGTGAGGCCTGTGTTGTTCAGTGGACGGAGACATTTCTGGTTAAAAGCTGCCTGCTGCTGGGAGCTGCCACTGAGTACATATGCTAATCTTGAAACAGCTTACACACACAATCTATTTCTGCTCAGATACACACACACAAGCAGCATGTATGAGGTCAGAGTGGTTTACATGCAACAAGTCAAAGCATATCACAGAGGCGTTCTTTCCATAACGCAGAGCAGAGCGACAAAGGCAAAAACAAAAGACGAGAACTCAGAGTCGGCGCTGCTCGGCGCTATGGGAAGAACTTTTACTGGGACTGTTTTAGAAAAAGTGAATCCTGGATGCTAAGAAACAGATGGTATTGTGATGTGCAGACTGTGTTTTGGATATGCATCGCTCTGATCAGTCACGCAGTATTATGAAAGCACATGAGGTTTTCATAGAGATTCAAGGCAGGGGATGATGAGACGGAAGCAGGGGTTTCGAAATTCTAACTTCATCTCAGCATGTAAAGCACCGCTCTTGGTAGGAATAACAGTAATTGGGCAACGAGGTGTTGAGAAACTTTTCCTCAGTGTCACTGGTAATGCTGATGACGACAGTGTGTCCCAAAATAATGCCTGTATAGTTTGAGAAAGTGGTGGTTTGATGGAAATAAAATGAAAGTCACAGGGTGGCTAAGAAGTTAAAGGCGCCTTGTGTGTATCATTCCAACATCAAACTGTCATTACCACAGTCACTCTACACCGCTTTTTACATCATATACCACTTGGTTGGATTTCACAGAGAGCTGGATTGGGTCATGGCAACAAAAAGAGATGGCTTCACAGGCCGAAACAGGAAAAGTTTATGGCCGGTCAGTGCAAGTATACCTTAAGTTTTCAAAGTTCCTTGTAGCTGTGGAAGTTAGCAGTTAAAGGTCTCAACCGAGGTCCCAAGTTTCAATTGCTCACGGCAATGGCACAACTTGATCCCAAAGTAAGGTGTGCAGAATGATGAAATATGCAAGTAACTTTTCGGCAATTGCAACAGCACTTTAAGTACTAAAGTCCTGACCGTGTGCTGAAAAGCATGAACTTTATCCTTTTTTGCAGTTGTCTGGACACACATATATCCATTTTAAAAGAGAATGTATGGCACTTAAAAATCGTGCCGTCATGCTAAGGTGAAAGTTTGCTAACTTTTTTCTTTGCTTTGGACTTTTTATTTATCTTGAACCACCAACTATAGAATGACAGCACCATGGCCAAAGTTTGTCTCAGTTCAAAGTGTCACACCTAAAGTTTAATTTTATCCGTTGTAAGCAGTCATCCCTTTAAATGTAAACTAACTAACACTGAGCTTAGCAATTGTTTGAGTGGTCCGATACTGTGGCCACAGGAAGAGGAATCAATCAGAAGAAATCAAGGGGTTTATTACCCTGTCTCCTATCAGGAGTTGGTTCAATGAGGTGAGGGAAGTAAAAGACGAAAATGAATGAGCAGAGGCAAAAGAGACAACCCTGTCTCCTAGAAATTAAATTTATATACTACTAAATTGCTTTCCCAATTGCTTGTGGTGTCAAACGTAATTGCTGGGATTATGTTCAGAGGCATTTTTTTTGTGAGTGTGTTTTTTATTTTGAGTCAATGAAGATTTTCCATCCAACCGTCCTTTTTCATCCGCTTATCCGGGGCCAGGTCGCGGGGGCAGCAGGCTGAGCAAAGCACCCCAGACATCCCTCTCCCCAGAAACGCAATCCAGCTCCTCCTGGGGGACGCCAAGGCGTTCCCAGGCCAGATGAGATATGCAATCCCTCCAGTGTGTTCTGGGTCCCCCCTGGGCCGCCTACCAGTGGGACATGCCCGGAACACCTCTAGGAGGCATCCAAACAACCTCAACTGAGCCCTTTCGATGCGAAGGAGCAGTGGCTCTACTCCGAGCTCCCTCTGGATGTCCGAGCTCCTCACCCTATCTCTAAGGCTGAGCCCAGACACCCCACGGAGGAAACTCATTTTGGTCGCTTGTATCTGTGATCTCATTCTTTCGGTCACTACCCAGAGCTCATGACCGTAGGTGAGGGTTGGGATGTAGATGGACCAGTAAATCGAAAGCTTCGCCTTCCGGCTCAGCTCCCTCTTCACCACAACAGACCGGACCGTCACGAGTGTTCATGAGTGAGGCTCAATGAAGATTTTGCTGCTCCTAAGTCGTAGGACACTGGTTGTGGTGGATGGTGGGTATACAAAATGTAGGATCCTGACACAGAAGTCTGAGGTTTACATCCTGAATACCTTGTGTGGTTTGGTTAAGGCAACAAAAGCACTTTGGTTCCAGTTACTGAAAGACTGTGATTTCAATTAAATGCTAATTCTTATGCTGTGTCTCATGAACTTTGGACTGTTTCCTGCATTAAAAAAGACCATGATCTTTCTTTCAATTTAATCATGTTCTGCCAGTACCTACAGAAATGTTGATAACGCTGTAGCTGTGATAAGTGGATATTGGACTATAATATTTTTAAGAAAAGAAATAAAACATGTTGTCAGTGAACATGTTAATGATATGTTCACTATCGACAGTTTTGGCTACTTTCCAGATACGTTAATGAACATTTCGTCATTATGTTAATAGAAAACGTAATTGAAGCAACACGTCGTTTCCTCCTGAATGTGTTCAGTGTTGCAAATTAGTTGCATATAAACTTAATTTCCAGAAAAACAGGGAAGGTGATGAATGACCCACACTTTTTTAAGGATTTAAGGTAAAACAATGCAACTGGTGTCTGAAACAAGGACTATACAGTGAGGTGTGAGCTTGCTGACAACACAGCTTGAACCCAGTCTCCATTTAAAGTGTGGGTCATGTCATCACCCTGCCCTTAAATGACGGGGCACCCAGAATTGAGCTGGGGACCTCCTGATCTGCAGTCAAATGCTCTACCACTGAGCTATACCCCCGGACACTATCCCCAGGCCTCAGTGGGGAGATACTATGAGTCAGCCAGTCGTGGGTTTGATCTCTGCTACTTGACTAAATTCCACATGACAAAGACAATTTGGGGCAGCAGGCTTTAGGAAGTGGCCAAGAAATCCAACCCGTCCTGTCAAACTGCATCTGCTCAGCTGCAATAAGACGCTAAAAACAAAACCAGCTCCAGGGGGTTTCCCTCTAGCTGAGTCCATGTAGAGAGTAGAAAATGAAAGGAGACTTCACTCATGGAGATCAATAAAGAGTTATTACTGTTAATACAAATGTGATGTCATGACAGAATCTGCAAGTGATCAGAGAAAATGCATGAAAGGCTTCTCACACAAGATCTGGGGCCGTATTTACAATCGTCCAGAGAATAGACTCAGAGAGCTCCTAACATGGCATAAAAATTTCAGGCAAGTAGCCCTAGCTTATGAGTGATTAGGGAAAATTCTCAGAGCAGCTCTGTGCAAGGAACAGACAGAAACTTTTACCTTAGAGGGGATGTGTGGTTAACCCCATTGCTGGGTATGATGGATTCAAAAAGAAAAAGAAGCCTTGCAGTTGTATTCCTCCTCATGCCAACCAGGAAGGTTGTAGTTTATATCCATATATGTCCAGACTCATATATAGCCATGAGAGTAGACAGTGCTTCAAATATGTATGTTAGTGCAAGGAAGCACCAGATTGTTACACAGAGGATCTATACAATCAGCACAGTTTCACAGTGCCACTAATTCAGTATCTGACCAACTGTCTCCCTTCTGTTCCTGTGATATGGTGTTGAATAATGACCAGAAAAGTGTTTTATGTGGAACATTATGATGTCACTGTGAAGTTAAATTTTGACCTTTCAAATATAAAATGTCATAACTTCTTCATTTTATCCTGTTCGACATTTATGTGAAATCTTGTCATAATTAGGGCATGAATTCTTCAATCATTGCTGAAAATTGAGCATAGCGTTCAGCTCAGCTCACATCCAAGCCACATCAGCTGATCTCAAACAGCCCAATCAACCAATGGAGCAGCTGATTGATCACATGAATTTTTTTCTGCTGCACTGTTGCATTTTAACCAAATATCTTAGTATTGTAATCACTTTCTTTTCCAGTGTTACGCCTTATGGTGTTGGATGGGAGATGTAATGCACCTCTAATAAGATCGACCACAAACATCCCTGCATGATCTGATCTGTAGTGTTGCATTCACTTACTCATTCAAGGTTTGGAGGATAATTCTCCAACCTCTTTGTCTTTCTGCCATGTACTCCTCTGCTTGAGAAACTCTTAAGCCTCTTAAAAATCCTCCTACCTACTACTAACAGTTTTTCACCTAAGGAGCTCTCTTAAGGGATAAGATTGCCTGGGTCCAGACATTGGAACCAGCCCACTCCACCAAGCTGACTGATTCGTGCAGCAACATGACAAGCAGTTTCACTGTTGAAATACAAAAAAGCTACTCAGCACCATGCAACGCTGTTGTCAAGAATCGAAACCAATGAAGACTGATAACAACAATGGCTTCCACTATACACTATAGACGAGATAGATGCTTCTGGGGGCTGATCTAAATCAACGTGTCGTCTCAAAATCGCCTGACATCATAGTTTATTTCACTTAACTCCTCTCCACTCTTAAAACCCTGGCGTAACAGGTATGTCGGCATGGCTACGCATCAGTGTAAACTTAAAATGAGGTCAGATTCAGGCGGATACGTTGGTGTGATTGGTTAGAGAAAATCGAATCCACCTCTCCCACGGAAATCGGATAGAGTGGATGGCATCTCAGACTGAAGATGGAAACACAGTGTAATGAGCTGACAAATCTGTTTGATATTGACTGAGGGCTAAGATGCTTTGTGAATAACTTTTTAACAAGATCTAGTCTTAAGTGTGAGGAGGAATTCTTAGAAAACGTCATAATCATATGAATTATCTTCGAATTTCATCACTAGGAGCAACTCTTTGTACAAGGAAGCTTTGTGAATACAGCCCCTGATTATAAAAGAGTTTGCTGCAGTGGTGGAGTTAGTTATGTTTTCTCTTTTCATTCATGTGTTTGTGCTGCTTCCTGTAGGCGATTGAAAGCATCTCAACACGTATTAATAATTCATAGTTCAAATCTATGCCAAAAGATAAGGAGCAGCTTTTCTCCTCATATCCAAACAATCCAGACCAAGAACTTGAGTCCAATATACCAACATGTGGTTTCTAAACATTTGCATGGGCAGCAAGATGGAAGTCTGCAGAGCAGCCGCTGCACATTGTCAAATTAATTTGCCCTTAATGTTCAAATGGCTGACAGAAACCATTCCATGAGAAAAAACAATAAATCAAGCGGGGTATGTGAAAATGTTTTGCTTTGATCAAAGCTGTGATTGTGAGCCAAAGTAAGTACTCTGAAAGTGATCGTGTTTGTGGGAAGATGGGAATGTGGTCGGGGAGTGTTCTGGGATTTCCACAGAGCTTCAGGGTGGACTGTATCTTTGTAAATCTGATAAAAAAAAAAAACAGGGAGGAGAGTAGGGGGATGAGAGACATTCTGTAGCTGTGGTCAGGAGGATGCATCACCCTCTTTCTTTCTCTTAAACGCAAGCTGGGACCAGTTTCATCATCATTTGTGAACCCTTCACTAACGTTGATTGTGTGGAGTGTGCAGTAAAATCCTGATTTGTTATTTTGTCTAGCACACCCATGCAGTGAGATCACTTCAACTGATTCAAACAACTTATTTCAATACATTTTCCTTAGCAAATATTCTTGATATTTGGGAAATGATTCATTGCACATGCGTCCAAATCCTTCAATAGCAGGAAGTCACATTTTATGACTGAATAGGACTCTGTGTTACTTGTTATGATGGACCATTTCCCCAGCACGTCCACATCTGTGTATTTCTGTGCGTGTGCTCATTCGTGAACACATGCACCTTTAATAATGAAAACAATTAGCATTTACTGTCTTGTATGCATACATCTCCCATGTTGTTTACGTGTATACATTCGCATGTGTGAATGAATACCTGTCTTCCTGCATTAGGCGTGTGTGTGTAAACACGTGTGTGTTTCCAGCCACATGTGGCTGCTAGCATGGGCCTGCACATGCCTCTGAGTGCTCCCCTCACATGTGCTTTGAAGCAGACAGACTTCACAGGTGACCTCCCTGTGGAAGACAATGAAACAGAACGGCGCAGGAGCGAGAGGAGGTGGGGGCCTCTTACAAAGGGACTAATGAAGAGGGTGGAGGAGTCGAGGGGTTGTTTGCAGGTCCACTGGGACGAGGAGCCCGGAGACAAAGAGATGCTAAACACTCCCAGGCCTTTGAGGACTTATCGTGCTGAGACCAGGAGGCATTGCCCTTGGCCAATTTGACCCTCTTTTGACATGTCATACACAATGTAAATGAACCTCAGAGTTTCTCACCAACTAATGGGAGAGACTGAGAGGAGGAGAGACATGGATTTTGAGTTTAAAACATTTTTTTTGCTTTAACATTGCTGTATATTTATAGTTAAATCAAATCACTGAAACATTTTTAATTTGAGTAGACAGGAATGCACAAGTAATTATGGTAATCACACTGAGGTAAAACCGTTAACAAGTGTTCTCAGATGAAGCCTGAACTATTTTCTTCTTTTTCAGATTTTCTTTTTTTGAATGTTCTGCATTGTGGTTTTTGTAAAGAAATATTGTGCACACATGTTAGTGGAACTACTGGTTTGCAGTGAATGTTTTTGAATATCAGTGAATGTCTCTGGGCTTTTTTTTTGAAAGTTAAATAATTGCACTTAAGCAAAATTGGTTCTGCTCAAACGTTATGCCAATGAAATGCTGTCTGAAACTCCAAGCAAGTTTTTTTTTTTTTTTTTTTTTGACCTTGCTCAGCTGTATGAAAACAAAACAAGGAGGTAGACAAATTAGGGATTGAAAAGGGGAGAGAAATATAAAACCAGTGGCATAATTCGAAGTTTATTGATTCTTTTTTTTTTGTTGAATGTACTACACATTCTACTGCACGTCTGTCCGTCCTGGAAGAGGGATCCCTCCTCAGTTGCTCTTCCTGAGGTTTCTACCATTTTTTTCCCCCGGTAAAGGGTTTTTTTTGGGGAGTTTTTCCTTATCCGCTGTGAGGGTCTAAAGGACAGAGGGATGTCGTATGCTGTAAAGCCCTGTGAGGCAAATTGTATTTGTGATATTGGGCTTTACAAATAAAATTGATTGATTGATTGATTGAATGTACAAAGCAGCTTTGGTATGGATAAATTAGCTACTCCTTAACCCTTTGAACTCTGTAATAGAAATGGTCTACCATCTCTAAAAAGTGTACGATCTAAGCAAAGGGGATATGTAAGTCATAAACCACAATAATTAATAAAAGTATTGAAATTGTGCCATTAATCCATACATTTTCTAAATGTAGAAATAATTCCTGGGGAAATCATGTCAAAATATTATATTCTCCCATCACATTAGGTAAGGTAGCATAAGGTATGACATGATGATGGGAAAGATGGATGCCTTAGTTTTTCCCTGCAGCCATTACTGGCAAATACCGGCGCCACTACCATATTTACACCGCATGTAAAATAAGGTAACATGATGTAGTGATTTATTGACATGGAAGACAGAAGCCTCCGCTTTCTATTGCAAAAAGAATGAATGTTCGAGGACGTCTCTTTTTAAAGGGTTAAAATCAGCATTTGAGACAGCAGAGAAACCGACAGAGTAAATTGATTCGTTCATTAATGACACAAGAAGACCTCCAGCACTATTTAGTTTATTAAATTATTGTTAATATTTCATCACTTAGCACAAGGCGTGCTTTGTGATATTTTCAGCGGTTACAAAGTGAGACAAAGATACCAAGAGCATCTACTCTTTCTTTGTCTCTGACAAAAATAAAAAGACAAAGAAAGGTCAGATGACTGTAAACTCTGCAATCAAATTTCCTGCTAACACTTCCCGTCTCTGCAAAGTCTCATCCCAGAGATTATCATTCAAAGCCGTGCCACTGGGCGCAGGATTTATGTCAACACTATAAATATGTTTGCATTTACAAAGCGGATAAACAAGCTGTACATTAAGAGTTCTCTGAAAAATCAGAAGTGGATGCGGATGCCATATGTCAGATAGTGACAGGCAGACACATAATTCTGCTAAATGTCTTTCTGCTGAGTGTCTCAGATGACACCAGAGTAAGTGCAAACAAACTGTGGCTCGCTTCCCATGCTCCCTGTCACGGGGTTACAGCCAGCCGCCATTTGAGTCTATTTCTGCATGTCAGAGAGTGTAAATGACTTTGTCTCCCAATGAAGACCTCACAGCTTCTGTGTTGCTCTAAGTGTGACACAAGTGACCTGCAGAACTGATCTCAGCCCAGCTCAGGAAGTAATAAAGCAGTCAACAAAATTTCTCTCTCTCTCACACACACACACAACTCCACATGATTCAGGCGTCTCGCTACGGCTTTATTGGGATCCTGGCAGAGGTAATAATAGGAACAGTACTGGTAGCACATTCCCAGTGGTGCTGAGTGGAGACTTTTACCACTCCAAGCACTTCACACTTCATTACCAAAACACTGTCTTCACCATTTAACAGTACCAGCCATTGCAATAATTAGCTGTAATAAGCCCTGGATGCTATTATGATAGTATGAGAGTTTTTATGACTAATATTCCCTGTAACTGTGAACTGAACTCCCACTCCTCAGCGGTTTGAAGACCCACCCTGGGCACTCCCTCTCTCTCCCTCTACAAGCGTGAGTATGATTAAGAGTTGACATAACTAATAGCCTCTCCACTAACTCAGGTAGAGGAAGGCAGTTCAGAGTCTCATGAGGGCCGGTGGGTTTAAAAGTGCTTTCAGCTTGCTAATGATGAGCTTGCTATCCCAACATCCTCACTGCTGAGTGTGTACTCAACACTGAAGCTACTCTGAGAGGTGTGATGCACGGATGGAGTGGCTGTGGATCGTTGTTGGAGAAGAGCTGAGTAGATGTGTGAAGGGCCACCATGACATAAACACATCCATCCTCTCTTCTACGTCCCTACTCTGGAAAAATATTGTGACTCCTTGTCGAGAACATTGTGAATAAATCCTGATAGGTTTGTTGGAACAATGGTGCTTTGCTCACATAGCCACGTGTAACACAGGGGAATGCATCAGTGAAAATCAAACACTAACTCTGGGCTTTTTTAATTGTGTTCAGAGCTAAATAAATCTTTAGTTCTTGCTCAGTGTTTGCGGAGAGGATAAGCCTGTCATGACGATGGATAGCGTCATGGCACTGCAGGGGTGGAAAGAGAAACAGAGAGTCTTAAAAAAGACTGTCATCACCTCTTCCTGAAGCCAAATATAAAAGAAAGAAAGCAACAAAAAAATTAAGCTCACCAGCTGAGAAATTGTGGCCTGTGTCTTGGCAATTCCACTGCCTGTAATGATAAAACTCGGTGAGGAATGGAGGGTGTTTCTTTCATTCATTCTGCTCTGCAGTTTTGTTTTTGTAGACACCAGCTTCACAGAGGAAGGTGGATGGGAAGGGTGTAAGTCCTTCACTGCTAATGTTGTCCATTAGCCAACACTTCAAGGACCCAAAATGTTCACCTAATGCCTAGTTCACACTAACTTTAACCCTGATTTTTATTTATTTATCTATTCAACTAAAGCAGATCAGAGGCAAGTCGTCGTCGGCTCAGCGCTTGCAAAGCAGCATTTGAGCGCTATGTGTGAACTCTTCAAAGGCATAGGCTAAGAGGCTCATTCACACATCACAGACGCTCACCAGATATCTGCATGCTTAATATCTGGAACTGTCAGGGATTTTGTTGGCAAGCTTTATCCAATCAGAGCACAAGACACAGGTTGAGGGCAGAGATGAGCAACGCTGTGGTGCCCTCCAAGGGGTGTGTGTGTTTGTGTTTGAGGGGGACGGAGTGAAAGTGGAAAAAGTGGAAGGTGGACTACTGCACACAATACTTCTGAAGTTGAAACACTGCTTTGTCACTTTATGACTTTAATATTTTCGGGTAAGGAACTGCCAGACTCGACTCCCTGCATTACATGACACATGTCCTGACAGTCATGTTGTGTGACGACTTCAGCAACTTAAAGACACCCGATTACATGACAGAAAGTTGAGCAAAGTGAGGAGTACATGATCTTATGACTTTGAAAGTCATGAAGGATGAACTTAGCTTCCTTGTTATTTGAAGACAGGGGCCAAGATCTTTATTATTTTTGTTTATATTGCACTCACATACTATAAAGTCCCTGATAAAGCTTACAAATTACAGCAAAGTGACTGACACAGAACACCTATGGGAGGGCTGTTTGGTTTCTGTGTGTCTGGGAAATAATAAACCAGACATGTATAGTTTGCTGTGTACGTCATGGGAACTAAGAGGCCACAGGGTACATAAACAACACACAAACAATTAGGGGGGTCAATGGTCAATGCAAATATTGCCTTTGGGCCCTGTAAAAAGTTTATCCAGCATGCACAGTCCAGCACAGGCTCAAATTCCTGTTACTGCGAGTGTTTAAGGCTGCCAACAGGGGTTACTATGTCTGATAATACGGCATCATGGTAATTAAACTACACAAAGATTTACACAAATGAAGCATGATTTCCTTGACAACACCTAAATTTATCACCATCCAGTGTGTATTCAACAGTGTAGTCCTGGGCCTTGTCCCATGCACTTTAAGTTAAAACTAAAATTGTTATATCAAAGTTATGACATTTGCCAAGACTCGAAGAACTTTACTAAAAGGAAAAAGCAGAGGAAGGAAACAGACAGAGCCGACTTGAGATGGGTTAACCATCAGACAGGACCAATCAGCAGATGCACACTGCCACCGTTATCAACCGTGTGATTCTTCAGATATCTAAGCCCTTAGATCGCACTGCATCACCTGCTCACCGCTGAAGTGAGAGATTGAAGAGGTAGTTCTGTACCAGAGAGAGTTGGAGAGTGAGGGCAGATGAGAATGATAAGTATCAGTGCCCGCTATCAGACCTAGCTGCATGTGGTTCCAAGCCTAAACCTGGTAGTTTATCTATAATTGACAATCACTGCCTTTGGAAGTCACCCAAACCCACTGGGAGAGTCCACGATGTGTAGGGCAGTCCACTTCTAAAGCCTTAAATCTGAGGGGGAGATCTTAAAAAAGAAATAAAACGCTGAAAGAATACTAACGTACACTATCTGAAACATTAGTTCTCGTGCCTATACAAGCAGCATCTGGTTTTTAAAATGCTTGGTGGGGCAATCATTCTAACCTCCATGTCAGTCACTATGTACACTTATGTTGTGTGCTGTCAGTGCATCACAATGCATCACCTCTTCTGTTGTGACTTTTATATGGCCTTGGCTGGCTGCAGGGAGCCTCCTCGGTGGCAGACCACTAAGCCAAATTGATTAGATGAAGGCCCTCCTCTTCGAAGGTGTCCACACTCCCCCCCACACACGCAGGCAATCTCTCTAATGGCCTCCGAGCAACCCTGTCACCGCAGAGCTTCAAGGACCAAGGGAGCGGAGATTCAAGGACCAGAGGTCCAGGTCAGAGGAGGAATGGACAATTTGTCACCACATTGGTTTTCTTCAAGGATAGAAGCACCAGAGTTTGTCTAAGCAGGGGTTGAAATTTGCAAAACTGGTCAAAGTGTAACTGTCGAAATGCTAAGTTGTGTGTAGACATTTTGGTTTGATCTGTTCATCGGCAGGGGGCTCAATCATGGAAGTGTCATTACAATCACTGTGATCCTCTCTTAAGTGTTTTAAAGGCACTTCACATCAATGTCAGTGTAGTTTTAACCTCTGTCGATAGCACTTGAGTGTCTCCCATTTTCTGATTGTGTATCCTGACAAATTGACATTGAGCCTATAAAAACCTGACAACACACCCCCGACAGTGACGGGAAAAAACATAAAAGTAGGTTTCTGTGAAAGTTCAAAGACGACAAACCAATGCTAGAGTCAGTGACAAAAACATTGTTTCTGTGATCTGTTCAATACCACTTTCACACATGTAAGTGCACTTATGGACGTAAATCACAGTGATCCTGGGAACAACCTTCAGGTGAAACATGATGTCATCACAAGCCTACATATTTGCTGTAGATACCATGATACTTTAGACACCTAATATTTACTTTTGACGAGGGGTGTGCCATATTACCTCGTTCATATAAATTCATATTGTGGTACTAGCGATATTTCAACTTGTTCACATATTAACGTCATACTGTTACCCACGGCAACAACCCACCAAAGAGCACCTTCGTCACATGATTAGATGAAACTTCTGAGCACTCTGGACTTTCTTTTTGACTATTACCAACTCTGTGGTGATTCCAAAAACAGGAGCAGCTTCAGTAGTGTGGAATAAACTGTGGCGTCCTGAATGTTTTATGAACAGCCCCGGACTTCTCAGACTCTTTTAGTGACTTACTGCTCAGAGGGAACTCATTCAGCGGCACAGGGGAGTCAGTGTTGTCAAGTGATTTTGTCATAAGGTAATGTAAACCCACATGCTGCTCTTGGCTCATCAAAAAACTCCATATATGTGAATGTGCGATAGTTGTGGTATCACAGGTTACAGCGAAACATAGTGATATCATTCTAGGGCCATATCGCTCACCCCTACTTGTGACCTCAGCACTGTTTATATTACTCTGTAATTTGGACACACTAATGATGGAGTCTTCTCCTTTTGTTTCTCTCTGTCCATAGGTGGAAGAAGCAGGCCATTACTAGTGGACGGTGTCACTTGACACAGCTGCCCTCCAATATTTGACTGCTGTTTATTTCATCCTTAAAGAGGTATTTACAAAGAAAGGATTTATTGCACCGCTGCTGTCACCCAGGAGCCTATGTCCATACTTGAGAGACTGTCAAGAAACAGTTTAAACACAGGAAAACCTGTCTGCCAGCTGTATAAAGTCAACTCTGGGTCAAATTAAAAGAACCCAGTAAACCTCTTTTAGCAACAAAGAACAGAAGATTCAATTTCAAAGCTACAAGCACCATTAAGATCCAGTTTTAATTTAAAGTTTCAGAAATTTTCTCTTACTTCTGAAAGATTAGAATTTAGTGGTGAGTAGAGGCAGAGGCAGCTCCGGCGTCCGTATAATTACGGGAAAATTACATTCATTATTGTAATTTACATCTCATCTCCAATCCAATTATTAGCAGTTTGACCTGCACGGCACATGTTAGCATGGAAATCTAAAATGGGCTCCCAAGACGGAGGCAAGGGAGGGGTGGAGGACAGAAAGACAGCGAGAGGGAGAATTTGGGACTTTGGGAGTTGTAGGAGGGGAAAAAACAATCAATATGGCTCTAAAAGATGATGATTTTAAATAGCCATAATTCTCTGCCTCAGAGCACAGCTGCCAAGGGCGCCGCTGCAACACTTTGATGTCTGATATGCAATATTGCTGCCAGTAATTTGCTCATCTGCATCTCTGGAGGGACCATCGCCTGTCTGTCTTGTTCATCTGCCTGACCATGTGTATGTGTTGCCAGTCAGTCTGTCTGTCTGTCCGGCTGTCTCTCCATCTCTTAAAATTGTTATTCATGACATGCATATACAACTTCAGAGGTACTTTTGGAGAGGAGTGAAATTAGGAACTTGCAAGTGGGGAAAAGCCTGTGCATGTGCATTATACATAGTCTCCAAGGAACAAACGTATCCTGTAAACAATGCAATCTCACTTGTATATTGTTGGTAATACTGCACTTATGTAAAGCACTACAAAACATATCATTGTCCTTACCTGTCTGACTGCCTGATCAGCTGCAGGTCCAGCCCCCTGTCTCTCATCCCTAACTATTGTCTTCACTGTTATTATCTCTGAAAAATTGCTATAAACATATCTATCAGTGTGAGAGACACGGTATGTAGGAAGCAATCAGTTCTTCTGTTGTGCCGCAATCTTGTCATTATATTTCTTGAACGCAAAACGTACAATTTACGGGGAATGCAAGCGGTGAGCTTGAAGGTATGTGTTTGAGTGGGCGGTGAGGACAGAGCTTTCATAAGCTCTCCATTGTGGTATGCAAATGAAAATACAAGCGGCATGACATGCTTACCACTATGAAAAAGTTATAAGCTAAAGATCAAACAGTTCTTAAACATTTGATTGATTACTAAGTTATTAAATTATTTAATCGAGTACCTAGATTCATACCTTTTATCTGAGGAGATATGATCACTAGATTGGAGCAATTCCCTGGAAGATCCCCACTCACCAGCTCTTCAGTATGAACTCTACCTTGGTGTGAAATCACATTCAAAGCTGTGGAGGGCAACAGGAGTATCACCAAGAGCACTTACTACACTCCATCATGAACACCATTAGGTATGTTAGTAATTATCTGTTTAACATTAAACCGACAGGGAGAATTTTGAGAAATGATGAGACAGCTGAGTCTGCTGTTGCCCAGACTGGAGATTAAGATGCCCAACAAGACAATGCCGTGATGTTGCTCCTAGAGATGGCTACAGTTTAATGAAACAGAGGCAGATGTGGACAGCCAAATGAGACACTACCACCCTCACTGGATATTAATCCACTTCACTAGTCAGAAGGATCAACAAACTTTCTGTTGCTGCCATCACACAGATCAGTCAGTTCAATGTCTGCCTGGTTAGAACAAGCTAACACAGCAGCAGCCGCTAACATCAGACACCAAGCTCTTTAATGGTCCCAACAAAGTCATGAGGACATCGAAACAGCCTGACTCTGCCCTTAAACCCATGAGGTAACATTGGCCGTGCGATACGAACAGACAGCCCTGTCACTGTATGTAGACAGGCGGACTCTTTACATCGCCCGAACGGAGCTCACACTCCCACAGCAGTAATGTCATGATACATAGAGAAAGAGAGAGATGGGGGCAAGGATGCTGGTTGATGGTTAATGAATGCTTAATAAGCAACGGTCACAAACAGCCAAACGTAATGTTGTTTTTATTTTTAAGTTTGCCATTCTGTGATTTTAAACCCACCATGTTCTTGACAATAATTATATCTAACAAGTAGCAAAACTGAACATACATGATGTTTCCTACAATATCCGACACCAGCAGACCTCCTTAGATATATAGCAAATGCTAAACGGACCTGCACTTGTTTAGTACCTTTCTAGTCATCGACCACTCAAGCCACCTTTTACACTACTTGTCACATTCACCATTCATGCACACATTCATACACTGGTGGATGAGGCTGCTATACAAGGTGTCACCTGCTTCTCTGTCAAGTATTCACACACATTCACACACTGATCGTACAGCCATCAGAAGCAATTTGGGGTTAAGTATCTTCACAAGGATACTGCGACCACCTCTTGAGCCACATCCATTGGTATAGACCTGCTCTTTTAGGATTTTACTGTTCACTGTCTACTTCCGCTGCACACACACACACACACACACACACTGGTTTGGGGTAGCCCGTAATTTAAAGAAACACATATAAACATGCATCTGGAGGTAGTGAGGACAGGGTGTGCGCCCCAGTTACGACTGAGCCAGGAATTCAGGACACTTCAACAGGGCAGACGCTTTCAACACAGCCTTAAATGTAATTTTTTTTTCAAAAGAATGGTGGTGTTTTAAGTCATCCCTCCATCACACATGAACAGTTTTAGAAGCTACTCAGTATTGCAGAATCTTTGTCTGTGTGAGCGATGAAAGACTCCAACATATCTCTCAGAAACCAAGTCAATGCTTCAAATGTAGGTTTGTTTGAAGCCAGTTGACAGCAGGTCAGATAGCTTCAAACAGACCTGCCTCTCACACTGTGCAACTCGTTTACTTTCAGATTGCCATTGCGCCATTCTCTGGAACAATTTCCATAAATCTCCACAGTCTAACAGGCAGGTTGAGAGAGGCTTATGTCAGGGCCGGGGAGTAAAGTCTACTGTTCATTCATGTGCATGTGTGTGTGTGTGAGTCCATGCCCGTATGTGAGTTCTGGTTTGAAAGTCTTAGATGTCCTTTGAAGTTTAAGACAGCTCTGCATCAGCTCACTGGTTCCACTTCATGGGACGTGAATGTGTGGACATGAGCAACATCTGAGTCACCGACTTGTGTGCCATTTTCTGGTTGTGTGTGCTGTGTGTGAGTGTGTGCATGTCCACCTTGCTCTGGCATGTGTGCTCTTGCTCATGCATGACTGAGTACCCAACTGTGTCTCAATTCCTTCCGTTGTCTCGGTTTCTACCTGTCTGAGCGAGTGCACTGCCATTCCCTGGACACACTGCGCAGTCTTGACAGACACTCGACTCCACAACATACACCTGAAGCATGTCAAGTAAAATGTTTGTTGTAGTGTAAAAGTTTACTTTGTGCATTTTGGTATTGTGTGAGTCCTCCTGTCCAGCTACAAGCAAACCAACGCTCATAAACAGAAGTCCCAAGTCTCATACACATTTATTGGTAATCTGTAATCCCTCATCTTTCATCCTGCCTGGGAGACTCAAAACAAAAACACACCTTTACCTAAGCTTGGTCGAATGTCTTGCTGTGATTGAGCTTCTATGGTGGTCATACCATTAACATGAAGAAATAGCTCGATATATGCATCAGCCCAGAGGGCGGTTTGCTTTCATTTCTTTTTGTTATTCTTGGCTTTCCGTGGTAAATTTTAGCTTTTAGATTTCAGCTTTCATGTCTCTGACCTTTAAGCTTTGCATTTTGAGTTTCTCCTGGTGGTATACATTGCCTGCTTAAGAAAGCACAGCACAGGACTTTTAGCTTTTTCCATGTTACACTGCACTTCTAAAACTTCTGCGAGAAGAAAGCAGAAAATTTACTTCAAGCCCTAATTTACTTCCCTAATAAATGGTCCTGCACTTGTCTGGCACCTTTCCAGTCATCTGACCCATCAAAGCACTTCTTTATAGCCAGGGATTGGACTGCCAGTCTTTCAAATACCTGACGACCAGCTCTACCTCTGGGAAACAGTCGCCCAAACACAATAACTTGTCATTTTAGAGATATATATGAAAGGCTAACTGATCATTTTTTGCTGTGTACCATTAAAATTTATTAATAAAACAACGATTACAGCTTTATTTAATGTCACAGTAATTAACTATTACTGGTGATGCAACCTTGAAACTCATCAGCAATCTGTCTGACGATGGCCAATATCCCTGGGGTTACAGCGTAGCCAGCAAATGTCCTGATAACACATATCCAGGCCAAGACTCTCTCTTCATGCACTGGTAATTGCTTACAGTCCAATTAGCAACTTGAGACGTGAGAATAGAGTTGCAGTTGTGAGACGGCGTCTACAGCAGGATTGTGTCACAAGTAGCCAGTGAACAAAGCTAACAATAAGCTAGATCAGACAATAGCTGATAGGTACCAAAACTGCATTTCAGCCAATGGGTTCTGCCTCTTCTGCCCTCCTCATGGAGAGTCAACTTTCATGCAAGCAAACCGCGCTTTAGCATGACTTATCAATACAACTTAGACTACAAACAGAAACCAGAACGCTTCTGATACCAAAATCTTATTCAATATCTGTCAATAGGGATCAGAGGTGATGTAGTGCCGTGATAATATTTCCGTTGGACTTACTGGATCGCAGAGCGGACGGGGTGACCTCGATCTCACTGGTGGCTTGGTAGGGCTGAAAGGCCGACACCGAACTCATGTCACTGGTGAAGGGTTCAGGACTCTGCGTACCAGTGGAGCTGGCACTGGTACCGTCACCTCCATTGTGAGGATCCTGCTCTTCATATACTGCTACCAGCTGGAAGGAGAAGTAAAAAACTTGTTAGTGAATTAGAGTGTGTTTTGGGGAGACAGAAATGTAACCAGTAGCTATATATGCAACAAAAATAGGGTTATAGGTTTAAAATTTTGTGTTCATACATGAATTGGTGGGTGCTCAGGTACTGTGTGTATGTCTTTTGATTTCACATTCACCCCAAATCACTCAATCATGTTACAAGTCTCATAGCACTCTCTCTCTGTGATCTAATCTTGCAACATCTGCAGTCATGTAGCGCTGGGTGTTCGGGGTTGCCAGGTTTGGCTCCCGCAGCGAGCAGCTGCTCCATTCCCACAAAGGTGATACGTTGCCACTTTTCCCAGGCCAGATAGGGAGAACTCCCCACAGCATCCCGTAATTATCAGAGTCTAACACATGCAGCTCATCACTACAGCCAGCACGCCCACTTAACAAGAGAGCAAGAGAGAGACAGCAGCTCGGATTATGGTGTGAGAGAAACACTAGACTCTGTTTCCCCTTTCACCGGGATGAAGAAAATTAGATTGGCCGATGCTGATTGACGACACACGAGTCAAAGCTTATATGTATGCTCCTGGACTGAGACATACAGAGAGAGGGGGAGAGAGAGCAATGAAAGAATAAAACCTGTGGTGGTAGAGTGCCAAGTGGTTTGCATTGCCAGCACAACCTGTTACTAAACCTCTCACAAGAAGATTAACCTCTTATTCCATCCAGACAGAGCAATCATACGGCAGCAGCCTGATGCAAAGCATCCTATACAGAACAACAGTATGTATATTACAGACTTGAGATGAGTTCCTTTTATGTCTTTGTGCTACCTGCAAATCTATGTAATGGAAGGCCATAGATGTGGAGAGAGCAACCAACAAAGAAAGCATTAGTTGCCATTGGGAGCAAACAGCTTTCGTGTATTCTGCATCGTATTTGTCTGAAGGTAAAAATAGCACAAGTGTTTTTCCATGTATTTGCTGTTTTTCATCACCCCTACGCAGGGAAATCTGCATATAAACAAGTTTAGAAGCCCCTGCTCTTCTTTTTGATTTAATTCATATGCAGAGGATGATGTTTAAGTGTGTATGTGTTTGTGTATCTGCGTCTGAATTTATGCCTTTCTGGGAGTATGCCCATGTGGTTTACTGTTGCCGTAATTCACGGCGACATCTCTCACGCTGGCTTTGCACAATTAAAGCAGACTGCATTTTTTTCCTTAAGATGTTTCCTCGCATCGTGATGCCGTCTCTGAGACGTAGTTTATCACCAAAGGCCTCACCCATTTCACTCTAATCACGTTCCATTCCGATCTTGAAATTGCATTCCTCAGGTTGTGAGGGTTTTGTCACAAATTTGCTCAGTGCACCAGAGAGGCAATCAGCGAGCAAAGAGATCCGGTGCTAGAAAATAAGAAGGCCTTAATATTAGAAGTCAGGCAGTTTAAGGAGGTAATTTGCTGAAGTTTTGCTTATTGGCAAATGTGTAAATTCACGTGTTGAGGCACAAGGCGTGCTTTGATCTTACATTGGTTAATCTGCCTTTTTTCTATATCATATACTTTGATATCTGGTTTATTTACAAGATGTAAAAACTTATTTCAGAAAGTGGAAAATATTTTTTTATGTGTGTGGGATGGAATGATGTTTTGACTGAAAATGTTTGCGATAACGATGAAAGGAACAGCTATGTGAAGATGCCGAGGCGGCTCCGAACGCAGACTAGAGTGAAGGGTTGTCCCCAGAGGTATTTACACTGCCCGAGTGCGAGCCAATGAATCATTAGTGACAAAGTAATCAGGCCTCCCATTCATATGTTGCTGGGAGTATTTAGCAACCTGACAAGCCCTCTGCCTGCCAGCTGCCCATTTAGAGAAGTGGTGAATACTGTTGTTGGTGTCGTGGCGAAGCGTGATTCATTTTTAAATACATTCCAAATCCCTCTAATTAGGTCCACTTTGCTATGCCTTGCATCCTTTCACCAGACACTCCAGAGCACTCTGTGGGTATCTGACATGTACGGCTAAACTCATCCACACACCCTCCATTTCATAATCAAATGGGTCTGCATTTATCCTGCATTCAATATTAATGGGCTCTTGAAGTGCTCGTTCGTCCCTTAAACCCAGAGAGACATGAAAAGTTCCCACTGTTCAGCAGGCTGATTTCTCCTTTCCAGGCAGTATATCCAGTTTTTGTTTTGCCATTTGATGCTTTCTTCTATCTGTTCTTGATCTGTTCATTTAAAGTTTACACGGCACATTCAAGTTCTATTAATGCCCAATGAAAGTTTTCAGCAAAATAGTTTAGCACAGTTTAATTTAAAACAGCTTTGGAAGCTATTTTGAACTTATATCGGAGAAATACGAGCAGCAGGCACAGCTATAGGTGCCATAATTTAATCATTTTATATTAAGTCTTTAGCACTGATGCATATCATATTAGTACCAGTCAACCATGAGTATAATACATCAACTAAGTTTAAAAAGTTTCTTAGTTTCTGCATTGCTATCAAGGTTATGCTTATCTACTAAGTCCAGTTATGACACTCTGATTGATTATTTCCAGAGTTGCCAGCTTTGCTTGTGGCCATTTTTTTGTGCTGTGACCAAACCATATAAACTCGCACAGAAGACGGAGTTGGAAAGAACAAAAACGTCCTTGCATACTTATGATCAATACACATCTGCAGAATATCTTTGGAGCTGCCAGAATTTGAGAAGGGCCCCACAACACTTCCTTCAGTCCTTGCCTCTCTCCGAGCTCATCCTACCCTCTGTGTGTGTGCCGTGGAGAAGGGGGCACTCTTGGCCAGAGGGAAAACTGACGCAATTGTTGCTGTTGACAGGACAGAGCTCAAGCTGCAACGCAAGCGAAAACCATTACACAAACGCTCTCCCTCCTCCTGGGAGTTGGTCACAGTCACTTTAGAACTGAGAGGATTTCATGTTTAATTTTTTTTTTTTTTTATTCTCTCGCTTTCCCCTCGTGGCTTCTGTGCAGCAGGCGTCGAGTTGTATTCAGAAGTTTTTCAAAAGGGGGAAAAAGTTTTTTAAGCGATGCAAAAACGGGAGCGCCGTGGCTAATTGTCAAGTGGCGTAACAGCTGAGGCTGAGGAGTCAGAGCGGAGGGAGAAGAGGGGAATGTAGGAGAATTTTAAAGAGCCCCCCGAATAACAAGATGCTACAACCTACAATAAAACACACAGTTATATCAAAACCAAAGGTAGGAAAGGAGGAGGGGGAGAAGAAAAGCACATGACAGGATGTGAGTTGAAGAAATGTTCCAGTTTCCAGTCTCAGGATAAACTCTGGAGCGATTTGAAAAACCTATTTAGCTCCTACCTGCTTCAGTTGAGAGAAGCGAGGTAAAGAGAAGAACTGACTGAGTCTTATTTCATGGGCCTCTCTCCCTCTCACTCTCTCTCTCTGCAGCAGGGAGCTACAACACTGCTGCTGCCTTAAGCCCCTGGAGCAAGGCTGACACTCATCCACTCTCAGCCGGTTCCACTGACTGTCACAGCAGCTGCCAATCAACCGCTATCTACCTGGAAGCCTGAGGGCTGCTGGAGAGAGGCAAGAGCAGAGGATGGAGAGAGATGATGATGAAGGGGTGAGACGAGGCGGAGGAGAGGAGAAGAAGCGAAAGGAAAAGAGGGAGAGAGGCAGAGGAGGCTGGGCATTCTGTGCAGCCTAGGTAAAGGCTGTATTTGGGATTCAGCATTTCCATATCTGTAACGGAGAGAGCAGAGAGACAGGGCACCGAAAAACAGAATCTCAGGGATGCCTTTCATGTTGGCCTCCTTTGATCTCCTCCCGGCTTTTGGCAGTGAGGGTGGAGTAGAAGAAGAGATGGAGAGGAAGCAGCTGAGGAGGGGATGAGGAGCTGTTTTGACAAGCTCTCTCCATCTCTTTTTTCTCCTCTCCGTTCCTCCCCTCCACCTCCAGAACCTCTGATCTGCCAGGAAGCCCAGGCATTAGGACTGGCACAGGTACAAAACAGCCGTCCCGAGTGTATGGCCGCGCCGCGTTCCAAAGACGCGAGACAACAGAGGTTATTAGTAGTCATGGGGCAGCGCTGGCAGTGCCACCAGAGACATGTAATACCTGCCCTGCGATGCTCTGACGCTAATCCATATCTGCCACGACAGCTTTTTCACAGCCGAGTGGAAGGGACGGCTGACATGAGTCAACCCGCGGGAAACCTGTCCGCTCAATCCACACCTCCAATTAAAAAGCACATCCAAAGACGCGCCAGGCTACGTCCCGCTGTGAATATTTATTGCTGCACAAAAAGTCACCCCTCGGAGGCAAGGCTCATATGTATTCATTTGTCTCTCACACTGTTTTTCTTTTCCCTTCAAATTAAAAATTCAGCTTGTTACTAATAAGTAGTGATTATAACGTAAAGAATAGGCGGATAAGCTGATTTTATTAAGCTGAGTCTACTTCCCCTGACTTCTATTTGTGCATGTACGCAAAGCTTGGTGCTAAAGTCTCTTATATTTGCTTTGAGATGAACGAAGAAAGGAACGACATTTTGGTCAGTGTAGTAATTGGTGTAATGAATAAGTTGTGTTAAGTTATAAACTGCCTGAAGTAACGTTCACTTATAAACTGCCTCTGCTAGAGAATGCAAACACACACATACCCTCACACACACACAAACAGCAGGTTTCACCTCTCCTCCCGATCATTTATCATCATTTTATTGCAAGGGCACCAGGGGCGCAAAGTTATTACAGGTACAGTAGCTGTAAAAACTGCGAAAGCCACTTCACCAGAAACTCCAAGAAAAACTCTCAACTTGTTGAGTAATAGCTGTGAGCCACTATCCCTCATCCACACACCACCCATCTGTCCATCCATCCATTCCTCCCCTTCCACAGTCACCATATCAATCATGGGTACTTTCAGCATCCATCAACGTCAGATTTCTGATCGCCTATCGGCCGAGACATTTTTTGCAAGTCACAATGCAAGTCCTGAGTTAAGTCCCATTACGGGCAGGCAAGTCTAGAGTCAGGTCCTAAGCCAAGACTTACATATCCCAAGTCCTAAGCTTTGAGTTTTGAGTCCTTGACAAGTCATAACACACTCCACTAAATCTCATGCCATTTTAACAACATGAGCAATATACTGAATACATGACGTTTTTTAAAGGACACCCAGTACCTCAGTGGCTAGAGTGGGCGCCCCATGTAATGTCTTTGCCGCAGTGGCCACGGGCTCGATTCTGGCCCAAAGCCTCTTTGCTGCACGTCATTCCCTCTCTCCCTTTCACACTTGAATCTATCCTGTCATTTAAGTCAAAAATAAACTTTTTACATTCAGTCATTGCAGGAATATCAGACTTGGTATTTATCAACAGCAGCTGGCATCGATGTATCCACAGAAACATGGACTAAGTAATCAGGGTAAGAAGAAAAAGAATAAGAACAGAACACTTCAAATACACTATAACCATAACAACACACATAGAAATGTACAAAAAAATCTTTAAAAAATATATAATAATATCCACGTGCACAAAGGATAATCTGGACATTATTTATTACACTCATAATATTCTACTCTTTATTTTATTTTCTGCCCAAACAGCACAGATCTACTGATACTATGATGGGGTGAATGTCAGGTTATTCCAAGACACACAGCCTCTGATTCGTCGAGAGACTCAACCCGAAAGGCTTCTGCTAACAGCTAACAAAGATAGCAACACCAACAACCTTAACATACTTGTCAGTCTCTGGGGGAAGGTATCAAGTATTTTCAAGTCAACAGGCTCAAGTCAAAGTGAAGTCACGAGTCATTGGTGTTATAGTTGAAGTCAAGTTCAGAGTCTTCTTTGATGTCGTCAAGTAGAGTCTAAACTCATCAACGTTGTGACTTGAGTCTAAGTCGTGTGACCTAATCCCCCCATTTTTCTATCCGTACGCAGATACATGAACGCAGCTCAGCCCTGATGACACACTCTTCACCGTAGTGACGGTACAGAGTCTTTTCATTTCCCTCGAGGAGAACGTGACCTTTACTTGTAACTTTTTCATGACGAGATCACAATGGAGCAACCAACCTCCTCTTTCCGCAGAGTTATCACAGAGTTTTCAATATTTCATCCTTTCCTCCCGTCCATTATTTCTCACACGCCCAGAGTCGAGCAAACCAACAAAGTGCTTAGTCCTGTATTTTTCCTGCTCATTAAGACCATCAAATATTCAGAGAATAGGTCTCGAGCACTCTGGCCTGCCATCACTAGCATTCAAAATAACCCTCATGTGGCACCCCGCCGCGCCTCAGAAACATATGCATATTTCAGGTGCTGTCACATGTGGTTGATGCAAGGGAAGAGCGCCCCGAAGGCTTGCTAAGGCAAGACCTGAAATGATGACACACACCGCAAAGCAAATGTAATGAGTAAAGATGCTGCGACACATGGAATATATCCTCCCGTTTACAACAGCGATGGTGTGCGAGGGCAGCAGTGGGAAGAAGAGGGGAGAGAGGGGGAGTTTATACGCTGGAGAGCAGGAAGATGACAGGCTTAAAGAAATATAATCCCCAAACAAGCAAACGCAAGTCCTTAGATTGGTTTACGCTGCTGTTCTCGCTAAAACATTAAGTCATCATTTCTTTCACTTTTTAAAGCAAAGCAGCTCACGAGGTAGATTCTCCGCTGCATGAAGAGGAAAAAACAAGGCGGGAGGGGCGTTAGAGAAAGAATGGGCAGAGAGGCAGTGAGAAAATATACAGAGCAAGCAAAGTTTAACCAGATTAGAGACTCATCCCTTTCAAATCCACTCGGCCAAGTTCTCGTCCCTGCCTTTGAAGTTTTCCTCCTGTGTTGGGGGAAATGAATTCACACATATTAGGGCGCCCTGTGAGCGCTACCTACGCAGTGCTGACAGAAGGGAAAATTCCTACTACACCCCCGTTGTGTTCTGCCGTGTATATTAATACCTTATAACCCGTGGTCATATGTACAACTCAACCCTATTCAGCCCTGGGAAATAAATAAGACTGTTTTTTAAGGCACACAGAAGACCTTCGCGGTCTGCAACTTAAGAGTGAAGGGAGAGGGGGAGAGGAGGGAGTGAGGGAGGGGAAAATGATGACATATTCATGAAAGCAATTAGGGTGGGTGTCCATAAGAAAGCAAGAAACATGATGAGCATCTTATGACCTCGAATTACGATCAATCACCTGACAGTAATTAACACTGCGCAGACACATGAAATAATGCTGAAATAATCTTGTTCCATCAACACGTCTACATTTTCAGATGTAATCATAATAATTATCCTATTCCGTTCGAGGTGTACAGAAGTGTATTTGTTTCAGTTCAGTTTTTGTACTTTTAATTCACTTTGAGCCACAACTTCAGTATTACAGTATTCCTCAGTTGCTTTACTTTTGTAATGCTTTGAAGGACATTGTACTTTTAGGTTGAATGCACAAAAAGCACAGGCTGTATCTAAAGTAGTCTGTGTCGTCTAATCATTTGTTTACAGTATCCACCATTGATTTTTATGCCACCCTGTATTCATTTTGCTGTCTAAACAGAGTTGTTGGGGGCACCTTGAGGTGTTGCACCCTCAAACTGGTCTTAAAGAAATCTAATCAATGCAATGAACCTACCTGCTCCCCCAGTCTTCATCCAGCCCGCCCCCACTGCGCCACACAGCCAATCTAATAATGCCATTCCTCCCCTGCCCTGATTCTCATGCAAAACAACAGCCAGACAGTCTGTCTAGGGGCCGCACTCGCAAATACACACACACAGATATGAGTACGTGAGTGCACCCACCCACCCATACACACTCGAACTGCAGATGCGCACAAAAAGTCACAGTTTGTGTATTAGTATTCCTCTCCCAAAGCGGTGGCATTAGAAAAACCCATATTCTAACAGTGCCTTTCAGAGGGAAATGCCCTTCAATCTTTCATTGGTTATGCACAAAGCCAGGAGAGAGTAATTAAAAACTCCACATCCAGGGACCTCGGCACAGAGAGAGAGAGAGGGCCAAAAGAAAAAAAAGGGAAAGCTTCAAACATTTCAGGCCTCCCTGGTGGAAAGAGATGGAGGGAATGAGGAGCAGAAAGTGGAGTGGAGCAGACAGAGAGGGAGGGCCGTATCCTTGACAAGGCCATACATCCTCTGTAGTTGAGGCAGATGGAAATCAGGTATTTCATAGTTTTAACAAGGCCAGGGCCGATCATTAACCACAAGAATTTAAGCTTTAAGATTGTCGTCTTATACATGCTGGCCCTAATTACTTAAGTTTAATCTGTCTCAGGGTGTTGGTGAGGGGATCTAGAGAAAAGCCCTCTGTCTTTGATTCTCAGAGGAAGACACCTAGAGCTCACATCTAACGCTGAGATGTTGGAGAGCTGTGAATTGGAGCTGCACAGGAGATACCTGAGCAGCCTTGTAGTTGTTTTAAAAGATTTTTACTTTCATTTCACTTTGCTGGATCAACAAGGAGGAGTGAGCTGTGTCTTTCAAACAACACTCTCCATTCTCATGTCAGAACTCTTAATCCATAGCCACAGTAGATCAAAACACAAAGCCGATATGACATAAGGGAATAAGATCGAGACTCTGGCTGTGAGGTGCATAAACTGTTGCCAAATGAGGGTATTGGTCTCCCTCCTGGGTGGCCTTTGCCCTGTCACCCGTGATGGCCTCGGGTGAGGTGTGTGATGGCCCGGGGCCATGGACCAACAACAGAGACTGTGTGTGTGCACAGACTACTTAACATGCAAAGAGCGGCACTTTCAACTTGTAAAACAGACTTCAAAACAAATACTTCAATGTGCTTGATGATTGAAAGCAACACCTGACCTTACTTGGAATATATTGAGAATTTCATGCTGTACATTCAATGATTTAAAGATTGAACTTAAGAAAACACTCCGGTAGAAACAAACAAGACGGTATTGTTTTTCACATTAATTAACACCAAGTAGGATAAATCTAACACATGGAAATTTAATCACACATTTAGAGAAGTAGCAATTAGTTCTCTTGATGGATATTGATTATCTTGGAACAGAAATTTAGACAGTGGGTGGTTTAAAACGTGAACTTGAAATAAGCAATCTGGTGTTTTTTTTTTACTGAGACAACAGAAGTTACTGTTTAAATCAGATAATACGGGGAGATAGATCAGCTTGCTCCTGAGTCAACGGGATTTTACACATTAAGATCAGCGTACTCATCATCAAAGTACTAAGCAAGTTGTGAAAAGAGTTGTATTACGTCTTACATGTTGCTAAAAATAAGCAATGAGACAATGTCATCACAGTCATCTCAGCTTGGGCTTGAAAACAGCAAATTTAAAACATAAAAACCTGCATTAAAAAAGTTTAGGTTTGGAGTTTGAAAGATGTGGCATTGAGAGGAAAAGCCCCTCTTCTTCTATTCAACCATCATGGAACCTTGTTTCGGAAAAAAATATGTACAGTATTTGCCGAGAGGTAAATAATATTTTGAACCCGTTTGAATTGCCTGTTTGCCATGAATTACACATGTATTGCAAGTCAAGAAAGTTGCAATTTTTTGGCAAAGTGTTGACGTAAAGGCTGTGAAAATATACAATTTAAATGACTACACAAGTTGCATAAATGACATAACTTTCTTGCTGAAGCTGCGATGCCTTTGTGTTTTATACCATATGTACTGACATGAGCAGTGGGTCTTGTTCAGTCTTTCGCTTCCCGGGTTTAAAAAGACCAGGAATCCCTGGATGAAATACATCAGGTAAAATAACGTCATTGGTGTGTGGTATATAGCTTAAGTAATAGTAACTTAGTAAAAAGTTACCTAGCTAGCTGTTGTAGATGGCTTACATTGTGCAAAACAAGAAATGTAGTTAACTGAGCAGATTCACCCAAAACTAAATACAACAAACCAATGACAAACTGTGACTTCTTTGACTTAAAATGATATTAACACACATAATTTTAATCAGGATCAATAAATTGTTTCTCGTCATATAGTGTTCGTATCTTTTCCAAAATAAGGTCCCATGTTGAGCACAGGAAGGGGAGAGACTTCACCTCTCTATTTCCTAGGAAAGGAACTAACAAAACGATGCTACCAGGCTCATGTAACTATCGTTCATACCGTGGCAAGTATTACAAACCATGGTTAACTATAACTATCACATGAAACGATGTTTTGCTGCCTCTCACAGCAGCTGTAGTCCGAGGGGAAACTAACTCAATTCACTGGGCCTATCGTCGTCAACTTTTAAGGTGGAAAGTTAACTTGTAATGTTACTCAATGCATGAGGTGACGACATGAATCCATCAGCACATCTTAAATTTCAATATGACAACTGTGACCATTTAATCAGTTTTTATTGTCTCTCTTGGATGACATACACTTCCAGTGATGAGTGGCTCTTCAAGGGCTTAATATTATGTATTAATATCGATGGGTTATGGGAAGTGAATATATCCTAATTCTCAATTAGAGGAAAAAAATAAGCGCCACAGAACGTTGTTCCTGTGGGCTACAGCAACACTAAACCCGTGAGCTTGCCTCAGAAGGACTAAATGCACAAACCCCCTATCTTTAAACATCCCATGGAGAGAGACTCTCACTGCAGCCTGTTTTATTTTGTTCTGGAAATGTCAGCATGCAGCCTCGCTCTGTGGATGATACATCAAGTGCAGATTTCCATCTGTGTCAGCGCTGATGAGGAAATACAGTCAGTACTGGATGACGCAATGAGTGACAATAGCCCCGCCCACATTTAAGGGTACTGTTTACAGTGGAAACGCTAAAGGGACCTAGGGTCTAGGTACCATGTCTGAAGGGTTACTTATGGTTCTAAAGGTAACATGCCGACATATGCTCAAGTTGCATTATGGTTAATGTAGGATCAAGTGTTTCAGTTCAACAAGTACTGGGGACTTAAATCTGTCTTCAACAATTCCCCCAAATTTAATGGCAGTGCACCACTTTAACCCCAGAAAACGTAAGTATAAAGGAAAAGAAAATGTTTTATTGACCAAGAAGAATTATTAAATAGATGTCTGTAAACAAAACAAAACAAAATCCAATATTATCGAACGG
Organism: Epinephelus awoara; assembly: GCA_035609425.1. NCBI lineage: Eukaryota > Metazoa > Chordata > Actinopteri > Perciformes > Serranidae > Epinephelus > Epinephelus awoara. Next base: position 7,188,993 of record CM069314.1, read on the forward strand.
TTATGTTGCTGTTTTTCAAAAATAAAGCAAAAAAAGTGCCTCACACATACTTTTCATAGAGTACCAACAGGGCAGCTGGGCAATGTACTAGCGGAGTCTGATAGCTATTTCTCCTCTAGGTAGTAAAATACAAGCAAGCACCAACTGAGGGAAGAGGGTACTTGAACACCTGAGGCCCTTGAAGCACACACAAACACACACATATGCACACAGCCTGGTTACCATATCCCTACCTGTCTTTGAGCTGAGCAGCTGCCAGTGTTGGGCCACTAAGCCAGTCAGCTTGTCCATCAGCCTGTCAGGTGCTCAGCAGGACTGCTAATCAGCCAGTCAGTAACAAGTAAGTCAACGTACACGCTACTGAGTCATTCAGCTAGTCAGTCAGCTAGGCAGCCAATCAGGTGATGTCTTAGCTAGTACGTCAGCCACCAGTTTAACTCTGTCAGCCAATGAAATGCTCAGCCACCAGCCGGCCAGCCAGTCAGTAAGCCAACCACTGACCCAGCCATCCAGTTAGCCAGCAAGGAGATGGCCAAGTGGAGCTAAACACCCCACTGTTGGCTCTGAACTGGGCAGAGGCAGTGCCAACACCCACAACGCAGACACATGCACACATGCACACACACAACTAGCCGGTGGGGACAGCACTGTCATTATCTGCCATCTGCAGGCCTGAGTGGCCTTAGCCTGGAGGGAGAGGAAACGAAGAGGAGGGAAGAGAAGCAGGGAGAGAGGATGGTTGTCCTTACGAATGTGTGAGTGTGTGAGTGTGTGTGTGTGTGTGTGGGGGGGGGGCACAATGTGAGAAGCGACACGCTCTCACTAACACACCGAAACGCACAAGAAGACAACAAAGAAATGGCTTTGTGCCTATAAGGGAACACGCAGGCTTTGCTTTGTGAGAGAAGTGTACAACCAGTGTGTTAGACTAGAGGAGAGCAATTATAGCAGTGTGCTCAGAAAGGACGACCTGACAAACAAAACACTGTCGCAAGTGTGTGTGTGTGTGTGTGTGTGGGTGTCTGCGTGTAAAGTGTGTGTGTGGATGCTTCTCACATAACACAGAACTCTTCAAACAGATGTTAGTGTTAATGACACTTCTTTTCCTCCCATTTAGCTGCTGCTATGTGTTATGCATTTAGGCCTAATTTAGTACATTTGAGGTGTGAGGGGTTCTGCTATGTGCGAATACTTTAAACCCGTGGAATCACGGCATGCACGAGGCAGGGTGAAGAGTCTGAAGAGTGTAACGCCAGCAAGAAAACTCAGCACTGAAGCTTCAGAGTGAATAACAAGGACACAGGCTACTGAGATATTGAGTGTGTTTTTCTGCTGCTTCTTCGTCTCCATGCTGTTTCTGTAGCTGCCATGGGCTGAAGCCAAGCGCATCACTTCACAGAGCTCAGCACCTCTATGGCACCAAGGTTCTGGCTGTGAAGATGTGTGTGTGTGTGTTCGGGTGTGTTGCAGCCAGCTTGGTGTGGAAGCACACTTGCATCTTGGAGTCTAAAGGATGTCAGACTACCACAGATACAGTGAGTGAGGGCTGGTGAGAGCTGAGTTCCTGCAGTTGTATGTGTGTGTCACAGGTGACTACTTCTCAGTTTGGCTCTCTCCAAAGACAGTCAGAGACGAGCAGGTCAGCACGCTATTTGTCGGAAAAAACACTAATACCGACAGCTATTGGCTGCTACATAAACACTGTCAGACAAAACACTGACAGCTAACAATAAAATCAAATCTCAATGTATCAGTGTTTGCTGAAGAAAAACTGCACTGTGCAGGACAGACAGGGCAGCTGTCTTGTAAATGTCAAAACTACTTGCTCGAGCTTCAGACAATCCTCGAATCAAACATTCCTAACAGTAAATAGGTCTGAGTTTGTTAGCCCTTTATCACAAATGTGAAGTATCTCTCTACGTCCCTCACTCCTCTGTGTTCTGTCTCCTAATGCCCTTTTGAATAGAGGTCCACCTCTCAGCTCAACCCTTTCTGTTCCTTCCAGCTGGAGGTTGATGTCTTAGCAAGGCAGCTTGTGCCCTCTAGTGCACGTCACACTCCAAGTATCTTGCAAGCAATTCTGCTCTCTCCTGTTATCCTACCACTTGTGCATGCTCTGGCAATAGAACAAAGGAAGTGGATGTCAAGGTACATTAAATGCAAATCAGGTTTTACACACACGGGGCCAGTCAGAGGTCTCTCAAAGTGTAGATATTTTCCCATATCCACAGTGTGTCTCAAGAGATGTCACAAAAATCTTTCAAGGCATGCCAGTCGTCTGTGATGATCTGTATTTTTAGCTTCATCGGATGAGCCCTCTTGCTGAAGAACAATAACTCCATAGCAACTAGTAAACTCTGAGAGCAATGAAGTTAAGGAGTGCTCTACTGTTAACTTGGTCAGTAACTCATCCAAATGTATCTGTACTCAGTGTGAGAGAAGGGACATGAGGACACAGTGCGGCCCACCCTCTGCATAATGGGAGGTTACAAGACGACGTGGGGGTGTATGTCTGGGGAGTGCTGCTGAACTCCCGTAACCTCAATTATTCAGCATTAGGCCCTGCTATTGATTTCCTGTTGGATCGACTTACTGAGTCCCGAGCACTGGGACAGTGACACGCTATAGCCTTCCCTGGGAGGGATCTTTAAGAATGGATGGATGGATGGGAGTCTGTTAGAGGCAGAGAGAAAAGAGATACAGATCCACGGGAGAGGAGGGTGTAATTAAAGATACCCCTTATCAAGGCTGTGATAGATGAAGATGTCACAGACTCATGGGGTAGTTCGCGCTTAGTTAGGCGAGGGGACTGGTTAGTTTGGCTGGACGACCTTGGGGAGGGAGGGTGACGCTGCACTGAGGGCAGAGGGTTCCCATGACTGGGGCTCCTACTGAGGGAGGAACAATATTTACGTTAGAAAGGAAAACTCTGTGGCCGTCAGATATGCGGGGGAAGACTAATTGGTTGAGGATATGGGGTATTATTACTGGTGTTGAGGTTTTGGGTGAGTTGGGCCATTTTCTCAAGCATCTATCAGTGCCCAAGCAGTCCTCAGTGAAAACAAATAACATAGCTATGCCAGGCAAAGTCAGCTTCAATATTTCTCACACTTACCAGGACCATCAGCTGTGAAAACAAGTGACAAGACTGCTGACAACACCAGGAAACAGCACAGTTTAATAAAGAGAGGAATAACTTGCTTTCTCTTTCATCATCTAGGTCTGAATCTGGTCATATGCAGGTCTACCTGGCTGCATGGTCAGACGTGGGTCAGGTTCCAAATGAAGCAGATGGCAAGAGTTGCCTTTCTGCAGTTTCTCCTTGCCCAACCTTGAGAAGCTGTGCTGGGCCGAGCAGAGCACTGATCTGGGCTGAGCTGGTTTGGAGGTTGAAGACCGGAGGGGGCAAATCTGAAGCTCGGAGCCTGACAGAGCGCACGCTAATTCGCGGAGGCTTAGGTAGATGTGGGGGTTTTGAGGTGTTGGGAAAGGTGAGAGAGAGCATGAGTGAGGAAGACATCTTCAGACTAAACCTAGTGTTGAATTTCATAATCTTTAAATCCGGTATAGGAAATTGTAAAAATCACACTTGTTTGCACTTAATATAACGAATTTGAGAATGTTAATAAATCAGGAAAGAAAAACCTTGATGCTATCATGATAGCAGTGGAGTGACGTTCCTTATTAAGGCCGTTTTCATTTGGTTCAAATCATATTATTAACTGATGTACAAAAGGTAAATCCAAATATTTTAGATAGCTTAAATGGCTAACTAAGACTTTATCAAAGGGCAACCAAGCAGCAACTTCCAAGGCTGAAAAATGAAGTGTACGTTTAAGTGCCAAAAACTGCAGTTCCTCTAATGGCCACTTGAGGCTGGCTCCAATCCCCATCGACCCCCTGTGTTAAAATGCCAAACTTTACAGCAGAAATAAACATGTTTACACCCTGGTTTGAGGTGTTGCCACAGTCTATGAGTCAGATCCACCCTTCACTTGCCAAATTTGGTCACTTCTGGCACCAAAAATTAAACACAAGAGTCCACAAACCAATGGGTGACATCATGTGGGCTATGTCCATTATTTGATGCAGTCTATGGGATAAACTTATGATTTTGCTTACGTATAACATCTTTTTTTCTTCTTCTTTTTTAAAAAAAGCTGTGCCCTTGTATGAAAACATCCAGTGTTCACTGATTATAGACACTGACAGCTTTTCCGCACAAACACTGTAGTATTTATTCTGCCACAGAAGTTGATCAGAAGTTGTGATTAACTTCAAGGTGCTGTTGAAAAACATGTCTCTCAGTAATTTGTCACACATTGTACATGATGTGGAGGTGAGCCAAGCCACTCTGTCGCTGAATGTACAGTATGTAATCTCCTTTGTGTTGTGGATTGTATTTTGTATAACAAGTTGGAAACAATCCAGTCGACTTTATTGTGTTTTTGTAGTCAATTATAACCACTGCAGTGCAGACTTACAGTGTGTGTTTATCATCCAGTAAAACTGGATCAAAATGTTTCAAAAGTGCATTAAAGAAAGAGGAATGATCTCATTACACTGTCATATTTTGGACCTTGTCTTGAGACAAACAATATTTATTATATGACCAAACTTTCTCTGACATTTAGGAGCTGAGCTTGAGATACAGTTGTTACCAGTGAATGAGATTTTCAGGGAAGCTGATGGAGGTGTGTGAGGTAAGGCATGAACGGGGCGAGGTTGGGGTCTTGGCAGTGAGTAGTTAGCTGTCGGCAATTCAGCTCCACCTCCTAATCAACACTTAATTGGCAGTGTTGATGACAAGTGCAGGCCGTAGGGCAGACCACAGAAACAGTTTACTGCTGTCTCCTCTTTTCTCTGCAGATTAAAGCAGTGCGCTAACTGTCTGCAGACACGCAGATGTCTATGTAGCTACCTGAGTGTGTCTACAGTATGTGACTATGTACAGTATTGATATTTGTGTAGTTGTATGTGTCAGTGCCTGGAGGCCTGATTTGACCTGGGTTCATACCTGTCAGCATCCAGTTTGCAGTTACTGTTTTCTAATATTTTGGCAACACAGATCTGTTAAAATTTATTGGCGTTATACTGTATTTGTCAGTCAATGGCCCAGATCAAAAGGTACCATAATTACAAGACAGTACCAAATCATCTGACTACCGTCAGTAAGGTCATCACGCACACTACCTGCCAAGACTTGGCCCTGAGTTTGACACTTATCAAATAGTTGTGAGAGCAGCCGCCTGGAGGCAAAATTCATTCTGATACACAACACATAACTTTGGCAGAGCCTGCTGCATACAGAAAAAAAAAACATCCAATTGTTCGTGCTTGCCCAGAACTCAGAGGGTTATACAAAACACCAAAGAGATTTTCATCCGCGAGATGAAGAGGGAGATAAAGAGAGCTAGATGGAGAGGTAAAATAAAGACCTGCACTTCACAAGATGGCAGAGAGCTCTGTGCCGGCTCACACAAGGTGGCATGAATGTAAATCAGCTGGTGGATCATGCTGTCAGCCGCAGTCAGGAGTGGAGAGGAGAGGAGAGTCTTTGCACTTCTCTCTAGTCCACAACCTGAGAGTCATCACGCATATTCTCTACTCGTGTCTGTCCAAACTTCATCTGCGTCTCTATCTCCTTTTATGCTTTCTCTCACTGTCTGCTTTGTTGAATCTGCCTTACACATTTATCTCTGTCTAACTTTCCTTTTCTTATTCAAATCCCAACCTTCACCACAGCCCTCCTTCACATCACAGTTCACTTATCATCTCAATATCTCTTTGCTCACATCACATATCAATTGGCCAAGCTCAAGAGGGTTGACTTTTTCTTTTCTTTTTTCAGCCCCCAGCCCTGGCAAAGTTCAACTTCTGAATATGGAGCTATAAATGAGCCTCTCTGCTGAAACATTATTTGCCATTTGGCATTTCATCAGCCATTTGTGGTGCTATTAGACTGACATGGCGATGGCTCGACATGGAGTAAAGGACCCAAGCCAGGGGCATGAGGAAGTGATTAGAGGTGTCAGTGAATGTTTGTCAGCGTTAATGCAATCTATACTTCTAAACCTGACATTTTAAGTGAGGGCATTCTACGTTAGGGTATTGAGATTCTTGAATTAAAGATAAGGAGGTGGGTTTGGGATGGGGCTTGAATTAAGAAGAGGTTAAGAACACACACTAAGCAGCAGCAAACTGTGATTCACTGCAATGATACTACATTGTTCTGCAGCTTTGAGGCGTGTTCACATGTTTCAGGTGGAAGGTATTTCTTTGTAAAATAGGTCAACAGGTTACTGTTTGGCTGCGAGTATTCTCTGGCCAAAGTATGCCGCTAAAAGTTGTACTACTGCAAAATCAAACAGCTTTCCGTAGACACTGCATGGCAATTCACTGCAGGCCGCCATTTGGTTTTGTTTTTGGCATTAGAGTAATAACTCGTGTTTAGGGTTAGTTATCATTATATATCAGAGAAAACATGTAGTCAGTGGAAAGTCTAGCAGGACATAGCAGCTCTCCGATGGCTAAAGCTGGCTTGGAGCAACATTTCTACAACAGTGATTAAAAAGACAAACCTCAACATCTCTGATTCGTGTCTGGTCAAGGCCCTTTTTAATGTAATTCCCCTTCTTCTCCTCTCCCCTAAGTCATTTCTCTGCTGTTGACTATTTAATAAAGGTATAATATACACTAATAGATATATATTTTTTTTAATATTTGGCATGAGAGTGTTTCACAAAAGCTGGTAACAATCAGTCAAAATGTTCTTGAGCAAGTCAGATTGCGATCTTTACTTGTGGAAACCCCGTGTGGGAACTGAGGATTGGAAAGGAATTTAACAAAGGTACACAGAAAAAGCCTGACAGAGAGAGAGAGAGATGTTCATTCACACTCTATCCCTTCACAAGACAGAGGCAAGTGTTTCTGGACAGAGCAACACTAGCCTGCTCTGTCCCACCACCATGCCAACACCAGCTGGAGATCCCCCCTTCCCCTCAGCTGCAAATCCCCTCAGCCGTTCTCAAAGGCTCCTTTGGAAAGTGGGGCATGCGACAGGAGCCAAAATGTCAGCTCTTCTAGCAGGTGGACAGCTGATCTGCGTAGAAAAAAGGCCTTGGCAGGCGGGTAAGGCAGCAGTGTCTTGAGGTGCAACAAAAAGCCTCCCGAGAGCATAATCTCCCCCTTTAGAAGACATGTAAGCTTCAGCTTTCAAGGAACAGAATCAGCAGATTTCTCAGCAGGAAAACAGCAGCCTCTGACACCCAGCGACACTTGTTAGGAAGGAGATTCCTGACAAAGTCTAAATGCATGTAAAACCTGTCCATACTTTGCTAAAACTACTGAGAACATGACTTCTGGGAGAGAAATCTCTTTGACAACACTAAAGGAGAGCTGTTAACCAGACACTGACAAGGCCAAAGTTTGCTTTTGCTCAGTTTTCCATGCTGGTACTTCAAACACTGAGCTCCCTGACAAGAGCACCCCATTTCTTTACATTGAGGATTGTTGGAGGAGTCATTGAAGAGGAACTAAAACAGACTGATCTTTAGTTTTGCTTAAGTCATGTTTTGACACTGAAGTATTTGTCAGAGAAGGTTTTATTCCAGCTCCAGCTGTAGACCATGCACAGATCCAAGACTTAGATTTTAGGATAATGCGTTATTTGGAAGATCTAACGGCAATCAGTGCCCAGACGTTTTCAATAACACTGCCTTCTCAAAGACATCAAACAACATCTCCATAATGTCAAAGTCATCTCACAGTCATCTAAAGCTGGCCATTTAAACTGCATTATTTCATTGGCCCTGTATCTAAAGAGGTCGTGGTATGCAGAGAAGCACTAGAGATCTTTCTCTAACATTCAGAGACGGCCGATAGAAGCAGAGCTGGCCAAATGTGAGCTTTCCATGAGCTGTGTGACCATGTTTCCACCCCTAACTCATGTTTTATAGAAGACTTTATGAATTAATTGTGTGCCTAGGGAAGAGGGTGACTATGAAGACCATGGGTGAGTGAAGTGCCGATGGCACAAGGAAGAAGTTTTCCTTTACTCAGAGTGAGCTGTGTGTGGGTGAGGAGCACAGACATCCAACTGTCCTTGGAAAATCTGTTAAGCAGCTAACTGTAAATCTGTCCAGGCTTTCAAGGTAGAAAGGGCTTATAAGGGCTAAGTTCAGGTTACTGTGAAAATGCATTTTTGATGTAAAGAATTAATGATTTACAGTAGGGACTAAGGGCGCTGACTTTTATATGGGAGTTAAAAGAAGATCTATGCATCAGGCAAAACACGAAAACACGTGTGTCTGTGTGACACATAATGTGTGTGTGCATGTGTATGTCTTTTCTCCAGGGCCACCTAATGGACGAACATAAGCCAGAACACCTCTAAACAAGGCATGACAGCACCCAGGCCTCACTGCGCTATTTATGGGCCACATGCACCGTCCTAATTCACCTTTCTCCTGTTCGTCTCCTGTTAGCAGTCCTTCAAACCAATTAACACCTACACGACCATTCAGGTCTGATTCCAAACAGCTGGATGCAATTAGAAGAAGGAAACATAGCCACTTATGGCAGGAAGGGGATTTAAGACACTGGACTGGGAATTGAGACTACTGTTGGTTAGCCTAATGATTGGAATGGTAGACAGTGGTGGCTGATAATTGTGAGTGCAAATCCAGGGTAGGGCAAATACAGAATAATTTCTTCTGCAAATTCAAATGAGGTAAAATCTTTAGGTGTAAGGAATAAGGTGGATTAAGCTACACTAAAATGAGTACAAAGTAAAGGAATGTTGGCTGTGCATGCTGTTTCGTGAGGTTTTTTCCTTTACTTAAAGAGTCCCATGGGAAAAAACAGCAAAGGCGGCACTGTACTCTGATCTCAAGGCTCCGCCCAATCCAGATTATCGCTATGTGGGACTGGCGCCAGCGGTTTCGACTTGGCTCAGGTTCCCAGCATTGCCCCCTTCAGCGAGGTTGTGTTAGGCGCACGTCACGGTACTCATTAGCACGAAAACAGACAAACCGCCGCTGCTCTGAATCATGACCGCCGACCAAGATCTGAAAATGTGTCCTGGAAATGCAGAAGGCTGCGCAGCATGACTCAATGTGGCGAACTTTGAAGACAAGGTGCATTTGCACATGTGCACCGAAGGTTTTTACCTCAAAAACATTCCATTCGAAACCAAAGAGCATTCCAGTTTGTTTTCGGTGAAAATTTCCACATATAAACCGCGTTGGGTCAGAGAGATCACACGAAAGGTGTTTGAAGTAGTGCCATCTAGTGGTTAGGAAAAAAGTCCTGCTACCTAGAAATCACAGGTTTGTTTCCCGCCACAAAAATATGCCTTGAAATGTCCTTGCTACAAGTTCAATAGCACAAAATTACACATATATTTTATAGGAGCTTCATCCTCTATCCTTAGACCCAAGGGTCATAAAGATGAACTCCCTCAAAAAACATTTTGATAGGGGGAAAAGGAAGAAACATCAGGAAAAGCAACAGAGGAGAGATCCCTCCTCCATCCATGGATGTATTACAGAGAACTGGAAACCATGTTTAAATATGGCATAGCATGGATTCCTGTTAAATTTGCTCCCTAGCAATATATACCAAAAAGTCTCAACAGGCTTTCGCCATAGATGCATCAAGAGACCTAGATACAGCTTTGGAGGCAGGACTCCCATAAAAGTTGTTCAGTGGCACCTGAAGTCAAAAAAGCTATATTTTTACCCAGATGATCTGTTCTCATTGCAAGCGCACTAGAGACTCCTGCCGGGGAGCCAGCTACTTCTGGTTTAGCGCATAGCTACCTTGATTCTTGCAGCTATTCTTGACGTTATCGAATCAATTGGATTAAATCCTGAAACGACTCATTTTGCGGGGGTTTGATGGTCAAAAAAATGTATATACTGATTCACAGACGTCTCTTTCTCTATGTAAGTCTATGGGAAAAAGTCTTTTTGGGCCCAATGGCATCAAATGACAGACTCAGGAGTTGTAATTCCACTGCCCAGCGCACTTCCTGGGGACCTGGCTTCTGCAGGCTTCCTTGTGCTCCCACGTTTTTGGGCCCAAAGAAAATGTGTACCACAGTCCTTCTCCAGCTGAGCTTGTTGAAAGCAAGACTTCCGCTGGCTGAGCCAGCTGACTTCCTGTTGGCTCCCCGCCCATGTGAATGGACTCACCAAATGTTATTGGCCAGAATGGATTAAACTCTTATAATAAAGAGAGACATTTCGGGGCGGTTGTGATGCTCTGAAAAATGCATTCACTGTTTTTACAGCCGCTCCTTTTCCAAAGACTGTATCTGGGGAAAATAGTTTTTGGCCAGAATGCGTCATGTGATGAACATGGAAACTGCAGTCACTTCGCAGCCCACAGACAGACTTGCAATAGATGTTGTATGTTCAGTGCTAACATTACTAACATTACAGTGGAAAGAAACATGATGGTCAGACAGTGAATAATATTTATACAGTATGCACAGTGCGTAAATCTGTATCTAAAAGCATGAATAAATGTTAGAATCCCATGATACATGTCTCATTTCCTCTAACTAGAAGGCAACATCAGACATGTGACAGCACCGAACTGGGCCAGCATTCCCTCTTCCCTTTGAGCCCTGTAAATTATTCATTCCAACCAGAGGCCCATACATACAGCTTAACTATATGATGGACTAATGAGGGCTATTGATCGAATAATTGATTGCTTTATGCATGGCCTAACAGACTGCACAGTGATCCATTTGGGCAGCTCATTACTTAATATGCATTATTCAGAGCTAACCACTAACCAGTGGAGACTCCAGTATCATCTGAGGAATGAATGTCAACAAGAATATAATAGCAGAATCAGGGCCACATCAAAGCCTCAATGACTGTGAATAAACCACTGAAGAGTGGTAAGAGCAACACAACGGTTACCAGGCTTGTTGGTTAATGACACGGGGCCAGTAAAGCCTTATATTTATCCAACCTGCTCTTAGCCTGTTTTCAAAATATAACCTTCACTGCAACTTCTAATATTCCTTCTGCCACGTTTATGGATGTTGTTTACCCACATGCTTCATCCATCCTTGACTATTCTGGCCTTTTAATCCTATGAAGATTGACAGATCCAACAATACAGACCTTCAGTCTACGGGACTCTGCCTTTCAAATAAGAGACTACAGTCTGTTTGGCTTGCATCCTAGAGAGGCATCAAATAATGTGCTCTTTGAGTTTTTCCCACAGATTTAGAGGTGAACCACAACACAACCGTCTCCTCTTCTCCTTGTCTGGTAACAAAACCCAAGAAAAACCCCTCCAGAGAGTGCTTCACAAGAAGTAAATTACTAAACGCCCACACACTGACTATGACCTGTGCTGGCTTTCTGGCTCGACTATGAGGGCTTGGGTTGCAACACAGCTGGCCGGCCTACAACTAGAACTTGGACTGTACCATTGTGCTCACTTAGCATCCTTCCTGCGAGTGATGGTTCAAGAAACACTGGCAATGCACTGAAAATATTGCTCTTTTACTGTAAACCTGTGATTGCAGACCCATACAATGCAGTCTGCTGTCTAACTGAATAACAAGCTGAGGTTATAAAACGGTTGCATGGCCTACTTTTTTTCCTTTTTTCTATTTCCTGTGTTGCTATCAGACATGTTTCCAATCCAGAGTAAACCATGTGCACTGACCATTTGACAGAAATGACAGGAGTGGGATGCCCTCCTGCCTTTCCTTTCAATAAAACAGCACTTTGAGGTCTCTCTGATATCTTTTCGAAGAACCACAGAAAGACAGAACGAGGAGGAAGGAAGAGTAGGAGAGAGAAAAAATGTAAGAGAAAGAGAGAATGTGACTGTGAGGACATGCTGTGGAGAATAGAGGGGTCTCCAGAGGAAGCTGAAAGCATCCAAATCGACTTCCTGGAAAAGCAACAGCAGTGGTGCGTACTGTATGTGGAATGGGTCAACAGGGGCTAACTAGCCGGGGTCGTCCTGGGGTCATCACAGTGGGCAGTTCAACTTTCACTTCTTAGCCTGGCCTTCTTTTTCCATTAAGGCGAACTTGACTTTAGCTGCATCTGACACCGTGACTCAGTGGAGCTGCTGGTCCTTTTTTAGTCTACATTTCTCTGCAGACAGTGTGAGGCAATAGCATGAGAGTGATGCTACAAGAGCTAAAGTAAATAAGTTGTTGTGAAGTGCAATGATACTAAGAGACAATATTGACAAAGTGGCAAGAGCCTCCTTATTTGTTTTTGGTCCAAATATCATTACATGTAGGCAGATTAGGAAACGATGCCAACTTAAATGTTCTGTCTTACATAAATGAATCTGCACTACAAGACAAATAAGCTCACATTTCCCTCTCACTGTTTCACAACAGCAGTGAATTCATGACATGACAGTGTTACAAATGCCGTATTCCAACCAAATTCGCAGAGCTACTATTGGTCATCAGCCAGGGAATACTCCAGAGTAAGGCGCAAGCGAGAGGAGACATTTCTAAAAATAAAACTTGTGTGATTTCAGTCTAGGATGCACACAGACAAACAGGCACACCAAAACACAAATAAGCATGCAAAGAAGTTAAATAAATTGCAGTGATCCAGACTCTCAGGTATCAGACAAAGCAATAGTGCAGGGATAATTTAACACTACTGAACTACAGACGATCTGTCTATCAGTGCTTGCAGAGGACTTTGCTGTGAGTGGTTAATTAAAACCTAACATCTCTGTTTCTTTCCCCAGAGCTGACCCAGCTCTCCCCAACAGCTGGATGCCAGGATCTCATGCATGTGGGGACAAACCACAAACTCACACAACAATATTTCTGGGGTCATGGGAATGTGTTTGCTTGGCCTTTGGGTGATTCTACTGGGAGTCTGGGACCGAGTTAAATGTCCCCATTCACTGGCAATTTACAGTCTTTCTTCTAATTAAAGAGATGCCGAACGCAGCCCAGGTTTATCGTCTATTCACAATTCTAATTTGGCCAATATAAACATTTGGCCTTTGATAACAGAATAGTTATTGTCCATCAAAATGGCAGCACAAGAGGCAGAGCTTAACTGAGCCCATGCTATTCCTGTCCTTCCCCCGTTGTCTCAGGTTCAGTGCTGGTTTCCTGCCAGGCCCTTACCATTTCAGCCTACAGACATAGAAACAGACACACGGGACACTCACAACAAGCACCTGGAACCATTCCCCGCTACCGGCGTCATTTATGAGCCAGGTTATCCACAGCCCTCCAGGGTCGGCTTGGACGCCAGGCCGGGGTTTGTCACTAATGGGGCTTTGTGAGTGCCAGGGTACCAGAGCTGTGAATCCCCAAGAGAGGCATCAGTCTGAAGGGCCCAAGCCCCTAATTGGGGGAGCCCATGTACATAAATGACAGATTATGACCTATAAATGAGAATTTATGTGACCATTAGACGTGCCGGGTGATCCCGGCAGAGATGGAGAAGGCGCTCATTAGCTATGCATTCAGATGCCTGGCTCTGCCTAATTAGCCTGATGATATGCAGGCTACAGACATTTTCTTGTTCCACCCTCAAACATTTCAGGCTTGTTATATTGGTGCACTTTCAGGCGCCATTAGAAGGTGATCAGAATTCTTTGCGTTTTAACGGCGTATATGTGAGTAAAGAGTAAAAGCAAAGCATCAAACGCAGCGTGAAATCCATGCGAGGTGAGGAAAACGCTGCCAGTTATTGTTGTGTGATAGCAATCCACCTTCAACAGCTTCAACAGCAGACAAGCCTCCCTTGTCACCCTGAAAGTGGATGATGGGAATATTTACCCAATATTAAAAAAGCTTTGATTTGATATATCCGCGGGGAAGGGATATGTCTGGAAAAAACGTCAAAATCAATGCGCTTGTCCGAGGTTCTTCAGCTGAACGGTAATATCTTGAGATTGATCGGTGTGATTAGGGATTTGACGGCAGACTCAAATATTTGCACATGAAGTGGCAGTATTAGTGCTGTAATATTGAGTGGTGGTGGTGGGAAGGGGCTGTCCTGGGAGCAGGAGACGAGGACAGCCTGGAGAGAGTGGGTGATAAAGACAAAGCGATGGGAGAGACTGTGATTGTTCAGTGCCTGTTTTCAAACCAAATAATTAATGGTTATTGGAGTCCATATATTGGTAATTATATACTGAAGTGCCTACAAGCTTATAACATTTCATCATAAATAATTCATGACATGTGACTACATAAATTGTTTGTTTGTTTTAATGAATTACTGCTTTGGCAATATTGTTTTTGATCAGCAGTCATGCCAATAAAGTTAATGAAATGAGCACAATTGGATTGAGAGATGTAGCGTGTGCTCACTGAGTCGTGCTAAGGCAGGCCAACACAGGGAGATTCAGAAACAGTGTGACTGTGTGTGTTGTTTGTGTGTGTGTGTCAGAGGAGAGAGTGTTTGATAAACCCCCTTGTCTTTGCTTCCCACCTGCACCCCTTCATCTCTATTGGTTCTGCCTGTTTTGATCAGCTCACTGAAGTGGGCTCTCTAAACAAAGCATCACACACTTTACACAATTAAGTGGTGGTGACAGACAAAAGGTGCAGCAAACAGGGTTTTGAAAAACTGTGTTTCGGAGAAAAAAAAGCTTCCATCGCTTCTTTAACTCTCCCTTTGTGCTCCGGCCTTGTTTCCTTTGCGACGTGCCACACAAAGCGATCAAAGGCGTAACAATATGTTTTTCCCCGTGGGCAAAATTACTCTGTATGAAAACATTAAACCAAAGTCTGATGAGCGGATCGTGTAAATCACAACTACAGGCATGGAAATAAACTTTTACATGCGGCTCTAAGAAGGAATGCATCCAATTTACTCGGCGAGCAACTTGGATACTAACATACTCGTCGAATAAGAGTGATAGGAATATCAATGTAAGGGCAACAAGGGAGAGAATAGGCTAAAGGATGGACACATTAGGAGGAAGTGATGTGTACAACAGCAGGAATTTAATTTCAATACGGGCCAGAGAAGTGGTTTAATGCCAGGTGTTAATGTAATCTAGCAAATCATATCTAGACAGGAGCAGTGCAACAGTTATAATACCAGGTGCACAGGGAGCCTTTCTTCATCTCCACTGCTCCGTCTTTGTCTCTGCCTCCTCGTGTTTCTCTCTTTCTTCAACTAACAATGCCAGAGTGGAATTTCTCTTTTAGGAGGCTGCTTGAGTTCCCATCGGGCATGAGGGCGGCGGGGTGGAGATGGAAGCGGTGACCGTGCGAGACGGCGACATCGGGCTGGGCGAGCCTATTAGCGCACTTCACAGCTGGTCCTCTTTCCCTCTCTCTCTCTCTCTCTCTCTCTCTCTTGTTTCTCCCTTTCACACACACACACACACACACACGATGGTCTTCAAGAGACCCATTGAAGGCTGCTAGTTTGAAGGAGAAGAGGGAAAAGAAAGATGGCGCTGGTCGTCCTCTGAGCTCCCATTAAAAGCGTCTTAAAAGCTGCCAGAGAGGCTGGATATGGGGTGAGAGACGGCATCCATCAATTAGAGGAAAATGAGATGGAGGAAGAGGGGTGGAGAAAGAGGCAGTGTGTGTGTGTGTGTGTGTGTATGTACTGGGAAAAACAGCAAAGTGAACCCAAGCAGTGTAACTCCAAAACGGCCAATCCAAATTAAATGGAGAGAACCAAAAAATAATAAGATCCGTTGTTACTGTGGCACTGACCGGCTGCAAGGAGGTCTCATTTCCAACAAAGGGGTTACAGGAAGTTATAGGAATACTTTGGTTTGGTTCATTACACCTGACAACCCAGAACTCTAACGAAGAAAGAGTATAACTAACAAAGAGTGAGAGATAAAGAGCTGCACAAATCAGAACAATAAAAACAGGGATTGTAACATCGACCAAGGTGAAACAAAGACAAAGACGCTTTTATCAAGTTGCATTAAGCTCCTACTTCTCTGTTTTATTCTAATCTCCAAGGTACTGCTCTAATTTAGACTGAAAAGTGCCACAGCTTTCACCCTGCTGGCAGAGTACTTGAGGTGCCAATGACACTGAAATACTTTGAATACATTACAGCAGTGTTTTCTTCATTCTCTTCACTTGTGTTATCGTACCTTTCACTCTTTTTGCATATAATTACTGCACAGCAATGACACAGGGGAGACTGTCTCCTATTATTTTATTAGAGGAGCTCGAGGTTGTAAAACAAGATGTTTAACTTGCTTGTGAGGTAGTTAAGTCTAAAGTAATTTGGTCTCATAAAAATTAGACTCAGTAGTTTTTTTGCTTTTAATCTACAAGAGAATGAGGACGGAGTCCCATTGGTTTAAATCATTTTCTTAATTGTCCTGCAATAGCTGCTGTTGGTCGATCAGTTCTTTGGCCAGTCAACAAGAGTTTCCTCACCCCTTGGCTGCCACAGTTCTTGCCCTTGGAGGGTGAAAGCTGGTGTGTCTGCAGGTGCATATGTGCATGTATGTGACAGTGAGGGTGGCCTAACGCAAAAGGCACATACCTTCCAAATGAATTCAGAGACCTCACCAAGATTTCGTGTTAAGACTGGTCAAGAACCAAAGGACAGTTGATTACTGTTCATGCCAGCTGATAAAAAAGACAAACGTGTAGATGGAAGCACGTACATGGTTGCAGCTATTGTAATTTTACGCTTGTTAACTTAAAATAATAATGTTCGATAAGTTTATCTGAACGTTAAAGGGTCCTTTAAAGCAGCTGCCTCTGTTAAGAAACTGCACAGTTTCAAAAAATGCCAACAAGACAAATAATAATGTAAATTTCCTATTGGATTGCGTTTAACTGTGTTGCACAAAGTGCTACGCAGCAGAACACTGATTGATTTATTGATTGACTGATTGATTGGATACATTTAACCACGTACCTATTGACGTCTGCTTTCATGTTTGCATATGTATGTCAATTATTAAACACAACTTTCTTTTGGAAAACATGTTTCTATTTATTTTGTCATGTCACAACAAATTAAAAATATAAAAACACAATTATGATTTAGTGATTTATGACGTTAATAGAAAACATTAGCTATAGTTATGATTTAAAATAAATCAGTTGCTGTATGTTCATGACAAGGCTTTGTGTAGTGACTGATGAAATCCAGCTGATACATAAATTTGACCACCAGATTTGCACGGCTGGAAATACGTTCATCAATCACCATGAGTGACTTGAGTTTCTCATGTAAAGGGAGCTTTTGTTTGGGCAGTGGTGTTGATGACACTTGTCTGATATTACAGGATTTTGATGCCTCTACGCTCCTCAAGCTGTGTCAAAGTGCTATACAGCTGCTAATGTGGCCATTGACTGCTGGCCAACAGCAGAATCTCTAACAGCTTGTGTGAGGTCCACTTAGCGCACAAACTGATGCTGGAAAACAGCCTGTTATGCTAAATAGATAGTTGATGAGAAATTCCCAATGAACATGTCCTCTGGTAAAAAACAAATCTAGAACATTAAAACCTGCTGGATGTCTGGCTTGTTATTCAGAGATGTCACTTAGATGTCTAACTTATGGATGTTTAGCAACAAGAATCATTATTAGTTGAATACTGAGGTGTTAGTGTGAAAATTATCAGCAAATGAGACTAAGATGATTGGCTTCTACACTGCATCTAATGTCTCAAACCAACATGTCGGACTTGAAATCTTCAAAACAGTAAGAGGCCACAGCTTTACCAAAGTAAAGGAAGCTGGATGTCAGACTGAGAGAGCAGAGGAAGAATCAATTCCAGTATATTAATCTTCTTGAGCCCCTTTATGATGATCCGACAAGCTGTCAGAGTAAGCATGGAGCCCACTGTAACTAACTGCACTCCCTGAAGAATTATTATCATATTTTTGGAGAAATGAAAGAGTGATTCCAGAGAGCAGCAGACAGAGGGGTCTACAGTCTGTGTTTGAAGGATATATCCAGGATGTCAAACTGACTCAGCAGCAACAACAGGTTAAAAAGACAAAGATAGTTAGAAGCTAAAGCCGAACTATAGGCTACAGATCACAGTGTAAAAGTGAACCACCACATCACTGCTGATCGCCACACAAGACAATGAATATAAAGGGGAACTTTGCTGATGTTGAACCAGCTGTGTGGCATCACAGTGTTTGGCTTCACCCTAATGCTTGTACCTGAACCTCCAGACAGGTAGGGATCTCCGGGGGACGTTCATCTGCACACAATGCGATGACACACAGCTGGTTCAATCAGCAAAGTCTCCCTGCTTTTCTTCACTGGTTCCTGTACAGCAGGGGCGGCCTTTTTGTCACTTTAAGCAAAAGCAGCATGTGTATACATTCAGTAGGCTATATCTTCAGTAGCTAGCTAGCTAACTCTACACTTTTCAGGGTTTGATTTTGGTTTTGGAACAGGGAAGAAACATATATCTGTTTCCAACCTCTCCAGAGTGTCATTAATACACGACGTGCCCCAGGCACAACATTTAGCTCCAAATCCACAAAACCAGCCTGAAAATGAAGGAAATCTGAAACAGTGCTGCGTTATGATTGGCCAGGGGCGAGACTTAGCAATGAGTCAATTATTATTTGTTTGGGTGTCAGGTTCCTGTGCGTGTGCATGTGTGTGTGTGTGTGTGTGTGGCGCTTAGCATATGTACATACAGTATGGACAGCGAACATCTGTATGCACACACATGCCTGAGTATTTGCTAAACAAACATGATGCATGCATGAATGCAATTACGCAAAGACTCTATATGAATATCATACATATATGTATGAATATAAATGCATGTATGTGCACACGTGTCAACCTATGTGAGGTCTAAGTCTCCTGTCACCCCCCCCTCTCTCTCCCTCTACATCGAGCCTCCCTCACTCGGCTGATGCGGCCACTCCTCTCGTCACCCCACTGGGATCTCTGTCTTCATGGAATCCTATTAGACAAGGCCTGCTTCCATCTGGATCTTGCACTGACAGCCCATTCATCAACACCGCTGTCTCACGCCAAGCACACACACAAGTGCACGCAGGGCCCTTCATTGTGGAGCGGGACGAACAAACATCCCATAATAATAAAGCAGACACCCACGGGGAGGAAGGGATGAAATGGCATCTCCAGGAGAGGATGGAGAAGGAGGAGGGAAGAGTTTGTGTATGTGGTCTGTGTCACCTGCCCTCTTTATGTTTATGACCTGCTGGCTCATGGTTTGAACATGATGATGAAAGAAGCCTCTGAGAGTAACGAGCATGAAATAACTTACCTGGTGGATCACAGGCGCACACACACAAGGCAGGCAGGAGCAGCAAGGCACCGGGAGGAAAGGCAAAGAGAGAAAGGCAGGTTAATATCAACGACACACAACCTGTGTGAGGTTTGAGTGTGTCGGGCAAACACAATACAGCTGAATAAAAAATCAAGGTGATGTGAGGAAGCTGTAAATAAAAAGAACTCAAACAATCCAATCACACTATCACACATCATATGTATTTACCCTGTTCTGAGACGAATTAAGTCGCTGCGATGCAACTGAGTGTTGTGTTATTATAGTTTGTGTCAGGCCAGAAAGTTTTAATGAGTTTACCCCCTGATATATCCCAGGATGCACCGGTGTACGGGCCAAGCCTAGACATACTACATCAGAAATCAATTTTCAATCTTGACTGACTCTTAATCTTCAATATCTCATACAAGAGAGAGCAGAAAGCTCACATACAGTAGTATTTATCACACACACACACACACACACACACACACACACACACACACACACACACACACACACACACACACAAATCATCAGCAATACTATTGGCAGCAAAGCCGTGAGAGGCTGATGGAGTGGTTGTCTTGGAAACAGAGACTGGCACGGGTTATTATGAAGGAAGAAATGAAGGGTGAGGGGGGACTAGGGCCACAATGCAAAGATCTGCAGCAACACAGAGGTGTGTGTGTGTGTGTGTGTGTGTGTGTGTGTGTGTGTGTGTGTGTGTGTGTGTGTGTGTGTGGTATGTGAGGTTATGGGTGGTGATAACAGAGGTTCACCTGTAGATAAGGTCCCATTCTTTCACTACCTCCACTATCAATAATCAGCATAACACAAATTAATCAATAATTCAAGCAGGTGCACAGAGCTACACCTGAGGCGATGCTATAAGGCATGTATAATGCTATTTAATAAACAACTGGCTGAAAAACAGACTGAGAGAAAAAGAGCAAATTGAAATAAGGAGGAATTGTGACGAGCACAGACAGAGTGACAGACTGACAGCTGTCCTCATCCCCCTCTGTTTCCACTTTCTCCCCATTTCTTCCCAGCCTTCTGCCTTCGGTGGGCTCCGTAGTCCTGTGGTGATTGTTGTTGACCTCCTTCTCTCCATTCTCCCTCCTTCCATCCCCTCTTTCCTCCAGCCAACCCCCCTATTACACAAGTATCCAGGCAACCCAGCATCCATGGCTTAATGGGAGAGGAGAGGAGAGGAGAGGAGAAAAGGAGAGGAAAGGGCTCATGATAGGAGAGGAAGGAAGAGAGGATAGGAGGGGAATCAAAATGGAAAAGGAAAGGAATTAAGAGAGGAAGGAGAGGAATCAGGAAAGGACAGAAAGAAAATCACAAAAGGAAAGGAAAGGAAAGAAGGGGAATCAAAGAGGAAAGGAATAGGGAGAGGGATCAAAAAGGAGAGAGAATGAAAATTGGGAGAGGATCAGGAGAAAAGAAAGGAAAGGAAAAGGAAAGAAGGGGAATCAAAAGGGGAAAGGAAAGGAAAGGAATGAAGGGGAATCAAAAGGGGAAAGGAATAAGGAGAAGGATCAAGAAAGGAGAGGGAACGAAAATTGGGAAGGAGAGGAAAGGAATGAAGAGAGGAAAGGAGAGGAATAAAAGGGAAAAGGAAAGAAATTGGGAGCTGAATCAGGACAGGAAAGGAAAGGAAAGGAATTAAGTGAGGAAAGGAGAGAAATCAGGAAAGGAACGGAAAGGAAAGGAAAGGAAAGGAATTAAGTGAGGAAAAGGAGAGAAATCAGGAAAGGAGGGGAAAGGAATCACAAAAGGAGATGAGAGGAAAGGAATCAGGAGAGGAGAGGAAGGAAGAGAGGACAGGAGAGGAAACAGGAGAGGAATTATGAAAGGAAAGGAAAGGAAAGAAAAGGAATGAAGGGAATCAAAAGGGAAAGGAATTGGAGAAGGATCAAGAAATGAGAGGGAACGAAAATTGGGAAGGAGAGGAATTAAAAAGGAAAAGGAAAGAAATGGAGCCGAATCAGGAAAGGAAAGGAAAGGAAAGGAAAGGAATTAAGAGAGGAGAGGAGAGAAATCAGGAAAGGAGGGGGAAGGAATCACAAAAGGAGATGAGAGGAAAGGAATCAGGAGAGGAGAGGAGAGGAGAGGAGAGGAGAGGAGAGGAGAGGAGAGGAGAGGAGAGGAGAGGAGAGAGAGGAGAGGAGAAAAGCGCTCATGATAGGAGAGGAAGGAAGAGAAGACAGGAGGAGGAACCAGGAAAGGAAAGGAAAGGAAAGGAAAAATCAGGAGGGTATCAGGAAAGGGAATCCAAGAGGAGGAGAGGAGAGGAATCGTGAAAGGAGAGGAATGAAGAGGGGACAGGCGGGGAATCAAAAGGAAGAGGAAAGGAATTAAGCGAGGAAAGGAGAGGGATCAGGAAAGGATAGAAAGAAAATCACAAAAGAAAGAAGAAATAAGGGGAATCAAAGGGGGAAAGGAATAAGGAGAGGGGTCAAGAAAGGAGTGAAGGAGAGGAGAGGAATGAAGAGAGGAAAGGAGAGGAATTAAAAGGGAAAGGACAGAAATTGGGAGCTGAATCAGGAAAGGAAAGGAAAGGAAATAAGAGAGGAGAGGAGAGGGAGAGGAGAGGAGATGGAGAGGAGAGGAGAGGAGAAGAGAGAGGAGAGGAGAGGAGAGGAGAGAAAACCGCATTGTGATGAACAGAGATACAGATGAGACTCTGAGCAAGAGGAAAAGCAAATAGAGGAAGATAGCGAGTGAGATATCTGTTCACTAATGAGACAGCGGAGGAAAAAGAGAGATAAGTATCAAATGAAGTCTCAAGAAACCAAACGCATGTCTCGGTGAACAGGGGGAAAGTAAATGGGCCTGGCAGTAAAACCTGCAGTTTCAACAATAAAATTGTGGCCTAATCATCACATTGAAATGAAAGGAAAAGGGAACACAAGGACTGAGGTACTGAGGAAAATCGGCGACAGTACTTCACTTATATGATGTCAACTCGAGCCTGCCCTGTTCATGGATGATTCAAGCTCATTTATAAAAATTAATTAATGATGAATTATGCTGGAATATCCTGCATTTTCAAGGAGAAACAACCTGAGTTTAATCCATGATACCTGGGACAAAAGGGTTTGTGCGGCAGCTCCCTGCCTCTTCCTCAGTGTAACTGGAGATGTTGCACTGGCAGTAAATATGTTGAAAAAAACTAAAAAAAAAAAACATGGCAAATTGGAAATTATGTTAATGTCAGTGTGTCTTGAGGCATTTGTGGGGCGTTCGCATGAGGGCAAGCTGCGCGATAGATAAGGTTCCAGAAAAGAGGGTTTTCCTCGGCTCTCCAAAGCCTCAAGACACACAGAGAGATGGCAGAGGAGGAGGAGGAGGAGGAGGAGGAGGAGGAGGAGGAGGAGGAGGAGGAGGGAGAGCAGACATAAACACATTGTTGTTGTTGTGTGTTTACTTTCAACTGCCTTTTTTGTTCAGCCAAGAAAATAAAAGTTTCATTTATTCTTTTTCAGTCACAATGGTGAAAGTGAGGATCCCACGTGCCAAATAAAGTCGCTGATGCTGTGCAGCCTTTCTGGGATATAGACATAATCGTCGTACAGAAAGTCAGACAATGAGAAAGTGGGCTAATAAAAAATACATCAGCCTGCTGACAATTTGATTTGCAAAGAATTTTTCCGCATTTGACCCTTGCAAATCCTTTTGGCAGAGCTCTGCCAGCCAACACACACAGACGCACACAGCGCCGCCCTTATGACAGCTGGAATGATGACATTTGATAGGGATATGGTAGCCCATCTCTACTGTAATCCATAACATGTATAACCACTATGAAATGGGATTCTGCTGCATCATTCAGGGTAACTGGGTTTGGTGTTTATGATGGAGGAGCTGGGAACAGCTGACCTGCTCCACCACCTGGATCTTTAGGGATGGCAGTTTGACTTTGCAGGACCACTGTTTTAAGCGTTGTTTGACAAAATGACACAAAATCAAGTGCATGTCCGGATTCAATCTGCAATCACGCTGAGCAATCAGTGGAGAGGCGCGTTAAAGCCCTGTGGGGAGCAATCTGGGCCATTTTCAAGCAGCATCTCCCACAGCCACGTAAAGGAAAAAAAAAAAAGCTTTCCGCAGAGGAGCTGAGCTCATTTTGAACACATAATTGTCCTCCTCTTCCCCTACAGCCTCATTACAGTACTATCTGATTACAGGGTGGGGAAACAAAGGAAGAGGATGAAAAATACCATCCACCATCTCTGTTTGTATCTCTGTCGACCCCCCCCCCCCCCCCCCCCCCCCCGCGCGCTAACGTGGGTTTGACTTTAAGTAAGCCGGGAAAAGTACAACTCTATAAAAACACAGTTTGTGTTCATTCTAGGTGAAATTGCATGTCACATCCGTTTGGGTTTCACAACGTAAAAGCATAAATTCTCATCCCCGGTGTCAGAGCCGCCGTAGCTGGAGCAGAGAAGTGCTAGGAACCTCGCCGGGGCCTAACGCGCCTGTGACTGAAGTCAGCCCATTTTCTGTGTATGACAGCAGCAGAATGAGACTGTTTCGGCTCAGTTACCGCGCCAACGTTCGGTCCCCTGCTCCCAATGAGCAGATTTCATTGGCCTCTATTACTGGGTCAGGCTGCATGTGGCGGCGGCTGTGTGTGTTCTGACTAGGCAATAAGCCCAGTGTCACTGTCACTTTCATCAGCACAAACTCTCGCTCCCTCTCTCACTCTGTCACTTGTCTTTTTCTTTGTCTCGCTTTCTCTCAAGGGCAGCCTTGGAAAAACACTGAACCCTCCAGGAGAGAGGCGGAGAGGAAGAACCAGACTGTTCTGGTGAACAGTACAGGGCGCTAAACAAACTTGTAATGTATGGCGAGCCTTCTTGGGAAAACTTTTCGTATCTCTCCAAAAACCCAACATTTGTGTAATGCTTGATTATCGGTGGTATCAAATAAATACTAAGTGCTTTAACTGCTTTTTTATTAAGATGTTGAAGACAGCGTGCAAAGTATCACCTGCCGGTATGTTCACAAGTTATAAAATTTTATTGCAAACATTAAGATAAATAGCCATTTTAGAGGCAATAATTTCTGTTGCCAAACACTGACATGGAGGTTAGCTCATGTAGAACACAACGTTTTATGTATTTATCTTCATTTCTTCTTGGCTTCGATCATATATGGACACACAAGTCCAAAACCAACCCTCCGATACAATATAATAACAGAATCAGCTTACAACAGCCCTAATTTTTAATGCGAGTAAGAGGAATGGAAGGCAGATATATTTTGAGCCTTGAGTCCTAAAAGTTGTCTAAAATTTCAGAAGTCATACCAACTATACATCGAAGGGTCAGGCATGTACCGGCGACGACTCAGACTGGCACACTAATGAGCTGAGACAACTTCCACCAGTCAAGCCGTCTGGTATTTAACCTTTTTTGGTATGTATGTCATATCGGCTGAATCGTAAAGTGGTGCTCAAGATGGCTTATACGCCGTTGACTCTGTCTGACTCATAAATAGTAGGAACTCCAGCTCAACTCTGTTCTAATCCACGCTACCATAACCTCTGTGCTAAAATAAACCCTGCTCCTCCATAAAGAAACATTGTGGAAGTCTCTTTAAGTAACGGAGTGGAATTTATTTCTTAAGATGTTGATCTCTGGCTCCATCTGAGCTGTGTGAGAGTGAAATAAAACAGACTCGAAAGGACGAACAGTGCGGCGTTGAGAAAGCAAGACTGAAAAGGAGAGTCTTGTGTGCATGTGCGCCCATATGGCTGTGTGTGTGTTAAGTGTGTGTGCATGCATGTTTATGAGCAGACAATTGCAGTGCATCTAAAGTCTGTGCACATCAGGGATTTGACTTGAACGAGTGGAGCCGTGCTGAAGTACTGTGCACTCCCAGAGGACACACAGGCCTCAGTCAGGGGAGTAAATATAATACACACAGACACTTGTTTACACATGGCACCTATAACCAAGTCTAAACACTGTAAACAAAGTTGCTTATACAGCCAGTGAAGTGAGAATGACTTGTGTGGAGATTTTCTTAGGATAAACTTATCTTCCCACCCTAAAGAGCTGCGGCGAATCATTACTGATGAACCAGCAAACACACCAACACAAATCTTATTCCTCTCACCTTGCAAGGAACCTACCTGAGTAATAAAATCTAACAGTTTTCAAATTGTCTCGCTGCCATTTGGAGTTCTCGATGTGCAAAACTGTCTGCCGCAGCCTTAACGTTTAGTTTATGGTGTCACCAAAGTGCCCTCAGCAATAAGAATGCATCCAGGCAGACTGTCAGTCTAATAACCCCCAGTTATTGCTTCCCTGCTCTCTAAATATGACAAGCAATGCTGAGAAGCTCAACCTTTTCATTGTGCAAAATGTGCCACTTAAATAAACGAGCTGCAGTAATATTTCAAGTGCTTTTCTTATTCCCTTCCATCCCCTCTGATCATCAGTCCTTGTCCGGCTCCATTAGGGCTGTTTCATATCGGAGAATAACAATATCTCAGTCACTGTGCGGCTCACCGCGCCGCCGTAGAGCTAATCAATCTACGGTTCGTCTCTTCATAGGTGGACTGATCAGCTGGCATTATTCTCCAGTCAATTACTTCCAGCGAGAGAGGCAGAGGGAACAATGACAATGGACGCTGATGAATGCCACTCAGGGCTCAATTTAGCCAGCTGGGCCGGCGTCCCTAAGCTGGCAGTAAGACAATTGGGTCGTCTAATAGGTATTTATATGAGCTCCCCTCCAGCGACCGGCAATTTGTTATCGAGAGAGGTTACTGCTGGAATGAACTGTTTACCTATGATGTGGTAGTTTGCATAAGGACATAGAGGAAGGCCACAGTGTGTATGATGGATGAGTGTGCGTGTGTGCATGCATGTGTGTCATCTGTATTCCTAATCATTTTAAAATTCTGTATCCATCCGCTGCCTTTAAGCAACATCAAGGGTCTATAGTGGCAATCAAATGACCATCAATAGCTATGGCTCGAATCTCAACTGCCTCATTTAAACCCTCAGTACGCACAAGTAGGTAGTAATAGTTAAACAGCTGGTGAAGGTATTTAACACATCATTATGCTCTGTGCGCGTGTGCGAGAGCGAGAGCGAAAAAGCAGGCAGAGATGGAAGTTGGCGCGACAAATGTGAGGGTTTAGGGAATGGCAGGCCGCAGACATGCTCCACTGTCATGCAGTATGATGAGAAAAACACTGCAGCACTTACACAAGGTGAAAAGAGGCATGGGCAAGGAGAGAAAGAGCGGGAGGGAGAAACAACCAGAGAAAGTCTGGAAACAACAGCAAAGTGGACGATGGAAGATGAGGCCTGACTGAAGAGTAGCTTAAATTCAAATTCATTGTTTCATTGCAGTTTAGTTAGGCCTGGTTCACTGGGCTGGGATCCTGTTGGGTTCGTAAATAAACTAAGCCTCGGGACTCTGAGCTAAGGAAATACAGTAAAAGGGTTTTCTTGTTTAATATGGGTATAAAATTTTATGGTTCTTTTCTTAAGGCCTTGGGAAAGCTGCAAAGAGTTTTCATGCATTAGCTGCTTGTTCTTTGAACTGTGGTAGATTTAAAAAAGCGAAGGGCTCCACAACTGATTTGAATTATTTCAGCCAATGGAGTGCCTATTAAGGTAGTTTTTATTGCATTAAGAGCTTTTTGACTTTCTTTTTGCAGTCGTCCACAACCAGACCTCACAATTGTTGCTATTTCCACGACAGCATGATTAGCCAGCAGTTATGGGTGGAGGCATGACGTGGTGTGTCTGAATCCAGATCAGAGGGTTGCGTCTTCAATCATGTCAGGATCAAAGCTGTTCACAGCCAGGGCCAAGCTGTGTTGAAGAAGCTCGGCAACAGGAAGTGGAGTTGGTCTATACATTGGCTGCATTTGTACCAAGGATTTTTTTTTTTAAGTACTACATGTTTAAATATCTCCAGTCATTCTGTCCAATGAAAATAATTCCATCTGAGCAAGCAAGCATCTGACTAACATGTCACATCTCGTAACATCGGGCACTCTCTGTCCACACTGAATCCGTCAAACATGCACTTCTGTTACATCAGCAAATCGCGTACCTATCACAGGCTCCCACACCTTCAAATTTAAGCACTTTGAAGCACAATTTTAGCCCAGTTCCTTGAAATTCAAGGACCCAACACAGCATGATTTGAGACACAGATCAAGGGTCATTTCTGCTGCAAGAATGGGAATCTTTATAATAAAAACTAGCAACCTCAACAGTAGCTCACAGATGACAATTAAGTACTTCTCAATTGCATTGTGTTACAGTGATGGCAGATGATGTGGTCTCTAGTGCAAGTTGAGACAGAGACAGAGAATGTCTGTTCTTTCACAAAATATGTCAATTTAAGCACTTTTAGTGACCAGTGTCTATTTAGGTCCATTTTCCAAACCTTTCAAGGCCTTGATTCTTTCCCTCAAATTAACAAATATTTTGATATTTACTGTAAATGACACAATATATGCTATGGTCATTTAACAGAAACTCGTTGCTCCCTTCACACCAGCTGTCACCTTATTTGGGTTCATTCATTCATTTATTTTCCATAACCACTTATGCCGTTGGGATGCTGGAGCCTATCCCAGCTGACATTGGGCGAGAGGCAGGGTTCACCCTGTCCAGGTCACCAGACTGTCACAGGGCTGACACATAGAGACAGACAACCATTCACACTCACATTCACACCTACGCAACAATTTAGAGTCACCAATTAACCTGCATGTCTTTGGACTGTGGGAGGAAGCTGGAGCACCTGGAGGAAACCCACACTGACATGGGGAGAACATGCAGGACCAGGACCCTCTTGCTGTGAGGCAACAATACTAACCACTGTGCTACCATGCCAGAGATCTACTCATTTCAAATTTCCGAATCTGACATTTCTCCATTGCGGTGCTGTGTTTTTGTGTTGCTTCAATTTGTAATTGTAATTTTCTAAAAGCATTATAATGGGACTTATTTTATTGTAAATATAACATATACGCAAAACTAGCCTGCTTTTAAATCTACATGCCTTTATGGTGTCCTTCTTTATGTAGCCTGTCTACTAATGGTTTTT
Organism: Epinephelus awoara; assembly: GCA_035609425.1. NCBI lineage: Eukaryota > Metazoa > Chordata > Actinopteri > Perciformes > Serranidae > Epinephelus > Epinephelus awoara. The sequence continues at coordinate 7,217,331 of CM069314.1, forward strand.
AAGCTTAGTAAACAGAGATAATTTCTTCCACTTGCCCTGGACATTGAAATCTTTCAGGACATGGACCGGACCGGAAACCCTGATTCATACTAAAACACAAACCTAAAACAAAACCCCTACAAACAGCTGTACCAACTGGAACATGCAAAGGAAAGAAAACATTAAAACCCGCTGAGCATAAATAAGATGTTTCCACTTAAGAAATCTGAGCAGCTTTACTTTTCAGAGTTTAAATCCATACGTCCAATTTGCGCCCATCACTCGAGTAAAATAATACAACACCATCATGCCACGCTAAAATAATTTCCTATGAAAGAACAGATGTGCATTTTTTCTCCAACAGTCTCCTCTGTTTTTGTCTGTAACACAAGGCTCTTTTGTGTCTTAACACACTAATCATTCCCACAGTCTAACTTACCTGGCACTAAGGTGTCTACTGTCCTGTAATCCTAATAACAGATGGTCACAACTGTCCAGAGCAGCCCAACTCCATCACACAAATCACCGCTTTAGGCAAATATTCTGGTTGGGTTATTCAGTTACAACACCCAACCTCTAAAATCCTTTTAGTATGCATGTGGCTTCCGCTGCACATTTCTAAGGAGGCTTTGAGAGGAAGGTTTCACAGCCCTAAACTGGGTTCATATTCCTGCAGTAACTGTAATTGGGCCTGACGAGATGAACAAGCCTTCAGACCTGATTTTTTGCCCTCTGTCTCCAATTATAGTCTGCAGCTACTTGTATTTTTCATCACTTTCTTTTCCCATGAAGCGCATCTTTCAGGGGTAACACATTTCGAGGCGCTAAACACACAGAGAACCAGGATTCATGGCAGTGTGAGAGCTGTCGTCTTTGTACTTCCTCCTTTGTCCCTTGTTACTATTACATTTCCTCTCCCCCACTCCAGTACCCACCTCTCAGAGAAGCCCTTCCCTGGCCCGACCCTGGGGTGATCACATTCAGCATGTTAACCATTTGACCCCTGACCTGCTGAAGCACTTCCTGTGGTCCACTACAAGGAAATTTGTTTAAACGTGTAAGAAAATACAAGGATGTTAGCTGAGCAGACTGTTTTGTCCTCTTGTGTTTTGGGTTTCTGCACAGGACTCAGTGTGTGTGTGTGTGTGTGTGTGTGTGTGTGTGTGTGTGTGTGTGTGAGTATCTGGCAGTAAAAAACCATTACTGGAGTGTGGATAGAGCTCATTCACACACCTGGGCCCCATTCAGCGCTGCCCTGCCAAACACCCGTGACGTGCCCTGAACAGAGCGGCATCATGGGAAGTCTAAATTAAGCATACGGCTGTGACACGGTCAGGACACGCTGTCGAACACTTGATGTGTTTGGAGGAGTGAGAGACAGAGGCAGACAGAATGCGCAGATGAGGTAAGCGTGCTCTGCAAACATAATATGACTAAATTAAAACGGGGGCTGAATGAATAAAAACATTAGAGCGCTGTAATTAAACTTACTTAAATAATTAAACTCCTGCAACACTGGCCTTTGATTGACTTGAGCGTGAAACACTAACGCTGCTTTCAGATATTAAGAGGCGCTCATGTTGGTCAGTGCACGGAGTGAGGCCATTATAAAACCATAACACAATGCAAGGAAAAGAAACTAATACCTACTCAAGTCCGCTGTGATACTGCACAGCCATGCCCAAATGTGTTATTCCAACACACTACACTCTTGAAATTAATTCAATAAATCACCGAAAACTAATGAGAGAGTAAGGAAAGCATATTTCATGACACGTCCAAATAGTTCTTAGTCTGTGGAATAACAGCAGAGAGAGCAGGAAAGCCGTTCCCAGAACTGAGAACTCCCTGGATCTGGAATATGGGGCGTTGATATTTTCTTAAGTAGGCCTCGGGGATAGCTTTTGAAACCATGCTTGATGTAGGATTTTATTTGGCTTGGAATAAAAGCCCTCCCCAGGGTGCTCCTCCTCCTATGGGCTAGTTAACCCTGCCTAACATGCACACACACTTAAACACGCACACACACACAAAATGTTAAGTAGGTTATGATTAATTTTCTTTGTCATCGTCTGCCCATAAAACAAAGTCAGCTGGAGCGAATGGGGGCTTTCCTCCACTCCTTTTAGGCTGCACACTAAATCATTCATGGCTATTAAGCAGTGCATGTGTGTATTTAAAATGTAACGCTCCAATGTGACTGCGCACACACGGACACACAGTCTGCTCGCATAATGCCAGTCAAACTATGACCTGACATTTCCTCCGTATTGTTGCTTTTTAAATGGACCTGTAAATAACTAGGAGCACAATGAGGGACGTCGGCCGGATGGTTAATGAATTCAATTAGTCAACGTCGGGCCGATTAAGAGGTCTGAAAAGAAGCATTGTCACATCGTAGATAGGAGCGAGTGTATGTGTGTGTGTGTGTGTGTGTGTGTGTGTGTGTGTGTGTGTGTGTGTGTGTGTGTGTGTGTGTGTGTGTGTGTATGAGAGCCAGAATCAATGGTTCTATCAGTCTGCCAGACCAGGCCTTGCACTGTGGGCCTCTCGCTCCATTCATCACCAAGGACCAACAGACGGCCAACCAGGGAATATATGTGCGAGTAGGTGTGTATTTCTCTTTGGTACAGTGCATGTGTGTGTGTGTGTATGCAGGAGGCCATGTGTGTTTGCATACCAGCGGCTCATTATAACTGTTTGTACCAACACACTGCGCATCTCAAAGGCGGTAACATCGCCTCTTATCTCAACAGCAGGCTGAACGCTTTGAAACTGTCAAAGGCCGCATAGATGCTTTCTCAATTAAGGGTAACCTTTATGCTGAAGGATTCACATCCCACAAAAGCTTCTTGTCTGCTTTTACACTATGTACAACAATAGCAATTGGAGGCGCGGTACTTGTAACTGTCAGATGCCGAGTTCAAACCGTGCAGTTGTTGTTTTTTTTCCACAGCGGGCCCAATGGGGAATCGACCTTTTCACCGAGACGTCTGCGTAAACAAAAAAAAAACAAAAAGCAAACAAAACAAAATGCCAAGCAAAACTCGGAGTATTCACACAGCGACTGCCTGACGAGACGGTGCCAAAAGACTCCAAACAATAGAGCTCCTCAGCAGCCTGCTATAGCTGACGGTGCCTCTTCACGAGGGGACGCTAAAAACTAAATGTGTTTGGGAGAATGGTGCTAAGCATGCAGGGTGAAATATTTCCAGCAAGGAGTTTATTTCCTTCGCCGATGCAACTTGAAATAACTTTTACACACGTGTTGGGAGAGAGCGAGAGCTTTACAAGCTGAGCTCAGATATTAATACAGAGCAAGAATACATAAGTGTGACTTGTAAGAATTAAAGAGACTCCTCTAACACCTTGCTGGAGTGAGAGAGGTGGCGGTCTTTGTTATAGATTCAGAGCTAACAAGGTTAGCTTCACTTCATTTGGAAGTGAAGCTGTCACGAGTGTTTGTACCTGTGCAATGTTTATCACGTGTGTGAAAAACTGAAACACATGACATTTGTCAGTGTTTATTCCTATTAAGACGACATACAGTTACTCTGAGGTTCTCAGTCATCCAGGTCATGGTAATCATAAGTACTTTATCGTAGGCAACTGGACTTGCTTGAGTGTCGTGAAGACATTTTCACCTCTCATCTAATACTGTGCATAATGTTCACTAGGATGCAATATTTATTGACATGTTTGCACCTATCTTTTAAATTATTCATTAGTTGCCAGCATTCCGATATTACACCTCTATATATAGTGATACTTATTTCACTGGTCATTCATTCAGCTATGCACTTTAAATACTAGATGCCTCTTAGTCCAGGGCTCTGCTGGAACTGTCCTCTCTTATATTCTACATTCTACATGTGTGCTTTTATTTATATGTATATGTATATATGTACACATTGTTTTTATCTTTATATTTTTATACTTGTACGTGTCTGATGGCACCTTGGGTTTGTGAGAAAGCACAATTTTGTTCCCAAGTACTCCGTATGTGGAAATGTCAGTGAAGTTGAACTTGACCTGAACTTGACTTGACTTCTTGAGGCTTCTTCATTTCTAATGCACCAGTCCGTTAGCACTGAAGAGGCCTCTTGGATGAGAGGTGAAACGTCTTCACGAAACTCAAGCAAGTCCAGTTGCCTGCGATTAAGCACTTAATGGACTCAGGATGGCCTTAATTTAACCTTGCACATTATTAGTATTATGTTTATTTTTGTGCACCTGTATGCCGTTACCCTAGTAGTCAGATTTTTTCCATGGCGGCAACAAACAGTTTTCTTCATTATCAATTAATCTGCAGATTGTTTTCACAATTAAATGATTAATCCTTCAATCTATGATATAAAAGGCTGCAGCAATGATGGTGAAGCAGGCAAACAGCAGCTGCACCAAGAGCATTTTTTGTTGATCAACTTCCACTCTCAATTTGGGGCCTCGAGATCTGCATTTGCGCAGTTGCCATCTTAGTTTTTGAGTCCGAAATGACCATTTATGGACAAGAGGGTGGAACTGTGTTGGAGCGATGGGTGACCCCCTTAATCATACATAATTTTAAGCCTTTATGACATTTAAACAACTTAGTTGTATAAAAATTCACCCCCTGTACAGTTGTCAAGAACGGGGGAATTAGATAAGAGACCAAAACTTTATTTTGTACCAGGCTGTAAATATATTGTAAATTATATCTGTAAATCCGGGCATTTTAACATGGGATGTGGGGATTGACCTGCTTTGGAGCCAGCCTCAAGTGGCCAATTGAGGAACTGCAGTTTTTGGCACTTCTGTCTTGGCTTGATTCATTTATTTATTTTGGGTAAAATAAGAATATTTGCTTGGAGTTCTAGAGGCCTTAATAATGGCACTCAAAACAATACTAACACAGGTTAATAGATGAGAGGAGAACTCTACAACGTCAAACCTCCGGTTACAAATTTAGATGTGATGAAGAGTTTTCACAATGGCTGTTACTGTAGTCTTCCCTGGCTTGGGAGCACTAAGAGGTTAGAGGAAACCTGTCAATTGTGACTTGAGAGCCTTCATACAAGGTTTCCTGAGAGGATGTTTTTGCTTTCATCTGCTGTCCATCCGCTCCTTTGACAGACGCTGCAGTTTGCACCGAGCCAGGAAACTATCGTCAGAGATGCTCCTATTGATGGGTCAGCTCGCACAGGAGAGATGAATCAATTCTCTGTGAGTGGACATGTAAAGCAGACAGGAAGTGTGCACTTGGTCCAGCCTGAGGGCCCCACTGATGCTACACTATGTTTATCTCTATGATAGGCTTCTCCTTTCACCCCCACCTTACACACACACACACACGCTCACCGAGGCCCTGGCCCAATCCCTGATTGCATCTGGCTTGTCATCGTCAGTGGATACCTCGGCTCCTCCGGGGCCCCCGCTGCTCTGATGGAGCAAAACAGCCTGGCCTCCGTCCATATACCCCGTCCCCCATGCCTCACTATTCGCCCCTTCTCAGGACAAATTTAATTTGGAGGTGCCGAGGACTGATAAAACCAGGAGACAGCATAAGGGGCGGAGGGGGAGGGAGGTAATTTGATACCTCCTCATGCACCCTTTCACCTCCTACACACACACACACACACACACTTCCTCTCCTTTCCCTCCACCCTGCACCCCCTCTCCCTCTACTCCCTGCATCCCCAGACAAAGACATCCCCTTTTTTTCATTGCTGCCATTTTTTCTGTTATCAGACGGATGACAGGAGGAAAACGGAAGAGAAGAAGATGAGCAACACCATGCTTGTGATCTCAGATACATTACCTGTGGATCTCTGTATCTATGCTGAATGATAGCTCACCACATACCCCATACAGCCATCCTCTCACGTTTGAATATTCACTTGTGTACGTCCAAAATTTAGGATATCTTTCCTCTTAAAGTTAATAAAAAGACATAAGGAATCACATTTTGACCATTCCTGTGCGCCATTTCACAGGCAAAAATCACATCATATAGTGTGACATTTGGACGACATATTGTGCGTGCGGCCGACTGCATGAGATTTAAAATCTGCTAATAGCAGTTAGCGGCTAACTCAAAGAGGAAGAACAGCGGTCGAAAATGAATGCAAATTGGAAAAACAATGACATCCAGGAGCTTCTTACCTTCCGAGCAGAGGACGAGATCAGCCGCCACGTTCATAAAGCACTGCTGACGTGTAAGTTATACGTGACACTAGAGGCTGACGCTGTTGTGTCACACATCACACCTGTCACTCCTCTTTTGCTTTTGCGATGCAAGCATGCTGTCTGAAATCACACACTGGAGCAGCGTGATGCTGCTGTTTTTTGCTTCTGTTGCAAAGACAAGAAGGGACTTTGTATAACAGCCTCTGACTAAAAAAAGCTATTGTAAATTGAATATGTTTGGGTTTTACACTGCTGGTTGGAGCAGCCGAACAATCTTAAGACATCACACTGGGCTCTTTCAACTCACAATGGACATTTTTTCTACCATGTAATTTGCTGAATAATAATCAAAAAAGATTTGACAGATTAATGAAGATAATTATTAGTTGATGCCCCAATTATAGTTAGACATTCTTAATGAACACAAGACGGAGGGATTATGTAGCACCTGGCCACACTTAACCTCTGAAAGCCGTGTCTCAGAGCAGCATCGTGACCCACTAAATGGCTGCTTGTTCAGGCCTAAAACTTAAGTGAAGTGGTAACTGAGCGTAAATGGCGGTCCCCGTGGCTGCGGGTGGGGACTACTATGATGCGTGAGCGCCCACAGATGTTGGCTACAGTCTATCTGAAAGGCATTTATTGAATTAGCTGGAGACGAGAGCGAGCAGTCTGGAGCTGGAGGTTTTCACAGGTCAGTGCTCTCCTGCAGCCCTGCAGCCAGAAGGCCTCTGAGCCACCTGCAGCTGGGAGAAACGAGCTGAACCTCAACCTGAGACTGACTCTGTGTGTGTGTGTGTGTGTGTGTGTGTGTGTGTGTGTGTGTGTGTGTGTGTGTGTGTGTGTGTGTGTGTGTGTGTGTGAGTGAGAGAGAGAGAGAGAGAGAGAGAGAGAGAGAGAGAGAGAGAGAGAGAGAGAGAGAGAGGGGGAAAGGGCTGACCAACTAGTCGACAGATGGGTTGTTGTTTTTTTTGGAAAAAATAAAAAAGCATACTAACCAGACACAACAGGATCTACACACTTCCTGCACACACACACAAAAGCACACATGCAAAGACAGAAGGTCAGGCAGGTGAACATCTATACGTGTGTGTGTGTGCAGGTTTGATGTCAGCGGGAGCCTGATCATACTGCCTTCTTCATATGGACAGGTGAGAGCTGCAATTAGCCTGCACACACACAAACCTCAAGACTCTCAAGGCACACACAAACACACACACTTAACCAAGTCCCCAGTCACTTTATGAAACCATAGTGAAAAGTGCCCTTTCCCCCCCGAACATCAGTCAGATCATGTTACCATGCCAGCCGTCCTCGCCAAGCTGGTGAGCGGGCACCGACCCCTCGGCCCCACACTCCCACTGCCCAGCTCATCTATTATTGAAGCTGACATAATTGCAGAGAGGGCATCATCCACCAATATCAACTCAACTCCCAATATAAAAGGCTGCTAAATAATTCAGGAACAAGATGCCCACCCCACGCCGGGAAGCGGGGGATTTCTCACACGGTGAGATCATGGTCCCTCAGACGCAGCAGGGCGTGTGTTTATACAAAATGTGTGTTGTGTCTTCATAATTGTGTGTCACATGTCAACTGGAGTTGTGATAATATACAAAGTCAACCCAGTTCTTTAGGGAATGTGTCGCCAGGGGAAGTGACAGAGCTCTGACCTCCCGCACTACTACTACCACACCACCACTGTCTAAAACCACCTTCATTAATCAAGTGTGTGTGCGTTTATGTGTGTGTGTGCATCTAAAAGAAAAAAAAGAAAAAGACTGGGGGTGGAGATACTCATTTGTATTCAAGTAAACTTCAGGCATCAGCATATACTGTGATTACGGGTTAGGCAAACTGCTAAGCATGATTGATTGTGTCTCATTGTTTGGATAATGTGTGATCTGTGACCGATTGATTATGTCTCACTGCAGTGAATGGCTCATTTGAATATTAACGACCTACTACTTGTGTTGCTATGAAATGTCATCAAAACGTTCTTAATTTTAAGATGCAAATGATACGCAAGAGGTAGTTTTAGCCTCAGTAGTGCAGCTTCAAGTAGGAAATAACACCTAACAAAATGTATCTCAAGTCATAACTTTACCACCTCTTCCAGTCATTTTACATTTGGATAAACATTTAGTCTGTTCTTGGAAGTCTAGGATGATTTTTTTTTCTGGGTTTTGGCCCTTCATCCAAAGGTAAACTGCATTTTAGGTCCTAAAAAGGAATTTTTTGTGAAGATTTTCAGAGATGATGTTTTCGGTGTTTCTGAAGCCCCTTTTACACTGCCAGATGTTCTGCAAATGTTGGGCCGTTTTGCCGGCAAGCTGCGAGTGTTTAGACACACAGAGCCGGATTGGCGAGTTGATCCGAGGTGCCCAATTTTCCGCCTCGCAGGGTAGACGTATTGGCGGAACCTTTTTGGTCTAAAAAGAATGAGGCGCCCTTCCGCCATGGGAGGGGCTACTGAAGACTTGTGGGACGAGCTGTTGATGATGCGACCCACTGGCACAATTCCTATTTAAAAGGGCTTGAGATTCTGGCTTTAGATGAGCACCTTTATCTCCCTTGTGAGGCGTCAAAAAGGAGGCGACATTGTGTGCAATGGCAGACGTGGCAAAAATAGTGCTGGTTCTTACCTTAGTGGCAGGACTTTTTTACATGTTTACACACAAATGTACAGTTATTCCTCCACTATATTGAGGAACAGTCGTCAAAATGCACCATGGAGGTCAGTGCTCCAGGTAGCCCTACAATAATAGCTTTTTTTCCAGCTGCTGATTGGCCAACATCATCTTCTTCTTTGTTTGGCTTTAGGGTTGTGGTTTTAACGCCACCTGTGGGTCTGGCATGCTCGACAGCACCTCTATTGTGTTTTTATATTTTCATTTAGCCAAAGATTTTTATTATAATTGTGCATGTGGATGGGATTGGATTTTTTTTTAGAATGAAGGAGGAAAAACTGTGTGGTCTTGGAGTAAATCTACTCATTGATGAAATCCCTGACAAAATGCTAAAAAGAGTGGCCAAGCCATATTCATTTATTGTGCAAGTTTTTCTGTCCACTGTGACATTTAGGGAACAAAGGTCACAAGCTTTTGCATGTTATAGTCTGACATTTAATGTAATGATTCATATTGTTATGACGGCATTGTTCTCATTTATTGTCCATGTAATTTCATGCAAAAATAAATTATATTTGCTACTTCTATATTCAGTTAAAAGGAGCACCCTAAGGTAGCACATTCTTTTCTCACACAGACAATTAGCTTTGGATATGCCAGATTTGCAGTTATCAATGATTGCATGCTCTTTGTTTGCAGTATTTGTGAGAGCAATGATAAACACAGACAGCACAACAATCTGTGTCTGTCCAGAGCCGTCTAAACACAAGAGTCAGACATTTGACGGCTCCAGTCTGCACAGTTTCAGCATTGATGGAGATATCAGAGCTCATTTTCCACCCTTCAGAGGAAGCAATTCACTGCGATTCATTCCTGTGCTGTATGAAAAACAACTTCCACGGCCACAACACAATCCATCACAACAGCTATCAAGCCTGCATTTGCTCTATTTTGTCGTTATCTCAGCGTGCTGAGTTGAGTATTTTAATATCATTGTGCACATTACATTAGAGTCTGTTTACTGTCGATCACTTGGCTTGACAGGAAGAGACGGATTGTTGCTTCACGTACTTACTTATCATATTCATTCGTTTCTGAGGTAAACTTTCTTAACCAGGGTGCCAGTCCGTTTCTAAACATTTGACACCGACTGAAACATCACATATGCTGCAAAATTGCTTTGGGCTATCAGATGCAGACAGAAATAAATAGGATGTAACTTTGAATGACACCTGTATTCTCTGGAGAAGCATATCCAAGCATACATTAAAAGGCAGGAAAACATGTTTGTACTGTAGTAGGATTGTCTCAAGGCCAAAAGGTCACAGGTTTGATCCCATTAACCACCACCAGGCCTCTGAACCCCATCAGTAGTCACGACCTTGTCAAGATGTCGCTGTAAACACACCAACACCTTATGAAAACCCCTCCCTTTCTTACTTGTGCTTTAAGTGACAGTAACACTACAACAATATCACTAACACTATCAAACACAGAGTGATGTGTAAAGTCAGCTGCATGACCAAACAGCCAAACTTTAGCGGGCTCCTACAGGGCCCATCAGGGGAAATCAGCCTCCCTTAGCTAATAAACAGTAATGACCTGCTTCCCGACACGTCTCGGAGCCTCCCTTCGTGTCGGCGTGGTGATGAGGACAAAACAGCGGAGCCAGCAGAAAGAAGCTGCGCCTGGGGTGGCCCGGTAATTACTGTTAATTGGTTTAACATGGGGATGGATGGAAAGAAGGATGAGGGGGAGAGAGAGAGGGGTGGAAGGAAAGGATGGAGTTCTCCCTCCAAGCTCCATCTATAGCTCGTTTGATGTGATAGGGAGCGTTATCGCAGCTCTCTATCAGTAGCATGAGCTAATGTAGGAGAGTGGGGAGGAGAGGTTAGATATGCAGGGCGGCTTGTACATAAGCGGTCTGGTAAACAACAAGCAGCTCGCAAGTGCACGAACATACATGTAGACAAAAACATACAAGCTTTGCAGACAATAAATGAACGCTGGATTCTGTGCACGAGTACAATGAAGAAAAGAACATGTGTGTATTCACTGAACACACACACGCACGACTGTAAAACACACACATTCAGATTCCACAGAGCCTGAGGGGAGCCGCTCACCCAGATAAGACAGGCAGTCTGCGAGCCATTTACAGCCATTTGATGCATAGTGAGAATCATATCAGTGTCTGTGTGGGCAGAAAGATGAGGTGTGGAGCATTCCCCATTCACCTCCACGCTAATACCTCGACCGTAACCTCATCAACAACCCCTGGACATCCACACAGCGCTGTGCTGTAATCTTCCTGAGAGACGCGGAGAGAGACAAAGAACAACAGATTTTAGGGGAAGATGAAAGAGACACTTGTACCGAAGGCTCAGTGTGGGTGTGGAGATAAAAACAAACGAGTAAATGAATAAATGTGGGGAGACTGTGACCCATAAGTTTCCCACAAAGCTTTCTTCTTACAGTACATGTCCTGTGTAGTATTTGCACCATCAAGCTGAGGTGATCTGCATTGAAACTGAAAATAAAAGAACAATTTGGCCAATTATAGGTTGTTTTTCAGTCTGAACTGCAGCTGCTACTGTTCACAACTATTTCCTTTTATAAGAAATTCTCTCCTTTCTGTTCATGTGTATGCAGTGAGTGTAGTGAGGACGGTGATGACATTGAAAAAGCTTTGACTCTGATGTGATTTTTGTGTCACAACATCCTCACAGATAAACAGCAGCACCAACAGGTGTGATCTACTGCGGCTGAGCAACACCTTCCCACTTCATTCTTTCCCTCCTCTCTTTCCTACCGGCTGCACATTTCAGCGTGAGGCCAGTATGAGTGAGAAAACTTAAAGATACCCTGTAGAGTTTGCCTGTAAACAAACACAGTTATGCTCAGTGCTTCTCACCAAAACAAACGGTGTGCATGTCTCCTAGGCTTAAAAACTGTGTCGGGTGCATTTTATTCCTCATATAACCTGCATTGTTTACATGGGCTATTCCTCTCCTGTCCGGGAAAGTTAGCTGACTCTGTTTATGACCACATTTAACAACAGCATCACGACATCAAAACATACGTTAACAAACTCTCACACAGCTCGTGCAGCATAATCCAAGTCTCCTTTATCCAGCTGTATGGTCACAGCTTCTCAAACACATTACATTACCATGACGTGAATCCGAACTAACCCTTTAAAACACCAGAGTCACAAGCCCCTTTTACACTGCCAGATTTTCGGCAAATGTTGGGCCTTTTTGCCGGCAAGCTGTGAGCGTTTAGACACACAGAGCCGGATTGGCGAGTTTGTTTTTATACTGCCAATGCTGAACAAAGACTGATTGGGCTTTCCTGTAAATCTGCACAATTCCTATCTAAACAGGGCTACAGAATAAGCCAGACACACAAACTCAAGGCAGCAGTAAATCACCAACTCCCATGTTCAACGAAGTAAAATTACTGTTTTTGTCAATGGAGTCTGGCTTTGAAGAGAATACTTTCAGTTCCCTGTCTGAAAGTTTGAAACTTTAATGCATGAGTTGTGTTACAGTTTGTTAACAGATGTTCTCAAGCATTTTCTCTTTCTTTTAGGTTCTTCATTCACCATCATCAAAGTTTTCTCTTCTGGATTCAACAAAACACTTGGTGAATAACTGATCTACAAATGGTCAGAGATGGGAGTAGGTCACACATGCAAGTCATAAGCAAGTCTAAAGTCATAATCTTCATGTCTTAAGCGAGTCCCAAATCATTGTGGTGAAGATGGTTAATCTGAATTTGTATAGCGCCTTTCTAGTCATCTGACCACTCAGAGCACTTTTTACACTACGAGTCACATTCACCCATTCACACACACATTCATACACTGGTAGCTGAGGTTACCATTCAATGTGCCACCTGCTACTCAGTTTTAACACACTCACATACCTTCTCAATATCTAGAAAAATAAAAATATTGAGTCATCTGTCTGAAGTCAAAGTCAAGTTCAAGGCATGAATACAAAGTCAAAGTCAAAGTCAAGTCTTTCATCAGTGTTTGTCAAGCAAGTCTCAAGTCAAAAAATGTGTGATTCAAGTCCCCCACCTCCGCTGATGGTCATTTTGGGGGTGAAGTATTCCTTTAATTTCTTAAAATATCAATTAGGTGTGATAATGTCTCACAAATCTAAAAGAAAAAAGAAAAAAAGGCTAATATTTAGCAAGTTGCCAATATTCGTGTACTGGTATCTACTGTACACTTCACAGATTTATCTGGGGATGGAAACAAAGAAATGCACTTCATAACATTCTCATTCACACTAGTGGCTTGTGTGGGTTTTTACACACGAGAGACAGCAGTTATGGCATTTGTGGTTGTGGTAACAGACAATTAACAGACAAATGCCCAAAGCCACTGTGCGATGAGACTGAGACAAACCCACACTGTTATGTATTCATTCAACAAGTGCAGTTACGATGCACAGCAGAGGATGGTTTCAAGAGTCCACGGCCTTCTGCACAGTCTGAGAACAGAAAACGAATTCAGAGGGAAACTGAGCTGCCATCTCACAACAGCTAAAAGAGAGTTCTGACTTGTGTCCATCAGTGCACTCACACACCAGGGTCCTATTTCTGAGTATCACGGGTTGTAAGCACGGCCACCACTGACACCATAAAGACAGGTCTCCTCTACTTAGTTTTACGACTACTCCAATACACGCAATCAGCCGTAAAATTCACCCTCACACAAAAGAGCCCTCCAATAAGCTTCTTGTGGAGGGCAATAAAACCCAGCCGCCCCGGGCAGAAAACAACTGCTTCTCCTCAAGTCGATTTATGTCCCAGCCTCTCTCTTTGGGTGACGGGAAAAAAGCAGCAATGTTTCTTTTTTGGGAGTCATCTAGAGAATTGAGGGCCATCGCGATGAGGAGCGGTGAAATCAGCAGCTGTAAAACATGATGGCAGGCTGATCTGTAAATAGGCCTGCCTGTCAGCCGGACTATCGAAGGGGTGGCTATAAAACGGCGGCGAGTGCAGACTTTGCTGGGTGCTGTCACAGGGACAATGTGTGCACAATACATAAAAATATACATTGCAAATACACCTTACGATGCATCTCAACAAATATGATACAAACAGTTGGTTTTCACTGACTTCCGTTCAGCCGGACCTTTTACAGCACCTGATTTCCTTTCTGAACCAGCATCAGGGCAAAAGACACAACACAGAGAACTAACTACAGGCTATCTGTAACTGTTAGAGTATGCACTGCGCACTGAGGCATGCCGTCATATACAGCGGAGGCAAGAGGTTAACACATTGAGGGCCATTACATCACCAACATCATACCAAGCCTCACTAGGTTTAACAGTCTCAGGTAAGTCACGGAACATGTCCCCATTGCCAATATAGCTTAAGTGCAACGCCAGCTTTATGGTTTAACAGCTCTCACACTTGATATCAGAGTAAAGTAGATGTCTGTATAGTACGACCACAGATCATGGAGCTGTATTTTGTGTGAAGTTGGATTTATATGACTGCCCTTAATCGGGAAAGCTTTACAAAGTCTCACTCTTGAGTCAGAAGAGATGATCTTCAAATGTCCTACGTCTTGATGCCACTCAGTCTCAGTCTGACTGATGCTGAGGTGCAGCACAACTTAGTGTCAGGCCAGGTTACGTGACTGCACATAACCCTGACTGACACAGTGTTGCAGGTATAAATGTTAAATCCAGCTCTGTAGATTCTTTAAATCTCTCTGACACTTTCTATGAACACGTATGTCTCTCCACTACGAAGAGTTTTTAGCCTCTCCTTCAACGCCTATTAACAGGTTTCTCTCAAGTCGTCCACCCAGCTTCCCTCTCCTCCCCGCCTATCTATTGACAATCCTCACTCTCCTCATCTCTAAACCTCGCCAGCACAATGCAGGTCTTAGCTGGGATGAGAGACAGTGGTGATGGCTGCTTGAGTTCATCAACAGGGGTATAAGCCTGGAAGTTAACCAGCGCTGGGCCATTAGGCTTTCCATGCGTAAGCTCTCGGAGCTGTGCAGTATCGCCAATGAGCGATGCTTCAAAGATGTGTTGGGAGTCGAGAGGGAGAAGGCTTAGGGCTTTAAAGTACTGTAGTTGTGGGGAAGTTTTCTAAAGTACGCCGAGCTGAGATTTTCTCGCAGAGGGAGGGAGAGAGGCAGCCTTACAGTAGAAGGGATGAGTTGAAGGACTAATGTGTAAACCATCTGCGCGACTGATAAAAGTGATTTGTTCTCCCATCCGTGTCTTCCAAAAGTCTATGAAGAGGATTCACTCGTAAGAGAAGAGCAGTCCGCTGAGGCCCTTTTGATCAGTCAGGGGGAAACTGAATGAAACAAAAACTTTCGGAGTTCGAAAATGTGACGGTGCAATTCCTCTAATAACCAGCCACACACACACACACACACACACACACTTGTTCGACTATAGAAAACGTATAAAATCCTGGCTGAAAAATTGGATTTACGTGCACACTCACACAAACAGTTTAGGTAAGCTCTAGGAGTATGTACTCTGCCACCCTGCTATTAGATATTTTACAGTGTAGCAGGCTGAATCACGCACTGTACAGCCCATATGCCTCCATCGAGGCCTGCCTTAATGTAAAGCATAACAGCAGCACTGCCAATAGACAAAGGGAATCCATTTGGAGCCATTTCACGCATGATGTAAGGCAACTAGCTGAGGAAGAGGGAGGACAGTGGATAATAAATGGGGCATTCTCCCTCCCTGCCTGCCTCTGGAGGAACACAGTCTTCCCACTCTTTCCACATCAAGGTGACGACAGGAGAGAGGGAGCAAAGCCCGGTTTCTTCTTCATGCCTGTTATGCTGTTTGTGATGAAAGCATGCCCATAAGAACTTCAGCACTTTAGTAGCTCCCTGAGCCAATTTAGCTTTGCACATCCCCAACAAGTTTGTTCAAGTTTACAGCTTTACAGCTACAGCATTTTTAACTTTGCAAATGCAGTCGCATGCCTATCTGAGAGATGGCGCACAGGAGTTTTGAGTTACTCCTGCTGTGATGAGAAGTCCCTCAACTTGGCTACTGAAGGAATCCATGAACACCTTCAAAGCATGAAGATCTCACGATATGGACCGGTGCTGCTGAATAGCCCATGTCTTTAACGTGCATGCTTCAGCAGCAGGGTAACGTGATATTCCTGATATGTGGAGAAGCACAGGATATGGTTTTGATCCCTGCAATGAATGACTCACTTAAGTGTCCTTGTGTAAAAAAAACCTCTTAGCTCACTTTTAGTATAACAGCATCAGCTAAATACTTAAAACAGTGATAGAAAACACAGGATCTAAAGACGTCCTTGGCCAAATGGATACAACCCATTACATAATCACAAGATTCCCATTTAATGTGGAGGGATTTTTAAAGTTAATTCTGTGAGTGACTTGGCAATGTGCAGTACAAGGTTTCCTGCTCACAGAGGAATTTGACCCTAGTCTCTACTCAGACGAAGCGAGCGCCAACAGTGTCACCACAGTGCCCCCTGCTGTAGCTGCATGGAAATACAATCTGAGGGGAGCCCTAAGTCATTGCTGCACCACAAGCTCCTATTTCAGCCGGTGGATCATTCTGACACCCTGGAGAGGTGATTATACTTCTTGTGATGTGTGCCATCATTGACATGCTCCTGCCACAGCTGAGTGAGTCAGTGTGGAATGAGGAGATGCTTGGTATAGATCAAGAATTCCCCAGTGTCACTTCAGTATAATGTGCTTTTGTGGAGAGCGCTGGGGAGAGCGTGGCACAAACAAGTTGTCAGCTCTGACTCACATTTGTTAAGAAAGCAAGTGTTGAAAGTAAAATATGAAAGACTCTTAGCTAGTTACTTTGTGATGTCTATTCTTGTCATGTTTCGGGATATGACCTTGCTGTAATTGGACGCAGTTTGTGTTTTAACTCCTGCTGAAATAAATAATTTAATAAATATCATTCAACTGACTAAAAAAATAGGAGGCAAATTTTGAAAACCAAGAAAAAGCATTTCATTTATTGCGAATTTATTGCCTCAAACATGAAGATTTGAATGGTTAGCACTATACTGCTTTGAGCGAACGACTCTTTTCTTAACTGTTTGTCTGACTAAACGAGCTACTGTAAAGCAAATCTGGCAACTCATGATGTGATATCCATAATGCTTGACTTTCTACGGGCTTAATGATTCACTGATTCATTGAAAAATGGACCCACAGCCATGATCTTTTTAGCTTCAACCCTACTTTTCACCCCTGTTTATTTCTGTTTGCTACCCTAAAATCACAAACAAGTAAATCTGCTGCTGTTCCATGTTAGAAACTGTGACATGTTGCTACACCAAGTGCCTTACATCCGCACAGTACATTACGTTACGCTGTGGTACTTTAAGAGACTCTGTAAATGACATTATAGCAGTCTGAAAGAAAGCCACAGAGACAATAATGAAGACATATAATATAAACTCCTCTACACAGTGATTCAATACAGAAATGCTCTGGCTTGACAACACAACATTCAAACCAAAATCTGTTGGGGAAAGCAAAGGTGGCGCATTTCAATATTTCATTTCGACTTTCTCCTTTAACCAAGCCAGCCGTGAAATGCAGGCGGCATAAACACAACACCCCCCTGCTGAGACCAGCCTCGTTCAAATGGATGAGACATCACATGTGTTAAATAACAGAGGCACAGTGCCACACTCTGATATGGCGGGGTCAATGTGCCTGTAACAGTGCCGCATTAGTTTTTTGTTGTGGTAGGTTTTCTCTACCTTATCAGTGCCCATCCATACCAGGAGAGGACAACCTTACATTTCTCAAACCTTGAGGAAATCGGCCCAAACATCACAACAGATCACTGTGAATTCACTTGTACTGTGTTATATGCAGGCACCAGCATCCACCTGCCAAATGCTGGCAGAATATGCAAGTGGCTGGTAGATCTGTTCACTCACCAGCCCCCAAAACCCCCATAGTAATCTATTGAGTGGCTGGGAACATTTGAACACTCACTCGCCATTTTGCCAGAGGACAAAAAAGTTAATTTTGCACCCAACGCTCATCCACATCCACAAATAAATAAACCAAACCACACACTTAGACACACCCAAACCTACAGATATGGAGAGGCATGCATACACCGACAAAACATGCTCACACACCAGAAGAGACCACCTGTCAGTGTGTGTGTTGAGCGCCACAGGCAGCCTCACCTGCTCCTGTTAAAAGACTTTTTGATATTCATATCAGCTCCATACCCTCCAATCAAATACCTCTCACTTCCCTTTTTCTATCTCTCTCTCCCAGACATAATAACGACACGAAATAAAAGTGGAGTGTAGAAATCTAGCAGCGCAGGTGAGGTGTTTGATCTGCGAACCATGGAGGAGGGTGGAAAGTGGGACAAATTGCGGAGAAGTTGGAGAAAGTTTTGAAGCAGGTTATATGAGATAGAGACAGTTGAGTGTTACACACACACACACAAACACACTTGTGAAGGGATGCGAGTGGCGACAGAAAGTGCCCTCGGCCAAGTTACGGGAAGGCACTGGGCCAGGGTGACCGTCCTGCCAAACTGCCCCCCAGGCAGCCGAGGACAATCCGCCATCATGACCGTCATCAACATCGCAATTAGAAAGCAGGACTCAGCTGGTGGACTGGGAAGGACTGATGGCGACGGAGGGGTGAGAAAAAAAGGGAAAAACGAAGCAGACAAGGAGTGGAATGTGCGTGTACCCACATATCAGCAGCAGCGTGAAAATGACTGTCTTAACAAGGAATTTATTTTGACATGCAATTAAAGGACTTGTTGCATTTCTAGCAGCAGATCAAGGAAACTCTTTTGCAAAAGAGCCTCCTGCAGATGTGTCAGAAACATCCTGAGCAACACAACACATCTTACCACGCTGATTTGCACTGGAAACAAGAGAAATAAACTCGCTCAGAAGGGCAGTATTTCAAGAATGTGCTGCTTTTGCGAATGAGTGTAGGTTTCTGGTGGTGACATATAAAATACAAATGAGGGGCTGCCAAATTAAGAAGAGTAAAACCAAATCTAGATGGCCAGCCTTTACCCTCACTGCTTTGTCTCAGCCTTGTTTAACACAGATTAAGCTGGCTCATAATATTGTGCTCTTCGTGGAGAAAAACGGCCTCTGCTTTACGAGCCGCTCCTTATATGAAACACTGCGGCCAAGGTAAATGTTTTAATATTCGCTTTGCAATTTATTCTGCCTCCAAAGTAATGTTTGGCTGGAGTGTGTCTGTGTATTCCCTCCCTGCAGCAAAACTCATTTTCACAGCCACATGACAAAATATTAAAATGGGCTTCAGTGGAAATGTCACAGTGATTTCTTTGTCAGGCTAAAGCCGGGGCTGCTTCTCCTGACGCTGTGTTGAGAGGTGCTGCGGCAAAAAGGGGAATCTCCCGGTGCGGCCGCTCTGGTCTCAGGTGCCGCACCTGTGCTAATAGGACTGCTAATTGGCGCGTGGCACTAAGAGAGCACACACACATGTATACACAAAGGCCAGACACACCAGGAAGTATGCTTCACGCAGTGTCGGGTGTGTGTGTGTGGAACAAGTGTCTCAACATAAAGATATTTTTTTTAATACCGTGGTTTTTAAATATTAAAGTATTCATCATAAAATACGCATGGAGACAGGTAGAGATAAAAAGAGAAAGGAGGTCTTTTGACTCGACAGAAGTGCAAAAGCTTGTTGGCTGTTTTCCCGTTTCTCTCTCAGTCTCTCCATTCTCCTTATTCAACCCTTCTCTTCCTCATAATAAGCGAGGAGGCAACATGTTGAATAAAATATCAGCATGTGTTGTTGACGGAGCAACCTGGTTTAGGATCTCAGTGTGTGTGTGTGTGTGCGTAAACACCAGCACGAACACACAGACTAAACACAATCTGTCACCCCGCAGTATGTCATCATGTTATAAACATTGTCAGGATCAAAAACACACACACACACACATAAAATGCTATGAACACCGCCCTCCCGCAGTCTGTACATCTCATCCATACTGTCTGTCCTACACCTCTGTCCTGCCAAACATCTCACACACACACATTCACACACACTTTCCGCTGCCTTTCTATTTCACACAGAAATGTGCTGTTGCTAAAAACATGCCTCCCATGTGCACGCTCGCACAGAAGAAGAAGAAAGGAGCACGGTGCACCGAAATACATCAGGAAGAAAAAGGATTTCTTTTGGTTTGTGGTGATGGGGAGGTGTTTCACAGTTGTTGTTCAAAGAGCTGTGTTTGAATACAAGTAGGTGGCACATCTGTCGGGGTTTTTTTTTTTCCTGTCATGAATTATTAACATCCTGTCATCGCTGGCAGCAACAGTCATCATTATTTCACATATGAATAGAAATAATGACAAAACTGTGTCTCGTATCTCTCAATTGTGCCCACATGCTGTTTGTGGTTTCGAAACTTGGTCTTTATAACAAAGAGGAAAACAAATTGATCAGCAAAAGGTGTGCTGAGATTAGGTGATTATTAGCAAAATATACGAGATGATACATAATATAGAGTGTTTATCGTCATTAAGGGAATTCTCTGTTCCTTTACGTCCCAGCACAGAGAGCTCATATACATAACAGCAGCAGTGAAGCTGGTAAAGATTCAAAGTGCTGCTCCATTATGGATTCTTGGCGATATTGATGCCTGAATCAGGTCTGCTGCTTCGGTCTAGTCATTATACACAAAACAAAAGGCTGAATAAGAAACGGGGGCAGAGTTAAAGTTAAAATAACAGCAGTCGTGATTGAAAAATAAAGGTCTGACTTGTAATTATATGAAAAAACAACACTGATCATGTCTGCACATGGATTCAGTTAAATGTTAGTGGCTAAGAAAAGAAACCGCATCCAATTTTCATCTGTTTGAACTGCAGAAAATTAATTTCCTTAATGTGGGGCTTGAACTCGCTCACTTCTACTTTGGCAGTGTTTCGTCCCTCCTCACCACTTTAAACATAATATAACTGTCACTTTCCACATAGTTAACGGGCTGTAGAAGGAGAGGAGTTTTCTTTAATATGGCTTCTGGTAAATGAGGTAAATTAATGTTTATTTCTTTGTGTTGTGTTGCGAGTGTGTTGCTGTGATCAATAGAGTCAGTGTGGTGAGTCCGTGTGCAGTTCATTCACTGCCTGATGATCAATATGGGATTAGAGAGGAGAGCAAGGTCTGTCTCTTGCCTCCCCTCTCATCTCTTGGACTGTTTAAGGGCCCTTAAGGACGAGGCAGGGCGAGGAGAATAAACAGCAGAGTGAAGACTGCAAAAAGATGAGGATAGAATGAGCTTGTAGTCCTTTTGGGGTTTAGGTTGTGAGGAATACTGCACTGATTCTGATTTTTAAGACATCGTGAGGAGAAGGTTTTAATGGGAAATATTAGGATTAAGTCATTAAAGGACATGTTAAGCCTAGTTCACATTACACGATTTTCACCACGACCTTGACGTTGCAGAGGATCTTGAGAGCCACCTTGGGTCGGAGGTGAGTCGGCAGGTAGTCTGCCACGATGAGTCCTCATGTGTGAACAAGCCTACGAGCAAGTCACCCCTCGTCTGCGACTTGGACTGGATATCTGGCATGCTAGGAAACTGGAGAAGTCTGACACGACTGACAAAGAGCATCAGCCAATGAGAGGCGGGATACGTCCCACGTCAGCACGCAGGAGGACGGAAGAAATGTGAGGAGGACAAGCCGCAGGGTTGCCAGGTCTGCTTATTAGCCGACTTTGGGCTTGTTTTTTTGTAATGTTGCTTACAAATATTGGTCGTCGGGTTGCGTTTTTTTTTGGGGCTTGTTTCTAAAGTAGAGTTTCTTATTTGGGTTTGCTCTCTAAATGTCGCCTCTCTATATATCCATCTATCAAGTTATTTAAACGCATGATAGTTGCTTCTTTTGGGCTTGTTTAAGATAGATATGAAGATATGAACACTCAAAAGATTACAATAATCTCCGAGATGCAAAATCAGGGTGAAAATCATGTAATGTGAACTAGGCTTTAAAGGATACTAGTCAGGATTGTAGGTTACGGTTCTTTACACGCTTGCCGGTGGAACTAAAAGCCAACCCTAGATTCACTCTGGTTTGGTGTTTCACCTTGCTATATTTGCTCTTTTTTTTGGCGCTATGTGTCTTAGGTGTGCTGCTTACTGGCACCTGGTCGCTACCTTTTTATAAAGCCCAGACCTCACCAGATTGTTAGGGGAGAACACACCCATAAGAAAATACAGACAGAAGGCAAAGTCTCTGCAGAAACATACACCGCAGCAAACTTTTAGTGGGTCATTAGTGATGATTGAGCTCGATAACATCTGTATTTATTTTAGGAAAATCCTGCATAGTATAGCTTTAAAAACACATGTACAGACAAAAAGATGTAAAACCAGATAACCAGACACATACATGTTTATACAAAAGCATATTCTCAGGTTTTCATCGACCGCATCTTTAAAGCTGCATTCCTTCCCTAAACCCATAAACATAAAAATATATTTTCCTGCATTTGTGTCCCCATGGCAATGTCAGGTAAACTGCACTGGCCTTAGTCCTGAGGTATGTAACATCATGTCAGTGAGCCTGCAGTTTATGGCTGCTTTCAAAGCCAGAAGAAGGGAAATATGAATGGAAATGCCTGTTTGAGGTAACTTCCATTTTTATTTTCCTTCTGAAGTATAAATTGTTCATGTCATGTCCCTCAGCACGCTGTCAAACCCCACCAGCGATTGTTCCTGGCTACATTAGATCATACAAGGAAAAAGATGACGTCTCATTGAAGAGACTCCATCTTAATTCCAGTTGTCAAAAACATCCACGCACAAAATGGGCATTTTAGACTCTAAATGAGACAAGACAGGAGAGCACACACACAGAATCAACCACACACTTTTCTAGTGAGGCTTGGCTGTAGTAGTGAGAGCTGTTTGTGTGTCCTGTGGGGGTGTCATCACTAGGTGAGGCCACACACAGTGTCAGCAAGTGAATCAGGGTTTTTACGGTGTAATAGCCTTTAAACAAGGAAGCCAGAGAGAGTTACTGACGGGGGACAATACAGCGTGTCACATGACTCTTCCTCCCTCTGTGTAAAGACAGACATTTACTCTAATGCATGTATACAGGACAGTGCTTCTGGCACAACACAGCAATAATATCGCAAACCATCAGAAGTGTGTGTGTGTGTGTGTGTGTGTGTGTGTGTGTGTGTGTGTGTACACTGATGGATGAGTGTCTTCAGAGATAAATGGGTGCCTATTATTTGTGCCTTTTATAGGCAAACTCCCCGCTGACTTCCGAATGGGAATAGCACACAGTCCTCCCGCACACGCGCGCATACACACACACATAAACACACACACATTCCCATAACGAGCTACAACCGAGAGGCCCTAGGCTGTGGCACATCTGTTGTGGAGGAGACATAAGGCATTCATGCAGGGACTCTCAAGATTCTCCATGTAGCACCACACACACACATATACTGTACGCACATGTACACACACACACACACACACTGCATGTGATGAATGAGCTTTTTTTTAAAAGCACAAAGGGAGAAGGAAGGCTCAGTGGTGGAGGGGTCTTACAATTTTACCTAAAAATCCCTTCTGGATAAAAACACGGCTGCACACAAAGACACACTGAGACACATTCTCTCAAATTGGCCCACTGACCTTCAGATACCCTCTATAAGACACAGCTCTTAGTATTCTTGACTTCTAGTGCGGAGAGAGACAGAGGACAAAAAGACGGAGATATTCTGAATATTAAAGACAGAGAAACCCTTTAAATGCACAGCACTCAGTCACTGTGGTCCAAATGACTTAGAAAATCAAGTTTCTCAAGCTTAAATATTATCTGTATATCTGCTGTTTGTACAGAATAAACATTTTAATCAGATTTGGCACAACTAATAGCAGAAGCAGCAACCAACCTTAAATATACACAGCTTAAAGTACAGGTTTCATGAATGTTAGTATAAGCGATAGAGACCACAACCATTTTCTACCCAGGCTGTAAACATGTTTACTTCTGTTGTAAAGTTGAGCATTTTAATAAAGGGGTCAGTGGTGATTGACTGGCTTCTGGATTCAGCCTCAAGTGGCCACTAAAGCAACTGCAGTTCAGTCAGACAACACAAATTTAAATGTTTATTTCAACAGCAGAACATAGAGTTTGGCGCCTACAGACTCCAGCCTCATCGCTCCCCGCAGATATGTTCATATGAGATATTGGGGAGTGATGATTAAATATTTAAGTATTTCCCCCACTTAGCCGGTGCCTGCAGGTGGATGCTGGGGTGGAGGTGGGGCTGACAGAGCGAGCAGCAGTACTGATACAGGGTAGTAGCAGCACAGGCAATGCAAAGGGAGAGCTGGGAAAATTTTGCAGCTGAAATAGTCTGCCAAATTGGGAGGGTGTGTTTGAAGATGACATATACGGAGTGACGTATGACTAACCCGCAGGTGTCGCTCCATTTTTTGGCTTCATGTTTCAGCCCCAGAGACTGCAGCTTGCTTTAATCACTTTGTCTAGAAAATGCTAGAAAATAGTGAGAAAATGCCCATCATCTTACAAGGCGGTGTCTTAAAATTTCTTGTTTAAGCAAAACCTTGAAATAAATTAATTCATTTCAACATCTGACAAAGAAAAGCAGCAAACCCTTCACATTTGAGTGGGTGGAACTGAAGGATGTTTGAAGGATTCTTAAGACAGCTCCAAATTCATTTTCTGTTGACGGACTAATTTGTTAACTGACTAATGACTTCAGCTTTATTGCAATTGATTGAAATCGCAGTAGTGCAAGCAGACTGGTATTACCGAGTAAGAGTTGTAAAAACATCTCCTTTGTCTAAACACTACTTCAAAAAGCGTTAGGGTGGGACAGAATTTGAAAACAATTATTCATCCTGTCAGGAAAATAATAATACCTATTTTTTTTATCATTTTTATTTATTTATTTCCTTATATTTTATTATTTTGATATTTATTTTTATCTAATTTAATTTATTCATTTATTTTTTAATGTATATTTTTAATTATTTTTCTTTCATTTTTATATTTATGTATATATATTCTAATTTTAATTTTTTTTGTCTTTTATTTTCCTTCGCTGGTCTGGCTTCCTTTGCTTGTTTCTGGGTTGGTGGGTGGCTGATTTCTGTCCTTGTTGGTTTGATGTTTGTTTGTTGATGCTTTGTGCATCTTATTGAACAATCAATAAAAATACCTTGTTTAAAAAAAAATGGAACTGGCCATTATTCGCACTTGGTTTTAAAAACCATTGAACAATAAGGACACTCCAGGCCAAGAGATGAATCACACCGACCAGCAGTTGTGTAGCACTTCAGCGTGTCTGTGAGCCTGCAGTATTTTAGCAGAGCAGGACATAATCTGAAGAGGTCTTTAGCCTTTTCTCACGAGGAGAGAGGCAATGAGAGCACACAGCCATGGTGTTAGAGCGGATTCAGCCCTCTGTCTGCTACAATATGCCCGTCTAAAGCTCTCCAAACCAGGCTTAGCTTTCTGGCCCTGGCACCTCCCTCCCTCCTCGTGCCAGTGTCAACTTCAGCTCGGTACAACGCCAACGCCAGGCTCAGCCTCGTTTGTGGCAATGCCTGGACTGGTTTTCTTCTCTCCTTCCTACAGTGCTTGATTCTTACTTTTGGTTTAATGTCTTTCATTATTTCCTTTGTTCAATAATCTTTTCTTTTTCACATTTTTCTTGCTTTTTTCCCATTTTATTTCCTATTTACTTCCTTCCTTCCCTTTGTAGCTCAAATACTTAAGTTTATGCATATAAATGTGTTTTGTTGATTCAGGTTTCCTGCACATGTGTATGCAAATCTTCTCCAAAGCCTTCAACTATTAGCCCCTGCACCATACTCTCAGCTATACTAATTACTACAATATTTAAACCCACACGCAGCTCACAATCCCAACTAGCCTGGTGGATATCAACTCACCTGTAATAAACCGACCCAGTCTAAAACAGAACATTTCCCTCCAAGGCGTATTTGAGAGACAATTTTCAGACATAACCTTGGAGTGACTTTGGATCTGTGAGGGTAATTATATATGGTTCTGAGAGGAGTAGTCAAGTGTTGAAAACAGCCGCTCATGGTGTGGAGACTCTTGAGACAAAAGCTACAGAGGGATACTTGTCATGCAGAAGAGACACTCGCTTGGTTTAACAAGGAGCTGAGAGGCAGCGGGGTGAGAGGGAAATAGGTCTATATTCAAAAGAATAAGCAATTGATGGCAGATTGAAGTTTTCTGTTTAAGATTGCGGTTTCTGTTGAACTGGCTGTGACTTTGTATAAGTAATTTCCTCGCGGACAATTGTACTCTAGAGCCGCGTGGAGAATGCACGGTTGCCCCCATGAGGCGAGGTGAAGAAGGCTCAAACGTGGAGATGACTTCCTCTGAAATGGGCCAGACTCACTGCAGACGCGTAACGAGACAATAAGGATGAATAGTAAACATAACTCATCCAGTTCCACTGTGGAAACCAGGACAATGTCTCTTCCCCTGGATCTCTGTCTGATGCCAGTGGGCCTTGTGGGTGCAGCGCTCGCCACATATGGGTAATAGAGGAAAACGATTCCTTTGTTATCTCAGTGCTCCTAGTTACACCCCTCTGGGGGTCTTTGGGAGGGCAGCACGGGATCCCAGTAGGGGGTCTGTATCTGTCACCTCAGTTTAAGGCCTGTCTCATGTCGGCTGACCCAAATCGGCTCCCCGGGGCAATGCCGAGCCCCTCCATGGGACTCCACCACTGCAGATAATAGGCTCGTATGGCAAAGTATCCAGACACTGGAACCAAAGCAGCCCTGACAGCTGTCAACCAGGACAAACATCCTCCTGCATGACACACACATGAGCACGATATGAGGGTGGTAGTGTGTGTCACTGCTGTGTGTGTGTGTGTGTGTGTGTGTGTGTGCGTGTGGGTACGTGCATGATTGTTTTTTCTAAATAGGTGTGTAAATGTGTAATTGTCTGTGTGTGTCCCTACACTTTTTCCCTGTTTTGGCACTGCCTATCCACAGCTCTGGTTAAACAGCCCGACATTTCCAGACAGTATTCAGGCGAGCTGACGCCATGTCAGGAGCAATTTGGCACATCGGCGGAAATCTCTTCCTGTAGGGGAGCTGTCATGGATGAGAAATCAAAGACACCTACGTGACTAGCTGGGTTGCCTCCGAGCGAAAAGAAAGGCTTGGTGACATGACCTGATTTCAACCGTTTTACAGGAAACCGCAGCAGAAGATGGAGGAGTTGCCTGCTGCTCTGCAATATGGAGTAATATTATTCTTACCCCAGGCACACGGGTTGTGTATGTCAGACTGCATATGCTATACAGCTGAAGCAGGAGTTTTGTAAACAGGAAAGGACCAATGCTATCTTTGCTGGTGGCTAAGCAGGTCCATATCAGCAGGTTCAGCAGGCTGTCATGCACTAGTGATGCTCGATGTTCAAGACCGCCAGGTAACCTTTGTTCCACATCATCACATGTCAGACTGCACACACATTCCTCACTGTAATTCCTAACATACATACTTGCATTTAAAGTCTGTCTATGTGTAATGTCACATGATGGAAAAAAATGCTATTAACTACCAGACAAATTTGAATGATTAGTGATAATAAAACGAAAATCACCGAATATATGGTTTCAAAATTGTGACAAAATGAGCAGTATCCTCTTCCCTGAGCTGAAAGGAAGAATGAGCTCTCTTGTTAGCAGCTCACCCAGTCCCACAGTAACGTACACAACCCCAACCAACAGAATGAGCCAACGAGCAGCTAACCAAGTAGCACACACACCTTCTGAATTGAAAAGCAAAAGAGCTGCTGCACAGGGACACACATCCATAGCAGTGAACAGTAACTGCTGGCGGTGTTTATTTATGTATTTATTAGACTGGAAGAGCTAAGAGAGCTTGTGGAACATAGAACGTGGAACTTGACGCTCACATACAGGGGTTGAGGGAAATGACATTGAGTCATAGTGTTGTTTTATGTTAAGGATTTCTCTAGGGTCTCATGAGGCCATGATTTCAGGCCCGCCAAAAAAATCCTGGATATAGAAATTATAAAAACAGCAGCTTAACTCCACAATCCAGTGCTACACAGTCTCCCAGTCTTTTCACACGTTTTCAACACGTATTTTCTCGTAATGGTATGAGATTTCACGGTACAATAACCATCTCACGGTATCACAATATCACAGATATTATTATAAGCCAAAAATGACCCTTAAAGGAAGAAAACCAGAGGGATTTTCTTTGATTGAACAAACGTTTTTTTTACTTGAATTTAAACATGAAACCATTTTTTAAATGACAGTTTGTGTAAAAGTAAATTATGTTAAAAAAAAAATAACTAAAATAAAGTTGCGATTCTCCATCTAGTTGCATTTTTTTCCAAAATTGTAGATAAGCAAATGTACATGGTATGATAACCGTCTATTTCAATATCACAGTATACCTTTAAACAGGCGTACAGCTGCAACCCTGTCGCAGCTGGAGGACTTTTTTCATTGGTTGCACAAGTCTGCGATGACTCTCGTGAATCTCGTGTTTCTAAGAGCAATGACAATAAACTATTGAATTGAACTGAATTTCCTCGTGGATAGAATTAAAAGACAAAGACTGCTTGACATTAACGGTGAAGACGGGACAAATAATCTATATTATGTTGTTTATCGTACAATCGCCTCTGTTGCCTGGACATTTGTCATTAAATATTGGCTGTGTTTGTTTTAAAAAGGACAAGACGGTGCTACTTAGTAGTACTTTGGTGTACAGTGTTTCATAGCCTTGTATAAAAGCATAATGCAGTGAATACAGACTACGGGTTAAAGGATTTGCCTAATTAGAGGCATATTTCCTCTCCACCTTACACAGTATCATGAGATATTTGGATCATTATATGCAGTATATCACACTTAAAAGAAGAACCACTGCTATATACTACCATCGTTATTACCAGCTTGAGACTGATGATTCTCCAGGTTCCATAGCATCTGCTTAATTGAAAACAATCTGCACATAATAGCACAGTATAGCTATTATATGGCTATTTTTTAAATACAGTTACCGACTTAAACCACCCTGCACTCAAAGAGACTACCGAGTTGCAAACAGCAAAGGCCTGTGTGTGGTTCAGCCTCCGATGGAAAAAAGCACCGAGGCATCTCCCCGCTGTGAGGGATTATAACTGCATGAGTGGGAAAGTGGGAGTTGCTGAAAAAGAACAACAGTGCTCAACAAATCTTCCCCGAGTAAGTGAAGTTCAAAAACTAGGAACCTAATAAACAAGCAACAACAGACAATAAATCCAAAGCCCCAGAGGAAAATAAAATGAAAAACTGCTTGCTTCCACCCACGAGCCTCTGAGCAGAGCAGCGGAGGTGAGGATAAATTCCGCTACCACTTGGAGTCTTTTAGGACGCAGAGCTGACTCTGGTCCTTACAGGCTAATTACAGCTGACTACAGGAGGGTGTGTGTCTGTCAGGGTGTATGTGTGGGCATGTGCGACTCTGTCAGACTATTTCTGTACGTGTGTTCTCGTGTGAACGTATGGGCGCGATGTCTCATTTTGTCAGAGTGTTCATTTTTATTGTCTCCATGCTGAGCAGCAGTAACACCTCTCAAAGTTCAAGCACATAACCATGTGTTTGCCTGAATCGGAGTGCCAATCAGAGGATGTGTGTCAGTCTGAGGGTTTTTTTTTTCTGAGCAGAAACAGGTGCTGATAGCTGACAGTAAACTAGAGAAACTGTCATGGCTTCATAGATTCCTGCATGTATTTAACCCCCAGTTCATGCATCCTTCTGTCAGAGGGGTAGCAGGTGCTCACAGAGGGTTATCAAGTCAAATATACCACATTTAGAGCCTTCACATCCACTGGAGAATTAAAAAACAGGCGATACAGGTTGTAGTTTATTAAGAGACAAAACTGACTTGCAAGACAAAACAGTCGAATTAACCGTGTCCTTTGGTAGCCACATTTACAGAAGTGAAAAAAGCCATTCACAAACTTCGTTGCCAAGAGCTCCAAACTCTCAAATGCCAGCGGAGCAATCATTTAATTACCTGAGAAAAATCAATTTAGCCTTAAAGATGGCTCGTGTACCCAAACTCAGTCAGGGTCTCTCTGATTAGTTGACAAATCATACAGGAAGACCTCCTCTGAGCTGTTTGGCCACCAGAGGGCAGCATCTGGGTTACAGCACTTACATGACACTTGCAAGCTTGCAGAGAGGTGACCGGCTTAATTATTAGGATGTACCATTTTATTTCTGGTGCTTCTGGGTAAATTTAACTAGTCCATATATTACATTTTTGCAATGACTAGGAGTGGCACAAGAATACAGAAACCCAGACCTGCTGGAGTCAAGTCTGTCAACCAAATGCCAAACTGTGGTGCTTGCAAAATAAATTACAGTTACATTTCTATTGGCTCTTCACCACTTACAGAAAATACAACTTTATCATACTGTACTTCAAATGAGGCTCCATGAATCCACTAAAATGTCCAAAAACCATTGCACTAGTCAGAGATTCAAACTAAGTTGGAAAGATGTACAGCAAATACAGAATGCCGAGCTCACAATATGTGAGATGAATGCATTACACTGTCTGAGAGATGTTGGTGAGAGACAGCCAACCAGACACAATAGTCTTCAATCTATGCCAAAAGAGGACTCACAAACACACACACACACACACACACACACACACACACACACAGACAGCACAGACAAACAGAGTAATTAGTCTTTGATTTCCCCCGGCAGTGTTCTGGTACCAGGGGGCAGCTGCTGGGACCCTGCTTTAGCCTTGGCTAATTTCACTCACGGCTTGATCTCGACCCAGCACAGGTGCCCACTTGGCACCCGACAGCCGTTGCCATGGTAATGCCAACTTCAGGGGCCAAGAAACTGCCAATTGTCCAAGGAGCTCAACCACAGGAGCCATGGATGTGGTCCTCATTATAAACAGGCCGCATTAGTGCTAACAGAGGACGCGGTCAGATATGGACAGTTGAGTTAGGTCCAGTTAGGCTTTCTCACTTCCTGTCTCTGTACTTCCTGTAGGTTTTTGGCAATGTGTTAGTTAATTTTGACACTCGTATCCATCCCAAAAAAACAAATGATGTGCACTCAGATTCAGTGCAGCAGACTGTACACACACAGTACTGTAGACTGCTATAACTTGGGCTTGAGTGCCTCTGTGTGGTTTCCAAGTGTCACTGCAATGTCTGCCAGGATGCAGTCCGCACCTACATGCACCTGCTCCAAAACACCTTACACTGCTCTGCTGATTCAGGTACTTCTGCTCTACCAAGCTTTTTCCGTTAATCACCCCTGAGGATTGACCCCTCGCCTCCACACCCATTAAGCCCACAGGACAGGCTCACCTCTGATGACGGGGAAAGCCAGACCGCACACACCAAATCATCTTCGCTTATTTGTTATCAAGCTCCCTTTAGATGAAATATCGAGGTGGCATCTTGCACACTAAGCAAGCTGACAAGCTGGATGAGGCTCAGTCAGGTGTGAAGGGTTAATGGTGTTTGAAGAGAGGGGGGTAGAAAAAGGAAAGGGTGGGCACTCAAGTCCATCAGACAGAACTCAGAAATCCCTCCCCCTCAATGAAGCCGACGGGTCACATGTCCTTTGATATCATCTTAGAGATGAGGGCCGTTGTTTGTTCTGCACGCTGATCGTCAAACTTGCTTCTTACGGTGACAAACCTTGACATTGACTGCTGATGTTCGGACATGGCCCCACTTTCTGCTGGATGGCTTGCTCTAATATGGCTGTGCATACTTGTTGTTGATCTGTGATATGCTAGCTTAACCTTACACCTTTGCGCTGCATCTCATTTTCGTTAATTTCTCGAAGACGTTCCACACAGGAACTTCCACCCCTATTCTATGGGCTGTGATGTCATGACAACCAGACATTCTCAGTCTTTATGTGTGATATAATTTGTTATTTTACGTCTATGTCTTACCCTGACACTGAATTTAATCTTGCATTTACCTCAAATAAAAACATCACATCTGACTGAACGGAGGGATGTATGTTGCACACGTTCCCCTCCCCCATTTGCACACATAAATACTGCATAATACATGACTTCTGCTTGTTAACAAACTAATCTGAAACTCACAATCTCACACTTCACATTCAAATGGCTTAATTACAGGAACAAGTTCACTTCTGTGTCAAACAATGAGTTTGTCTTGCGCAACAACAACACTCTGGAAGTGTTATATACCATTTTAAATGCTAATGCAATTGCCCAATTTCCCCACAATGACCATTAAAGTTTCATCTAATTTTATTTAATTGGCCATATCACACCCGTTTCATTCCTTTATAAACTCATTTCAGCAGACCCATATTGTGAATTCCTTACCTAAGGCCATCTCCTAACCAGGAGTCATTTTAATTGCCACATTGCCATCTGGTGTATGGATGAAGTGTCGCTATCACAGCCATTTCATAGCTATCAGAGGCATTTTTTCCACACTGAATGAATTTTCAAAAGTCTAACCTAAGGCTCTTGAGCTCGATGAAAGTTAACACCTCTTTCCGAGACACTCTTGACTGACTGTATGTGGTTGTGTCATTTTGCTGGCGGCTCATTCAGTCCTGTTGAAGGCTTAGCAAAACAGGAGATCGTCTCATTTGAGATTATCAGCAGTGCGTGCAAAGCTGAGACCACAGCCTCTACTATCCTCTGAAACTCAGTTGGTTTGTGTCTGGATATTTGATTCATTTAATTCCTATAACTATCTGCAACTCACCAATATGGACAGCACAATAATCTACCTCAA